>CM046342.1:10381990-11704490 GCA_025403435.1 Artocarpus heterophyllus
TAAAGGTGATACGAGGAGCAATTTGCATGCATCAAATGAAATTGCCGTGTGCTGCAAGCAAATAAGCGTGTTGATTGGAAATTAAAAATTCAAATCAATTGGTAGTTATGAAGTATATAACATCTTTAACTTACCTTTGCCACCAAAGGCTCCAGTTTTGAGATGTCAAATCTGTACTCGGACAAATACCTAAATTTGAACCAAATAAATTTGTAAAAAGAATGCACTTCTGAAATTTTTACAACAAAATTAACAACGTGAACGGGTCATAGAAGAACTTGAAAATTGATCAATTCCTAATTCAATTCGTTATAAAAGTGTTGAGATGTTATCAATCACCCAGAGGAGATGACATATAGTTAATAACACGACACTTATAAATCCACAATAAAACTGCAGAATATCTTAACGAGCTGAAAAGTAGGATCCAAAGAAAGAAACACAACATGACCACCCTTTTTAACATGTAGCAAATAAAAAAATGTTATAACTTACCTTGCTTGCGCGTCACTGTAAACGGGCTCATACGGCACGGATGTTTTATCCTGTATAAAGAATAGATAAGGCCACACACCCAAAGAGTAAAACATTTGTATACAGAACACCACTCATGACAAGAACTTTATATATAGGATGAGGCTTATATGTAAAACAAGCTGCAGATGTGTGTGTTTGTGTCGGAGCTGTTGATTAATTTGCGTGTAACAATCTATCGCACTTACTTCCAGGTACTTATGCGTAGCGCCATCTGCCGGGATAACCCCGTTCTTTCCCCCAGCTTCAATAACCATGCTGCGTAAAGTCATCCTTTCTTCCATCGAATAGAACAAATTGAAGTTCTGTTTGTTAAAACCAGAGCGACAACTGCATCCAGCTGACATATATGGAGCTTTCGCATGTACTTGTAGTGCAAATATTTTGAAATTTGAAGTTTACTTACGCTTAAACTTTCAACAGTAGCGCCCACAAACTCCATAGCTTTATATGTTGCACCAGAAATAGAGATTTCGCCAATGATCTGCAGAAGGGAGTGATCATTACCAAGATATAGCACAGAAGTAAGAGCATGATATGAGTGCAATGTACCAATTAACTAACTAAAACGAGGATGATGCTATGTAAGCAGTGATTTTTCATAAGCGTATTTGAGAAACTTAATATTAACATGGGAAGAAAGACAGGAATATGTTTAAAAAATTACTTGCAAAATCAAATCCTTGGCAAGCACGTAATTTGGCATTTCACCATCCATTATGAACCTGAGAGTAGGAGGCACCTGCAGAGTTAAAGTGGGAAAGAAAATCATTGGTTATTACATCGGAGAAGATTGGAAATAGGAGTAAGGTAACCTTGTGGAAGGAAATAAGTACCTATATCAAGGAAATTAAAATTCGAAGGTAAAAAAAAAAAAGAAAAAAAAAATCAATAAAAAGCACAAAGTTCAATTGTAGCCGGTCTAAAATATGCAGCGAAATTGAGAAAGATGGATTTTACTGGCCTAGCCTAGATAGAAGATTGTAAAATCCACCGAAAGACAACGAAAAACCCCCAAAACAAGAAAAAACACTCAACTTTGTGTTCAATATTCGATATTCAAGTCTACCATCACATAGCTTATAAGGGTATTTGTAGTTCAAATAAAAGACAAACTAAACAAATAACGACAAACTAATAACAAAAGAAAACTAAATATAAAAATGACTAATATACTAAGTTCTCCTACATCACTAAAATCTAAACTTCGAATAACAGGTTATAATACGACAGTTTATCTAATATTGAGCTATATCTAAGTATGTAGAAGCTAGAAGAGCATAAAAAAAGAAAAATCAGAAGATGAAAGCATGTGCGGCGACACGACATGAGAGCTATACAGAATAAGGGGCCACAATTTGCTAATATTTATGAAATAAATACCATATAAAATGATAAATAAAACTAAATTTTATCAATTACAAAACCTTGAGCAGAAGCTTCCCTGTGCCCAATACAAAACCTGCCTCTGTGATTCCGATTCTGGTAGAAAATTGGCCAAAAGCCCCTGCAGTGCAGGTATGAGAGTCTGTACCTAGCAGGACCTAGAGACCATTGTTGTGCTTTAGTTGCTATAAATTAAGGGATTCAAAAAAGGTCTTTGAAGAAAAATAAATCAAAAGAGCTAAAGATTTTGCACCTCTCCGGCTCTGCAATGACCTTCTTGAGCAAAAGCAATATGGCACACACCTTTGTAATCTGTATTAGCCTGCCAAAGTGTAGAATTAAACTCATTTAAGAATGGGACTTTAAGAATTAATCTTCGCAAAAAAAAATAAAACAAATCACACAAGAAGAGATAAACCAATTATAATTTGGGAGATTGGTAAGATGTACCTTAAAATTACTCAGATCTTTAATATCATAGAAGTACTTGATGTTTTGCTCAGTACAGAAATCCCTCAAGATATCCACATTACGATTTGCAAGTTCATCACTAGTAAATATGTAAGGGTCCGGGATGACTACAATCTTTTCAGGGTCCCAAACCTTATAATGTGAAAACAAGTGTTACAATTATATACCAGAAGAGGCAAATTTCCATATTTAGAAAAAAAAAAACCGAAATTAAAAAGAAAAACATAGAAAAAAAATCTCAACCCACACATGGTCAATTTTTTTTCTCTATAACAAAACTTTTTTGTTTAATTTTTTTAAATATTTTTCTTCGAAAAATTTTTGTCCTCAGATTAGTCAAAATTAATCACTGACTTTTACATATTATGAATTTGTTACACAATTCAAATGTCCAAATATATATTTGATGAGATACAAAATAGATGGTCCGTTTCAATAAACTCAAAATGTAAATATATATTTCATGAGGTTCAAAATAGATGGCCATTCAAATAAAAAGGATTCAAAATAGACGTTAATAAACCCAAAATACAGTTTACATTTACATGATTTTTTTTTTTAAGTTTGCAATTATTAAAAAAAAAAAAAAACCTCTGTATCCTTCAGTTGGTCAGCTATATATCTATTTCATTTGGGAATTAAATATAAATAATATGTAAACAAGTTTTTTCAACTTGCAAAGTAACCACACATTTCCAACCAAACAAACCTAAGATCAATTATCCAAACAATTTCACTCAAAACTCAACATAATTAATTAAAGAGCTAAAAATAAATCAAAGTACCTTAGTATCATGGCCGAATTCTTTCTTTGAAATTGCAAAGGAACCAGGGCCACAAACATCGTGAGTCATCAAAACATCAACGTTAACCCAATCATTTTCCCCTGGACTCAACTGCCTTTTCTCTGACGCCCTACCCAATATCTTCTCTGTCATCGTCATCCCTGTCCTCACCTGAAATTATTATTATTACATTTAGTATTGGAAAAATAAAATAAAAGAAAACCCATCATAGTTAACAACAAAACAAAAATACCCATTAACTCAAAAAAAAAAAAAAAGAAACTTAACCGAGCCAGTTGTGGCAGGCTTGCGCTCGGATCGCCGGGGTGACATGACTGAACAGATTTTCATGGAGAGTGCTCGTCTCTTTCTTGATTTGCATGCCTTAACAGAAACAAATAAATAAATAATAGCAAAAATTTACACGTAACAGTAAAGAAAATTATGTAACATGTAATAAAATTTACGTCGTTGATGAAAGGAGCTGAAGTTGGAGCAATTGCAAAGGAAGCCATATTGGAGTGGTGCTAATTCGGATTTTTTTTCTTTTAATTTTCTTTCCTTTTTGATTTGGGGTGAGGAGAAAAAATCAATAAAAAGAAGTATAACAGCAATATATATCGTTGACTGGTGCTTCCGTTAGAAATTTTTTTTTTGCCCTTTCATCAAAATCTTCCGGGTGTTATGTGATAGTGGCATTTTTTTAACGAAGATGGGACGTGAAAATGACAATATGAAGGAATACGTGGAGGCTTCTCCTTGGACTTCACAAAAAGTATGTCGTAGTCGGAGTGTTACTTTTTAATAGTTTAGTTTAATTTGTAACTACAAACAGTTCTATACCAAACAATTTTAAATGTAAATATTTATAAATAAAATTGTTAAAATCTTAACCCAACAACAAAAATATCTTACTTCATCCGTCGCACAAACTTGTCTTCCTCACTGTATGATTGCTTTTTTTTTTTTTTATGTGAAGAAAAGAAATGAAGGAAAAAAAGAGGGAAAAAAAAGAAGAAGCCAAAAACATGGGTAGCATTGGCCATCTCCATGAGAGGGCCTGGGTTTTTGGTCCTACCTGGTCAATTTTGTCGACCAAGACTATGTTAGATGGCAGAAAAGGTTTCTTTAGTAAAAACTGATAAGAAGAAACAGGTTTCGTGATGTAAAATCATGCTGTAGTTTCTCCGATATTGTAATCTTATATTGATGCTAAATTCAAACAAGATGTGTGTTTTTTTTTTTTGTTTTAATTTATGTTCGCGAGCTCGTCGCCTTCTACAATTGCTTGTAACCAAAGCAAACTGAAAGTTGACAGCTGGTAATGAGTCTGCTCTTCTATATGGGTTTTTTGCCGTCACTTTTATCCGCTGATAGTAACTTTTTTTTTTTGAGGGAAATTATTAGAAAATGATCCCATTCAAAAATCGTATAATTTTTCACTCTTTTTTTTTTTTGTCCCCGTGAGGTTTTTTCTCCTCTCTAAAATTCTCACTCTGGCTCACAGGCCCCGCACACAAAAAGCTCTTTAGGAAGAGTCTACTACGATAAACACGGATTTGTAAAATTTTTTACGAGTATATTTATTATGTTCATACACATGTTATAAATTTAAAACATAAATTTACATTAGTTATATATTGAAAGAACAACTTTTTTTTTCAATATTTTATATAATATTTAGAAGTCTTTTTTACACTCCCATAATTTTATACTTATTTTTTTTAAACTTATTAAAAAATAAATAAAAATTTTGAAATTTAAATTCATAGGGTCACCCATATAGGGCCTGCCCTGTACAGCTTACACCTCGGCTTGACATGGCCCTTCAAAAGCTAGGACCTAGGCCTGAACTTGAGGGTTTTTCTTCAAATCCAGTCCAGGCTATCAAAAGGGTTGGGTCAATTTGGTGTAACCTTTTGATACCTCTACTAATAATGTCTATTTTTTGATCGTTAGATTTAATAAAATTACATCAAAATAAAAAAGATACATAACAGATTGCTTTTTTATTTAAGTAGTTCTTATTTAAATCTGACGGATGAAAAACAAAATCTTACAACTGTGTTTTACAATGGATCAAAGTTGTCATGGATGGTAGTGTCTGTTCACCTTTTTTCTTGTGACATGTTTATTCTTGCTGGTTCCCATTTCACATTCTTTTGATGTGTTGAAAAAGTTTTTAACCTTAAAATGGTTATCTTTCCATTCGTTACTTACCAACCCTTCTTAATTCGGCCACAACAGTGCATGATTGAAACCCACTTCAGAAAAACCTTCCATTGAATGTAAATCTCAAGCAAGGTGCTACCTTGGAAAAAAAAAAAAGTTTCTTTGGAAGGTACTTATATCCCGAATTTCAACCGTTAGATAAACAAGGTTAAAAAGAGCCATTGGATAAAAGTTAAAATTAGTGACTTGAACGGTTAAAAATTGAGTTGCTTTTTTTTTTTTTTTTTGTTATCATGTATCGCCTGATAAAAGTTAAAAAAAAAACTAAATGTCACTATTAATTTCTATCTAAAATCTAAAATTTAAGATGCATATACGTTCTAAAAACAAGGTATATAGTATAGTTTTATAGAAAAATTATCAACAATAACTTGACAATTTTAAATTTGGGCACATTGTAGATACCAAATTTTGTAAGATTTTTGCATTTTAATTTTCATACACCTATAATGTATGTTTTACCATAAAAGATCTTTGCGTCAAATTATTAGAAATCTAGGGTAGGGTATTAAAACATATTCTGCCAACAGGACTCTGTTTTTGTAACGACCCATCCTTACGTGGCCGTCACTTAACTTAAATATGCTCATAAACTTAAACTTACTTACAAATAAGGTAGAGAAATTTAGGATAATTTTTTTTTAAATGGATTCTTACTGTTAAATCCTTAAACATAATGCCTTAGAGGAAATAATAATTGTTTCTCCAAAACTTAGTAACAAATGATTTCTTGAAGATAAGGAATTTTCAACATATAATCTTAAAAGACATAATAATCATTTCTCAAAACTTAATTTCGTAAACCTAACATAATAACATAAATTTCTCAAATGTGATAATAACGTAATAATAAGCATTACGTTTTAACATAGTTATAATTTTCAAAAACATGATCCTTTACATAATTCATAACATTAATTTCTTGGAACATAACCATAGTAATTTTCTTGAACTTTTCCTTTTTAAACATAAGAATAATTATTTAGCAACTATTACTTTAAAAACATTTCTCAATTTTGATAAAACTATTTTCAAGACAATTTTAAATTAAATATTAAAATAAAATCCCATTTAAATGCTCTCTAAAACTTTCTTAGCAATTATTTATATATTTTACTTATAATTTTAACATCTTAGAAATTTCATATTATTTTCTTAAAAGTAAACCTTCCTAACTCAACAAAACATAATTTCTTATAACTTAAACTTTTAAGTTTAAGATACAAATTTCTTAAAGCTTTTCCTTTAGACCTTCATAATAAATTCATGAAAACATCTCCGTAAAATTCATTTCTTAACGTAATGTAAAACTCCCATAATCCTTTGTAATTCCAAATAAACTAATAATTTTCTTTCTTAAAAATTTCGTGCATTTGTTGCATTGTCTATTGCAACCTTTTTAAACTTTAAAATCCTCTGGACCAAGGTTACGTAACCACAAGCTCGGTTTTTAAAACATAATTACGTAAATTATTTACTTATTCATATGCACATAACTTTCATAAGGTATAAGCATACGAAATTTCGTAAAATCAAACATGCATAAATTTGTAAAATAATAATGCGGAAATATTACATTGCGTGAGCGGTATCCATTCCCATCTTCACCATTCGTCCACCGCTCACCACTGCCCATCAAGTGCCTCTGACATGTTTTTCTTACCTACAGCATGAACATACTTAAATGAGCTTTCGTTCAGCAAGTAGGAAATTAGCCTCACAAAATATAATTAAAAATCATTTTAATAAAAATATGCATGAGCATTTTATCCTTGCTTATCAACTTGATTTATGCTTAATTATTTAAGCTATAACTTATCTTCTTACTTTGGGCCCGAGTGATCGTATTGGTTGCGCGCAAGTCTTGGGAAGTTAGGATTCGCGAGGATCCCAACGACACCAAGATCATTCATTACTTTAACATGGAGCCTCCCCGTGGGTCGGGAGGTTGGTATGACACCCTTAACTTGTCTTATAAGTTTCACTTGTCTCATTGTGTGTATGCAATATCACTTATCATTACATGACATCACAATTTTGTAATTCATAAATCATAAATCATAATCATACATGAATCGTAAATCATTATCATACTAGACTTGAATGTGATTAAACAGTATAATTTATATATTGCATACATCACACATTAATCATATCATCAGCATCATAGCATTTCACATCATGTCATAACATAACATATCACATCATAACATATAATAGTGTAATAAATCACTGATCATGTATTTTCATAAATTTTATGAAAATATTTAAAATTAATCTATTTTTAAAACTATTCATACTGTAGGCGAGATTCCTACATACCTGGACTCCTAGCTGTGTGGGTCTAGTTGCATCTCGCTGTATCCACAGTCTATGTTACATCCTCAGTAGTGCTCCTCGGACCATTGTGGATGGCTAGGAATGATCCATGGAGATTTATTATTGTTGAAAACATCATTCTGGACTCTGTTACTATAGTTTGAGTTGCCTCGATCCATGTGCAATCGGTACCAAATAATTTTCATCGGAGTAGAATTAGCTTGAATGGAGATCACCATCGCATTCAGAGCATCGAAACGAGTTGGGAGGCAGTCTCAGATCATCGATCGGAGGTCCGGATCACAAAAACCCAAAGTAGCTGTTGACCGGCCGTTGATCGACGTTGACCGCCATTGACCAACGTTGACCGCCACCGTTGGGCTCCGTTGGTGGCTGGGCTCGAGCCTACCCCCCTAAGTCGACCCTTCTGAGTCCAATGGTGGTGTCAATTTTACCCAATTCGGCCTCAAACTATGCTAATCGAAGATGCCATCGACGGTGAAAAATGCCAACTCCGATCTTGGTCTTCCGGCGGTGGTAGCTCCAAATTGGCTTGGGGGTTTTGTTCCCCATGGTGGTCTGAGCATGTTGGTGGCGGTGGTGCACCACGCTGTCGCATAGAACGGTGGCCCAAAGCTCCTCGCGACGGCGCACAAAGGCGGAGGCCGATCGTGATCCTCCGGCGAAATTTCCATGAAATTGGTTGGGGGATTAGCCTCTACATGATCCTCTGAGTCTTTTCCCCCAATCAATTTGGGGCCATGGTGATGGTGGCTGTTGCAGCAGTGGACGGTGTTGGCCTTCAAACTCCGGCGAGAGTTAGTCGGGTCATGAAATTGAACAGGAGAAAATCTTCCCCATCCCCCTCTGACCATAACCGAGTCACCAATTTGACTCAACGACGATGGAACAGCCAAAGTCGTGATTTCACAGTGGCTCCACGGTGGCTGTTGTGGAACTCCGGCATGCAGCCAAGCAAGAGTGCAATTGGGCGGGCGTTCTCACTCCCCATCTGAGTCAAACGGTGGCGGCGATGTACCTCAATGCCACCGTGAACGACAGCATCGGGTGGTGGCGCGGTGAAGAAAAGAGGCAGCTTCAGCGAGGCTTTTTTGGTGAGAATCGTACCTTAATATCGGTGCCATTCTCTTCGTCTCTTCGTTTTGAGTCCGTTGACACCAAGATCGTGTCAATCGGTGCTCGGACGATGAAGAAATCACGTCAGAAAAGTACTATGTTTCTGCAGCTTCAACCGGCGCGTGTGGCCTCCTCCGGCAGTGTTTTGGTCGGCACGACACACCGTTAAACTCAGCTCAATGAGAGCTTTCTATTGGTGTGGGAGGTGTTGAAAATGGAGGTCGGATCTTAGACTGAGTTTGAGGAGAGAGAGAGTAGAGAAAGAAAGTAGAGAGAGAAAGTGGCTGATTGTGATTGGCTGATTTTTTTTGTCATGTATTTATAGACCATTTTGTGGTCTACACAGTCAAATACATGTTGTGTCAGGTTGATCAAATTTGATCCTTAAACTTGAAATTTTCATAGATATAACTGTATTTTTTAAAATTGTAATATTCTCATTCTTTAAAATATTACATAAATTCTAATTTTCTTGTTGTATCATTGCCGTATAAACATCTTCATACTGTTATAAAATCATTTTCATAAAATTTATCCATACTCTATGGATTTTGTGATTTAATTTTGGTACAATAAACTTTGATACATTTATCTTCAAAACCTATGGTTAACCTTTTTCACAACTATATACATATATATGTATATATGTATGTGAATTTTAAGAAAGATATTATGTATTCAAAACTTTGCTCAATATAATTATTTTATTATTATAATTATTATTTTTATTATTTTACTTTTAAAACTTTAAAATTTATAACATATACTTCTCGTTAAAAATTTTCATATTGTAAACTTCAAATTTCATTATAAAAACAATAGTTGTAATTTTATAAAAGATTTGTAAATTAAATTGGCTATCTGAGTCAATTTAATTTAAAATTTCAAACTTAGCACAATCTCGTGCTTTATGGATATAACACGAATTACTTCTCGCAAAGAGCCATTTATGGGTCCACGTCTTAGCAATAAATCAACATTTGTGGACCCCATCTACACCCTTCTTCTTTTTTACTATTACTATGACAACTGCTATTATTATTATTGTCATTACAACAATAATAATAAACTTTACATAATTATTAATGTGTATACTAATTAACTATACACATTCAAAATATTAGAATTCTCGAACTTCCAACGATCTTTATAACTTTCTTAAAATTCTTATCTTACTTTATGATCTCTATAAATTTCGAGATCAATTATAGTAAAACATGTCATAAATCTTGCATACTTGAACTTCGTGCTCACCATTTTTAATTTATGGTATGGCGCTCATGATCACTTTTGATCTGGGTTTCTTTTACTGAACTGACATCATATAGGAATTTTCCACATTATCATAGTAAGTTGGAAATTCCACTTTTGCTAAGTAATCTCAATTTAAACATTCTAATTGGGATTCTTATAACAATCACTTCTTTGGCTCGTACATGAAATCAATAAATCATAAACTTTTAGTTTAGCACATTAAAAAATTATTTTTAATTATTTTAATGTACCATCATGACATTACATTATTACATGTTTCATAAATATAGCACATAAATTTGTGCATTCACAACATTATTTATTTCTAAGGTCTTATAGCTATTAAGACATTCAAATTTGAGTGTAAATAAACTCAAATCTTGTCCTTTCTTTAAGTACTTAGCTGAGTAATTATAGAAAATCCTTAATTAATCATACGTATTAATTTTTGAATTTTTTCGATCATTACAGTTTTAAACTTTTATATCTGTATCAAATTTCGTTAATTTTGTCCACTTTTTTTAAAAAATTTAATCTGATTTTGTCTAAATTTTACGTTAAAAAACACACTTATTGGTAATTATTTCTACCATTGAAGGCCCTGCCAAGCAGCATATTTTTCCTGTTACTAGTGGAGATATAGAGCACTAATCTTTTGGGAGTTCTCCTACACTCTTAGGGGATCCTTTAATGGGTGAAAGAGGAAGGACAACCACAATAATTAGCTCTTGAGAGTGGAGGCATATATTTGGAATTGTGTACAAAAGTACGTTGAAGACCATTACCAAGCATGTATGGCCTGTTACCCAGTTCATGAAATATGGTGGTGGATTGGTGGCAGACAAAAACTGCCATCTGCACAGTTTGGGGCCAATTTTGGACCAAACATTGGGACCTCAAAATGTCAAGGGCAAAGTTCAGAATGTCGTTTGTTGAGAACCCATGATTGATCCGAGTGGTACTTGCCTTCTGCTTTGTACTATTATTATTGGATTGTGTTTGCTTTGCTCTTTTTTGCAAAGTTTGCAAGCTAATACTATAAAGGGAAAAACCTATAACAAAACAGGCGTAGTACCATGTTAAAAATGGTAAATATGGGAAATGTGTTTGCAACGGCACTGAGACAGCTTTTTGAGTGTCTCTCTCCTGAGAGAAAGACTTGAGATATCACAACCTTTTCAAAAGAATCCTGTTTAATCCTATAAGTATAACCATGTAAGTAACGTCAAAACAGTAGGACCTGAACCCTTAATTACCAAAAACCAAAAAAAAAAAAAAGTAAAATCCAGTTAAAATACAATGCATACTAAATCTAAACTTAGACTTATAGCTTTGTGAGTACTTTTTTTTGGGATGTGTACCAGTGTATGCAAAACAGTAATTGAATAAGGCATAAAAAAATTATTTTCATTTAAAAAAAAATGATTTGATCCGCTACCCTTTTAACTTTTAGTATGGCAGCTGACAATTTTTTTTCAAAAGCTGAAATAATTTTTTTTAATGATTTGATGGCTAAAAACTCTGATGTATCTAAAAAAATATAAAAGTAGGAAACAAAAGGAGAGAACATAATACAAAGATTTATGCAATATGAGCCTGCATCCACAGACTAGTAGAAGACTAGTAAAGTGCACTAATAAGAGATTTTATGTAAATTGAACTATGTCAACTTTTGTATCTACGTCCGAAAATATTGGAAGGAATTTCATTTATTTATATTTGCGTATGGATAATAAATAAAAGTCTTTTACTTGAATAATAATAATAATAATAATAATAATAAAAGAAGTGATAACAGCCTCATTCTTGTTATAATTCAAACACTCAAGCCAAACATCATAATAATAGCTATATTATAGCGTATAATGGATGTACAATCATTAACTTCACCACTTTGAAGTACAACTTAACTTCTGCATTTTTTATATATCTGACTCCTTAGCAGCCTTAATTCAAGAACTCTCTTGGGTCAGTAACGTAGCCAGTCAATGCAGATGCTGCTGCTGTGTATGAGGAAGCAAGATATATCTGCCCTTCCTTGTGTCCCATTCTTCCTGAAAAGTTCCGGTTTGTCGTTGACGCACATACCCGCAATGCAATGCAAGAACCAAACTCCCCAGAAAGAATTATAAAATAGTCGGGTTTTTTCCGCTACTGGTCCATGAATTTTTTAAGAAAAGGAGTCGATAAGTACTCCTAGAACTTTTTTGTGAGCGTGATTAGATTCGGTGCAGGTGTCTTTATAATTTAGGCAAAATAATAGTGCTGTCAGTTTAATTTATCTAAAAATGTGTTGACTTAATGGTCAGTGACCAAAAACTACCATAAAAATAAAGTTAAGAAATTAATTAACCATTAACCAAGAAAAAAGGATAAGAGTCAACCCTCAAGATGCTAATAATACAAGGACTAACAATGGAAAAACTCTAGAAAGGAACATATACTTGATAAAGCATTGATATATGCTTGACCAGATAAACCAGATTTGATCATAAAAAGTACATGATTGAAACCAAAGTTGTCTGTTCTAAGCGGCTTTCCAATGCCTAAAAGAGAAACAAAAATAGATGGAAACGAAAGCAACTTGCTTGAGGCTCATTAAAGCGTGCATAAGTGTCACGTGGACCACCCATACAAGCACCGCAACTAGGACTTGCCAGTGTATCGCAACCAGCTTCCTCGAATATCTGGGAGCAAGTCTCCCCCCGGAATCTGGTACAACAAGGGTATAAACGTCCATCCAAACCTGTAAATTACGCTCGTTTACATAAGCCTCTTCCCACTAGAAAAGTCTTATGTTATTCATAACTTCAAGTTAAAACTAGCATGACAAACCTTTTGGGTAGCGGGGACAAGGAAGGTGGGGACTTTGACCTTTTTACCCTGTATGACCCATATTCAAATTAGAATTAGGAAGTTTCTCAAATGAGTAACAACGCTCCTTTCTTAGTAAGGGGATAGCAAAGTCTATGTTTCGTCTTACCGAAGCTAGAAAAACTTTTGCTGCAGCAAGGAAATCTTCGGTTTTACCACCGGTGCAAGATCCAATATATACTCTATCAATTTTCACATCTTTGCACTCTCTAGCCAACGCACGATTATCGGGAGAATGAGGCTGCAGAAATTGGATTATCAAATTAGTCAGTAAAGGTGATACGAGGAGCAATTTGCATGCATCAAATGAAATTGCCGTGTGCTGCAAGCAAATAAGCGTGTTGATTGGAAATTAAAAATTCAAATCAATTGGTAGTTATGAAGTATATAACATCTTTAACTTACCTTTGCCACCAAAGGCTCCAGTTTTGAGATGTCAAATCTGTACTCGGACAAATACCTAAATTTGAACCAAATAAATTTGTAAAAAGAATGCACTTCTGAAATTTTTACAACAAAATTAACAACGTGAAACGGGTCATAGAAGAACTTGAAAATTGATCAAATTCCTAATTCAATTCGTTATAAAAGTGTTGAGATGTTATCAATCACCCAGAGGAGATGACATATAGTTAATAACACGACACTTATAAATCCACAATAAAACTGCAGAATATCTTAACAAGCTGAAACTAGGATCCAAAGAAAGAAACACAACATGACCACCCTTTTTAACTTGTAGCAAATAAAAAAATGTTATAACTTACCTTGCTTGCGCGTCACTGTAAACGGGCTCATACGGCAGGGATGTTTTATCCTGTATAAAGAATAGATAAGGCCACACACCCAAAGAGTAAAACATTTGTATACAGGACACCACTCATGACAAGAAACTTCATATATAGGATGAGGCTTATATGTAAAACAAGCTGCAGATGTGTGCGTTTGTGTCGGAGCTGTTGATTAATTTGCGTGTAACAATCTATCGCACTTACTTCCAGGTACTTATGCGTAGTGCCATCTGCCGGGATAACCCCGTTCTTTCCCCCAGCTTCAATAACCATGTTGCGTAAAGTCATCCTTTCTTCCATCGAATAGAACAAATTGAAGTTCTGTTTTGTTAAAACCAGAACGACAACTGCATCCAGCTGACATATATGGAGCTTTCGCATGTACTTGTAGTGCAAATATTTTGAAATTTGAAGTTTACTTACGCTTAAACTTTCAACAGTAGCGCCCACAAACTCCATAGCTTTATATGTTGCACCAGAAATAGAGATTTCGCCAATGATCTGCAGAGTGGAGTGATCATTACCAAGATATAGCACAGAAGTAAGAGCATGATATGAGTGCAATGTACCAATTAACTAACTAAAACGAGGATGATGCTATGTAAGCAGTGATTTTTCATAAGCGTATTTGAGAAACTTAATATTAACATGGGAAGAAAGACAGGAATATGTTTAAAAAATTACTTGCAAAATCAAATCCTTAGCAAGCACGTAATCTGGCATTTCACCATCCATTATGAACCTGAGAGTAGGAGGCACCTGCAGAGTTAAAGTGGGAAAGAAAATCATTGGTTATTACATCGGAGAAGATTGGAAATAGGAGTAAGGTAACCTTGTGGAAGGAAATAAGTACCTATATCAAGGAAATTAAAATTCGAAGGTAAAAAAAAAAAGGGAAAAAAAAATCATTCAAAAGCACAGAGTTCAATTGTAGCGGGTCTAAAATATGCAGCGAAATTGAGAAAGATGGATTTTACTGGCCTAGTCTAGATAGAAGATTGTAAAATCCACCGAAAGACAACGAAAAACCCCCAAAACAAGAAAAAACACTCAACTTTGTGTTCAATATTCAATATTCAAGTCTACCATCACATAGCTTATAAGGGTATTTGTAGTTCAAATAAAAGACAAACTAAACAAATAACGACAAACTAATAACAAAAGAAAACTAAATATAAAAATGACTAATATACTAAGTTCTCCTACATCACTAAAATCTAAACTTCGAATAACAGGTTATAATACGACAGTTTATCTAATATTGAGCTATATCTAAGTATGTAGAAGCTAGAAGAGCATAAAAAAAGAAAAATCAGAAGATGAAAGCATGTGCGGCGACACGACATGAGAGCTATACAGAATAAGGGGCCACAATTTGCTAATATTTATGAAATAAATACCATATAAAATGATAAATAAAACTAAATTTTATCAATTACAAAACCTTGAGCAGAAGCTTCCCTGTGCCCAATACAAAACCTGCCTCTGTGATTCCGATTCTGGTAGAAAATTGGCCAAAAGCCCCTGCAGTGCAGGTATGAGAGTCTGTACCTAGCAGGACCTAGAGACCATTGTTGTGCTTTAGTTGCTATAAATTAAGGGATTCAAAAAAGGTCTTTGAAGAAAAATAAATCAAAAGAGCTAAAGATTTTGCACCTCTCCGGCTCTGCAATGACCTTCTTGAGCAAAAGCAATATGGCACACACCTTTGTAATCTGTATTAGCCTGCCAAAGTGTAGAATTAAACTCATTTAAGAATGGGACTTTAAGAATTAATCTTCGCAAAAAAAAATAAAACAAATCACACAAGAAGAGATAAACCAATTATAATTTGGGAGATTGGTAAGATGTACCTTAAAATTACTCAGATCTTTAATATCATAGAAGTACTTGATGTTTTGCTCAGTACAGAAATCCCTCAAGATATCCACATTACGATTTGCAAGTTCATCACTAGTAAATATGTAAGGGTCCGGGATGACTACAATCTTTTCAGGGTCCCAAACCTTATAATGTGAAAACAAGTGTTACAATTATATACCAGAAGAGGCAAATTTCCATATTTAGAAAAAAAAAAACCGAAATTAAAAAGAAAAACTTAGAAAAAAAATCTCAACCCACACATGGTCAATTTTTTTTCTCTATAACAAAACTTTTTTGTTTAATTTTTTTAAATATTTTTCTTCGAAAAATTTTTGTCCTCAGATTAGTCAAAATTAATCACTGACTTTTACATATTATGAATTTGTTACACAATTCAAATGTCCAAATATATATTTGATGAGATACAAAATAGATGGTCCGTTTCAATAAACTCAAAATGTAAATATATATTTCATGAGGTTCAAAATAGATGGCCATTCAAATAAAAAAGGATTCAAAATAGATGTTAATAAACCCAAAATACAGTTTACATTTACATGATTTTTTTTTTAAGTTTGCAATTATTAAAAAAAAAAAAACAAACCTGTGTATCCTTCAGTTGGACAGCTATATATCTATTTCATTTGGGAATAAAATATAAATAATATGTAAACAAGTTTTTTCAACTTGCAAAGTAACCACACATTTCCAACCAAACAAACCTAAGATCAATTATCCAAACAATTACACTCAAAACTTAACATAATTAATCAACGAGCTAAAAATTAATCAAAGTACCCTAGCATCATGGCCGAATTCTTTCTTGAAAATTGCAAAGGAACCAGGGCCACAAACATCATGAGTCATCAAAACATCAACGTTAACCCAAACATTCTCCCATGAACTCAACTGCCTTTTCTCTGACGCCCTACCCAATATCTTCTCTGTCATCGTCATCCGTGTCTTCACCTGAAATTATTATTATTACGGTTAGTATTGAAACAATAAAATAAAATAAAATCAAACCCATCATAATTAACAACAAAACAAAAATACCCATTGACTCAAAAAAAATAAAGAAGGAAGAAACTTAACCGAGCCAGTTGTGGCAGGCTTGCGCTCGGATTGCTGGGGTGACATGACTGAACAGATTTTCTTGGAGAGTGCTCTTCTCCTTCTTGATTTGCATGCCTTAACAGAAACAAATAAATAAATAATAGCAAAAATTTACACGTAACAGTAAAGAAAATTATGTAACATGTAATAAAATTTACGTCGTTGATGAAAGGAGCTGAAGTTGGAGCAATTGCAAAGGAAGCCATATTGGAGTGGTGCTAATTCGGATTTTTTTTTCTTTTAATTTTCTTTCCTTTTTGATTTGGGGTGAGGAGAAAAAATCAATAAAAAGAAGTGTAACAGCAATGTATATCGTTGACTGGTGCTTCAGTTAGAAATTTTTTTTTGGCCTTTCATCAAAATCTTCCGGGTGTTATGTGATAGTGGCATTTTTTTAACGAAGATGGGACGTGAAAATGACAATATGAAGGAATACGTGGAGGCTTCTCCTTGGACTTCACAAAAAGTATGTCGTAGTCGGAGTGTTACTTTTTAATAGTTTAGTTTAATTTGTAACTACAAACAGTTCTATACCAAACAATTTTAAATGTAAATATTTATAAATAAAATTGTTAAAATCTTAACCCAATAATAAAAATATCTTACTTCATCCGCCGCAGAAACTTGTCTTCCTCACTGTATGATTGCTTTTTTTTTTTTTTAATGTGAAGAAAAGAAATGAAGGATAAAAAGAGGGAAAAAAAAAAAGAAGCCAAAAACATGGGTAGCATTGGCCATCTCCATGAGAGGGCCTGAGTTTTTGGTCCTAACTGGTCAATTTTGCCGACCAAGAATATATTAGATGGCGGGAAAAGGTTTCTTTTGTAAAAATTTATAAGAAGAAACAGGTTTCGTGATGTAAAATCATGCTGTAGTTTCTCCGATATTGTAATCTTATATTGATGCTAAATTCAAACAAGATGTGCGTTTTTTCTTTTTTTGTTTTAATTTATGTTCGCGAGCTCGTCGTCTTCTCCAATTGCTTGTAACCAAAGCGAACTGAAAGTTGACAGCTGGTAATACGTTTGCTCTTCTAGATGGGTTTTTTGCCGTCACTTTTATCCGCTGATAGTAACCCTTTTTTTTTTTATTTGAGGGAAATTATTAGAAAATGATCCCATTCAAAAATCGTATAATTTTTCACTTTTTTTTTTGTGTCCGCGTGAGGGAAAAAAACTGTAGGATCCCTGTGCGTGTTTTTTCTCCTCTCTGAAAATCTCACTGTGGCCCGCATACACCAAGCTCTTCAGGAAGAATCTGCCAGCAGCTACCGCGATAAACACGGATTTGTAAAAGTTTTGACAAGTATATGTACTATTTTCATACACATGTTACAAATTTAAAACATAAATTTACATTAGTTACATATTGAAAGAACAAACTTTTTTTTTTTTTTCAATATTCTATATAATATTTAAAAGTCTTTTTTACACTTGATGGTCTCATAATTTTATACTTATTTTTTTAATTAAAACTTATTAAAAAATAAATAAAAATTTTGAAATTTAAATTCATAGGGTCACCCAAATGGCGTCGGCCTTGTAGAGCCTACACCTCGGTCTGACATGGCCCTTCAAAAGCTAGGGCCTGGGCCTAAACTTGAGGGTTTTTCTTCAAGCCCGGCCCAGGCCTATCATAGGTTTAAGGTCAAAAGGGTTAGATTAGCCCGTTGTAACCTGTAATAATGTATTTTTTTGATCGTGGGATTTTATAAAATTACATTAAAATCAAAAAGATACATAACATATAGTTTTTTTATTTAAGTAGTTTTTATCTAAAATTGACGGATGAAAAACAAAATCTTACCAAAATGCCTTTTATCAAATTCTATTGTAGAAACCCCCTCAAGAGTAAATTAGGTTACAAACCATTTTTTTGATTGCCACTGTCAGTTTTTTTTCCCCCTCCTATTGATCTTACCATTTCTCCTAATTAAAAAAGCCAACATATCGTTAGGTAATACATATTTGCCTTAACCTAAAATACTTGAGAACAATAATATCTTTTATAGTCATTAGAAATAAAAAGGGTCAAATTAGATAACAATGCCGCAAAAGTACGTGTTTCTCAGAGTGACCCAAATCTCTATAATGTTTATCTGATGTTAAACGTGCAGAAAATAATATAGCTTGATAGAAGTATAAATCCTAATCTTCACTATGCTGATTTGCAGAAGATATTGTTTTAAGGTCCATAAAGATACATACATACATATATATATATATATATATACACGTGTTATTAAATGAGAATGTCTATTTGTACCATCTGATCTTTCAGAGGGTCAGCTAGTAAGAAAGGAGTACGAAAAAAAAACTAAACAACGGCAATTCCTCTAGTAAAAGCGTTAAATTAAACGAGCAACTTTATTTAGCACAATACAGCCCAAATCAAGGCAATTTCTAAGTCAATATCCTATACAAGCATACTCCCGTTGGTGTTAAATAAAAACTTAAAACCATTTTTTATCTTCACAACAAGGTACAAGTTTACTCCTCAATCTGATATCTGACTTTTTTAGCAGCTTTACTGCAAGAACTCTCTAGGGTCAGTCACATAGCCAGTCAATGCAGATGCTGCCGCTGTGTACGGGGAAGCAAGATATATCTGGCCTTCCTTGTGCCCCATTCGTCCCGGGAAGTTTCGGTTCGTCGTTGACATGCATACCTGCAGCGCCAGGACCACCCCAGTCGAGAGTTATAAAATGAAGCAAGCTGACAAAGAATGATGCTCGACCAGAACAACCGGATTTGATAGGAATACGCACATATAGTAACAAAGAGTTCAGGTTGATTCCTTTGTTGTGCTAACAACAAAAGTACAGAAAATAAGATAACTTGCCTTAGGTTCATTCATGCGTGCATAAGTGTCCTTCGGACCGCCCAAACAAGCACCACAACTAGGACTTGCAGGTGTATCGCAACCAGCTTCCTCAAATATCTGAGAACAAGTCTTCCCACCCGACCCCGGTAGTATAAATATCCATCCAAACCTGTAAATTAAGTTAATTTACATCAGTGTCTTCCCATCATAACGATCCTATATTGCACAAAACTTCAAGTTAGCATGACAAACCTTTTGGGTAGCAGGGACAAGAAAGGTGGGAACCTTGACCTTTTTGGCCTGTAGATAAAGCAAACACATCATTCAGCCTATCACTAAGAAAGGGAAATGTGAACTCAATAAATTACATTTAAGGAAGTCATTGATTGGAATTACCGACAGGATTTAATCAAGGGTGGTTTCAAAAGGAAACTATAATACAAGTAGAAGATAGTAATAGAGATATGACTTCTTAGAGCAGCCAGAAAAAGTTTTGCGGCAGCGAGAAAATCCTCCGTTTTACCACCGGTACAAGATCCAATATAGACTCTATCAATTTTCACATCTTTGCACTCTCTTGCTAAAGCCCGAGTATCAGGAGAATGAGGCTACAAAAACAGGTTTATAAAATTAGCCAGGATAAGAAAAATGTATATTATCAACCTGTACAAAGCACGAGACTAATCTGTGCTGTAAGCAATTAAACTTATCCATCTGCATAAGATTGAAAACTAAAAATATAAATCCTTAGTCAAGAAGTATGTGGAACTTTTTTTACCTTTGCTACCAATGGCTCCAGTTTTGAGATGTCAAGTCTGTACTCAGCATGATACCTAGATGCAAAGAAAACATGCTTGTGAATAAAATGCATTTGAGAATCTTGCCAAAAAAAATAGACAGACATAAAACAATCATGAAGGAACTCAAACATTGATCCCTTTTTGATTCACTTCGAGTCTAAAAAGAGTTCCAAAATAAGAAGAATATAATGTATTGAAATGAAATGTTCCACCTCAGATGGTGCTCATATTTTATGACAATTTTTATTGTAAGTAGACCAGATTTTACAAGAATACAACCAAACTTCTCAAGATTTTTCTGTTTTTTTTTTTTTAATTTTTTACTAAGTCGAAAGAGGTTAAATCAAACTGGTTTGAAATGACTATTTCTTAACCGGTACTATTAGAAATTTTACACTAACTTTTCCCCCTACAAGGATATAATAAAAGTTAATGCATCTGCAGCTCTAAAAACTACTAGACGCCAGGACTTCCTGGCCGTATTATATCTTTCATATATTTAAATTAGGGGAAAAACCTATACGCCGACCATCTCTAAAAATCCATTGTTTGATACTCGCAAATCTGGCGGGTACTTTACTTTGACCATAAGTTACAAGAAAAAAACGCTTCATTAACATTTTAACCTATGCTTCATGTCAGTCCATGTTGAATAAAAAAAATACCATGAGTTGAAAAGTTGACACAACGAAAAGTACAGAAAAGCCAAACTAGGAACTCCATGGTAGATAAGTAAGAAGTTATACAAATTACAAAGTAATCAATAAATCACATAGATTGATTGCCTTGCTCGCGCATCACTATAAACGGGCTCATATAGCACAGATGTTTTGTCCTGTGCAAAGAATAGATGAAAACTATAAACAATGCGAGACTACATAATTGTACTGCATGCATAAGTAAACCAAAATAAAACAAAAATTGAGAATAACACCACAAAAGATTAAGATTCAAATTTTTGTCGTCTTCTTTAATTTTTTCATGGACGGTAGTGTCTGTTCACCTTTTTCTTGTGGCATGTTTATTCTTGCTGGTTCCCATTTCACATTCTTTTGATGTGTTGAAAAAGTTTTAAACCTTAAAATGGTTCTCTTTCCTTTCGTTACTTACCAACCCTTCTTAATTCGGCCACAACGGTGCATGATTGAAACCCACTTCAGAAAAACCTTCCATTGAATGTAAATCTCAAGCAAGGTGCTATCTATTTATTAAAAAAAGGAAGATCCTTTTTGGAAAAAAAAAAAGTGTCTTTGGAAGGTACTTATATCCCGAATTTCAACCGTTAGATAAACAAGGTTAAAAAGAGCCATCGGATAAAAGTTAAAATTAGTGACTTGAACGGTTAAAAATTGAGTTGCTTTTTTTTTTTTTGTTATCATGTATTGCCTGATAAAAGTTAAAAAAAAAACTAAATGTCACTATTAATCTCTATCTAACATCTAAAATTTAAGATGCATATACATTCTAAAAACAAGGTATATAGTATAGTTTTATAGAAAAAAATATCAACAATAACTTGACAATTTTAAATTTGGGGACATTGTAGATACCAAATTTTGCAAGATTTTTGCATTTTAATTTTCATACATCTATAATATATATTTTACCATAAAAGTTCTTTGCGTCAAATTATTAGAAATCTACGGCAGGGTATTAAAACATATTCTACCAACAGGGCTCTGTTTTAAACTTTTATATCTGTATCAAATTTTGTTAATTTTGTCCACTTTTTTTTTAAATTTTAATCTGATTTTGTCCAAATTTTACGTTAAAAAACTCACTTATTGGTATTTATTCTACCATTGAAGGCCCTGCCAAGCAGCATATTTTTCCTGTTACTAGTGGAGATATAGGGCACTAATCTTTTGGGAGTTCTCCAACACTCTTGGGGGATCCTTTAATGGGTGAAAGAGGAAGGACAGCCACAATAATTAGCTCTTGAGAGTGGAGGCATATATTTGGAATTGTGTACAAAAGTACGTTGAAGACCATTACCAAGCACGTATGGCCTGTTACCCAGTTCCTGAAATATGGTGGTGGATTGGCGGCAGACAAAAACTGCCATCTGCACAGTTGGGGCCAATTTTGGACCAAACATTGGGACCTCAAAATGTCAAGGGCAAAGTTCAGAATGTCGTTTGTTGAGAACCCATGATTGATCCGAGTGGTACTTGCCTTCTGCTTTGTACTATTATTATTGGATTGTGTTTGCTTTGCTCTTTTTTGCAAAGTTTGCAAGCTAATACTATAAAGGGAAAAACCTATAACAAAACAGGAGTAGTACCATGTGATAAATGGTAAATATGGGAAATGTGTTTGGCAACGGTACTGAGACAGTTTTTTGAGTGCTCTCTCCGGAGAGAAAGACTTGAGATATCACAACCTTTTCAAAAGAATCCTGTTTAATTCTATGGTTATAACTATGTAACCAACGTCAAAAGAGTAGGACCTGAACCTTTAATTACCAAAAACCAAAAAAAAAAAGTAAAATCCAGTTAAAATACGCTACATACTAAATCTAGACTTAGACTTATAGCTTTGTGAATACTTTTTTTGGGGATGTGTTTCATTCTATGCAAAACATCAGTAATTGAATAAGGCTTAAAAAAATTATTTTCATTTAAAAAAAAATGATTTGGTCCGTTTCTATTTTAACTTTTTATATGGCTGCTGACAAATTTTTTTTTCAAAAGCTGAAATAATTTTTTTTATGATTTGATGGCTAAAAACTCTGATGTATCTAAAAAAATATGAAAGTAGGAAACAAAAGGAGAGAACATAATACAAAGATTTACGCAATCAGAGCCTGCATCCACAGACTAGTAGAAGACTAGTAAAGTGCACTATAAATAGACTTTATATAAGTTGGACTATGCCAACTTTTGTATCTACGTCCGAAAATATTGGAAGGAATTTCATTTTTTTATATTTGCGTATGGATAATAAATAAAAGTCTTTTACTTGAATAATAATAATAATAATAATAATAATAATAATAATAATAATAAAGGAAGTGATAACAGCCTCATTCTTGTTATAATTCAAACACTCAAGCCAAACATCATAATAATAGCTATATTATAGCGTATAATGGATGTACAATCATTAACTTCACCACTTTGAAGTGCAACTTAACTTCTGCATTTTTTATATATCTGACTCCTTAGCAGCCTTAATTCAAGAACTCTCTTGGGTCAGTAACGTAGCCAGTCAATGCAGATGCCGCTGCTGTGTATGAGGAGGCAAGATATATCTGCCCTTCCTTGTGTCCCATTCTTCCTGGAAAGTTCCGGTTTGCCGTTGAAACACATACCTGCAATGCAATGCAAGAACCACACTCCCCTGAAAGAATTATAAATAGTCGGATTTTTCCGCTACTGGTCCATGAATTTTTTAAGAAAAGAAGTCGAGAAGTACTCCTTGAATTTTTTGTGAGCGTGATTAGTTTTGGTGCAGGTGTCTCTATAATTTAGGCAAAATGGTAAAGCTGTCCGTTTAATTTATCTAAAAATATGTTGACTTAATGGCCAGTGACCAAAAACTGCCAAAAAAATAAAGTTAAGAAATTAATTAACCATTAACCAAGAAAAAAGGATAAGAGTCAACCCTCAAGATGCTAATATTACAAGGACTAACAATGGGAAAAACTCTAGAAAGGAAAATGTACTTGATAAAGCATTTATATAAGCTTGACCAGATAAACCAGACTTGATCATAAAAAGTACTTGATGGAAACCAAAGTTGTCTGTTCTAAGTGGCTTTCCAATGCCTAAAAGAGAAACAAAAATAATTGGAAACGAAAGTAACTTGCCTGAGGCTCATTTAAGCGTGCATAAGTGTCACGTGGACCACCCATACAAGCACCGCAACTAGGACTTGCCGGTGTATCGCAGCCAGCTTCCTCGAATATCTGGGAGCAAGTCTTCCCACCGGAATTCGGTACAACAAGGGTATAAACGTCCATCCAAACCTGTAAATTACGCTCGTTTACATAAGCCTCTTCCCACTAGAAAAGTCTATGTTTTTCATAACTTCAAGTTAAAACAAGCATGACAAACCTTTTGGGTAGCGGGGACAAGGAAGGTGGGGACTTTGACCTTTTTACCCTGTATGACCCATATTCAAATAAGGATTAGGAGGTTTCTCAAATGAGTAACAACGCTCCATTCTTAGTAAGGGGATAGCAAAGTCTATGTTTCATCTTACCGAAGCTAGAAAAACTTTTGCTGCAGCAAGGAAATCTTCGGTTTTACCACCGGTGCAAGATCCAATATATACTCTATCAATTTTCACATCTTTGCACTCTCTAGCCAACGCACGGTTATCAGGAGAATGGGGCTGCAGAAATAGGATTATCAAATTAGTCAGTAAAGGTGATACGAGGAGCAATTTGCATGGATCAAATGAGATGGCCGTGTGCTGCAAGCAAATAAGCGTGTTGATTGGAAACTAAAAATTCAAATCAGTTGTTAGTTATGAAGTGTATAACATCTCTAACTTACCTTTGCCACCAGAGGCTCCAGTTTTGAGATGTCAAATCTGTACTCAGACAAATACCTAAATTTGAACCAAATAAATTTGTAAAAAGAATGCACTTCCGAAATTTTTACAACAAAATTAACAACGTGAGACGGGTCATAGAAGAACTTGAAAATTGATCAAATTCCTAATTCAATTCGTTATAAAATTGTTGAGATGTTATCAATCACCTAGAGAAGATGACATATAGCTAATAACATGACACTTATAAATCCACAATAAAACTGCAGAATATCTTAACAAGCTGAAACTAGGATCCAAAGAAAGAAACACAACATGACCACCCTTTTTAACTTGTAGCAAATTAAAAAATGTTATAACTTACCTTGCTTGCGCGTCACTGTAAACAGGCTCATATGGCACGGATGTTTTATCCTGTATAAAGAATAGGTAAGGCCAGACACCCAAAGAGTAAAACATTTGTATATAGAACACCACTCATGACAAGAAACTTTATATATAGGATGAGGCTTATATGTAAAACAAGCTACAAATGTGTGTGTTTGTGTCGAAGCTGTCGATTAATTTGCGTGTAACAATTTATCGCACTTACTTCTAGGTACTTATGTGTAGTGCCATCTGCGGGGATAACCCCGTTCTTTCCCCCAGCTTCAATAACCATGTTGCATAAAGTCATCCTTTCTTCCATCTGATTAGAAAAAATTGAAGTTCTGTTTTCATAAAACCGAAACGACAACTGCAGCCAGCAGACATATATGGAGCTTTCGCATGTACATGTAGTGCAAATATTTTGAAATTTGAAGTTTACTTACGCTTAAACTTTCCACAGTAGTGCCCACAAACTCCATAGCTTTATATGTTGCACCAGAAACAGAGATTTCACCAATGATCTGCAGAGCGGAGTGATCATTACCAAGATATAGCACAGAAGTAAGAGCATGATATGAGTGCAATGTACCAATTAACTAACTAAAACGAGGATCATGTTAGGTAAGCAGTTTTTTCATAAGCTTATTTGAGAAACTTAATATAAACATGGGAAGAAAGACGGGAATATGTTTAAAAAATTACTTGCAAAATCAAATCCTTAGCAAGCACGTAATCTGGCATTTCACCATCCATTATGAACCTGAGAGTAGGAGGCACCTGCAGAGTTGAAGTGGGAAAGAAAATCATTGGTTATTACATCGGAGAAGATTGGAAATAGGAGTAAGGTAACCTTGCGGAAGGAAACAGTACCTATGTCAAGGAAATTAAAACTCGAAGGTAAAAAAAAAAAGAAAAAAAAAATCAATAAAAGCACAAAGTTCAATTGTGGCCAGTCTAAAATATGCAGCAAAATTGAGAAAGATGGATTTTATCGGCCTAGCCTAGATGGAAGATTGTAAAATCCACCGAAAGACAACGAAAAAACCTCAACTTTGTGTTCAATATTCGATATTCAAGTCTACCATCACATAGCTTATAAGGGTATTTGTAGTTCAAATAAAAGACAAAGTAGACAAATAACACAAACTAACAACAAAAGAAAACTAAATATAAAAGTGACTAATATACTAAGCTCTCCTACATCACTAAAATCTAAACTTCCAATAACAGGTTATAATACGACAGTTTATCTAATATTAAGCTATATCTAAGTATGTAGAAGCTAGAAGAGCATAAAAAAAGAAAAATCAGAAGATGAAAGCATGTGCGGTGACACAACATGAAAGCTATACAGAACAAGGAGCCACAATATGCTAATATATATGAAATAAATACCATATAAAATTATAAATAAAACTAAATTTTATCAATTACAAAACCTTGAGCAGAAGCTTCCCTGTGCCCAATACAAAACCTGCATCTGTGTTTTCGATTCCGGTAGAAAATTGGCCAAAAGCCCCTGCAGTGCAGGTATGAGTGTCTGTACCTAGCAGGACCTAGAAACCATTGTTGTGCTTTAGTTGCTATAAATTAGTGCTTTAGTTGCTATAAATTAAGGGATTCAAAAAAGGTCTTTGAAGAAAAATGAATCAAAAGAGTTAAAAGATTTTGCACCTCTCCAGGTCTGCAATGACCTTCTTGAGCAAGAGCAATATGGCACACACCTTTGTAATCTGTGTTAGCCTGCCAAAGTGTAGAATTAAACTCATTTAAGAATTAATATTCGCAAAAAAAATAAAAAAAATTACACAAGAAGAGAGAAACCAATTATAATTTGAGAGATTGGTAAGATATACCTTAAAATTACTCAGATCTTTAATATCATAGAAGTACTTGATATTTTGCTCAGTGCAGAAATCCCTCAAGATATCCACATTACGATTTGCAAGTTCATCACTAGTAAATATGTAATGGTCCGGGATGACTACAATCTTTTCAGGGTCCCAAACCTTGTAATGTTAAAACAAGTGTTACAATTATATACCAGAAGAGGCAAATTTCCATATTTAGAAAAAAAAAACTGAAGAGATTAAAAAGAAAAACATAGAAAAAAAATCTCAACTCACACATGGTCAATTTTTTTTTTCTCTATAACAAAACTTTTTTCCTTAATTTTTTTTTTATTTTTTCTTCTAAAAATTTTTGTCATCAGATTAGTCAAAATTAATCACTGACGTTTACATTATACGAATTTGTTACACAATTCAAATGTCCAAGTATGTATTTGATGAGATACAAAACAGATGGTCCGTTTCAATAAACTCAAAATGCAAATATATATTTCATGAGGTTCATAGATGGCCATTAAAAAAAAAAAATTCAAAATAGATGGTAATAAACCCAAAATACAGTTTACATTTACATGATTTTTTTTAAGTTTGCAATTAAAAAAAAAATCTGTGCATCTATCATTTGATCAGCTATATAACTATATCAAGTGGGAATAAATTATAAATAATATGTAAACAAGTTTTTTCAACTTGCAAAGTAACCACACATTTCCAACCAAACAAACCTAAGATCAATTATCCAAACAAATTCACTCAAAACTTAACATAATTAATTAAAGAGCTAAATATTAAATCAAAGTACCTTAGCATCATGACCGAATTCTTTCTTGAAAAGTGCAAAGCAATCAGGGCCACAAACGTCGTGAGTCATCAAAACATCAACGTTAACCCAAATATTCTCTGCTGGATTCAACTGCCTTTTCTCTGAGGCCCTACTCAATATCTTCTCTGTCATCGTCATCCCTGTCCTCACCTGAAATTATTATTATTACTATTAGTATTGGACAAATAAAATAAAAGAAAACCCATCATAGTTAACAACAAAACAAAAATACCCATTAACTAAAAAAAAAAAAAAAGAAAGAAACTTAACCGAGCCAGTTGTGGCAGGCTTGCGCTCGGATTGCTGGGGTGACATGACTGAACAGATTTTCTTGGAGAGTGCTCTTCTCCTTCTTGATTTGCATCCCTTAACAGAAACAAATAAATAAATAATAGCAAAAGTTTACACGTAACAGGAAAGAAATTTATGTAACATGTAATAAAATTTACGTTGTTGATGAACGGAGATGAAGTTGGAGCAATTGCAGAGGAAGCCATACTGGAGTGGTGCTAATTCGGTCTTGTTTTCTTTTAATTTTCTATCCTTTTTGATTTGGGGTGAGGAGAAAAAATCAATAAAAAGAAGTATAACAGCAATGTATATCGTTGACTGGTGCTTCTGTGGTGTTACGTGATAGTGGCATCTTTTCAACGAAGATGGGACGTGAAAATGACAATGTGAATGAATACGTGGAGGCTCCTCCTTGGACTTCACAAAAAGTATGTCGCAGTCGGAGTGTTACTTTTTAATAGTTTAGTTTAATTTGTAACTACAAACAGTTCTATACCAAACAATTTTAAATGTAAATATTTATAAATAAAATTGTTAAAATCTTAACCCAACAATAAAAATATCTTACTTCATCCGTCTCACAAACTTGTCTTCCTCACGGTATGATTGCTTTTTTTTTTTTCATGTGAAGAAAAGAAATGAAGGATAAAAAGAGGGAAAAAAAAAGAAGCCAAAAACATGGGTAGCATTGGCCATCTCCATGAGAGGGCCTGAGTTTTTGGTCCTACCTGGTCAATTTTGCCGACCAAGAATATATTAGATGGCGGGAAAAGGTTTCTTTAGTAAAAATTGATAAGAAGAAACAGGTTTCGTGATGTAAAATTATGCTGTAGTTTCTCCGATATTGTAATCTTATATTGATGCTAAATTCAAACAAGATGTGCGTTTTTTCTTTTTTTGTTTTAATTTATGTTCGCGAGCTCATCGTCTTCTACAATTGCTTGTAACTAAAGCGAACTGAAAGTTGACAGCTGGTAATAAGTTTGCTATTCTATGTGGGTTTTTTCCCGTCGCTTTTATCCGCTGATAGTAACCTTTTTTTTTTATTATTTGAGGGAAATTATTAGAAAACGATCCCATTCAAAAATCGTATAATTTTACCCCCTTTTTTTTTGTGTCCGCGTGAGGGCCAAAAACTGTAGGATCCCTGTGCGTGTTTTTCTCCTCTCTAAAATGTAAGTTGTTTGGACAATTAATAACAATCATAAAATACAGAAAACGGAAGCGTATTGGATCGAATTCAATACCTCCAGCCATTGTCGTTTGATGCTCTGTTTTCCACACAATTTTGCTCACTGTATTCCTCCGTGAATTGTTGTTTTTCTGGGCACTCTCAATTCTCACTTGATGGTGTAATTTTTTGTTGATGAATTGTGTGCTCAAGGACCCATAATTTAAAGCCGTGACCATCACACGGGTGTAACGGTTGGTACCAACCGTTACACGTGAGGCAGTTGAATATCACGTGGGCCAAATCCGTATCACGTGGGCAACACATATCACGTGGGCAACACAAATTTTTTTTTTTACATTCTCCCACTTGGCTCACGTATTACATCAACTGCTATAAAGAGAAACAAAACACATGAATCATGGCGACAGGCCCTCTAAATAACGAGTATTATCTTCCATGTATCACAATATATCTTATTTCTTAGATTTTCTCTCTTATCTCAATGAATAAACCCTATGTTTATTCTAGGTCCTAAACTTTAGTGATATTTCTCAGCAATAAAGTTGCGCACTTAATTGAAGCTGAAAAGAGAAATTATCATAAATATAGAGTTTCACAACAAGTACGTCAAAATTACATATGGGAACCAAGTCCCAATCTATCCACATGATCCCTAAATTTTACTGGTGGCATGCCTTTAGTCAAGGGATCGGCAATCATCAATTCAATGCTTATGTGTTCAATGACCACTGCTTTATCCTTAACACGCTCTCTTATGGCTAGATACTTAATGTCGATGTGTTTGCTTCGACTACCGCTCTTGTTGTTTCTAGCCATAAAAACAGCAGCTGAATTGTCACAGAATATCTTCAACGGCCTAGAGATAGAATCCATAATCCTAAGCCCAGAAATGAAACTCTTGATCCATACACCATGTGAGGTAGCCTCAAAACAGGATACGAACTCGGCCTCCATAGTGGAAGTAGCAGTCAAGGTTTGTTTGACGCTCCTCTATGAAATAGCTCCACTAGCTAGCATGAAAATATATCCGGAAGTTGATTTCCGTGAATCAATGCAGCCAGCAAAGTTAGAATCAGAGTAGCCAATGACTTCCAAGTTGTCAGTCCGTCTATATATAAGCATGTAGTCTTTGGTTCCTTGTAGGTACCTCATCACCTTCTTTGCAGCCTTCCAGTGGTCTAATCCTGGATCACTCTGATATCTGCCCAACATTCCTACAGCAAATGCAATGTCAGGTCTTGTGCAAACCTGAGCATACATAAGACTTCCAACACATGAAGCATATGGAATGTTGTGCATCTGTTCTCTTTCAAGGTCATTTTTCGGGCACTGATTCAAATTGAATCTGTCACCCTTCACAATGGGAGCTATACTCGGTGAACAATTTTTCATCCGAAATCTCTCCAAAACTTTGTTGATATAGGCTTCTTAAGACAGACCCAAAGTGCCTTTATATCTGTCTCTGTGTATCTTAATGCCTATAACGAAGGATGCATCACCCATATCTTTCATGTCAAAGTTTTTAGAGAGGAATTGTTTTACCTCATGTAGCATACCCTTGTCATTGGTTGCAAGTAAAATGTCATCCACATATAGAACCAGGAAACAGATTTTACTCCCACTGACCTTCTGGTATATACATTGATCCATGATGTTCTCTACAAATCCAAATGAAGAGATGACATCATGAAATTTCAAATACCACTGACGGGAGGCCTGCTTTAACCCATATATGGATTTCTTAAGCTTACATACCAACTGCTCACCATTACTAGAGGAGAATCCTTCCGGTTGTTTCATATAAACCTCTTCCTCTAGTTCACCATTGAGAAAAGCCGTTTTCACATCCATCTGTTGCAATTCCAAGTCAAAATGAGCAACAAGTGCCAAGATAATGCGGAGAGAATCTTTCTTGGATACATGAGAAAATGTCTCATTGTAGTCGATTCCTTCTTTCTGAGTGAATCCTTTGGCCATGAGTCTTGCCTTATATCTTTCAATGTTGCCCAATGAGTCTTTCTTCGTTTTATAGACCCATTTACACCCTATGGCTTTTGCACCATCAGGCAACTCGACAAGATCCCAGACTCTATTGGATGCCATAGAATCCATCTCATCCTTCATTGCATCATACCAAAGTTTTGATTCTTGGCAACTTATGGCTTGTGAAAATGTTTCGGGATCATTTTCGGCTCCAATGTTGTACTCCGATTCCTATAGATACACAACATAATCACTAGAAATTGCCGATTTCCTTTCTCTAGTAGATCTCCTTAATGTTGGTTCAACATTTTCCTGAGGAATCTGTTGTTCAACTTGTTGCTCAATTGTTTCCATTGGTTCTTGAGCAACTTGACCTTCTAGATTATTATCAGCAATTTGTGGAACCTCAATGATCGGTTGCACAACACTCGGTTGGACTATAGGAGTGCTATGAACTATGATCAACCTATCACTTGATGTAGATGGTTGAGCTTCAGTATGATCTCCTTCAGAAACTATGTTTCGAAAATGATCGCTCCCACTAATCAAGTCATTCTTAAGAAACTTGGCGTTCCTTGATTCCACAAATCTAGTGCTATGAGTTGGACAGTAGAATCTATATCCTTTGGACCTCTCAGCATATCCAACGAAATATCCGCTAATGGTCCTCGGATCTAGCTTCTTCTCTTGTGGGTTGTATACTCTTACTTCAGACGGACATCTCCAAATGTGTATATGTCGCAAACTCGGTTTCCAACCTTTCCATAACTCAAATGGCGTCTTTGGAACAGCCTTAGTCGGAACCCGGTTTAATATATACACAGCCGTCTTAAGAGCTTCAGTCCACAAGGACTTAGGTAGGTTGGAGTTACTCTGCATACTCCTCACCATGTCCATTAATGTTCGGTTTCTTCTTTCTGCTACACCATTCTGATCCGGAGAACCAGGCATGGTGTATTGGGCAACTATCCCATGTTCTTGAAGAAACCTTGCAAATGGACCTTGAGCTTGTCCATCCTCAGTGTATCTACCATAATATTCTCCACCTCTATCTGTCCTCATGATCTTTATTTGCTTTTCGCATTGTTTCTCTACTTCAACCTTGAAAACCTTAAAGGCGTCTAATGCTTCGTCCTTTGTATGAAGCAAGTAGAGATACATGTACCGTGAGTAATCATCTATGAAAGAGATGAAGTATCTCGGACCATATGAGTCCATCTCTAGACTACAAATATCTGAATGTATGATTTCTAATATTTTTGAACTCCTCTTGGCACCTTTCTTAGACTTGTTGGTTAGCTTTCCCTTAATGCAACCCACACAAGTCTCGAAGTCAGTAAAATCCAAAGTACTAAGTACTCCGTCAGTCACTAACCTCTTGATTCTCTCAATGGAGATATGTCCTAATCTCCGATGCCACAACATAGAGGAATCCTCATTTATAACACAACGTTTAATGCCAGATTGAACATGCATAGCAGTATGATGTGGTTCATTTTGCAAGTTAATTGAGAAAAGACCATCAGACAAAATATCATTCCCAACAAGATCAGATTTATAAAATAAACTGAAACATTTGTCTGAAAAAGTAAAGGAATATCCCAAATGTACAAGTCTGGAAATAGAAATTAAGTTCCTAGAAAAGTTTGGAACATAAAATGTCTTATCCAATTCCAAAGTAAAACCACTACTTAAAACTAAGGTGCATGTTCCGATGGCTTCCACATGTGAACGCATCTTATTTCCTGAAGAGATGCTAAGCTCACTTTCCAGTGGCTTCCTTAGTTTTCGCATACCCTGCAAGGTATTCGAAACATGGATTGTAGATCCAGAATCAATCCACCATGTGTTATAAACAACATCAATCATATTAGATTCATAACAAACCAATGAGATTGAATTACCTTTCTTCTCAAGCCAATTCTGAAATTTTATGCAATCCTTCTTCATGTGTCCCTTCTTTTTACAGAAGAAACACTTGGATTCCTTCTTAATGTTAGCTTTGGGAGGTATTTTACTCTTCCCTTTGTCCTTGGCCTGATGTTGGTCTTGATTCTGATTCTTTCCTTTCGTGGTTGTAAGTGCAGTTTCACCCATTTCCATTACAAGCCGCCCCTCTTCCTGAGTACACATGGTCAGAAGTTCATTTATTGACCATTTGTCCTTATGTGTATTATAGGAAATCTTAAAGGGCCCATATTGTTTTGGTAGGGTGTTCAGAATGTAGTGCACCAAGAAAGATTCAGACATATCCACCTCAAGGTTCTTTAATTGAGCCGCTATGTCCCTCATCTCCATGATGTGCTCACGCACACCTTTCACACTGGTGAGCCTTAAGGATGAGAACCTCATGATTAGGGTGCTGGCAAGTGCCTTATCTGAAGTTTCAAATTGCTCATCAATGGCTTTCAATAATGCTCGGACCTTGTCATATTGTTCGACGGAACCACGTATACCAGCAGAGATTTTGGTTTTTATGAACATGATGCTAAGGCGATTAGATCGCTCCCAACGTTCATAAAGAGCAATCTCATCCTAAGTGCTGGTATCAGTAATTACGGGCTCGTCTTTCCTTATAGCATAATCAATGTCCATCCACCCTAAGTGAAGGAGTATTCTCTCCTTCCAGACCTTGTAGTTATCCCCTTTCAGCTTAGGGATATCACATCGTACATCAGAGAAATTCACAGATTGTATGACTGCATAATTAAAATAAACATGCTTATAATCAAAATATTGAGGCTAATAAACATAAATCATGCTTTACCAATGTAAATCATGCATAATATCATGAATCTATGACATAAAACTTGCATGTGGGCTAAAGTTCTAATTCAATTAGATTCATTTAATTGTATGATAAAACTATCAAATTATGTTCTCTTTTCTAATCCCTGTAGGTAAATCAGAAAATATAATTTGATATTTTATCCTAATCAGTTATATCAATATAATAAAAAATTCCTGTGGGATAAAATTTATTATATTAAGTACAACTAATTACAATAAATGTCCTTTACCCAAATGTGATCCTAAACAAATTAATATATAATTTTACATAATTAGAGTTGTTGTGGCTAAGCTTCAATTATTTAAAATTATATGGATCACTTAGACATTTAATTTTGTTCACAATTATTCATGAAAATTGCATGTTCTATAGGCAATATAATAATTATGAACAAAATCTTAATTTGTGCTAAATGAGTTAATTAACTTGATAACATGCATAATAAAACTCAAAACAATGCATATAACAAATACTTGGCACATAATGCTTAAATTGAATTTCCCATGAAATTATTGCAAGAATTATGTGCATATCCAAAAACCAAAAATTAATTTTTTTTTTTTTTTTGCCAAAACGGCGTCGTTTCATTTGAGGGGGGGGGGGGGCGGGGGGGGGGGGAGGTCCCTTAAACGGCGTCGTTTCGCTGAAGAGGATGGGGGGGGTCCCCAAAAACGGCGTCGTTTCGCTGAAGGAGGTTCTCGCGCCCGCTAAAAACGACGGGTCGTTTTGCTGCCCGAATGCAAAACGACCTGTCGTATGGGTCGTCTTCAACCTCCAGTCGGGTCGTTCTGACCCAGCTGCGACCCTCGCGACCGGTCGAAAAACCCCACGGTTTCTCTCCCCTCCGACGTCAATTTCAGGCGTTCCAAATCCCAAAATGCTCAGAAATCAATAATATGATGATTTATGAATTCAAAATACATAATTAACCAAGAATTCATATTAATCAACATTTGCTTTTCACGGCCAAAAAACCGGCATGCACAGACCGGAAAACATGTCGAATTTCTCAGTTTTTCATCATAAAACATTAAGAAAACATTAACCCAATGATTTTATAGCAGTAACATTGAAAAAATGTCAAAGAAAAACAAAGTCCATATCACGGTACAAAAAACCGTGGAAACAAAATTTTTTGTTCAAAAATTTGAACATCAAGGCATAGGTATAACGCTCGGATACCAAATGTAAATTGTTTGGGCAATTAATAACAACCATAAAACACAGAAAACGAAAGCGTATTGGATCGAATTCAATACCTCCGGCCATTGTCGTTTGATGCTCTGTTTTCCACACAATTTTGCACACTGTATTCCTCCGTGAATTGTTGTTTTTCTGGGCACTCTCAATTCTCACTTAATGGTGTAATTTTTTGTTGATGAATTGTGTGCTCAGGGACCCATAATTTAAAGCCATGACCATCACACGGGTGTAACGGTTAGTACCAACCGTTACACGTGAGGCAGTTGAATATCACGTGGGCCAAATCCGTATCACTTGGGCAACACATATCACGTGGGCAACACAATTTTTTAACATAAAAATCTCACTGTGGCCCGCACACATCAAGCTCTTTAGGAAGAATCTACCAGCAGCTACTGCAATAAACATGGATTTGTAAAATTTTGGACAAGTATATGTATTATGTTCATACGCATGTTACAAATTTAAAACATAAATTTGCATTAGTTACATATTGAAAGAAAAAACTTCTTTTTTTTTCAATATTCTATATATTATTTAAAAGTATTGTTTATACTTGATAGTCTCATAATTTTATACTTATTTTTTTTAATTAAAACTTATTAAAAAATAAATAAAAATTTTGAAATTTGAATTCACAGGATCACCCATATGAGACCGGCCTTGTAGAACCTACACCTTGACATGGCCCTTCAAAAGCTAGGGCTTGGACCTAAACTTGAGGGTTTTTCTTCGAGCCCAGCCCAGGCCCTCATGGGCTTAAGGTCAAAAGGGTTGGATCAGCCTTGTGTAACCTGTAATAATGCCTATTTTTTTATCGCAGGATTTTATAAAATTACATCAAAATAAAAAAGATACATAACAAGGCAATTTCTAACTCAATATCCTATTTCAGGCATACTCCCGTTGGTGTTAAATAAAAACTTAAAACCATTTTTTATCTTCACAACAAGGTACAAGTTTACTCCTCAATCTGATATGACTTTTTTAGCAGATTTACTGCAAGAACTCTCTAGGGTCAGTCACATAGCCAGTCAATGCAGATGCTGCTGCCGTGTACGGGGAAGCAAGATATATCTGGCCTTCCTTGTGCCCCATTCATCCCGGGAAGTTTCGGTTTGTCGTTGACATGCATACCTGCAGCGCAAGGACCACCCCAGTTGAAAGTTATAAAATGAAGCAAGCTGACAAAGAATGATGGTCGACCAGAACAACCAGATTTGATAGAAATACGCACATATAGTAACAAAGAGTTCAGGTTGATTCCTATGTTGTGCTACCAGCAAAAGTATAGAAAATAAGATAACTTGCCTTAGGTTCATTCATGCGTGCATAAGTGTCCTTCGGACCGCCCAAACAAGCACCACAACTAGGACTTGCGGGTGTATCGCAACCAGCTTCCTCAAATATCTGGGAACAAGTCTTCCCACCCGACCCCGGTACTGGAAGAGTATAAATATCCATCCAAACCTGTAAATTAAGTTAATTTACATCAGTGTCTTCCCATCATAAAGATCCTATATTGCACAAAACTTCAAGTTAGCATGACAAACCTTTTGGGTAGCAGGGACAAGAAAGGTGGGAACCTTGACCTTTTTGGCCTGTAGATGAAGCAAACACATCATTCAGCCTATCACTAAGAAAGGGAAATGTGAACTCAATAAATTACATTTAAGGAAGTCATTGATTGGAATTACCGACAGGATTTAATCAAGGGTGGTTTCAAAAGGAAACTATAATACAAGTAGAAGATAGTAATAGAGATATGACTTCTTAGAGCAGCCAGAAAAAGTTTTGCGGCAGCGAGAAAATCCTCCGTTTTACCACCGGTACAAGATCCAATATAGACTATCAATTTTCACATCTTTGCACTCCCCTGCTAAAGCCCAATTATCAGGAGAATGAGGCTACAAAAACAGGTTTATAAAATTAGCCAGGATAAGAAAAATGTATATTACCAACCTGTACAAAGCACGAGACTAATCTGTGCTGTAAGCAATTAAACTTATCCATCTGCATAAGATTGTAAACTAAAAATATAAATCCTTAGTCAAGAAGTATGTGGAACTTTTTTTACCTTTGCTACCAACGGCTCCAGTTTTGAGATGTCAAATCTGTACTCAGCAAGATACCTAGATGCAAAGAAAACATGCTTGTGAACAAAATGCATTTGAGAATCTTGCCAAAAAAAAATTGACAGACATAAAACAATCATGAAGGAACTCAAACATTGATCCCTTTTTGATTCACTTCGAGTCTAAAAAGAGTTCCAAAATAAGAAGAATATAATGTATTGAAATGAAATGTTCCACCTCAGATGGTGCTCATATTTTATGACAATTTTTATTGTAAGTAGACCAGATTTTACAAGAATACAACCAAACTTCTCAAGATTTTTCTGTTTTTTTTTTAAAAAAATTTTTTACTAAGTTGAAAGAGGTTAAATCAAACTGGTTTGAAATGACTATTTCTTAACCGGTACTATTAGAAATTTTACACTAACTTTTCCCCCTACAAGGATATAATAAAAGTTAATGCATCTGCAGCTCTAAAAACTACTAGACGCCAGGACTCCCTGGCCATATTATATCTTTCATATATTTAAATTAGGGGAAAAACCTATACGCCGACCATCTCTAAAAATCCATTGTTTGATACTTGTAAATCTGGCGGGCACTTCACTTTGACCATAACTTACAAGAAAAAAACGCTTCATTAACATTTTTGCCTATGCTTCATGTCAGTCCATGTTGAATAAAAAAAATACTATGAGTTCAAAAGTTGACACAACGAAAAGTACAGAAAAGCCAAACTAGGAGCTCCATGGTAGATAAGTAAGAAGTTATACAAAGTACAAAGTAATGAATAAATCACATAGATTGATTACCTTGCTTGCGCATCACTATACAAGGGCTAATATGGCACAGATGTTTTGTCCTGTGCAAAGAATAGATGAAAACTATAAACAATGCGAGACTACATAATTGTACTGCATGCATAATTAAACCAAAATGCAACAAAAATTGAGAATAACACCATAAAAGATTAAGAGAACAAAATTGATAGGATACCACTCAACACACGTGAGAAGAAAATATATATTTGATGAGGCTTACTTTTGAAGAATCTGTGTGAATGTCTCTTTGTGTGTTTTTGTGTGTGTGTGCGTATGCGCTCGCGCGCGCGCGTGTGTGTGTGTGTGAGAGAGAGAGAAGATTGAATTTACAAGATAATCTATTGGAACATACCTCCAAGTACTTATATGTAGTACTATCAGCAGGGACGACACCATTCTTTCCCCCAGCTTCCACAACCATGTTGCACAAAGTCATCCTTTCTTCCATCTGTTCAGAGCAGATGATAAGAACAATTGAAGTTCTCTTGTGTCACATAGGACCAATAGACAGTTTTCACATATCCTTACAGCAAAATTCTTTTCATGTATCTTACATTTAAACTTTCAACGGTCGTGCCAACAAACTCCATAGTTTTATATGTTGCACCAGCAACAGATATTTCACCAATAATCTGCAACAATCGATTGCATTATCCAGACGGCACAACAGTATGAAAAGGCAAGATATTTTAAAATTATACAAATAACCATAGACCAAATACAATAAGGTTCACCTTACCTCAGCTATTTTATAAGCATGTCATGAAGAAAAGAACATTTAAAGACGAATGGAGACAGGATTTCATTGAACTTACTTGCAAAATCAAATCTTTAGCCATAATGTAATCTGGCATTTCACCATCCATTACGAACCTGAGGGTAGGGGGCACCTGCAAATTTAAAGAGTAAAAACAGATAATCACATCAGAAAGCTATTGAAATGGCACAAACTTAAGAACACAGAAGATTACTTGCACCAGTCTCAAGGAAATACAGAAGAACGTGCATATCTAAGAAACTGAAACTGTCATAATCCTTTTTTTATCTTGTTCAACATTTTCCTTTCCTAACCTCGTACCACATAAAATGTTTAATTTTATTTTTTTTAAGACAAGAAACTTAGTCATCTAAACCTAAGACAAATTCTGGTTAATATTTGAGAACATGTAGTAAGAAATAAAATCAAGAACTTCTTCTTGCAATGATCATGCCATGAAACATTTGAAGGATCTGATGATTGAAAAATGATAATGGGCAAGGAAGAGCGACACAGCTAAAGGACGTTAGAGCCTGCATTACAACTAAAATACAAAAAAAAAAAAGAAAAACAAACCAGAAGTTCAATACTGACCACTCTGAACTTCCAGCATCAAACATGCAGACTATATAACAGCAAAATTTAACAGGAAATAATTCAGTCTCTTGTAATCAAATCATAAGCTTAGCTAACAACAGATCAATTACCTAAGAAGGTTGTTGTCTTAATACTATTTTACTGTGAGTTGATCCCAAAGGAATGTCATAATAGAAAACTCAAGTGATGAAAGCAGCAGAACTAAAATAGAAGCTATAGAGGAAAAAGAGCCAATTTAATGTAACTAGACATTTACATTAGAACAAGAGAATAAAATATAAAATATTTATGCATACAGATTCATATATTATATATCTTTCTATATATATGCGTGCATAGATGGACAGAAACTAAAACATCATCAGCAACAGACCTTGAGCAAAAGGTTCCCCGTGCCCAACACAAAACCAGCATCAGTGTTTCCGATCCCAGTAGCAAATTGGCCAAAAGCCCCAGCAGTGCAGGTGTGAGAATCTGTACCTAACAGGACCTGGAAAACCACAATAGTTTTAATTGCTATATAGGGATGTGTCACAGATCCTTTTGATGAAAAGGAACAAACTGAAATTGAAGAAACTGCACCTCTCCAGGTCTGCAATGACCTTCTTGAGCAAGAGTAACATGGCATACACCTTTATAATCCAGGTTAGCCTGCAAAGAATTAATCAGAGCTCATTTCAACATTAATAACCACATATTAAAAGACATAAAAGTATAATAGAAATGAAGCGTAATTCTGAAACTAGTAACCCATACCTTAAAATTACTTAGGTCCTTAATATCGTAAAAGTACTTGATATTTTGTTCAGTGCAGAAATCCCTCAAGATGTCCACATTACGATTTGCACGTTCATCGCTTGTAAATATATAACAGTCTGGTATGATCACAATCTTTTTTGCGGTCCCAAACCTTAATGTCAAAACAATCAACCACATATTAGATTAAAAATAGTACACAATTTAACTTGTATCATCAATTGAAACATAGAACAGCATATTCAAAATCAAAACCGCAATAAACATGTGATATTGTAGAGAGTTACTAAAACTGAAACTCTCTCTTTGCATTAAACATCAGCGTTCAAATTCCAAAACCACGTTTTAATTACAAGCTTCAAAAATTTGAACCATTTCTCAATTTGTGCATGCCATCCTTGCACAGGATTTGTATCTTTCCAATTTTATTATTGGATGTCCCTGGAAGGACAATTTCAAAGCCACATTACCTCACTGATCAGGAAGACAAACTTAAATTTCTCATATTTCTTAAAATTTCCAAAACAAACTGTTCAATTATTAACTTTCTGTTCCAACATTACAGTGACATAAAAAACAGTTCAGCTACTTCAGATCAAGTACCAGCAAGAATATGGTTCAAGACCCAACTATTCAAACAATTGACCCAAATCCTAAACAAGAAAGGTAAAGAAATCAAGTACCTTAGCATCCTGGCCGAACTCCTTCTTGAAGATTCCAATGGAACCAGGGCCACAAACATCGTGGGTCATCAAAATATCAACATTAACCCGAACATTCTCACCTGGGCTCAACTGGGGTTTCTCAGAAGCCCTGGCCAAAATCTTCTCCGTCATCGTCATCCCCGTCTTGACCTGAAAAAAAAAAAAAAAAAATCAACACAATCCCATTGTTAAAAACTACAAAACAAAAGTACCCATCACAAAAAAAAATAATAAAATAAACTAACCGAGCCAGTGGTGGCGGGCTTGCGCTCCGATTGCTCAGGCGCCCTAACCGAGAATGGCGACGACGAGGACAAAGCAGAGAGACCCAACTCTTTCTGGTGGATTAAAAAAAAAAAACAAAAAACAAAGAAACAAAATTCAAACGCGGATCATTGAAAATTTCGGGGGAAAATGAGAAAAATTTATGGAACGCAACGAAATTGACCTTGTTGATGAAAGGAGCTGAAGTTGTTGCCGAGGAAGCCACGGCGGTTGTTTGGTTTCGTCGAATTTGGAAAGAGATTAGTGTCTGTGTTTGGGTTTGTCGTTGTTTTTGTTCTAAGTTAACAGAGTGGCGGCGCGGCAGAAGGGAGTGGAAAGCGGGGGTTTGTCTGGAATTTGTGCTGAGTCGGAGATTGTGATGATCACGTGCCTCTAGTTGGTCGTTGCAGCTTCTTTTTTTTTTTTTTTTTTTTGTTTTGTTTCATTGATACTCATGAACATTTTCATGTTTGATAATTTATTCCTCCAACTAAAAATTTTAACCCTTATTATCAAACAGGTGTCCTGTAAATCGGTTTAAATTAAAAAAATAAATTTAAATATTATAATATTTAAAAGTTTTATATCGTATTTATTTTTTAGTTTATATTGTAGTTACTAATTCTTCATCTTATAGATCGTTTAAACAAAAAAGTTTAAATTGATGTGCTAAATGAAAGGTAAATTTTAAAGTTTGTTGTATACAACTCCAATTGTTGATGCTGTTAAAGAATTAGACGGTACATGCCCTGCACATGCACAACTTATCAAGTGCAAAATGAAACTTACAAATATAATTGGCATCTTTTAACAAAAAAAGAAACTAAACACTATAGGTGTTTAGGTCCACACTTGGAACTACATTTATGTTCTAACTAAGTTTGGCTGCAGCATTTTCTTTAATAAAATTTGAACTAGTAATATATTTTTAGTTAAATTTTCAGCTCCAAATAATCTCGCAAATAGGCTATAAAAAAAAAAAAACAAAACAAAACAAATCAACAAAAAGAAAAAGAACCCCAGCACTGCAGGTTTTTATCCTTTCCTCTTTCAACCTTGACTTCTTTGTTTTGACAATGATTGTGTAAACTGGGTGTCACAATCCGTTTTTTTTTTGTTGTGATAAATATTTTTCTTACTTACATGTAAGAAAAAACTTAGGGAATTTTTTTTTTTTCACATACAAATTTTAACATCTTTTGAAACACAAATATAAACATATATTTACTTAACACACTTTTTTTACAATATTGTTTGCGAAATACTCTCGAGAGAGGTTTTGTCTTACGTAACTATGTTGCAGCTTTTATACAATACATTTTAAAATAACATAAAATATATTACAACGGAAACAAAACTATGGCAGTATTCATATCTATTTTTGTGACACCCGTTATTCTCCTAAGGGTATTAAGGTAATTAGATTAATTACCTAGTATATAAAAAAAAAAAAATCAGAAATCTCTCATAATTCGAAACTCTCTCTCTCTCTACTTTCTCTCTCTAAAAAATTCTCTCTCTCTCCTCAAAGATCGTTTGAGATTTCGGCATCCGTTTTCGACACCTCCCGCACCAATGGAAAGCTCTCGACGAGCTGAGTCCAACGAGGTGCCGCGCCGCCCAAAACGCCGCCGGAGGAGACCACACGCGCCGCCCAAAGTGGCGGCAAAACCCATTTCTTTCCGACGAGATATCTTCGCCGTCCGACGTCCGATCGACGTGATTCTTGTTCCTACACGACCACCGTGATGAGAGGAACAAAACCCACCCTTGGTGGCAGCTCAACAACCGCCGGATTGCTCTGCCCGCCTATTGCCGCCGTGCACCGCCGCCCCCATGGTGGAACTCCGCCTTGCCGGAGGAGGTGACTGACACCACCCCTCCCAATGAGTTCAGAGGATCAAGGGGAGTAAAACCCCTCGATCAATTGCACGGAAGGAGCCGGTTTCGCCGGAGAACGGCCAACGCCGCCGTCAACCGCCGCGGGAGCCTCCGTTTTGGCTCTTCCCAGCCACGTTTCTTCAAATTGGATGAGGGAAAATGCTCATAGGAGGATGGGTAGCAAAAGCCCTCAGCCAATTTCAGGTTTCCATCGTCGGAGAATCAAGATCGGAGCTCATCCATTTCTACCGACGTTGTACTTCACGACCCGTTATGTTAGAGGCAGAATTGGGTGAAATTGACCCCGCCATTGGACTCAGAAGGGTCGATTTAGGGGGGGTAGGCCCGAGCCCAGCTGCCAACGGACCCCGATTGACGCCGGTCAACGACGGTCAAAGTCGGTCAACGCCGGTCAACGGTGGTCAACGCCGGTCAACGGCCGGTCAAAGGCCAAAATGGGATTTTGTGATCCGGACCTCCGATCGAAGATCCGAGACCACCTCCTGACTCGTTTCTATGCTCTGGATGCAATGGTGACCTCCGTTTGAGCAAATTCCACTCCGATGAAAATCATCCGGTACCGATTGCATGCAAATTGAGGCGATTCAAACAGCAGTATCGGAGTCCAGAATGACGTTTTCAAGAATGTATGATCTCCAGGAAGCATTCCTAGCCATTCATAGTCGCTCGAGGAGCACTACAAAGGATGCTTCGTAGATACAGCGAGATACAACTGGATCTGTTTTGCTTGGAGTTCAAGATCAAGGGAGTATGGAGCTAACGTTAATTGATTCCAGGATTAAGAGACTGTTGATAAGCTTGAAAGGTAGGGATTCTATTACTCATCTTTTGTGAGGTTTTTATAGAATTAAAATTGATTGTTTTGCCGCAATATATATATATCTATGTTGAACTGATATTATATGATTATCACATATGAAACTATGACATGGACTCGTCTTGTATTGTACGGCGACATGTTATAAATTGAGAAGCATGGTTAGGAAAACTAACTCTATTGATAATGATTCAATATAGAGAAATTGTAAGACATGAAGAGGGCGACGGTTACGTCCTTGGGCATGAAAACCCTAAAAGGTAAAATAGGGGGAAGGCGATGACGCTTCCTTGGGTTGAAAGTCCCAGAACACATTGTACAGGAATCGATTTGGTGAGGACTCGGGGCTTGATGTCCCCTCACCGGAACACCCTTGGAATGTTTATAGGGTGATCAAGTGCGCCCATTTGGGTTTCGATGAGTTGAGTGATACTCAATTTAACATGGATACCTAGGAACAATGATGATTGGTAATATTTGTATAAATGAGTAATTATGACACTTGGTAATGATTAACTACGGTATCCATAAGATGTGATCATAATAAACCTCATAATCTGGAATATGATGTAACTTACTAACCATGCAGATTTTAATGTGGTAATGATAAAAACCTAAAGGTGAGTAATGGCTTTCTCTACTGAGCATAGTGTTGCTCATTCCCTTACGTTTATATCTTTTCAGGACTCACTAAGTGTGAGGTGGCTACGAGAAATATAGTTGAGGAAGTGATGTAACTATATTACATTGGGGCTGCTTCAATCGTTGAGAATGTTCTTCATGATAATGTAAGCATCAATTGTTACTTTCTGTGACTGTATTATAATGTGTTGAGGGTTAAAATGATGATGACAACAGTTTATATTATTAAATTTAAGGTGCTACATTTAAAACTGTGGTTTATTTGTCGTTTATATTTTTATTTTTGAGTTGAGAGTTTTCATTTAAGTCCCGGGAAAATTTTATTTTTAAGGTTTTACTTTTATTATTTATTTTTATTTTATCTCATTAAAAGCTGTTAACCCCCATATAGGGGCGTTACAGAATTTTTGGTATCAGAGCCTAGGTTCGGTTAACCTAGGGAGTGTAGCACCACCTTAAAAAAATATATATATTTTTGAGATGGTTTTGAAGCTGAATTTTCATTGTCATCATCAAAATGAACCTTCACATTGATTTATACAGTCTAGAAGGATGTAACATGGAAAGGCCATAGAATGAAAATATCAATAGTTATATGAGTACAATAATTATATAGAAGGAAAGTATTAATAGTTATAAGGGAATGATAATTATATGGAATGAGTTTATAAGTAGAATGCTTATGAGAGATTCGTATAATATTAGGATCTATAAGCATATCTAATTCGTATAAACGATGAGAAATTCGTATAAATACGAGGATTTAAGAGCCTTTTGTCTCGTGAAAAACAATAAAAAATATAAGGCTTGACTTATTGATTTTAAAGTTTGACATAGATATGCCAAATTTTTCGTAATTGATTCAAACCTAAGTAATGATTATGTGTGGATTCGATGGAGCACATAAGTGTCAATGTCTTTTCTTAAAAGTTCTATTTATTTGAGGAATGTGATATAAGTTGGGAATCATGGTATTGAATCTTGAGAGAGATAAATGTTAGACTTTTGGTCTGTTGAGACTGTGTAAAGTCTAGAATGCATGAATCTCAAAATTGGAATATTTCGTTACGTACATTGTATTTAAGTGTATCAGTGAATCTTTTGGTTACCTAAGGTTTTGTTATATGAGGAAATTATATATTGTATGAGTAGAATTGTGGGGATTGTAGATGTTCTTAAGTAGTAACATCAAGTGTCTTTGTTCGTTGATATGGTCTACGTTGAAAGACGTAAATCGTATTGATTTCAAGGTTAGTCACATTCTAAACCCTTGGTAGTAATGATGATGAATCCATTGATAGATGTTAAGTATTATGAATAACATATGGGTGTATGCATTGTTCAATAAGGTTTTGATTAAAACAAAATTATTTGAGTTGCTGGATCATTCAGGAAGATCCTTGTTGTCGTTAAATTAGATTTGTTGTTTATAGTTAACTTTATCTATAGTGGACTTTGAATTGGGTTTAAGATTCATACGAATTGGTTTTCAATTTTATGTTTGTTATTTAACTCGTTCTAAATGTGTTAAGGCCGAAACAACCTGACCATTTTCAACTAAGAACATTTGGGCCTAGTTCAAATCTTAAATCAGTTTGATTCACACTGTCTCTCCCACGTGGTTCCTATACATGTCATATACAGTGGTTTAATCATTGTTTACATATACGTTTACTGTGCATAGGAGCTTATTTCTCCGAGTTCACTTTTTCTCTCTTAATTTGTTATTTTCTCTTTAAATCGCAAATCCTCTTCTTTTTCATTAAAAATTCTTCTTTTCTTCTAAAAGAAGAAGGAATTCTAGGATTCTGCAATTTACTATCTTAATTTTTCCTTTCTATTTACTCTTCTTTCATCTCATCATGGACCCAAAGTACCAACACCTGAGAAAGTATTTCCCATCACTCTCCCAAAAGATTCTCAGAAAGAAATACAAGGCTAGAATTACTCGGTTGTGGATTCTTATGCATTTTGGCATCCCTTGTGATGTGAGAATGTTGATAGAGGGGAAAATCCGTCCGAGTGACTTTAGTCAAGATGTCGGTTTACCAGGAACGGGTACCAGTCGTAGTGCAATGAAAAGAAGAGCTCGTGCCATCGTGGTCACTTGTAACAAATGTGGAAGACAAAATTGTAACGGTAAATGTACTTCACCTGGTTATATGTCTACGAATAGAGAGGATAAAATAAGGTTTTGTAGGGATGGACTTTCAAAGGAGAACTTGGATAGCATCCATCCTCCTCTCCATGGTCACCCTAGTGGATATGTTCAAGGAGCTATTTTTAAACTCTGGCCTAAATTTTATACAGAAAGACAACGCCTCAGGAATATGGTATTTCTAGATCCTGTTTGTCAAGCCATAAGAAAACTGGATGGGGAATAAGTCATCGCTCTATAAAGGTTATTTAGTCTTTACTTATTTGAAGCAGTTTTAGCTGATGTTCAACAGTATGTGTTTTTCTTTTACTCAGAATATTTGCTTTTGTGTTTGAAATAATTGTGATTATTAGATTGATACAGTAAGTGTTAATATCTTATTTAATTTATGATTTTCTTAAATATATATATAATAAAATATATATCTTATCAGACACGTTACATACGGTACAGTAATATGTTTGAATTTTGAAAAGCTTATCCAGATATTTCAAGATTTGTGTCTCAAATTTCAAAAGTTCTACAGTATTTGTCGTTTATATTAAATTTCTAGACTTGGTGTATATTTGTCAAAAAGTCTACAGTTGTGTCATGAGGGTCTTTTGTCGAATTGTTCTCAATTGTCAAAAGTTATACAATTAGAGTCTAATCTTTTTCAAAAAGTGAATCAGATTTTCTGTAAACTATCAATCACCTTATCTTACTTTCTTATCCGCACAAGATTTTGTTTAAATCTTTGGATTACCTTTTCATTACCTACTCGTCTATCTCTTTAGCCCTTTTTGTATATTTCTCATCTTTAAAATCTCATGTAGAACCCGAAGTCTAAGTGGAGCAGACATTAAGCAACCACTTCTATAAACCAAATATGTCTACCTCCCAGTCCACGAAGAAAATAAAGAATGTCTGTGTCTTTTGTGGTTCCAGCCTTGGAAAAGATAAAGCTTATTTAGAAGCTGCAAATCACTTAGGGCAAGTCCTAGCACGCAAGGAGATTAACATAATCTATGGGGGTGGTAGTATAAAAATGATGGTAAATATGGCACTAGCAGCTAGGTCTAGCGACGCTACTGATGTAAGAATTTGGCCTCATATTCCAGTTGAAGGAAACCTTTGTAAGGAAGCCATAGGTAAGGGAGAAGGAGTCAGGAGTATCCCTAAAAATTTTAAAGACATAATCTATAATTCTGATGCTTTTATAGCATTACCTGGTGGTCTAGGTACTCTTGAGGAAATATTTATAGTTGCTTGTGGGCAATTGTTGGGCTTTTATTCCAAACCTTTGGGACTGCTGAACGTAAAGGGTTTTTATGACGGTCTTTTGAAATTTCTAGATTACGCTGTGGAAGAAAACATCACTACAGAATCGGAGAGACAAATCTTTGTCACTGCTTCAACAGCTGAGGAATTGATAGATAAAATGCAAATCATACATCCAGAATCCAACACTGCAACATCCAAGCTTGAATGGGAAAGGGAAAGCAAGGAGCGGCCAATTGATTTGAATCTCCATCTGTAATCTTTTTGTTTTATCTTTGGCATATAGGCATGTGTGTCCGTATTTCGTGTGTTACGAATAACCGTTTGCCTTGTATTCTGTGTTTCTTGTGGTACGTTGTTGTTCAATCTTTTAGATTCATTGAGCCTAATGCCGGGATGGCTGGATACGGAGTACTTGATGCTCTCGAAACGCATCCTTCTTAAGGTCCGATCTTTTGTTTATCGATGTTTTTGTATCCTCTAAGCATGCATGATATGGATAGCTGGTATACGGAGTGCCTTGTACTCTCGAAACGTATCCGTATTATGTTTGTAATGTGTAATATTCTGTTAATATTATGTGGAAGTACCAGAGTCAGTTATGGGGATATTCCATATGAAATATGAGTATATTATTTGGATTGAATGTTTGTGTCATGAGGATAGCTGTTTAATGAAAAATATGTCGGGTATGTTTGCAACTCTGAGATTCCGTTTAATATCTCTATGAGTAAGTTTAATGTATGATTTTGAATAGAAGTGTTTGTGATATATGTTTTATGATTATGTTTTAGTTTATTAGTTGAGGTATGAAATCAAATATATTTGACTTTTCCTTACTCAAAAAGGAAAAGGAACCTAAAGATGAAGTATATAAAATTTCTCTAGCAATCTCCTTAAATGTGATTGTAAATCACAGTCCATGGACAATGAAGGACTGGAATCATGGTATGGTCAATATGTATGCCTGATCAGATTCTTAGACTATTATACGGTGTTACAAGTTGAAACTTGTCAGAAATACTCTCATTGAGGGATTTAGAATTTAGAGTAAGATTTATTATGCAAGTAAATAAGTGGAGATACGATAACTTAAATTTGGAGGACAAACAACATTAACGGTTTAGACTCAGAATTGGAATCATAATTTTTACTAGTATTACTAGAATTGAAATTTCGAGGACGAAATTTCTTTAAGGGGGGTAGAGCTGTGACACCCGTTATTCTCCTAAGGGTATTAAGGTAATTAGATTAATTACCTAGTATATATATAAAAAAAATCAGAAATCTCTCATAATTCGAAACTCTCTCTCTCTCTACTTTCTCTCTCTAAAAAATTCTCTCTCTCTCCTCAAAGATCGTTTGAGATTTCGGCATCCGTTTTCGACACCTCCCGCACCAATGGAAAGCTCTCGACGAGCTGAGTCCAACGAGGTGCCGCGCCGCCCAAAACGCCGCCGGAGGAGACCACACGCGCCGCCCAAAGTGGCGGCAAAACCCATTTCTTTCCGACGAGATATCTTCGCCGTCCGACGTCCGATCGACGTGATTCTTGTTCCTACACGACCACCGTGATGAGAGGAACAAAACCCACCCTTGGTGGCAGCTCAACAACCGCCGGATTGCTCTGCCCGCCTATTGCCGCCGTGCACCGCCGCCCCCATGGTGGAACTCCGCCTTGCCGGAGGAGGTGACTGACACCACCCCTCCCAATGAGTTCAGAGGATCAAGGGGAGTAAAACCCCTCGATCAATTGCACGGAAGGAGCCGGTTTCGCCGGAGAACGGCCAACGCCGCCGTCAACCGCCGCGGGAGCCTCCGTTTTGGCTCTTCCCAGCCACGTTTCTTCAAATTGGATGAGGGAAAATGCTCATAGGAGGATGGGTAGCAAAAGCCCTCAGCCAATTTCAGGTTTCCATCGTCGGAGAATCAAGATCGGAGCTCATCCATTTCTACCGACGTTGTACTTCACGACCCGCTATGTTAGAGGCAGAATTGGGTGAAATTGACCCCGCCATTGGACTCAGAAGGGTCGATTTAGGGGGGGTAGGCCCGAGCCCAGCTGCCAACGGACCCCGATTGACGCCGGTCAACGACGGTCAAAGTCGGTCAACGCCGGTCAACGGTGGTCAACGCCGGTCAACGGCCGGTCAAAGGCCAAAATGGGATTTTGTGATCCGGACCTCCGATCGAAGATCCGAGACCGCCTCCTGACTCGTTTCGATGCTCTGGATGCAATGGTGACCTCCGTTCGAGCAAATTCCACTCCGATGAAAATCATCCGGTACCGACTGCACGCGAATCGAGGCGATTCAAACAGCAGTATCGGAGTCCAGAATGACGTTTTCAAGAATGTATGATCTCCAGGAAGCATTCCTAGCCATTCATAGTCGCTCGAGGAGCACTACCGAGGATGCTTCGTAGATACAGCGAGATACAACTGGATCTGTTTTGCTTGGAGTTCAAGATCAAGGGAGTATGGAGCTAACGTTAATTGATTCCAGGATTAAGAGACTGTTGATAAGCTTGAAAGGTAGGGATTCTATTACTCATCTTTTGTGAGGTTTTTATAGAATTAAAATTGATTGTTTTGCTGCAATATATATATATCTATGTTGAACTGATATTATATGATTATCACATATGAAACTATGACATGGACTCGTCTTGTATTGTACGGCGAGGAACATAATGAATTGACACATGTTATAAATTGAGAAGCATGGTTAAGAAAACTAACTCTATTGATAATGATTCAATATAGAGAAATTGTAAGACATGAAGAGGGCGACGGTTACGTCCTTGGGCATGAATACCCAAAAAGGTAAAATAGGGAGAAGGTGATGACGCTTCCTTGGGTTGAAAGTCCCAGAACACACTGTACAGGAATTGATTTGGTGAGGACTCGGGGCTTGATGTCCCCTCACCGGAACACCCTTGGAATGTTTATAGGGTGATCAAGTGCGCCCATTTGGGTTTCGATGAGTTGAGTGATACTCTATTTAACATGGATACCTAGGAACAATGATGATTGGTAATATTTGTATAAATGAGTAATTATGACACTTGGTAATGATTAACTACGGTATCCATAAGATGTGATCATAATAAACCTCATAATCTGGAATATGATGTAACTTACTAACCATGCAGATTTTAATGTGGTAATGATAAAAACCTAAAGGTGAGTAATGGCTTTCTCTACTGAGCATAGTGTTGCTCATTCCCTTATGTTTATATCTTTTCAGGACTCACTAAGTGTGAGGTGGCTACGAGAAATATAGTTGAGGAAGTGATGTAACTATATTACATTGGGGCTGCTTCAATCGTTGAGAATGTTCTTCATGATAATGTAAGCATCAATTGTTACTTTCTGTGACTGTATTATAATGTGTTGAGGGTTAAAATGATGATGACAACAGTTTATATTATTAAATTTAAGGTGCTACATTTAAAACTGTGGTTTATTTGTCGTTTATATTTTTATTTTTGAGTTGAGAGTTTTCATTTAAGTCCCGGGCAAATTTTATTTTTAAGGTTTTACTTTTATTATTTATTTTTATTTTATCTCATTAAAAGCTGTTAACCCCCATATAGGGGCGTTACAATTTTGCACACTAATCATCCCTCCGTCAGCTCATCAATGAAATTATTCTGACCTTCTTCTGGGAATACCTACAACATGAAATACTTAATGAGCTTACGCCCAGTAAGTCCCAATACAGCCCACATACATATTCAATAAAATGCATGATTCAGTTATACTTTCTTATGAACATTCTTTATTCTTTTCATGTCTTATCTTTAATTAGGGCCCAAGTGTTCATACTATTGCACACATAGGTCTACGTGATATCGAGACCATACCATATCCTTAAACTCCTCTTGAGTCAGGAGTCGGTACGACACTCTTCTTATTTCTGGTGATATATTTACCAGTCTAATTATTATGGTTATCATACCATGCATGAAGTTATAATCACATGTTATACACAAAACATAAGTGCTCTTGTACGATATAGTACACACAAGTACATATTTTATATACACACAGGTACACAACATAATATACACCCAGGTATTTATTTTGTATACTCACAGGTACACAGCAATATACTTATAAGTACTCATATTATGGCATACACACAGGTATGCACTTTGATATACATACAGGTATACATATAAATATGTCACATTCTATACCTACAATTCCACACTATAGGTAGGATGGGTACTTATTTGATTTGGGTTTCCGTACACTTTGACCTCAGTTCATTCTCTCCTAGTCTGCTAGGATCTTGTTTGACGAATTACAATGCTATTAGCCAAATTTCACTATTTCCTCTATGTTTCAATACAAAACGTTCGTTAATTAATAAATCGAGTTGCATAACTATACACAACTCCGATAATCCTGATTTTCTTACTCTAATCTTATTCTATCCTATCGTCTTTAACAAAGGGCAAAAATCTTTCTAATCATTCCTTTTTCGCTTTTGGAACTTTTCGAAGCGGTTCGGGTTACTCGGGCAAAAATGATGATTTCGCCCTCGGTGGCCCTCCTAATTTTTCTAAGCTCGATTTCGCTATTTTAATAAAAATAATTGCGTACTAATTTTAAAATAATACCCTGGTGGGTCGGATCTCCTTATTTTACATCTATACCCCACTTTATTAAAACTTTGCAATTTTATCTCTTAACTGATAATTTTGACAATTTTATCCTCGGGATTAAAATTAACCTCTTTAAACCAAAGTTTTTCATTTTTCACAAGGATCATTTTTGCTTAAAGTACCATATCCAAAATCCTTTTAAAAAATGACATTTTTGCCCTTTAATTTTTTTCCAATTTTAAAATTTTTTTGGAAAATTAATATCTCACAAACGGTAGCAATTTTTGACAAACTATTCATGATGCCTAACAGTTTCGTAGAGATATACAATTTTTGTGTTTTAATTTTTTTAAAATTCTCACTGCACATAGGTGTTTTTGGGCATTTTTCAAATCTGTCGTGAAAAAACTTTTTCTTGCAATTTAGTCCTTGGGTCATTTTTGTAAAAATCTATTTTAAAACTACCTTCCAGTCACTGTATAGGCAGATTCAACCTTTGTCTAAACCATTTTCATGCCCAATCACCATTTTTGCAAAACTAACAGTAAAATTACAAAAATACCTGTTTTGCATAAACTACCATTTTGCACATTCAATTCTAATTTTTCACAATACCAACATGTCATAAATCATATATCCGTGGAATTTAACCAAAAATTTGCTTGAATCCTCACATACTTTTGAAATAATAAAAATCAAAACAAAATCACATAGACTTTAAGTTTAAGAATTTAAAACTTACCCAAATGAAAAATTTGTGCTTCTAACCTTCCAGGGGCTCCTTTGAAACTTTTTTCCTGGGCATTTTTCATATAAAAACATCTTGAATCAATTTCTCCCTTAACCCAAGAAAAACCCTAAGAAAACTTGAAAAAAAGTTTAGGTTTTTGCCTCAAATTTGCAAAAATTCTTTGAACTTTGCTTCTTGAACTTAATTGAGGCCAATTTTGCAAAGATTTAGGTTTGAGAAAATTTTTGAAAGGAAGCTTCAATGGCTGCCGTGGGTGAAGGGACGAAGAAGCAAAAATTTTTTGGCTTATCTCACATTTATTTCATGCTTATCTAAGTAACCAATTAGCTTACCCAAGGTAGCTTGGTGTGATTATGCCACCTTTTATAGCATGATAGCCCAATGAAATTCTAATGGGTGTCCACTTAGTGGGCCCCAAAAATTTACACTATATAATTTTTTACAACAAAGTAGTTTTCTTACACTGCCGTGGTAAAATCAGTACAAAACATATTCTTAGATTATATAAAATATTTTACTTGCTAAACATAACATTTTTTATATCTGTGTTTTCATTTAGCTGTATACTTATATCGCATCAGGCCCCCTTTTACACTAATTTAGGGTTTTGGCAGGTTCTATATCTTATTGATACCTTAATTATCCATTCATTTATATCACAATATTACAATTAATTGTAATATAAAATTCATTGTATGGATATTATTTACAAATTATTGAGTATTTAAACTCATAAAATCTGTGTTAACAATATCCAACATTGTATAACGTTCGCAGTGAAATTTTCTATTAATACTGCTTCTTTATACATTATCACATTTTTAACAAAAAATATAATTTTTAAGGATAAATTTATTAATTAAACCTAATTAAATATTTAATTTTATTAACAAATTTCTCTGGTCATTACATTAGGAGCCCATTTTGATTTGACCAAAGATTGCATAAAAAAATTAAGGAGTAACATGATATATGATGAGCCACAGGTTGATGGACAAATGGGGTAGCAGCGGCTCCCTGTTTTGGGCATAAAAGAGAAGAAAGGAAAGATGAAAAAGAATGAGAGGAAGGGTGGGAAATGAAGTCTGATTTTTGGCTTCTAATTTTTATTGTTTTTGGTATTTTATTTCTCATTATTTGTTTACTAAAATAATTGGAACCTTCTAGATTGATTCTCTTCCCCAAAGTAAATCAAAATTTGAAATTTTCTATTAAATAAAGTCAAGGTTTTCACACTAAGGGGGACTTCTTTGTCGTTGTGTATATAGAAAACAAAGGAGAAAAGGATGAAAGAGGAGAGGTTGAAAACATGCATAGCAGTGTAATAAGTACCTACTAGTAGTGTGTGCCTTTTACGGCCTTTTTACTCATCGGATCTAGTTAAAATTATTTTTTTCTTATAGATCTAAAGATTGAAAAACAAGTAACTACTGTAAGTGTATATGTGTGTGTGTTTTTTTTTCAAATGCCCACCATAAAAATCCCCCTTTTTAATGTTTAGTTCCTTTTTTATTTGGGGTTTAAAAGATATGATTTATTTTTGTTAAATTTTATTTTTTTTCACCTAATAAGTTGCACATGTGAGGGGTATATGATCATGTCGTCTAATTCTTTAACAGTGTCATCACATTGATTTGTTGTGCAATAAATTATAAAATTTAAGGGGTCAATTACCAAAACTTTTTGTTCATGAATTACCAAACACGATTAGCTTAAGAAGTATCCATGCAAAAAGCCTTTTGTTAAAGTATAAAAATCTTCCTAAACTTTACATTAGTAGCAAATTACGTTAAACACACAAAGGATATCTTTTTTTTTTGGGTGAAAACAACTTTCAGCCGACACAACTAAACTTAAAAAAGCAACAACATTAGTCCTTCCATCTATTCTCATAAACAAATAATTATAAACTTGAAAAAAAAAATTAGGGTGCTAAGTGTATCAGCTTAAAAATATAAAAACTATTATGAACTTCAAATTACGGTTACAAAAGTAAATTCCAATGCAATTTATAACCCAATTTCTCATGCAATTCGTGTCAATGTAATAAGAGCCACAAGCTGCCCTTTTCAGAGTCCACTGTTACAGGTTTATGACCTCTTAAAATTGTCTATTTTGATGTATAGACCTCTCCAATTTCTTCTAATGAAAATTTTAAGTATTATGTTATTTTTGTTGACAATTACACTCATTACATTTGGTTTTATTCTTTACGTAGAAAATCTGACATTTATGATGTCTTTATTTGCTATCAAAGCCATTGTCCAAAAAATTTTCTAAAACAACATTTTTATAATATATACAGACAACGGTGGTGAATACCAAGTTTTACAAGCTTACTTATCATTAAACGGTATTACTCATCTCACTACGCTGCCGCACACCCCCGAATGCAAGGGTTTTTCTTCGCGCCGTCACTGACACATTGTTGAACCAGGTCATGCTTCCATGCCTCTTACATATTGATCACATGCCTTTGATTTGTAACTATTTCCTTTTTTAGATTTGTTTGTAAAACACTGTAAAGTGTACTCATCGTATCAATGAAGTTAATCAGCCATGCTCACAATTTCCTTTCCTTTAAACTTTTATACCAAACATCTTATTAGACATGAGTAAGTGTTATGAGCGAATAATATTGGCATTGTAATTGGACTAAGGTCTTATTTTTAAGCATATAAACTTTGGATACAACCGTAAGAGTATATGTTTATCTATTTATTAATTTTGTGTGTGTATATATACATATATAATTTATACATAATTCAGATTCGCGAATTACACGGTTTAAAAGATACTCAATCCGTAATCTAATATATATATATATATCGAAGTAGGAAAATTTAAATCCAAAATCAATCTATATTTTTCATAATTCAATCTCATTTGGTGGATTGGATTTGATTAGATTAAATGGATCGAATAGATTGACAGATTTTATGAACACCCTTAACTTCATCTAAATATTTTTAGAGGGATGAAGTTGAAAAAAATCTTACAGTTAAAGGACTATCTTGTAATTTCAAATAATTGGAAAGATGGTAAAAAATTAAAATTAGGATCTCAAACAATCAAAAAAATGAAAGCGGGAGAAAGTGCTTTTGTCTTTTAGGGTAAAAAATACGTACCCGTACATAAGACATTTATAATATGTTTTTTTAGAAAATTTATAACATGTTTTCTATTAAATGTGCACGTGTTTTTACTTTAAGTGCTGAAAAAAGTAGGAAATTCAGGTGTTTGTAATGATTTTAAAAAACGCAATTATATAACTAATTATGCTCACACCAATTGTTAAATTATCTCAAATTTGATTGGTTGGTGAGATCCTAAAAATGATGTTTTGGTTTTACCGTTGGGAGGTAATACTTGTTTTTAATTGTACTTCGAGGTTAATACAGGAAAAAAGAGTATAGACAACGTATAATTAAAGGTCGCTTGGATCTTACGCGTAAACTGTAATATTAAAACATTATGGTCGACGTCGAGAAAGAGTTTGATGAAAGAGCAATCCAAAAAATTTAGTAGAAGAAATGATTTCTTTTTTTTACATCAAAAACCAAGTTTTTTAGGTAAAAAAAAAAATTGTTTTAATTTTTTTGAAAAAAAATCTTAACAAAATGAAGAAATAAACATAAAGCAAAGAAAGAATCTCAATAGGATAAAAAAAACTGGAGGAATTTTTTTGTACAAAAGTTTTAATGGGGTATTTTAAAAAATAATTTTAAGAAAAAATTATTTTAAATAAATGATTATTTTTTTATAGTTTTTTGGTGTAAAAAAATATTCCTTTTAAACATAAAAATTGTTTTAGTTTTTTTTCCTTTTCAAGTTTCTTTTCTTATTATAATTATTTTTATTTTTTTTAAAAAAATTTAAAATAATTTACATGTCTGAAAAATTATATTTTTTTTATAAAAAAAAAGATCATTTCCTCGCTTAAAGAGTTTTCTTTTGTCTTTTTTTTCGAATTATCCCTTAATTTTTTTAGTGAAAAAAAAAAAGGGCACTTTTTTATCCAAATCTTCCTCCCCTGTCGGGGTAGAATTTGATGAGAAGCACCATAAAAGCTCGCTTTCGAGGCCGGCGCCGATCACAACTATATACGAATACCTTAAAAAAATAAAAAAAAAATCTGACAATACCTCTCTCTTTGTGATCCTCGGGAAAGAATTGGAATTCGAGCTCATCAATATGGCTGCTGTTGAGGTAAATAATTAAGTGATAATTGAGATCTTATAATCTGATTTTCTTTTTATTTTTTTTTTATAATTAGATGGATCTGCTTTTTAAACGATCGCGGTATATGATGAAATGTTAATAATCGATCTAGGTCATTTTTTGAAGGTAATCGATGTGCCAATCTTAAATTATCGCTTAACTTTTTGGTGATTTTTTTGCTTTTTTGCTTTTTTTTTGTTCTTGTTTTTTGTTTTTGTTTTTTTTTGCTTTTTAGCTTTTTTTTTTTGTTCTTCTTTTTTGTTTTCTGTTTTTTTTCTAGTAGGTTTTCGGGTGAAAACCTACTAGAAGTTTGAGTTGTTTTTGCTCCTTGATAATTCATATCTTTAGATTTTCCCCTAGGAAACACTTCGGAATTAGACGGGATATTCTTTGGATTATGTCTTAAATGGAAATTTCTGGATACTGGGTTTTTATTTTTATTGTTTCAACGAGTCAACTGACAATCGGTATTATACTTAAAAATTCGAATACACTTTCCAAAAAAAAAGGGTAGAGAGAGAGAGAGATTGAAGTCGTATTTAATATCCACATGTATAGATTATGCGTACCATCAAACAATATTTCTTCTCTTAAAATCCAAAAACAAAAAAAGAAAACTCTTTTGAAGTTAAACCTTATAATCCACCGTATAGAAAAGACATGCTACAAAACAAAATAAAGCTTTAGAGAAGAGATCCCAATCATCATTTATGTATTACATTTTATATGTGTGTATGTGTGTGTATATATAATGATATATGGGTGTCATGTGTATGTATGTATATGTATGTGTTATGCATATTAAAATAATGACAAAAGACGTGGGTGGTGTGCTTACAAAGGAATCTTTGGCTAAGTTTTTCTTCCGTTTTTGGGTCATATGTTATCATCTCTCTCCTTTTGAAACGTAGGAAAGTGTGTTCATGTTCGCACATAGAATCAGGTAATTGGACTAATATTGAATTTGCGTATATATATATATATATATATATATTATATATGTTGACTCTGCATTTTATAATACAGGTAGAACATAGCCAAAGTGGGAGTAACAGCTATGATGGACGTGGCTCTACGGAATACCCTCTGCAGGCTACCGTTGGAGATAAGGTTAACTGGCTTCGTACTGCTTTGTCTTTAGGTACTGTCGCACTTTTTGCCCAATAAATATTTATGACACTAAAAAAAAAAAATAAAGATTTTGTTCTGAACAAAAACTAAATTATCTTATGATTACCAAGAAATAAATTTTACCTATGAAGTACTTGAAAGGCACATTAAAAGAAAGCTACACTATAAAATGGTCTACCAAATTAAGGTTTTTTTCCCTTGTTTTTTTTGACTTCTCTCTCTTTTAATTCAATTAGTTGCTGCTGTTTTTAAAATGATAACTTTTTTCTGTGTATCTGAGAATAATCTGTTGTTGAGTCTTTGTGGAATTCTCATCCTTAATCAATTAGGGATTATAGGGATCTTATCCCTTATTTTCATCCTTAATCAATTAAGGATTATAGGGATCTTATCCCTTATTCTCATCCTTAATCAATTAAGGATTATAGGGATCTTATCCCTTATTTTTTGCTATGCTGTAATAAAGATAATTTCTTTCCTTAATTAGTGGAGAAATATCCTCCGTTAGTTAATCAGCCCCTATTTTTGTGGCTTGCAAATCAGCAGCCTGCCTATATGTATCTGATTTATCCAATAAAGAATGTGAGAGAATTATTTTCTGAATTCTACATGGCATCAGAGCCCTTCTCTCTCTGAAAACTTAATTCCCCATGACAAAATACGGCATGGCTGCTGAGAGACAAAGCTCCTCGTTTGAAGTGACCTCTAACCCAGAACCGCCACCCACTGGGAACAATCATGGAGAAACAGAATCCACTTCTATCCTTATCACCAGCCACAAACTCAACGGGCACAACTACCTTCAATGGTCTCAGTCCGTAATGATGTATATCTGCGGAAAAGGCAAGGATGACTACCTCACAAGTGAGGTCGCAATTCCAAAGAAGGATGACCCCAGATTCAGGAGTTGGAAGGCTGAAAATCATATGGTAATGTCGTGGTTAATTAATTCAATGAACAACGACATTGGGGAGAACTTTCTTCTCTATGGGACCGTAAAGGAAATCTGGGACGCCGTAAGGGAGACATATTCAAGCACTAAAAACACCGCAGAATTGTTCGAAATTGAAGCAAACCTGCATGATTTACGCCAAGGAGATCTCACGGTAACCCAGTACTTCAACCATCTGACTCGTCTTTGGCAGCAACTCGACATGTTCGAAATCCACAACTGGAAGTGTTCTGAAGACACAGCATTATATCGGAAAATTTTGGAGCAGAAACGAACGTTCAAGTTCTTACTCGGCCTCAACAAAAATCTTGACGAGGTTAGAGGGAGAGTGATGGGAATCAAGCCTCTTCTGAGTCCCCGAGAGGCGTTTTCTAAAGTTCGCCGTGAAGAAAGTAGAAAGAAGGTGATGTTGGGATCCCAAAACTCTATTCCAACCCTAGAAGGTTCTGCTCTTGCTGCTCATAGCCACCAGCGCAACAACAATAGTGACAATCGACAAAAGAAAGGGAGACCTTGGTGTGACCATTGTCGCAAACTCGGGCACCTTAGAGAAAACTGTTGGAAAATCCATGGCAAACCAGCGGACTTTAAGCCCTCACGACCTGCAAATGAGAGGGAAAGCCATGCCAATACTGCTGCTACCACTGACGAAAATCCTCCACCCTCGGAGCCCAGTCCGTTCACCAAAGAACAACTCGAGATGCTACAGAAAATGTTCAGCCAGAACTCTATAACTCAGACTGGTACCTCGGGTTTTGGAACTGGCATGTTAGCACATAAAGGTAAACACTCAAATGCCTATACTGTAAATAAACAACACACAAGCCCATGGATCATTGACTCTAGAGCATCAGACCATATGACGGGTAATGCTAATTTATTTCACAAGTACAGTCCATGTAAAGAAAGCTATACAGTTCGAATTGCAGATGGGTCCCTATCAAAAGTTGAGGGAATAGGTTCTATTACCATTTCAAAGGACCTAACTCTAAACTCTGTTCTCCACGTTCCTAAGTTGGACTGTAATTTGCTATCTATTAGTAAATTAACTCGTGATCTCAATTGTGTGACTAAATTTTTCCCAAATGTGTGTGAATTTCAGGATTTGGATTCGGGGAAGACGATTGGCAGTGCTGAGATGTGTTCTGGACTCTATCTCCTCAAAGGCCATTCATTTTTGGGAAGACAAACTCAAAATGCAAATTGTGTGTCCTTTAAGAGTCAGTCAATTTCAAATTCCCTTGTCAATAAAGAAAGTGAGATTATGTTATGGCATTTTCGTCTTGGACATCCAAATTTTATGTATCTTGAAAAACTGTTTCCTTCTATGTTTATCAATAAAAGCCCAAAGTTGTTCAGTTGTGAAATTTACCAATTAGCCAAACATACTCGTACCAATTATCCCAGTCTCCCATACAAGCCATCTCAACCATTTGCCATGATACATAGTGATGTGTGGGGCCCATCAAGAATAAAAAATTTAACAGGAACACGATGGTTCGTGTCATTTGTCGACGATCACACTAGGTTGACATGGATATTTCTAATGAAAGAAAAATCCGAAGTGGGTCAAATATTCGAACATTTCAACACCATGATACAAACCCAATTCCACACCAAGATTCAAGTCCTGAAAACCGACAATGCCAAAGAATATTTCAAAAATATCCTAGGCTCATATCTCCTAAGTCAAGGGATAGTTCACTTAAGTTCTTGCATTGACACACCCCAACAAAATGGAGTTGCAGAGAGAAAAAACAGACACTTATTGGAAGTAGCCCGATCACTCATGTTTTCCACACATGTCCCGAAACATTTTTGGGGAGAGGCAATACTTATAGCAACACATCTCATTAATAGAATGCCTTCTAGAATTCTTAAATTCCAAACCCCTTGCCAAACTTTTCTTCAAATATTTCCACACACCAAAATAGTCACCTTCTTGGAACCTAAAATATTCGGATGCACGGCATTTGTCCATATCCATCAAAAATACCGCAGCAAATTGGATCCCAAATCCATTAAATGTATATTCCTTGGGTATTCTTCGCACCAAAAGGGCTACAAATGTTACTCTCCCATCACCAAGAAAATATACAACTCCATGGATGTCACATTCTTTGAACATCAGGCATATTATCCCAAACCTTCAATTCAGGGGGAGAACATGAGTGAATATCAGTTTTGGGATGATTATCATGGCAATGAACCTCACCTTCCTCAGTTGTCCACAAATTACTCACCTTCACAATCAGACCAACCAAATGACATTCAAATCCCCGAGAGTCTCACCCTTGAAAGTCTTCCTCCTACAAACACAATTCAAACTGAGTCTTCCTTCTACAAAAAACTTCCACACTCCTGTCAGTAACATGTCAAGTCCTCCTCAATTTGCAAGCAAAGAGTTTCGTGTCTATACTAGAAGGATGAGGCCCGAGAGACAGGTAGTGCACTCAATACCTCTCACGCTTGACCAAGACACTGAACCAAGTTCAAATCCTGCTGTCCAAATTCACTCAGGTAAGGGAAATTCTAGTCTTGAGGACACTGTACCTATCCTTGGTGATCTGGATGTACCAATTGCTCTGAGAAAAGGTGTTAGGTCTTGCACCAATCATCCTATCTGCAAGTTTGTATCATATGAAGGACTATCACCATCATATCAGGCCTTTGTCTCCTCTCTCGACAGTGTGCAGGTACCTCACTCTATTCAGGAAGCTCTTAGTAATCCTGCATGGAGAATGGCTGTAAATGAAGAAATTAGAGCTTTGGAGAAAAATGGAACGTGGGTAATCTCTGATCTTCCTAATGGAAAGAAACCAGTCGGGTGTAAATGGATTTTCATTGTCAAACACAAAGCTGATGGAAGCATTGAGAAGTTGAAAGCTCGTCTTGTTGCTAACGGCTTCACTCAGTCTTTCGGAATAGACTACCAAGAAACATTTGCACCAGTTGCCAAACTTAACACTATTAGAATTCTACTCTCTCTTGCAGCTAACAGAGATTGGCCCTTGCATCAACTGGATGTCAAAAATGCATTCCTAAATGGTGATTTGGAAGAAGAAGTGTATATGGAGATTCCACCAGGATTGGAAACTACTTCAAATCACAACAAGGTTTGCAAACTTAAGAAATCTTTGTATGGTCTAAAACAGTCCCCTCGTGCTTGGTTTGGCAGGTTTGCAAGCTCAATAATAGGGTACGGATATACTCAATGGCAGGCAGATCACACCTTGTTCGTGAAGTTCTCCTCCGAAAGAAAAGTTGCAGTTCTAATAGTATATGTTGATGACATTATTTTAACAGGTGATTATGAGGATGAACTAGTGAAAATGAAGAAACTGTTAGCTAGGGAATTTGAAATCAAAGACCTCGGCTATCTCAGGTACTTTCTTGGCATGGAAGTGGCTCAGTCTAAGAAGGGCATATTTGTCTCCCAACGTAAATATGTTCTAGATTTACTAAAGGAAACAGGTATGCTAGGATGCAAACCAGCAGATACTCCCATGGATTCAACCAAGAAGATTGGAACTGAGAAGGATAGTGCACCAGTGGACAGGGGGAGATATCAAAGACTGGTTGGTCGCCTTATCTACCTCTCACACACTCGACCTGACATTGGATTCCCTGTGAGTGTTGTAAGTCAATTCATGAGCAACCCGACCGAAGAACATATGGAGGCAGTGAATAGAATTCTGAGGTATCTTAAGATGACCCCAGGAAAAGGATTGTTGTACAAAAAGAATGACAATAGAGAAATTGAAGTCTTCTCAGATGCTGACTGGGCAAGAGATGTGTCAGATAGGCGTTCCACATTAGGGTACTGCTCCTTTGTGTGGGGAAACCTTGTGACCTGGAGAAGCAAAAAGCAACCTGTGGTTTCAAGAAGCGGTGCAGAGGCAAAATTTAGAGCTCTAGCCCTAGGTATTTGTGAAGGGATGTGGATACAGAGATTGCTCAGTGAACTGGGAGTTACTAGCAAGAAACCTATCAAGATGTTTTGTGATAATCAAGCGACCATTAGCATTGCAAAGAATCCTGTGCACCATGATCGGACAAAACACATCGAGATAGATCGACACTTCATCTCTGAGAAAATTGAAAACTCAGTTGTGCAACTCATATACACACCTACTAGGTCTCAAACGGCAGACATTCTCACCAAAGCTCTTCCACGAACTAATTTTGAAGAACTGACTCACAAGCTGTGTATGTACAACATTTACAATCCAGCTTGAGGGGGAGTGTGGAATTCTCATCCTTAATCAATTAGGGATTATAGGGATCTTATCCCTTATTCTCATCCTTAATCAATTAAGGATTATAGGGATCTTATCCCTTATTTTTTGCTATGCTGTAATAAAGATAATTTCTTTCCTTAATTAGTGGAGAAATATCCTCCGTTAGTTAATCAGCCCCTGTTTTTGTAGCTTGCAAATCAGCAGCCTGCCTATATGCATCTGATTTATCCAATAAAGAATGTGAGAGAATTATTTTCTGAATTCTACAGTCTTTAACCCCATTTGAGAGTATAGTTTCAATAAAAATTAGTTTGAACTTAAAATATTATTACAATTCAAATTTTGTGAGAGAAAATACTGTAGTAAAATTGGTTTGAACCTGAATTTTTTTGTTACAACCATGTTCCCAAACAGTTTATAGAGTATTTGGAAACAAAGTTGGAACTTAAACACTATAGCATATGAGAGCTTTATACTGTAGCAAACTTTTGTTTTTCACTGTAGCACATAAGAGCTTTATATTATAGCAAGTTAAAACTTAACTTAAAGTTTCAACTAACTTAACAAAATAAGCCTTAGATGGCAAAACATTGATCCTTCAAAAGAAGAAGGTTCTCACCAATAATGATATTGATTACTTAATAACTCTAAAGTTTCTTTTTTCCCTCTTCCTGATTTTGATGATATCAATTTTTTGCAGAGTCGTCTTTTGAAATGCAAGCAGCTGCACTTAATGGTCTTGAGCTAGAGTCAGTCGGTAGGCTTAATCGTATCGTGGAATTATACGGCGGCGGAGAATTGTTCTGCGGGGACGTTTATGCATCTACGGAACTTGTTAAGTCTAGGCGCTTCTTAAAGTGGGTATGTTCATAAAACTTTTGAAGTGATCTAATGAAAAGGACATTAAGAAATTTGGTTGTATTACTTTATGTATATATACACCTATTTGGCCATGTAGTACCAACCTGTTTATTTATTTATTTTTTTGGGAATCCTTCCTACTATTATTGGAACTATATTTTACCTGTCTATATGAGTATGCATGCAGTTCTTAATTAAGATCAGAATCAGAAACTACACATTTTTCGTGGTAACTAATTTTTCTTATTTAATTTCCTTACTCATCGCTCAGCATCTGTACTGCTGTAATGTGCTTGAACGGGAGGATTTTCATGCAATTTCAATCAATGAGCGATTGAAAAAAAACTCACTGAGACATGCCACGCGACTCATATGCTCTCGCACCGCGTTGGAGATTGAAGAAATCAAAGAAAGATACCAAGCAATATTTGGAGTACAACTTGAAGTTGACATCGGAAAGTTCACTGATGGCTATCATAAAGAGGTACGTATGTTTTATGTTTTCTCCATTAACAATTTGGTTCATGACGCGTATAAGAATGCTTGGGTTACGTTGCCAATATTAAAATTAAGAAGGAATATTGTTCACATATTTCCACTATCACTTGTATGTTTAATATTCAAGTCATCAAATTAATTGATTGAGTTGCAGCAATAATAATAATAATGGTTGATTGATTGAGTATGACAATTAGTAATTAACTAATGTTTAATGTTATTCTGTTAGTTAGTTCTGAGAATTAGAATAAAAGAGTGAGACAAGAGAAGGTCACTACTGAATATATAGGCAATTAGTAAATGTGTTTTTTGAGCTTTGTTTGTTGGGAAAGTACTGATAGAATTCTTAATTCTAGATATTTATAATTCTGTAGAACTCTAAAAAAATCATAACGTAGTCCTATGATCACACCATGCCAAACTATCAAGAAACTGAATTAAAGATAAATACTTGTATCCATGGTAGCAGTTATCAAATATTTAGTGAAATTTCTATGATGATAAACGAACTAAATGAACGGGTTATTGTCTTCCTCAATCAAATCACCTTAGTCTTCAATGGGTTCTTTTTATCCTTGAGGGGGAGAGGAGAAAATTTTACAATGATTTGATGTGTTGGGGACCATAACCTATAGCGTCTTTGTATACTTTTCCACTAAGGTCCCATAAAACCTCGTTGAGTTAGTATTGTATATCCACTTATTAAACCTATATCCGATTAGTAGCCTATGTACTTCCCATAAATAGAACACTTAAATCTATAATTAAATAGCCATAATATAATTGTTATATTAATATGTTACCTACAACTTAATGGAAAACTAAAATTTCTCAACAAGTACAAGTCTCTCAAATTCTTGTAACTATGTTGTATTTCCCTTTTATTTCTTTATCATATTCAATACAATCTCAGTTTGTCTCTTTTATATCCTGGATCCTATTTGTTACGTCCCGAAAATGGGGCATGACATGGAGGATTAGTTTAAGAAAATTTAGGTTAGGTAAAATTTTAAAACTCAAAATCAAATTAGAAATGAAATTAATTAAATGTGACTTAATTATTTCTCTAAACTAATCCCTGAATTATAAAAGAATAGGTGGGAACATTTTATTTTAACTTCCATTTATTCATATGAATAACCATTGTTTATGCAAATTACATAAGTTATTTAGAAGGTCGAAAATTTATTTATTTTTTCATATGGATTATTCAAAATAGACCACAAAACACAAATTTGAAAACAAAGAATATGAGTTGAAACAAAATAACTATCTCAAATAAAACTTTAGGATCTCCAAAATTTAATTCTTATAGTGACCCACAAATTCACAAATTTTGCCAAAGTACATCATAGAGATAGTGTTCGGCCATACAGTCCCCTCACATATACAACTAAATTAAGATAGGAAAAGAACAACGTTGTTGCATTGACATAAACCGTTTTAGAAACATGACACATATCATAAGCCCAACTGAAAACATCATGGTATACATATTGATGACTTGTCAACACCATCTTGGTACTTAGCACCATTTTTTTTTTCGTCTGGAAGGTATTAATTTAAAACACAAAAATGAGTGAAAGGCCTAGTAGGATAATATTTGAACAAATTTTAACTTATCAAAACAATTAAGGTATTTGAATAATCAAAGGATAAACTAGCAAATAAGTAGAATGTCAAAGATTGCAAATGTAGTAAAATAATTAAGAAAGAGATGATATAATTTCAATTAAATTTCCATTTCCCAACCCTTTTGTATATCATATATTTTAACATATTTATAATGCCCTAGCCAATGCCTTAACTACTAAGCCCCCGATTGAGGTATAGGGGCTTACCCTCAAGGTTACACTCTACATAACCTGCTCTCTCTGGTTACTCAAAACTAACCAACGGGAGCCATTTGCCATCGGTAGTGTTTGGATTCCTCATTATGCCTAGAATTTCTTATTTCGAGTCAATTATAATTTCTTAAACTTATTTGTCAAAATATGTAATTGTTCATATTTACATATTATATACATTTTGCAAACTTATTGCAACATGCAAAAACACATTTTTAAGCAATCTTGTAAGAAATATGCTCATCTCTAGATAACAATATTGGCCAAAACAAAACAATTTGATTTTGTAGAATATTGTAGGATAATATTTACAGCTGTCAATTTGATGATTAGTGTCCTAGCTGTCAGATTTGAGGATTAGTGTCCTAGGATATTGCTAAGATTATGGACTGATTTGATGCTTTCCTGATTTCTAGCAATTACTATTATTTAGGTGTTCATATGTGGCAAAGGGAAGGACGACTACTTATCAGGTGCAGCAGCCCTCCAAAGGCAGATGACCCAAGATTCAAAAGCTGGAAATTAGAAAACAGTATGGTTATGTCATGGTTGATTAATTCCATGACTAACGAAATAGGAGAAAATTTTCTTCTCTATAAGACAAGAAGAGAAATCTGGGAAGCAGTGAGGGAAACTTATTCAAATAAGGAGAATACCTCAGAGCTGTTTGAGATAGAAGGCATCCTACATGATTTGCGGCAAGGAGACTTGACAGTGACCTAGTATTTCAACACCCTTACACGCTATTGGCCGCAAGAAGATATGCATGAAGAGCTTTCATGGAGTTGCCCTGAAGACGGAGCCAAGTATAGGCAAATTGTTGAAAAGAAAAGAGTATACAAATTCCTATTTGGGCTCAACAAAAATATTGATGAAGTTCGAGATAGAATTCAGGGGATGAGACCACAACTCAGTCTTCGAGAAGCTTTTTTAGAAGTTCGGAGAGAAGAAAGCAGAAAAAAGGTGATGCTGGGAACACAAACTGTCACACCTCAAGTGGAGAATTCTGCCCTTACTGTTCGTGGCCCTCAGAATCAAGGCACTGACAATCGGCAGAAGAAGGAACGACCTTTTTGTGAACATTGCCGCAAGCTTGGTCACACCAAGGAGACATGTTGGAAGATTTATGGAAAACCAACGGATTTGAAGCACTCACGCCCACAGAACAGAGGCAACACTGCAATCAGAGAAGAAACAGCCGAGTCCAACCTTTTTAGCAAGGAGCAGCTTGAAATTCTAAGGCAACTAATCAAGGAGTCACAAGCAGCCGATTCAACCATGACAATTGGAACCGGATCCTTAGCGCAGAAAGGTAATTCCAAAGGTGCCCTAAGCGCTAGAAAAGATAATTTGAATTCATGGATTGTTGATTCAGGAGCTACTGATCACATGACTGGAGATAGAGAGGCTCTAACAAACTTCATCCCATGTCATGAGAACATAACAGTCAGCATAGCAGACGGATCACTCTCTAAAGTGATTGGAACCGGTTCAGTACAAATTTCAAAAGACCTAACACTCAACTCTGTCCTTCTAGTACCTCAATTGAACTGCAATTTACTATCAGTGAGTAAACTCACTCGGGATCTCAATTGTGTCACTAAATTTTCCTCAAATTCTTGTGAATTTCAGGTTTTGGATTCGGGGAAGATGATTGGCAATGCTAAGGAGTGCTTGGGGCTCTATTTACTTGAGGCAAATGATTCTTCTGAAAGGAAAGGTTATAATACTGGTTGTTTAGTGTCTGTGAGTCATGATTCAACTCCTTTTTTTCAAACAAGGGACAATCCTATTATGATATGGTACTATAGGCTAGGACATCCAAATTTTCTGTATCTCAATAAACTTTTTCCGTCACTTCTCAATAATAAAAGTCCGAATGAATTTCATTGTGAAATTTGTCAATTTGCAAAGCATGTTTGAAGTCCTTATCCTAACCGATCATACAAAGAATCACAAACTTTTTCATTAATCCACAGTGATGTGTGGGGACCGTCTAGGATAAAAAATATCACTGGATCTCGTTGGTTTATAACGTTTATAGATGATGACACTAGACTTACATGGGTTTTCCTAATGAAAGAAAAATCAAAGGCAGGTCCGATATTTCAAAAATTCAACACTATGATTCAAACTCAATTCCAAACCAAAATACAGATTTTGAAAACGGACAATGCAAAGGAATATTTTGCTTCGATTCTTGGTGAATACCTAATAAGTCAAGGAATAGTTCATCTAAGCTCCTGTGTTGATACACCTCAACAAAATGGTGTTGCCGAAAGAAAAAACAGACATCTCCTTGAAGTAGCTCGATCCTTCATGTTCTCTACACATGTACCTAAACAATTTTGGGGGAGAAGCCATACTCACCGCAACCTACCTCATAAACAGAATGCCCTCTCGAGTTCTAAAATTCCAGACCCCGTGCCAAACCCTACTCAAAACATATCCAACCACACATCTCATATCCTCCATCCCTCTCAAAATATTTGGCTGCTCTGCTTTTGTACATATTCATAGTCAACACCGAGGAAAACTTGATCCGAGAGCCATTAAATGCATTTTCTTGGGGTATTCCTCTTTTCAAAAAGGATACAAATGTTTTTCTCCAATTACAAAGAAATTCTATAATTTCATGGATGTTACATTCTTTGAACACCAGTCATATTACCCCAAATCTAACATTCAGGGGGCGAGTAATTTCACACAAGAATGTCAACTTTGGGATGTCATTACAGAGACCAGACATTGGTTTTTCTGTTAGTGCAGTGAGTCAATTCATGAACAATCCGAATGAAGAACACATGGAGGCAGTTTATGGGATCTTGAGGTATTTAAAAATGACACCAGGAAAGGGCTTGTATTTCAAGAAATCAACAGACAAAGGCATAAAATTATACAGTGATGCTGATTGGGCAGGATCAGTAACAGATCGAAGATCAACTTCTGGCTATTGCACATTTGTATGGGGAAACCTAGTCACATGGCGTAGCAAGAAACAGTCTGTTGTGTCAGGAAGCAGTGCAGAAGCCGAATTTAGAGTAATGGCACATGGTATATGTGAAGGAATATGGCTGCGAAGACTTTTAAAGGAGTTAAGGATTGAAGTTGAAGAACCTATGAAGATATTTTGCGACAATCAGTCAGCTATAAGCATCGCGAAGAATCCTGCGCATCACGATAGGACGAAGCATGTAGAGATCGATCGACATTTCATAAAGGAAAAGATCGAAGAAGGAGAAGTCAAGTTACTACATCAGCCAACCAGTCTTCAGATAGCTGACATCCTCACCAAGGCTCTACCAAGAAAGAACTTTGAAGATTTAAACTCCAAGCTAGGCTTAATTAACATTTACAGCCAAGCTTGAGGGGGAGTGTAGAATATTGTAGGATAATATTTACAGCTGTCAATTTGATGATTAGTGTCCTAGCTGTCAGATTTGAGGATTAGTGTCCTAGGATATTGCTGAGATTATGGGCTGATTTGATGCTTTCCTGATTATGGGCTGATTTGATGCTTTCCTGATTTCTAGCAATTACTATTATCTAGGAGATTTGTTAGGAGAATTGTTAGGATTTTCTAGATGAATAATCTCCTATAAAAGGGGCTGTATTGTATGTTAATATTCAGAGGAATAAAAATAAAAACTTTTCTCAATTTCCTCAGATTTCAAATCATGGCTACCAAGAAAGGGATTAGAATCCTACCTATTTTGGAAAACGTTTAAGGATTGCCTTAAATCTCACAAATCTAACTCGTACAACGTAAGCTCCAACACTGCTCAACCTTGACCGTTTCTAACAAGGTTAGCAAGGAACCGAAACAACAAATAAAACCATAAATTTGCATTATGTATAATCAATCTTTTGTGTGCCTTTTATGTTTTAAAATGATATGAACATAAATTGGTTTTTCACAATTTTAAAACACAAAATTGAGGTTTTAGGAGTGTTTAAACATAACGGAACACAGAAGGACCGGGACAAACGTGGAGGTTTATTAGGCTTGAGTAGAGGTGACAGTAGCTAAGTCTATTGCCCGCCGTCGACCGTGCCTCCACCATACTGGGCAGAACCTAGTTTTTTCTCCTTTGGGCAGAGTTGAAAAATGTCGAGTTTTTGGCTCAAACTGCATTTAAATGACCCAAAACCATTAAAAAATGTGTAGTAAACATTCTATAATCATACTAAATATATTCCCATGAATTTTTATACCAAAATTATCATCAAAACTATATTATTAGAAGTTGTTTGAAAAACAAAACAAAAATATGCACAAATTCATTTTTCAAGCTCTAAACCTCTAAACATCAATCTTAAAGTCATGAAAACCGATTTTAAACATTGCCAACATGTTTCTAACATTGATGCCGAACTAAAATGAATTTTTTTTTTCTGTTTTAGTTCGAAACTCTAGCTTTGACTCATCAACACTCAAACATGCACATTAACATAAACCCCAAAATTTGCACAAACGTTGAACACGAAATTCATGCATTAAACTTGAAGAAAATACAAACTAAAAACTAAGTTTGGATTATAGAAAACCTAGCTACCTCAAAACTCTTTTGAAAAACACCAAACTTTCAGATTAAAAACCAAGCGTGAACCCTTAAAATTGGCTGGCCATGGAGCTGGCCTTTTTGCTGGTTCTCAAACAAAGAAGTGGGATTTCTTTCGTCTTTTTTGGCTATATTTGGGCTGCATTTTTGGCGTAGTTTTTTGTGGATTTTGGGCAAGAAGTAGGCTACCTTCCTTGGCGTTCTTGGCTGTCTTTGGTGTGTGTTTCTCTGGTTTGGGTGGCTGCACTTTGGCTGGGTTTTTGCCTCTGTTTTTGTTGAGTTTTGGCTGCCTTCGTTGTGTGTTTCTTGTTGTTTTGCTGCAGCAAGAGGAAGAGAGGGAGAGGGAGAGGGAGAGTAGGCGTGGGAGAGAGAGAGGAGGAGAGTGATGAGGAGTATATGGGTGGTGTGCTTTAATATGGTGGGGTGGTAGTCTCTATGTGGTGCATGCCTCCATGCATGGAGACTCTAAAAAAATCCTGATGTGCTTACTTGGGAGAGGGGTGCACGGATAGGTGGGAAAAAGGGGGAGTTTGGGGCAGTTTTGTAATAAAAGTTAAATATGGGGGTGATGTTAAAATAAAAGAAAGTATGAGGTGTGAGGGTAATTGTGTATAGAAAAAGCATTCTAAATATGTAAATGGACGTTGTTTATGCAACAATATATTTTTTTTTAATTTCAAAATTAACTAGGCATATTAATTGATTTAATTTACACGTAATAAATTATAATCAAAAAATTTTGGATGTTACACTATCACGCACGAATAGATATATATAGTTACGTATATAAGAGAAGTATTGAACAAGACAGAGTAATAAAATACGGAACAAGACGCAGATACAACACAGTTGGTAACAGTATTGGATTAATAAATTCGGAACTGCGGGATTTCTATCCATTTTAACACTTCAATTTTCTACTTCAGATTTATAATTTAATGAAGCCAACTGAGATCTTTTTTTCAACTTGTATTTTATTTATGTAGTTGCTGCTGAAATTTATAAGCATACCACCTGCACGTCATGGAGATGATGATGTAGATATGGTAGACCGAGAGCAGCTCGCAAGGACTTTGATATCTCTGTATGAAAATATTAGAGAAAGCCCCGGATCTGCCCTGGAGATTATCATGGACAATGTACTTGGAAAAAGTAAAGAATATACCGGCGCTGTTTTTGATGCTTACGCTACAAATTATGGGAGATCCCTGGAAACGGTATATGTTACTTCTCGTGCCATATTTCATGTTTTGGTTGTGTTTGCTGTAGTGTATAACCATGTTCGTTTTAATTTCTCAGGATTTAAGGAGTGCACAAGATGGGCTTTTTGAGGATGGACTTCTGACAATAATGAAATGCTCTGTGGACCGTCCCAAGTATTTTGCCGAGGTAAGCTTTTGCAATCTGAACTGTTTAATAACAGGGCAGTACGCCCTCAATTATCTACTACATACTCATGTTTAGCATTTTTAATTTGTTTTTGCTTATTATTTTATGAAAATATTGGTCATTAAACTATTTTGAGTCTCAAGGTTATAACACTTGGGAATAAAGTATTAATTTGCAAATATGAATATATAGGGTTTATTTTTGTAATTTACGCTTTTTATTTATGGAGACAAATTCATGAGAGGTCCTCGAATTCTCTCTTTCAGATTAGTCACTTAGTTTTGTCCCATAGTCAGTACTCCCTGAACTCAACAAATTTTATAATTAATCTCTCTTTTAGAATCCGCAAAGTATTTGGATGGGAACCGTTAAATTTGATGGCAGTTGTAGTTGTTATATTATTTTGTAGGTTTAACACTACTCTTATGCTTTGTCTTATTTTAAGTTCCTGCATATTTGTTTCCTCTAACATTAGTCCTTGATTTTTTTGCTTATTAAAATTAGCTCTTAATTTTTCAAATTACGTAGGAGTACTGTTATGAGTTTCATGCCATCCTATAATAAACGTCAAAAGCCCTTTTTTTCCCCTTAATTTCAATATAATGGGAACTCTGAAATCTATAAATTTTCTACTCTAACTGCTAACTTTTTTCTCTAAAAAAATGTCTTGAAATTTAATTCCTTAAAACTGATTCATTAGCTCCCGATAAAAATTATAACATCTCAAATACTGTTGGCAAGAAAGGTAACATTTCTAATTTACCAAATATACATATCTTATTCATAAAGTAAATGTTTGTAATATACCAAATATGTAAAAATAATAGCCACAATCTGTTCCATTTTTTTAAAAAAACAAAACATCACAAGAAATTATTTGATCCTCTCATGTTCTCCAATTTATGGCTCCTTTCTAATAGGCAGCTTCTTCTGACTGCTGTGGAGGGTAAAAAAGGTTGATGTCCAATTCGGAAGCAAAAAATTTTATTTCAAAAAAGAAACAATATAGTATTGTTGTTAAATACAATTTTAAATGCAACTATGTATTAATAAATAACGAATAAAATTATTTAAATAACCATGTCATCAATATTTGTAGAATATGGTGCTCTTGGGGTAGACATGAAGTTATAGGGTAACTTCACCGTATAAGGTTGATCATTTGCTTCGGTATCTTCATGATGATCATCCTGAAGGGCTTTGCTGCCAACTTCATAAGCTACGCCTGTAATGTAGTTGGTTGATTTTCCATTCCTAGCATTGCATGTTTGCATTATGTCCTTTCTGTCCACATAATGAGCATTTAATTTAAACATAGTTTCTTTTTAGCTCCCTTTCATTAGAACTTAGCTCATCATGCTCCAATTTTCTTAGCTTTTTGGGTCGACCTGTTTGTCTGCAAATTACCGGTGGCAACAATAGAGCATTCTTAGACATTAGCCACTCAATTTCATCTCTAATGGGCACTAAAATGCCAACATATGCCTTAGATTGTGCTTCCTTCTTATACCATGGTGGAACATAATCTACAAGTTTCTCTCTTTGTTTAAAGATTGCCGACACTGCATGCATATCATGGAATGCCACTTAGGTCCCACTTCCGGCAGCTACAAGTGTGATCCTTCAAATTAACTGCAAACAATACTCCTACTTCCCCTCTTCAAATTAACTCTGTCAAAACTTCATTCTTTTCAAACTTTATTTTTCCCCCATTCCAAATAACATGTTCCTTAACTGCTACTATAAAGTCTTCTTTGTTTGGAAAAGGTCAGACCAATAAAGAATATAATAGAGGACAAATTTTAGACTTGTAAAAGTTTTTGCACCTGCTATTTCACATGTTTACCTCTCCCAAATTTCTGCATCTAGCCCTCATTAACCACAGTATATCTATGCAATAAAAGTTAAAAATTACACTCATAAAGCACCCATGTCTAAATTAAGACTCCAAGAAGGCCTGACATCAAGAAGAAACGACAAAGTCCAAAGAAGAAAGTTAGAATTTTTAAAATAAATGACACTTATAAACAACTTGTATTCTTGTCGCTTTGCTCCCACTCTGCACAAACTTTGCTCATACTTCTCTCCAACTCAAATTGGAGCACAGTCATCTCAATTTGAGATCAACTATAGGTGGTCATCCGGGTTTTTTTTAACAATTTGTTATTTTGGTGCTCAATAAATTGAAAGGAGATTCTATAAGGTACTCGTAATATCACTCAAATTCCCCTCATGTGCAAAAAATGTGATACTTTCCATCCAAGTACTCAGTGGATTCTAACATTGGGACTATTTATGGGACAGTTTTTGAGTTCAATACTATTTATGAGGGAAAATTAAATGCAGAGACTAATTCTAAATAGAGAAGAATTCAAGGACCTCTTATGAATTTATCCTTATATTTGATCAGCAATACTTGTGTACATTTTAAAAAGATTTTAAAAAGACCTATCCAATTTAATATTGTTTGGACTATTAGTGTAGTGGAATATCACACCAGTAGTTTATGTTAACGTCGGAGAAATAGATATCAGCCTTGTTAATTTTCTGCAATTTATTGTTGAAACCAATGGTTGCCTTCATGAGCGTGCTATATATCTATACGTGTGTGTATGTAACATATTGTTTCTGCGAGTACTTTTACAGGAGCTGCATACGGCAATAATTCAAAACGATCGTGAAGAAATTGTGTGGGCCATCGCAATAATGGCTAAAAGACCAGATATGGAGAGGATCAAAGCAGAGTATTCCGACAGATATGGAAGAACACTGGAGGGTGATGTTTCTGTTGCATTTTCCGACCGCCAGGACTACTTGGAACTCATTCTTCCGCTTCTGAACTACAACGTCCCAAATTCAGGTATGCAGTTCTAGTCGCAATATTACAAATAGAAGATTGACCAACATTTTGAAGATGTGTAGTTTTGGTGGTTGAGGTCGTACTAATATTTTTAAAAATCTCTCTTTACACTTTTGAACCTTTACTATTCATGTTTGGTGTCATAATTGCTTTACAAACTGAACCATTTTGGATAAATGTGAGCTTGTTAAATCGTATAGAAAGTCTTGCCCGAAAAATATTATGATATTGTTGAGAGAATCCTGAATTGCATTTTAAATATTGCAAGGGACGGTTACTGGTAAATAGAATTCATTGTTTTTCCTTGAGTACTTTAATAAGCCAGACTTCCTTTAGAGAACTCATGCATCTTCTCCAGGTTGGAATATAAACTTGATTCTGCAGGCCCATTACTTTAATTAGACTTAGTTTTAACTGTGGGTCTAATTAATTTGGCTTAATGTTTGGTTCTATTCAAGTAGAGTTGTAGTAGTTTCTAGTTCTATGATTAATCTTATATTCATTAAGTTATATGTTGGGTTGTTGAGTAGTACAAAGTGTTCAAGCATGGCCAATGACCGCATGGTCAAACAACACGGAGTAAGGCAGGTGAGATGGGTAGGCCTACATTTGGGAGGGCGTGCAGTTTGATCTCCACACTCTGTCAAAAAAAAATTTGTACAAGTTTGCCAAGTGGTAAAAATATATAGCTAGTAGAACATTGATAAAATAAAATAAAATAGAATAAATGCATTGACTTCTGGAATTTACAATTTTTTTTTTAAGTTTATGATAATTTATCAATATTTTGTAAAAGTAATATACTACAATCTCTCTGAAATTTATATTTTCCTCGATTATTTCTAATATTTATCATTTTTTTTTTGAAAAATGTCTGATGACACTAGAAATTCTGAGATTTTTATGGAGATATTTTTGTTCCGTGACAACTAGTTGTCTTACTAGTGGCTTGATAGTGCTAGTTTTCACTGATATGTTTTTAGCCGATAGGCCATCAACTCTTCAACAGTTGGTTGAGCAAGATTATGTGAAGCTCGTGATCTTTCTATAACATATGTAAGGATAAAATATGCAAAGAAAAGAAAGTACAAAGCATTGAATTAGAATCCTTTTTTTTTTTGGTTTGTAACGTTCTTTTGATCTCCTCAGATGACATGGTTTTTCTTTTGTTCTTTCATTTTTTTTTTCTTGTCGTCATCGCTTGCATATGAATGAGATGACCCGTTAAAAATTTTCCTTCCTTGCATCAATTTTCATTATTTCCTTGCATCAATATTCTTGGCATGACAACAATGTTTTGGATTTATTATTTACAATATCCCGTCTGAAATTGTTATTTTCATCACCCGAACGGTGTTTTATTGGAGCTATATATTTCTTCACTTGCACTGTAGTTTTGTTTGGCACTATCACTGTAGTTGAATTATAGAAATTGTCTTGTTTCGAACACCGTTCTAAACAAAAATTTAGGTTTCAACTAGTTTTGTTACAATGTTTTCTCGCACAAATTTGAACTGTTAAAGTGTTTTCAGTTTAAACTTTCAGCTTTAACTTGTTTGAAGTAAGCAATACAAGTCATGAAATGATAACATGAGTTGAAAACAACACAATTTTCATAAGTTCGGATTGGGAAAAAATAAGTGAGGGTTAGATTCAGGTCCAACCGAAGGTAACACAAAAAAAAGGTCAATTTCAGGTTGTGGTCATGCTGGGGAACAATTGTTTCACTTGGAATGATGCTACTTGTTGTGGTCCATTGTTTATGCTATGTTTATATATCATCATTCTATTTGTTGGGTCTGTTTGAGTGTTATTCTGTCACAATTCCATGTCTCCCCTTATTCGTGATAACTTGCCTTTGCCAAACGTGATCTTCAGATATTTTTTGCTGACCTTTAGTCTCTTTCTATTTTTTTTTTTTTGTTGACTCTATTGTAGATGAACAATACTGATTTTGAGGCACAAAGCAGTGAATGATCTGGAGCAAGAAGTAGATGTGGAAGATATCAAGCTTGATGCGGATTTCTTCTGTAGGGATTTGAACTTTTTTGTTGTTGGGACTGATTTGAACTCTGTTGTTATTGGGAGTGTTTATTTAAGTTTGTTGTGATGTTTTATTTTGCATGACTTAGAACTTTGTTGTTGGAATTTGATATCTAGGTTTGGACTTTAGTGTGATGTACATGTTATCTTCTAGTAGGATTTTTGCATTTTGGTGGTGGACTTTATTGTGTATATATGTTAATTGCTATGACTATGAACTTAACTATTATATATGTTGACGAAACTAGCCTCCTTTATTTATGATATTTGATGAATTTTGGCATAATGTTCTCTTTTATTGTCTTATAAAGCTTAAATTATATTTAAAGTGCAACAAAATGAAGAAAAAGTAGTTTTTATGCCTTTAGTTTATGGGTTGATCTCGTGTTATGAGCCAATGATTTTCGGTTTGTGTCATGCCGACCAACAAAGAAACTATATTGTAGTTTTCAATTTTTTTTTTTTACGGCTTATGACACAAAAAACATGGATATATTTTTTGAAGTAAATATCAAAAGTTTTATGAGTTTTCAAAAGTTTTAAAGTTACAGTTAAGAAAGAAAATGTGTGCAAGATTAAAACCATGAGATCTGATCAAGGAGGAGAATTTACTTCTAAAGAGGTATAAGAGTTTTGCCAAGTAAATGGAATACGACGACCTTTAATCATCCCCAAATGCCCCCAACAAAATGGAGTTACAGGAAGAAAGAACCGAGCTATCCTTGACATTGGCACAATGTATGCTCAAAAGTAAGAGATTGCCTAAAGAATTTTGGGCAGAAGCTGTAGCATGTACAATCTACGTATCCAATTGATCTCTGACTAGATATGTACGAGGAAAGACACCACAAGAAGCATGGAGTTGCAAAAAGCCCAACATATCTTTAGCCCACATACATGTACTTAACTAGCAAAGAAGCAAGCTGGATGCAAAAGCAAGAGTTTTATCTTTCATCATCAGTTATGATCCGAATTCAAAATGTTATAAGTTGTATAATTCTAATAATAGGAAGACTATAACTAGTCCGGATGTGATGTTTGATGAAGAAGGAGGATGAGGTTTTAGTTCTCATATAGATGACTTCAACTTCGACCCTTACTTTGAAGAAGATGAACAAGAGACAATGGAGCAACCAAGAGAAGAAACTAGTACACCGTCGACTTGAGCAATGTCAACCGACGATGGCAATTCACCATCATCATTTTTGAATGAATGGGATATGGCACCAGCAGTTTGCAAGATATCTATGAAGTAACTGAGAGTTAACAATATCACTCTCATTTGGCTTTTTACAGATTATGATGTAGTAAAGTTCCAAGAAGTTATTTAAGATGAAAATGGAGAAATGCAATGGATAATACAATCAAGGCCATCAAAAAAGAATTATACTTGAGCACTTGCATCTGTTCACAGAGGACATAAGGCCATTGGTGTCTAATTGGTATACAAGCAAAAGAGAAAATGCTAAGGGAAAGATTGAAACATACAAGGGATGATTTGTTGTGAAACGCTATAGTCAAAGAGCTAAAATAGACTATGTTGAAGTATTTGCTCCCATTTTTCGATTAGAATCCATAAGACTAATCATTTCCTGAGCTCTCAACACAAGTAGAAGATACATCAAATGGATGTAAAGTATGCCTTCCTAAATAGAATACTTGAAGAAGAGGTGTACATCGAACAATATATGGGTCATGTGGTAAAAGGACATGAAGACAAAGTCTTAAAGTTAAAAAGGGCTCTTCATGGGTTGAAGCAAACACCAAAGGCATTGAATAGCTAAATCGACAAGTATTTCCAAGACAATGGTTTCACCAAATGCTCTTATGAGTATATCCCCTATATAAAGATCTATAATAGAGATGTTTTAATCGTGAGCTTGTACGTGGATGATTTAATCTACACACGCAGTAATCCAAGAAAATTTGAAGAGTTTAAGAGAGTGATGACCAAGGAATTCGAGATGACTGATATCGGACTAATAGCGTACTACCTCGGTATCGAAGTCGAGCAGAAGGAAGATTAAATTTTTATCTCACAAGAAGGTTATGCAAAAGAGATCGTCAAGAAGTTCAAACTAGTTAATTGTAAGCCATTAAATACGCAAGTGGAATATAGAACCAAATTATCAAAACATGATGGAGGAAAGGTGGATCTAACAATTTTCAAGAGCTTTATTAGTAGTTTACATTATTTGACATGTACAAGACCTGACATCCGTTATGCCACCAGACTCATAAGCCGCTATATGAAGAGTCCAACTATTATAAACTTCAAGATCACAGAGAATTTTTTGCTATCTCAAAGCTACAGTTGACTTTGGCTTGTTTTACTTAGTTTCTAAGGACTCTAAGTGTAACGCCCCTTAATTCAACGTCACAGATATCGTTACATACTTATATTCATTTATGCTTAAACAATAAAACTTATAGATAATATCAACTCAATCGTTACTATAGATTTAAAAAGTATTTAAACTTACATTACCAGGATCCATTCATACAATTTTATTTTTTTTTTAACTTAACGTTGTTTCGAAGAACATAGTTTAATTTTATTCCATAACTTATTCGTTTATACTTAAATTATTCATGAACTTATTTAATAATATTTGTTAATCAAATTGTAAAATCAAGACTTATTAAAATCTCACATTAAATCTCTTTGATCAACACATCTTTGAAATCCACTTATTCCCACGGTTCGGCAGGCCGAACTTGGGACATCGGCAAGCCGAACAACATCGGCAAGCCGGAGCGTCTTCCACCGGCAGGCCGGCAGAAGCTTTGTAATTCGGACCAAAAATTCATCCAGGTTCGGCAGGCCGAAAAATAGATCGGTCGGCCGATCTTCTGGTCTTCGGCAGGCCGGACACGGAGTTCGGCAGGCCGTCCGAGACCAAATTTACTTTAAAAAAAAATTAAAACGTTCTAACTTTACGTAAAATATAGCGGAAGTACATAATTCATAAAAATATGATAAAATAACTTATAAAACCATAATATAAGTATTCTTAAAAAAAAACTCAACATATAATATGTTCAAAATATATAGTTTTATTAAATCATAAATTCATTTCTTCTTGGCGTGCTTCCGGTTACAATTCATCGTTCATGTTGCTCACACGCCGTTCCATGTCCTCCACCTATTCCATGACTCTCTTACCCTTATCTGCAACATGACATATAAAACATGAATAAGCTAATGCTTAGTAAGTACATAAAATTCTCACAATTTAAAACATTTCATAAACATCATCATCATCATCATCATCATCATCATCGTATCATAAAAGTGCCTTAAGCACAATTTCATAGAAACATATCTTTCATAATATTGACCATTTTAAAATTTATCCCATATATATATATATTTTTTTATTCTTAAGGGCCCAAGTGTTGCACCATAAACATCATCATTGGCGCGCCGTCATGAGAGGAGAAGGGTAGCTAATCCCAAACCAAACATGACATCATAACATATCATTTTATAACATTGGGTGTGCAACACTTATTAGGTGATACATATATACATAATTTTCATACTTTGAAACATACCATAATCATCATACATGCATAACTTTAAATCATGAAAAACTTTCATAAGAAATCCTTTAAGAAAAATCATCATAAAATCATCATGAAAATCCTTGTAAACATATCATTAAACCTTGAAAAAGTGTCATGTTGCAGGTGAGAATGTACTTACTTTATCGATAGCTTACTTAACCTTAATATTGCACTTGGTGACGACACCGCGGTCTCGTTGTGCTCGCTTCCTTAAGTGTCCATGCCATATATCTATTTTAAGATGCAATAAAAAAATCAATACTTATCATAAAATATCCATACACTCATCTCATATTTTAAATATTATTCAAAACCCTACATCTAAACATAATTATCTTTTAAATAAAACATTTTCGAACAATAATATATTTATATTGTAATTCAAAACTTCATACAAGCATCATATTATCATGCATGAAATTATTTTTATTATCATAAAATCTTTTAAACATGCATAACATTTTATAATCAAAAATCCAGAAATAACATTTATTAAAACATTTCATAATCATAAAATACATTCATCTTACATACTCATACATAAGCATAATTAACAACTTTTCACGAAAACATCATTCTTTACCTATTGAATAATCATTACATTTTTCATACCTTCAAAATTAAACAGTAACATTTTACTGTGAGGGGTAGAAGACAGAAATATTCATTTTTCATAAAACGTTAAAATGACATAAAACGTAAAGAGACATCACACATAACAAAATACAATACCTAAAGAAGACATTGTAGACGAAATTTGAAGAGGAGAACATCTTTTTACATTTACCAAAAAAAAACTGAATTCATACCTTGAAGTTTCTTCTCGAAATTCTTGAATTCGATCAACGAAACAAGACTTCTCTCTTTTTTTTTTTTTTTTTTACAATATGTTCAGAAAATTTTCGTGGAAAAGAGAAAGAAATTTCGTGAGGAAGGGAAGAGGAAGAGAAGTGAAAGAATGTCTCAGAAATTTTTGAGAGGCAAAACGTGTGAAGGAGAGAAAATAATGAAAAAGAAAACGTTAAAATTTTTAACGCAATAAACACCATTGATGGGAATTCAATTCCCTTCATTAAGTCAGAAAAATTCTGACTGTTGGGGGCGTGACGTGAGGCGTGAGAGGAGGAAAAGAAAATAATGAGAGAACGTCTCAGAACCGAGAAAAATTATTTGAGGAAAGAGCGTAAATTTTTTTTTTTTAACATAATGTGTATAATAAAGAGTCATTACTCTTCATTAAGCAGAAATTTCTGACTATGAAGAAGGTGATTGGCGTGGGAAAGGAGGAGAATAGAAAAGGAAGGTCAAACATCATCAATCTTACCTTAACTTACCTTCTAAAAATAGGAAACCTCTTAATATAATACAAATCTAATCCTTTAATTTCCTTAACTGATAAAAACATTCCATTATTATGCCAATTAATCACATTAATTCACCCAATTAACGTAATTAACTCAGTCATAACTCTGGAGAGATTTCTGCTGACTGTTTGTCAGCCTTGTTCGGCCTGCCGATTTTCCCTCTTCGGCCTGCCGATCTGTCATTAAATGCCATAACATAAAACATTCACACATCATTGCATCATAAATAATCATATATTTATAATTTCACATGAACACTAGAGCACAACGATTCCATGCAGTCGTCACCTGTCACAAATCTTGACATAAAAAGTTAGTAACATGCACATCACATATCATATCATATAACGTTATTTATTAATAACATTCCTTAATAGCGTTACTAACTTAACGTGGTCCGTTATATATAATAGGCGGGTGTTACACTAAGCTTATTGGATACAGTGATAAAGATTGTGCTCGTAAAAAGTGCACCGCTAGTTTCATGTTCTTCATGGGAGAAACTGCATTCACTTGGCTGTCAAAGAAGCAGTCGATTGTCACATTCTGAACATGTGCAACTGAGTGTGTTGTTGCGATCTTGTGCATCTATCATGGAATTTGGCTAAGGAGTCTTTGAAAGAGATAAGCGTGCCCCAAAAATCTGACAGAGATTTGTGTCGACAGCAAGTCAGCAATTACTTTAGCAAAAAATCCATTCTTTCATATCGAAGCAAGTATATTGACACTCGCTATTACTATATAAGAGAGCATATTACAAGCAAGGAAGTGCAATTCAGGTATGCGGTCTCAAGACTATATTGCTGACATCTTTACCAAGCCATAGAAGCATGAAGACTTTGCTAGATTAAGAAATTTGCTTGGTATTATAAACGAAGTTGGGTGGGGGGCGGGGGCGGTGTTGTGGGGGAGAGTGTTAGATTATAAACTTGTTTGTACAGCCCTTAACAAGCCCAATAAAAGCTAAGCCTAAAAGAAGCTTCCTGCTAGTAGTTTTTGTGGTAAGCAAGTAGATACAGTTTGTGTGATAAGAAGTTCTTCATGTATGGTTAGGAAGTAAGCTTTCATGTACGTAGTCATCAAATTGTTTAGTTTATTTGTTGAATGGTTGTAGTTGGCTTGTTTCAACTATAAATACCTACATCCCCTGCATTGTAAGCATCCGCAAGTAAAGAAGAAAAAAAAAGAAAGAAGTAAAGCTTCTTAAGTGAATAAGAGTACTTGCTGCGAGAATAAGAAAGAAAAGAAGCAAAAGGACTGCAAAGCAAAGCAAAACTTTGTCATGTGTGTGAGTCTTTGCTGAGAGTAAAAAATTACGAGTTTTTATTTTGTGCAAGAGTGTGCTCTCTCCTTTATAATAATATCTTAATAAAATAAATTTGAGTAGCATTTTGTGAGTTTACAGTTTGATTTTGTATATAAATTTTCAAATGTGAGTTTTTTTTTTTTTGGGTATTTTTATTTAACAATTTTCCCTTGAATGTACCTGGTAAATATCTTTTTACTTCTTATATGTACTCCTCATAAGTTTTTTCATCTTTTGCCCAGTATAATATTTTACTTGGACTTATTTTAAATAGGGAACTTGCAACAAATAACATATTTTGCGAAATCAATTAAAGCAAACAGCATGTTTGGAAATAATTAAAGGAAATAGCATTAAATAATAAAACTCTTATCAAAATCTCGATTGTACCCCATGGACCGAAGTTGTAGACGCTATCGGGGAAGACAACTCCCGCAAAATCGGCAGCTTCACTGTGGTGGTCTTTATCTTGTTCGAGAGTTTCGCACCGCGATCTCCATACTTTTCACGACCAATCTCTGCTCGACTTCGGCTCCCGCGACGACAATGGGCGTCTCCTTTTGAACTCTTTTGGGCAGATCTTCGCCCGTCCGTCTCCGACTCCGACGAATGTCTGCTCTTTCTTTTTCTTTCTCCTATCCGATTTCCAGAACTCAGCGGAGCTGCCATTGTACTGACGAATTCGCCACCGGGATCCCGTGCTCGCCGCCGGAGAAGACGTCGAACACACCGACGAACTCATCTCGTGAGGGTGATGGCTTCCTCCGACGAACTCCTGAAAAACTTGTGACCGGAGCAAGGGAGAAGCTTCAATCATGTCCGGGTGACTCGAGCAGGAAGGAGCTTTGATAGTTGGAGACTGAAGACGAGGCTGCCGGAGATGGGAAGAGAAGATGAAGGCAAGGTATTTCTGGGGGCTTAAAACTTTTGTTTGCAAAATATACTATTATTTTCTATCCCAAAACTTATGCTATTATTTTTTTTTCCCTCTCTTAGATTTTAGATTTTTCTTTACTTTTCTTTCTTTTGTGGTTTTTTTTTCTTTTTCTTTTTTTTTTAATTTTATTTTATCCTTGCTTTTGTCCTCTAATTCATGTTTCCTGTGCAGATATTATAACTTTATTTTGAAATATGTATCATCAAAATAATTTGTTTTTCTAAATTAATTTACCCTTTTTTTTTTTCCAAATATACTCGTATCGAAGTAACTTCGCTTCTATGTGTGACTTTTTTCAAGTGTGACCCTCATATATATATATATATATATATACACACTTTTTTTCAAATGTGACCTTATATATACACACTAATGGCCCTGATAAAATAGTTCATTTTTAAATCTGTACTTGTCTAAATATTTTTTTTTTCCTCGAACCCACTGAAATATTATTATATATATCTCACAAATAATTTATTTAATTGGCCCAATTAAAAGCTTCTCTCTTTAGTTTTTTTAAACTAAAGTCAACTCAGCTCTTAAGAAAATAAACTAAAAAAATTTAGATCCTCATGTCTAAAAGAATATAACAAACAAAATACGCAAGTATACATTGCACGTGCTCTCAACTAATCTATAGAATATATAGAAGAGGCAATGTTGTTGTTTTTTTTGTTCTTCAACATGTTTATGTGCTTGTTTCACCTCTTTGTTTGCTTGCTTTTTTATTTATTTGCTTTTTTCTTTAATATTTTATACTTTCGAATATTTCTCATAAATTTGTTAATTTTTTTTTTCAAATACATCCTTCCTTAAAACATTTCTTATGTGGTCTATTCAAATATTATTTTATAAAAAATGGCTCTAATAAATACCTTTTTAAACTATTTTCCCCATTTAAAACAATTTTTCATAAATCTTTTTTTGAAATCTTTTTTTTATTGTAAAAGTGTTCCGCACAAACATAAATGCAATGCCTTTACAAATAAATATTTGCAAAATTAATAAAAATAATTAGAAAAATAGTAGTTGAATTAAATTTAATTTTAAAATGATAAATAATTAGAAGAATTGTTTTTACACTAAAATGTTGTTAATATACTTAATAATTTAAGATGATTGTTTTCACAAGAAAGAATACACACACATACAGAGTACACACACATAATAAAAACAAATTTGCTAACAGGACATCCCTCGTACTAGTCTTAAATAATAAGGTATTTGAAACCATGTACTTCACACGTGACAATCTCATACATGTTCTTTTTATTCTAAAACATTTATGCCTTTTTTAACTTTTGAAATATTTATTTAAAAGGAATTTTTTTAATTTGATTGAAATTTTGCTTTCTAATTTTTTTTTCCAATGCCTTACCTTTTTTCTCATTTTTTTTTTCTTTTCAGGTGCTTTTTTTTCCTTTTTATATTTTTGGCTCCAAATATCTACTATAGTCTCTTATCCTAATATTCTCATATATTTTTCCTTCTTGTTCCTCTTTTTATTTTTTTTTTGTTATTTCAACTTTATTGCTCTATTGTAAATTTTTTAAAAGTTTAATCTTAAATTTCTTATTGAAATAATCTCCTTCCCCATGATTAATTCTAACTTCTATTGTAGTTAGTTTTATCCATTCTTCTTAAGGTCAAGTTTGTTTGTATGTGTGTTCATGTTTTTGTGGTTCGCTAAACCAAAAAAAAAAAAACAAAAAACAAAAAACAAAATTTCACTTGATTTATGGAATAAACAATTTTAACAAATGAATTAATAAAATTGTCTATTTTCAAACAAAATCTAACATAACTATGGCACCTGAGAGTTTTAAAAATTTAAAGTAATTAAAAAAACCAAAAAAGAAAAGAACATACCTAAAATAAAAATCAATTTCTATCTCTTTCCAATTTTTTTCTTTTTATCTTCAAAATATATTTTTAGGTTTGTTTGTTTCTTTTATCATTTTATACCTCATAACACTTTAACATGTTATTCTCATGCTATATTTTGTCTAAACATTCTGAATTTATTACACTCTATTACACGTTGGGTTAAAACTATCTCAAGATAGTTTATACCTTTAAAAGTAAATATTAACAATCAAAATAAAACAAATGTATGTCTTCCAAAACTAACTATATAAATTACCCTTTTTCTTTTTGAAACTCTATGGAAAATTTTTCCTTAGCATTTATTCTTTCTATTCATAAGCGACGTTTTTTAACAAATAAATCATATAATCTACATTATAAAAACTATAAATACAATAGAATACGTACGGTGCACCTATCCTTAACTAGTATAGAAAGAAATGTTCATCGTCCGCTAGAGATGGGCTGAGCTGACTTTCTAGCGGGTTATCAACTTATTAGGCCTATTGGCCCATGTCCTTTCCAAATCTAATCAAATATGCAGTCATTTTGTTCCATGTCTTTCTCTCTTTCTTTCTTTCTTTCCGAATCATACGGGTATTATTTCCTTTTTTTTTTTGTTATAAATAATGTTCATATTCTTCACACCCTTATAAATTACATTATCTCTATCTTAATTACTATTACTGATAATATTTTATAACCTTCGTAATCTTTCAAATACCATTCTATTATTTTATTGCTATGTAACTTTTGGCCGCTTTTATTTTATAATCCTTACCTTTTATATATATATATAAATGTTGAGAGCTTATATTTGTATATAATTAGATGATAAATAATAAGATTATTTTCTCTCTATTTCTCTTATGTTTCTTGACAAAAAATAATAAGATTGTTTTTCTCTCTATTTCTCTTATGTCTTTCTATTTTATAATTTGCAATTTAATTTTTTTGTATTTGTTTTATAACACGTTATCAACACGAGACATTAACCATTTTTTTTTGTTGTTGTTTATTAAGCATTTTTTCAAGGTTTTGCACGACTCGTCGATGTCCATATACTTGTTGTTCTCCTTGAGCTGTTAACATATCAATGATGCCTTCCGCTTATCAAGTCGTGTTGAGGTACAAACTCATTTGTTGTACAAATATTTTGTTGTCTGGATTTTTAAGAACAACGCAAGACATTATTCAACTTTATATGATTTGCATATATTCATAATTGGTATATTAAGTATTTCTTTTGCTTATAACCATTTGTTCAAGCTTTAATGATTCATATGTTGATGCCATGATTTGAAGAGAAACACTGATCATTTAATTTAAATATTTTTTTATATATGAACATAAAGTGCCATAAAATATTTCAAGTGCTACTTATTTACGTAATTGAAAAGGTTCAAGTTTATATGAATTATTAATTTTGGAGTCATAATTATCTTTTGTATGGAGAAAAAGGTTACACATATATATATAGGAACCTTTTCATCAACTTTTGGCACTCATTACAAAAAATCAGACTTTTAACAACTAAACTTTCAACGACTAAATGCTTTTAGTCGTGAATAATAGTCTTCGATGACAAAAATTTTGTTGCTATATCATTTGGTAGGAAAGAACATTGTCTTCGCTATCAAACTTGTCAACAACTAAATTTTTAGTAATAAAAAGATAGATTTAATGACTAAACATGTATTTAGTGGCAAAATTCTATGGCGCCAAATATTAAAAATGGAGGGTACCATTGAAATAATTTAGTGGCTGTTTGGCTGAGTGGTGGGAACCGTTTCTACCACAAACTCAGTTATTAACAATGTAAAACTCTCACATGTTACAGTAACAATGGAAAAAAAAATTGCTACAGTATAAAGCTCTTATATGCTACATTAAAAGTGGTTCTAACCAACGATTCCTATCACCTTTTCAAACACCATATTAATCGTTCAAAACCATTTTACGGCTAAAAGTCAGTAGGCAAATTCGTACTTTTCACGACTAGTATCTTAGTTGCAGAATACTATTAAAAGTTACCCTTTAGCGACGAAGTACTTGTAGTGGCTAAAATGATGTTTTCAACGACTAAAGTTTAGTCACAAATGCATTCAATAGAAAGTATGTTCTTTTTTTTTTCTCCCTAAGAAATGGATCAAAATTTTGGTTGCATAATGATCGTGTTTTGATCGTAACCTCCAATATAAAGGTTTTTTAATTATTTTTTAAGTTATATTCTTGAAATCTAGCTTTCTTTATATTATTATTAAGTTTATTAGCTAATGAAAATTCATGAAAAAAAGGAATTTTTTTGGTTGAATATGAACCACACGTCCAACTAATCTACCGAATCTGGAGGTATCATTAACAGTAGTTAATAAATGGTGTATAATAGTTAACCCAAATTTTTGTCTCTTCCAAAACGGTTTTCTATTTTTTTTTTAAGATACCTTTTTAGCAAAATTTCCAATGATTATAATATTTATTTTTTTTGAAGGAACCCTACTATATTTATACAGTTATGTATATGTAAAAACTTAATTTTCCGTGCTTTTTAAAATTGTTGTTTCGCCCGTTAACTATTACGTTTTCGGGTTGATAATCGAAAAGTTTGATCCCGGTAGTCATAAAATTTACTGGTAATAATTATAAGTGAAATACATTCAAATTTATGTTAAATTGGAATAGAAAGACTTCTAAACCCATTTTATCTTTTTATAGTGACTGGTTATTATTGAACTAATACAAAAATATATGTTGTTCTAATTTCTGCGCTATCATATAGAACACAAAAGCATAATTCTTAGCAAAGAGTATTCACTTTAAATTTAAATTTGATTTAATAGAAAGTTATAGTAATCTCTTTTTTGATAAACTTTCATTGGCTAATGGTTGGCACACAATATGTTATATCAGTTAGCATAAGATTCTCTTTTGGAGATTGCCGTCATATTTTTAGATTGTTATTAAGATTTTGTTTTATTAATTTTTTGAATTATACTAATTTCAAAGTTAAGATTACCTTTATTTCAAGAGTTAGATTTGTTTTCAAATCAGGAATTAGATTTACTTTAGGTTAATTTTGACTCATATAAAATCAGATTAATTTTGAGAGTTATAACTAAAAAATTTATCATCAGAGAACCCTGGTTAGTTGTCTCTTCTTGCTGATGTGATTTCTTGGTGACGCGGATCCAAGCAAGTTCAATTGGTCATAAATAATATACATATTTTTTCTATTATAGCTTTTAGACTTAGATTCTTTTAGGTTGTAACAAATTTAGAGTATAAAATATCAATCCCATGAAGAAAAAGAAAGCTATAATTAAGTTTGTATAAAAAAAATCCTTAATTAAATTCTATAGATGGTATGATTTTTTTGTAAGTATTCTATACACTATTTAGATTACTTTTTTTTTTAAAAAAAAAAAGAAGACTAAATTACATCTTAGTTGGCAACACCATAATAACTTCGTAGATCAGCCATCGGCTATTATTATTATTATTTATTATTATTATTATTATTATTATTTAGAATTTTAATATAATCAGCTTTTTTTTTAGAAAGCTCGTATTTAATCAGTTAGCATTAGAAGAATAATATTTACTTGATATTAAGGGAATCAATTTTGAGTTGTCATTTAAACTCCAACAAAAATGTTTAGTAGTTAGAATATATTAAATTTCTTCCATATATTTACATCTTAATCTCACAAATAGTCACTGGGTTTGTCAATGTATATCTTAGTGCGTAAGGTGGAAGTTTTTTTAATTAAAAAAAAAAGTGAGAGCTTCTTGCGTTGGTGATAAAATCTTTTGAGATTTTTTTTTCTCTAAATAAAAAAAGTTTTCATATATATTTTTTGATAACTTCCACTTCTTTTTTTCCCCAAGAAAACTGCAACTATTTTTTTTTTTTTTTACTTGTACAACGGAAGTGTGCCGCCTTTTGTTAATCATTACACCCTCAGTTCAAAATTCAGGTAAGTAAAATTGATTAATATGGATATGTATGTATGTATGTGTGTGTGTGTATATATATACACATATATATGTCCAGTTTTTTTTTTTTTTGGTCTCATATACTTTGCTGTAGCTTCCCTATCTTTTCAGTTGTTTGCTCTAACGGAAGTGACAAGTTTTCTATCTGCTCTGTTATTAATCACTGCACTCAGTCCACAAAGCCAAGTAAGTACAATATATATATATATATATATATATAATGTGTGTTTTATTAAACGTTTTTCTTTTTAGCCAAAATTTGTATAAGGTACTTGCTTAATTTTTAATAATGTAGTTCGTTAAAAGATGAAAACCTCACGAGAATTTAATACAGGGAGATTTTTTCATGTATTAGAACAAATTTAGAGATGTAGTCAAGTTTTTAATTTTTTTTTTGTTTTTGCCCAATTTTATTTTAATTTACCTGTAGCAACATTTACTCCTCAATTGTAGATTTAGGTATAAGAAAATTTAAGAATAATTAGGAAAAAGGATAGAATCTATCATTTTAGAAAAGAATAGAGAGAAAAATCATATGTATCCATTATAAGAATTAAGTGTTTATTGTTGATAAATTTTGAATAGGTTTTAAGAAGTTAAAAAAGCGAGTGTGGACAAAAATTGGACAAGGAGCAACAATAAGTTGTCTCAAGAATATACCAATGGGGTAAAGAACTTTATTGCAATTGCTCGTCATCACTTGAACAATGAAAATAACCCCCTGTTTGGTACTCACGGTTTCTACCACAAACTTAGTTATAAACAGTGTAAAGCTCTCATATGCTACCGTAACACTAAAAAAATTGCTACAGTATAAAAGCTCTCACATGCTACAGTAAAAGTAATTCTAACCAATGGTTTCCACCATTTTCCAAACACCACCAGACTTGTTGTCCTTGCACTAAATGTGTGAACTTCTACTTTCAAGATATATGAAGAGTTGAGCGAAATTTATGGTTTCTCAAGAAATTAGGTGAATTGGAGAGGCTAATGAGAATTTAAGCTTTGGTAATCCCGAAGAGGTTGTTTCAAACATGGGGGAGACCTTTACTACAAGATACAATTGGAAGAGTACCCCAACAGAGTAATCCTGATGGGACAACTGCAGCCGAACAACATAATTTTGGAGCCGATAAATTAAACAAAAAAAAATATATATTTGAAGAAGTAGAAAAAAAGCTCTATCCTGTTGTACAAACTTTTCTTCTCTTTCGTTTATTGTTGAGTTGAGGCATACCAAGGTCCTAAACAATTGGAGTAACAAGTCAGTTGATATGATGCTTCAACTGCTTAACAGAGCATTTCCAATATGTCCTAATCTTCCAAAGTCCCACTATGAAGCTAAAGGAATGTTGCCTGATCTTTGTTTAGGCTATGAAACAATTTATGTGTGCAAGAATGATTGTGTACTATTTGGAAACCACACAAGGATGCAAAAAAAAAATGTCCCATTTGTGATGTGCCAAGGTACAAGTTCGATGGTACTAAAGGGAGGAAAAATACAAGAGAAAAAGAATTATTTTTGAATAGCTCCGCTTATACAGAGACCTTTCATGTCACCACACACATGTGATGACGTGAGGTGGCATAAAGAGAAACGTGTCAAAAATGACGGCGCGCTTAGACGTCCTGCAGACGCTGAGGCTTGGAAGGAATTTGACAAAGATATAGTTAGATTAGGACTTACTGTTGCAAAGTGGAGCCAAATCAACCTAGCAAAAAAAGGGAGAAAAAAATTGCTGCCCAGGGAGGGCAGAGTTACAGCGCCGCGGCGCTCGTCTGAGAACAAACCAGCGCCGCGGCGCCCAAAATGAGGGCCGCGGCGCCCGGAGTCTGGTTTGTTGCGAAATTTTGAGTTAGAGTCGAACTCAAACGCCCCAAAAAGGGGAAACCATTAGGGTTTCTCATTAGTTGCTATTTTTCTCTTCCTTTGGTTATAAATAGACACAAGGTGGCTAGGGTTGGGTGTGTGTGAAAATTGTGAGTGGCATAATGTAACGTCCCGAAATTTATTTAATATTAATGTAATGTAAATGATGAATTAGTGTGCCATAATTAAAGTTTTAACTTTAATTAGATTATTTGGTTGGATTTTTAGTTTTTGGTTGTTTTGTTAAATTGATGTGTTCAAAAGATTTCTTATTGATTTAAAATGATGTTTTGAGTTTTAAAACACAACAATTTGTAAAATGTTAAAAATACTCTGTTTTGCAAAACCGTGGGCGGCACATGGTTTTCGCACAGTAAAACCGCCCACCGATTTTCTCTATTTATTTTCCTTTCCTCTCTCTCTCTCCTCACTCACGCGAAATCTCTCTCTCCCTCTCTTCCTCTTGATACCTCTCGGCAGCCCCTCTCTCTCTCAATCTCTCTCTAAAAAAATTTTGATTTCCATTCGAATCCAAGCTTCGGAACAGCAAGGAGGAAGCTCGGGGACGTGATTCGGCGACCGAGAACGCGGATTGAAGCTTCGATTCGAGGTTAGATTCGAAATTTCTAAACTTTTTACAAAATTTTCAATTTTGTGTGTTTTTGAAATCTAAGTTTGTTTTAGCTTAGAAAACCGTAGATTTGTGTTAAATGAGCTTAGAACAACTAGAATCTAAGCCTAGATTGAAGAAAAACGGATTGAATCCAAGATTTTTCATTTTTCTCCTCATTTTCTCATTTTCGGATTTTTGAGGATTTCGAGTTCAAATGTTGTTTAAATGATTCCAAACATGTTTTAGAATGTTTTTCTATCAACTATAGTTATTTTTCATGCCTGGGAATTGAGAAAAACAGGTTGGAATTCAGATTTGGATTTTGGGGATCGAGAAACCCGTGGCTGGGATTTCTGGATTTTCCCAGTTCGGCAGGCCGAAGTTCATGTTCGGCAGGCCGGAGTGATGATCGGCAGGCCGGTGTTCTTCCGACCGGCAGGCCGAATCTGGGGAAATGTTCGGCAGGCCGAACTGTACAGTTCGGCAGGCCGAAGCAGGGCGTCCGGCAGGCCGACCGAGGCATGGAAAATTTTGTGATTTTTACCCGTTTTCACTGTTTTGAACCCTGATTTAAATCCCAACCTTATAGGATGATTTTAATGATACAAATGGCACACTAGGACATCATGAAATGATTTAGTAATATAGAATGTCTCGAACTAGATATTGATTGACTTAGTTTGTATCTAGGATCGTTCGTGGTTCCGTGGAGCTAACGTATAGCGGACCGGGATTACGGTGTGGGGTACCGGCACGAGTACTGAGGTAGGACTTCTATCCTATTTCTTTGGTAGCCTGGTTTTGAAATGATTTGGCTTTGAAAAGGATTTCTATCAAAATGTTTTCAACGGTTGTTTGAAAATGGTTTTATCGGTTATATTTTCATATACCGTGACATGAAATGAATTTCATAATGAATGTAATTGACAACACTCGGTAATTGGGTTTTGAATGATAATGATAATAAACACATGGGCATGATGCCATATCAGAGATCGGGTCGTGATCGACCTTGGGGGCAGGTCCCGAAACCCAGCTGGGCCACTACGGTGGTGATATCATGGTTTGCCTAGGTAAATGTAAACTGGTGTTTTGATTTGACGAGTAGACTGTTCTGTGTCAGAACGGTTCTACTCAATTTATTTATTTATTTATTCAAGTTTCTTCTTGCATAACTCTTGATAATGTTATGTTTCTTTGTATTAAATTATTTTATAAAACTTAGTCCTACTGAGCCTTTCGCTCACGTGTTATCTGTTTTAAATTCCCCCCCCCCCTCTAGGTGGTTTCCCATTTAGGTTTGGAGAAGATTCTTCGGACCGAACTCAGGAGCAATAGGAGAATTTCTTTACATTCTGTATTTATTAATCGAGGCATGTAAGATTTTAACTTCATTTATACTTGGACTGTAATTGTATTTGTGATATTGTCAGATCCATGTGTGTGCACAAGTTGTGGGTTGTGGAACCCATATTCGCGGTTTTTATTCAATTATTGTTATTTGTTTAATGATTTTAAATTCTTTATCAAATGTGGTGGAAATTCCTCTTAATTTCTTGCTTAATTGGATTTTTAAACCCTTAATTTTAATTAAATTCTCTTTTAATTAATCTAAATATTCCGCCACGTCACCTCCCGTACTCCGGGGCGTGACAGAATGGTATCAGAGCTCAAGGTTATGAACCTTGGGAATTGTGCACACATAGGTTTGACAATGAAATACCTCTGACAGTCCAAATTTTGTTTTCAGAAGTGAGAGAATGGCACCTAGACGTCGTTCGACAGCTGACGCCGAGTTCGGAAATGATGAGAGCATGATGAGGTCTATGTTTGCGGCTTTCCGGCAGATGGCAGCCAGGACTAGACCGGAAGACTCCAGTGTTGGTAGTCGGCATGCTTTCTTTAAGGAATTTCGGCGGGCGTCTATTCCGACTTTTGATGGCAATGGGGATCCGCAGTTAGCAGAGTATTGGTTGGATTCGATCTTGAAGCATCTTGATACCCTTGGTGTGCCTGAGGAGTATCGTGTGGAGTTTGCGGCGTATAAGCTCGAGGGTGGCGCTAACACCTGGTGGAAACAAACTAAGCGTCTGGAGCGCGGTGGCGATATCGGTTGGGACAAGTTCGAGGATCTGTTCTATGATCGGTATTTTCCGCAGGGGTATAGAGATCAGAAAGCAGCTGAGTTTTATAGATTGCAACAAGGTGATATGACAGTTCGGGAGTACGAGGCAAAGTTTAGCGAGTTGGCTAGGTTTGCTCCATCAGCTGTGGCATCGGAGCGCGAGAAATGCATCAAGTTCCAGGAAGGACTCAAGGCTCCTATTCGACGGCAGTTGGTTGCTCTACGGCTTAGGAGTTTCGGAGAGCTTGTGTCGTCGGCGATCTCCGTGGAGAATGATTACGTGCAGTATTGTGAGGACCGAGCCAAGGCTTCAGGAGGACCGCAGAGGAGTGGCAGGAAGAGCACCAGTAGTCGTCCAGCTCCGGGGAAAGGCAAGCAAGGCGGTGTGACCAGTGGCAGTAGCAGTTCGTCTGGCAGCGGGCGCAGCAACCCCTACAGCTTTCATTGTCATTTCTGTCAGCAGCCCGGACACATCAAGAGGAATTGCCCGATCAGGAGTGCTCGTCTTGGATCGCAGACCGGGGAGGATGCCAGTCGTTCGTCTCAGCCTCAGCCTCAGACCCTACCTCCGCCTCCGCAGTACCCGCAGTTGCAGTATCCGCAGTTTTCTCCTCAGCAATTCTCATATCCGGCACGGGGACAGCAGCCGCAGTATTTTCAGCGCAGTGTTCCTCAGTATAGAGCTCCGAGTACCGGTAGTGTGCAGTCATCTCCATCTCAGCAGTATCGGCCGAGTAATGCAGGACCCAGCAATGTCGGTAGAGGAAAAGGGAAGGCGCCAGTGCAGGTTCATGCAATGGCATCTGGAGGGTCAGATTCTCATATTGGTAACACGGTTGTCGATGGTATGGTTTTGGTTTCTAGATCTCTAGCTCGCGTTTTATTTGATACCGGTGCCTCTCATTCTCTCATTTCGAGTTCCTTTGTACATGCCTTGGGATTAGAAGTAGAAGAGTTTAAGGAACCCCTAGTTATAACTTCTCCCTTGGGGCGGGTGTGTGTGAATTGTATGTGTAAATCTTGTAAAATAAAGATTGGGGATGAGATTTTGAAAAGTGATTTGATTATACTCCCCATGAGTTCCTATGATGTGATTTTAGGGATGGACTGGTTGTCCAGGTATAGTGCAGTTGTGGACTGCCAACTTAGAAAAGTGACCCTAGTGTCTGATAGGGGAACGGTGATCACTTACCAGGGTGGTGGTGATTGGCTAATGAGTGAGCGTCTCATGAAGTCATGTCTAGGAGGGCGAAGGAATCTAGATTGTTTTGCTTTTCTTGCCAATCTAGATTGCGAGCCCTATGTTTCAAGTAGTAGTGTAGCGATTCCAGTGGTTGATGAGTTCGAGGATGTTTTCCCCGATGAGTTATCAGGGTTACCACCGCATCGGGAGATTGAGTTTGGTATCGAGTTGTTTCCAGGGACATCACCGATTTCTATGGCACCTTATCGGATGGCGCCGGCAGAAATGAAGGAATTGAGGAAGCAACTTCAGGAGCTTGCTGATAAAGGATATATTCGGAATAGCACATCTCCGTGGGGAGCACCAGTTTTGTTCGCTAAGAAGCACGATGGGACTCTCAGGTTATGTGTGGATTATCGGCAGCTGAATCGTGTTACGGTGAAGAACAAGTATCCTTTGCCTAGGATTGATGAGCTATTTGATCAGTTGGGAGGTTCGCGATACTTCTCGAAGATTGATTTGCGGTCAGGTTATCATCAGCTCAGAATCAAGGAAGAGGATATTCCCAAGACAGCTTTTAGGACTCGGTATGGGCACTTCGAGTTTCTGGTTATGTCTTTCGGGTTGACGAATGCTCCAGCAGCTTTTATGGATTTGATGAACAGGATATTTAGGCCGTATCTGGATCAGTTTGTGATCGTGTTCATCGATGATATTCTTGTGTATTCTAAGACTTGGGAGGAGCATGAGCAGCATCTTCGGATCGTGCTTCAGACTCTGCGGGAGCACCAGTTGTATGCTAAGAGGGAAAAATGTGAGTTCTGGTTGACCGAGGTCAAATTTCTAGGTCATGTCATCTCGGAGCATGGTATTTCAGTGGATCCGTCCAAGATTGAAGCTATATTGGAGTGGGAACGACCAAGGAATGTAGCGGAGATTCGCAGCTTCTTAGGTCTTGCTGGATATTACCGAAAATTTGTAAAGGACTTTTCGAAGATTGCAGCTCCGTTGACGAGATTGATCAGGAAAAACGTCAGGTTTGAGTGGGATGAAGACTGTGAGTCTGCTTTTCAGGAATTGAAGAACCGGTTGACTTCAGCTCCAGTATTAGTTATTCCTAGTAGTGACGAGCCGTATGAGGTTTATGCTGATGCTTCAGGGCGCGGACTTGGATGCGTGTTGATGCAGCATGGACGTGTGGTTGCGTACGGATCGAGACAGCTACGACCTCACGAGCGGAATTATCCTACTCACGATTTAGAGCTTGCAGCGGTGATCTACGCGCTGAAGATTTGGAGATGTTACTTGTATGGAGCATCGTTTCAGGTCTTCTCCGATCATAAGAGTTTGAGGCATTTGTTCACTCAGAGGGATCTCAACTTGAGGCAGCGCAGATGGGTGGAGTACATGGAGGATTATGATTTCGCGTTGCAGTATCATCCCGGGAAAGCTAATGTGGTAGCGGACGCGCTTAGCAGGAAGTCTTCAGGGATTCTCGCTTGTTTGATTTTTGAGGACTGGAGCAGGGATGCGACAGTGAGTGAGTATCGGCTACAGTATCATGAAGACGGTGATCGAGTTTTGTTATATCATGTGGAAGCGACTCCAGCTCTTGTTCGGATGGTGAAGCAAGGTCAGTGGCAGGATCGACATTTGCAGGGATTTGGTCGTGGATTCAGAACGGAGAGCAGTTCGAGGAATGGAGCGTGCATGCAGATGGATCGTTGTACTTCCGGAGCGTCTTGCAGTTCCAGTTATCGCCGAGGTGACGAAAGCCGTTCTAGACGAAGCTCATAGGTCTCAGTTCGCTATTCATCCGGGAAGCACCAAGATGTATCGTGATTTGAAGAGGCACTATTGGTGGAGAGGCATGAAGAAAGATGTTCGCGAGTACGTGGCCAAGTGTTCGACGTGTCTTCAGGTGAAAGCTGAGCATCAGAAGCCTGCAGGTCAGCTTCAGCCGCTTCCTATTCCAGGGTGGAAATGGGAGCATGTGACGATGGATTTTCTCACAGGTTTGCCGAGGACGGAGCAGCGGCATGATGCAGTTTGGGTTGTGGTCGACAGGTTGACGAAATCGGTGCATTTCATTCCGTTTAGGTCGACATGTTCCAGGAAGATTCTCGGGGAGTTGTATATGCAGAACATTGTGAGGTTGCATGGAGTTCCTTTGTCCATCACCTCTGATCGAGACACCAGGTTTAATGCCAAGTACTGGAGGAGTTTTCAGGAGGCTTTGGGTACGGATTTGAACTTCAGTACGGCGTTTCATCCTCAGACTGATGGGCAGTCTGAGCGGGTTATTCAGGTTCTCGAGGATATGTTGCGTGCTTGTGCGTTGGACTTCGGCGGGAATTGGAAGCAATATTTGCATTTGGCGGAGTTCGCGTACAACAACAGTTATCAGGCGAGTATCGGTATGGCACCATTTGAGGCATTGTATGGGCGACCGTGTCGGTCACCTGTGTGTTGGGCCGAGCCGGAAGATAGAGTTATTCTTGGGCCAGATGAGATTCGTGTCAGCAACGAGAAAGTCGCGGTGATTCGGGATCGATTAAGAGCAGCTCAGAGTCGGCAGAAGAGCTACGCGGATAGGAGACGTAGACCCTTAGAGTTCGCGGTTGGAGATTTTGTTCTCTTGAGGGTGTCGCCTCGTAAGGGAACTATGTGGTTCGGAGTGAGTGGGAAGCTCGCGCCGAGGTATATTGGGCCGTTCGAGATCACTCAGCGTGTTGGTGTGGTCGCTTATCGGCTTGATCTTCCGCCCGAACTTTCTCATGTGCACGATGTGTTTCATGTGTCTATGCTTAGGAAGTGTCCACCTGAGCAGGGTAAGATAGTATCGTTTCGCGATGTGCAGGTTCAGGAGGATACGACGTACGAAGAAGTGCCGATTCAGATCATCGACCGGAAAGTGATTAGCTTGCGTCGTCGAGAGATACCGTTGGTAAAGGTCGTGTGGCAGCATCACGGGGTTGATGAAGCCACTTGGGAACTTGAGTCGGGTATGCGGGAATTGTATCCGCATTTGTTTTGTTTTTGAGATGAGTTGTAAATTTCGAGGACGAAATTTCTTTTAGGGGTGGAGAGCTGTAACGTCCCGAAATTTATTTAATATTAATGTAATGTAAATGATGAATTAGTGTGCCATAATTAAAGTTTTAACTTTAATTAGATTATTTGGTTGGATTTTTAGTTTTTGGTTGTTTTGTTAAATTGATGTGTTCAAAAGATTTCTTATTGATTTAAAATGATGTTTTGAGTTTTAAAACACAACAATTTGTAAAATGTTAAAAATACTCCGTTTTGTAAAACCGTGGGCGGCACATGGTTTTCGCACAGTAAAACCGCCCACCGATTTTCTCTATTTATTTTCCTTTCCTCTCTCTCTCTCCTCACTCACGCGAAATCTCTCTCTCCCTCTCTTCCTCTTGATACCTCTCGGCAGCCCCTCTCTCTCTCAATCTCTCTCTAAAAAAATTTTGATTTCCATTCGAATCCAAGCTTCGGAACAGCAAGGAGGAAGCTCGGGGACGTGATTCGGCGACCGAGAACGCGGATTGAAGCTTCGATTCGAGGTTAGATTCGAAATTTCTAAACTTTTTACAAAATTTTCAATTTTGTGTGTTTTTGAAATCTAAGTTTGTTTTAGCTTAGAAAACCGTAGATTTGTGTTAAATGAGCTTAGAACAACTAGAATCTAAGCCTAGATTGAAGAAAAACGGATTGAATCCAAGATTTTTCATTTTTCTCCTCATTTTCTCATTTTCGGATTTTTGAGGATTTCGAGTTCAAATGTTGTTTAAATGATTCCAAACATGTTTTAGAATGTTTTTCTATCAACTATAGTTATTTTTCATGCCTGGGAATTGAGAAAAACAGGTTGGAATTCAGATTTGGATTTTGGGGATCGAGAAACCCGTGGCTGGGATTTCTGGATTTTCCCAGTTCGGCAGGCCGAAGTTCATGTTCGGCAGGCCGGAGTGATGATCGGCAGGCCGGTGTTCTTCCGACCGGCAGGCCGAATCTGGGGAAATGTTCGGCAGGCCGAACTGTACAGTTCGGCAGGCCGAAGCAGGGCGTCCGGCAGGCCGACCGAGGCATGGAAAATTTTGTGATTTTTACCCGTTTTCACTGTTTTGAACCCTGATTTAAATCCCAACCTTATAGGATGATTTTAATGATACAAATGGCACACTAGGACATCATGAAATGATTTAGTAATATAGAATGTCTCGAACTAGATATTGATTGACTTAGTTTGTATCTAGGATCGTTCGTGGTTCCGTGGAGCTAACGTATAGCGGACCGGGATTACGGTGTGGGGTACCGGCACGAGTACTGAGGTAGGACTTCTATCCTATTTCTTTGGTAGCCTGGTTTTGAAATGATTTGGCTTTGAAAAGGATTTCTATCAAAATGTTTTCAACGGTTGTTTGAAAATGGTTTTATCGGTTATATTTTCATATACCGTGACATGAAATGAATTTCATAATGAATGTAATTGACAACACTCGGTAATTGGGTTTTGAATGATAATGATAATAAACACATGGGCATGATGCCATATCAGAGATCGGGTCGTGATCGACCTTGGGGGCAGGTCCCGAAACCCAGCTGGGCCACTACGGTGGTGATATCATGGTTTGCCTAGGTAAATGTAAACTGGTGTTTTGATTTGACGAGTAGACTGTTCTGTGTCAGAACGGTTCTACTCAATTTATTTATTTATTTATTCAAGTTTCTTCTTGCATAACTCTTGATAATGTTATGTTTCTTTATATTAAATTATTTTATAAAACTTAGTCCTACTGAGCCTTTCGCTCACGTGTTATCTGTTTTAAATTCCCCCCCCCTCTAGGTGGTTTCCCATTTAGGTTTGGAGAAGATTCTTCGGACCGAACTCAGGAGCAATAGGAGAATTTCTTTACATTCTGTATTTAGTAATCGAGGCATGTAAGATTTTAACTTCATTTATACTTGGACTGTAATTGTATTTGTGATATTGTCAGATCCATGTGTGTGCACAAGTTGTGGGTTGTGGAACCCATATTCGCGGTTTTTATTCAATTATTGTTATTTGTTTAATGATTTTAAATTCTTTATCAAATGTGGTGGAAATTCCTCTTAATTTCTTGCTTAATTGGATTTTTAAACCCTTAATTTTAATTAAATTCTCTTTTAATTAATCTAAATATTCCGCCACGTCACCTCCCGTACTCCGGGGCGTGACACATAATTTTGTGAGAGGCAAAATTCTTGAGAGCTCCATCCTTGAGAGAGAGAAAAAAATTCCCATTGGGTGTTAGATAGAAGAGAGTTTTGGTAAGCACAATTTGTGAGTGTGTGAGAAACTGCTCTTGTAATCTGTAATCTCCTTCATCATAGTGGAATCTGCAAGCGGCAGAAACAGGACGTAGTCTCAAATTTGGACGAACCTGTATAAAAATTTGGTGTCTCTTTTTCTTCTTTTCTCCTATTTATTTTCTGCAATCGTTCGTTCTTGCGATCCTTGGAATTAGGAGTCGCCTAATTCCCCAACACTTACGACAGATGGTTTCAACCCATTTGGAAATCTTAGTATCAAAGATAGTGTGTGGCCTGTTATATTGGTACCATATAATATGCCATCTTGGAGATGTATGGAGGACATGTTTTATTGATGTGTATTTATAACCCAGAATTGATAAGTTGCAGAATTATGGGAAAATGGTGTGACGACTTATGATGCGTTAAAAGATGAACATTTTACAATGTATGCAGCAGTGTTATGGACAACTAATGAATTTCCAGCTTATGGTACAATATCTGGGTGGAGCGCTAAGGATTATATGACTTGTCCAATCTGTAATGAGGTTGCACCTTCCTATCACAGACAAGATTTGCTATACGGGGTATTGCAGGTGTTTGCCTATGGATGTGTTACAAGAAGGGATTATCATTAATGAAGCATTGAACTATTGTTCAATGCATCTTCATTAAACCGAAACTCGTTTTAATCGCTTAGAGCGTAATTCAGATCAAGTTGAAGAACAAACAGAGTCCATATTATCAGTTTTTGCTCAACCTATTAGGTTATTTGGGAGAAAGGATTCCTTGTACTTGAAAGATGGCTCCGAATATGACCATGCACATTGGTATATTTCAAACAACTGTCTTGAAGTACAACCCTATATTAAGTAAATTTCCTATACATGCATTAATTTTGTAATTTTTTACGATACTTATATCACAATTGTCGATTAAAACAATGTTCAGTGTCTAACAGTAAGCATGTGGAATCACATTAATCCAAAGGCATCACAAGTATCTTTCAAGCTCAACAATTGCAATTTCCGTCTTGGTTTACCGAAAGAGTAAGATTTTTATAAAATTTTGCAATTAGTTTATATAACTACAATTAATAGAAAAAGTATTTGCTTATAAAAGCATTTTTTTTACTTTCTTTTTAATGAAGTTTTTACTTTTCGGCAAAATAATTACATATCCAAACGAAGCGTAAATTTGTATGCTCTTTCATGTAAGCGAGATTATCAAATTGATCAATACAGTGGATGTATTGTTAATGGAGTTCGATATCATACCGAAGTCGAGATGCTAGACGATCCACTCAAAATTACGGTATTTAGGTAGAGGGTGAATATAATGAAAAAACATGTGACTTCTACAGTACTCTAACTCATTTGAAAGCTTACCTATTTATCAAACCATAAAGTAGTACCATTTAAGTGCACATGGTATAAAACTGATGGACAGAATAATATGCGTCAAGAATACAATAACACATGCATAAATGCAAGCTCGACGTGGTATAAAGATCAACCATTCATCCTCGCAAACCACGCAAATCAGGTCTTTTATTTGCGTGACGTGATGACAGATTCGATTCAGATTGGAAGGTTGTGCAAAAGGTAAATCATCGTCACCTTTGAGACATTCCAAAAGTAACGCAGGAAAGTGTAGATGAAGGTAGGACGTCAATTTTTCTTGTGAAGCTTACCAAGAGGAAAGATCAGATGACATCAATGTAACATTTGATGAGTCAAATAACGAGACTCCTTTGAATCGGGAAGATGTTGAGGTAATGGAGATTGACTCGTCGGCCATCGAATTCCCAAAAAATGTCAGCGATGACAAAGTTCACTGCGAATCTGAGGGAGATCTGGATACTGATGAAGAATCCGATTCTGTTGACAATACAGAAACAATTAGTATGATCGGAGAAGATACATATGACACTGATGAGAGTGATTGACTTCTAACAATTGGTAACATTTGAAGCCTTTATATATTTTATACTTTACATAATTTTAATAAGAATTGTGTTTGTAATACCTAATGTCACCAAATAAAAACTCACTTCAACTATTTACTGTATTTTTTCAGGTGGGAAATAATTTATACGTTGGAGGATTGCTTGGCAGCAAAGGGTTGCGACGTTGCATAACTATTTATATTTTCTTTAAGTATTTGTTTTAGAACAAAGTAATCTATAATTATATTTATTTTTAGTTTTGTCAGGTTAGATTACAATTTGATTTTGTTATTTCTTTACAAGTATGTTACTTTAATCTTATAAAAAAAAATTAATTTCAACTGAGAAGATTACAATATATTTCTTTTCAATTTATATATATTTATATATATATATATATAGATTAATTTTTTGTCTTTAAAAAATAAAGTATTATGTAACACCATCTATCTTAACTAGACAAAACACTTGCCTGGTCAAGCTGGCGAATGCTACATTTACTTAAACGTGTAGAAATTATAAAAAAAAAACTCTTCTTTTACGTTTTTACATATCATATTATTACATAAAAATTACAAACCAAAAAAAAAAAACTTACAATATATACAAATAGAAAAAAAAAAAATTTTTAGGACAAGTTCTCAAACTCTTATTTATACACAACAAAAACAATAGTTTTTAAAACATTATAGTTCTCATTAGCAGCATATGAACAACTTGTCAGCCGTAGCAACTTAAACAACTTCTAATCCTACACATCAACATTTGCATCACAAGAAACTAAATAAGCTATAGCTCAGTAAGTAGAATCTAGAATTGACATCGCGAAATCAAACATGTATTTTAAACCATGGCATTCCATTGTACCCATTTTCAGTTAAAAGAATACATTTTCAGTGAAAAACAGTCGATGGCGCCTCAGTCAAGTATAAAACTAGCTTAATATCCAATAGCGGTAAGTTTTCAGAACCTGTTCTTTTCAGTCATGTGGCTACCCTATATTGGAAAACCTCATGCCACAAGGGATATTGCCACCATAATTTGGGTCTGTCAGTCCCTCCTGCGTCCCTTGTCTACCCAAATATTAAATGATATTCTATACTTTATCTTAAAACATAACATAAGGATACAATAGCTTTTGCTTTTGAAAACATGTAAGTAAGACAATCACAATTATCCAAATCCTTTAACTCTTTAAGTTTACAAAATACTTCTCATGCAAGTACTATCATTTCTTGTGAAGTTTGAAAATATGATTCTACTTACTTAAATCCAAGAAGACTTGAAAAAAAGCGTGAAGAGTAGACCCTTCTTGGTGAATTTGATGTGCTGTTGACCTGCCATAATCATATTGTAACCATTCAAGCACAAAGAAACAATTTTAACAATCATACTTATACTAACTTACAATCATCTTCTTGATATATAAAAATGGAAAAATTCATAGACCTTAAAATACAAACCCAATTGTCATAAAAATTTGCAAAACAACAATAAACATATCAAAGAATCTCTCTGCAAAATTTCACATCATTTGGGATCAATTTGTCTAGGTTTACAAATATGCAAAGCTAGCTTATTGCCAGCAAAATTCCAATGAAGAGTTATGTATTTTATTATTTTAATTATAATATAACGTTCTATTGTATAAAGTTTTTGTGAAATCTAATGATATTTCAAGTGTCCTTTTACAGTGAAGAGTTGGATGACCTACTTGGTAAGAATTGATGTGCTACGAATAATTGAAAATGATATATTTTTTTTAATTGTTGGTTCATTACTGGATTTATCATGTTTTAATTTAGTTGGTTATTTTTGTAACAGTTAAAGTTAGTATTTGACATTTACTTTAATGACTCTGGAGAAGTAGCGTTATATTTGTTATCATATATTAATAATGGAGTATTAGTAAAATCATTGAAAGTATGATTTTTATGTGTCAAATTGGTTGTTAGTACATGTGCAAGATATAGAGAGTGCTAGAACTCTTCTTACTAATCACTCAAATACCTATCCACTTCATACTACTCTAAGACACAATCCCACTAAAGCTTATCATCAAAAGGAAAATCTTCTGAGACTTCTTCTTTTCTCTTCAAGCAAAGAACCAAAGAAGTAAGGGTATGAAGGTGAAAACTCGGACATGGGAGAAATTAGCCAGAAAACCATGGATTTTCTTAAGAAAACTGAAGTTTGAACCTAACTTTAAGAGCCCAAACTTGCATAGCAGCCAAGGTAAGACGTTTTTCTTGAATTAAATGGTTATTTTCATGCTTCTTGATGGGGGTTTTTCAGGGTTGTATGTTTTTGGGTTGCTTTGTGAAAAAATTTCATGGAGGTAAAGGTGTTTTTGGTTAGATGGTGTGAGAAAAAGTTCAATTGAATGTAAATAGGTGTTCCTCTTGTTGTAGTTTGATCCAAACATGATTTGGAAGTGTTTAAATTTTGATTTGCTCTATTTTGTATGAATTTTGGTAAGTGCAAGCATGATGTTTGAGAAAATGTTAAGTTGAAATTCTTTAAAAAAAAAAAAAAAGTATGCGATAGCCCTGATTATGGGCTTCATATCTCCTAGATTACTTTGAGTTTAAAGCTGAATTTTGAGGAATGATAGTGGACATATAGAGCTATGTTATGTCAAATTTTCGTTCAAAAATGTTAAAGGATGAATTTTTGGTGAATTCTTTAAAGGTCCTGCTGTTGGAATTTTGCTGGCAGTAAGCTAGCTTTGCTTATTTGTGAACCTAGACAAACTAACCCCAAAGGATGTCAAATTTTGCAGGGATATTCTTTGATATGTTTATTGTTATTCTGCAAATTTTCATGACAATTGGGTTTGTATTCTAAGGTTTATGAATTTTTACATTTTTACATATCAAGATGATGATTGCAAGTTAGTATAAGTATGATTGTTAAAATTGTTTCTTTGTGCTTGAATGGTTACAATATGATTATTGGCAAGTCAATAGTACATCAAATTCACCAAGAAGGGTCCACTCTTTTTTTTTAAGTCTTCTTGGATTTGAAGTAAGTAGAATCCTATTTTCAAACTTCACAAGAAATAATAGTACTTGTATGAGAAGTATTTTATAAACTCAATGAGTTAAAGGATTTGTATAATTGTGATTGTCTTATTTACTTGTTTACAAAAGCAAAAGCTATTGTATCCTTGTGTTATGTTTTAAGATAAAGTATAGAATATCATTTAATATCTGGGTAGGCAAGGGACGTAGGAGGGACCGACAGACCCAAATTATGGTGGTGATATCCCTTGAGGCATGAGTTTTTCCAATATAGAGAAGCCACATGACTGAATAAGAATGGGTTCCGAAAACTCATAGCATATCGGATATTAAGCTAGTTCTATACTTGACTGAGGCGCCATCGACTGCTTTTCACTGAAAATGTATTCTTTTGACTGAAAATGGGTACAATAGAATGGCATGGTTTAAATTACATGTTTGATCTCGCGATGCCAATTCTAGATTCTACTTATTGAGCTATAGCTCATTTAGTTTCTTGTGATGTAGATGTTATTGTGTAGGAATATAAGTTGTTTAAGTTGCTACAACTGACAGGTTGTTCATATGCTGCTAATGGAGCTATTATGTTTTAAAAACTGTTTTTTCCGTTGTGTATAAATAAGAGTTTGAGAACTTGTTCTAGAAAAGATATTTTTTTTTATTTGTAAATCTTATAATTTTTTTTAGTTTGTAATTTTTATCTAATAATATGATATGTAAAAAGATAAAAGAAAGGTTTTTTTTTTTTTTTTTATAGTTTCTACATGTTTAAGTAAATGTAGCATTCGCTAGCTTGACCAGGGATGTGTTTTGTTTAGTTAAGGTAGATGGTGTTACAGTTGGTTATTTTAGTAATAGTTAAAGTTAGTATTTGACATTTACTTTATTGACTCTAGAGTAGTACCGTTATATTTGTTATCATATGTTAATAATGAAATATTAGTAAAATCATTGAAAGTATGATTTTTATGTGTCAAATTGGCTGTTAGTACACATGCAAGATATAGAGAGTGCTAGAACTCTTCTTACTAATCACTCAGATACCTATCCACCTCATACTACTCTAAGACACAATCCCTCTAAAGCTTATCATCAAAAGAAAAATATCTTCTCAGACTTCTTCTTTTCTCTTCAAGCAAAGAACCAAAGAGGTGAGGGTATGAAGGTGAAAACTCGGACCTGAGAGAAATTAGCCAGAAAACCTTGGATTTTCTTGAGAAAACTGAAGTTTGAATCTAACTTTGAGAGCCCAACTTGTATAGCAGCCAAGGTAAGATGTTTTTCTTGAATTAGATGGTTATTTTCATGCTTCTTGATGGGGGTTTTTCTGGGTTGTATGTTTTTGGGCTGCTTTGTGAAAAAATTTCAAGGAGGTAAAGGTGTTTTTGGTTAGATGGTGTGAGAAAAATTTCAGTTGAATGTAAATAGGTGTTGCTCCTGCTGTGGTTTGATCTAAACATGATTTGGAAGTGTTTAAATTTGGATTTGCTCTATTTTGTATGAAATTTTGGTAAGTGCAAGCATGATGTTTGAGAAAATTTTAAGCTAAAATTCTAGAAAAAGAAGTGTGCTCCAGCCTTGATAATGGGCTTCATATCTCCTAGACTACTCTGAGTTTGAAGCTAAAATTTTGAGGAATGATAGTGGACATATAGAGCTATGTTGTGTCAAATTTTTGTGCAAAAATGTTGAAGGATGAATTTTTGGTGAATTGTAAGTTAGTATAGATATGATTGTTAAAATTGTTTCTCTGAGCTTGAATGGTTACAATATTATTATCATAGGTCAATAGCATATCAAATTCACCAAGAAGGGTCCACTCTCCACACTTTTTTTTAATTCTTCTTGGATTTCAAGTAAGTAGAATCCTATTTTCAAACTTCACAAGAAATAATAGTACTTGCAGGATAAGTATTATATAAACTCAAATGAATTAAAAAATTTGTAAAATTGTGATTGTCTTATTTACTCGTTTACAAAAGCAAAAGCTATTGTATCCTTGTGTTATGTTTTAAGATAAAGTATAAAATATTATTTAATATTTGGGTAGGCAAGGGACGCAGGAGGGACGGGCGGACCCAAATTATGGTGGCGATATCCTTTGAGGCATGAGTTTTTCTAATATAGGGTAGCCACATGACTGAAAAAGAACAGGTTTCGAAAACTTATGGCCTATCGGATATTAAGCTAGTTCTATACTTGACTTCTAGAAATTAAAATATTACCCGAGACTATAGAAGCATCCACCTTAGCTTGTTCCTCTGTCATCGCATACACTCTTCTTTGGACTTTCTTTTGCGTCGTGGGACAATCCTTTGCCAAATGCCCTAGTTTCTTGCACTTGAAAGATAAGTTACTACCTTTATAACACTCTCTAAAATGATTCTTCCCACACTTAACACATAATGGCTTCTCAGTTATATTAGCAGCTTGCTCAACTCTAAGGCGTTTATTATTTCTAGGTTGTGGCTTCTGTTATGCTTTTTTTCCCACTAGGTAGGACTCTTAGGATTAAATGCTAACCTCCTTTGTTGGCAAAGCTTCTCAATATCTTTCTCATCCTGATCAACCATCAATGCTTTGTCCACTAACTCCCTAAACTCCATTGCAGAAGACATCCTTACAACCTTTCTGATTTCGAGGTTTAGACCTCTTAAGTAGCAGTTTTTTTCCTTGTTGTTGTCTTTGGCAATATAAGGGACATATTTACAACCTTCATCAAATTTTCAAACATAATCAAACACTGACATCCCTCCTTGCTTCAGATCTAGAAAGTCCTTTACTTTCAATGATCTAGCCTCCCTGATGAAATATGTTTCATAAAAGATCTTTTTGAATTTGTCCCATGTCAATTCATCCATATTCACACCAAGCTTAGTTCCCTCCCACCAAGTTCTATCTCCCTTTTTAAGCAAGAAAATTACACAAAGTACCTTTTCAGCATCACTGATCCTCATATAATCAAAGATAGCATCCAAAGATTTCACCCACTCTTATGCAACTAATGGGTCCGAACCGCCATCAGAGTCAAGAGGCTCCATTTTCTTAAATTTCTCATAAATAGTTTGCGAGACATCCGGTCGAGGTAGAGGAGGTATTTGGTTTTGTTGACCTCTCTTTTCAATTAATCTATCAATCTGTCTCAATTGTCTCTCTACCAATCCAGTAAGGTTTGTCATAACTTGCGCCAAATTCGATGGTGGTTCTCTAGGTGGTAGGTCATTAACATTTCTCGTTTTTTCTCTTAGGAGCCATTGCTTCATTCGCCTGTATAATGCCTGATTTTATCCCATGCTTCTTAAATAATTATGTTTTTAAAAATATTACTTAAAAAAATAACAAATAAATTACACGAATAAAACACAAAAATTCTACCAGTTGTTTATGTTGCTACACTATCTGATGTTCATATGCCTTCAATTTCTCTTCAGAAATGATTTAAACCATTCACTCTGATGCCAAAACTGTAACACCCTCCATCTTAACTAAACAAAACACATGCCTGGTCAAGCTGGCGAATGCTACCTTTACTTAAACATGTAGAATTTATAAGAAAAAAAAAAACTCTTCTTTTATCTTTTTACATATCATATTATTAGACAAAAATTACAAACCAAAAAAAAAAACTTACAAGATTTACAAATAAAAAAATATCTTTTCTAGGACAAATTCTCAAACTCTTATTTATATACAACAGAAACAACATTTTTCAAAACATAATAGCTCTCATTAGTAGCATATGAACAACCTGTTAGCAGTAGCAACTTAAACAACTTTTATTCCTGCACACCAACATCTGCATCATAAGAAACCAAATGAGCTATAGCTTAGTAAGTAGAATCTAGAATTGACATCACGAGATCAAACATGTAATTTAAACCATGGCATTCCATTGTACCCATTTTCAGTCAAAAGAATACATTTTCAGTGAAAAGCAGTTGATGGCGCCTCAGTTAAGTATAGAACTAGCTTAATATCCAATAGGCTGTGAGTTTTCAAAACCTGTTCTTTTTCAGTCATGTGGCTACCCTATATTGGAAAACCTCATGCCTTAAGAGATATCGCCACCATAATTTAGGTTCGCTAGTCCCTCCCGCGTCTCTTGCCTACCCAAATATTAAATGATATTATATATTTTATTTTAAAACATAACACAAGGATACAATAGGTTGTGCTTTTGTAAACAAGTAAATAAGACAATCACAATTATACAAATCCTTTAATTCATTGATTTTATAAAATACTTATGCAAGTACTATTATTTCTTGTGAAGTTTGAAAATAGGATTCTACTTATTTGAAATCCAAGAAGACTTAAAAAAAAGTATGAAGTGTGGACTCTTCTTGGTAAATTTGATGTGCTATTGACCTGCCATAATCATATTGTAACCATTCGAGCACAAAGAAACAATTTGAACAATTATACTTATACTAACTTACAATTATTTTCTTGATATGTAAAAATAGAAAAATTCATAGACCTTAGAATACAAACCCAATTGTCATGAAAATTTGCAAAACAACAATAAACATATCAAAGAATCTCCTTGCAAAATTTTACATAATTTGGGATTAATTTGTCTAGGTTCACAACAAGCAAAGCTAGCTTACTGTCAGAAAAATTCTAGCAGTAGGACTTGATTTTAAAGAATGCACCAAAAATTCATCCTTCAACATTTTTGCACAAAAATTTGACACAACATAGCTCTATATGTCCACTATCATTTCTCAAAATTTCAGCTTCAAACTCAAAGTAGTCTAGGAGATATAAAGCCTGTAATTAGCACTATTGCACACTTTTTTTTTCCTAAATTCAGCTTAATATTTTCTCAAACATCACGCTTGCACTTTCCAAAATTCATACAAAACAGAGCAAATCCGAATTTAAACACTTCCAAATCATGTTTAGATCAAACCACAGCAAGGAGAAATACCCATTTACATTCAATTGAACTTTTTCTCACACTATCTAACCAAAAACACCTTTACCTCCATGAAATTTTTCACAAAGCAGCCCAAAAACATACAACCCCCATCAAGAAGCATGAAAATACCCACCTAATTCATGAAAAATGTCTTACCTTGGCTGCTATATAAGTTGGGCTCTCATAGTTGGGTTCAAATGTCAGTTTTCTCAAGAAAATCCATAGTTTTCTGGGTGGTCTCTCTTAGGTCTGAATTTTTCAAGCTCTCAAACCTCACTTTTATGGCTTTTTGTTTGAAGAGATAAGGAGAAGCTGAGTGGAGAGTTTTCTTTCGATGTTTATTTTGTATGATTTTTTTTTTTCACTTTTCAGCACTACCAAAAAAAAAAAAAAAAAAAAAGAACTCGTGACCCTAATCGTAGTAAGGGTACAAGTCGGTTGATTAGTGAGACCAAGTTGAATGTGACTTATAACAAGGGCGAGCTTCATCCTTATGGCGAAAATGCATCAAGATTTGTATCCAAAATTGGAATAATTATACGGGATCATGCTCTACTTAGAGTAAAAGGACGGAGCAAGGTTGATGCAAAGGATAAGAAAGTCATTTACACCTGCATTAAGGTAACTTCAATAAAATATTTTGATATGAACAATATAAGTACTCAGCCATAAATTTTAATAGGGTATTTGACATGGTGGTTAGAACTATAAATACTGTAGTATGTGAGAGTTTTATACTGTAGTTACTTTTTTGCTTTTATTGTAGCATGTGAGAGCTTTACACTGTTCCTAACTGAAAAGTTAGTCAGAACCATTGTTTAGTTAAATATGTGATACAGGCCAAGTTCAACTTAGACTTGACTAATCAAGACTTGATGAACATCATTGAAAGCCATTGTTCTAATCGTTATAAGAACCATCGAAGTAGTCTACATGAAAATTACAAGAACATGATAAAAAATGGCGAGAACCCACTACCTCATCCGCCTTCAAAAGTGAGATCAAATGAGGATTGGGAGAGGCTGTGTGATAATATTTTTGGCAACCCATAGTGGCAGGTGTGAATTTTTATTTCTTCTTTTATTTGATTAATTGCTAGTTTATCTCATGGCATGTAATCTGTTTTAGTATTTTTATTTAGGCTTATTTCTTGCATCAAAGGTGCCTACCAGAACGTAGAAGAGCATACACATTTTTTCCATCATTTTGATTAGTGATTGCAATTATTTCTTTGCTAATAATGATGTGAATACAAACATTTAATGGAACGTTGCTATGTTTATATATAAGGTAGCTGATTAGGATAGAAGTGGGGATATAAATTTTGTGGTGTGTATAATGCATACATATACATATATATGTAGATGTTATTATAGGTGTAACCTTTCTATTTAGTGAAACTACTATCAAATTAAAATAATAAAAAAAATCATGTATATCTTGCCGCCTCTTTTAAACTATTTATAATATATTTATCTGTTTTAAACTTTGTAGAATCTTTTCCACATTTTTGTGATAATGCAATAGTGATTGAAGCAGAAGCGATCTGAGGCCGCTGCTGACAATAGAAGTAAACTCTCAGATGACCATCGAGCTGGATCTAAGTCTTTTATTAGAGACCGATCGAAAGCTGTAATTTTCTTTGAAGAAGAGCAAACTAAATTTTTTTATTTACATTAAACAGAGAAGAGAAGCTTACTTCATTACTTTCTTATTCATATATCAATTTAGTTTAACTCTATTACTAACGTAGGCAGAATGACTTAAGAGGGTTCTTAGTTGTCAGATGGGTTATAACTAGATCCGATATATGTTAAGATCTCACGCGACGCTGTTGAACAAGTTTTAAGGCCATTCAAAGTATTCCTTAAAGCTATATCTCATGGAGTACTCATTTTTTAGGCACAACAGACATCATATATAATTTGGTGCTACTATTACTAATGGCCTACTTCATAGGGTGCTCATTTGGGGCACAACGAATATATGGTACAATGAAACTTTTATACCCATTTCTTTCTTCCTTTCCTTCACTACAACTCAAGATGTGAGTGAGCGAGTTTGAGTGACGAGTTCACACTTTGTTATTGTTTGGCTTTAATAAACTGTGAACTCTGATTGATATTTTTTTTACTGTTTCAAGAACTCATTTATAAACTGAGGATTTTATATATAATTGATAAGTTAATTTTAGGCTAATTAATTAGATAATTCTTACTTAATATTTTTGTTAGTTTTGAGCAATTTATTAGAATTTGATAGGGTTCTATATTCTTTTGTAGGTTTTGAGGAAAAAGGATTGATGATAGCAAAGTATGAGGCCAAACAGACCGAAAATAAACAAAAGTGGACTCGAGGACAAAATGGAGCCTAGACGCTAGCTTTTGGATGCCTAGGCGCTCTTGAAGATGAATTTTTATGCAAAGAGACCCGAGAGTATAGAGCCCAGGCGTTATATTTGGGCACCTAGGCGCCATCATGTGAAAAGAGACTGACCAACAGTAGCGCCTAGGCACTACTTTGAAGCCTAGGTGCCAGTTCAGAAAAGGATACGCGGGCAAGTATAGTGCCCAGGCCCCGTAATGAAACCTAGGCGCCAGAAAATTGAGCCTAGGTGCCATTACAATCCCAATTCAAATTTTAGTGTAATTTTGTTCCAAAATTGCCCTTTAAAATCCTACCCTATAAATAGAACATTATGAAGGGTTGAAACACGAATTTTGACAGAGAGAACACTGTAGAAAAGAAGGGAGGACTCACAACTTTGGAGAAGAAGATCGGCACAACCCGGAGATGGAATCCATCTTCCCATCCAAACATACAGTTCTTTTCTTCTACTCCTCATGTTTAAGAGATTGTTTAGGATGACTTTTAGTTTCATTAAGAACTAATTTTCTCTATTCTAGGGCTATGATGTAGCCATATTATGAATATTTACTTTAATTTAATTTAATTTAATTTGATGTTTATTCATTATCTATGCTGAGTGTTTAATCTAATCTTAATGCTTGTAAAGGTTTGCGCACTTTTTGCATGATTTGTGATTTAATTTGAGGCTGAGAAGCCATAATTAAATTAGACCATGATTGAATGCCATGAGATCATCATAGGATAGAGATATCTATGAGACTTGTGTAACACTATGAATTTCTTGTTCTTAATGAATCTTGGTAAGTTTAGAGTTTTCATAGAGATGTAGGTAATTTACTAACTAGGATAAATTATTAATGCTTGAGAAAGATTAATGATTACTTAAGAGAAATTCGTTATTGGCATAGGAGTAAACATCAATTGATTAAATTAGATAATTTGAATAGGATTAATTTAGGTGAAATTGGATACCCTAGTCTTTTATTATTTAGATTTTCATTATATTTTTTTGGTTTTGTTATTTTTCTATTTTATATTTGATTGTTCAAATAATTTTAGAGCTAACAAATTTCGGTACTTAGCTAGATTAGCGCAATTCTCATGAGAACGATACTCTACTCACTCTTTATTACTTGTTAACGATACATGCACTTGCGTTAGAAAATCTACAACAATAATACTAGTAAGAAAAACTGAAAGGTGATCAATGGATTTTCTATTGGGCACTATAAGCTCACCCCTTACTTTACCTTTCAGGTTGCTTAATATAAAATGTTGTGGGCAACTGTCGATACTCTTCACCGCTCGACTGGTATAATTGTCTTACTTAATCCTAAACTTTTAGTTATGATTGGGTTTTAGTTCATGGATGTTACATAAAGTGATATACTCCAATGCAATAATGGTCATTTATAAATTTTCATAATATATATTTTTTTCTATAATATAACTTTTAGATTTAATTAAAGCTGCACAGTAGTTTATTTTGTATTATGAGATTTAAATTATTATTTGATAAGTTTACTTAGATTTTAGAGTTTTATTTTATTTTATTTTTTTTAAGTCTCCGAAGCAAAAATTAGATTTATCCTTATAATTTTATAGGCCAAACTACAATTTTCAAATTTTTAGACTTTCAAACTCCTCAAAATATTTATTTTTAATTGTCACCAGCCCTAGTTTCGGGTCGTGACAAAAAGGGTATCAATGCATAGTTTTGAGTTTATTAGAATTTTAACCTGCTGGTTTTGCTTTGATAGAACCACTACGAACTTGTATCCTTCAAAGTGCGAGCTCCATGCATTAAACTATCATGCTAATGGCCCCATCTTAAACAGTTTTTGAACTTTCGTTGATGTTCTTTGGTGTTCAACTACCAAAGTTCTAATTTTTATTGACTTGTGAATTCTTTGTCTTGATGTTGTCCATGTATCGTTTTGAGTCTGTTCCATTAATTGAGTACGGACTCCTATTATTCCAAAGATTCTGTTTTGGCGCTGGGTTCATGGTGTTATGATATTGACTTGTGTGGTCTAGCATTCATGCTTATTGAGGCACTAAAATTATTATAAATATTCTGAGGGGCTAGGGACATTTGTGGCTATTATTTTGTAGCACTTTCCTTATCGTTCATGCCCTTTTTTCTTGGATTCTTATACTTATCGTATAATGGTATAAAGCTTTTCATTTCTGCTAGGTTTAATATAATCAATATTTTTTTTTTTTAAGTTCACTCAAATTGATGGTTTCATTATTTTGTAAGACCCATGAGGAATATTTGACTTTGGTTTGGACATCCCTATCCCTCAATCTAGTCCTCATTGATCTATCATTTCTTGCCTCGAAATTGAACTGCAAGATTGATTTAGTGATCAAGGATTTATAACTATCAAATCTTAAGATTCAGTGAGGTTTACAGTTATTGTTCATGATCTTTAGCTTTCAGCAATATAGTTACTACCCTTACGATTCTTTACAATCTTGCTGGAAGGAAATGATTGAATGTCATTTATAGTAAGGGTATGGACTTGAGGTTAAAGCATAGTTTCTAATTACTTGTACTTATTTTGAGAAATTTGAATTCATTGTCTATCGAGTAGCACAGTCTTGACATTTTTTTATTTCGTATTTTTAGGAGGAATTTTGATTGTTTTGGTTAACGAGGTTGAAACATAGGATTTTTGGGGCTAAATAACTTACAAGTCTGTGTAAATGTAAAGGCTGGTATCATTAGATCTATTGGATCGTGTCATTTTCTTTAGCATATCGGTGAAGGTTTTTGGAGATTTTCTTTTTCCCCCTTCCATGGGGGATGGAAATGTATATGGCATGACCTACTTGCAGATGGACTGCCTTGAGCTATATTATTATTTATTAGGTTACATTTAGTGTTTTAAGTCTGACATGAGCATGATTGAAGCTAGATTAATAGATATATACCTCTTGTATGCTTTGGTGTGATCTTGACTAAATGTTAGGGACTAGTTAGAGAGACTATAGGTTTTAGAAGCATTAGTTGTTGGATGATGATATGTTGGCATTAAATGTATTAGCTTGGAGACCGCTTAACTTTGAGGATTAAGTTTAATAAAATATATTACACTCCTTTCTTTTTCATTGGTTTAAGTATGGCTTAAGAAGTTTAGATAAAGTTAACATGACGTGATATTTCTATCATTTTCAAAGGATATAATAATAGTGATGATAAATGTATAAAACGAGTAATCTTTGTGTGTATACTTGAAATTTAGAAAGAGTAAAAAAGGTAAAATAAAGATTATTACCGACAATTGAAATGTGAGAATTCTTGATACTTTGAAAAGAAAACAGGAATCTTTAAACATGTATAAATCCATTGAAAAAGAAACGACGTCGATAAAATTGGCCAATAAGTAAAAGAAAATGCAAATCTAGGCAAGAGTTGTTCACAGATATGAAGTATCGTGGATCATTAGTCCAAATGTTTTGATACACAAAGCTAGTAGGATATAAATGAATACTCATGGGAAATAGTACATATGAGAATGTGTAAGGTTATTGAACAAATTATGAGCTATAACTATGTTTTTGTAGAAAACATTTGAAGAATATGAGTAACGATAATCATATACGATGGATAAGCAATTATATTTTTTATTAGCTGGTAATTGTAAATGCCATGAATTTTATTTATAAAGAAAAACATAAATTTGAGCCATAGTTATTTTAAGAACTTGGGTATAAAAGTTTTAAAGAGTTGCGGTTATTCTAAAATTTTAAAATAATTGGGGACCAAAATGGAAGCCTAGAGACTTCCTTTCTCTCCTCTTTCTTTCCTTTTCTCTCTCTTTTTTTCTCATTTTTTTCTTTCTTTCTTCAGCTTTCCACGTTTCAGATAAGCAAGAGGAAAAAAAAACAACAACAAAACATTACAATGGCTACCCCTTAATCCAACCACCTTTGGCCATATTCCACCACCACGTGCTAGCCCATCAGAACCGCTGTAGCCTAAAACTTTTGGCACCGACATGCAACTGTCAGATGCGCTGCCAGCCGCCAGATATGAAGCTATGACTGTCGTACTTTGTAGAGCTTCAAAGGACAATTTCGGTGCCGTTCGACCTCCTCTCTGCCCATAAATTACACCACCGAGTTCCTCTCGTCGAGGAGAACCCGAACCACTCCACCATAAGTCTGATCACTGTCGAAGAACTCTAGCCATATGCAGCCCCTTTACCTATTTTGTGCCACCTTTTTTGACGAGCCAAGCATCACTTGGAGAAGCCGACTTTGGAATCATGCTCCCAACATTGAGAGATTCATTTTTGTATCAAACTTTGCCGTCAACCATCCTCAGAGCATCGATCAATGCCAGTTGACCCGTAGGTTTGACCGGTCAACAGTTGACCCCAACCACCAAATTAGAAAGGATGTCATTTTGGCATGTTTTTGATATTTTGGTCACGTTTGTGGTGTTAGATTTACGAGGTAAAATTCTGAAGGTTAAGTTTGTTAATTTAGAGTGTCAATGGACGACTTCGTTTCAGATTTTTTTGCTGCCAAACATCATCAACTAAATTGGTAGGAACTCAATCACCTACCTTTTGTGATAGTTTTATCTAATTAGTCAAAAAATTCAAAATTAAAATTAAATTATATGGATTTTAATATATTGTTTTGTAACACCCCTATGTGGGGGTTAACAGTTTTAAATAAATAAAAATAATTTTAAATTTTATATTATTTAAATCAATTAAACAATGCCCATGGGTCTTTAAACAACAAGAAAAATAAAAATAAACGTTTTAAATACAAACCACAGTTTTTAGTGTAGCACCAAATATATATAATTACAGTCATCATCACCATAGTACAATTCCCAAATAACTTAACACAGCCATAAAAAAAAATAATACAACTCTTACATGTTGTAGATAAGTTGTAATTAAACAGGGTCTTCTAACACGAAAACAGCAGGATTGTTTTCGTTTATTCCTCTTCAAATATGTTGCACTGAGTTCCACCTGAGATATGAAGATATGATAGGGATGAGCATCGACATGCCCAGTAGGGAAATCATGACTCACCTTATGGTTTATCCATTACCACATTAAAAACTGCATGGTTAGTAGGTTACATCATATTCCAGATTATGAGGTTTATTATGATCACATCTTATGGATACCGTAGTTAATCATTACCAAGTGTCATAATTACACATTTATACAAATATTACCAATCATCATTGTTCCTAGGTATCCATGTTAAATTGAGTATCACTCAACTCATCGAAACCCAAATGGGCGCACTTGATCACCCCATAAACATTCCAAGGGTGTTCCGGTGAGGGGACATCAAGCCCCGAGTCCTCACCAAATCAATTCCTGTACAGTGTGTTTTGGGACTTTCAACCCAAGGAAGCGTCATCACCTTCCCCCTATTTTACCTTTTTGGGTATTCATGCCCAAGGACGTAACCGCCGCCCTCTTCATGTCTCACCATTTCTCTATATTAAATCATTATTAATAGAGTCAGTTTTCCTAACCATGTTCTCAATTTATAACATGTGTCAATTCATTATGTTCCTCGCCGTACAATACAAGACGAGTCCATGTCATAGTTTCATATGTGATACTCATATAATATCAGTTCAACATAGATATATATATATTGCGGCAAAACAATCAATTTTAATTCTATAAAAACCTCACAAAAATGAGTAATAGAATCCCTACCTTTCAAGCTTATCAACAATCTTTTAATCCTGGAATCAATTAACGTTAGCTCCACACATCCTTGACCCTAAGGCATGCATAAGGACAATTAAAACTAAAGCACAACGTATAATCACATTCATAAGTGAGTTATGTGTAAACCCGTCTACTAGTGCCATTAAAGTATTTTTATGCATTAAACATGGAGAAAATGCATACTAAAAACTAAGTTTAGATTAAAGAAAACCTACCTCAAAACTTCTTTGAAAAGCACCAAAGTTTGGGTTATCAATCAAGCTTGAATTAACTTTAAAACCGCCTCGATCATCGTTGGGAATTATAATTGTCTTGGCCACAAAGAGAGCTTTGTGCTCTATGTCTTTAGTTAGAAATTTGAAGTGAGAAGGGAGAGAATGAGAACTAGAGAAGAAGGTGGTGATAGTTAAATAAAAAGATATCAAAATGCTTAAGAGGAATGAGATGTTTACGGGGAAAAGTTGTAAGAAGAAACAAAAGAGTCTTAAAGGAAAATATCATCTTGTCTCCCATGAAGACTTTTAGCAAATAATGCCAACATAATTGAGGGGATAATTGGAGTGAATTATAGAAGAAGATAAGGAAATAATTAATTAGGTGGTTGAGAAATATCTCCATGTCTTCTATGAATTGACGGAAAATAATTCAATGTCCCCTTCGGATACCTTTAGCAAAATGAGAAGAAGTCTATATAATTGAGCAATAATTTAGGGAGACAAGATTAGTAGAAGTAAGTGTTGGTAAGTTTTGAATGTTTCTTAGGAAGACTTGGTAAGAAAATACTAAAATGGTATTTTTTTTAAATGATCATAAACAACTTAGTAATTTTAAATAGTCACATTTTATTCATTAAATTTTACAAAATTATGCCCGTTAAAAATACGGGTGTTACAGCTCTCCCCTCCTATAAAAATTTCGTCCTCGCAATTTCGTACACTGATTACAATGTTAAAACAAATGTGGGTACTTTTCTCTCATTTCAGATTCAAGTTCCCATGTGGCTTCCTCCACATCATGGTGTTGCCACATCACTTTCACCAGAGGAATTCCACGACGACGTAATAATTTTATTTCATGATCCAGTATTTGAACTGGAATTTCTTCATAATTCGTATCTCCTTGAATTGGCACATCTGTCCACATGATCACATGTGAAGGGTCGGGTTCATACTTTCTCAACATCGATACATGAAACACATTATGTACATGAGACAATTGTGGTGGTAGGTCTAAACGGTATGCCAACGTTCCAATGCGTTCCACAATCTCAAACGGTCCTGTATACCTTGGTGCTAACTTTCCTTTAACACCAAATCGAGATACACCTCGTTTTGGTTTCACTTTTAAGAACACAAAGTCTCCGATCATGAACTCTAAAGGTCGCCTCCTCTTATCTGCATAACTCTTTTGTCGACTTTGAGCTGTCTGAAGACGTTCGCGAATAATCTGGATCTTGTCCGTTGTTTCTCTGATAAACTGAGGCCCAAGTTCAAGACGCTCTTCCTTTTCAGCCCAACACAATGGAGATCTACAAGGTCTACCATATAAGGCCTCATATGGAGCCATTCTAATACTTGCTTGGTAACTGTTGTTATATGCGAATTCAACATATGGCAGCTGTGCAGCCCAATTTGTTCCAAAGTCCAGCACACAAGCCCGAAGCATATCCTCGAGAATCTGAATGACACGTTCAGATTGTCCATCTGTTTGAGGATGAAAAGCTGTACTAAAATTCAATTGAGTTCCCAAGGCCCTCTGCAATCCTCTCCAAAATTTCGACGTGAAACGTGTATCTCTATCGGAAACTATTGACATTGGCACTCCATGCAATGTCACTACCTTTTCCACGTACAATTGACATAATTTTGAGACACTATAATTAGTTCTGATTGGGATGAAGTGGGCTGTCTTAGTTAAACGATCTACAATTACCCAAACGGCGTCATGCCCTATTTGAGTCTTAGGAAATCCAGTAACAAAGTCCATTGTCACATGATCCCACTTCCATTCTGGAATAGGTAAGCTCCTCAACTCGCCTCCAGGCTTTTGATGTTCCGCTTTAACCTGTTGGCACGTCATGCACTTAGAGACAAAGGTTGCTACATCTCGTTTCATTCCTCGCCACCAGTATTGTCGTTTTAGATCCATATACATTTTTGTGCTTCCAGGATGAATAGCAAACTTTGAACGGTGAGCCTCATCTAGCACCGCATGCCTGAGATATGGATCCTCTGGAACAACTAATCTTCCTTTGTAAAGTAAAAATCCTTCTGGCTCAATCTGCCATCCATCCAGTTGTTCTCCATTTTGTATTTGTTTCCAAACCCTACGTAATCCTTCATCGTGCCATTGTCCTTGTTTTACTTTCTGAATTAACGTAGGAGTTGCTATCACATTGAATACAAAAGCTCTCTCGTTATCTTCATAATATTGCAAGTTGAAGTCGGCGATAGTGACTCGTCTCCAATCTTCCAATGCTAAACTGGCTATACGTCCGTTGTTCTTACGACTTAGAGCATCTGCCACGGCATTTGCTTTTCCAGGATGATATTGGATACTAAAGTCATAGTCCACCATGTACTCAGTCCATCTTCGTTGCCTTAGATTGAGATCCTTTTGAGTAAACAAATATTTCAGACTTTGATGATCTGAATATAGCTCGAACTTTGCGCCATATAGATAACATCTCCAAATTTTGAGTGCGAAAACCACAGCAGCTAACTCAAGATCATGTGTGGGGTAGTTCCTCTCATGGGGTTTCAACTGGCGTGAGGCGTAGGCAACTACTCGTCCATGCTGCATTAACACACAACCCAAACCGTTTCCTGAGGCATCAGTGTATACTGTGTAAGGCTCCTCGTTGTTAGGTATGATCAGCACAGGTGCACTAGTGAGTCTTCGTTTCAGTTCCTCAAATGCTTCTTCACATTTATCATCCCACACGAACTTGACATTCTTCCTTGTGAGTTTTGTTAATGGAGAAGCAATCTTTGAAAAATTCTCTACGAAGCGTCGATAGTATCCAGCTAGTCCGAGGAAACTTCGAATCTTTGACACGTTCTTTGGTCGTTCCCAATTTAGCACTGCTTCAATTTTGGAGGGGTCCACTGAGATGCCTTCTTCAGAGACAACGTGTCCAAGGAACTTGACCTTTGTCATCCAGAAATCACATTTTTCTCTTTTTGCATAAAGACCATGTTCTCTCAACGTTTGTAGAGCGATCCTCAAATGCTCAGCATGTTCTTCTTCGTTTTTAGAATAGATCAAGATATCATCTATGAAAACAATGATAAATTGATCTAAGTACGGTCGAAAGACACGGTTCATCAAGTCCATGAAAGCCGCTGGTGCATTAGTCAACCCGAAAGGCAAGACAAGAAACTCAAAATGACCGTAGCGAGTCCGAAAAGCTGTCTTTGGAATGTCCTCTTCTCTTATCTTCAGTTGGTGATATCCGGATCGTAAGTCAATCTTTGAGAAATAGCAAGATCCTCCTAACTGATCGAACAACTCATCAATTCGGGGTAGAGGGTACTTGTTCTTGATAGTCAATCGATTAAGCTGGCGATAATCGACACAGAGCCTCAACGATCCGTCATGTTTCTTCACAAAAAGTACTGGAGCTCCCCAAGGTGATGTACTTGGTCGAATAAATCCTTTTTCCAGTAATTCGTCCAACTGCTTCCTCAATTCCACTTTCTCAGCAGGTGCCATTCGATACGGGGCAATAGAAACAGGCGCTGCTCCTTGAGTTAAGTCGATGACAAACTCAATTTCTCTATCAGGCGGAAGTCCGGGCAATTCATCTGGAAAAACATCTGAAAATTCGTCCACCACAGGAGTGTGAGAGGATAGGTCACTCTTCTTTAGTTCTCCATCTGAAGCAAAGATCGTCCCAAGATTGGTGAAATTCCTTCGTCCTCCAATACAAGCCTTTAGCACCGGGGCTGGCGTCACTGTTCCTGTTTTTGCCTGAAATTCGATGACTTGTCCATTCTTGGTGAATAAAGAGACACGTTTCCTATGACAATCTACTATTGCCTGGTATTTAGTTAGCCAATCCATTCCTAAGATTACATCAAACTCTGTCATAGTTATTACATATAGGTCAGCCGATAGTTTATGTTCTCCTATAACAATACACACTGATTTACAAATTATGGATACTTCAGCTATCCCGCCCATTGGTGTACTAAGGGTTAATGATGAACTACATGTCTCAGTTTCTAATTGTAGTACGGAAGCAAATAACATAGATATAAATGAATGAGTGGCACCAGTGTCAAATAATACATGAGCCCAAGAATGAGACACGTGAATCATACCGTCTACAACTGAGTGATCAGCCTGTTTTCCTTGTCCAGTTGTAGCCGTAATTGCATAAGCTTGTGCTGGTGCTTTTCCTTTATCACTTTTTCCTCGGTTTCCTTGGCTACTACTAGCCTTATTATTATTTCTCCCAGAAAAATATGGCCTTTGATTCACTGAGCCTTGTGGAGTCGGTTGGAAGTTCTGATTAGCATAAAAATTGGAACCCTGTGGCCGCTGTTGATAGTTGTACTGAGGCTGGAACCCTCGAGGTTGAGTTACTGAGACTTGGGAAGCTGGAGTGTTTTGCTGAGGCGCTCCACGATTTTGACTCCCTCCCCAAACAGTGGAGCCAAAATGACTTCCTTGTGGCCTTGGTGCAAAGGATGATTGTGTAGGGCGGTTAGGGCAATTTCTCCTCAGATGTCCCACTTGTCCACAGTTATGACAAGCATACGGTTGGAAACGACCACTGCCAGAAGATCCACCACCAATAGTCACTCCACTATGCTGAATGACTTGCCCTTGTGACTTCTCTTTCTTACTTATTTTCCTTTGACGCCCACCAGAACCCTTATACTCTCCATAGGAGTTATTTAGTTCTGTCTCTGCCCGCTGTGCCGCAGCTACAAGATCAAGAAAATCTGTTGATGGAACAGCAGCTATCATTTGTCTGATTTTCGGCCTCAGGTTATTTCTAAATTTTTCGCATCTCGCCATTGGATCCGATACAGCCCCGGGATTGTAGCGAGACAATTCTATAAATCGAGCATGGTATTCAGCAACTGTTGTATCTCCCTGCACCAGGTTTTCAAATTCTCGCATCATTGCTTGCCTATGGCTCTGAGGAATATAGGTGTTGCGAAAAATGGTTTCGAACTGCTCCCATGTAAGATTCGGCACGTCATAGTCGTCTTTCTGAAGATCCCACCATTCTTCGGCTTTACCCTCAAATATATATGTTGAAAAGCTAACCCAATACTCCCGTGGAATCCTCAAGGTGTCCAACTTCTTTTTGACTGCCTTTAGCCATTGTTCTGCTATGACCGGGTTAGGTTCTCCACTAAATGTGGGTGGTTTCTGCTTCATAAACTCCTTCAACAGAGTTAGATGTCGTTGTTCGGGATCACGAACCTCCACAGGTCTTTGCACATTTTGTAATGCTTGAAGAATTTGTCCTAAATTATTTACTTCTGGTGCAGCTGGCGGGGATTGTGTTGCATGTCGTAGTTGCTCATCTTCTTGAGCTTGTTCCATCGGTTCCGGTTGCTCAACTTCTTGAGCATGTTCAACCGGTTGTGACAGCTCAGACGATTGCATTTGACGTCTTGGTGGCATAGTTTCTACTGGCTGCGAAAATTTAACTAGGATCAGTACCAAATGATGATGACATTAACACCTAACTTTAAAACCATTCCCAAAGATTAATTTTTAAGGTGGTGCTATACCCCCTAGGTTAATCGAACCTAGGCTCTGATACCAAAAATTCTGTAACACCCCTATGTGGGGGTTAACAGTTTTAAATAAATAAAAATAATTTTAAATTTTATATTATTTAAATCAATTAAACAATGCCCATGGGTCTTTAAACAACAAGAAAAATAAAAATAAACGTTTTAAATACAAACCACAGTTTTTAGTGTAGCACCAAATATATATAATTACAGTCATCATCACCATAGTACAATTCCCAAATAACTTAACACAGCCATAAAAAAAAATAATACAACTCTTACATGTTGTAGATAAGTTGTAATTAAACAGGGTCTTCTAACACGAAAACAGCAGGATTGTTTTCGTTTATTCCTCTTCAAATATGTTGCACTGAGTTCCACCTGAGATATGAAGATATGATAGGGATGAGCATCGACATGCCCAGTAGGGAAATCATGACTCACCTTATGGTTTATCCATTACCACATTAAAAACTGCATGGTTAGTAGGTTACATCATATTCCAGATTATGAGGTTTATTATGATCACATCTTATGGATACCGTAGTTAATCATTACCAAGTGTCATAATTACACATTTATACAAATATTACCAATCATCATTGTTCCTAGGTATCCATGTTAAATTGAGTATCACTCAACTCATCGAAACCCAAATGGGCGCACTTGATCACCCCATAAACATTCCAAGGGTGTTCCGGTGAGGGGACATCAAGCCCCGAGTCCTCACCAAATCAATTCCTGTACAGTGTGTTTTGGGACTTTCAACCCAAGGAAGCGTCATCACCTTCCCCCTATTTTACCTTTTTGGGTATTCATGCCCAAGGACGTAACCGCCGCCCTCTTCATGTCTCACCATTTCTCTATATTAAATCATTATTAATAGAGTCAGTTTTCCTAACCATGTTCTCAATTTATAACATGTGTCAATTCATTATGTTCCTCGCCGTACAATACAAGACGAGTCCATGTCATAGTTTCATATGTGATACTCATATAATATCAGTTCAACATAGATATATATATATTGCGGCAAAACAATCAATTTTAATTCTATAAAAACCTCACAAAAATGAGTAATAGAATCCCTACCTTTCAAGCTTATCAACAATCTTTTAATCCTGGAATCAATTAACGTTAGCTCCACACATCCTTGACCCTAAGGCATGCATAAGGACAATTAAAACTAAAGCACAACGTATAATCACATTCATAAGTGAGTTATGTGTAAACCCGTCTACTAGTGCCATTAAAGTATTTTTATGCATTAAACATGGAGAAAATGCATACTAAAAACTAAGTTTAGATTAAAGAAAACCTACCTCAAAACTTCTTTGAAAAGCACCAAAGTTTGGGTTATCAATCAAGCTTGAATTAACTTTAAAACCGCCTCGATCATCGTTGGGAATTATAATTGTCTTGGCCACAAAGAGAGCTTTGTGCTCTATGTCTTTAGTTAGAAATTTGAAGTGAGAAGGGAGAGAATGAGAACTAGAGAAGAAGGTGGTGATAGTTAAATAAAAAGATATCAAAATGCTTAAGAGGAATGAGATGTTTACGGGGAAAAGTTGTAAGAAGAAACAAAAGAGTCTTAAAGGAAAATATCATCTTGTCTCCCATGAAGACTTTTAGCAAATAATGCCAACATAATTGAGGGGATAATTGGAGTGAATTATAGAAGAAGATAAGGAAATAATTAATTAGGTGGTTGAGAAATATCTCCATGTCTTCTATGAATTGACGGAAAATAATTCAATGTCCCCTTCGGATACCTTTAGCAAAATGAGAAGAAGTCTATATAATTGAGCAATAATTTAGGGAGACAAGATTAGTAGAAGTAAGTGTTGGTAAGTTTTGAATGTTTCTTAGGAAGACTTGGTAAGAAAATACTAAAATGGTATTTTTTTTTAAATGATCATAAACAACTTAGTAATTTTAAATAGTCACATTTTATTCATTAAATTTTACAAAATTATGCCCGTTAAAAATACGGGTGTTACATGTTTATTAAATTATATGGATTTTAATATGTTGTTATTGTTATTTGGTTGTTGTTGTTGCTGCTGCTACTGCTGTTGTTGTTGTTATTGTTATGCCTTTCTAGTCTTATGAATCATGATATCAATAATGTTGCAAACTACATGTGTTGAATATGGAAAAGCTTCCGATGAATCAAGTGTTCAATGGTTTAATTTTTACATATTTCATGATTATGTAGTAAAAAAAATCTAATTTGACTGTTGTTGAACAATAGATGATTGGATATTGATATTTTATTATGATTTGATACGTATAAATTGTTTTAGATGGCGGGTCTTGCACTTATGATTGATGAAATATACTTATAACTTGTTTTCTTGCAGGTTTAAATTTTTGCTTTTAAGAAAAATAAGTCCTTATGCTGTCAAATTTTTGTAAAAACTAACATGGGTAGAATAACATAGGAGGGTTCTTAGGAGTCAAATGGGTTATAACCAAATCCGATATATGTTGAGACCTTAAGTGGCGTTGTCGGAAAAATTTTAAGGCCATTCAAAGTATTCCTCAAAGTTATATCCCACAAGGTGCTCAATTGTTGGGCACAATGGACATCATATATAATTTGGTACCACTATTGCTAACGGCCTACTTCATGGGTTGCTCATTTAGAGCACAACGAACACGAGGTGCTTATTTGGGTACAACAGAACTTTTATACCCATTTCTTTCTTTCTTTCCTTTACTAACAAGTCGGGATGTGAGTGAGGGAGTTTGAGTGATGAGTACAGACTTTGTTATTGTTTGGCTTTAAGAAGCTGTGAACTTTGATTGACCTTTTTTTTTTAATGTTTTGAGAACTAGTGTATTAACTTTCTAGGGATTTTATATATAAAACTAGTAAAAAAAATTGAGGTGAGCAATAGATTTCCTACTGGGCACTTTGTACTCACCCCCTACTTTCCTTCTTTGTTACTTAATAAATAATGTTATAGGCAACTGTCAATACTCTTCACCGCTTGATCGGTGTAATCGTCTTACTCGATCCCAAACTTTTAGTTAGGATTAGGCTTTGGTGCATGGATATTACATGGAGTGATACAATCTAGTGGAGTAATGGTTATTTTTGCAATATAACTTTTGGATTTAATTAAAGATGCAAAGCTGTAGTTTATTATATGATTCTATCTTATGAGATTTAAATTATTATTTGATAAGTTCACTTAGACTTTAGAGTTTTATTTTTATTTTATTTTTTAAAGACTCCGAAGTAAAATTAGATTTATTTCTATGATTTAATTAAAGATGCAAAGCTGTAGTTTATTATATGATTCTATCTTATGAGATTTAAATTATTATTTGATAAGTTCACTTAGATTTTAGAGTTTTATTTTTTTAAAGACTTCGAAGTAAAATTAGATTTATTTCTAAAATTTTACCGGCCCAACTATAATTTTCAAATATTTAAACTTTCAAACTCTTCAAAATATTTATTTTTAATTTATTAACTAGCCCTAGTTTCGGGTTATGGCTGTAATATATAAAATAAGTTCATGTGTATGATAAACATATTTCAACAATCTATTGATATTTGCAAAAAGTTCTAAATGGGCTTGAAAGATCTAAAAGACAAAGCTTGAAATTGCAGGCATTATTGTGAAAATAAATGCAATTCTGTTGTGATATGATACCACTTTATTTTCACAATATAAAGAATTTTAGTGCTAGAAAATTAATTTGTCTATTTCTTTATAATGAACTCAAACATTCTCGATTTGTTATCATTTATAAAAACTTCTAAAATACACTCTTAAGAGAAATTTTAAGAAGACAAATCTCATAGAAGAAAGTTATATTATAACCTGAATATTGAGATTTTCTTAAAAAAAATTCATAATTTCTCTTAAATATAAGAAAATTGTCTAATATGCATGTTGCGTATTTAAAATTTTTTTTTTTATCGTTTTACATATTTAAGAATATACTAACATAATATTAAGTCTTAAATGTCTACATTGCATTTTGTATATCGTCTTGGCATTTAATTTATGCTAGTATGAGATATTATTTAGATAATTAAGTAGAATGACAAGTATTTGGCTACAAGGTGTACAATATTTTATACTCATTTGGAGATGAGTTTATGTGCTAATAGTTGTCACACCATTGTTTTACCAAGTAGGAAATAAATATGGGTAAATGTTTGTTCATAAAAATAGCAAATAAATTTATAAAATGCTAATGAGCTTTTGAAGAATAATATTTGTAATATTAGTAAAGTGCTAAGGGTAGCAATGTATCTTAAATTTTGATAGTAACATGCATGACTGGTTTATTTCATGTGAAATCCGTAGTTCTTTTTTAGACAACCATGTATATTGATATGAAGGAAAACCAAATGCGTATTGTTTTCTTTTTCCCTTAATCAAGGTTTTGCCCTATTAGGTTTTCTGACAAAGTTTTTAATGAGGCAATTTTTAAGAATGTATTATAAGAATGTTGTACTTTTTTTCCTTCACTAGAATTTTTGTCTGACAGGGTTTTTATCTAGTAAGGATTTAATGAGGCACATTCTCAAGTGTCAAACATCTAATGAAAAGCGTTATAAATTAAATTGACTTATTATTATGGATACTCACCTTTTAATACCTCCAGTGTGTTCTCAGAAAACAAATGGGAGAAGAAGACAATTGAAAGAATAAATTTTGGCTTCTCATTAAATCAATTGCCTTAAGGGATATATATATACAAGGCTAAATACAGGTTTTCACACCAGAAACAGAGTGCCAGCTGGCACAACCATAGGCTAGCTCTGTCAGGACAATTGTGGGTGGTGATCCTAGGAGTGTTACCTCATATAAGTAGTGGAGTAGTGGTCTAAGGTAATCCGGCAATATATCCGTTGGTGCTAAGGTGCACAAGCAGAGAATACAACACTTAATTTGCAACACTATGTGAGCTTAAACCAATATCTTTGACATCCCCTACAAGCTAAGCATGGCGGGAGAGACCACTCTTAGTTTGTCTCTGATTTGGTGGAAGAAAGAAGCTGAGAGAGGCTTTGTGAGAGCATCTGCAACTTGCTCGAGGGCTGGAACATGTTGGACGGAGAGCTTATTAGCCCTAACCTTGTCTCGCACAAAGCAGAGGTCTAACTCTATGTGTTTGGTGTGAGAATGGAGGATTAGATTCACGCTTAATGCCAAGGCGCTTTGATTATCACACCAAACAACAAGAATTCTGGTTTGTACAGTTTTACGCTCTTGAAGGAGAGACTGCGGCCACGAGATTTCTGAGGTGACACTTGCTAGACTTCGATATTCGACCTCAGTACTTGATCGATAAACTGTGGGTTGTTTCTGAGAGCTCTAGGAAACAAGACACCCTTCAAGAAAGATACAAAAGCCAGACGTGGATTGACGGTCATCAGGATCCATGGCCCAATCAGAGTCACAGAAGACTTGTAGGAAGAGATTTGAGGGCTGAGGCATATGCAGGCAAAAATTGGCAGTTCCTTGCAAAGCATCTGAGTATTCTTTTGATGACTTTCCAATGAGAGGTCATAGGATGTTGCATAAATTGACACAATTTGTTGACAGAATATGCTATGTCAGGTCAAGTGACGGTGAGATACTGGAGTGCTCCGACGGTGTTTTTGTATAGTGTTGGGCTTTTCATGGGATTTCCGTCTTTAGCTAAAAGTTTCTGGCCGGTTATCATTGGGGTAGGCAAAGGATTGGCATTGGCCATATGAACTCGTGTGAGAGGCTCTCGAATGCATTTCCCTTAAGAGAGTAGTAAACCGCCGTTTTGGTTATTTGAGAAACTTCAAACCCAAGAAAATAGGACAGTGTCCCTAAATCTTTGAGTGAAAATTCTCTGTTTAGATGAGAAATGTGACACCCGTTATTCTCCTAACGGGTATTAAGGTAATTAAATTAATTTTTAGTGTATCAATAAAAAAAAAATTGCTTCATGTAAAATTTATTTTTATCTATTTTTAAATTTTTTTAAAATTCTCTTATATTTATTTAGTATGTTTACTGAAAAGCCTTAGAACTTCTAATAAATCTCAAAAATATCATATTGGCATTATGTGCGTTAAAGTCTCGAGATGAGACATAAGAATATATTTTCCAACTACTCTTGACCCTCATTTTCTTTATTTCTTTCGTGACATGCTCCGACATGTTTCCTCCATAATTGCTTCTATCACTTCTCTTCAAAGACTTCATCTTTCATTTCTTTTTCTTCCACGGTTTCCACTCTTCTTCTCATTTCTTTGCTGAAGCAAAATACTTAGAGAACTTCTTCAAGGCAGCCATAAAAATCAGCCACCATCGTCTCCATTTGAGCAATAATTTCAATTATATCAAAGTCAAGAAACCTGTTTTGAAGCCATTTCAAGCTTCCAACTAGCCATAATCTGATGTTAGAATTGTTTGAACAAATTTAGTCTTTCATTTATAATTTTTGTTTAGTTTATACTCAAATGATTATTTAAATTTGTGTTCTTAAACCTAAGCATATGTATAAAGTCTAAGTGTATATGCCATAGACAGAAAATTTATATTGTTAAACTTTGTAATACCTCTATGGGCAGTGGCTATTTCTTGAAATTCTATGATTAAATTTGTGACGACCTGCCTTTTCGGACAGTCACTTTACTTTCTTAAACATCATTTCATAAACAGTAATCTTACTTACTTTGTAAGAAAAATACTAAAATAAATTTTTTTCTTTAAACGTTCTTTAAAACTGATGCGACCTCTGTCGCCATTCAAGTTGAGACATCGCTCAGCACTTGCCCTTAAAATCATTTCAAATCGTTTCTTAAAACTTAATAAGAAACCATTATTAAATCATAGCTTAAAACTTTACTTTATAATTACATAAAACAGTTCGTAAACTGTATCGTAAAACTTTAAATACTATTCATAAAACTCTGATTTTCATAAAACTCTGATTTTCTTAAAACTTCACAAACACTACATTAAACAATGGAAAACATTTTCTTTGCATAGTGGAAGCAAACAGTGATGGTATCTATACCCAAATCTTCGCATCTGTCCTCCGCAGCACCCCGCTCTTCTAGAAGGTCCTATTGGTCACCCATAAATTACCTACAGCATGAAAAACTTTTAATGAGCTTTCGCTCAGTAAGTTCAAACATAAACTCACAAAGCATTTAATCATGCTTTAAAAACTTTTCTCATGAAAACCTTTCTCTTGAAACATTCTTCAAGAACGTTTTCCATAAACATTTCTGAAAACGTTTTTCATAAACGTTTTTCATAAAATATCTCTGAAACGTTTTATATAAACGTTTTTCGTAAAACATTTATTGAACGTTTTTCTTAAAACGTCGTTCATAAACCGTTTCTTGAAAACATAAAAACGTTCTTCATAAACATTTATCGTAAACATTTTTCAGAATGTTTTCCATAAACATTTAATGTAAATACTTTATAATAAGGAATACAAGCAAATTCATAATGCATTATTCCAATTATGCTCAATTATGAACTTTAATTATGAGCATTTTATGAACATTCTATAAACTTAAATATTCCTTTCTTTCTTAACCTTTATTATTGTTCCTTAACTTTCTTTATCTTATAACCTTCATTTTTCTTACTTTACTTTAGTGTTCGTACCAACTCATTAATCATGAGATCATAAACATGATGCTTTCCTTGTGGAAGACTTGAGACCATCAAACATTGAGGTCTTGTACCTCACTTTTAGGAGGTCAAACTTTAATTTTACTTTCATTACCTCATAACAAAGAGACTGGTATGACACTTTCTTTGTATCTTTACATTACCTTCTTATTAACTTTAGTGAGCATTTCAAATGCAATCACATCATCTACAATACACTTGCAATTCATAGCTTGTACTATAAAATTTATTGCATAACAAATGCAACATATTGCTTAATAAATTCATCATAAAACGCAAACACATTTTACAAATCATAACTTGTATTCTAACACTTATTGCATAACAAATGCAACATATTGCTTAATAAATACATCATAAAATGCAAACACATTTTGCAAATTATAACTTTTATTCTAAAACTTATTGCATAGCAAATGCATCATGAAACTTATAACTTAAACTATTAAACATTTTGCATTGTCATAATGCAAAACATACTTTCAATACTTTAAAAAATCATAACTTATACTTTTAAGAAATGTTATGCATATCAATATGCAAATAAACCTTTAACATAACGATTGCAAATTCATTGCAAATCTTTTTCTTGAACTTTAAAACTTTTTGCATAATAAATGCAAACATACTTTAAGAGAAACTTGCATAATAATTGCAAACTCATTTGCAAATTATAAAAATAAGCATTTAAAAATCATTTGCTTCATGCTGTAGGTGAGATTTGAAACTTACCCGAACTATGCTCTAGCGTTCTCTATTCCGTTCCTTTCTCGTTCCTTTTCCTTCCATTGGTCGGCTTTTGTGTCCTGATCATACGACAGCCGACTCATTAATTAACTTTCTTTATTATCAATCCACTCGATTGATAATAAAACGTAAACATTATCCATTCTTTCCTTTTAACTTCGTAACCCATCGGTTTACCTCTCGTTTATTTAAACATCCCTTATTAAATCTTTGGTCTCACATGACCGTTACGTTACTTAACGTATTACGAAACATTTTTCGTCTAATAACGTTATGCTAAATCGGAGTGTTCGACTCCATTCTAGCCGTTTCCTTGATAATGATGATTTTACTCTTAACGAGTTTTTCGTCAACCTTGTAACGTTATAAAACTCATTCTCACATAAAATAGTGTAACAATCACTAATCATGCATTTCATAACTTTTTATGAAAGCATCTAAAACAATTTATTCTAAAACAGTTCATACTGTAGGCGAGATTTCTACTTACTTGAACTCCAAGCTAAGCAGATCCAGTTGTATCTCGCTGCATCTACAGTATGCGAAGCATCCTCTGCAGTGCTCCTCGAGCGACCATGAATGGCTAGGAATGCTTCCTGGAGATCATACATTCTTGAAAACATCATTCTAGACTCTGATACTGTGTTTGAATCGCCTCGATCCACGTGCAATCGGTACCAGATGATTTTTATCAGAGTGGAATTAGCTCAAACGGAGGTCACCATTGCGTTTAGAGCGTCGAAACGAGTCGAAAGGCGGTCTCAGATCTTCGATCGGAGGTCCGGATCACAAAATCCCAATTTGGCGTTGACCGGTCGTTGACCAGCGGTTGACCACCGTTGACCGACTTTGACCGATGTTGACCGGCGTCAATCGGGGTCCGTTAGCAGCTGGGCTCGGGCCTACCCCCCCTAAATTGACCCTTATGAGTCCAATGGTGTCAATTTTGCCTAATTCTGCCTCTAACATAGCAGGTCAGAGCTCGACATTGATGGCAAAAATAGAGGCTCCGATGATGGCTTTCCGGCGATGGAAACCTAAAATTGGCTGAGGGATTTTGCTACCCATCCTCCTATGAGCATTTCCCCTCACTCAATTTGAAGAAATGTGGTTGGGAAGAGTCAAAACGGAGGCTCCCGCGGCGGTTAACGGCGGCGTTGGCCATTCTCCAACGAAACGGGCTCCTTCCGTGCAATTGATCGAGGGGTTTTACTCCCCTTGATCCTCTGAACCCACTGGGAGGGGTGGTGTCGACCACCTCCTCCGCCAAGGCAGAGTTCCACCGTGGGGGCGGCAGCGCACGGCGACGATAGACGGGCGGAGCAATTCGGCCGTTGTTGAGCTGCCACCAAGGATGGGTTTTGTTCCTCTCATCACGGTGGTCGTGTAGGAACAAGAATCACGTCGATCGGATGGCGGACGGCGAAGATATCTCGTCGGAAAGAAATGGGTTTCGCTGCCACTTTGGGCGACGCGTGTGGCTTCCTCCGGCGACGTTTTGGGTGGCACGACACCTCGTTGGACTCAGCTCAACGAGAGCTTCCCATTGGTGCGGGAGGTGTCGAAAAAAGATGCCGAAATCTCAAACGAGATTTGAGGAAAGAGAGAGAATTCTAGAGAGAGAAAGTAGAGAGAGAAAGACCCAAATTTGTGTGATATTTTCTGTTTTTTTTTTCTTCTTTTCTTTTATAAAAGTATAAAAATAAATTATGGTCCACACAATCAAATTCTTATACTGCATTGCTTTAATACTGTATAATTTCTCATCTTATTATACAGTATTTTTCATTAAACTGTACTTTTCATCGTAATATAATTATCAACTTAATGCATTTTTAATGCATTAAAAATCTCAGGTGTTACAAAATTAAAATGAATTTTATAAATTGGTTTGCATATTTAAAAAAGTAGACATCCTAAGCTTTCTAATGAGCTATCATAAACCTAAATCGGAGTTGTATTTTATTTTCTATGAATTATTCAATTTTCGGATTGGAAACTAGTAAACCTGTCAGTTTGTTTTGGTATACCAGCTGCTAACCTGAACCAAGAACCCATCTTTGCTCACCACCTAATTCTTTAATGTCTTGCAACCTTTCCAATATTATCCTAAGTGATTGATGAATCTTATTAGGGATTAAAACATATAGATTACTTGTTTACATTTTATATTGTGTTAAGACAAAAAATTGTTTACTGTGGTATTCAAAAGAGATTTACATAAAAGCTTTAACGGCATACTAGTAAGATAGGTTTACACATGATTTATTTATGAATGTAGTTATATATTGTGCTTTAGTTTTAATTGTCCTTATGCACGCCTGAAGATCAAGGGAGTATGGAGCTAACGTTAATTGATTCTAGGATTAAAAGATTGTTGATAAGTTTGAAAGGTAGGGATTCTATTACTCATCTTTTGTGAGGTTTTTATAGAATTAAAATTGATTATTTTGCCGCAATATATATATATATATATATATATATATCTATGTTGAACTGATATTATATGAGTATCACATATGAAACTATGACATGGACTCGTCTTGTATTGTACGGCGAGGAACATAATGAATTGACACATGTTATAAATTAAGAAGCATGATTAGGAAAAATGACTCTATTAATAATGATTAAATATAAAGAAATGGTGAGACGTAAAGAGGGCGACGGTTACGTCCTTGAGCATGAATTCCCTAAAAGGTAAAATAGGGGGAAAGTGATGACGCTTCCTTAAGTTGAAAGTCCCAGAACACACTGTACAGGAATCGACTTGGTGAGGAGTCGGGGCTTGATGTCCCCTCACCGGAACACCCTTAGAATGTTTAGAGGGTGATCAAGCGCGCCCATTTGGGTTTCGATGAGTTGAATGATACTCTATTGAACGTGGGTACTTAAGAATAATGATGAACTATAATATTTGTTTATATGTATATTTATAAAACTCAGTAATGATTAACTATGGTATCCACGGAATATGATTATAATAAATCTCATAATCTGGATAATAATGAGTATTAACTAACTATGCAAGTTTTAATGTGGTAATGATAAAAACCTAAAGGTGAGCAATGGTTTTCTCTACTGAGCATATTGTTGCTCATTCCCTTATATTTTTATCTTTTCAAGACTCACTAAGTGTGAAGTGGCTACGAGAAAAATAGTTGATGAAGCGATGTAGCTATATTATGTTGAAACTGCATCAAATACTAAAAATGTTCTTCATGATGATGTAAGCATCAATTGTTACTTTCTGTGACTGTATTAAAATGCATTGAGGGTTAAAATGATGATGACGACAGTTTATATTATTAAATTTAAGGTGCTACGTTAAACTGTGGTTTAATTGTCGTTTATATTTTTATTTTTGATTTGAGAGTTTTCATTTAAGCCCCGGGCAACTTTGTTTTTAATTTTAATTTTATTTTATTAAAAACTGTTAACCCCCATATAGGGGTGTTACAAAAAATGAGGCTTTGAAGTTCTCCCTTATTACTCCCTGTGACCAAAATATTGTCAACGGAAACTAGTATAACGATAGTTGATGTAAAGATAAATTTCAGAAATAAAGAGTTATTTGCTTGGGAAGAGTGGAAGCCCAAAATGTAAATGGAACGCTTGTGTTTGTCAAACAGTCCCCGAGAGCCTTTTTGAGCGTGCACGCTAGAGGTCCCTGCTTGGAGTATGTTCATACACAATAGATTGTTCCATGTACACCGTTTCATGTAGAATCCCATTTAGGAGCTCATTGTTCACATCCACTTGATGAATGGTCCACTCTCTTGTTAGAGCAATAGTAAGAACTGTCTGAATTGTGACGGGCATTACAACAAGGCTAAATATCTCTGCAAAATCAAAGCCTGGAGTCTGATGATAGCCTTTGGCCAGTAGACGAGCCTTGTAGCATTCTATGCTATCATCGGCATTTTTCTTGACTTTATACACCTATCTGCAACCAACGATTTTCCTGTCAGCCGGTTTGGGAACAAGTTCCTGAGTGTCATTTTTGAGAAGAGCTTTGTATTCATCATCCATTGGAGTGCCTCTTGGGCTAAGGAATTTTCGTTGATAAGAGTGCAGGTGGTTAAATAGACTTAAGGCTTATAGATTCCATTATTGGACTAAGTGATCATATGGTGTTGTGGATACTTGGCCATTGTGGGCTGTGAAACAACCCCTGATTGGTTCTAATGGGTAATGGACTCGAATTACCAACACTAGGCTCGGATTGTTATGGTAAGCTGATGTGAGTTTCAGAATTTGGACTTGAAATGAAAGGATGGAAGGTAATGAGACTTGGTGAGACAGATGAGCCATAGGAAAGAGGTCTTGTTGTAGTGGGTCCAACGGATGAGATATGAGGATCTTTGTTTTCATTTGGAATAGTAGCTAAGGGCAATAAGTATATATCCGTCGAGTGAGGACTGGAAACAGTTGGGACTAACTTTGAACAAGGAAAGCTTCGTTCATCAAAGATAACATGGTGTGAGATATATATTCCGCAATCATTGCTGCGACACTTGAAGTCTTTGTATTGAGGACTAAAACCAAGAAAGAAACAAGATATAGAACAATATTCCATTTTGTGCTAGTTATATGGTCTCAAACAAGGAAAACAAGCACAACCAAAAATTTTAATAGATGAATAATCAGGATCTACCTAGAACAGTCTCTTGAGCAGGGTCTCTCCATGAAGGGACTGATGTAGGGAGTTGATTGATAAGATAGGCACTAGTTGAAAAGGCATCATCCTAGAATTTTAAGGGGAACGAGGCTTGTGCAAGGAGTGTCAAACCAAATTCTACAATATATCGATACTTACGTTCCACAATGCATGAGGCTTGTGCAAGGAGTGTCAAACCAAATTCTACAATATATCAATGCTTACGTTCCACAATGCCATTTTGTTCGGATGTGTGAGGACAAGACAATCAGCGTAAGATACTATGAGTTTTGATAAAAAGAGTTAAAGACGATATTCACCCCTAGTCAGTTTGGAGCATTTTGATTTTCTCATTGAGTAATAATTCATCTCGAGACTTGAAATGAATAAAGACTTGGCATACTTTAGACTTAAGCTTAAGAAAGTAAATCCATGTATATCGAAAGTATGCATCAACAAAACTAACATAGTATTTGAAACCATTCTACGAGGTTGTATGAGATACACCCCATAAATTAGATGTGATGAGTTGCAAGGGTTTTGTGTATTCTGTCATTGAATAGAGAAAGGCAGTTTATGGCATTTTCCAAGTTGGCAAGAAGAGCAAAAAAGAAAAGATTCATTAACACTAACAAGGACGTTACACTGAGATAAGACTTGTTTGAGGACAGAAATGGTAGGGTGCCCAAGCCTCTTATACCATAGCTTTAAGACTTCACTATTTCTATTGACTGACTTTTTTAGACGTTGAGTATACAACTTTTGATTTGATTTACCTAGAACAGAAGTATTTGCAAGACTATTCCTAATGACTGATTTCGACTAAAAAGGAGATTGTGCTTCAGGTGGACACATTGGAGATGGCTTGGTGAGATGAAAGCAGTAGAGTCCTTCATGAAGAGTCCCTTTGAACAGAGGCGTTCCTGTGGTTCGATCCTTGAATACACAAAAAGAGGGGTGAAATTCGAAATGGACATTATTATCTTTAGAAAATTGGCTAATGCTTAACAAATTTCTGGTGATGTAGGGAACATGAAGCAATTTCTATAAAGAGTATTGACGTTTAGAAAAGAGACTTTGAAGAACTGTATAACCTATGTGTTTAATAGTCAAACCTGGACTATTGCCCATCATCAGTTTGCTCGGTCCTTGGAGCTCGGTTCTAATGCTTAAGGAGCTTAAGTCAATGGTCATGTGCTTCGTTCCGCCTGAATCCGGGCACCACCCTCCATCAAAGAACACTTCAGAATCGGTAGAGGCGACTGCTGCCATAGGATTGGTTGTTAAATTCCCTCCATTACTGCTGTACTGGCTTCCTCCATTGTTGACTCTAAAGAAGTTGACATCAAAGCGATAGAAACATTTTTGTACTGTATGGCCATACCTGTCACAGAGTTGGCACTGTGGCCGCTAGTTATTGCCCCAAGATCGACCTCTGCCTCGGCCATTGGGACCTCCATTTCAGCCTCCACGACCTCTCCCATGAAGAGAAACTCTGGGTTGAGACTGACCATAGGGTGTTTGTGAAAATTTCTGACTGAAGTTTCCACTTCCACCTCCTCTTCTCGAGTTTGATTGAAAGGCCAGATTTGCAGAAGGAATAGTTCCATCAGTGTTAACTGTATATTATTCTATTATGCCCTTATGGGCCAACAAAAGAGCACAAACGTCTGAAAGGGACAAAGGCTTAGCTCTGGAAGTGGCATGAACAACTACGGAATCGTATTCAAGCCCTACTCCAGCCAGGATGTGCAACAATTGATCTTCTTCAGAGACCACATAACTGTAGGCAGCAAGTGTGTCGATGTAATTCTTCATCTTGCTCAAAGATTCTTTCATTGTTAGACCACCCTTAAGGGTCTAGAATTGCAATTTATATTGCATGACTTGAGCTCTCCCTTGAGCTGTAAAAAGCTTGTTCACTCTCGACAAAATCTGGTGAGCTATATGCCACCCAACCATTTGTGCCTGAATATTTTCGCCCATAGAGGCAAGAAGAAAGGAGACTAACAGCTGATCTTGTCTCGACCAAGCCACATATTTGGGATTCACGGAATCGGGTCAACCGCTAACAGAAGGCGTGAGCTCAGCAGGGCACTTGGTGGTGCCATCAATGAAGGCTTCAATACCTAAGCCTCGAATCCTAGCAGAAATTTGTTGTTGTCAGAGAAAAAAATTATCATCAGTGAGCTTGACGGAGTTAACTTGGTTTGTTGGATTAATTATTTGTATCGATGGTGTAGAGGCTGGGTCAGTAGTAGAAATTCGTGCTTGAACTTGAAAATCTAAGGAGGAGCTTTAAGTAGTTGTCCCTGTTTTTCCCATGGCGGCGGTGTGAAGATAGGGTAAGAAACCCTAGACTGTTCTGGTATTAAGAAAACAAATGGGAGAAGAAGACAATTGAAATAATAAATTCTGGCTTACAATTACGTCAATTGCTTTACAGGATATATATACAAGGCTGAAACAGGTGTTCACACTAGATACAAAATGCCAGCCATCACAACCATAGGTTAGCTCTGTCAGGACAATTCTGGGCAGTAATCCTAGGAGTGGTATCTCATATAATAGTGGAGAGTGGCCTAAGCTAATTAGGGAATATGCCCATTGATGCTAAGGTACACAAGCAAAGAATACAACACTTACTTTGCACTATTAAGTGAGCCTAAACCAATATCCTTAACATTCTCCAATGTTTTTTGATCCCTTGATGTGAATAATGATGTTCTGCGTTTCTTGAAGTTAAAAAAATCATTTTTACTATCTAGGTGATATTTGAATTTCTTCTCTTGTTTGGTTTTTGGTACCAATTTCAGTTCCTTTGTTCAAATCAATATCTACTATGTCAGGCTTCCCTTCTCGGTTGCCCTATTCAATCTGTTATTGAAGAAATTCTTAGTCCAAATAATGCCATTGGTGCACTAATCTATTTTGCTAATTGCACAAGACCTTTCATGGAATCGTTGGTAATTTACGAGAAAGATATAATTTTCAAAGACATTGAACAGGTGTTAAACAACTACTTCATTTTCATTGTGGAACATCTGATAGGGATATATTATTCAAAGACATATTAAATTTGATTGGGTGTTGAATATTTTTTTGATCCACATAAAAGCATCACTACACACATGCTACTTGTTTACCTACAGTGGTATTGCTATATCTTAGCGATTTATAAAGCAAACTATTTTTGTTGCATCTTTGAAGCATGCTGAAATGTTTGCAATTTATGATATAGTCATCTTATATGTATATTGTTGAGATTTTTTTCTCTAATATATAATATCTAAGAAATATGCGACCTTTTATTCGTCAAAGGAAGTCTGTTGGCGTTAAAGGAATAGGATGTAATGTCTATCACCTAAGTTAAGGAGATAAACACGCTTCCCAATAGCTTTTTTCATGCATGAGCTCATTAAGCATGTATTTAAAGATCTTTGTATGATTTTGATAAAGAAGATATGTTGACATGATTGGAAGACTATTGCATCCTACACTCTTTTTTCCTTTTCATGGTTTTGTCCTATCGATTTTCCTATTAAGGTTTTAATGAGGCAGTTCAAAGCCAAATGTTATAAGAATAATGTACTTTTTTTTTCTTAACTAAGATTTTTTCTCAAAAGGTTTTTCCTGTAAGGTTTTAACAAAACATATATGCTTAAGTGATGAATATCCAAGGGAAAGTATTATGAATAAATTAGTTTATTAGTGAGAATGTTCATATTTCTAATACCCTCATGAATTGCATTATCTCTATCTTAATAATTGTTAGAGTTGGTATTTTATAACCTCCCGGATGCAACTTTATTAGTATTATTTTATTGTTGTAAGTCTTAGCTTTTAGTCTCTTCTATTTAATTATCTTTGGCCCATATACATGGTTGGTATGGATTTTACAAGTGCACGAATCACAACAAGTAATAAAGTGATGAGAAAGTCTCATTCCCATGATGATTGTGTTTAGTTAGTTAAGTATCAAAATTAGTTAACTCTAAAATTATTTGTATGATTAAAGATAAAGTAGAAAAAATAAAAGAAAATATTCAAAAAAATAAAAGACTAGGGAATCTAACTTAACCAAAACTAATCTAATTTAATTCATTATTCTTATTGACATCGCCTATTGATCATGTTTTGAACGAAAAATCTAATGTTATTCAATATTCTTTCTGGGGATGATATTAAAAATATTACTAGCATGTAAATCCACTATCGCTTGATGTAAATTTCACTACCTTAAAGACTCATTAGAATCTATGACTCTCTCAAATGTTCATGCAAGACATTCTACTATCGCCCGATGTCGCATAAACCTTGTGGTTAACTTTAAAAGAAGCTATTCCGAAAAATTTCCTTCTAAGGTTTCAATTTTGGTCTTCTAAACAATTAATTAGTGGTCAAGCAATTAAAAGCATTAAGGACGGTAAAATTAACAACAATCATCTCTTAGAGAAAATAAATTCTTTAAAAACAAAAATAAATGAAATAAAATTAAAATAGAATTGATAATTTCATAACACTAAAAAACACAAATCAAGAATTTAACGTCTCAAATAATAAAAGTACAATTAAATATAAAAAAATTGGAAAGAAAAACCGTGTAGAGGTGTCACAATTGTCTAAGATTGACTCCTTAATCTTCAATCTCCTATTCTTGATCTTCAGTTTGTCTTCTCTATTGGATTTACAGGAAACAAAATTCTAAAGCTAAAAACAAAAAAAAAATAAAAATTACAAATGTAATTCCCCCGGCTCTCCAATTTAGGAGATATGGCCTTTTCCTAAATAATCTAAAGATGTCCAATTTATAGGTCTTTGCAGCAAAGTAGGTGTCTATTTAAAAATTCAGAAGTACTAATTTTTTTTAGACAGCGTGGGGGCGCTGCAGAGCCAAAGGCGCTGACCTTGTTACTGGATAGCGTAGGGACGCTGCAAAACCAAAAAATGACGCCTAGGCGCTGACCTTGTTGCTAGACAGCGTGGGGGCGCTGCAGAGCCAAAGAATGGCGCTTAGGCGCTGACGTTGTTGCCTCAATATTCTTCAAAATGCCTGATTTCCTTTCGTGCTACTCTCCAGTGTTTTGAAAGCAATTGCCTTTTTTATAATCAAATTTCAGAACCCCACGCCTGCCAAACGAAAGGACACCAGCAAAATAAAGGTCAAAAACCAGCTCCACGTGGCGAGTACGATTTGAAGGTGAGGAGAGCTGGTCGACGTGGCACTGCGCTGCTTTTCAAAAGATGGGTGCACACAGGAGTTTCAAGGGACGCGCCACACCGGATCCAACTCTTCAATTAAAAGTGCAAGCTGGGCCCCACTGACTTCACGCGCTTGCGGTGGAAGGTGAGTACATCCACCCTCTGGTGCTCTTATAAAGACGATCCGACGGCTTTGGAGACGCGTGTATGAAACATGCTTATTCTTGTATCTGATAGTGTTTGCAGACCTTTTTAATCCGAATTTTTTTTTACCTCTTTTGCTTGTTAAATGCCACATTCCCAACTTTTCAATTTCATCCGATTTAGCTGCACAAATAAAAGAAAATACATAAGATAGTTATTAATGGTTTTTCAGAGTTTGTATGAGATGATAAATTTTAAGATTATTTTTCTATTTATTTCCCTTGAGTCTTTTTATTTAATTGTTTTGCATTTGTTGTATTTGTTTCGTCTTTTACCCTGGTGTCTCTCTCTCCTATTCTATTTTGAATTTGGGAACTTCGATTTTAATCATTTTTCTGCCCAATTTCGCTTCGCACATATTCTGTTGTGTTATTTGGGCATCTTGTGTCTTATTTTATCAGTCACCCTATGCAAACAGGGTCCTAGATCACAACTTCTTGGAAGATCAGCTGCGCCTCCTGGGGCTGGTAGTACAACAACTTCTCCCCTTTCCTATGCGAATTCACCGACGCCTAGCACAACTACGATTTCAGCATCAGCAGCAGCTCCTTTCTCAACAATAGTTAATGCAATCTGCAATCCGCAATAAGCAATCAGCGGCGGAGCTGGGCATGGCCGGGCGGGGCCTGCTTCCATTGAATTTTTTAAAATTAAAATATGACCCTTTAAAAATTTTGACTTTTTCAGTTTTACCCCTATAAAATTTTTTTATATATGCTCCTGCTAAATTTTACTTCTTTTTTAAATTATTTTCTATATTTTCCTATAAACAACTTTAATCCTTTTAATAATGAGCTATTGTAATATGTTTTATGATTATATATATATAGGAGATTTTTATGGTTTTTGTATCATTTTCACACCTTGTATTTAGAGACATGTACTTTATAGTTGGAATTGAGTCATGTTTGTACCTTTACGTGTCATTCATGTTATAAACTTACACCTATTAGTCAAAAGTGGTTTTAACTGTAGAAATACCTAAATATCCTCCTCTTTTATATTTTTTTCTTTTTTTTTTTAATTTTTCTAAGGACATTTAGATCTTTTTTGAGGTCAAAATTTAGCAGTCACGAATGAAAAAAGTGAGAATTGAGCATAATTTGAAATCTAAAAGCAGATATATATATATATATATATATATATTTATTTATATATAAACTTCAACAAGATAATGCATGATTTTTATAACCTCAAAGTGGTAGTATAAAAATAAAAAGAAAAAGAAAAAAAAATTTATAGTAGGATATCCTTGTTGATATGATCAAAATCACATTAAATAAAAAAAATATGCAAAAAAATTATTGAACTATAACGTATCAAGACAAAGCCCTATTAATAGTTTTTTTCTCCATAGCATAAAGTTCTCTACATGTGTTTAGTACTTCTTACAAAAAATATTGTACTATAATTTTTGTGTCATTTAGTTAATTTTTTTTAGAAAGTAATATATTACTATGCCCCCACTAAAATTGAAGGCCGGCTCCGCCATTATCGGCAATGCAAGGCCTATAGGGCAGGTATGATGTCGTTGACAAATAACAAACAAGTTTTTCTTTTCTAGGGTGACCCTGAAGAAATATATAATCCCACTTTACGTCTTAATGGAAGAAATATATACCATTGGGCAACCAAAATGGAAGAAACTAATTATTATAAAGAGCTCGAAAAAAAACTTGGAATAAAAACGATGCACAAAAAAAGGAAGGATCAAAGGAGCCTAAAAAGTTACACATTAAACAACTTGTCACCCAGACTCTTTTGCTTCCACGCTAATGCTTCGTCCCTGAGAGATTTCATGTAGTCTGACATCTCAGATTTATATTTTTTGAACCTCTCGTTCCTCTTCTTGTAGTTCTCCAACTCGGCTTCGAGCTTTTTACAGATTTTCTCTTCGTATCTAATTGCTTCAAAACCTAAAAAAGCTTTCACACTTTTTTTAAGAGAATCCTCGTATTCGTCAATTTCGAAGTCCGCAATCTTTTCAATTCCTTTCAGGCAGAAATAAAAGTTTCTAAGATCATCCCTTGTGAGGTCTTCCGCCTTAATTCTGCACATATTGTCGATGACTATACAGAGTTGAGTAGTGATGATGCTCCTCACTGCTGGTGTCAGACTTTTCATGTGTCCAAGATCTCCATATTTGTGCAGCAATGTCTTCAGAATCGGAGCCAGCGTTTTTGTGTAACGTCCCGAAATTTATTTAACATTAATGTAATGTAAATGATGAATTAGTGTGCCATAATTAAAGTTTTAACTTTAATTAGATTATTTGGTTGGGTTTTTAGTTTTTGGTTGTTTTGTTAAATTGATGTGTTCAAAAGATTTCTTATTGATTTAAAATGATGTTTTGAGTTTTAAAACACAACAATTTGTAACATGTTAAAAATACTCTGTTTTACAAAACCGTGGGCGGCACATGGTTTTCGCACAGTAAAACTGCCCACCGATTTTCTCTATTTATTTTCCTTCTCTCTCTCTCTCTCTCTTCACTCTCACGGGCTCTCTCTCTCTCTTCCCTCTCTCTCACTCGGCAGCCCCTCTCTCTCTCTCAATCTCTCTCTAAATTTTTGAAAACCGCATTCGAATCCAAGCTTCGGAACAGCAAGGAGGAAGCTCGGGGACGTGATTCGGCGACCGAGAACGCGGATTGAAGCTTCGATTCGAGGTTAGATTCGAAATTTCTAAACTTTTTCAAAATTTTCGATTTTGTGTGTTTTTGAAATCTAAGTTTGTTTTAGCTTAGAAAACCGTGGATTTGTGTTAAATGAGCTTAGAACAACTAGAATCTAAACCTAGATTGAAGAAAAACGGATTGGATTCAAGATTTTCATTTTTCTCCTCTTTTTTCTCATTTTCGGATTTTTGAAGATTTTGAGTTCAAATGTTGTTTAAATGATTCCAAACATGTTTTAGAATGTTTTTCTATCAACTATAGTTATTTTTCATGCCTGGGATTTGAGAAAAACAGGTTGGAATTCAGATTTGGATTTTGGGGATCGAGAAACCCGTGGCTGGGATTTCTGGATCTTCCCAGTTCGGCAGGCCGAAGTTCATGTTCGGCAGGCCGAAGTTCATGATCGGCAGGCCGGTGTTCTTCCGACCGGCAGGCCGAATCTGGGGAGATGTTCGGCAGGCCGAACCTCGTTTCCGGCAGGCCGAACTGTACAGTTCGGCAGGCCGAAGCAGGGCGTCCGGCAGGCCGACCGAGGCATGGAAAATTTTTGTGATTTTTACCCGATTTCACTGTTTTGAACCCTGATTTAAATCCCAACCTTATAGGATGATTTTAATGATACAAATGGCACACTAGGACATCATGAAATGATTTAGTAACATAGAATGTTTCGAACTAGATATTGATCGACTTAGTTTGTATCTAGGATTGTTCGTGGTTCCGTGGAGCTAACGTATAGCGGATCGAGATTATGGTGTGGGGTACCGGCACGAGTACTGAGGTAGGACTTCTATCCTATTTCTTTGGTAGCTTGGTTTTGAAATGATTTGGCTTTGAAAATGACTTCTATCAAAATGTTTTCAACGGTTGTTTGAAAATGGTTTTATCGGTTATATTTGTATATACCGTGACATGAAATGAATTTCATAATGAATGTAATTGACAACACTCGGTAATTGGGTTTTGAATGACAATGATAATAAACACATGGGCATGATGCCATATCAGAGATCGGGTCGTGTTGTGATCGACCTTGGGGGCAGGTCCCGAAACCCAGCTGGGCCACTACGGTGGTGATATCATGGTTTGCCTAGGTAAAAGTAAACTGGTGTTTTTATTTGACGAGTAGACTGTTCTGTGTCAGAACGGTTCTACTCAATTTATTTATTTACTTATTCAAGTTCCCTTTCTATATAACTCCTGATAATGTTATGTTTCTTTGCATTAAATTATTTTATAAAACTTAGTCCTACTGAGCCTTTCGCTCACGTTTTATTGTTTTAAATTCCCCCCCCTTCTAGGTGGTTTCCCATTTAGGTTTGGAGAAGATTCTTCGGACCGAACCCAGGAGCACTAGGAGAATTTATTTACAATCTGTATTTATTAATTAAGGCATGTAAGACTTAACTTTATTTGTGCTTGGACTGTAATTGTATTTGTGATATTGTCAGATCCATGTGTGTGCACAAGTTGTGGGTTGTGGAACCCATATTCGCGGTTTTTATTCAATTATTGTTATTTGTTTAATAATTTTAAATTCTTTATAAAATGTGGTGGAAATTTTTCTTTATTTCTTACTTAATTGGATTTTTAAACCCTTAATTTCCATTAAACTCTCTTTTAATTAACCTAAATATTCCGCCACGTCACCTCCCGTACTCCGGGGCGTGACAGAATGGTATCAGAGCTCAAGGTTATGAACCTTGGGAATTGTGCACACATAGGTTTGACAATGAAATACCTCTGACAGTCCAAATTTTGTTTTCAGAAGTGAGAGAATGGCACCTAGACGTCGTTCGACAGCTGACGCCGAGTTCGGAAATGATGAGGGCCTGATGAGGTCTATGATTGCGGCTTTCCGGCAGATGGCAGCCAGGACTAGACCGGAAGACTCCAGTGTTGGTAGTCGGCATGCCTTCTTTAAGGAATTTCGGCGGGCGTCTATTCCGACTTTTGATGGCAATGGGGATCCGCAGTTAGCAGAGTATTGGTTGGATTCGATCTTGAAGCATCTTGATACCCTTGGTGTGCCTGAGGAGTATCGTGTGGAGTTTGCGGCGTATAAGCTCGAGGGTGGCGCTAACACCTGGTGGAAACAAACTAAGCGTCTGGAGCGCGGTGGCGATATCGGTTGGGACAAGTTCGAGGATCTGTTCTATGATCGGTATTTTCCGCAGGGGTATAGAGATCAGAAAGCAGCTGAGTTTTATAGATTGCAGCAGGGTGATATGTCAGTTCGGGAGTATGAGGCAAAGTTTAGCGAGTTGGCTAGGTTTGCTCCATCAGCTGTGGCATCGGAGCGCGAGAAATGCATCAAGTTTCAAGAAGGACTCAAGGCTCCTATTCGGCGGCAGTTGGTTGCTCTACGGCTTAGGGGTTTCGGAGAGCTTGTGTCGTCGGCGATCTCCGTGGAGAATGATTACGTGCAGTATTGTGAGGACCGAGCCAAGGCTTCAGGAGGACCGCAGAGGAGTGGCAGGAAGAGCACCAGTAGTCGTCCAGCTCCGGGGAAAGGCAAGCAAGGCGGTGCGACCAGTGGCAGTAGCAGTTCGTCTGGCAGCGGGCGCAGCAACCCCTACAGCTTTCATTGTCATTTCTGTCAGCAGCCCGGACACATCAAGAGGAATTGCCCGATCAGGAGTGCTCGTCTTGGATCACAGACCGGGGAGGATGCCAGTCGTTCGTCTCAGCCTCAGCCTCAGACCCTACCTCCGCCTCCGCAATACCCGCAGTTGCAGTATCCGCAGTTTTCTCCTCAGCAATTCTCATATCCGGCACGGGGACAGCAGCCGCAGTATTTTCAGCGCAGTGTTCCTCAGTATAGAGCTCCGAGTACAGGTAGTGTGCAGTCGTCTCCATCTCAGCAGCATCGGCCGAGTAATGCAGGACCCAGTAATGTTGGTAGAGGAAAAGGAAAAGCGCCAGTACAGGTTCATGCAATGGCATCTGGAGGGTCAGATTCTCAGATTGGTAACGCGGTTGTCGATGGTATGGTTTTGGTTTCTAGATCTCTAGCTCGCGTTTTATTTGATACCAGTGCCTCTCATTCTCTCATTTCGAGTTCTTTTGTACATGCCTTGGGATTAGAAGTAGAAGAGTTTAAGGAACCCCTAGTTATAACTTCTCCCTTGGGGCGGGTGTGTGTGAATTGTATGTGTAAATCATGTAAAATAAAGATTGGGGATGAGATTTTGAAAAGTGATTTGATTGTACTCCCCATGAGTTCCTATGATGTGATTTTAGGGATGGACTGGTTGTCCAGATATAGTGCAGTTGTGGACTGCCAACTTAGAAAAGTGACCCTAGTGTCTGATAGTGGGACGGTAATCACTTACCAGGGTGGTGGTGATTGGCTAATGAGTGAGCGTCTCATGAAGTCATGTTTAGGAGGGCGAAGGAATCTAGATTGTTTTGCTTTTCTTGCCAATCTAGATTGCGAGCCCTATGTTTCGAGTAGTAGTGTAGCGATTCCGGTGGTTGGTGAGTTCGAGGATGTCTTCCCCGACGAGTTATCAGGGTTACCACCGCATCGGGAGATTGAGTTTGGTATCGAGTTGTTTCCAGGGACATCACCGATTTCTATGGCACCTTATCGGATGGCGCCGGCAGAAATGAAGGAATTGAGGAAGCAACTTCAGGAGCTTGCTGATAAAGGATATATTCGGAATAGCACATCTCCGTGGGGAGCACCAGTTTTGTTCGCTAAGAAGCACGATGGGACTCTCAGGTTATGTGTGGATTATCGGCAGCTGAATCGTGTTACGGTGAAGAACAAGTATCCTTTGCCTAGGATTGATGAGCTATTTGATCAGTTGGGAGGTTCGCGATACTTCTCGAAGATTGATTTGCGGTCAGGTTATCATCAGCTCAGAATCAAGGAAGAGGATATTCCCAAGACAGCTTTTAGGACTCGGTATGGGCACTTCGAGTTTTTGGTTATGTCGTTTGGGTTGACGAATGCTCCGGCAGCTTTTATGGATTTGATGAACAGGATATTTAGGCCGTATCTGGATCAGTTTGTGATCGTGTTCATCGATGATATTCTTGTGTATTCTAAGACTTGGGAGGAGCATGAGCAGCATCTTCGGATCGTGCTTCAGACTTTGCGGGAGCACCAGTTGTATGCTAAGAGGGAAAAGTGTGAGTTCTGGTTGACTGAGGTCAAATTTCTGGGTCATGTCATTTCGGAGCATGGTATTTCAGTGGATCCGTCCAAGATTGAAGCTATATTGGAGTGGGAACGACCAAGGAATGTAGCGGAGATTCGCAGCTTCTTAGGTCTTGCTGGATATTACAGGAAATTTGTAAAGGACTTTTCGAAGATTGCAGCTCCGTTGACGAGGTTGATCAGGAAAAACGTCAGGTTTGAGTGGGATGAAGATTGTGAGTCTGCTTTTCAGGAATTGAAGAACCGGTTGACTTCAGCTCCAGTATTAGTTATTCCTAGTAGTGATGAGCCGTATGAGGTTTATGCTGATGCTTCAGGGCGCGGACTTGGATGCATGTTGATGCAGCATGGACGTGTGGTTGCGTACGGATCGAGACAGCTACGACCTCACGAGCGGAATTATCCTACTCACGATTTAGAGCTTGCAACGGTGATCTACGCGCTGAAGATTTGGAGATGTTACTTGTATGGGGCATCGTTTCAGGTCTTCTCCGATCATAAGAGTTTGAGGCATTTGTTCACTCAGAGGGATCTCAATCTGAGGCAGCGCAGATGGGTGGAGTACATGGAGGATTATGATTTCGCTTTGCAGTATCATCCCGGGAAAGCTAATGTGGTCGCGGACGCGCTTAGCAGGAAATCTTCAGGGATTCTCGCTTGTTTGATTTTTGAGGACTGGAGCAGGGATGCGACAGTGAGTGAGTATCGGCTACTGTATCATGAAGACGGTGATCGAGTTTTTTTGTATCATGTGGAAGCGACTCCAGCTCTTGTTCGGATGGTGAAGCAAAGTCAGTGGCAGGATCGACATTTGCAGGGGATTTGGTCGCGGATTCAGAACGGGGAACAGTTCGAGGAATGGAGCGTGCATGCAGATGGGTCGTTGTACTTCCAGGAGCGTCTTGCAATTCCAGTTATCGTCGAGGTGACGAAAGCCGTTCTAGACGAAGCTCATAGGTCTCAGTTTGCTATTCATCCGGGGAGCACCAAGATGTATCGTGATTTGAAGAGGCACTATTGGTGGAGAGGCATGAAGAAAGATGTTCGCGAGTACGTGGCCAAGTGTTCGACGTGTCTTCAGGTGAAAGCTGAGCATCAGAAGCCTGCAGGTCAACTTCAGCCGCTTCCTATTCCAGGTTGGAAATGGGAGCATGTGACGATGGATTTTCTCACAGGTTTGCCGAGGACGGAGCAGCGGCATGATGCAGTTTGGGTTGTGGTCGACAGGTTGACGAAATCGGCGCATTTCATTCCGTTTAGGTCGACGTGTTCTAGGAAGATTCTCGGGGAGTTGTATATGCAGAACATTGTGAGGTTGCATGGAGTTCCTTTGTCCATCACCTCTGATCGAGACACCAGGTTTAATGCTAAGTACTGGAGGAGTTTTCAGGAGGCTTTGGGTACGGATTTGAACTTCAGTACGGCGTTTCATCCTCAGACTGATGGGCAGTCTGAGCGGGTTATTCAGGTTCTCGAAGATATGTTGCGTGCTTGTGCGTTGGACTTCGGCGGGAATTGGAAGCAATATTTGCAATTGGCGGAGTTCGCGTACAACAACAGTTATCAGGCGAGTATCGGTATGGCACCATTTGAGGCATTGTATGGGCGACCGTGTCGGTCACCTGTGTGTTGGGCCGAGCCGGAGGATCGAGTTATTCTCGGGCCAGATGAGATTCGTGACAGCAACGAGAAAGTCGCGGTGATTCGGGATCGGTTGAGAGCAGCTCAGAGTCGGCAGAAGAGCTACGCGGATAGGAGACGTAGACCTTTAGAGTTCGCGGGTGGAGATTTTGTTCTCTTGAGGGTGTCACCTCGTAAGGGAACTATGCGGTTCGGGGTGAGTGGGAAGCTCGCGCCGAGGTATATCGGGCCATTCGAGATCACTCAGCGTGTTGGTGTGGTCGCTTATCGGCTTGATCTTCCGCCCGAACTTTCTCATGTGCACGATGTGTTTCATGTGTCGATGCTTAGGAAGTGTCCACCTGAGCAGGGTAAGATAGTATCATTTCGCGATGTGCAGGTTCAGGAGGATACGACGTACGAAGAAGTGCCGATTCAGATCATCGACCTGAAAGTGATTAGCTTGCGTCGTCGTGAGATACCGTTGGTAAAGGTCGTGTGGCAGCATCACGGTGTTGATGAAGCCACTTGGGAGTTAGAGTCGAGTATGCGGGAATTGTATCCGCATTTGTTTTGTTTTTGAGATGAGTTGTAAATTTCGAGGACGAAATTTCTTTTAGGGGTGGAGAGCTGTAACGTCCCGAAATTTATTTAATATTAATGTAATGTAAATGATGAATTAGTGTGCCATAATTAAAGTTTTAACTTTAATTAGATTATTTGGTTGGATTTTTAGTTTTTGGTTGTTTTGTTAAATTGATGTGTTCAAAAGATTTCTTATTGATTTAAAATGATGTTTTGAGTTTTAAAACACAACAATTTGTAAAATGTTAAAAATACTCTGTTTTACAAAACCGTGGGCGGCACATGGTTTTCGCACAGTAAAACCGCCCACCGATTTTCTCTATTTATTTCTCTTCTCTCTCTCTCTCTCTCTTCACTCTCACGGGCTCTCTCTCTCTCTTCCCTCTCTCTCACTCGGCAGCCCCTCTTTCTCTCTCAATCTCTCTCTAAATTTTTGAAAACCGCATTCGAATCCAAGCTTCGGAACAGCAAGGAGGAAGCTCGGGGACGTGATTCGGCGACCGAGAACGCGGATTGAAGCTTCGATTCGAGGTTAGATTCGAAATTTCTAAACTTTTTCAAAATTTTCGAATTTGTGTGTTTTTGAAATCTAAGTTTGTTTAAGCTTAGAAAACCGTGGATTTGTGTTAAATGAGCTTAGAACAACTAGAATCTAAACCTAGATTGAAGAAAAACGGATTGGATTCAAGATTTTCATTTTTCTCCTCTTTTTTCTCATTTTCGGATTTTTGAAGATTTTGAGTTCAAATGTTGTTTAAATGATTCCAAACATGTTTTAGAATGTTTTTCTATCAACTATAGTTATTTTTCATGCCTGGGAATTGAGAAAAACAGGTTGGAATTCAGATTTGGATTTTTGGGATCGAGAAACCCGTGGCTGGGATTTCTGGATTTTCCCAGTTCGGCAGGCCGAAGTTCATGTTCGGCAGGCCGAAGTTCATGATCGGCAGGCCGGTGTTCTTCCGATCGGCAGGCCGAATTTGGGGAGATGTTCGGCAGGCCGAACCTCGTTTCCGGCAGGCCGAACTGTACAGTTCGGCAGGCCGAAGCAGGGCGTCCGGCAGGCCGACCGAGGCATGGAAAATTTTGTGATTTTTACCCGTTTTCACTGTTTTGAACCCTGATTTAAATCCCAACCTTATAAGATGACTTTAATGATACAAATGGCACACTAGGACATCATGAAATGATTTAGTAACATAGAATGTCTCGAACTAGATATTGATCGACTTAGTTTGTATCTAGGATTGTTCGTGGTTCCGTGGAGCTAACGTATAGCGGATCGGGATTACGGTGTGGGGTACCGGCACGAGTACTGAGGTAGGACTTCTATCCTATTTCTTTGGTAGCCTGGTTTTGAAATGATTTGGCTTTGAAAATGACTTCTATCAAAATGTTTTCAACGGTTGTTTGAAAATGGTTTTATCGGTTATATTTGTATATACCGTGACATGAAATGAATTTCATAATGAATGTAATTGACAACACTCGGTAATTGGGTTTTGAATGACAATGATAATAAACACATGGGCATGATGCCATATCAGAGATCGGGTCGTGTTGTGATCGACCTTGGGGGCAGGTCCCGAAACCCAGCTGGGCCACTACGGTGGTGATATCATGGTTTGCCTAGGTAAAAGTAAACTGGTGTTTTTATTTGACGAGTAGACTGTTCTGTGTCAGAACGGTTCTACTCAATTTATTTATTTACTTATTCAAGTTCCCTTTCTATATAACTCCTGATAATGTTATGTTTCTTTGCATTAAATTATTTTATAAAACTTAGTCCTACTGAGCCTTTCGCTCACGTTTTATTGTTTTAAATTCCCCCCCCTTCTAGGTGGTTTCCCATTTAGGTTTGGAGAAGATTCTTCGGACCGAACCCAGGAGCACTAGGAGAATTTATTTACAATCTGTATTTATTAATTAAGGCATGTAAGACTTAACTTTATTTGTGCTTGGACTGTAATTGTATTTGTGATATTGTCAGATCCATGTGTGTGCACAAGTTGTGGGTTGTGGAACCCATATTCGCGGTTTTTATTCAATTATTGTTATTTGTTTAATAATTTTAAATTCTTTATAAAATGTGGTGGAAATTTTTCTTTATTTCTTACTTAATTGGATTTTTAAACCCTTAATTTCCATTAAACTCTCTTTTAATTAACCTAAATATTCCGCCACGTCACCTCCCGTACTCCGGGGCGTGACATTTTGGTACCATGTAACCATCTACATCTTCTACTTTTTGCCTTAAATACTTGTCATCTAATTTTAATAAACCTTCTTCAGGTGTGAAAAGTTCAAGCTCGCACTTGAAGTTGTGATAATTGTCGTCGTCAAACGACAAAAGTTGTTGAATTTTATCAATATCTTCTATAGTGCCGTCAGGATCGAATATAACATTCAATCGTCTTAACAAATTATACTCACCCGTTCGAGAAACCTTTTCTGATGGGTCCGAATAAGCAGCTGGATCTATCAACATTGCCTTTTCTTCTTCGGTAAGGCTATCCTTTATTTCTTTCAGAGTCAATTCTTTTGCCTGATGCTCCATTGATTCCTTCCATAACCGATCCCATCGGCTCTCTCCCAAGGCCTGAAGCTCCATATCTTTAGCGCCCCCCTTTATCACCTTCAGAATCTGATATAAATAAGACACTAAGTTCAGTGCAAGTAGAATTAACTGATTAGTCTTGTACACAAACCAATTAGCAGCTTCTTTTACAACACCAAAGTCATTAGCTTATATAAAAAGATCAGGCAATTGTACTTTCACTTGCTTCGTACATACTCTCAATTTAGTAATTAATTCAGCCTTCGTCGACTATAGCTTTCATGCCTTTTAATTTTTTAGGTGCTCCATTTATGTGTCGTTTGGTTATCCTTTTTTTTTTAATAATTTATTATTATCTTAATTGAAAGCATATGCTTAGTTTGCTATTATTATTTTTTTTTCGGGATATGGGTTTCTAAAATTTTCTTCAAAGTTTAAATTTGTTTCCTTGATTTACGTGTTGGGCAAATTAGACTGTAAATTACTTAGGGGTACATGTGAGAAAATAGTATTTGAAAGGGTTGTGGAAAAAAGACGTTTAAATAAAAACATATTTAAGAAAAAAAACATTTCAGTGTTGCAATTAGGGATGAAACTTATTCATAAGAATCACATTTGAAAAAAAATAATATATATATATATATATATATATATATATATATAATTATTTTAAACGACTACGTAAAAATATTTTTAGTCTTCCATGTGATGAAAGTTATTTCGATAGAGTTATAAACCAAAAATGTAGTGAAAAGATGCACTTTTGTTGAATGTATACACGAATGCACACGCACATACACATTGAATGTGTACAACTGCGGCCCGTCCAAGTGGCTTTTTCACAATTTAACTTCAACAAGAAACAAAAAATTCTGGAGTTTTTTATTACTTTGCCGTATTTGTATTGAAATTTTCGGTAAAGCTTCAGTTGTACCGTACATTTTGACTTTTTATATAGTCATATTTCAATTTAAAGTACAAAATAAACTAAAAATCGACAACGTATGGGCGACGACTAGTTTACGAAATTAAGTTTTAAAAAGAAACACCAAACAGATTTAAGCAGAAGACATGGGCTTCAATATATAAACGACTTATTCAGCTATATATATACTAAGTACGTCCATTTTATTTTGATTTTAATACATTTTGTCCCAAAAATTATACTGATACTTCTATGTTTTATCATTGTAACGTAGACACCTATTAACCCAAACTAATCACACTGACATTATCTACACTTTACCATAAATTATGGAGACATCCCTACTGTGAGTTGACCGTCAATGTTGACCAAACCTTAACTGTTAAAATTTTTTAAAACTACAAAAATGTCCCTCTATGCATAAAAAACATTTTTAGTTGTATACCTAGTTTGAAATGATATTTTCACCCCTATTTTGAATAAAAAAAATGAGTTTGATTGATTTTTTCACACGTTTATCTATAATTTTGACTAGCAAGTGAAAATTTATTTATCCTTTTTTAAAATTTCCAAGAAAATTCATTATGTATAATGTGTCAATAATTTTCAGCATTTTAAAACTAACTAGATCTTACTCAACCATAGGAAGTTCAGGACTCAATTGTAACTACAAAATACAATTCTAACTGATTTTTGCTGTAGTTTTTTCTCTTACAAAATTGAATAAAAAATTAGTTAAAACTATATTTTGTAGCTCCAACTGAGTTCTCAAACACCCTTTTAGTTAGTTATCTTCCTAATATTCTATTTTTTTCATAGAATAAAAATTATAACAAAATTGCAAAAATTTAAAAAAAGATAGAGATAAAAAAACAAATATAAAACTTTAATACTTTAAACCCCACCTCCCCACCCTCTCTCCCTTCTTTCTCTCTCTCTTCTTTGTTTCGAGATCTAGAGGTGTGACGGGCGTGGGGTGACCTGGCTAGGTCTAGGAGGTCGACAACGGTAAGGGGGAGGAGACGCAATGGGGTTGATTTAGCTATGGCGAGAGCCAACAGTGTGGAGGCTACAAGGGTGGGTTGGTTGGGATTAGGGCCAACGAGGGGGGTGGGGTGAGGAGGAAGGGGGCGATGGTGAAAGGGGCATGACGGGCATGGGGGCAACTAGGAGGGGGGCTCAACAGGGGAGAGTGGGGATTTATTTATGATTTGAACTTTTTTTTTCTAACAATTAAATTAAAAGTTGTGATTTAGTGCTATTCAACCTGTGGTTGAGATAAAAAAGAGGTATTTTATCATTTTAAACGAAAAGCTAACAGTGCTAAATGCATAAAGTGTCAATGTAATTAGTTTTGGCCAAATAGGTGTCTTTGCTCTTTTGACAAAACATGAGGGGTGTCAATATAATTAATCTAAAATAAATGTTAAATCTTGAAGAAATTAAACGTCTATAATTTACCGATAATATTTTAGCTTTCAAAATATTCTCCATCCCTTTTCCCACATCAAGAGAGTTTTTTTTTTTTTTTTTTTTTTGGGGGGGGGGGGGGCATATACGGTAGCAAGGACATTGTAACTCTCCTAACTAGGAATATATTTGTATTGACCAACACTACGTATCATTTTGAGTTTATCTCTTTTCAAATTTTAGATACGAGCTAATATTATGCTAACTATGATTTATTTTTAATTAGTATATAATATCCTTCATTACCACGGATTTTTGTGACAAAAGGTTTTATAAGATCTTTTTATATTGGCATAATAGTATTCCAAAAAACTATTTGAAATCTGCATACCTCATCAAATAAGCAGTGTACGTGGGTAGCAAATCTGCATGCTTCACAATAATAAAAGCGACAAGATTGATCTCTTTCTTCTTCACAGATATCGCAATAATATTGATCTAAATCATCTTTTGTGATTGAATGATCAGATAAAATCAGAGGGTGCATGTGGAACTCATATTTGATGGTGAATGGCAACGGACCACATAGGAAATGTAAGTTGAAAACGCAATCCATACAACGAAACAGGAATAATCGAGTTTGATTCACTTCGTTTGGCTCATCTTCAGACCTTTGATTATAAGATTTTCGACAAGCATCACACCAAATTTCGCAGCAAGATTTCTCTACTAACCAAAGGAAATGATCGTGACTTAGGCATCTTACACTTGTGGAAAGGGAGACACATTTTGTACAGAAGAAAAAGTCACACCCAACTTCATAACAACTGAAAATGAGCCTACAATCTTTTCTGCAACAAGAAAGGCAAGATCGAGGCTTACTGACCTGGAGAATGAGAGAGTTGTGTGCTAAATGGAAAGGATGCCGAAGTTCCCTTGGTAAATCTGCGCAAGATTTATGGAGAAAATTCTCACATTTCTCGTACGTGCAACAATAGGCTGGAGCAGACCAAACAGATTGGCATGCAAAACATTTTGCTCCTCTTTTGTTACCACCATCATGATCATGATGCTCCACCAGGGTCATAGGCTGCTGATGGCAGGCAAATTGAACGACATCGACATCAGGCGCTATGCTTGGCAGTGGGATCGTAGCGCATTTCATGTGCATGTAGGAATTAGGGCACTTCTGGTCGCATGAGTAACGATATTCTTCACTTTCAAAGGGCTTGTCACAGTAATGACAGTGACTGGTTGGAAGCAAGAGAGCTGGGTGGTGTGGTTTCAAAGAGAGAGGATGGTGTGGATGCAATGTGTGGTAGTCGATGTGTTGGGGAAACTTAGAACATTCTAGGTGGATAACAAATGCACACCTTGTGCAAACGTAACACGCTTTCTCCTTAGGGATTGAACGAGCGCACATGCTGCAGAAGAGTTGGATATGATCATCTTCCCGATAAAACTCTAAAGGATGCTCGTGACTGAAATGATCAAGTGGAAGGGGTTCCATTTCTCCCTCAACCTGAGCCATAGAAGATAACTAAAAATATCATATATCCAGTACTTCTTGTGATGAATGTTATTTATTTGCGCTCCAATAGCCTCCGTGAATGCTACTTCCAACACGTCTCTATGTGATGTCGTCGTCATAATAAAGTTTTAACGGAATGCCTTGATCACGACAAAAGTTATCTGAAACAATTTCGTAATCAAAATATATAAATGGTTACTATTCTGTGGGCCAGTTTGGCATTATAGTACTGTGTTGTTGAAATATATATATATTTTGAAACTTTTTGTTTTTGAAATATTTATTGTCAATACTCAATTGCGATGCCTGAAATGTTATTGTGACAAGAAATCGATGGACATTTGGTAAACTTTTTTCTTCTTCTTTTTGTTTTTCAAAAGCAGCTATGAATACACCAAAAGCTTGCAGTAACTAGATGTTTGATAATTAGCGTTGACATATAATTACTAAAATAGACATACTTAATTTGTTTTCATTTGACAATTTCTTTGAGTCTGCATGTTCATAGTTTTTTTGCTTTTATTCCAATATAAGGTCAACATTAATCCTAATTTGTTATGGTCTACTGTATTGATTCATGGTTTACTACTGTCATTTTTAAATATTTGATAATTATTGAAAATGCTTGATAATAATGAATAAAAAATATTTGATAATTATTTTAAAATAAATAATGGGCATATTGAGAACTATATATTATTATTAGTGACGTCTTAGTAAATTTGAATAAGCAGTTGTGTAAAGGAAACTCATAACCTAATTACTTTTTAAAATTCACTGCAAGGCATTAGTTTTTCAGAAACTGTTTAGCTTTACCAAATGCCTTATTGACTTTGCTTCAAAATGACTCAAATATATTATTCTGCACGTCATTACACAACAATTGGTATTCTTCTTTTGCAATCCATTCTTTTTATTTTTGTCGTTTTCAAAGATATTCTTATGACTATTCTCAACTAATACTTTAGCTGAATAAAGCTATACACTTCCCACTAAAAGAAGGTAAGGATATATTCTGTTTTTTCTTTTGCTTTTTTTTTTTCTTTGTTTTTCTTTTCGCTTGACCTATCCGCTTTCCAATATCCTGTTGGAAAAAGTAAATATATATTTTGCATTCTACTTTTCCTTTTTCAGCTTGTTTAGTACTCCGCTCATTAGTTTCTCATCGAAGAAAAATCTTCAAGCAAAGAAATTCATAGAAGTTATACTTGTATAACTCGGAAAGAATAACTTCATTATCAAAGCCATTCTTCATTTGTAGTTTACAATAGAGATTTTTGTGCTATAGGTACCCAAATTGTAACTTTTGTTATTTGGGTCCTCGTTTTAAGAATTTAAGCATTTAAATCCCGGAGGATATGCTACTTCCAAGATGCCTCTATGGAAAATATTGTAGTCATAATAAAGTTCCAAGGGAACCTTGATCACTACAACAGTGATGCATAATAACTTCGCAGTCAATATATATAAATGAGTACAATTCTAAGGGCTAGTTTGGCATATTATTGTCCAGTGTTGTTGTCAATAGTTAATTGTATTGTATCGAATGTTATTGTAACAAGAAACCAACAGACATTTGGTAAACTTTTTTCCAAAGCAAAATGAATATAACAAAAGCTCGCAGTAAATAGATTTTTGGTAAATTACAGATAAACTAGCGTGAAGATATAATTTCTAAAATGGACATCTTTGTTGTCATTTGACAATATCTTTTAATTCGCAATTTGTTTCTGCGTGTGTCATAACACAACAATATAGGTACTACTTCTGCAATCCATTCTTTTTATTTTTCGGTTTTTCAAAGATATTCCTACTATTATTCTCAATAACAATATTAGCTGAATAAAAGTCTACACTTCCCCAACTTTAGAAGGTAAGGATACGTAGGAATCTTTTCTTTTCTTTTCTTTCCTTTTTCTAGCTTGACCTCTCTTTCTTTCCCTTTTGGATTGTGAAGCAAAGAATTTTCTTTTTGTTGGGTACCCTCCTTCTTTTGCTTCTTTTGCACATGTAACGGTCTACCAAATCTCATTTAGCTCCTTTCCCTTTTCCTTCCTAGATCCGGATAAAAAAAAAAGCAATTAATGTGTCGTTTTCATTTTGGTTTTTATTTTTAGAAAAAACTATAAATGTAAATGTTTTGAAAAATGTGCCAACAGTTTTTTAAATTTTGTTTGGTTGTATGTAGTGGTGTATTTTTTAACACAAATATTTTTTACTAAAAAAATATTAATATAATAAACCTATTAGGAACACTTTTCATATATTAATTAATAATTTCTTATTATCATTGAAAAAACGAATATGTAAAAAAAAAAGAAGGAAGATTTTTTTTCATCTCCTCTTCCTCTGTTCTAGTGAGCCAGGACTACGGTGATGGCCCACAGAAGATTGATAGATTACGTAGAGATCGACGACCCATGTGCGACTCCCTTCAGCGACGTTTCGATGGGATCTAATGGGGATTCAATGCTAGGCTAGGTTCGATTGGGACTTGGGTTCAGGCTTCCCTGGGGATCGAAGAATCACTAGAGAGAGGAAAGGGTGGGAGGAGCGATTGGGTGCTTAGGTCTTTGGGTTTTCTCTATCGCATCATCGTCGTGCAATCTAGGTTGTTGGGACGTTCGCATGGGTGGGTTGTTGGGGTCGCCTACAAAGGCGGCGTTGTTGGTGGGTTTGAGAAAGCGAACAAGGGATTGAGAGGTTTTAGAGAGGGAACAAGGAGTGGGAGGAGGGGTGGGGGGTAGGCCTTGTTTTGGTCATTTAGAAGTTTTGGAAAAAAATGAAAACAACCTTTTTTTTTTGTTTTCAAAATCTAAGCAAATTTTGAGTATTTTGGATACAATTTTTGTTTTCATTTTATACAAAATCTTAACCCAAAACAATGTTTTGAAAACATTTTCATTTTTTTATGTTTACACTTCCCCAACTTTAGAAGGTAAGGATATATAGGATTCTTTTCTTTTCATTTCTTTTCTTTTTTCAATTGACCTCTCTTGCTTTCCCTTTTTGACTGTCAAGGAAAGAATTTTCTTTTTGTTGTGTACCTTCCTTCTTTTGATTATTTTCATTTTTTTTTATATTTACACTTCCCAACTTTAGAAGGTAAGGATATATAGGATTCTTTTCTTTTCTTTTCTTTTCTTTTTTCGCTTGACCTCTCTTTCTTTCCCTTTTTGACTGTCAAGCAAAGAATTTTCTTTTTGCTGTGTACCTTGCTTCTTTTGCTTCTTTTGCACATGTAACGGTCTACCAAATCTAATTTAGTTCCTTCCCCTTTTCCTTCCTAGATCCTGATAAAAAAAGGAATTATATATTTTGCATTCAAATGCTTTTCCCTTCCCAGCCATGTTTAGTACTCTGCTTACTAGTTTTTTATGAAAGAATTAAAATCTTTAAGCAAAAGAAAAAAAATGCTAAGAAATATGTGCCCTTAATGCATGCGATTTTTGTAATAGACATATTCATAAATAAATAAATAAAGTGAATTTTATTATATTTATGTGCATCTATTATGATTATTTTATGAATATCATTAAAATTTTATAATTATCTGTGCGACCTTAAATATTAAATGTAAGTATTTTATACAGGAGGATAATATTTAAAGATGATAATTAAATAGTTTAGCAGTATATAATTAATTATTCAATTAAAGTATAGAATCTTCAATTGAGTATTACTAATGCAAGTCATTTCCATCAAGAATGAAACAGTCTTATATGAACAATTAATGTAATAAGTCATTAAATGACTGCATTATACATAAAAGAGATTATGTAGGACCAGAACATAATGTGATATGAACGGTTAAACAATTTACATTAAAGTATATTAGGTTCCAATCAGATCAATCGATGGTCAGATATTATAATGATCTTAATCCTGACTTATTAGTAGACTCTTATTTAGAGAATTATGTCTTTTGATTTCCTCAATACAAATTTGAGAAATGTTAATATTACAAGATAGAATCCATTCCTTCTTGGATTCCATCTTTAATGAGAAGTAGATAAATAATTCTCATGAGTATTGATTTAGGTCTTGAATATTAGAGCGAAAAAAATTTAAGATTAAGTTCATAAATTCATTAGACAATGAATGACCCTTACGAGTAAAGATATAATTAGAGAGGTTAACGGATTTTTCCTCTCTAATTATGAATTATTTATGGAGGATCTATTCATATGCAATGACTATATCAAATGGACAAATCTAAAATATGAGTAATTATATTTATAATTTTAAGAGTTTAATTCTAATTTTTTAGTGGAGTAATATTGGAATTAATAAAAGAGTAATATATCAATTAAAGAGTTTAATTAATGTGTTGATTTTATTAAAGTTTGAAATTATGGATCCATTAGTCCCCCGTCATCCTTACAAACACTGTTTAAACGAATGAAATTGTTGGCTTAAGTAATTTAATTTAGGATTAATATCACTGAAAATAAATTAATTATGAATTAATTTGCAAATTTTAAATAATAACTTTATTTAACAACAACAACAACAACAACAACAATTAATTTTTAAAGACACACAGTAGGATCCACTCACTGTGTGTAGCTTTTACCTGCATAGGGAAGGGCTCCTTATGCTGTCCAAGACTTATTTACCAAGTTTTCTTTTTCTAAAAGTTTCTAATTTTGATAAATATAATTTTTCCAAATTGAGAATTTAAAATTTGGAAACAAATTAAATTAGGTAACAAGTAGTAATCCTATTCTTGTTGATAAAAAGTTGGCACCACGAAGCTCTTTATGTGTGGTGCCACATACAAATAAGGGAAAAAGGAAAGCTAATTTTTATTTTAATTAAATATGTGATATTTAACTTAAATTAAAGGAAGCTTCTAGAATCAATTAGGTCTCTCTTATTCTCTATAAATAGAAGACTCTTTTATTCATTTGACAAACAATTGAATGTCTTGGCTAGACTACAAAATTTATGCTGGTTTTCCCTAGTAGTAGGCATGTAGAAGAAAGAAAGAAAGAGAATAAGTGGTCTTCTATCCCTAGTCCCACTTTACTCATGTGTTAAGATTAGTGTGAGAGAAAAGTGAGTGAGTGATCTCCTATAAGCCTTTAATTCCTTCTACACCTATAAGAACATCTGCTCGGCAAGAACTAGGAACAACAGGCAGTAGTTTTATTTAGAGAGCATTTATCCCATTAGAAGATTTTCGATCTAATTGCTTCAACTGGATAAGCATAAACTATATTTATTAATTTTTAAATTAATGCATTCTATATTGTTGTGTTCAAAAGTTTTATGAAAATTTTTGTTATATACATACTGTACGTTTTCCATGATTCTACATTTTTTCTATAATTTTTTTTTAAGAAAACCAACAACTAGTATCAAAACTGGCTATAGAACATATTAACATAAGCGTTATGTGATAATCAATTTTAAATATATGTATATGTGTACGTATATATGTGTGTGTTCTCATTTATTCATGTGATAAATGAGAATGTATGGATGGTTGATTTTGGTCCTTAATCATATGGTTCTGAGGATCATTGTAATTAAGTTTTAAAATTTATTAGATTGTTGTGCAAAACCCATGGTTTTAATTGAAAGGATTCAAAAAATTTGGGCAAATTTGAAACTTTTAATAGTTTGGGGTTAGAGAATTTATATATATAAAAAAAGAACAAACAACAACAACGACATCAATCAGATTTCTTTAAAAGAAATGGACCCTCCCGGCTCTTTTCCCCAACTTTTTTTTTTTCTTCCTTATTTCTTCTTTCCTTTTTCTTTTCTTCCCTGGATCGCGCGAACAAAAAAGGCAGAGAGAGAAAGAGCCAACGCCCTTGCCTCCTCCGTTGACCACTTTCTGGCTGCCGCCGCTGTGCTTGCCGCCACTCGCCGCCAACGACCCGGAGCCAGCCCAAAGCCGCCACACACCCTTAACCTTTGGCGCTGGATTCCAGTGTCGTCCAGCCTCCGTTCCTCCGACCGTTTGCACCGTTGGATTCCTCTCGTCGAGGAAAACAAGACCCAGCCCTTCTCCACCCCGATTGTTGCCGGAAAATTCCCGGCCTCCACCGCCCCTTTCGACGAAATTACTCCCTTTTTTGGTGAACCGGCCGTCGTTTGGAGAAACCGTCATCGGATATGCGCTCCTCTCTTCGAGATCTTCGTGGTGGTACCCACCTCCACCGTCGACCACCCTTGGGCCGCCAATCAACGGGCGTTAACCGGCAAGTTTGACCGGTCAATGGGTGACCCGACCACCCTTGGTGTTCAAAGTTTCATCGAGCGACATGGTTTTTGCAAAACAGAGTCTTTTGCCTTCAACGTTGTCGACTAAGTCGGTAGGATTCTATAACTCATTTCTTGTGATATTTTATTTAATTAGTCAATAGAAATTCGGAACTGAAAATTTAATTATTTGGATTGTAATGCATTGCTATTATTATTTGACGTTATGGTTTCTATGATTATTGAAATGTGGTCATTATTATTATTATTATTAATAATAATATTATTGTTATTATTATCATTGGTATTTTTATTGATATCACTATGGTTATTATTAACTTTGTATTGGTGTCCTTATTATTATTATTGTTGTTTATATTGTTGTTGTTGTTCTTATTATAGTCGCTGTTGTTGTTATTGTTATTTTCCTTGTTGATGTTGTGGATGGCATTTTTAATACTATTGTTGTCGTTGTTATTCTTGTTATTATTGTTGTTCTCATTATTATTATTATTCTTATTATTATTTCTGCTATTATTGAAAATTTTATTGTTGTTAATATTATTCTTGTTATCATTGTTATTTATTGAATCGGTTATGTGATTATTCAATCTTGAGTTGGAATTATGCACATATTGGATTTATGGATGTTTATTTTTGATTTAGGATCATGAATCTTTATGTGATGTACGAGATTGGCTTGAAAGTAAAGTTATATGAGATGGTGGGTGTGGATGGAATGACGAATGATGTGGGGTGTGTTTTTGTTGTGGAATATAATGTAACTGCTTTGGGTGGTGTGTTTTGAAGTTAGGGCGCACCATAATATATTTGTAAATCGTTTTCTTACAGGTTTAAAATTTTGGTTTAGTCGAAGAATAGTTGTTATGTTGCTGAAATTTTGTTAGAAACTGACTAACATAGGTAGAACGATTTAGGATGTGTTTTAGTAGTCAGAATGGTGTTGAAATTTGGATCTGATAATTGTTGAGATCTTTTGCGGCACCATTGGATACATTCTAAGGCCATCTCAAGTTTTAGTCAAAGTTATATCCCATAGGGTACTCATTTGTTGGGCACAACGGATACGGAGTGTTCATTTGTTGGGCGCCATGAACAAACATATCTTGGTCACCTCATTGCTATATGGCCTATCCCACAGGGTGCCCATTTAGGGCCCACCGGACACGGGGTGCTTATTCTGGACACAACGAAACTTATTATCAATCCTTCCTTTCTTTCTTTCCTTCTTTTCCTTCATTAACAAGCCGGGACGAGTGTGAAAGAGTTTAGTGACAATCACAAATTTCTAAATTATTGAGTCATTTGATGAAGTGTAAACTCAAATAAAATTTTGTATTGATAAAATAATTTCTTTATTAATTTCATAGGGATTTTAAAGAAATATACTAATAATAAAAAAACTAAGAGGTGAGTAATAGATTTCCTATTAGGCACTGGGTGCTCACTCCTTCTACTTTCGCCTTTCAGGTTAGTTGATATATTAATTTGTTTATTAATTTCATAGGGATTTTAAAGATAATATACTAATAATAAAAAAAAAACTAAGAGGTGGGTAATAGATTTCCTATTGGGCACTGGGTGCTTACTCCCCCTACTTTCCCCTTTCAGGTTAGTTGTTTGATCCTCATGACATTGATTATCGCCGATGCTCCCTGCTATTTAGTTGGTGCTTCCTCCCAAGGAACTTTGCTAGTGCATGGATGCTATATAGAGTTGAACACTCTCTCAGTAGATGATTGAACCTCTAGAAACTTTGTTTAATTGTTATTTAAAATTATTTTATTTATTTACTCTTCAAGATAGTTGCGCAACTATAATTTTCTTTATTTGATAAACAATCTTTTAAAGTTTTATATATTTTTATTTTTAAATTTTCAAATTGTATTTTGTCCTTTGTTTTAAATTTTAAAGGCTTAAGAGCATTGAGTTATTTTTATGAATTTTATGGGCCTAACTACAGTTTCTAAGTGTTTTTGTCTTTCTAGACCTTTAGAAATATTCCTTTCAATTAAGTCACTACCTTCGATTTTGGGTCATGACACGTTGTACTTGTAATTTTGAGTATAGAAATTTTTGTAATTTATCTTTCAGTTCGTAAATATTATTGTACTATCAAAGACTAAAGATTTATTGAAGATCCAAAGCCTGAGAAGGACTCAAAGGATCGAGAACGCAGACTATATGACAGTAGTGAAACAGTAATTTTTGAAAGCATCAGGTGTAAAACCCTTGGTTTTATTTGATAGAAATTTCAAATTTTGGACTATTTTGAGACTTTAAAAGGATTTATATGAAACAAACTAATTTTAAAAGCTTCTAACATTAGAAAATGTACAAAATAATTTAAAAATGAAACCTAAAAATTAAATTTTCCCACACACACACTCTCTCTTCCTTTCTCTCTCTCTTTTTCTTCCCTCCCTTCTACTTATTTTCATTCCCCAAAACACCCATCTACTGCCCTTTCTGCTAGCTAACCTCCAGCCACCGCCGCCTAGCACGTCTGGTTGATCGTGGTCACCACCTCTTGAACTTCCAAATGCCGGAGTAACGCCAACTCACTCATAGCTAGCCACCGTGGAAAACTATGGGAATTTTGACATTTTTCAAGCCTCTTCACATGATTCTAGCATTGTCGCCTAGCACGTCTGGTTGATCGTGGTCACCGCCTCTTGAACTTCCAAATGCTGGAGTAACGCCAACTCACTCATAGCCAGCCACCGTGGAAAACTATGGGAATTTTGACATTTTTCAAGCCTCTTCACATGATTCCAGCATTGTCCGGCTCAATCTTATCTAGCCAACCATACCATTGTGCTTCCTACGTCAAGAAAAGCAAGAATCACCCCTCTTCAGTTCGGTCATTGTCGAATTTCTTTGAGCCTATGACACCTCCCTTTTTGACTTTTTGCCAAATTTTTGGTGAACCGGACACCATTTCGAGGAGCAACCATAGGAAACGTGCTCCAATCGTCTATACCTTTGTTTTGGTACCTACCTTGACTACCACCTCCTTCATCTTGACTCTCAAATCCCAATGGAAGCGCATACCGGCCTATTTTTGATGCTTTAGACGTGTTCGCGATGTCAAAATTATGAAATGGAATTCCAAAAAGTGAGAGCAACAAGCAAAGTTTTGGGTTCAAGCTTAACGATTTTAATTTTACGAACTGAAGCATTTTCTCGCCTCATTGGACTTTTTTGAAATGAATTTCCACTACCTTAAACTTTAAAATTTTCTAATAGCATGATTTTGAGAAATGTGTGATATAACAATTCTATTGATCATGAAAATTGAATTGAATTATTAAAATTTTTGATTTAATTGTTTATGTTGACTTATTGATTATGTTCATTAAAATTGATTTATTGTTGATATAAATATGCTCCGGATGGTACGTCTTGTAGTCATGCTGTGCTGACACTATTCTATGACTGTTTCTTTGTTTGAATTTTTGGTTTTAGTCAAATAGCCATTATGTTGCCAAATTTTTGTTAGAACTAAAGTAACTTCATAGTGATTTTGAGACTGACTTAATTCATCTCCTGTTCTGTAAAATGTCTTGATCCTATACGGCATTTTTGGATTAAACTATGGCCATTTGGAAAATTCCTCGAGGATTGTTATATTTACATTACTCACAGGTTGCTCATTTGGGGCACAACAGACACGAGGTGTGTTGGAAAACGAGTACGCAATGGAATTTTAAAATTTTAATCAAAAAATTTTCCAAATAACAAGTTTGATATGCTAAATATCTTAATTAATAATAAATCTTACTAACCTCTTTTGTATGCTAAAGTAGACTCGAATCCATATAGAGAAGAATTTTCCAAAAGAGCCTCAACCAATTAGTCTTTTTTGCTATTCTCTATTCACGATCGAAATGCATGTGGGTGCACGTTGTATAGTCCTTCCTTTGGTGACTCTCATTCCAACTACTAGAGAATACTTAAAGCTAAGTTTCTTAATGTTGAACAATAGCTATCAGGGAGTTTCAGAGTTTCTTAGACTAGAAGACTCACTCTATGCTTCTCAAGTAATCTAAGTAACTAAGAACACTTATTCCGTATCTATAGTGGTTGAGTTAGGGGTTAAACCTTATCAGATTAGGCCTCAAAATTTGAATCTAAATCAACTTTTAATGAAAAATGCATGAAAAAGCGTTATCAAACAATCGCATGGTCAACAAGCCGATCTATCAGATCGACCTGTCGAATTTACCCCATCGGTAAGCTGAACTGACCCATCAGCTTGCCGAACCTGCGATAATATGAAATCTTCATATTATCTTATCTTTCATAGATAGAGCTTTATTTTTAATTCAAATAACCTAATAGAGAAGTTATTTGATCAAAACATTTATATATAGATAATCCCATGGGAAATAAAACATTATCCAAATAATTCAACATGTTTAGCTTGAATTAATTTACAAAATTAGTTCAATTGATAAACTGATGTGAATTATTAAATTCAGTATTATCGAATTTTAGTCATTCTAATAAATTAACATAAGTCACCAATATGTACGAAAAACACGCCGTATCATTATAATATTTTTATGAGCTAGCAAAGGAGATTCGATGGATATATATAGATCAAGCTCTTATAATTATAAAATAATCACATTCCAGATATATTTTATAATTATCAACTCTAACGTTACTTCATTAAAGCTTAGAGTTGTACTCTCGAACTATGTAAAATTACGAAGCTTTAATAAGTTAACCGTTCATGACATATCGTCATGTGTCACATCCTCATAGGATATTCATAATCTACTTAAAGATAAATTCTGTTTTACCTTCCTGATTATTTTTATCTTACATTCCATTATCACACTATTAGAATACTTACTATCCATAGATAGTATACTATTCGGTTACACCATGTATCCGATGGTTAAGCACTCTAGTGTACCAATTACAGGATAATGCATATAAGAGGATATCATTGACTCCACAAAAGGAGCTATAGATTCTATATCTGTGAATAGCAAGTCTACGTTAATCACGAGTCGTGCCAGTATACGTACCATCATTAAGTCAAGATGTCACCCTTCAATACATCAAAAGACATAAGCCAAGATAATGAGCCCATTAGTCATTTTTGGATTATTTGGGGTTGTGGATACTTGGCCATTGTGGGCTGTGAAACAGCCCCTGGATTGGTTCTAATGGGTAATGGACTCGAATAACTAATACTAGGCTTGGATTGTAATGGTAAGCTGATGTGAGTTTCAGAATTTGGACTTGAAATGAAAGGATGGAAGGTAATGAGACTTGGTGAGACAGATGAGTCATAGGAAAGAGGTCGTTGTAGTGGGTCCAACGGATGAGATATGAGGATCTTTGTTTTCATTTGGAACAGTAGCAAAGGGCAATAAGCATATGTCCGTCGAGTGAGGACTGGAACTAGGTGGGACTAACTTTGAACAAGGAAAGCTTTGTTCATCAAAGATAACATGGTGTGAGATATATATTCTGCTATCATTGCTGCGACACTTGAAGCCTTTGTATTGAGGACTAAAACCAAGAAAGAAACAAGATATAGAGCAATATTCCATTTTGTGCTAGTTATATGGTCTCAAACAAGGAAAACAGGCACAACCAAAAATTTTAATAGATGAATAATCGGGATCTACCTAGAACAGTCTCTTGAGCAGGGTCTCACCATGAAGGACTGATGTAGGGAGTTGATTGATTAGATAGATACTAGTTGAAAACGCATCATCCTAGAATTTTAAGGGAAACGAGGCTTGTGCAAGGAGTGTCAAACCAAATTCTACAATATATCGATACTTACGTTCCACAATGCATGGGGCTTGTGCAAGGAGTGTGAAACAAAATTCTACAATATATCAATGCTTACGTTCCACAATGCCATTTTGTTAGGATGTGTGAGGACAAGACAATCGGCGTAAGATACCATGAGTTTTGAAAAAAAGAGTTAAAACGATATTCATCCCTAGTCAGTTTGAAGCATTTTGATTTTCTCATTGAGTAATAATTCATCTCGAGACTTGAAATGAATAAAGACTTGGCATACTTTAGACTTAAGTTTAAGAAAGTAAATCCATCTATATCGAAAGTATGCATCAACAAAACTAACATAGTATTTGAGACCATTCGACGAGGTTGTATGAGATACACCCCATAAATTAGATGTGATGAGTTTCTGTCATTGAACAGAGAAAGGCAGTTCATGGCTTTTTCCAAGTTGGCAAGAAGAGCAAAAAAGAAAATATTCATTAACACTAACAAAGACGTTACTCTGAGATAAGACTTGTTTGAGGACACAAATGGTAGGGTGCCCAAGCCTCTTATGCCATAGTTTTAAGACTTCACTATTTCTATTGACTGACTTTTTTAGACGTTGAGTATACAACTTTTGAATCGATTGACCTAGAACAGAAGTATTTGCAAGACTATTCCTAATGACTGATTTCGACTAAAAAGGAGATTGTGCTTGAGGTGGACACATTGGAGATGGCTTGGTGAGATGAAAGCGGTAGAGTCCTTCATGAAGAGTCCCTTCGAACAGAGGCGTTCCTGTGGTTCGATCCTTGAATACACAAAAAGAGGGGTGAAATTCGAAATGGACATCATTATCTTTAGAAAATTGACTAATGCTTAACAAATTTCTGGTGATGTAGGCAACATGAAGCAATTTCTATAAAGAGTATTGACGTTTAGAAAAGGGACTTTGAAGAACTATAGAACCTATGTGTTTAATAGCCAAACCTGAACTATTGCCCATCATCAGTGTGCTCGGTCCTTGGTACTCGGTTCTAATGCTGAAGGAGCTTAAGTCAATGGTCATGTGCTTCGTTCTGCCTGAATCCGGGTACCACCCTCCATCAAAGAACACTTCAGAATTGGTAGAGGCGACTGCTGCCATATGATTGGTTGTTAAATTCCCTCCATTATTGCTGTACTGGCTTCCTCCATTGTTGACTCTAAAGAAGTTGACATCAAAGCGATGGTAACATTTTTGTACTGTATGGCCATACCTGTCACAGAGTTGGCATTGTGGCCGCTAGTTATTGCCCCAAGATCGACCTCTGCCTCGGCCATTGGGACCTCCATTTCAGCCTCCACGACCTCTTCCACGAAGAGAAACTCTGGGTTGAGACTGACCATAGGGTGTTTGTGAAAATTTCTGACCGAAGTTTCCACTTCCACCTCCTCTTCTCGAGTTTGATTGAAAGGCCAGATTTGCAGACGGAATAGTTCCATCAGTGTTAACTGTATATTATTCTATTATGCCCTTATGGGCCAACAAAAGAGCATAAACGTCTGAAAGGGACGGAGGCTTAGTTCTGGAAGTGGCATGAACAACTATGGAATCGTATTCAAGCCCTACTCCAGCCAGGATGTGCAACACTTGATCTTCTTCAGAGACCACATAACTGTAGGCAGCAAGTGTGTCGATGTAATTCTTCATCTTGCTCAAAGATTCTTTCATTGTCAGACCACCCTTCTTAAGGGTCTATAATTGCAATTTATATTGCATGACTCAAGCTCTCCCTTGAGCGGTAAAAAGCTTGTTCACTCGACAAAATCTGGTGAGCTATATGCCACCCAACCATTTGTGCCTGAATATTTTCGGTCATAGAGGCAAGAAGAAAGGAGACTAACAGCTGATCTTGTCTCGACCAAGCCACATATTTGGGATTCACGGAATCGGTTCAACCTCTAACAGAAGGCGTGAGCTCAGCAGGGCACTTGGTGGTGCCATCAATGAAGGATTCAATACCAAGGCCTCGAATCCTAGCAGAAATTTGCTGTTGTCAGAGAAAAAAATTATCATCAGTGAGCTTGACGGAGTTAACTTCGTTTGTTGGATTAATTATTTGTATCGATGGTGTAGAGGCTGGGTCAGTAGTAGAAATTCGTGCTTGAACTTGAAAATCTAAGGAGGAGCTTTAAGTAGTTGTCCCTGTTTTTCCCATGGCAGCGGTGTGAAGGTAGGGTAAGAAACCCTAGACTGTTCTGGTATTAAGAAAACAAATGGGAGAAGAAGACAATTGAAATAATAAATTCTGGCTTACAATTACGTCAATTGCTTCACAGGATACATATAGAAGGCTGAAACAGGTGTCCACACTAGATACAAAATGTCAGCCAGCACAACCGTAGGCTAGCTCTGTCAGGACAGTTCTGGGTAGTGACCCTAGGAGTGGTATCTCATATAATAGTGGATTGTGGCCAAAACTAATTAGGGAATATACCCATTGATGCTAAGGTACACAAGCAAAGAATACAACACTTACTTTGCACTATTAAGTGAGCCTAAGCCAATATCCTTAACATTCTCCAATGGTTTTTGATCCTTGATGTGAATAATGATGTTCATGGTTTCTTGAAGTTAAAAAAATCATCTTTACTATCTAGGTGATATTTGAATTTCTTCTCTTGTTTGGTTTTTGGTACCGATTTTAGTTCCTTTGTTCAAATCAATATCCACTATGTCAGGCTTCCCTTCTCGGTTGTCCTGTTCAATCCGTTATTGAAGAAATTCTTAGTCCAAATAATGCCATTGGTGCACTAATCTATTTTGCTAATTGCACAAGACCTCGCATGAAATCGTTGCTAATTTACGAGTAAGATATAATTTTCAAAGACATTGAAAAGGTGTTAGACAACTACTTCATTTTCATTGTGGAACATCTTATATGGATATATTATTCAAAGACAAATTAAAATTGATTGGGTGTTGAATATTTTTTTGATCCACATAAAAGCATCACTGCACACATCCTACTTGTTTACCTATGGTGGTATTGCTATATCTTAGCAATTTATAAAGCAAACTATTTTTGTTGCATCTTTGAAGCATGCTGAAATGTTTGGAATTCGTAATATAATCATCTTATGTATATTGTTGAGATTTTTTCCTCTAATATATAATATCTAAGAAATATGTGACCTTTTATTCGTCAAAGGAAGTATGTTGGTGTTAAAGGAATAGGATGTAATGTCTATCACCTAAGTTAAGAAGATAAACACGCTTCCCAATAGCTTTTTTCATGCATGAGCTCATTAAGCGTGTATTTAGAGATCTTTGTATGATTTTGATAAAGAAGACATGTTGACATGATTGGGAGACTATTGCATCCTACACTCTTTTTTCCTTTTCATGGTTTGGTCCCATCGATTTTCTTATTAAGGTTTTAATGAGGCAGTTTAAAGTCAAATGTTATAAGAATAATGTACTTTTTTTTTTCTTAACAAGGATTTTTTCTCACAAGGTTCTTCCTGTAAGGTTTTAACGAGAATTATATTCTTAAGTGATGAATATCTAAGGGAGAGTATTATGAATAAATTAGTTTATTAATGAGAATATTCATATTTCTAACATCCTCATGAATTGTATTATCTCTATCTTAATAATTGTTAGAGTTGGTATTTTATAACCTCCCAGATATCACTTTATTAGTATTATTTTATTGTTGTAACTCTTAGCTTTTAGTCTCTTCTATTTAATTATCTTTGGCCCACATACATGGTTGGTATGGATTTTACAAGTGCACGAATCACAACAAGTAATAAAGTGATGAGAAAGTCTCATTCCATGATGATTGTGCTTAGTTAGTTAAGTATCAAAGTTAGTTAACTCTAAAATTATTTGTATGATTAAAGATAAAATAGAAAAAATAAAAGAAATTATAAAAGAAAATATTCAAAAAATAAAAGACTAGGGAATCTAACTTTACCAAGACTAATCTAATTTAATTCATTATTTTTATTGACATCGCCTATTAATCATGTTTTTGAATGAAAAATCTAATGTTATTCAATATTCTTTATGGGGATGATATTAAAAATATTACTAGCATATAAATCAACTATCGCTCGATGTAAATTCCACCACCTTAAAGACTCATTAAAATCTATGACTCTCTCAAATGTTCATGCAAGACATTCTACTATCGCTCGATGTCGCATAAACCTTATGGTTAACTTTAAAAGAAGTTATTCCCAAAAATTTCCTTCTAAGGTTTCAATTTTGGTCTTCTAAACAATTAATTAGTGGTCAAGCAATTAAAAGCATTAAGAACGGTAAAATTAACAACAATCATCTCTTAGAGAAAATAAATTCTTTAAAAGCGAAAATAAATGAAATAAAATTAAAATAGAATTGATAATTTTATAACACTAAAAAACACAAATCAAGAATTTAGCATCTCAAATAATAAAGTACAATTAAATATAAGAAAATTGGAAAGAAAAACCGTATAGAGGTGTCACAATTCTCTAAGATTGAGTCCTTACTCTTCAATCTCCTATTCTTGATCTTCAATTTGTCTTCTCTATTGAATTTACTGGAAACAAAATTCTAAAACTAAAAACAAAAAATAAAAATAAAAATTACAAATGTAATTCCCCTGGCTCTCCAATTTAGGAGATTTGGCCTTTTCCTAAATAATCTAAAGATGTCCAATTTATAGGTCTTTGCAGCAAAGTAGGTGTCTATTTAAAAATTCAGAAGTACTAATTTTTTTTAGACAGCGTGGGGGCGCTGCAAAGCCAAAGAATGACGCCTAGGCGCTGACCTTGTTGCTAGACAGCGTGAAGAATGGCGCCTAGGCGCTGACCTTGTTACTGGACAGCGTGGGGGCGCTGCAGAGCCAAAGAATGGCGCCTAGGCGCTGACCTTGTTGCCTCAACATTCTTCAAAATGCCTTATTTCCTTTCGTGCTACCCTCCAGTGTTTGGGAAGGCAATTGCCTTTTTTATAATCAAATTTCAGAACCCCACACCTGCCAAACGAAAGGACACCAGCAAAATAAAGGTCAAACAACCATCTCCACGTGGCGAGAACGATTTGAAGCTGAGGAGAGCTGGTCGACGTGGCACTGCGCTGCTTTTCAAAAGATGGGTGCACACAGGAGTCTCAAGGGACGCGCCACACCGGATCCAACTCTTCCACGAAAAAGTGCAAGCTGGGGCCCACTGCCTACACGCGCTTGCGCTGGAAGGTGACTACCATCCACCCTCTGGTGCTCTTATAAAGACGATCCGACGGCTTTGGAGACGCGTGTATGAAACATGCTTATTCTTGTATCTGATAGTGTTTGCAGACCTTTTTAATCCGAATTTTTTTTTTACCTCTTTTGCTTATTAAATGCCACATTGCCAACTTTTCAATTTCATCCGATTTAGCTGCACAAATAAAAGAAAATACATAAGATAGTTATTAATGGTTTTTCAGAGTTTATATTAGATGATAAATTATAAGATTATTTTTCTATTTATTTCCCTTGTGTCTTTTTATTTAATTGTTTTGCATTTGTTGTATTTGTTTCGTCTTTTACCCTGGTGTCTCTCTCTCCTATTCTATTTTGAATTTGGGAACTTCGATTCTAATCATTTTTCTGCCCAATTTCGCTTCGCACATATTCTGTTGTGTTATTTGGGCATCTTGTGTCTTAATTTATCAGTCACCCTATGCAAATAGGGTCCTAGATCACAACTTCTTGGAAGATCAGCTGCGCCTCCTGGGGCTGGTAGTAAAACAACTTCTACCCTTTCCTATGCGAATTCACCGACGCCTAGCACAACTACGATTTCAGCATCAGCAGCAACTCCTTTCTCAACAATAGTTAATGCAATCTGCAATCCGCAATAAGCAATCAGCGGCGGAGCTAGGCATGGCCGGGCCGGGCCTGCTTCCATTGAATTTTTTAAAATTAAAATATGACCCTTTAAAAATTTTGACTTTTTCAGTTTTACGCCTATAAAATTTTTTTATATATGCTCCTGCTAAATTTTACTTCTTTTTAAAATTATTTTCTATATTTTCCTATAAACAACTTTAATCCTTTTAATAATGAGCTATTGTCATATGTTTTATGATTATATATATAGGAGATTTCTATGGTTTTTTATTATTTTCACACCTTGAATTTAGAGACATGTACTTTATAGTTGGAATTGAGTCATTTTTATACCTTTACGTGTCATTCATGTTATAAACTTACATCTTTTAGTCAAAAGTTGATTTTAAGTATAGAAATACCTAAATATCCTCCTCTTTTATATTTTTTTCTTATTTTTTTATTTTATTAAGGACATTTAGATCTTTTTTGAGGTCAAAATTTAGTAATCACGAATTAAAAAAGTGAGAATTGAGCATAATTTGAAATCTAAAAGTAGAAATATATATATATATATGTATATATAAACTCCAACAAGATAATGTATGATTTTTATAACCTCAAAGTGGAAGTGTAAAAATAAAAAGAAATTTTTTTTTTTATAATAGGGTATCCTTGTTGATATGATCAAAATCACATTAAAATAAAAAAAGATGCAAAAAAATTATTGAACTATAACGTATCAAGACAAAGCCCTGTTAATAGTGTTTTTCTCCATAGCATAAAGTTCTTTATATGTGTTTAGTACTTCTTACAAAAAATATTGTACTATAATTTTTGTGTATTTTTTGTGTCATTTATTTAATTTTTTTTAGAAAATAATATACTACTATGCCCCCACTAAAATTGAAGGCCGGCTCCGCCATTATCTGCAATGCAAGGCCTATAGGGCAGTTATGATGTCGTTGACAAACAACAAACAAGTTTTTCTTTTCTAGGGTGACCCTGAAGAAATATATAATCCCACTTTATGTCTTAATGGAAGAAATATATACCATTGGGCAACCAAAATGGAAGAAACTAATTATTATAAAGAGCTCGGAAAAAAACTTAGAATAAAAAAGATACACAAAAAAAGGAAGGATCAAAGGAGCCTAAAAAGTTACACATTAAACAACTTGTCACCCAAACTCTTTTGCTTCCACGCTAATGCTTTGTTCCTGTAACCTTTCATGTCGTGTGACATCTCGGATTTATATTTTGTGAACCTCTCATTCCTCTTCTTGTAGTTCTCCAATTCCGCTTCGAGCTTTTTATTGATTTCCTCTTCGTATCTAATTGCTTCAAAACCTAAAAAAGCTTCCACGATGTCTTCAAGAGAATCCTCGTATTCGTCAATTTTGAAGTCCGCAATCTTTTCAATTCCTTCCAGGCAGAAAAAAAAGTTTCTAAGATCATCCCTTGTGAGGGCTTCCGTCTTAATTCGGCACATATTGTCGATGACTATACAGAGTTGAGTAGTGATGATGCTCCTCACTTCTGGTGTCAGACTTTTCATGTCTCCAAGATCTCCATATTTGTGCAGCAATGTCTTCAGAATCGGAGCCAGCGTTTTTGGTACCATGTAACCATCTACATCTTCTACTTTTTGCCTTAAATACTTGTCATCTAATTTTAATAAACCTTCTTCAGGTGTGAAAAGTTTAAGCGCCAGCGTGAAGTTGTAATAATTGATGTTGCCAAACGAGAAAAGTTGTTGAATTATATCAATATCTTCTATAGTGCCGTCAGGATCGAATATAACATTCAATCGTTTGTAGATACTATACGCACTTGTTTGTTGAAACTTTTCTGATGGGTCGAAATAAGCAACTGGATCTATCAACATTGCCTTTTCTTGTTCGGTAAGGCTATCCTTTATTTCTTTCAGAGTCAATTCTTTTGCCTGATGCTCCATTGATTCCTTCCATAACCGATCCCATCGGCTCTCTCCCAAGGCCTGAAGCTCCATATCTTTAGCGCCCCCCTTTATCACCTTCAGAATCTGATATAAATAAGACACTAAGTTCAGTGCAAGCAGAATTAACTGATTAGTCTTGCACACAAACGTATAAGCAGCTTCTTTTACAACACTAAAGTCATTAGCTTATATAAAAACATCAGGCAATTGTACTTTCACTTGCTTTGTACATACTCTCAATTTAGTAATTAATTCAGCCGTCGTCGACCATAGCTTTCGTGCCTTTTAATTTTTTAGGTGCTCCATTTATGTGTCGTTTGGTTATCCTTTCTTTTTAATAATTTATTATTATCTTAATTGAAAGCAAATGCTTGGTTTGCTATTTTTTTTTTCGGATATGAGTTTCTAAAATTTTCTTCAAAGTTTAAATTTATTTCCTTGATTTATGTGTTGGGCAAATTAGACCGTAAATTATTTAGGGGTACATGTGAGAAAATAGTATTTGAAAGGGTTGTGGAAAAAGACGTTTAAATAAAAATATATTTAAGAAAAAAAACATTTCAGTGCTGCAATTAGAGATAAAACTTATTCATAAGGATCACATTTGAAAATATATATATATATATAATTATTTTAAACGACAACGTAAAAATATTTTTAGTCTTCCGTGTGATGAAAGTTATTTGTTATAAACCAAAAATGTAGTGAAAAGATGCACTTTTGTTAAATGTATACACGAATGCACACGCACATACACATTGAATGTATTCAACTGCGGCCCATCCAAGTGGCTTCTTCACAATTTAACTTCAACAAGAAACAAAAATTCTGGAGTTTTTTATTACTTTGCCGTATTTGTATTGAAAATTTCGGTAAAGCTTCAGTTGTACCGTACATTTTGACTTTTTATATCCTCATATTTCAATTTAAAGTGCCAAATAAACTAGAAATCGACAACGTATGATCGACGACTAGTTTACGAAATTAAGTTTTAAAAAGAAACACTAAACAGATTTAAGCAGAAGACATGGGCTTCAATATATAAACGACTTATTTAGCTATATATATACTAAGTACGTCCATTTTATTTTGATTTTAATACATTTTGTTCCAAAAATTACACTGATACTTCTATGTTTTGTCAAAGTAATGTAGACACCTGTTAACCCAAAATAATGGCATTGACATTATCTACACTTTACTGGAAATTATGGAGACATCCCTACTGTAAGTTGACCGTCAATGTTGACCAAACCTTAACCATTAAAATTTTTCAAAACTCCAAAAATGCCCCTCTATGCATAAAAAACATATTTAGTTGTATACCTAGTTTGAAATGATATTTTCACCTTTATTTTGCATAAAAAATGAGTTTGATTGATTTTTTCACACTTTTATCTATAATTTTGACTATCAAGTGAGAATTTATTTATCCTTTTTTTAAATTTCTAAGAAAATTCATTATATATAATGTATCAATAATTTTCAGCATTTTTAAAACTAACTAGATATCAATAATTTTCAGCATTTCAAAACTAACTAGATCTTACTCAACATAGGAAGTTTAGGAACTCAATTGGAACTACAAAATATAATTCTAACTAATTTTTGTTGCAGTTTTTTCTCTTACAAAATTTGAATCCAAAATTAGTTGAAACTATATTTTGTAGCTCCAACTGAGTTCTCAAACACCCTTTAAGTTTGTTATCTTCTTAATATTCTATTTTTTTTCATAGAATAAAAATTATTTCAAAATTTCAAAAATTAAAAAAAAGATAGAGATAAAAAAAAAACAAATATAAAACTTTAATACTTTAAACCCCACCTCCCCACCCTCTCTCCCTTCTTCCTCTCTCTCTTCTTTGTCTCGAGATCTAGAGGAGTGATGAGGGTGGGGTGTCCTAGCTAGGGCTAGGAGGTCGACGAGGGTTTGGGGGGGGACGCTATGGGGTTGATTTAGCTGTGGCGAGGGCCAATAGGGTGGAGGCTACAAGGGTGGGTTGGCTGGGATTAGGGCCAACGAGGGGGTGAGGAGGAAGGGGGCGATGGTGAGAGGGGCACGACAGGCATGGGGGAAACTAGGAGGGGGGGCTGAACAAGGGAGAGTGGGGATTTATTTTATGATTTGAACATTTTTTTTCTAACAATTAAATTAAGAGTTGTAATTTAGTGCTATTCAACCTGTGGTTGAGATAAAAAAAAAAGAAGAAGAAGGTATTTTATCATTTTAATCCAAAAGCTAATAGTGCTAAATGCATAGAATGTTAGTGTAATTAGCGGTCAAATAGGTGTCTTTGCTCTTTTGGCAAAACACGAGGGGTGTCAGTATAATTAATCTAAAATAAATGTTAAATCTTGAAGAAATTAAACGTCTATAATTTACCGATAATATTTTAGCTTTCAAAATATTCTCCATCCCTTTTCCCACATCAAGAGAGTTTTTTTTTTTTTTTTTGGGGGGGGGGGGGGGGGCGGGGGCGGGGGGGGGGGGGGGGGGGGCGCGGGCATGTACGGTAGTCAGGACATTGTAACTCTCCTAACAAGGAATATATTTGTAATGACCAACACTACGTCTCATTTTGAGTTTATCTCTTTTCAAATTTTAGATACGAGCTAATATTATGCTAACTATGATTTATTTTTAATTAGTATATAATAACCTTCATTACCAAGGATTTTTGTGACAAAAGGTTTTATAAGATCTTTTTATATTGGCATAATAGTATTCCAAAAAACTATTTGAAATCTGCATACCTCATCAAATAAGCAGTGTACGTGGGTAGCATATCTGCATTCTTCACAATAATAAAAGCGACAAGATTGATCTCTTTCTTCTTCACAGATATCGCAATAATATTGATCTAGAACATCTTTTGTGATTGAATGATCAGATAAAATCAGAGGGTGCCTGTGGAACTCATATTTGATGGTGAATGGCAATGGACCACATAGGAAATGTAAATTGAAGACGCAATCCATGCAACGAAACAGGAATGATCGAGTTTGATTCACTTCGTTTGGCTCATCTTCAGACCTTTGATTATAAGATTTTCGACAAGCATCACACCGAATTTCGCAGCAAGATTTCTCTACTAACCAAAGGAAATGATCGTGACTTAGGCATCTTACAGTTGTGGAAAGGGAGACACATTTTGTACAGAAGAAAAAGTCACACCCAACTTCATAACAACTGAAAATGAGCCTACAATCTTTTCTGCAACAAGAAAGGCAAGATCGAGGCTCACTGACCTGGAGAATGAGAGAGTTGTGTGCTAAATGGAAAGGATGCCGAATTTCCCTTGGTAAATCTGTGCAAGATTTATGGAGAAAATTCTCACATTTCTCGAACGTGCAACAATAGGCTGGAGCAGACCAAACAGATTGGCATGCAAAACATTTTGCTCCTCTTTTGTTACCACCATCATGATCATGATGCTCCACCAGGGTCATAGGCTGCTGATGGCAGGCAAATTGAACGACATCGACATCGGATGCTATGCTTGGCAGTGGGATCGTAGCGCATGTCATGTGCATGTAGGAATCAGGGCACAGCTGGTCGCATGAGTAACGATATTCTTCACTTTCAAAGGGCTTGTCACAGTAATGACAGTGACTGGTTGCAAGCGAGAGAGCTGGGTGGTATGGTTTCAAAGAGAGAGGGTGGTGTGGATGCAATGTGTGGTAGTCGATGTGTTGGGGAAACTTAGCACATTCTAGGTGGATAAAAAATCCACACCTTTCGCAAAAATAACACGCTTTCTCCTCAGGGATTGAACGAGCGCACATGCTGCAGAAGAGTTGGACATAAAAACCTTCCGGATAAAACTGTAAAGGATGCTTGTGACTGAAATGATCAAGTCGAAGGGGCTCCATTTCTCCCTCACTCTCATCCTGTGGAAGGCGCTCCATTTCTCCCTCACTCTCATCCTGTGGAAGGTGCTCCATTTCTCCCTCACTCTCATCCTGTGGAAGGTGCTCCATTTCTCCCTCAACCTGAGCCATAGAAGATAACTAAAAATATCATATATCCAGTACTTCTTGTGATGAATGTTATTTATATGCGCTCCAATAGCCTCCGTGAATGCTACTTCCAACACGTCTCTATGTAATGTCGTCGTCATAATAAAGTTTTAACGGAATGCCTTGATCACGACAAAAGTTATCTGAAATAATTTCGTAATCAATATATATAAATGGTTACTATTCTGTGGGCCAGTTTGGCATTATAGTACTGTGTTGTTGAAATATATATATATATATATATATATATATATATATATATATATATATATATATTTTGAAACTCTTTGTTGTTGAATTGTTTATTGTCAATGCTCAATTGCGATGCCTCAAATGTTATTGTGACAAGAAATCGATGGACATTTGGTAACTTTTTTTTTTTTCAAAAGCAGCTATGAATATACCAAAAGCTCGCAGTAACTGAATTTTTGATAATTAGCGTGGTGATATAATTAATTACTAAAATAGACATACTTAATTTGTTTTCATTTGACAATTTCTTTGAGTCTGCATATTCATAGTTTTTGCTTTTATTCCAATATAAGGTCAACAGTAATCCTAATTTGTTATGGTTTACTGTAATGATTCATGGTTTACTACTGTCATATTTAAATATTTAATAATTAATGACAATGCTTGAGTTAAGTTTAGTATATTAATTATTAAGGAAATTGTAATAAGCAACAAATTTTTAATTAAAATACTTTTTATTCGTTATAAACAAAAATAATGGGCATATTGAGAACTATATATTATTATTAGTGACGTCTTAGTAAATTTGAATAAGCAGTTGTGTAAGGGAAACTCATAACCTAATTACTTTTTAAAATTCACTGCAAGGCATTAGTTTTTCAGAAACTGTTTAGCTTTACCAAATACCTTATTGACTTTGCTTCAAAATGACTCAAATATATTATTCTGCACGTCATTACACAACAATTGGTATTCTTCTTTTGCAATCCATTCTTTTTATTTTTGTCGTTTTCAAAGATATTCTTATGACTATTCTCAACTAATACTTTAGCTGAATAAAGCTATACACTTCCCACTAAAAGAAGGTAAGGATATATTCTGTTTTTTCTTTTGCTTTTTTTTTTTCTTTGTTTTTCTTTTCGCTTGACCTATCCGCTTTCCAATATCCTGTTGGAAAAAGTAAATGTATATTTTGCATTCTACTTTTCCTTTTTCAGCTTGTTTAGTACTCCGCTCATTAGTTTCTCATCGAAGAAAAATCTTCAAGCAAAGAAATTCATAGAAGTTATGCTTGTATAACTGGGAAAGAATAATGAAATCTTCATTTGTAGTTTAGAATAGAGATTTTTGTACCACAAGTCCCCAAATTCTAACCTTTGCTATTTGGGTCCCCATTTTAAAAACTAAGACATTCAAATCCTGGAAGATATGCTACTTCCAAGATGCCTCTACGTAAAATATTGTAGTCATAATAAAGTTCTAAGGGAACCTTGATCATTACAAAAGTGACGCGTAATAATTTCGTAGTCAATGTATATAAATGAGTACAATTCTAAGGTCTTGTTTGGCATATTATTGTCCAGTGTTGTTGTCAATACTTAATTGTATTGTATCGAATGTTATTGTAACAAGAAAGCAATAGACATTTGGTAAACTTTTTTCCAAAGCAAAATGAATATAACAAAAGCTCGCTGTAAACAGATTTTTGGTAAATTACAGATAAACTAGCGTGAATATATAATTTCTAAAATGGACATCTTTGTTGTCATTTGACAATATCTTTTAATTCGCAATTTGTTTCTAAATGACCAAAATATATTATTCTGCGTGTGTCATAACACAACAATATAGGTACTACTTCTGCAATCCGGTCTTTTTATTTTTCGGTTTTTCAAAGATATTCCTACTATTATTCTCAATAACAATATTAGCTGAATAAAAGTCTACACTTCCCCAACTTTAGAAGGTAAGGATACATAGGAATCTTTTCTTTTCTTTTCTTTTCTTTTTTCGCTTGACCTCTCTTTCTTTCCGTTTTTGATTGTGAAGCAAAGAATTTTCTTTCCGTTTTTGCACATGTAACTGTCTACCAAATCTCATTTAGCTCCTTTCCCTTTTCCTTCCTAGATCCGGATTAAAAAAAAGAAATTATTGTGTCGTTTTCATTTTAATTTTTGTTTTTAGAAAAAACTATAAATGTAAATGTTTTGAAAAATGTGCCAAAAGTTTTTGAAATTTTGTTTGGTTGTATGTAGTTTTGTATTTTTTAACACAAATATTTTTTACTAAAAAATTATTAATATAATAAACCTATTAGGAACACTTTTCATATATTAATTAATAATTTCTTGTTATCATTGAAAACATGAATATGTAAAAAAAAAAAATGAAGGAAGATTTTTCTTCATCTCCTCTTCCTCTGTTCTAGTGAGCCAGGACTACGGTGATGGCCCATAGAAGATTGATAGATTACGCAGAGATCGACGACCCACGCGTGACTCCCTTCAGCGACGTTTTGATTGGATCTAATGGGGATTCGATTGGGACTTGGGTTCAGGCTTCGATGGGGCTCGAAGAATCACTAGAGAGAGGACAGGGTGGGAGGAGCGATTGGGTGCTTAGGTCTTTGGGTTTTCTTTATTGCATCGTCGTCGTGCAATCTAGGTCGTTGGGACATTGGCATGGGTGGGTAGTTGGGGTAGCTTGCAAAGGCGGCGTTGTTGGTGCGTTTGAGAAAGCGAACAAGGGGTTGAGAGGTTTAGAGAGGGAACATGGAGTGGGAGGAGGGGTGGGGGGTCGGCCTTATTTTGGTCGTTTAGAAGTTTTGGAAAAAATTGAAAACAACTTCTTTTTTTTCCAAAATCTAAGCAAATTTTGAGAATTTTTGATACAATTTTTGTTTTCATTTTATACAAAATCTTAACCAAAAACAAAGTTTTGAAAACATTTTCATTTTTTTTTATGTTTACACTTCCCCAAATTTAGAAGGTAAGGATATATAGGATTCTTTTATTTTCATTTCTTTTCTTTTTTCGCTTGACCTCTCTTTCTTCCCCTTTTTGACTGTCAAGCAACGAATTTTCTTGTTGTTGCGTACCTTCCTTCTTTTGCTTGTTTTCATTTTTTTTTTTATATTTACACTTTTCAACTTTAGAGGGTAAGGATATATAGGATTCTTTTCTTTTCTTTTCTTTTCTTTTCTTTTTTCGCTTGACCTCTCTTTCTTTCCCTTTTTGACTGTCAAGCAAAGAATTTTCTTTTTGTTGTGTACCTTCCTTCTTTTGCTTCTTTTGCACATATAACAGTCTACCAAATCTAATTTAGTTCCTTCCCCTTTTCCTTCCTAGATCCTGATAAAAAAAGCAATTATATATTTTGCATTCAAATGCTTTTTTTTCCCAGCCATGTTTAGTACTCTGCTTACTAGTTTTTTTATGAAAGAATTAAAATCTTTAAGCAAAAGAAAAAAAATGCTAAGAAATATGTGCCTTTAACGCATGCCATTTTTGTAATAGACATATTCATAAATAAATAAATAAAGTGAATTTTATTATATTTATGTGCATCTATTATGAATATTTTATGAATATCATTAAAATTTTATAATTATCTGTGCAACCTTAAATATTGAATGTAAGTATTTTATACAGGGGGATAATATTTAAAAATGATAATTAAATAGTTTAGTACTATATAATTAATTATTCAATTAAAGTATAGAATCTTCAATCGAGTATTACTAATGCAAGTCATTTCCATTAAGAATGGAATAGTCTTATATGAACCATTAATATAAGTCATTAAATGACTGCATTATACATAAAAGAGATTATGTAGGACCAGAACATAATGTGATATAAACGGCTAAACAATTTACATTAAAGTATATTAGGTTCCAATCAGATCAATCGATGGTCATATATTATAATGATCTTAATCCTGACTTATTAGTAGACTCTTATTTAGAGAATTATGTCTTTTGATTTCCTCAGTACAAATTTGAGAAATGTTAATATTACAAGATAGAATCCATTCCTTCTTGGATTCCATCTTTAATGAGAAGTAGATAAATAATTCTCATGAGTATTGATTTAGGTTTTGAATATTAGAGCGAAAAAAATTTAAGATTAAGTTCATAAATTCATTAGAATGAATGACCCTTACGGGTAAAGATATAATTAGAGAGGTTAACGGATTTTTCCTCTCTAATTATGAATTATTTATGGAGGATCTATTTATATGCAATGACTATATCAAATGGACAAATCTAAAATATGAGTAATTATATTTATAATTTTAAGAGTTTAATTCTAATTTTTTAGTGGAGTAATATTGGAATTAATAAAAGAGTAATATATCAATTAAAGAGTTTAATTAATGTGTTGATTTTATTAAAGTTTGAAATTATGGATCCATTAGTCCCCCGTCATCCTTACAAACACTGTTTAAACGAATGAAATTATCGGTTTAAGTAATTTAATTTAGGATTAATATCACTGAAAATAAATTAATTATGAATTAATTTGCAAATTTTAAATAATAACTTTATTTAACAACAACAACAATAATTAATTTTTAAAGACACACAGTAGGATCCAGTCACTGTGTGTAGCTTTTACCTGCATAGGGAAGGGCTCCTTATGCTGTCCAAGACTTATTTACCAAGTTTTCTTTTCTAGAAGTTTCTAATTTTGATAAATATAATTTTTCCAAATTGAGAATTTAAAATTTGGAAACAAATTAAATTAGGTAACAAGTAGTAATCCTATTCTTATTGATAAAAAGTTGGCACCACGAAGCTCTTTATGTGTGGTGCCACATACAAATAAGGGAAAAAAGAAAGCTAATTTTTATTTTAATTCAATATGTGATATTTAACTTAAATTAAAGGAAGCTTCTAGAATCAATTGGGTCTCTCTTATTCTCTATAAATAGAAGACTATTTTATTCATTTGACAAACAATTGAATGTCTTGGCTAGACTACAAAATTTATGCTGGTTTTCCCTAGTAGTAGGCATGTAGAAGAAAGAAAGAAAGAGAATAAGTGGTCTTCTATCCCTAGTCCCACTTTACTCATGTGTTAAGATTAGTGTGAGAGAAAAGTGAGTGAGTGATCTCCTATAAGCCTTTAATTCCTTCTACACCTATAAGAACATCTGCTCGGCAAGAACTAGGAACAAAAGGCAGTAGTTTTATTTAGAGAGCATTTATCCCATTAGAAGATTTTCAATCTAATTGCTTGAACTGGATAAACATAAACTATATTTATATATATATTTATTAAGTTTTAAATTAATGCATTCTATATTGTTGTGTTCAAAAGTTTTATGAAAATTTTTGTTATATACATACTGCACGTTTTCCAAGTTTCTACATTTTTCCTATAATTTTTTTTTTTAATAAAACCAACAACCAGTATCAAAACTGGCTATAGAACATATTAACATAAGCGTTATGTGATAATCAATTTTAAATATATGTATATGTGTACGCATATATGTGTGTGTTCTCATTTATTCATGTGATAAATGAGAATGTCTGGATGGTTGATTTTGGTCCTTAATCATATGGTTCTGAGGATCATTGTAATTAAATTTTAAAATTTATTAGATTGTTGTGCAAAACCCATGGTTTAAATTGAAAGGATTCAAAAAATTTGGGCAAATTTGAAACTTTTAATAGTTTGGGGTTTAGAGAATTTATATATATAAAAAAATGGACCCTCCCGGCTCTTTTCCCCAACTTTTTTTTTTTCTTCCTTATTTCTTCTTTCCTTTTTCTTTTCTTCCCTGGATCGCGCGAACAAAAAAGGCAGAGAGAGAAAGAGCCAACGCCCTTGCCTCCTCCGTTGACCACTTTCTGGCGGCCGCCGCTGTGCGCTCGTCGGCCACAGAAGCTTGCCGCCACTCGAAGTTCCCGCCACTCGCCGCCAACGACCCGGAGCTAGCCCAAAGCCGCCACACACCCTTAACCTTTGGCGCTGGATTCCAGTGTCGTCCAGCCTCCGTTCCTCCGACCGTTTGCACCGTTGGATTCCTCTCGTCGAGGAAAACAAGACCCAGCCCTTCTCCACCCCGATTGTTGCCGGAAAATTCCCGGCCTCCGCCGCCCCTTTCGACGAAATTACTCCGTTTTTTGGTTTGGAGAAACCGTCATCGGATATGCGCTCCTCTCTTCGAGATCTTCGTGGTGGTACCCACCTCCACCGTCGACCACCCTTGGGCCGCCAATCAACGGGCGTTAACCGGCAAGTTTGACCGGTCAATGGGTGACCCGACCACCCTTGTTCGAGAAAAACACCTCCCTAGCTTATTCTCGGCATTCCAGAGATGCCTGTGAAGTTGGAATTGTGAGGAGGAATTTCAAAGACTCAGTTTGGTGTTCAAAGTTTCATCGAGCGACATGGTTTTTGCAAAACAGAGTCTTTTGCCTTCAACGTTGTCGAATAAGTCGGTAGGATTCTATAACTCATTTCTTGTGATATTTTATTTAATTAGTCAATAGAAATTCGGAACTGAAAATTTAATTATTTGGATTGTAATGCATTGCTATTATTATTTGACGTTATGGTTTCTATGATTATTGAAATGTGGTCGTTATTATTATTATTAATAATAATATTATTGTTATTATTATCATTGGTATTTTTATTGATATTACTATGGTTATTATTAACATTGTATTGGTGTCCTTATTATTATTATTGTTGTTTGAATTGTTGTTGTTGTTCTTATTATAGTCGCTGTTGTTGTTATTGTTATTTTCCTTGTTGATGTTGTGGATGGCATTTTTAATACTATTGTTGTCGTTGTTATTCTTGTTATTATTGTTGTTCTCATTATTATTATTATTCTTATTATTATTTCTGCTATTATTGAAAATTTTATTGTTGTTAATATTATTCTTGTTATCATTGTTATTTATTGAATCGGTTATGTGATTATTCAATCTTGAGTTGGAATTATGCACATATTGGATATATGGATGTTTATTTTTGATTTAGGATCATGAATCTTTATGTGATGTACGAGATTGGCTTGAAAGTAAAGTTATATGAGATGGTGGGTGTGGATGGAATGACGAATGATGTGGGGTGTGTTTTTGTTGTGGAATATAATGTAACTGCTTTGGGTGGTGTGTTTTGAAGTTAGGGCGCACCATAATATATTTGTAAATCGTTTTCTTACAGGTTTAGAAATTTTGGTTTAGTCGAAGAATAGTTGTTATGCTGCTGAAATTTTGTTAGAAACTGATTAACATAGGTAGAACGATTTAGGATGTGTTTTAGTAGTCATAATGGTGTTGAAATTTGGATCCTATAATTGTTGAGATCTTTTGCGGCACCATTGGACACATTCTAAGGCCATCTCAAGTTTTAGTCAAAGTTATATCCCATAGGGTACTCATTTGTTGGGCACAACGGATACGGAGTGTTTATTTGTTGGGCGCCACGAACAAACATATCTTGGTCCCCTCATTGCTATATGGCCTATCCCACAGGGTGCCCATTCAGGGCCCACCGGACACGGGGTGCTTATTCTTGACACAACGAAACTTATTATCAATCCTTCCTTTCTTTCTTTCCTTCTTTTCCTTCATTAACAAGCCGGGACGAGTGTGAAAGAGTTTAGTGACAATCACAAATTTTTGAATTATTGAGTCATTTGATGAAGTGTAAACTCAAATAAAATTTTGTATTGATATAATAATTTGTTTATTAATTTCATAGGGATTTTAAAGAAATATACTAATAATAAAAAAACTAAGAGGTGAGTAATAGATTTCCTATTAGGCACTAGGTGCTTACTCCTTCTACTTTCGCCTTTCAGGTTAGTTGATATATTAATTTGTTTATTAATTTCATAGGGATTTTAAAGATAATATACTAATAATAAAAAAAAACTAAGAGGTGGGTAATAGATTTCCTATTGGGCACTGGGTGCTTACTCCCCCTACTTTCCCCTTTCAGGTTAGTTGTTTGATCCTCATGACATTGATTATCGCCGATGCTCCTTGCTATTTAGTTGGTGCTTCCTCCCAAGGAACTTTGCTAGTGCATGGATGCTACATAGAGTTGACCACTCTCTCAGTAGATGATTGAACCTCTAGAAACTTTGTTTAATTGTTATTTAAAATTATTTTATTTATTTACTCTTCAAGATAGTTGCGCAACTATAATTTTCTTTATTTGATAAACAATCTTTTAAAGTTTTGTATATTTTTATTTTTAAATTTTCAAATTGTATTTTGTCCTTTATTTTAAATTTTAAAGGCTTAAGAGCATTGAGTTATTTTTATGAATTTTATGGGCCTAACTACAGTTTCTAAGTGTTTTTGTCTTTCTAGACCTTTAGAAATATTCCTTTCAATTAAGTTACTACCTCCGATTTTGGGTCATGACACGTTGTACTTGTAATTTTGAGTATAGAAATTTTTGTAATTTACCTTTCAGTTCGTAAATATTATTATACTATCAAAGACTAAAGATTTATTGAAGATCCAAAGCCTGAGAAGGACTCAAAGGATCGAGAACGCAGACTATATGACAGTAGTGAAACAGTAATTTTTGAAAGCATCAGGTGTAAAACCCTTGGTTTTATTTGATAGAAATTTCAAATTTTGGACTATTTTGAGACTTTAAAAGGATTTATATGAAACGAACTAATTTTAAAAGCTTCTAACATTAGAAAATGTACAAAATAATTTAAAAATGCAACCTAAAAATTAACTTTTCCCACACACACACACTCTCTCTTCCTTTCTGTCTCTCTTTTTCTTCCCTCCCTTCTACTTATTTTCATTCCCCAAAACACCATCTACTGCCCTTTCTGCTAGCTAACCTCCAGCCACCGCCGCCTAGCACGTTTGGTTGATCGTGGTCACCACCTCTTGAACTTCCAAATGCCGGAGTAACGCCAACTCACTCATAGCTAGCCACCATGGAAAACTATGGGAATTTTGACATTTTTCAAGCCTCTTCACATGATTCTAGCATTGTCGCCTAGCACGTCTGGTTGATCGTGGTCACCGCCTCTTGAACTTCCAAATGCTGGAGTAACGCCAACTCACTCATAGCCAGCTACCGTGGAAAACTATGGGAATTTTGACATTTTTCAAGCCTCTTCACATGATTCCAGCATTGTCCGGCTCAATCTTATCTAGCCAACCATACCATTGTGCTTCCTACGTCAAGAAAAGCAAGAATCACCCCTCTTCAGTTCGGTCATTGTCGAATTTCTTTGAGCCTATGACACCTCCCTTTTTGACTTTTTGCCAAATTTTTGGTGAACCGGACACCATTTCGAGGAGCAACCATAGGAAACGTGCTCCAATCGTCTATACCTTTGTTTTGGTACCTACCTTGACTACCACCTGCTTCATCTTGACTCAAATCCCGATGGAAGCTCATACCGGCCTATTTTTGATGCTTTAGACGTGTTCGCGATGTCAAAATTATGAAATGGAATTCCAAAAAGTGAGAGCAACAAGCAAAGTTTTGGGTTCAAGCTTAACGATTTTAATTTTACGAACTGAAGCATTTTCTCGCCTCATTGGACTTTTTCGATATGAATTTCCACTACCTGAAACTTTAAAATTTTCTAATAGCATGATTTTGAGAAATGTGTGATATAACAATTCTATTGATCATGAAAATTGAATTGAATTATTAAAATTTTTGATTTAATTGTTTATGTTGACTTATTGATTATGTTCATTAAAATTGATTTATTGTTGATATAAATATGCTCTGGATGGTACGTCTTGTAGTCATGCTGTGCTGACACTATTCTATGACTGTTTCTTTGTTTGAATTTTTGGTTTTAGTCAAATAGCCATTATGTTGCCAAATTTTTGTTAGAACTAAAGTAACTTCATAGTGATTTTGAGACTGACTTGATTCATCTCCTGTTCTGTAAAATGTCTTGATCCTATACGGCATTTTTGGATTAAACTATGGTCATTTGGAAAATTCCTCGAGGATTGTTATATTTACATTACTCACAGGTTGCTCATTTGGGGCACAACAGACACGAGGTGTGTTGGAAAACGAGTATGCAATGGAATTTTAAAATTTTAATCAAAAAATTTTCCAAATAACAAGTTTGATATGCTAAATATCTTAATTAATAATAAATCTTACTAACCTCTTTTGTATGCTAAAGTAGACTTGAATCCATGTAGAGAAGAATTTTTCAAAAGAGCCTCAACCAACTAGTCTTTTTTGCTATTCTCTATTCACGATCGAAATGCATGTGGGTGCACGTTGTATAGTCCTTCCTCTGGTGACTCTCATTCCAACCACTAGAGAATACCTAAAGCTAAGTTTCTTAATGTTGAACAATAGCTATCAGGGAGTTTAAGAGTTTCTTAGACTAGAAGACTCACTCTATGCTTCTCAAGTGATCTAAGTAACTAAGAACAGTTATTCTGTGTCTATAATGGTTGAGTTAGGGGTTAAACCTTATCAGATTAGGCCTCAAAATTTGAAAATAAATCAACTTTTAATGAAAAATGCTTGAAAAAGCGTTATCAAATAATCGCATGGTCAACAAGCCGATCTATCAGATCGACCTGTCGAATTTACCCCATCGGTAGGCTAAACTGACCCATCAGCTTGCCGAACCTGCGATAATAAGAAATCTTCATATTATCTTATTTTTCATAGATAGAGCTTTAGTTTTAATTCAAATAACTTAATAGAGAAGTTATTTGATCAAAACATTTATATATAGATAATCCCATGGGAAATAAAACATTATCCAAATAATTCAACATGTTTAGCTTGAATTAATTTACAAAATTAGTTCAATTGATAAACTGATGTGAATTATTAAATTCAATATTATCGAATTTCAGTCATTCTAATAAATTAACATAAGTCACCAATATGTACGAAAAACACGCCGTATCATTATAATATTATTATGAGCTAGCAAAGGGGATTCAATGGATATATATAGATCAGGCTCTTATCGATGTGAATTATGAGCTAGCTTGAATTAATTTACAAAATTAGTTCAATTGATAAACTGATGTGAATTATTAAATTCAATATTATCGAATTTCAGTCATTCTAATAAATTAACATAAGTCACCAATATGTACGAAAAACACGCCGTATCATTATAATATTATTATGAGCTAGCAAAGGGGATTCAATGGATATATATAGATCAGGCTCTTATCGATGTGAATTATGAGCTAGCTTGAATTAATTTACAAAATTAGTTCAATTGATAAACTGATGTGAATTATTAAATTCAATATTATCGAATTTCAGTCATTCTAATAAATTAACATAAGTCACCAATATGTACGAAAAACACGCCGTATCATTATAATATTATTATGAGCTAGCAAAGGGGATTCAATGGATATATATAGATCAGGCTCTTATAATTATAAAATAATCACATCTCAGATATATTTTATAATTATCAACTCTAACGCTACTTTATTAAAAGCTTAGAGTTGTACTCTCGAACTATGTAAAATTACGAAGCTTTAATAAGTTAACCGTTCATGACATATCATCATGTGTCGCATCCACATAGGATATCCATAATCTACTTAAAGATAAATTCTGTTTTACCTTCCTGATTATTTTTATCTTACGTTCCATTATCACACCATTAGAATACTTACTATCCACAGATAGTATACTATTCGGTTACACCATGTATCCGATGGTTGAGCGCTCTAGTGTTCAAATTACAGGATAATGCATATAAGAGGATATCATTGACTCCACAAAAGGAGCTATAGATTCTATATCTGTGAATAGCAAGTCTACGTTAATCACGAGTCGTGCCAGTATACGTACCATCATTAAGTCAGGATGTCACCCTTCAATACATCAAAAGACATAAGCCAAGATAACGGGCCCATTAGTCATTTCTGGATTATATGGGGTTGTGGATACTTGGCCATTGTGGGCTGTGAAACAACCCCTGGATTGGTTCTAATGGGTAATGGACTCGAATAACTAACACTAGGCTTGGATTGTTATGGTAAGCTGATGTGAGTTTCAGAATTTGGACTTGAAATGAAAGGATGGAAGGTAATGAGACTTGGTGAGACAGATGAGTCATAGGAAAGAGGTCGTTGTAGTGGGTCCAACGGATGAGATATGAGGATCTTTGTTTTCATTTGGAACAGTAGCAAAGGGCAATAAGCATATGTCCGTCGAGTGAGGACTGGAACTAGGTGGGACTAACTTTGAACAAGGAAAGCTTTGTTCATCAAAGATAACATGGTGTGAGATATATATTCTGCTATCATTGCTGCGACACTTGAAGCCTTTGTATTGAGGACTAAAACCAAGAAAGAAACAAGATATAGAGCAATATTCCATTTTGTGCTAGTTATATGGTCTCAAACAAGGAAAACAGGCACAACCAAAAATTTTAATAGATGAATAATCGGGATCTACCTAGAACAGTCTCTTGAGCAGGGTCTCACCATGAAGGACTGATGTAGGGAGTTGATTGATTAGATAGATACTAGTTGAAAACGCATCATCCTAGAATTTTAAGGGAAACGAGGCTTGTGCAAGGAGTGTCAAACCAAATTCTACAATATATCGATACTTACGTTCCACAATGCATGGGGCTTGTGCAAGGAGTGTGAAACAAAATTCTACAATATATCAATGCTTACGTTCCACAATGCCATTTTGTTAGGATGTGTGAGGACAAGACAATCGGCGTAAGATACCATGAGTTTTGAAAAAAAGAGTTAAAACGATATTCATCCCTAGTCAGTTTGAAGCATTTTGATTTTCTCATTGAGTAATAATTCATCTCGAGACTTGAAATGAATAAAGACTTGGCATACTTTAGACTTAAGTTTAAGAAAGTAAATCCATGTATATCGAAAGTATGCATCAACAAAACTAACATAGTATTTGAGACCATTCGACGAGGTTGTATGAGATACACCCCATAAATTAGATGTGATGAGTTTCTGTCATTGAACAGAGAAAGGCAGTTCATGGCTTTTTCCAAGTTGGCAAGAAGAGCAAAAAAGAAAAGATTCATTAACACTAACAAAGACGTTACACTGAGATAAGACTTGTTTAAGGACAGAAATGGTAGGGTGCCCAAGCCTCTTATGCCATAGTTTTAAGACTTCACTATTTCTATTGACTGACTTTTTTAGACGTTGAGTATACAACTTTTGATTTGATTGACCTAGAACAGAAGTATTTGCAAGACTATTCCTAATGACTGATTTCGACTAAAAAGGAGATTGTGCTTGAGGTGGACACATTGGAGATGGCTTGGTGAGATGAAAGCGGTAGAGTCCTTCATGAAGAGTCCCTTCGAACAGAGGCGTTCCTGTGGTTCGATCCTTGAATACACAAAAAGAGGGGTGAAATTCGAAATGGACATCATTATCTTTAGAAAATTGACTAATGCTTAACAAATTTCTGGTGATGTAGGCAACATGAAGCAATTTCTATAGAGTGTTGACGTTTAGAAAAGGGACTTTGAAGAACTATAGAACCTATGTGTTTAATAGCCAAACCTGAACTATTGCCCATCATCAGTCTGCTCGGTCCTTGGTACTCGGTTCTAATGCTTAAGGAGCTTAAGTCAATGGTCATGTGCTTCGTTCTGCCTGAATCCGGGTACCACCCTCCATCAAAGAACACTTCAGAATTGGTAGAGGCGACTGCTGCCATATGATTGGTTGTTAAATTCCCTCCATTATTGCTGTACTGGCTTCCTCCATTGTTGACTCTAAAGAAGTTGACATCAAAGCGATGGTAACATTTTTGTACTGTATGGCCATACCTGTCACAGAGTTGGCATTGTGGCCGCTAGTTATTGCCCCAAGATCGACCTCTGCCTCGGCCGTTGGGACCTCCATTTCAGCCTCTACGACCTCTCCCATGAAGAGAAACTCTGGGTTGAGACTTACCATAGGGTGTTTGTGAAAATTTCTGACTGAAGTTTCCACTTCCACCTCCTCTTTTCGAGTTTGATTGAAAGGCCAAATTTGCAGAAGGAATAGTTTCATCGGTGTTAACCGTATATTATTCTATTATGCCCTTCTGGGCCAACAAAAGAGCACAAACGTCTGAAAGGGACAGAGGCTTAGTTCTGGAAGTGGCATGAACAACTGCGGAATAGTATTCAAGCCCTACTCCAGCCAGGATGTGCAACACTTGATCTTCTTCAGAAACCACGTAACTATAGGCAGCAAATGTATCGATGTAATTCTTCATCTTGCGCAAAGATTCTTTCATTGTCAGACCACCCTCCTTAAGGGTCTATAATTGCAATTTATATTGCATGACTCGAGCTCTCCCTTGAGCTGTAAAAAGCTTGTTCACTCTCGACAAAATCTGGTGAGCTATATGCCACCCAACCATTTGTGCCTGAATATTTTCGCTCATAGAGGCAAGAAGAAAGGAGACTACCAGCTGATCTTGTCTCGACCAAGCCACATATTTGGGATTCACGGAATCAGGTCAACCTCTAACAGAAGGCGTGAGCTCAGCAGGACGCTTGGTGGTGCCATCAATGAAGGCTTCAATACCTAAGCCTCGAATCCTAGCAGAGATTTGCTGGTGCCAGAGAAAAAAATTATCATCAGTGAGCTTGACGGAGTTGACTTGGTTTACTGAATTAAATATTTGTATTGACGGTGTAGAGGCTGGGTAAGTAATAGAAATTCGTGTTTGAACTTGAGAATCTAAGGAGGAGCCTTGAGTTGTTGTCCCTGCTTTTCCCATGCTGAAGATGTGAAGATAGGGTGAGAAACCCTGGACGGCTCTGCACCAAGAAAACAAACGGGAGAAGAAGACAATTGAAAGAATAAATTCTGGCTTCTCATTACGTCAATTGCTTTACAGGATATATATACAAGGCTGAAACAGGTGTTCACACTAGATACAAAATGCCAACCAGCACAACCGTAGGCTAGCTCTGTCAGGACAATTCTGGGTAGTGACCCTAGAAGTGGTATCTCATATAATAGTGGATAGTGGCCTAAGCTAATTAGGGAATATGCCCATTGATGCTAAGGTACACAAGCAAAGAATACAACACTTACTTTGCACTATTAAGTGAGCCTAAACCAATATCCTTAACATTCTCCAATGGTTTTTGATCCCTTGATGTGAATAATGATGTTCTGCGTTTCTTGAAGTTAAAAAAATCATTTTTACTATCTAGGTGATATTTGAATTCTATCTCTTGTCTGGTTTTTGGTACCGATTTCAGTTCCTTTGTTCAAATCAATATCTACCATGTCAGGCTTCCCTTCCCGGTTGTCCTATTCAATCCGTTATTGAAGAAATTCTTAGTCCAAATAATGCCATTGGTGCACTAATCTATTTTGCTAATTGCACAAGACCTCGCGTGAAATCGTTGCTAATTTACGAGTAAGATATAATTTTCAAAGACATTGAAAAGGTGTTAAACAACTACTTCATTTTCATTGTGGAACATCTGATATGGATATATTATTCAAAGACAAATTAAAATTGATTGGGTGTTGAATATTTTTTTGATCCACATAAAAGCATCACTACACACATCCTACTTGTTTACCTATGGTGGTATTGCTATATCTTAGCAGTTTATAAAGCAAACTATTTTTGTTGCATCTTTGAAGCATGCTGAAATGTTTGGAATTCGTGATATAGTCATCTTATGTTATTGTTGAGATTTTTTTCTCTAATATATAATATCTAAGAAATATGTGACCTTTTATTCGTCAAAGGAAGTATGTTGGTGTTAAAGGAATAGGATGTAATGTCTATCACCTAAGTTGAGAAGATAAACACGCTTCCCAATAGCTTTTTTCATGCATGAGCTCATTAAGCATGTATTTAGAGATCTTTGTATGATTTTGATAAAGAAGACATGTTGACATGATTGGGAGACTATTGCATCCTACACTCTTTTTTCCTTTTCATGGTTTTGTCCCATCAATTTTCCTATTAAGGTTTTAATGAGGCAGTTCAAAGCCAAATGTTATAAGAATAATGTACTTTTTTTTTTCTTAACGAGGATTTTTTCTCACAAGGTTTTTCCCGTAAGATTTTAACGAGAAATATATTCTTAAGTGATGAATATCCAAGGGAGAGTATTATGAATAAATTAGTTTATTAGTGAGAATGCTCATATTTCTAACACCCTCATGAATTGCATTATCTCTATCTTAATAATTGTTAGAGTTGGTATTTTATAACCTCCCGAATACCACTTTATTAATATTATTTTATTGTTGTAACTCTTAGCTTTTAGTCTCTTCTATTTAATTATCTTTGGCCCATATACATGGTTGGTATGGATTTTACAAGTGCACGAATCATAACAAGTAATAAAGTGATGAGAAAGTCTCATTCCCATGATGATTGTGTTTAGTTAGTTAAGTATCAAAATTAGTTAACTCTAAAATTATTTGTATGATTAAAGATAAAATAGAAAAAATAAAAGAAATTATAAAAGAAAATATTCAAAAAAATAAAAGACTAGGGAATCTAACTTAACCAAAACTAATCTAATTTAATTCATTATTCTTATTGACATCGCCTATTAATCATGTTTTTGAACGAAAAATCTAATGTTATTCAATATTCTTTCTGGGGATGATATTAAAAATATTACTAGCATGTAAATCCACTATCGTTCGATGTAAATTCCACTACCTTAAAGACTCATTAGAATCTATGACTCTCTCAAATGTTCATGCAAGACATTCTACTATCGCTCGATGTCGCATAAACCTTATGGTTAACTTTAAAAGAAGCTATTCCCAAAAATTTCCTTCTAAGGTTTCAATTTTGGTCTTCTAAACAATTAATTAGTGGTCAAGCAATTAAAAGCATTAAGGACGGTAAAATTAACAACAATCATCTCTTAGAGAAAATAAATTCTTTAAAAGCGAAAATAAATGAAATAAAATTAAAATAGAATTGATAATTTTATAACACTAAAAAACACAAATCAAGAATTTAACATCTCAAATAATAAAAGTACAATTAAATATAAGAAAATTGGAAAGAAAAACCGTGTAGAGGTGTCACAATTCTCTAAGATTGAGTCCTTACTCTTCAATCTCCTATTCTTGATCTTCAATTTGTCTTCTCTATTGAATTTACTAGAAACAAAATTCTAAAACTAAAAACAAAAAATAAAAATAAAAATTACAAATGTAATTTCCCGGCTCTCCAATTTAGGAGATTTGGCCTTTTCCTAAATAATCTAAAGATGTCCAATTTATAGGTCTTTGCAGCAAGGTTGGTGTCTATTTAAAAGCTCAGAAGTACTAATTTTTTTAAGACCGCGTGGGGGCGCTGCAGAGCCAAAGAATGCCGCCTAGGCGCTGACCTTGTTGCCAGACAGCGTGGAGGCGCTGCAGAGCCAAAGAATGGCGCCTAGGCGCTGACCTTATTACTAGACAACGTGGGAGCGCTGCAGAGCCAAAGAATGGCGCCTAGGCGCTGACCTTGTTGCCTCAACATTCTTCAAAATGCCTTATTTCCTTTCGTGCCTCCAGTGTTTGGGAAAGCAAATTGCCTTTTTTATAATCAAATTTCAGAACCCCACACCTGCCAAACGAAAGGACACCAGCAAAATAAAGGTCAAACAACCATCTCCACGTGGCGAGAACGATTTGAAGGTGAGGAGAGCTGGTCGACGTGGCACTGCGCTGCTTTTCAAAAGATGGGTGCACACAGGAGTCTCAAGGGACGCGCCACACCGGATCCAACTCTTAAACTAAAAGTGCAAGCTGGTCCCCACTGCCTTCAAGCGCTTGCGCTGGAAGGTGACAACCATCCACCCTCTGGTGCTCTTAGTAAGACGATCCGACGGCTTTGGAGACGCGTGTATGAAGCATGCTTATTCTTGTGTCTGATAGTGTTTGCAGACCTTTTTAATCCGAATTTTGTTTTACCTCTTTTGCTTGTTAAATGCCACATTGCCAACTTTTCAATTTCATCCGATTTAGCTGCACAAATAAAAGAAAATACATAAGATAGGGTTATTAATGGTTTTTCAGAGTTTGTACGAGATGATAAATTATAAGATTATTTTTCTATTTATTTCCCTTGTGTTTTTTTATTTAATTGTTTTGCATTTGTTGTACTTGTTTCGTCTTTTGCCCTGGTGTCTCTCTCTCCTATTCTATTTTGAATTTGGGAACTTCGATTTTAATAATTTTTCTGCCCAATTTCACTTCGCACATAGATTCTAATGTGCGAAGTGAAATTGGGCAGAAAAATTTAGTTTAACTTTTTTTATTTACATTAAACAGAGAAGAGAAGCTTACTTCATTACTTTCTTATTCATATATCAATTTAGTTTAACTCTATTACTAACGTGGGTAGAATGACTTAAGAGGGTTCTTAGTTGCCAAATGGGTTATAACCAAATCCGACATATGTTAAGATCTCACGCAACGTTGTTGATCAAATTTTAAGGCCATTCAAAGTATTCCTCAAAGCTATATCTCATGGAGTACTCATTTTTTAGGCACAACGGACATCATATATAATTTGGTGCTACTGTTACTAATGGCCTACTTCATAGGGTGCTTATTTGGGGCACACCGGATACATGGTGCTCACTTGGGTACAATGAAACTTTTATACCCATTTCTTTCTTCGTTTCCTTCACTACAACTCAAGATGTCAGTGAGCAAGTTTGAGTGATGAGTTGACACTATGTTATTGTTTGGCTTTAATAAACTGTGAACTCCGATTGGCATTTTTTTACTGTTTTGAGAACTCATTTATAAACTTTCTAAGGATTTTATATATAATACTAGTAAGAAAAACCGAGAGGTAATTAATAGATTTCCTACTGGGTACTACAAGCTCACCCCTTACTTTTCTTCTCAGGTTACTTGATATAAAATGTTGTGGGCAACTGTCAATACTCTTCACCGCTCGACTAGTATAATTGCCTTACTCAATCGTAAACTTTTAGTTATGATTGGGCTTTAGTTCATGGATGTTATGGATGTTATATACTCCAGTGCAATAACAGTTATTTATAAATTTTCATAATATATATATATATTTTTTTTTTTTTTTGTAATATAACTTTTAGATTTAATTAAAATTGCACAACTGTAGTTTATTTTATATTATGAGATTTAAATTATTATTTGATAAGTTTACTTAGATTTTGGAGTTTTACTTTTATTTTATTTTTTTTAAAGTCTCCGGAGCAAAAGTTAGATTTATCTCTATAATTTTATAGGCCGAACTACAATTTTCAAATTTTTAGATCAAGGTAATAGAGCATGGTTTTGAGTTCTTTAGAATTTTAACCCGCTGGTTTTGCTTTGATAGAACCACTGGGAACTTGTGTCCTTCAAAGTGTGAGCTCCATGCATCAAACTATCATGCTAATGGTCCCATCTTAAAACAGTTTTTGAACTTTCGTTGATGTTCTTTGGTGTTCAACTACCGAAGTTCTAATTTTTATTGACTTATGAATTCTTTGTCTTGATGTTGTCCATATATCGTTTTGAGTCTGTTCCGTTGATTGGGTATGGACTCCTATTATTCCAAAGGTTCTGTTTTAGCGCTGGGTTTATGGTGTTATGAGATTGAATAGTGTGGTCTAGCAGTCGTGCTTATTAAGGCACTAAAATTATTATAAATATTCTGAGGGGCTAGGGACATTTGTGGCAAATATTTTGTTGTACTTTCCTTATCTTATCAATATTTTTTTTAAGTTCACTCAAATTGATGGTTTCATTATTTTGTAAGACCCATGAGGAATATTTGACTTTGGTTTGGACGTCCCTATCCCTCAATCTAGTCCTCATTGATCTATGGTTCTTGTCTCGAAATTGAACTGCAAAGTTGATTTTGTGATCAAGGATTTATAAGTATCAAATCTTAAGATTCATTGAGGTTTACAGTTATTGTTCATGATCTTTAGCTTTCAGCAATATAGTTACTACCCTTACGATTCTTTACTATCTTGCTAGAAGGAAATAATTGAATGTCATTTATAGTAAGGGTATGGACTTGAGGTTAAAGCATAGTTTTCTAATTACTTTTACTTATTTTGAGAAATTTGAATTCATTGTCTATCGAGTAGCACAGTCTTGACATTTTTTTATTTCGTATTTTTAGGAGGAATTTTGATTGTTTTGGTTAACGAGGTTGAAACATAGGATTTTTGGGGCTAAATAACTTACAAGTCTATGTAAATGTAAAGGTTGGTATCATGTTAGATCTATTGGATTGTGTCATTTTCTTTAGCATATCGGTGAAGGCTTTTGGAGATTTTCTTTTTTTCCCTTCCATAGGGGATGGAAATGTATGTGGCATGACCTACTTGCAGATGGACAGATTTGAGCTATATTCTTATTTATTAGGTTACATTTAGTGTTTTGAGTCTGACATGAGCACGATTGAAGCTAGATTAATAGATATATACCTCTTGTATGCTTTGGTGTGATCTTGACTAAATGTTAGGGACTAGTTAGAGAGGCTATAGGTTTTAGAAGCATTAGTTGTTCGATGATGATATGTTGGCATTAAATTTATTAGCTTGGAGACCGCTTAACTTTGAGGATTAAGTTTAATAAAATATATCACACTCCTTTCTTTTTTATTGGTTTAAGTATGGCTTAAGAAGTTTAGGTAAAGTTAAGATGATGTGATATTTTTGTCAATTTTAAAGGATATAATAATAGTGATGATAAATTTATAAAATGAGTAATCTTTGTGTGTATACTCGAAATTTAGAAAGAGTAAAAAAGGTAAAATAAAGATTATTGCCGACAATTGAAATGTGAGAATTCTTGATACTTTGAAAAGAAAACGAGAATCTTTAAACATGTATAAAATCCATTGAAAAAGAAACGACGTCGATAAAACTAGCCAATAAGTAAAAGAAAATGCAAATCTAGGCAAGAGTTGTTCACAGATATGAAGTATCGTGGATCATTAGTCTAAATGTTTTGATACACAAAGCCTGTAGGATACAAATGAACACTCATGAGAAATAGTACATATGAGAATGTATAAGGTTATTGAATAAATTATCAGCTATAACTATGTTTTTGTAGAAAACTTTTGAAGAATATGAGTAACGATATTCATAAATGATGGATAAGCAATTGTATTTTTTATTAGCCGGTAATTGTAAAAGCCATGAATTTTATTTATAAAGAAAAACATAAATTTGAGCCATAGTTATTTTAAGAACTTGGGTACAAAAGTTTTAAAGAGTTGTAGCTATTTTAAAATTTTAAAATAATTAGGGACTAAAAGGGAAGCCTAAAGACTTCCTTTCTCTCTTCGTTATTTCCTTTTCTCCCTCTTTTTTTCTCATTTCATCTGTTTCTTTCTTCAACTTTCCACGTTTCAGATAAGCAAGAGGAAAAAAAACAACAACAAAACATTACAATGGCAACCAACCACCTTTGGCCATATTCCACCACCACGTGCTAGCCGTCAGAACCGCTGTAGCCTAAACTTTCGACACCGACGTGCGACCGCCAGACGCGTTGCCAGCCGCCAGATATGGAGCGACGATTGTCGTACTTTTTGGAGCTTCAAAGGACAATTCTGACGCTGTCTGACGTCTTTGCCTGTAAATTACACCACCTAGTTCCTCTCGTCGAGGAGAACAAGACCCACTCCACCATAAGTCTAATCACTGTCGGAGAACTCTAGCCATATGCAACCTTTTTGCCTGTTTATGCCTCCTTTTCTGACAAGCCAAACATCACTTAAAGAAGTCGACTTTGGAATCATGCTCCGAACATTGAGAGATTTATTTTCATTAGGGGTGGACAACGGACGGGTAGGCGGTTTTTAGACGGGTGCAGGGCGGTTTTTTTAAGTGGCGGGTTGGCGATTAACCAACCCACAAACCGCCCATGGAGTGGCGGACGGTTTCAGTTTGGGGGCAGGCGGGTGCGGGCGGGTTGGGTCTACACTAATGTACAATATAATTTTTTGAGCTCTTTTTTATTAAAAAAAAGTGAAGAAAATTTGTAGAAAATATAAGACGATAATGTATGAAGCATTCTCAACAACAACCAAGTTTGACGCCTAAAGACAATAACCATATTCACAACAAATTAAGAAACATAATCATTCATTGCAACAAGAAACATCAACTATATATGAAGTGATGAACAAAGTCAAGAATTCTTGTTCTTTCATAAAACATGTTCATTGGGTTCGAAAATAACAAGATACTACAGATGAAATGATGAACAAAGTCAAATGTTCTTTTTTCTTTTTAAAGAATGAGGAGTGGGAGAGGTTTAGATTAAGTTTTTTTTTTTTTTTTTTTTTTTTAAGAATTAGGCGGGCGGGTTCGGGTTGAACCCGCCCCCTAAAATTTAAAACCGTACCCGCCCGCCAACATATGTAGGCGGGTGGGTTGAACCCGCCAATGGACGGGTTGAACCCGCATAGTCTTTTTTTTGGGCGGGCGGGCGGCGGTTGCGAGCGGCCGGCGGTTGCGGGGCGGTTTTTGTTCACCCCTAATTTTCATACCCAACTTTGCCGTCAACCATCCTCAGAACATCAGTCAAGGCCACTTGACCTCGTAGGTTTAGAGCCGTCAACAGTTGACTCCAACCACCAAATTAAAAAAGATGTCATTTCTGTATGCTTTTGATATTTTGGACACATTTGTGGTGTCAAGACAGAATTCCAAAGGCTAAGTTTGTTAATTTAGAGTGTCAATGGACGATGTCGTTTCAAATTTTTTTGCCGCCAAATATCATTGACTAAATTGGTAGAGACTCAAGAACCTATCTTTTGTGATATTTTTATTTGATTAGTCAAAAAATGCAGAATTTAAAAGTAAATTATATAGATTTCAATATGTTGTTGTTATTGTTATTTAATGGTTGTTGTTGTTGTTGTTGCTGTTGCTGCTGCTGCTGCTGTTGTTGTTGCTGTTGTTGTTGTTGTTGCTGCTGCTGTTGTTATTGTTGTTGTTATTGTTAAGCCTTTCTAGACTTATGAATCGTGATATCAATAATGTTGCAAACTACATGTATTGAACATGGAAAAGCTTCTGATGAATCAAGTGTTCAATGGTTTAATTTTTACATATTTCATTATCATTCAGTAAACAAAAAAATCTAATTTGGTTGTTGTTGAACAATTGATGATTAGGTATTGATATTTTATTATGATTTGATACATATAAATTGTTTTGGGTGGCGCGTCTTGCAGTTATGACTGTTGAAATATACTTATAACTAATTTCTTATAGGTTTAAATTTTTGATTTTAAGAAAATAAGCTGTTATGTTGTCAAAATTTTGTTAAAACTAACTAACATGGGTAGAATAATGAAGAAGGGTTCTTAGGAGCTTGTCACGCCCCGGAGTACGGGAGGTGACGTGGCGGAATATTTAGATTAATTAAAAGAGAATTTAATTGAAATTAAGGGTTTAAAAATCCAATTAAGTAAGAAATAAAGAGATTTTCCACCACATTTGATAAAAGAATTTAAAATCATTAAACAAATAACAATAATTGAATAAAAACCGCGAATATGGGTTCCACAACCCACAACTTGTGCACACACATGGTTCTGACAATATCATAAATACAATTACAGTCCAAGTATAAATGAAGTTAAAATCTTACATGCCTTGATTAATAAATACAGAATGTAAATAAATTCTCCTATTGCTCCTGAGTTCAGTCCGAAGAATCTTCTCCAAACCTAAATGGGAAACCACCTAGAAGGGGGGAAATTTAAAACAGATAAAACGTGAGCGAAAGGCTCAGTAGGACTAAGTTTTATAAAATAATTTAATGCAAAGAAACATAACATTATCAGGAGTTATACAGAAAAGGAACTTGAATAAATAAATAAATAAATTGAGTAGAACCGTCCTGACACAGAACAGTCTACTTGTCAAATCAAAACACCAGTTTACTTTTACCTAGGCAAACCATGAAATCACCACCGTAGTGGCCCAGCTGGGTTTCGGGACCTGCCCCCAAGGTCGATCGCCACACGACCCGATCTCTGATATGGCATCATGCCTTAGTGTTTATTGTCATTATCATTCAAAACCCAATTACCGAGTGTTGTCAATTACATTCATTATGAAATTCATTTCATGTCACGGTATATTAAAATATAACCGATAAAATCATTTTCAAACAACCGTTGAAAACATTTTGATAGAAATCATTTTCAAAGCCAAATCATTTCAAAACCAGGCTACCAAAGAAATAGGATAGAAGTCCTACCTCAGTACTCGTGCCGGTACCCCACACCGTAATCCCGATCCGCTATACGTTAGCTCCACGGAACCACGAACAATCCTAGATACAAACTAAGTCGATCAATATCTAGTTCGAAACATTCTATGTTACTAAATCATTTCATGATGTCCTAGTGTGCCATTTGTATCATTAAAATCATCCTATAAGGTTGGGATTTAAATCAGGGTTCAAAACGGTGAAATCGGGTAAAAATCACAAAATTTTCCATGCCTCGGTCGGCCTACCGGACGCCCTGCTTCGGCCTACCGAACTGCACAGTTCGACCTGCCGGAAGCAAAGTTCGGCCTGCCGAACATTTCCCCAGATTCGGCCTGCCGGTCGGAAGAACACCGGCCTGCCGATCATCACTCTGGCCTGCCGAACTGGGAAGATCCAGAAATCCCAGCCACGGGTTTCTCGATCCCCAAAATCCAAATCTCGTTTCTAACCTGTTTTTCTCAAATCCCAGGCATGAAAAACAACTATACTTGATAGAAAAACATTCTAAAACATGTTTGGAATCATTTAAACAACATTTAAACTCGAAATCTTCAAAAATCCGAAAATGAGAAAAAAAGGAGAAAAATGAAAATCTCGAATCCAATCCGTTTTTCTTCAATCCAGGTTTAGATTCTAGTTGTTCTAAGCTCATTTAACACAAATCCACGGTTTTCTAAGCTAAAACAAACTTAGATTTCAAAAACACACAAAATCGAAAATTTTGTAAAAAGTTTAGAAATTTCGAATCTAACCTCGAATCGAAGCTTCAATCCGCGTTCTCGGTTGCCGAATCACGTCCCCGAGCTTCCTCCTTGCTGTTCCGAAGCTTGGATTCGAATGGAAATCAAAAATTTTTGAAAGAGATTGAGAGAGAGAGGGAGCTGCCGAGAGAGAGAGAAGAGAGAGAGAGTTGAACGTGAGAATGAGGAGAGAGAGAGAGAAGAGAGAAATAAATAGAGAAAATCGGTGGGCGGTTTTACTGTGCGAAAACCATGTGCCGCCCACGGTTTTGCAAAACAGAGTATTTTTAACATTTTACAAATTGTTGTGTTTTAAAACTCAAAACATCATTTTAAATCAACAAGAAATCTTTTGAACACATCAATTTAACAAAACAACCAAAAACTAAAAATCCAACCAAATAATCTAATTAAAGTTAAAACTTTAATTATGGCACACTAATTCATCATTTACACTACATTAACATTAAATAAATTTCGGGACGTTACAGCTCTCCACCCCTAAAAGAAATTTCGTCCTCGAAATTTACAACTCATCTCAAAAGCAAAACAAATGCGGATATAACTCCCGCATACCCGACTCTAGTTCCCAAGTGGCTTCATCAACCCCGTGATGCTGCCACACGACCTTTACCAACGGTATCTCACGACGACGCAAGCTAATCACTTTCCGGTCGATGATCTGAATCGGCACTTCTTCGTACGTCGTATCCTCCCGAACCTGTACATCGCGAAACGATACTATCTTACCCTGCTCATGTGGACACTTCCTAAGCATAGACACATGAAACACATCGTGCACATGAGAAAGTTCGGGCGGAAGATCAAGCTGATAAGCGACCACACCAACACGCTGAGTGATCTCGAACGGCCCAATATACCTCGGCGCGAGTTTTCCACTCACTCCGAACCGCATAGTTCCCTTACGAGGTGACACCCTCAAGAGAACAAAATCTCCAACCGCAAACTCTAAGGGTCTACGTCTCCTATCCGCGTAGCTCTTCTGCCGACTCTGAGCTGCTCTCAATCGATCCCGAATCACCGCGACTTTCTCGTTGCTGTCACGAATCTCATCTGGCCCAAGAATAACTCTATCTTCCAGCTCGGCCCAACACACAGGTGACCGACACGGTCGCCCATACAACGCCTCAAATGGTGCCATACCGATACTCGCCTAATAACTGTTGTTGTACGCGAACTCTGCCAAATGCAAATATTGCTTCCAATTCCCGCCGAAGTCCAACGCACAAGCACGTAACATATCCTCGAGAACCTGAATAACCCGCTCAGACTGCCCATCAGTCTGAGGATGAAACGCCGTACTGAAATTCAAATCCGTACCCAAAGCCTCCTGAAAACTCCTCCAGTACTTAGCATTAAACCTGGTGTCTCGATCAGAGGTGATGGACAAAGGAACTCCATGCAGCCTCACAATGTTCTGCATATACAGCTCCCCGAGAATCTTCCTGGAACACGTCGACCTAAACGGAATGAAATGCGCCGATTTCGTCAACCTGTCGACTACAACCCAAACTGCATCATGCCGCTGCTCCGTCCTCGGCAAACCTGTGAGGAAATCTATCGTCACATGCTCCCATTTCCACCCTGGAATAGGAAGCGGCTGAAGCTGACCTGCAGGCTTCTGATGCTCGGCTTTTACCTGAAGACACGTCGAACACTTGGCCACGTACTCGCGAACATCTTTCTTCATGCCTCTCCACCAATACTGCCTCTTCAAATCACGATACATCTTGGTGCTCCCCGGATGAATAGCGAACTGAGACCTATGAGCTTCATCTAGAACGGCTTTCGTCACCTCGGCGATAACTGAAACTGCAAGACGCTCCCGGAAGTACAACGATCCATCTGCATGCACGCTCCATTCCTCGAACTGCTCCCCATTCTGAATCCGCGACCAAATCCCCTGCAAATGTCGATCTTGCCACTGACCTTGCTTCACCATCCGAACAAGAGCTGGAGTCGCTTCCACATGATATAACAAAACTCGATCACCGTCTTCATGATACTGTAGCCGATACTCACTCACTGTCGCATCCCTGCTCCAGTCCTCAAAAATCAAACAAGCGAGAATCCCTGAAGACTTCCTGCTAAGCGCGTCCGCTACCACATTAGCTTTTCCGGGATGATACTGCAACGCGAAATCATAATCCTCCATGTACTCCACCCATCTGCGCTGCCTCAGATTGAGATCCCTCTGAGTGAACAAATGCCTCAAACTCTTATGATCGGAGAAGACCTGAAACGATGCTCCATACAAGTAACATCTCCAAATCTTCAGCGCGTAGATCACCGCTGCCAGCTCTAAATCGTGAGTAGGATAATTCCGCTCGTGAGGTCGTAGCTGTCTCGATCCGTACGCAACCACACATCCATGCTGCATCAACACGCATCCAAGTCCGCGCCCTGAAGCATCAGCATAAACCTCATACGGCTCGTCACTACTAGGAATAACTAATACTGGAGCTGAAGTCAACCGGTTCTTCAATTCCTGAAAAGCAGACTCACAGTCTTCATCCCACTCAAACCTGACATTTTTCTTGATCAACCTCGTCAACGGAGCTGCAATCTTCGAAAAGTCCTTTACAAATTTCCTGTAGTATCCAGCAAGACCTAAGAAGCTGCGAATCTCCGCTACATTCCTTGGTCGTTCCCACTCCAATATAGCTTCAATCTTGGACGGATCCACTGAAATACCATACTCCGAAATGACATGACCCAGAAATTTGACCTCAGTCAACCAGAACTCACACTTTTCCCTCTTTGCATACAACTGGTGCTCCCGCAGAGTCTGAAGCACGATCCGAAGATGCTGCTCATGCTCCTCCCATGTCTTAGAATACACAAGAATATCATCGATGAACACGATCACAAACTGATCCAGATACGGCCTAAATATCCTGTTCATCAAATCCATAAAAGCTGCTGGAGCATTCGTCTGTTGGAAACAAGGTGCGCAGCGGAATTTTTAAAAATTTTTCATCAGAGTATTTTCCAAAACACAAGTTTGACATGTTATATGTATAAATTAAACAGATCTTACTAACCTCAGTATGCCGAAGAACCTCCGCGACCTGTGTAGAGAAGTAACGTTCCAGAAGAGCCTCAACCAACTGGTCTTCTTTGCTATTCTCTATCCACAACCGGAGTGAGTGTGGGCTCACACGTACAGCTCTTCCACCGGTGACTCTCCTTCCAACCAATAGAGAGAACCCAAAGCTAGTGTTCGTGATTTGTGAACAAAAGCCCTCAGGGAGTTTTTAGATGCTCACTAGAAGAGTATCACTCTTAATCTCTCAAATTGATCTGAGTAAATCATTAGACTCACTCCCTTTTTTATACCTATTGGTCCTTGGGGTCAGTCCATATCAGATTAGGTCTCAAAAATCGAAATAGAATCAAGTTCGGATCAATATCTGATAAGATACGCGTGAAAAACGCGTAATCTTAGCTGTCGCGGTCGGCATGCCGAACTGTGAGATAGGCAGGCCGAACTGGCCAGTTCGGCAGGCCGAACACGTCATCCGGCATGCCGAACTGCCGAGAAAAAATCTCCGCGAATCTTTTATTTTCCACCCGAGATTCTAAAGGATAAAGTCTCAGTTTTGATTCAAATAGCCCAATAGAAAAGATATCTGATCAAAACAAACTTTATCAAGATAATCTCTAAGAAAATAAATCAATTCACAATAATTCTACAAGTTTATCTTGTTCTAATTGTCCAAAATTAAAACAACCGATAAACAGACAAGAATTATCCGAACGCCATAATTCAACAAGTTCATCTTGAACTAATTTCTTACATAATTAATTCAACCGATAAACAGACATGAATTATTTGATTCTTATAAATTTTAAACCAATCTGATAAATCCGACATAAGTCACCAATTATTGGAAAAGCACGCCGTGTCGTTACAGGATTTTGTGAGCTAGCAAAGGGGACCAAAATGGACCTATAAAGTTCAAGCTCATGATAATTATGAAACCCAATATCCCAGATATACATTTCACAATTATCAACTCCAACGCTACTCCACTAAAAGCTTGGAGCTGCACTCTCGAACTTAATAGAATTACGAAGCTCGTGTAGCTAAGTCTCCATGACATATCATAGTGTATCGCATCCCCATATGATCATCCATAATCGGCTTAAGGACAAGTTCTGTCTTACCTTCCCGATTATTTTTATCTTACGTTCCATTGTCTCACCATTAGAAAACTTACCATCCAAAGATAGTATACCATTCGGTTACACCTATGTATCCAAATGGTTGAGCGCTCCAGTTTTCCAATTACAGGACAACGCATATAAGAGGATATCATTACTCCTAAAGAGGAGCTATGGATTCCATATCTATGAATAACAAGTCTACGCTACCAAGAGTCATGCCTCCAACGTACCGGCATGCATGCCACTATAGAGATGTGGGAGTCACCCATTGGTACATCAAAAGACACAAGTCGAGACAACGGGCCCATTATTCATCTCAGGATTAAGATACAATACAAATGATTGTCTAAAGTGAATCGATTTGACAAGACAGAATTATTAATCCAAATCAATTCACTTTATGTCCCGATCCAACACATCGTCACCTATGACAATGCGCCAATGTTTCTATTCACGGAGTCCAACTCCGATGGCCAAGACAAACCATCTCCCAAAAGGGATATAGACAACATAACAATCTTTACATGAATAAAGCGCCCAACTTTATTCCCTCGATTGCGGATCATATATTTTAGACCATCACCTTAAGAGTCGTGTCTACCGCATAATCATCCCATCATATGCCCAACTCTTAAGGTTTAGACTGACAGTCTCAGACTACTGTTTGCTTATCATACATTCAACAAATATGAACGTAAAGAGGACAATATTTGGCATATATATAAATGAATAAATTCTTTATTGATAAAAATGTCTCCAAAAACGTATTACATTTTTACTCCTTAGAGCATACATGTCTAACAATCTCCCACTTGCACTAAGTGAGTAAATACTGCAAATTTCGCATCCCCATAGCTTCCACATGCCTTTCGAAGACTCTCCCAGAAAGTGTCTTCGTAAATGGATCAGCTAAATTGTCCTCTGACGCGATCTTGCACACCGTGACATGCCCGCTCTCAACGAAGTCCTTTATCACATGATACTTTCGATCAATATGCTTACTCTTCTTGTGAAATCTTGGTTCCTTAGCATTAGCTACCGCCGCACTGTTATCACAGTACAGTGATACCGCTTTATCTATACCAGGAACTACCTCAAGATCCCCAAGGAACTTGCGGAGCCACACTGCTTCTTTCGAAGCATCACTAGCCGCCACATACTCGGCCTCCATCGTTGAATCCGAAGTGCAATCTTGCTTCGCACTTCTCCAACTGATGGCACCGCCACCTAGAGTAAACACAAACCCTGAAGTCGATTTCCTAGAATCCAGGCAGGATTGAAAATCCGAATCAGTGTATCCTAGAGGAGTTAAATCCTCACCCGAATACACAAGCATATACTCACGAGTCCTTCTCAGGTACTTGAAAATATGCTTTACCGCAACCCAATGGTTTGGTCCTGGATCCGCCTGAAATCGACTCACAATCCCGACCGCATAGCTAATATCCGGTCGAGTGCAAAGCATGGCATACATGAGACTACCCACTGCCGAAGCATAAGGTACCTTCTTCATGTATTCTCTTTCTTCATAAGACTTTGGAGAGTCTTTCTTAGAAAGAGTAATTCCAGACCTAGATGGTTGCCCACCTTTCTTGGAATCCTGCATTGCAAACCTCCTGAGAATTTTATCTATGTAGCTGGCCTGTGACAAAGCTATCATTTTGTTCTTCCTATCCCGAAAGATCTGGATACCGAGAACAAAATTAGCCTCACCCAAGTCCTTCATGTCAAACTGCTTGGTCAACCATAATTTGACCGATGACAATGCCCCAACGTCATTGCCAATTAGCAGAATGTCATCTACATAGAGTAGTAGAAAAACCACCTTCCCATTCTTAATGTGTTTGTAAACACATGGTTCATCCACATTTTGTGAGAACCCATAAGTCTTGATCACTTGATCAAATCTTATGTTCCAAGAACGAGAAGCCTGCTTAAGTCCATAAATAGACTTTAGCAACTTACAAACCTTACCCTCTTGACCCGTGACCTTGAACCCGTCTGGTTGTTCCATATAAATGGACTCATCAAGATAGCCATTCAGAAAAGCCGTCTTGACATCCATCTGCCAAATCTCGTAGTCGAGAGCGGCAGCTATGGACAAGAGAATCCGGATGGACTAAGCATGGCTACAGGCGAAAAGGTTTCCTCATAATCGATTCCTTCCTTTTGCGTATAACCCTTAGCTACCAGTCTAGCCTTAAAGGTTTCGACCTTTCCATCCACTCCTCTTTTCCTCTTGTAGATCCACTTACACCCTATGGGTTTTACCCCTTCGGGAAGATCCACAAGCTCCCAGACCCGATTAGTCTCCATAGACTTCATCTCAATGTTCATGGCCTCTGTCCAGAGTCTTGAATCAACATCCTCCATAGCTTCTGCGTAAGTATAAGGATCCCTGTCATGTTCATCCGGTTCAGCCAAAAAGACCTCCCCATTGAACATATACCTCTCAGGTTGACGCCCGATCCTCCCACTACGCCGAAGCCCCTGAGGTTGTTGTTCAGGTTTGTTTGGTTTTTCTACACCGATCGGAATGGTTTCGTTCGGAACCTCCGGAGTAAACGGATTACCCCTCAACTCCTCAAGCACCACTTTGCTTTGAGGTTTAAAGTCGTTCATGTAACTCTCCTCAAGGAAAGTTGCATTAGTTGAAACCACGACTTTATTTTCCTTTGGGTTATAAAAATAACCCCCTTTAGTCCCTTTTGGATATCCTACAAACACGCAAACTTCTGAACGTGCTTCCAACTTATTCGGATCCTTAAACAGGACATGAGCTGGACATCCCCATATGCGAATATGGTTTAAGGATGTTTTCCGTCTTGTCCACAACTCGTGAGGAGTTTTAGGGACCGATTTTGAAGGCACATTGTTCAAAAGATAACATGCGGTTTGTAGTGCATATCCCCAAAAGGATAAAGGCAATGATGAATAACTCATCATGGACCGAATCATGTCCAACAAAGTCCTATTCCTTCTCTCTGCTACGCCATTCTGCTGCGGAGTACCCGGCGCAGTCAAATGGGATAAAATCCCATTCTCTAACAAGTGTCCCAAGAACTCATCAGAAAGGTATTCCCCACCTCGATCAGATCGAAGTGCCTTTATGGGTCTACCCAATTGCTTTTCCACTTCAGCCCGAAACTCCCTGAACTTATCATAAGTTTCGCTTTTGTGGTGCATTAGGTACACATACCCATATCTTGAGTAATCGTCAATAAAAGTAACGAAGTACTCATACCCTCCTCGTGCCCGGATGTTCATCGGTCCGCAAACATCACTATGCACAAGTTCTAGAACCCCTTCGGCCCTATTGCCCTTAGACCCGTATGGTCTTTTGGTCATTTTACCCTCCAAACAAGACTCACATTGAGGTATAGATTCCACCTTTAAGTGACTTAAAGGTCCATCCCTTACCAACCTTTGAATCCTATTTAGGTTAATATGGCCAAGGCGCAAATGCCAAAGATAAGTCTTATTAGAGTGAGAAGTTTTAAGTCTTTTTGAGTCATTATCATTTATCTCAGCATTAAGCAACAAGTCCATCTTAGGTTTGATAAAATATAGATTATTTTGCATCCATCCAGAACAGATAAAAGATTTGTTTTTACGAATCACCACTTTTTCATTAAAAGATACCACGTAGGAGTCTTTAAATAAAGAAGATACAGAAATTAAATTCCTTTTAAATTTAGGAACATAAAAACAATCTCGCAAAATTAAACTCCTATAATTATCAAAATAAAGATGGACATCTCCCACTGCTTCCGCTGAGACCAAGGATCCATCGCCCATCCGAAGCGTTAAGTCTTCACGAAGTAGACTTCTCGTTTCTTTGAATCCCTGCAGAGAAACACAAACATGATTAGTTGCACCAGAATCTATGACCCAAATGTCACTGGATTCCTCAACCAAACAAGTTTCTAAATATAGAAGATCACACCTACCTCCCTTGGAAAGGAAGTCCTTGCAATGCTTCTTTATATGCCCGACCTTACCACAAAAGAAGCACTTAAGCTTCTTTGGGTTCTTCTTCTTCTTCTTCTTGCTCTTGGTAGCAATAGGAATAGAAGACTTCCCACTCTTGGCCCGTTGTTTCTTTCCATTCCCAGAGTTAGGATTGGAACCAGAAGCAGCTACCATATTGGCCTCTCCACCAGCAGGAGACTCCCTGATCAGCAGTTCAAACTCTTGTAACTGTTTCATCAGTTCTGTCAAGGTCATATCCCGTCTATTGCTTAGATTAAAAGTAGCTCTAAACGGAATAAATTCCTTAGACAGAGTCTCAAAGACCATAGTCATCTGAGTTTCAGCATCGATGTCGGCTCCATTGGTTTGAGCCTCAGCGAGGTAACCCATGACCAACATCATGTGCTCCTTTACAGATGTCCCCGGTCTCTGTCTACAGTTTAAGAGTTTCCGAAGCGCCCCTTGCCGCTTTGTTATGGCCTGGCCTCCAAACATGTCCTCAAGATTATCCAAGATCTGCTTCGCAGTCTCATAATCCTGATGTTGAGCCTGCAGCACGTTATTCATGCTAGCCATAACATAGCAGCGGGCCTGATCATTAGCATCTTTCCAGCGTTCGTACGCTTGGAATTGCTCATTACTTGAGTCTCCCGTAGGCTCGGGAGGACAAGGAGTTGTCAGAACATATTTCAGTTTCTCAAAGGAAAGGACGATGTCCAGGTTCCGTTTCCAATCATTATAGTTCTCACCGGTCAATTGGTTTTTGTCAAGTATCGATGATAAAGCGTTTTTAGACATTTTCAATCTACAATAAAGAATCATATACCAAACATAAGCAAACATATATAATAATTTAGTAAGTTAACATAATCATGTAAAATCATACAAATGTGTTTATGTGTCAAAACCTTGAAAATGTCACAACCTTACAACGATAATTCCCAACTCAGAATTCAACAAGCTCCTAGGGGAGTCATGCCAAATTCAATCAGGAACACGGATCCCCTCCTGATTAATATATGCCATCCAGGACCCGTATGATCCAGCATATACTAATAATCGTTTCTTTGGCCATTAATTTTATTAACAGAGCTCCTAGGGGAGGTTAATAATAAAGTTAACGTGAGTGTATAACCACCGTTTTAATATTTTATCCATGATTTATAATCACCACCTAGGGGTGTGCAACCATAAATCATACTAAAATACCTTATCCTTTCAGAGATCCAATCTGGTACATGATAGAAATCCCTTCCTAGGGGTTGGGACCATCATGTTCTTCCTATGGACCAACGATGGAGGCCTTAGGTTCTCTCTTCGAAAACCTTCTCCCACTCAATCTTTTGAAGTCAAGGTTTTATTTTAAAATTATGCATGAACAATTTTAATATGAGCGGCACTCCCTATTCTATATGACATGTTATCAATATACATGGTAAATCATATTATAATGCAGACAAGCAAAGCAATCAAGCAAAGCTACAAGCATAATAATAATAACCGTAATATTATGGTTCCACCCTAGAGAATAGAAAAAATAAGATTACAAGAGAGTAATCGAGACATTTATCGATTCTTCATCCTTGAATCCTTAAGCTGTATCCTTCTTCATGTAATATCCATCTTCAAGTCCTCAATCCCGTATGAATCGAACACTTCATATTTCCGGTCATATCCAAATTTAATGTTTCTCAGAATCGTCCCAAAAATAAAATTAAAACTGCACTGAAAAAAAATCGCACCTTTTCTGGACACCTGGCAGCTCTCGGTCGGCAGGCCGATCTGGGTGATCGGTCTGCCGATCATGATGGTTCGGCCTGCCGAACATGAAGGTTCGGCCTGCCGGCAGAGCACCAAAATTTCTGCCCCACTGTCGGCCTGCCGGACCGTACGTCCGGCCTGCCGATCTGTGACCTTCGGCCTGCCGAACTGTGAGGTCCGGCATGCCGACCGAGCAGAAAACCCTCAATCCAGAAAATACAATTTTAATGCAATTCATCAATTTTATTTTTAACAATTCAAAAACATAAAATTAGAGACTCAGGAAATACCTGGAGGCGCCATCATCTATCTTCAAGATCCGACTTCTCGTTCCGTCTTCTCCGAATAATTATTTAATTACAAAATTCTTACAAATTAAATAATAATTCCTAGACGGAGATGATAGTCCGCCATCTAATTACATGAAAAACCTAGATACACATTCTAACCTCTAAGGAACCATAACCGGTATTAATTAATTAATAAATAATTAAACAACAATTTAATCAACCATAATTAATTAATAAACATTCACCATATAATCCATGACAACATATATATTATATAGAAACCTAGAGTGCCATCTCTCTATAAAATTTAATTCAAGCATTGGAGAGATTAAGATCACAAAATTTATGCATATAACATGATCACAAACTTGCAAATTTATGTAAAAAACCTCGTCTCTGATACCAATTGTTGGAAACAAAGTGCGCAGCGGAATTTTTAAAAATTTTTCATCAGAGTATTTTCCAAAACACAAGTTTGACATGTTATATGTATAAATTAAACAGATCTTACTAACCTCAGTATGCCGAAGAACCTCCGCGACCTGTGTAGAGAAGTAACGTTCCAGAAGAGCCTCAACCAACTGGTCTTCTTTGCTATTCTCTATCCACAACCGGAGTGAGTGTGGGCTCACACGTACAGCTCTTCCACCGGTGACTCTCCTTCCAACCAATAGAGAGAACCCAAAGCTAGTGTTCGTGATTTGTGAACAAAAGCTCTCAGGGAGTTTTTAGATGCTCACTAGAAGAGTATCACTCTTAATCTCTCAAATTGATCTGAGTAAATCATTAGACTCACTCCCTTTTTTATACCTATTGGTCCTTGGGGTCAGTCCATATCAGATTAGGTCTCAAAAATCGAAATAGAATCAAGTTCGGATCAATATCTGATAAGATACGCGTGAAAAACGCGTAATCTTAGCTGTCGCGGTCGGCATGCCGAACTGTGAGATAGGCAGGCCGAACTGGCCAGTTCGGCAGGCCGAACACGTCATCCGGCATGCCGAACTGCCGAGAAAAAATCTCCGCGAATCTTTTATTTTCCACCCGAGATTCTAAAGGATAAAGTCTCAGTTTTGATTCAAATAGCCCAATAGAAAAGATATCTGATCAAAACAAACTTTATCAAGATAATCTCTAAGAAAATAAATCAATTCACAATAATTCTACAAGTTTATCTTGTTCTAATTGTCCAAAATTAAAACAACCGATAAACAGACAAGAATTATCCGAACGCCATAATTCAACAAGTTCATCTTGAACTAATTTCTTACATAATTAATTCAACCGATAAACAGACATGAATTATTTGATTCTTATAAATTTTAAACCAATCTGATAAATCCGACATAAGTCACCAATTATTGGAAAAGCACGCCGTGTCGTTACAGGATTTTGTGAGCTAGCAAAGGGGACCAAAATGGACCTATAAAGTTCAAGCTCATGATAATTATGAAACCCAATATCCCAGATATACATTTCACAATTATCAACTCCAACGCTACTCCACTAAAAGCTTGGAGCTGCACTCTCGAACTTAATAGAATTACGAAGCTCGTGTAGCTAAGTCTCCATGACATATCATAGTGTATCGCATCCCCATATGATCATCCATAATCGGCTTAAGGACAAGTTCTGTCTTACCTTCCCGATTATTTTTATCTTACGTTCCATTGTCTCACCATTAGAAAACTTACCATCCAAAGATAGTATACCATTCGGTTACACCTATGTATCCAAATGGTTGAGCGCTCCAGTTTTCCAATTACAGGACAACGCATATAAGAGGATATCATTACTCCTAAAGAGGAGCTATGGATTCCATATCTATGAATAACAAGTCTACGCTACCAAGAGTCATGCCTCCAACGTACCGGCATGCATGCCACTATAGAGATGTGGGAGTCACCCATTGGTACATCAAAAGACACAAGTCGAGACAACGGGCCCATTATTCATCTCAGGATTAAGATACAATACAAATGATTGTCTAAAGTGAATCGATTTGACAAGACAGAATTATTAATCCAAATCAATTCACTTTATGTCCCGATCCAACACATCGTCACCTATGACAATGCGCCAATGTTTCTATTCACGGAGTCCAACTCCGATGGCCAAGACAAACCATCTCCCAAAAGGGATATAGACAACATAACAATCTTTACATGAATAAAGCGCCCAACTTTATTCCCTCGATTGCGGATCATATATTTTAGACCATCACCTTAAGAGTCGTGTCTACCGCATAATCATCCCATCATATGCCCAACTCTTAAGGTTTAGACTGACAGTCTCAGACTACTGTTTGCTTATCATACATTCAACAAATATGAACGTAAAGAGGACAATATTTGGCATATATATAAATGAATAAATTCTTTATTGATAAAAATGTCTCCAAAAACGTATTACATTTTTACTCCTTAGAGCATACATGTCTAACATCGTCAACCCAAAAGACATAACCAGAAACTCGAAGTGCCCATACCGAGTCCTAAAAGCTGTCTTGGGAATATCCTCTTCCTTGATTCTGAGCTGATGATAACCTGACCGCAAATCAATCTTCGAGAAGTATCGCGAACCTCCCAACTGATCAAATAGCTCGTCAATCCTAGGCAAGGGATACTTGTTCTTCACCGTAACACGATTCAACTGCCGATAATCCACACATAACCTGAGAGTCCCATCGTGCTTCTTAGCGAACAAAACTGGTGCTCCCCACGGAGATGTGCTATTCCGAATATATCCTTTATCAGCAAGCTCCTGAAGTTGCTTCCTCAATTCCTTCATTTCTGTCGGCGCCATCCGATAAGGTGCCATAGAAATCGGTGATGTCCCTGGAAACAACTCGATACCAAACTCAATCTCCCGATGCGGTGGTAATCCTGATAACTCGTCGGGGAAGACATCCTCGAACTCACCAACCACCGGAATCGCTACACTACTACTCGAAACATAGGGCTCGCAATCTAGATTGGCAAGAAAAGCAAAACAATCTAGATTCCTTCGCCCTCCTAGACATGACTTCATGAGACGCTCACTCATTAGCCAATCACCACCACCCTGGTAAGTGATTACCGTCCCACTTTCAGACACTAGGGTCACTTTTCTAAGTTGGCAGTCCACAACTGCACTATACCTGGACAACCAGTCCATCCCTAAAATCACATCATAGGAACTCATGGGGAGTACAATCAAATCACTTTTCAAAATCTCATCCCCAATCTTTATTTTACAGGATTTACACATACAATTTACACACACCCGCCCCAAGGGAGAAGTTATGACTAGGGGTTCCTTAAACTCTTCTACTTCTAATCCCAAGGCATGTACAAAGGAACTCGAAATGAGAGAATGAGAGGCACCAGTATCAAATAAAACGCGAGCTAGAGATCTAGAAACCAAAACCATACCATCGACAACCGCGTTACCAATCTGAGAATCTAACCCTTCAGATGCCATCACATGAACCTACACTGGCGCTTTCCCTTTTCCTCTACCGACATTGCTGGGTCCTGCATTACTCGGCCGATACTGCTGAGATGGAGATGACTGCACACTACCTGTACTCGGAGCTCTATACTGAGGAACACTGCGCTAAAAATACTGCGGCTGCTGTCCCCGTGCCGGATATGAGAATTGCTGAGGAGAAAACTGCGGATACTGCAACTGCGGGTACTGCGGAGGCGGAGGTAGGGTCTGAGGCTGAGGCTGAGATGAACGACTGGCATCCTCCCCGGTCTGCGATCCAAGACGAGCACTCCTGATCGGGCAATTCCTCTTGATGTGTCCGGGCTGCTGACAGAAATGACAATGAAAGCTGTAGGGATTGCTGCGCCCGCTGCCAGACGAACTGCTGCTACCACTGGTCGCACCGCCTTGCTTGCCTTTCCCCGGAGCTGGACGACTACTGGTGCTCTTCCTGCCACTCCTCTGCGGTCCTCCTGAAGCCTTGGCTCGGTCCTCACAATACTGCACGTAATCATTCTCCACGGAGATCGCCGACGACACAAGCTCTCCGAAACCCCTAAGCCGTAGAGCAACCAACTGCCGCCGAATAGGAGCCTTGAGTCCTTCCTGAAACTTGATGCATTTCTCACGCTCCGATGCCACAGCTGATGGAGCAAACCTAGCCAACTCGTTAAACTTTGCCTCGTACTCCCGAACTGACATATCACCCTGCTGCAATCTATAAAACTCAGCTGCCTTCTGATCTCTATACCCCTGCGGAAAATACCGATCATAGAACAGCTCCTCGAACTTGTCCCAACCGATATCGCCACCGCCCTCCAGACGCTTAGTTTGTTTCCACCAGGTGTTAGCACCACCCTCGAGCTTATACGCCGCAAACTCCACACGATACTCCTCAGGCACACCAAGAGTATCAAGATGCTTCAAGATCGAATCCAACCAATACTCTGCTATCTGCGGATCCCCATTGCCATCAAAAGTCGGAATAGACGCCCGCCGAAATTCCTTAAAGAAAGCATGCCGACTACCAACACTGGAGTCTTTTGGTCTAGCCTTGGCTGCCATCTGCCGGAAAGCCGCAATCATAGACCTCATCAGGCCCTCATCATTTCCGAACTCGGCGTCAGTTGTCGAACGACGTCTAGGTGCCATTCTCTCACTTCTGAAAACAAAATTTGGACTGTCAGAGGTATTTCATTGTCAAACCTATGTGTGCACAATTCCCAAGGTTCATAACCTTGAGCTCTGATACCATTCTGTCACGCCCCGGAGTACGGGAGGTGACGTGGCGGAATATTTAGATTAATTAAAAGAGAATTTAATTGAAATTAAGGGTTTAAAAATCCAATTAAGTAAGAAATAAAGAGATTTTCCACCACATTTGATAAAAGAATTTAAAATCATTAAACAAATAACAATAATTGAATAAAAACCGCGAATATGGGTTCCACAACCCACAACTTGTGCACACACATGGTTCTGACAATATCATAAATACAATTACAGTCCAAGTATAAATGAAGTTAAAATCTTACATGCCTTGATTAATAAATACAGAATGTAAATAAATTCTCCTATTGCTCCTGAGTTCGGTCCGAAGAATCTTCTCCAAACCTAAATGGGAAACCACCTAGAAGGGGGGAAATTTAAAACAGATAAAACGTGAGCGAAAGGCTCAGTAGGACTAAGTTTTATAAAATAATTTAATGCAAAGAAACATAACATTATCAGGAGTTATACAGAAAGGGAACTTGAATAAATAAATAAATAAATTGAGTAGAACCGTTCTGACACAGAACAGTCTACTCGTCAAATCAAAACACCAGTTTACTTTTACCTAGGCAAACCATGAAATCACCACCGTAGTGGCCCAGCTGGGTTTCGGGACCTGCCCCCAAGGTCGATCGCCACACGACCCGATCTCTGATATGGCATCATGCCTTAGTGTTTATTGTCATTATCATTCAAAACCCAATTACCGAGTGTTGTCAATTACATTCATTATGAAATTCATTTCATGTCACGGTATATTAAAATATAACCGATAAAATCATTTTCAAACAACCGTTGAAAACATTTTGATAGAAATCATTTTCAAAGCCAAATCATTTCAAAACCAGGCTACCAAAGAAATAGGATAGAAGTCCTACCTCAGTACTCGTGCCGGTACCCCACACCGTAATCCCGATCCGCTATACGTTAGCTTCACGGAACCACGAACAATCCTAGATGCAAACTAAGTCGATCAATATCTAGTTCGAAACATTCTATGTTACTAAATCATTTCATGATGTCCTAGTGTGCCATTTGTATCATTAAAATCATCCTATAAGGTTGGGATTTAAATCAGGGTTCAAAACGGTGAAATCGGGTAAAAATCGTAAAATTTTCCATGCCTCGGTCGGCCTACCGGACGCCCTGCTTCGGCCTGCCGAACTGCACAATTCGGCCTGCCGGAAGCAAAGTTCGGCCTGCCGAACATTTCCCCAGATTCGGCCTGCCGGTCGGAAGAACACCGGCCTGCCGATCATCACTCTGGCCTGCCGAACATGAACTTCGGCCTGCCGAACTGGGAAGATCCAGAAATCCCAGCCACGGGTTTCTCGATCCCCAAAATCCAAATCTCGTTTCTAACCTGTTTTTCTCAAATGCCAGGCGTGAAAAACAACTATACTTGATAGAAAAACATTCTAAAACATGTTTGGAATCATTTAAACAACATTTAAACTCGAAATCTTCAAAAATCCGAAAATGAGAAAAAAAGGAGAAAAATGAAAATCTCGAATCCAATCCGTTTTTCTTCAATCCAGGTGTAGATTCTAGTTGTTCTAAGCTCATTTAACACAAATCCACGGTTTTCTAAGCTAAAACAAACTTAGATTTCAAAAACACACAAAATCGAAAATTTTGTAAAAAGTTTAGAAATTTCGAATCTAACCTCGAATCGAAGCTTCAATCCGCGTTCTCAGGTTGCCGAATCACGTCCCCGAGCTTCCTCCTTGCTGTTCCGAAGCTTGGATTCGAATGGAAAGCAAAAATTTTTGAAAGAGATTGAGAGAGAGGAGCTGCCGAGAGAGAGAGAGAGAGAGTTGAACGTGAGAATGAGGAGAGAGAGAGAGAGAAGAGAGAAACAAATAGAGAAAATCGGTGGGCGGTTTTACTGTGCGAAAACCATGTGCCGCCCACGGTTTTGCAAAACAGAGTATTTTTAACATTTTACAAATTGTTGTGTTTTAAAACTCAAAACATCATTTTAAATCAACAAGAAATCTTTTGAACACATCAATTTAACAAAACAACCAAAAACTAAAAATCCAACCAAATAATCTAATTAAAGTTAAAACTTTAATTATGGCACACTAATTCATCATTTACATTACATTAATATTAAATAAATTTTGGGACGTTACAGAGCTAGATGGGTTATAACCAAATCCGATATATGTTGAGACCTTAAGCGGCACTGTCAGACTGTAACGTCCTGAAATTTACTTAATATTAATGTAATGTAAATGATGAATTAGTGTGCCATAATTAACGTTTTAACATTAATTAGATTATTTGGTTGGATTTTGAAATTTTGGTTGTTTTGTTAAATCAATGCATTTAAATGATTCCTTATTGTTTTAAAATGATGTTTTGAGTTTTAAAACACAACAATTTGTAAAATATTAAAAATACTCCGTTTTACAAAACCATGGGCGGCACATGGTTTTCGCACAGTAAAACCGCCCACCGATTTTCTCCATTTATTTCCTTCCTCTCTCTCTCCTCACTCTCACGCATCTATCTCTCTCTCTTCCCTCTCTCTTTCTCGGCAGCTCTCTCTCTCTCAAATTTCTTCACAAATTTTGAAACCATATTCGAATCCAAGCTTCGGGTTAGCAAGGAGGAGGCTCGGGGACGTGATTCGGCAACCGAGAACGTGGATTGAAGCTTCGATTCGAGGTTAGATTCGAAATTTCTAAACTTTTTACAAAATTTTCAATTTTGTGTGTTTTTGAAATCTAGGTTTGTTTAAGCTTAGAAAACCTTGTATTTGAGTTAAATGAACTTAGAACAACTAGAATCTAAGCTTAGATTGAAGAAAAACGGATTGAATTCAAGATTTTTCATTTTTCTCCTCATTTTCTTATTTTCGGATTTTTGAGGAATTTGAGTCAAAATCTTGTTTAAATGAGTCCAAACATGTTTTAGTATGTTTTTCTATCAAGTATAATTGTTTTTCATGCCTGGAAATTGAGAAAAACAGGTTGGAATCCAGATTTGGATTTTGGGGATCGAGAAACCCGTGGCTGGGATTTCTGGATTTTCCCAGTTCGGCAGGCCGAACTGTGTGTTCGACAGGCCGGAGTGATGATCGGCAGGCCGGTGTTCTTCCGACCGGCAGGCCGAATCTGGGGAAATGTTCGGCCGACCGAACCTTGCTTCCGGCAGGCCGAACTGTGCAGTTCGGTAGGCCGAAGCAGGGCGTCCGACAGGCTGACCGAGGCATGGAAAATTTTGTGATTTTTACCCGTTTTCACTGTTTTGAACCCTGATTTAAATCTCAACCTTATAGGATGACTTTAAAGGCACAAATGGCACACTAGGACATCATGAAATGATTTAGTAGCATAGAATGTCTCAAACTAGATATTGATCGACTTAGTTTGTATCTAGGATCGTTCGTGGTTCTGCGGAGCTAATGTATAGCGGGCTGGGATTACGGTGTGGGGCACCGACGCGAGTACTGAGGTAGAACTTCTATCATATTTCTTTGGTAGTCTGGTTTTGAAATGATTTGGCTTTGAAAAGGGTTTCTATTAAAATGTTTTCAACGGTGTTTGAAAATGGTTTTATCGGTTATATTTTAATATACCATGATTATGAAATGAAATCCATAATAAATGTAACTGACAACACTCGGTAATTGGGTTTTGAATGACAATGATAATAAACACTAAGGCATGATGCCATATCAGAGATCGGGTCGTGTAGCGATCGACCTTGGGGGCAGGTCCCGAAACCCAGCTGGGCCACTACGGTGGTGATATAATGGTTTGCCTAGTTAAAAGTAAAATGGTGTTTTGATTTGACGAGTAGACTGTTCTGTGTCAGAACGGTTCTACTCAATTTATTTATTTATTCAAGTTTCCTTTTGAATAACTTCTAATAATGTTATGTTCCTTTGCATTAAACTATTTTATAAAACATAGTCCTACTGAGCCTTTCGCTCACGTTTTATTGTTTTAAATTTTCCCCCCCTCTAGGTGGTTTTCCATTTAGGTTTGGAGAGGAATCTTCGGACCGAACTCAGGAGCAATAGGAGGATTATTTTATCTTTTGTACTATTTAATCAAGGCATGTAAGACTTAACTTTATTTGTACTTGAACTGTAATTGTATTTATGATATTGTCAGTACCATGTGTGTGCACAAGTTGTGGGTTGTGGAACCCCTAGTCGCGGTTTTTATTTAAATTTTATTACCTGCTTAATTATTTATAAATTCTTTTATAAAATGTGGTGGAAAATCTTCTTAATTTTTATTTAATTTGATTCTCAAACTCTCGATTTTTATTTAAATTCTTGTTTAATTAATCTAAATATTCCGCCACGTCACCTCCCGCACTCCGGGGCGTGACACAGACAAATTTTAAGGCCATTCAAAGTATTTCTCAAAGTTATATCCCACAGGGTGCTCCATTATTGGGCACAACAGATATCATATATAATTTGGTACTACTATTGCTAATGGCCTACTTCATGGGTTGTTCATTTAAGGTACAACGAACATGGGGTGCTCATTTGGGTACAAGAGACTTTCCTTCACTAACAACTCAGGATGTGAGTGAGGAAGTTTAAGTGATGAGTACAGACTTTGTTATTGTTTGGCTTTGATAAATTGTGAACTTTGATTGACATTTTTTTTACTGTTTTGAGAACTCATTTATCAACTTTCTAGAGATTTTATATATAAAACTAGTAAGAAAAACCAAGAGGTGAGTAATAAATTTTCTACTAGGGACTTTGTACTCAAGCCCTACTTTTCCTTCTTCGTTACTTAATATATAATGTTATAGGCAACTGTCAATACTCTTCACCGCTTGACTAGTATAATCATCTTACTTGATCCTAAACTTTCAGTTAGGATTAGGCTTTGGTGCATGGATAGTACATGGAGTGATACAATCTAGTGGAATAATGGTTATTTATAAATTTTCTTTCAATATTTTCTTTTGTATTATAACTTTTGGATTTAATTAAAGATTCAAAGCTGTAGTTTATTTTATCTTATGAGATTTAAATTATTATTTGATAAGTCTACTTAGATTTTAGAGTTTTATTTTTATTTTATTTTTTAAAAGACTCTGGAGCAAAATTAGATTTATTTATATAATTTTATCGGCCCAACTATAATTTTCAAATTTTAAAACTTTCAAACTCTTCAAAATATTTATTTTAATTTATTAACTAGCCCCAGTTTCGAGTCATGGCTGTAGTATATAAAACAAGTTCATGTGTCTCATAAATATATTTCAACAATCTATTGATATTTGCAAAAAGTTCTAAATGGGCTTGAAAGATCTGAAAGACAAAGCTTGAAATTGCAGGCATTATTGTGAAAATAAATGCAATTCTGTCATGATATGGTACCACTTTATTTTTCACCATATAAAGAATTTTAGTGCTAGAAATTAATTTGTCTATTTCTTTATAATGAACTCAAACATTCTTGATTTGTTATCCTTTATAAAAACTTCTAAAAGACACTATTAAGAGAAATTTTAAGAAGACAAATCTCATAGAAAAAAGTTATTATGACCTGAATATTGAGATTTTCTTAAAAAAATTCATAATTTCTTTTAAGTATAAGAAAATTGTCCGATATGGATGTTGTGTATTTTTAAATTTATTTATCATTTTATGTATTTAAGATTATACTAAAATAATATTAGTCTTAAATTTCTACAGTGCATTTTGTATATTGTCTCAGTATTTAATTTATGTTAGTATGAGATATTATCTAGATAATTAAGTAGAATGACAAGTATTTGGCTACAAGGTGTACAATATTTTATACTCATTTGGAGATGACTTTATGTGCTAATAGTTGTTGCACCATTGTTCTACCAAGTAGGAAATAAATATGGGTAAATGTTTGTTCATAAAAATAGCAAATCAATTTATAAAATGCTAATGAACTTTTGAAGAGCAATATTTGTAATATTAGTAAAGTGCTAAGGATGGCAATGTATCTTAAATTTTGATAGTAACATGCATGACTGGTTTATTTCATGTGAAATCCGTAATTTTTTTTATGCATGGTTTATTTTAGACAACCATGTATATTGATATGAAGGAGAACCAAATACGTATTGTATTCTTTTTCCCTTAATCAAGGTTTTGTCCTGCTAAGTTTTTCTGACAAGGTTTTTAATGAGGCAATTTTTAAGAATGTATTATAAGAGGTTGTACTTTTTTTCCTTCACTAGAATTTTTGTCTAACAGGGTTTTTATCTAGTAAGGATTTAATGAGGCACATTCTCAAGTGTCAAACATCTAATGAAAAGCGTTATAAATTAAATTGACTTATTATTATGGATACTCACCTTTTAATACCTCCAGTGTGTTCTCAGAAAACCAATGGGAGAAGAAGACAATTGAAAGAATAAATTTTGGCTTCTCATTAAATCAATTGCCTTAAAGGATATTTATATACAAGGCTAAATACAGGTTTTCACCACTAGATACAGAGTGCCAGCTGGCACAACCATAGGCTAGCTCTGTCAGGAAAATTGTGGGTAGTGATCCTAGGAGTGGTACCTCATATAAGTAGTGGAGTAGTGGCCTAAGGTAATCCGGCAATATACCCGTTGGTGCTAAGGTGCACAAGCAGAGAATACAACACACTTAATTTGCAATATTAAGTGAGCTTAAACCAATATCCTTAACATCCCCTACAAGCTAAGCATGGTGGGAGAGAGCACTCTTAGTTTGTCTCTGATTTGGTGGAAGAAAGAAGCTGCGAGAGGCTTTGTGAGAGCATCTGCAACTTGCTCGAGGGCTGCAACATGTTGGACAGAGAGCTTATTAGCCCTAACCTTTTCTCGCACAAAGTAGAGGTCTAACTCTATGTGCTTGGTGTGAGAATGGAGGATTAGATTCACGCTTAGTGCCACGGCGCTTTGATTATCACACCAAACAACAAGAATTCTGGTTTGTACAGTTTTACGCTCTTGAAGGAGAGACTGCAGCCACGAGATTTCTGAGGTGACAGTTGCTAGACTTCGATATTCGACCTCAATACTTGATCGATAAACTGTGGGTTGTTACTTAGAGCTCTAAGAAACAAGACACCCTTCAAGAAAGATACAAAAGCCAGACGTGGATTGACGGTCATCAGGATCCATGGCCCAATCAGAGTCACAGAAGGCTTGTAGGAAGAGATTTAAGGACTGAGGCATATATAGGCAAAAATTGGCAGTTCCTCGCAAGCATCTGAGTATTCTTTTGATGACTTTCCAATGAGTGGTTAAAGGATGTTGCATAAATTGACACAATTTGTTGACAGAATATGCTATGTCAGGTCAAGTGACGGTGAGATACTGGAGTGCTCCGATGGTGTTTTTGTATAGTGTAGGGTTTTTCATGGGATTTCCATCTTGCGCTAAAAGTTTCTGGCCGGTTATCATTGGGGTAGGCAAAGGATTGGTATTGGCCATATGAACTCGTGTGAGAGGCTCTCGAATGCATTTCCCTTGAGAGAGTAGTAAACCGCCGTTTTGTCTATTTGAGAAACTTCAACCCCAAGAAAATAGGACAGTGTCCCTAAATCTTTGAGTGAAAACTCTCTGTTTAGATGAGAAATGAGGCTTTGAAGTTCTTCCTTATTACTCCCTGTAACCAAAATATTGTCAACGTAAACTAGCATAAAGATAGTTGATGTAAAGATAAATTTCAGAAATAAAGAGTTATTTGCTTGGGAAGAGTGGAAGCCCAAAATGTAAATGGAACGCTTGAGTTTGTCAAACAGTCCCCGAGAGCCTTTTTGAGCGTGCACACTAGAGGTCCCTGCTTGGAGTATGTTCATACACAATAGATTGTTCCATGTACACCGTTTCATGTAGAACCCCATTTAGGAGCTCATTGTTCACATCCACTTGATGAATGGTCCACTCTCTTGTTAGTGCAATAGTAAGAACTGTCCGAATTGTGACGGGCATCACAACAAGGCTAAATATCTCCGCAAAATCAAAGCCTGGAGACTGATGATAGCCTTTGGCCAGTAGACGAGCCTTGTAGCATTCTATGCTATCATCGGCATTTTTCTTGACTTTATACACCTATCTGCAACCAACGATTTTCCTGTCAGCCGGTTTGGGAACAAGTTCCTGAGTATCATTTTTGAGAAGAGCTTTGTATTCATCATCCATTGGAGTGCCTCTTGGGCTAAGGAAGTTTCATTGATAAGAGTGCAGGTGGTTAAATAGACTTAAGGCTTATAGATTCCATCCTTGGACTAAGTGATCGTATGGTGTTGTGGATACTTGGCCATTGTGGGCTGTGAAACAACCCCTGGATTGGTTCTAATGGGTAATGGACTCGAATTACCAACACTAGGCTCGAATTGTTATGGTAAGCTGATGTGAGTTTCAGAATTTGGACTTGAAATGAAAGGATGGAAGGTAATGAGACTTGGTGAGACAGATGAGCCATAGGAAAGAGGTCTTGTTGTAGTGGGTCCAACGGATGAGATATGAGGATCTTTGTTTTCATTTGGAATAGTAGCTAAGGGCAATAAGTATATATCCGTCGAGTGAGGACTGGAAACAGTTGGGACTAACTTTGAACAAGGAAAGCTTCGTTCATCAAAGATAACATGGTATGAGATATATATTCTGCCATCATTGCTGCGACACTTGAAGTCTTTGTATTGAGGACTAAAACCAAGAAAGAAACAAGATATAGAACAATATTCCATTTTGTGCTAGTTATATGGTCTCAAACAAGGAAAACAAGCACAACCAAAAATTTTAATAGATGAATAATCAGGATCTACCTAGAACAGTCTCTTGAGCAGGGTCTCTCCATGAAGGGACTGATGTAGGGAGTTGATTGATAAGATAGACACTAGTTGAAAAGGCATCATCCTAGAATTTTAAGGGGAACGAGGCTTGTGCAAGGAGTGTCAAACCAAATTCTACAATATATCGATACTTACGTTCCACAATGCATGAGGCTTGTGCAAGGAGTGTCAAACCAAATTCTACAATATATCAATGCTTACGTTCCACAATGCCATTTTGTACTGGCTTCCTCCATTGTTGACTCTAAAGAAGTTGACATCAAAGCGATGGTAACATTTTTGTACTGTATGGCCATACCTGTCACAGAGTTGGCATTGTGGCCGCTAGTTATTGCCCCAAGATCGACCTCTGCCTCGGCCATTGGGACCTCCATTTCAGCCTCCACGATCTCTTCCATGAAGAGAAACTCTGGGTTGAGACTGACCATAGGGTGTTTGTGAAAAATTCTGGGTGAAGTTTCCACTTCCACCTCCTCTTCTCGAGTTTAATTGAAAGGCCAGATTTGCAGAAGGAATAGTTTCATCGGTGTTAACCGTATATTATTCTATTATGCCCTTATGGGCCAACAAAAGAGCACAAACGTCTGAAAGGGACAGAGGGTTAGTTCTGGAAGTGGCATGAACAACTATGGAATCGTATTCAAGCCCTACTCCAGCCAGGATGTGCAACACTTGATCTTCTTCAGAGACCACATAACTGTAGGCAGCAAGTGTGTCGATGTAATTCTTCATCTTGCTCAAAGATTCTTTCATTGTCAGACCACCCTTCTTAAGGGTCTATAATTGCAATTTATATTGCATGACTCAAGCTCTCCCTTGAGCGGTAAAAAGCTTGTTCACTCTCGACAAAATCTGGTGAGCTATATGCCACCCAACCATTTGTGCCTGAATATTTTCGCCCATAGAGGCAAGAAGAAAGGAGACTAACAGCTGATCTTGTCTCGACCAAGCCACATATTTGGGATTCACGGAATCGGGTCAACCTCTAACAGAAGGCGTGAGCTCAGCAGGACGCTTGGTGGTGCCATCAATGAAGGCTTCAATACCTAAGCCTCGAATCCTAGCAGAGATTTGCTGGTGCCAGAGAAAAAAATTTTCATCAGTGAGCTTGACGGAGTTGACTTGGTTTACTGAATTAAATATTTGTATTGACGGTGTAGAGGCTGGGTAAGTAATAGAAATTCGTGTTTGAACTTGAGAATCTAAGGAGGAGCTTTGAGTAGTTGTCGCTGCTTTTCCCATGGTGAAGATGTGAAGACAGGGTGAGCAACCCTAGACGGCTCTGCACCAAGAAAACAAACGGGAGAAGAAGACAATTGAAAGAATAAATTCTGGCTTCCCATTACGTCAATTGCTTTACAGGATATATGTACTAGGCTGAAACAGGTGTTCGCACTAGATACAAAATGCCAGCCAGCACAACCATAGGCTAGCTCTGTCAGGACAATTCTGGGCAGTGATCCTAGGAGTGGTATCTCATATAATAGTGGATAATGGCCTAAGCTAATTAGGGAATATGCCCATTGATGCTAAGGTACACAAGCAAAGAATACAACACTTACTTTGCACTATTAAGTGAGCCTAAGCCAATATCCTTAACATTCTCCAATGGTTTTTGATCCTTGCTGTGAATAATGATGTGCTTGGTTTCTTGAACTTAAAAAAATCATTTTTACTATCTAGGTGATATTTGAATTTCTTCTCTTGTTTGGTTTTTGGTACCGATTTTAGTTCCTTTGTTCAAATCAATATCTACTATGTCAGGCTTCCCTTCTCGGTTGTCCTATTCAATCCGTTATTGAAGAAATTCTTAGTCCAAATAATGTCATTGGTGCACAAATCTATTTTGCTAATTGCACAAGACCTTGCATGAAATCATTGGTAATTTAAGAGTAAGATATAATTTTCAAAGACATTGAAAAGATGTTATACAACTACTTCATTTTTATTGTGGAACAACTGATATGGATATATTATTCAAGGACAAATTAAAATTGATTGGGTGTTGAATATTTTTTTGATCCACATAAAAGCATCACTACACACATGCTACTTGTTTACCTATGGTGGTATTGCTATATCTTAGCAATTTATAAAGCAAACTATTTTTGTTGCATCTTTGAAGCATGCTAAAATGTTTGGAATTCGTGATATAGTCATCTTATGTATATTGTTGAGATTTTTTTCTTTAATATATAATATCTAAGAAATATGTGACCTTTTATTCGTCAAAGGAAGTATGTTGGTGTTAAAGGAATAGGATGTAATGTCTATCACCTAAGTTAAGAAGATAAACACGCTTCCCAATAGCTTTTTTCATGCATGAGCTCATTAAGCATGTATTTAGAGATCTTTGTATGATTTTGATAAAGAAGACATGTTGACATGATTGGGAGACTATTGCATCCTACACTCTTTTTTCCTTTTCATGGTTTTGTCCCATCGATTTTCCTATTAAGGTTTTAATGAGGCAGTTCAAAGCCAAATGTTATAAGAATAATGTAAAGACCCCTCACGGACCGTTACAGTTAAACTTATTATTCTTATTTTTCTATCTTGTTAAAGTGTGGAAAATAATACTCTGAAATAATATTCGTAATTTGTCAGGAATGATTTTTCTTTAAACTTCGATAAATTTTAGGATTTTTTTTTAATATTCATATTATCATTATTATTAGTATTATTATTATCATCTTTTTATTATTAATTTTAATTTTTATCTGAACCAAAATAATTTTAATAATTGATAAAAGTCTAAAATCTATATTGCTAAATACATATGAGTTCTAAAATAAACCACCAATCAAAAATCACCATCAAACATAGCCTTGAAATTTATTTAAAATAAATATATTTTCATTCTATAATCATTATTCCCGTTTTCATATCGCATATCGTCCCGCATCCGCTCCAAGCTTCTCCGTTTTTACATCTTTCATTTTCCCTTATCTGCAACATGAATTAACTAATATAAGCAAAGCTTAGTAAGACACTTGTATCTCACAAAATATATATATATATATATATATATTGGGTCATATAATAAATATCATCATAAATATAAACATCATTGAAAACATTTTAACATTTAAAAATCATCATATAGTGGGCCCGACGTTGTACCATCATAGCGCGCTAGTCACAGAAAGAGTGAGGTAGCTAATCCCAAACCTACCGTGACAAAAAGTCCGCTCACCGAACAAAAGACCGTTCATCGGTCACCATCAACATCAAGGTTGTACAACGCCAATTTAAAACATAAAATATATAAATGTATACATACTTATATATGCATATTCTTCATCAAAACATCATCATAAGAGAAATATTAAAACATTATAACACCATCATCAACATCAAAATCATATATTTCTCTTCATCATTTTATTATTATTATTATTTTATTCATGTTGCAGGTGAGAGTGTACTTACATAAATGCCTTACTTAACCTTTATAAACTTTTTCAACGGTGACGTGCGATTGAGGTCTCGAGTGCTCGCCTTTTGAAACGTTCATGCCATAATATAATAAAATTATTAAAAGGTTATAATAATCTATCAAATAGATCCATCTCAATAAAACAACACCTAAATGGCTGATTTCATCCTCATATAATATCAAAACACAAAACAAAACAAACAATTACATAAGATTACAAACCTTTACAAAACTGACTGCCAGACCTTTGTATGTTTCAAAAATCAAAACAATTCACACAAAATTCTAAACGACCTGAAACTAGTGTCATATAAAAATAAACATCTAGAGCTTTCTATTGACACCTAATTTGTTAAAAATGAAGCTCATTTGGATACTGAAAAATAGTTTTGAACTCTAATAACAAAACTTTAAAAAAAAAACTAACAGCCAGACCTTCACTGCTTTAAAAATTCATAACAATTAATAGAATAATCCAAATCGCCTGAAACCAATTTTAAAAGAAAGTAGACATCCATAGGTTTCTAATGATATCTAATTTATTAAAAACGGAGTTCATTTGGACCTTCAACCAGAGTATTGAATGTTGCATATAAAACTTGGAAAAATTTTCAGCCTCAACTATGGGACGAAAATTCTAAAAAAATATATTCATAAAAAAAATCAAATAAACACTAACATATGCATAAATCACATAACATAATAAACAATTCCAAGACATACTTCTGAAACATCAATCAATAAGATCATCACCCTTAACAAAATCATGAATTTAAGAGATGAAAAACTTAGAATCATCAAGTTAACAAAATCAAACCATACAAAACCCTATTATATATATCCCTGTGTGTGTGTGTGTATTTAAACAATGAACTAACATCAATCATCATATAGCCTTTCTCAATCATCAAACATCCTTTCAAAACAACACAACAAAATCTGATAGAAAATCATCCAATTTTCATGAAATAACATATTAAAGACAAAGCATACCTTAAAGTTCTTTTGATCATGGCTTGAAAGAAACAAAAGTTTACAAAAGAAAATAGAAGGATGAAGGTTTGCTGGATGGAATTGAATTTTCTTCTTCTTCTTCTTCTTTTTTTTTTTTTTTTGACGAACCAGAGAAAAGTGAGAGGAAGAGAGGGTTGAGGAGAATAAGCGTATAAAACCTTGAATCAATTAATTCCAAAATAAATTTTAGAATTAATATGACATAGAATAGCTTAAATTAGGTGATTTAATGGTTGTAATTATCTTTTCTTTGGGTAAAAAAAAAAACGGTTGTCAGTAATCAAAACAATGAATGAGAATTCAATGAAAAATTAAAAGTCAAAACTTCCCCCCTTTTTATGATACATGCTATTAAATAACAAATTCATCAATTCACGTTACTAATATATTTAACACGTTATTAATATATTTAACATAATACATAACTTTCCCTTTTTTTTTTAACCAACGGTCAACTAATACGTTTATAAACCCCATTTATAAACTTTCCTTCTTTTTTTTCTTTTTACTTCACGTTTATAAGCTTCCATATATGTAAGTATATATATATATATATATATATATATATTGTGACACCCGTTATTCTCCTAACGGGTATTGAGGTAATTAAATTAATTTTTAATGTATAAAAAAAAATTGCTTCATTTAAATTTATTTTATAATATTTATTTTTATCTATTTTTAAGTTTTCTAAAATTCTCCTATATTTATTTAGTATGATTACTAAAAAGCCTTAGAACTTCTAATAAATCTCAAAAATGTCATATTGGCATTATGTGTGTTAAAGTCTTTAGATGAGACATAAGGATATCTTTTCCAACTACTCTTGACCCTCATTTTCTTTATTTCCTCCGTGACATGCTTCAACATGTCTCCTCTATAATTGTTTCCATCACTTCTCTTCAAAGACTTCATCTTTTCTTCCTTTCTCTTCCACGGTTCCCACACTCTTCTTCTCATTTCTTTGCTGAAGCAAAATACTTAGAGAACTTCTTCAAGGCAGCCATAAAAATCAGCCACCATCACCTCCATTTGAGCAAGAATTTCAGTCATACCGAAGTAAAGGAACCTGTTTTGAAGCCATTTCAAGCTTCCAACTAACCATAATCCGAGGTTAGAATCTTATGAACAAATTTAGTCTTTCATTTATAAATTTTCTTTTATACTAAAGGATTATTCAAATTTGCGTTCTTAAACCTAAGTATATGTTTGTTGCTATTTTGGAGCATATGTATGAAGTCTAAGTGTATATGCCCTAGACAGAAAATTTATATTGTTAAACTTTGTAATACCTCTATGGGCAGTGGTTATTTCTTGAAATTCTAAGATTAAATTAAAATGAATTTTATGAATTGGTTTGCATATTTAAAAAGTAGCATCCTAGGCTTTCTAACGAGCTATCATAAACCTAAATTGGAGTTGTATTTTATTTTCTAAGAATTATTCAATTTTTGTATTGGAAACTAGTAAATCTGCCAGTTTGTTATGGTATACCAGCTGCTAACCTGAACCAAGAACCCATCTTTGCTCACCACCTAATTCTTTAATGTCTTGCAACCTTTCCAATATTATCCTAAGTGATTGATGAATCTTATTAGGGACTAAAACATATAGATTACTTGTTCACATTTTATATTGTGTTAAGACAAAAATTGTTTACTGTAGTATTCAAAAGAGATTTATATAAAAGCTTTAATGGCATACTAGTAAGATAGGTTTACACATGATTTATTTATGAATGTAGTTGTATGTTGTGCTTTAGTTTTAATTGTCCTTATGCACGCCTTAGGATCAAGGGAGTATGGAGCTAACGTTAACTGATTCCAGGATTAAAAGATTGTTGATAAGCTTGAAAGGTAGGGATTCTATTACTCATCTTTTGTGAGGTTTTTATAGAATTAAAATTGATTGTTTTGCCGCAATATATATATATCTATGTTGAACTGATATTATATGAGTATCACATATGAAACTATGACATGGACTCGTCTTGTATTGTACGGCGAGGAACATAATGAATTGACACATGTTATAAATTGAGAAGCATGGTTAGGAAAACTAACTCTATTGATAATGATTTAATATAGAGAAATTGTGAGACATGAAAAGGGCGACGGTTACGTCCTTGGGCATGAATACCCTAAAAGGTAAAATAGGGGGAAGGTGATGACGCTTCCTTGGGTTGAAAGTCCCAGAACACACTGTACAAGAATTGATTTGGTGAGGACTCGGGGCTTGATGTCCCCTCACCGGAACACCCTTGGAATGTTTATAGGGTGATCAAGTGCGCCCATTTGGGTTTCGATGAGTTGAGTGATACTCAATTTAACATGGATACCTAAGAACAATGATGATTGGTAATATTTGTATAAATGTGTAATTATGACACTTGGTAATGATTAACTACGGTATCCATAAGATGTGATCATAATAAACCTCATAATCTGGAATATGATGTGACTTACTGACCATGCAGATTTTAATGTGGTAATGATAAAAACCTAAAGGTGAGTAATGGCTTTCTCTACTGAGCATAGTGTTGCTCATACCCTTATGTTTATATCTTTTCAGGACTCACTAAGTGTGAGGTGGCTACGAGAAATATAGTTGAGGACGTGATGTAGCTATATTACATTGGGACTGCTTCAATTGTTGAGAATGTTCTTCATGATAATGTAAGCATCAATTGTTACTTTCTGTGACTGTATTACAATGTGTTGAGGGTTAAAATGATGATGACAACAGTTTATATTATTAAATTTAAGGTGCTATATTTAAAACTGTGGTTTATTTATCGTTTATATTTTTATTTTTGAGTTGAGAGTTTTCATTTAAGTCCCGGGAAAATTTTATTTTTAAGGTTTTACTTTTATTATTTATTTTTATTTTATCTCATTAAAAACTGTTAACCCCCATATAGGGGCGTTACAGAATTTTTGGTATCAGAGCCTAGGTTCGGTTAACCTAGGGAGTGTAGCACCACTTTAAAAAAATATATATTTTTGAGATGGTTTTGAAGCTGAATTTTTATTGTCATCATCAAAATGAACCTTCACATTGATTTATACAGTCTAGAAGGATGTAACATGGAAAGGCCATAGAATGAAAATATCAATAGTTATATGAGTACAATAATTTTATAGAAGGAAAGTATTAATAGTTATAAGGGAATGATAATTATATGAAATGAGTTTATAAGTAGAATGCTTATGAGAGATTCGTATAATATTTGGATATATAAGCATATTTAATTCGTATAAATGATGAGAAATTCGTGTAGATATGAGGATTTAAAAGCCTTTTGTCTCGTGAAAAACAATAAGAAATATAAGGCTTGATTTATTGATTTCAAAGTTTGGCATAGATATGCCAAATTTTTCGTAATTGATTCAAACCTAAGTAATGATTATGTGTGGATTCGATGGAACACATAAGTGTCAATATCTTTTCTTAAAAGTTCTATTTATTTGAGGAATATGATATAAGTTGGGAATCATGGTATTGAATCTTGAGAGAGATAAATGTTAGACTTTTGGTCTGTTGAGACTGTGTAAAGTCTAGAATGCATGAATCTCAAAATTGGAATATTTCGTTACGTACATTGTATTTAAGTGTATCAGTGAATCTTTTGGTTACCTAAGGTTTTGTTATATGAGGAAATTATATATTGTATGAGTAGAATTGTGGGGATTGTAGATGTTCTTAAGTAGTAACATCTAGTGTCTTTGTTCATTGATATGGTCTACGTTGAAAGACGTAAATCGTATTGATTTCAAGGTTAGTCACATTCTAAACCCTTGGTAGCAATGATGATGAATCCATTGATAGATGTTAAGTATTATGAATAACATATGGGTGTATGTATTGTTCAATAAGGTTTTGATTAAAACAAAATTATTCGAGTTGCTGGAAGATTATGTTGTTATGAAATGATTTTAAATATCATTCAGGAAGATCCTTGTTGTCGTTAAATTAGATTTGTTGTTCATAATTAACTTTATCTATAGTGGGCTTTAAATTGGGTTTAAGATTTATACAAATTGGTTTTCAATTTTATGTTTGTTATTTAACTTGTTCTAAATGTGTTAAGGCCCGAAACAACCTGACCATTTTCAACTTAGAACATTTGGGCCTAGTTCAAATCTTAAATCAGTTTGATTCACACTGTCTCTCCCACGTGGTCTCTATACGTGTCATATACAGTGGTTTAATTATTGTTTACATATACGTTTACTGTGCGTAAGACCTTATTTCTCCGAGTTCACTTTTTCTCTCTTAATTTGTTATTTTTTCTCTAAATCGCAAATCCTCTTCTTTTTCATTAGAAATTCTTCTTTTCCTCTAAAAGAAGAAGGAATTCTAGGATTCTGCAATTTACTATCTTAATTTTTCCTTTCTATTTACTCTTCTTTCATCTCATCATGGACTCAAAGTACCAACACCTGAGAAAGTATTTCCCATCACTCTCCCAAAAGATTCTCAGAAAGAAATACAAGGCTAGAATTACTCGGTTGTGGATTCTTATGCGTTTTGGTATCCCTTGTGATGTGAGAATGTTGATAGAGGGGAAAATCCGTCCGAGTGACTTTAGTCAAGATGTCGGTTTACCAGGAACGGGTACCAGTCGTAGTGCAATGAAAAGAAGAGCTCGTGCCATCGTGGTCACTTGTAACAAATGTGGAAGACAAAATTGTAACGGTAAATGTACTTCACCTGGTTATATGTCTACGAATAGAGAGGATAAAATAAGGTTTTGTAGGGATGGACTTTCAAAGGAGAACTTGGATAGCATCCATCCTCCTCTCCACGGTCACCCTAGTGGATATGTTCAAGGAGCTATTTTTAAACTCTGGCCTAAATTTTATACAGAAAGACAACGCCTCAGGAATATGGTATTTCTAGATCCTGTTTGTCAAGCCATAAGAAAACTGGATGGGGAATAAGTCATCGCACTATAAAGGTTATTTAGTCTTTACTTATTTGAAGCAGTTTTAGCTGATGTTCAACAGTTTGTGTTTTTCTTTTACTCAGAATATTTGCTTTTGTGTTTGAAATAATTGTGATTATTAGATTGATACAGTAAGTGTTAATATCTTATTTAATTTATGATTTTCTTAAATATATATATAATAAAATATATTATCTTATCAGACACGTTATATACGGTACAGTAATATGTTTGAATTTTGAAAAACTTATCCAGATATTTCAAGATTTGTGTCTCAAATTTCAAAAGTTCTACAGTATTTGTCGTTTATATTAAATTTTTAGACTTGGTGTATATTTGTCAAAAAGTCTACAGTTGTGTCAAGAGGGTCTTCTGTCAAATTGTTCTCAATTGTCAAAAGTTATACAATTAGAGTCTAATCTTTTTCAAAAAGCGAATCAGATTTTCTGTAAACTATCAATCACCTTATCTTACTTTCTTATCCGCACAAGATTTTGTTTAAATCTTTGGATTACCTTTTCATTTCCTACTCGTCTATCTCTTTAGCCCTTTTTGTATATTTCTCATCTTTAAAATCTCATGTAGAACCCGAAGTCTAAGTGGAGCAGACATTAAGCAACCACTTCTATAAACCAAATATGTCTACCTCCCAGTCCACGAAGAAAATAAAGAATGTCTGTGTCTTTTGTGGTTCCAGCTTTGGAAAAGATAAAGCTTATTTAGAAGCTGCAAATCACTTAGGGCAAGTCCTAGCATGCAAAAAGATTAACATAATCTATGGGGGTGGTAGTATAAAAATGATGGTAAATATGGCACTAGCAGCTAGGTCTAGCGACGCTACTGATGTAAAAATTTGGCCTCATATTCCAGTTGAAGGAAACCTTTGTAAGGAAGCCATAGGTAAGGGAGAAGGAGTCAGGAGTATCCCTAAAAATTTTAAAGACATAATCTATAATTCTGATGCTTTTATAGCATTACCTGGTGGTCTAGGTACTCTTGAGGAAATATTTATAGTTGCTTGTGGGCAATTGTTGGGCTTTTATTCCAAACCTTTGGGACTGCTGAACGTAAAGGGTTTTTATGACGGTCTTTTGAAATTTCTAGATTACGCTGTGGAAGAAAACATCACTACAGAATCGGAGAGACAAATCTTTGTTACTGCTTCAACAGCTGAGGAATTGATAGATAAAATGCAAATCATACATCCAGAATCCGACACTGCAACATCCAAGCTTGAATGGGAAAGGGAAAGCCGGGAGCGGCCAATTGATTTGAATCTCCATCTGTAATCTTTTTGTTTTATCTTTGGCATGTAGGCATGTGTGTCCGTATTTCGTGTGTTACGAATAACCGTTTGCCTTGTATTCTGTGTTTCTTGTGGTACATCGTTGTTCAATCTTTTAGATTCATTGAGCCTAATGCCAGGATGGCTGGATACGGAGTACTTGATGCTCTCGAAACGCATCCTTCTTAAGGTCCGATCTTTTGTTTATCGATGTTTTTGTATCCTCTAAGCATGCATGATATGGATAGCTGGTATACGGAGTGCCTTGTACTCTCGAAACGTATCCGTATTATGTTTGTAATGTGTAATATTCTGTTAATATTATGTGGAAGTACCAGAGTCAGTTATGGGGATATTCCATATGAAATATGAGTATATTATTTGGATTGAATGTTTGTGTCATGAGGATAGCTGTTTAATGAAAAATATGCCGGGTATGTTTGCAACTCTGAGATTCCGTTTAATATCTCTATGAGTAAGTTTAATGTATAGTTTTGAATAAAAGCGTTTGTGATATATGTTTTATGATTATGTTTTAGTTTATTAGTAGAGGTATGAAATCAAATATGTTTGACTTTTCCTTACTTAAAAAGGAAAAGGAACCTAAAGATGAAATATATAAAATTACTCTGGCAATCTCCTTAAATGTGATTGTAAATCACAGTCCATGGACAATGAAGGACTGGAATCATGGTATGGTCAATATGTATGCCTGATCAGATTCTTAGACTATTATACGGTGTTATAAGTTGAAACTTGTCAGAAATACTCTCATTGAGGGATTTAGGAGTAAGATTTATTATGCAAGTAAATAAGTGGAGATACGATAACTTAACTTTGGAAGATAAACAACATTAACGGTTTAGACTCGGAATTGGAATCATAATGGAATCAAAATTTTTACTAGTATTGTTAGAATTGAAATTTCGAGGACGAAATTTCTTTAAGGGGAGTAGAGCTGTGACACCCGTTATTCTCCTAACGGGTATTGAGGTAATTAAATTAATTTTTAATGTATAAAAAAAAATTGCTTCATTTAAATTTATTTTATAATATTTATTTTTATCTATTTTTAAGTTTTCTAAAATTCTCCTATATTTATTTAGTATGATTACTAAAAAGCCTTAGAACTTCTAATAAATCTCAAAAATGTCATATTGGCATTATGTGTGTTAAAGTCTTTAGATGAGACATAAGGATATCTTTTCCAACTACTCTTGACCCTCATTTTCTTTATTTCCTCCGTGACATGCTTCAACATGTCTCCTCTATAATTGTTTCCATCACTTCTCTTCAAAGACTTCATCTTTTCTTCCTTTCTCTTCCACGGTTCCCACACTCTTCTTCTCATTTCTTTGCTGAAGCAAAATACTTAGAGAACTTCTTCAAGGCAGCCATAAAAATCAGCCACCATCACCTCCATTTGAGCAAGAATTTCAGTCATACCGAAGTAAAGGAACCTGTTTTGAAGCCATTTCAAGCTTCCAACTAACCATAATCCGAGGTTAGAATCTTATGAACAAATTTAGTCTTTCATTTATAAATTTTCTTTTATACTAAAGGATTATTCAAATTTGCGTTCTTAAACCTAAGTATATGTTTGTTGCTATTTTGGAGCATATGTATGAAGTCTAAGTGTATATGCCCTAGACAGAAAATTTATATTGTTAAACTTTGTAATACCTCTATGGGCAGTGGTTATTTCTTGAAATTCTAAGATTAAATTAAAATGAATTTTATGAATTGGTTTGCATATTTAAAAAGTAGCATCCTAGGCTTTCTAACGAGCTATCATAAACCTAAATCGGAGTTGTATTTTATTTTCTAAGAATTATTCAATTTTTGTATTGGAAACTAGTAAATCTGCCAGTTTGTTATGGTATACCAGCTGCTAACCTGAACCAAGAACCCATCTTTGCTCACCACCTAATTCTTTAATGTCTTGCAACCTTTCCAATATTATCCTAAGTGATTGATGAATCTTATTAGGGACTAAAACATATAGATTACTTGTTCACATTTTATATTGTGTTAAGACAAAAATTGTTTACTGTAGTATTCAAAAGAGATTTATATAAAAGCTTTAATGGCATACTAGTAAGATAGGTTTACACATGATTTATTTATGAATGTAGTTGTATGTTGTGCTTTAGTTTTAATTGTCCTTATGCACGCCTTAGGATCAAGGGAGTATGGAGCTAACGTTAACTGATTCCAGGATTAAAAGATTGTTGATAAGCTTGAAAGGTAGGGATTCTATTACTCATCTTTTGTGAGGTTTTTATAGAATTAAAATTGATTGTTTTGCCGCAATATATATATATCTATGTTGAACTGATATTATATGAGTATCACATATGAAACTATGACATGGACTCGTCTTGTATTGTACGGCGAGGAACATAATGAATTGACACATGTTATAAATTGAGAAGCATGGTTAGGAAAACTAACTCTATTGATAATGATTTAATATAGAGAAATTGTGAGACATGAAAAGGGCGACGGTTACGTCCTTGGGCATGAATACCCTAAAAGGTAAAATAGGGGGAAGGTGATGACGCTTCCTTGGGTTGAAAGTCCCAGAACACACTGTACAGGAATTGATTTGGTGAGGACTCGGGGCTTGATGTCCCCTCACCGGAACACCCTTGGAATGTTTATAGGGTGATCAAGTGCGCCCATTTGGGTTTCGATGAGTTGAGTGATACTCAATTTAACATGGATACCTAGGAACAATGATGATTGGTAATATTTGTATAAATGTGTAATTATGACACTTGGTAATGATTAACTACGGTATCCATAAGATGTGATCATAATAAACCTCATAATCTGGAATATGATGTGACTTACTGACCATGCAGATTTTAATGTGGTAATGATAAAAACCTAAAGGTGAGTAATGGCTTTCTCTACTGAGCATAGTGTTGCTCATACCCTTATGTTTATATCTTTTCAGGACTCACTAAGTGTGAGGTGGCTACGAGAAATATAGTTGAGGACGTGATGTAGCTATATTACATTGGGACTGCTTCAATTGTTGAGAATGTTCTTCATGATAATGTAAGCATCAATTGTTACTTTCTGTGACTGTATTACAATGTGTTGAGGGTTAAAATGATGATGACAACAGTTTATATTATTAAATTTAAGGTGCTACATTTAAAACTGTGGTTTATTTATCGTTTATATTTTTATTTTTGAGTTGAGAGTTTTCATTTAAGTCCCGGGCAAATTTTATTTTTAAGGTTTTACTTTTATTATTTATTTTTATTTTATCTCATTAAAAACTGTTAACCCCCATATAGGGGCGTTACAATTAACGTATTAACACATTAACATATTAACATATATATATATCTAAATATATATAAACGTAATAATAAGATATATATATATAAACGCATTAATAATATATATATATAAACGTATTAGTATATATATGAGACTACTTATATACAAGTATATCTTATTCACATAATTAAACCATAACGCAAATTCATCAAATCATCATAAACAAAAAGTCATTAATTTTGGCATGAATTTTGTTCTAGCACCCCGAGTCCTCATCGCATCACCTGAAAAAAAAAAAAAAACTTAACATAACATAATAGTTATTTGTATATGATATATTATCATATTACCTATGTTTATTTTCTAGCATAAATTTTTGGTGTGTTACAAATAATGTACTTTTTTTTTCTTAACGAGGATTTTTTCTCACAAGGTTTTTCCCGTAAGGTTTTAACGAGAAATATATTCTTAAGTGATGAATATCTAAGGGAGAGTATTATGAATAAATTAGTTTATTAGTGAGAATGTTCATATTTCTAACACCCTTATGAATTGCATTATCTCTATCTTAATAATTGTTAGAGTTGGTATTTTATAACCTCCCAGATACCACTTTATTAGTATTATTTTATTGTTGTAACTCTTAGCTTTTAGTCTCTTCTATTTAATTATCTTTGGCCCACATACATGGTTGGTATGGATTTTACAAGTGCACGAATCACAACAAGTAATAAAGTGATGAGAAAGTCTCATTCCCATGATGATTGTGCTTAGTTAGTTAAGTATCAAAATTAATTAACTCTAAAATTATTTGTATGATTAAAGATAAAATAGAAAAAATAAAAGAAATCATAAAAGAAAATATTCAAAAAATAAAAGACTAGGGAATCTAACTTTACCAAGACTAATCTAATTTAATTCATTATTCTTATTGACATCGCCTATTAATCATGTTTTTGAATGAAAAATCTAATGTTATTCAATATTCTTTCTGGGGATGATATTAAAAATATTACTAGCATGTAAATCCGCTATCACTCGATATAAATTCCACTATCTTAAAGACTCATTAGAATCTATGACTCTCTCAAATGTTCATGCAAGACATTCTACTATCGCTCGATGTCGCATAAACCTTATGGTTAACTTTAAAAGAAGCTATTCCCAAAAATTTCCTTCTAAGGTTTCAATTTTGGTTTTCTAAACAATTAATTAATGGTCAAGCAATTAAAAGCATTAAGAACGGTAAAATTAACAACAATCATCTCTTAGAGAAAATAAATTCTTTAAAAGCAAAAATAAATGAAATAAAATTAAAATAGAATTGATAATTTTATAACACTAAAAAACACAAATCAAGAATTTAATATCTCAAATAATGAAAGTACAATTAAACGTAAGAAAATTAGAAAGAAAAATCGTGTAGAGGTGTCACAATTCTCTAAGATTGACTCCTGACTCTTCAATCTCCTATTCTTGATCTTCAATTTGTCTTCTCTATTGAATTTACTGGAAACAAAATTCTAAAACTAAAAACAAAAAATAAAAATAAAAATTACAAATGTAATTCCCCCGGCTCTCCAATTTAGGAGATTTGGCCTTTTCCTAAATAATCTAAAGATGTCCAATTTATAGGTCTTTGCAGCAAAGTAGGTGTCTATTTAAAAATTCAGAAGTACTAATTTTTTTTAGACAGCGTGGGGGCGCTGCAGAGCCAAAGAATGACGCCTAGGCGCTGACCTTGTTGCTGGACAGCGTGGGGGCGCTGCAGAGCCAAAGAATGACGCCTAGGCGCTGACCTTGTTGCTGGACAGCGTGGGGGCGCTGCAGAGCCAAAGAATGACGCCTAGGCGCTGATCTTGTTACTGGACAGCGTGGAGGCGCTGCAGAGCCAAAAAATGATGCCTAGGCGCTGACCTTGTTACTGGACAGCATAGGGGTACTGTAGAGCCAAAGAATGGCGCCTAGGCGCTGACCTTGTTGCCTCAACATGCTTCAAAATGCCTTATTTCCTTTCGTGCTACCCTCCAGTGTTTGGGAAGGCAATTGCCTTTTTTATAATCAAATTTCAGAACCCCACACCTGCCAAACGAAAGGACACCAGCAAAATAAAGGTCAAACAACCATCTCCACGTGGCGAGAACGATTTGAAGGTGAGGAGACTGGTCGACGTGGCACTGCGCTGCTTTTCAAAAGATGGGTGCACACAGGAGTCTCAAGGGACGCGCCACACCGGATCCAACTCTTCAACGAAAAGTGCAAGCTGGGGCCCACTGCCTACACGCGCTTGCGCTGGAAGGTGACTACCATCCACCCTCTGGTGCTCTTATAAAGACGATCCGACGGCTTTGGAGACGCGTGTATGAAGCATGCTTATTCTTGTATCTGATAGTGTTTGCAGACCTTTTTAATCCGAATTTTTTTTTACCTCTTTTGCTTGTTAAATGCCACATTGCCAACTTTTCAATTTCATCCGATTTAGCTGCACAAATAAAAGAAAATACATAAGATAGTTATTAATGGTTTTTCAGAGTTTATATTAGATGATAAATTATAAGATTATTTTTCTATTTATTTCCCTTGTGTCTTTTTATTTAATTGTTTTGCATTTGTTGTATTTGTTTCGTCTTTTACCCTGGTGTCTCTCTCTCCTATTCTATTTTGAATTTGGGAACTTCGATTCTAATCATTTTTCTGCCCAATTTCGCTTCGCACATATTCTGTTGTGTTATTTGGGCATCTTGTGTCTTAATTTATCAGTCACCCTATGCAGATAGGGTCCTAGATCGCAACTTCTTGGAAGCTCAGCTGCGCCTCCGGGGGCTGGTAGTACAACAACTTCTCCCCTGTCCTATGCGAATTCACCGACGCCTACCACAACTACGATTTCAGCATCAGCAGCAGCTCCTTTCTCAACAATAGTTAATGCAATCTGCAATCTGCAATCCGCAATAAGCAATCAGCGGCGGAGCTGGGCATGGCCGGGCGGGGCCTGCTTCCATTGAATTTTTTTAAATTAAAATATGACCCTTTAAAAATTTTGACTTTTTTAGTTTTACCCCTATAAAATTTTTGTATATATGCTCCTGCTAAATTTTACTTCTTTTTAAAATTATTTTCTATATTTTCCTATAAACAACTTTAATCCTTTTAATAATGAGCTATTGTAATATGTTTTATGATTATATATATAGGAGATTTCTATGGTTTTTTATCATTTTCACACTTTGTATTTAGAGACATATACTTTATAGCTGGAATTGAGTCATGTTTATACCTTTATGTGTCATTCATGTTATAAACTTAAGTCTTTTAGTCAAAAGTTGATTTCAAGGATAGAAATACCTAAATATCCTCCTCTTTTATATTTTTTGTTATTTTTTTTTTATTTTATTAAGGATATTTAGAACTTTTTTGTGGTCAAAATTTAATAGTCACGAATGAAAAAGTGAAAATTGAGCATAATTTGAAATCTAAAAGTAGAAATATATATATATATATATATATATATATATATATATATATCAAGTCCAACGAGATAATGTATGATTTTTATAACCTCAAAGTGGAAGTATAAAAATAAAAAGAAAAAGAAAAAAAATTTTATAGTAGGATATCCTTGTTGATACGATCAAAATCACATTAAAATAAAAAATATGCAAAAAATTATTGAACCATGACGTATCAAGACAAAGCCCTGTCAATAGTTTTTTTTTTCCAATAGCATAAAGCTCTATATATATGCTTAGTACTTCTTACAAAAAATCTTGTACTACAATTTTTGTGTATTTTTTATGTCATTTATTTAATTTTTTTTAGAAAATAATATACTACTATGCCCCCACTCAGATTGAAGGCCGGCTCCGCCATCATCTGCAATGCAAGGCCTGTAGGGCGGGTATGATGTCGTTGACAAATAACAAACAAGTTTTTCTTTTCTAGGGTGACCTTGAAGAAATATATAATCCCACTTTACGTCTTAATGTTTATCTATACCATTGGGCAACCACAATGGAAGAAACTAATTATCATAAAGAGCTCAAAAAAAAAAAAAAAGAATAAAAAAGATACACAAAAAAAGTAAGGATCAAAGGAGCCTAAAAAGTTATACATTAAACAACTCGTAACCCAGACTCTTTTTCTTCCACGCTAATGCTTCGTCCCTGAGAGATTTCATGAAGTCTGACATCTCAGATTTACATTTTTTGAACCTCTCATTCCTCTTCTTGTAGTTCTCCAACTCGGCTTCGAGCTTTTTACAAATTTCCTCTTCGTATCTAATTGCTTCAAAACCTAAAAAAGCTCTCACAATTTTTTCAAGAGAATCCCAGTAACTGAAAATTGTGAAGTTTGCAATATTTTTAATTCCGCTCATGTTGAAATGCAAGTTTCTAAGATCATCCCTTGTGAGGTCTTCCGTCTTAATTCTGCACATATTGTCGATGACTATACAGAGTTGAGTAGTGATGATGCTCCTCACTGCTGGTGTCAGACTTTTCATGTCTCCAAGATCTCCATATTTGTGCAGCAATGTCTTCAGAATCGGGGCCAGCGTTTTTGGTACCATGTAACCATCTACATCTTCTACTTTTTGCCTTAAATACTTGTCATCTAATTTTAATAAACCTTGTTCAGGTGTGAAAAGTTTAAGCTCCCACTTGAAGCTTTCATAATTGATGTCGCCAAACGAGAAAAGTTGTTGAATTTTATCAATATCTTCTATAGTGCCGTCAGGATCGAATATAACATTCAATCGTTTGTGGAAACCATACGCAGTTGTTTGTCGAACCTTTTCTGATGGGTCGAAATAAGCAACTGGATCTATCAACATTGCCTTTTCTTGTTCGGTAAGGCTATCCTTTATTTCTTTCAGAGTCAATTCTTTTGCCTGATGCTCCATTGATTCTATCCTTAACCGATCCCATCGGCTCTCCCCCAAGGCCTGAAGCTCCATATCTTTAGCGCCCCCCTTTATCACCTTCAGAATCTGATATAAATAAGACACTAAGTTCAGTGCAAGTAGAATTAACTGATTAGTCTTGTACACAAACCAATTAGCAGCTTCTTTTACAACACCAAAGTCATTAGCTTATATAAAAAGATCAGGCAATTGTACTTTCACTTGCTTCGTACATACTCTCGCTTTAGTAATTAATTCAGCCTTCGTCGACTATAGCTTTCGTGCCTTTTAATTTTTTAGGTGCTCCATTTATGTGTTGTTTGGTTATCCTTTTTTTTAATAATTTATTATTATCTTAATTGAAAGCATATGCTTGGTTTGCTATTTTTTTTTTTCGGATATGGGTTTCTAAAATTTTCTTCAAAGTTTAAATTTATTTCCTTGATTTATGTGTTGGGCAAATTAGACTGTAAATTACTTAGGGGTACATGTGAGAAAATAGTATTTGAAAGGGTTGTGGAAAAAAGACGTCTAAATAAAAATATATTTAAGAGATAAAAATTATTTATAAGGATCATGTTGCAGATGTGGAGCCAAATCAAGTTGACAACCCAGCAAAAGGAAGAAAAAGAGAGAAAAATGCGTCCTCGAAGGCAGAGAGCAAGCGCCGCGGCTCTGGCAGAAGAGCGCCGCGGCGCTGGGATGAGGGCGCCTAGGCGCCATGAGGAGAGCGCCTAGGCGCCAGGTAGATTGCGCCTAGGCGCTATGTGGCAAGCGCCTAGGCGCCAAGGGCTTTACGCCTAGGCTCAAAGAGGATAGCGCCTAGGCGCCAGGAGAAGAGCGCCTAGGCGCCGCAGGGGAGCGCCGCAGGGGAGCGCCGCAGCGCTCGTGTCGAGCGCCGCGGCGCTGATGCGCTGTGCTTGCGCGATGTTTTTTGAATCAGAGTCGAATTCAAAGGTCCCAAAAACGGGAAACCACTAGGGTTTCCCATTAGTTGCTATTTTCTCCTCCTTTGGTTATAAATAGACACAAGGTGGCTAGGGTTGTGTGTGTAAAAATTATGAGAGACATAATTTTGTGAGAGGCAAAATTCTTGAGAGCTTCATCCTTGAGAGAGAAAAATTCCCATTGGGTGTTAAATAGAAGAGAGTTTTGGTAAGTACAGTTTGAGAGTGTGTGAGAAACTGCTCTTGTAATCTGTAATCTCCTTCATCATAGTGGAATCTGCAAGCGGCAGAAACATGACGTAGTCTCAATTTTGGACGAACCTGTATAAAAATTTGGTGTCTCTTTTTCTTTTTTTCTCCCATTTATTTTCTGCAATTGTTCATTCTTGCGATCCTTGGAATTAGGAGTCGCCTAATTCCCAACAGATCACACTTGAAATATATATATATATATATATAATTAATTAATTTAAAGGACTACGTAAAAATATTTTTAGTCTTCCATGTGACGAAAGTTATTTCGATAGAGCTGTAAACCAAAAATGTGCGTTTCGGTAAAAAGACGCACTTTGGTTGAATGCATACACGCACGTACACACTGAATGTATCCAACTGCGGCCCGTCCAAGTGGCTTCTTCACAATTTAACTTCAACAAGAAGAAAACAAATTCTGGAGTTTTTTATTACTTTGCCGTATTTGTATTGAAATTTTCGGTAAAGTTTCAGTTGTACCGTACATTTTGACTTTTTATATAGTCATATTTCAATTTAAAGTACCAAATAAACTAAAAATCGACAACGTATGGGCGACGACTAGTTTACGAAATTAAGTTTTAAAAAGAAACACCAAACAGATTTAATCAGAAGACATGGGCTTCAATATATAAACGACTTATTCAGCTATATATATACTAAGTACGTCCATTTTATTTTGATTTTAATACATTTTGTCCCAAAAATTACATTGATACTTTTATGTTTTGTCAAAGTAATGTAGACACCTATTAACCCAAACTAATCACACTGACATTATCTACACTTTACCATAAATTATGGAGACATCCCTACTGTGAGTTGACCGTCAATGTTGACCAAACCTTACCTGTTAAAATTTTTTAAAACTACAAAAATGTCCCTCTATGCATAAAAAACATTTTTAGTTGTATACGTAGTTTGAAATGATATTTTCACCCCTATTTTGAATAAAAAAAATGAGTTTGATTGATTTTTTCACACGTTTATCTATAATTTTGACTAGCAAGTGAAAATTTATTTATCCTTTTTTAAAATTTCCAAGAAAATTCATTATGTATAATGTGTCAATAATTTTCAGCATTTTAAAACTAACTAGATCTTACTCAAACGTAGGAAGTTTAGGAACTCAATTGGAACTACAAAATACAATTCTAACTGATTTTTGCTGTAGTTTTTTCTCTTACAAAATTTGAATCAAAAATTAGTTAAAACTATATTTTGTAGCTCCAACTGAGTTCTCAAACACCCTTTTAGTTAGTTATCTTCCTAATATTCTATTTTTTTCATAGAATAAAAATTATAACAAAATTGCAAAAATTTAAAAAAAGATAGAGATAAAAAAACAAATATAAAACTTTAATACTTTAAACCCCACCTCCCCACCCTCTCTCCCTTCTTTCTCTCTCTCTTCTTTGTCTCGAGATCTAGAGGCATGACGGGCGTGGGGTGACCTGGCTAGGTCTAGGAGGTCGACAACGGTAGGGGGGAGGAGACGCAATGGGGTTGATTTAGCTGTGGCGAGAGCCAACAGTGTGGAGGCTACAAGGGTGGGTTGGCTGGGATTAGGGCCAACGAGGGGGTGAGGAGGAAGGGGGCGATGGTGAGAGGGGCACGACGGGCATGGGGGCAATGAGGAGGGGGGCTCAGTAGGGGAGAGTGGGGGTTTATTTATGATTTGAAATTTTTTTTTCTAACAATTAAACTAAGAGTTGTGATTTAGTGCTATTGAATCTGTGGTTGAGATAAAAAAGAGATATTTTATCATTTTAAACTAAAAGCTAATAGTGTTAAATATATAGGGTGTCAGTGTAATTAGTTTTGGTCGAATAGGTGTTTCTGTTCTTTTGACAAAACATAAGAGGTGTCCGTATGATTAATCTAAAAATAAATGTCAAATCTTGAAGAAATTAACCATGTATAATATAATATTTTAGCTTTCAAAATATTCTCTATCCTTTTTTCCAGATCAAGAGAGTTTTTTTTTTGCATGTATGTTAGCAAGGACATTGTAACTCTCCTAACTAGGAATATATTTGTAACGACTAACACTACGTATCATCGGGAGTTTATCTCTTTTCAAATTTTAGATACGACCTAATATTATGCTAACTTTGATCTATTTTTAATTCGTATAAAATATCCTTCATTTCCACGTATTTTTGTGATAAATGGTTTTATGAGATCTTTTTATATCGGCATAATAGTATTCCAAAAAACTATTTGAAATTTGCATACCTCATCAAATAAGCAGTGTACGTGTGTAGCATATCTGCATTCGTCACAATAATAAAAACGATAAGATTGATCTCTTTCTTCTTCTTCACAGGCATCACAATGATATTGATCTAAATCATCTTTTGTGATTGAATGATCAGACAAAATCAGAGGGTGCATGTGGAACTCATATTTGATGATGAATGGCAATGGACCACATAGGAAATGTAAGTTGAAAACACAATCCATACAACGAAACAGGAATGATCGAGTTTGATTCACTTCATTTGGCTCATCTTCAGACCTTTGATTATAAGATCTTCGACAAGCATCACACCAAATTTCGCAACAAGATTTCTCTACTAAACAAAGGAAATGATCGTGACTTTGGCATCTTACAGTTGTGGAAAGGGAGACACATTTTGTACAGAAGAAAAAGTCACACCCAACTTCATAACAACTGAAAATGAGCCTACAATCTTTTCTGCAACAAGAAAGGCAAGATCGAGGCTTACTGACCTGGAGAATGAGAGAGTTGTGTGCTAAATGGAAAGGATGCCGAATTTCCCTTCGTAAATCTGTGCAAGATTTATGGAGAAAATTCTCACATTTCTCGAACGTGCAACAATAGGCTGGAGCAGACCAAACAGATTGGCATGCAAAACATTTTGCTCCTCTTTTGTTACCACCATCATGATCATGATGCTCCACCAGGGTCATAGGCTGCTGATGGCAGGCAAATTGAACGACATCGACATCAGGCACTATGCTTGGCAGTGGGATCGTAGCGCATTTCATATGCATGTAGGAATTAGGGCACTTCTGGTCGCATGAGTAACGATACTCTTCACTTTCAATTGGCTTGTCACAGTAAAGACAGTGAGTGGTTGCAAGCACGAGAGCTGGGTGGTGTGGTTTCAAAGAGAGAGGGTGGTGTGGATGCAATGTGTGGTAGTCGATGTGTTGGGGAAACTTAGCACATTCTAGGTGGATAAAAAATGCACACCTTGTGCAAGCGTAACACGCTTTCTCCGTTGGGATTGAACGAGCGCACATGCTGCAGAAGAGTTGGAAATGAAAATCTTCCGGATAAAACTGTAAAGGATGCTTGTGACTGAAATGATCAAGTGGAAGGGGCTCCATTTCTCCCTTACTCTCATCCTGTGGAAGGGGCTCCATTTCTCCCTCACTCTCATCCTGTGGAAGGGGCTCCATTTCTCCCTCACTCTCATCCTGTGGAAGGTGCTCCATTTCTCCCTCAACCTGAGCCATAGAAGATAACTAAAAATTTCATATATCCAGTACTTCTTGTGATGAATGTTATTTATATGCGCTCCAATAGCCTCCGTGAATGCTACTTCCAACACGTCTCTATGTAATGACGTCGTCATAATAAAGTTTTAACGGAATGCCTTGATCACGACAAAAGTTATCTGAAATAATTTCGTAATCAATATATATAAATGGTTACTATTCTGTGGGCCAGTTTGGCATTATAGTACTGTGTTGTTGATATATATATATATATTTTTTGAAACTCTTTGTTGTTGAATTGTTTATTGTCAATGCTCAATTGCGATGCCTCAAATGTTATTGTGACAAGAAATCAATGGACATTTGGTAAACTTTTTTTTTTTTTTTTTCAAAAGCAGCTATGAATACACCAAAAGCTTGCAGTAACTAGATGTTTGATAATTAGCGTTGAGATATAATTACTAAAATAGACATACTTAATTTGTTTTCATTTGACAATTTCTTTGAGTCTCCATATTCATAGTTTTTTGCTTTTATTTCCAATATAAGGTCAACATTAATCCTAATTCGTTATGGTTTACTGTAATGATTCATGGTTTACTACTGTCATTTTTAAATATTTAATAATTATTGACAATGCTTGAGTTAAGTTTAGTATATTAGTTATTAAAGAAATTGTAATAAGCAACAAATTTTTAATTAAAATACTTTTTATTCGTTATAAACATAAATAATGGGCATATTGAGAACTATATATTATTATTAGTGACGTCTTAGTAAATTTGAATAAGCAGTTGTGTAAAGGAAGCTCATAACCTAATTACTTTTTAAAATTCACTGCAAGGCATTAGTTTTTCAGAATCTGTTTAGCTTTACCAAATACCTTATTGACTTTGCTTCAAAATGACTCGAATATATTATTCTGAACGTCATTACACAACAATTGGCATTCTTCTTTTGCAATCCATTCTTTTTATTTTGTCGTTTTCAAAGATATTCTTATGACTATTCTCAACTAATACTTTAGCTGAATAAAGCTATACACTTCCCACTAAAAGAAGGTAAGGATATATTCTGTTTTTTCTTTTGCTTTTTTTTGCTTTTTTTTTTTTTTCTTTTCGCTTGACCTATCCGCTTTCCAATATCCTGTTGGAAAAAGTAAATATATATTTTGCATTCTACTTTACCCATTTCAGCTTGTTTAGTACTCCGCTCATTAGTTTCTTATCGAAGAAAAATCTTCAAGCAAAGAAATTCATAGAAGTTATACTTGTATAACTCGGAAAGAATAACTTCATTATGAAAGCCATTCTTCATTTGTAGTTTACAATAGAGATTTTTGTGCCACAAGTCCCCAAATTCTAACCTTTGCTATTTGGGTCCTTATTTTAAAGATTTAGACATTCAAATCCCGGAGGATATGCTACTTCCAAGATGCCTCTACGTAAAATATTGTAGTCGTAATAAAGTTATAAGGGAACCTTGGTCACTACAAAAGTGACGCGTAATAATTTTGGTAGTCAATGTATATAAATGAGTACAATTCTAAGGGCTTGTTTGGCATATTATTGTCCAGTGTTGTTGGCAATACTTAATTGTATTGTATCGAATGTTATTGTAACAAGAAAGCAATAGACATTTGGTAAACTTTTTTCCAAAGCAAAATGAATGTAACAAAAGCTCGCAGTAAATAGATTTTTGTTAAATTACAGATAAATTAACGTGAAGATATAATTTCTAAAATGGACATCTTTGTTTTCATTTGACAATATCTTTTAATTCGCAATTTGTTTCTAAATGACCAAAATATATTATTCTGCGTGTGTCATAACACAACAATATAGGTATTACTTCTGCAATCCATTCTTTTTATTTTTCGGTTTTTCAAAGATATTCCTACTATTATTCTCAATAACAATATTAGCTGAATAAAAGTCTACACTTCCCCAACTTTAGAAGGTAAGGATACATAGCAATCTTTTCTTTTTTCGCTTGACCTCTCTTTCTTCCCCTTTTTGATTGTGAAGCAAAGAATTTTCTTTTTGTTGCGTACCTTCCTTCTTTTGCTTCTTTTGCACATGTAACGGTCTACCAAATCTCATTTAGCTCCTTTCCCTTTTCCTTCCTAGATGCGGATAAAAAAAAAGCAATTATTGTGTCGTTTTCATTTTGGTTTTTGTTTTTAGAAAACACTATAAATGTAAATGTTTTGAAAAATGTGCCAACAGTTTTTGAAATTTTGTTTGGTTGTATGTAGTTTTGTATTTTTTAACACAAATATTTTTTACTAAAAAATTATTAATATAATAAACCTATTAGGAACACTTTTCATATATTAATTAATAATTTCTTATTATCATTGAAAAAATGAATATGTAAAAAAAAAATGAAGGAAGATTTTTCTTCATCTCCTCTTCCTCTGTTCTAGTGAGCCAGAACTACGGTGATGGCCCACAGAAGATTGACAGATTACGCAGAGATCGATGACCCACGCGCGACTCCCTTCAGCGACGTTTCGATGGGATCTAATGGGGATTCGATTGGGACTTGGGTTCAGGCTTCGATGGGGCTCGAAGAATCACTAGAGAGAGGACAGGGTGGGAGGAGCGATTGGGTGCTTAGGTCTTTGGGTTTTCTTTATCGCATCGTCGTCGTGCAATCTAGGTTTCTGGGACGTTGGCATGGGTGGGTAGTTGGGGTAGCCTGCAAAGGTGGCGTTGTTGGTGGGTTTGAGAAAGCGAACAAGGGATTGAGAGGTTTAGAGTGGGAACAGGGAGTGGGAGGAAGGGTGGGGGGTCGAGCTTATTTTGGTCGTTTAGAAGTTTTGGAAAAAATTGAAAACAACTTTTTTTTTTTTTTCAAAATCTAAGCAAATTTTGAGAATTTTGAATATAATTTTTGTTTTCATTTTATACAAAATCTTAACCAAAAACAATGTTTTGAAAACATTTTCATTTTTTTTATGTTTACACTTCCCCAAATTTAGAAGGTAAGGATATATAGGATTCTTTTATTTTCATTTCTTTTCTTTTTTCGCTTGACCTCTCTTTCTTCCCCATTTTGACTGTCAAGCAACGAATTTTCTTGTTGTTGCGTACCTTCCTTCTTTTGCTTGTTTTCATTTTTTTTTATATTTACACTTCCCAACTTTAGAAGGTAAGGATATATAGGATTCTTTTCTTTTCTTTTCTCGCTTGACCTCTCTTTCTTTCCCTTTTTGACTGTCAAGCAAAGAATTTTCTTTTTGTTGTGTACCTTCCTTCTTTTGCTTCTTTTGCACATGTAACGGTCTACCAAATCTAATTTAGTTCCTTCCCCTTTTCCTTCCTAGATCCTGATAAAAAAAGCAATTATATATTTTGCATTCAAATGCTTTTTTTTCCCAGCCATGTTTAGTACTCTGCTTTCTAGTTTTTATGAAAGAATTAAAATCTTCAAGCAAAAGAAAAAAAATGCTAAGAAATATGTGCCCTTAACGCATGCCATTTTTGTAATAGACATATTCATAAATAAATAAATAAAGTGAATTTTATTATATTTATGTGCATCTATTATGAATATTTTATGAATATCATTAAAATTTTATAATTATCTGTGCGACCTTAAATATTGAATGTAAGTATTTTATACAGGAGGATAATATTTAAAGATGATAATTAAATAGTTTAACACTATATAATTAATTATTTAATTAAAGTATAGAATCTTCAATTGAGTATTACTAATGCAAGTCATTTCTATTAAGAATGGAATAGTCTTATATGAACCATTAATATAATAAGTCATTAAATGACTACATTATACATAAAAGAGATTATGTATGACCAGAACATAATGTGATATGAACGGTTAAACAATTTACATTAAAGTATATTAGGTTCCAATCAGATCAATCGATGGTCATATATTATAATGATCTTAATCCTGACTTATTAGTAGGCTCTTATTTAGAGAATTATGTCTTTTGATTTCCTCAGTACAAATATGAGAAATGTTAATATTACAAGATAGAATCCATTCCTTCTTGGATTTCATCTTTAATGAGAAGTAGATAAATAATTCTCATGAGTATTGATTTAGGTTTTGAATATTAGAGCGAAAAAAATTTAAGATTAAGTTCATAAATTCATTAGACAATGAATGACCCTTACGGGTAAAGATATAATTAGAGAGGTTAACGGATTTTTCCTCTCTAATTATGAATTATTTATGGAGGATCTATTTATATGCAATGACTATATCAAATGGACAAATCTAAAATATGAGTAATTATATTTATAATTTTAAGAGTTTAATTCTAATTTTTTAGTGGAGTAATATTGGAATTAATAAAGAGTAATATATCAATTAAAGAGTTTAATTAATGTGTTGATTTTATTAAAGTTTGAAATTATGGATCCATTAGTCCCCCGTCATCCTTACAAACACTGTTTAAACGAATGAAATTATTGGTTTAAGTAATTTAATTTAGGATTAATATCACTAAAAATAAATTAATTATGAATTAATTTGCAAATTTTAAATAATAACTTTATTTAACAACAACAACAACAACAACAACAACAACAACAATAATTAATTTTTAAAGACACACAGTAGGATCCACTCACTGTGTGTAGCTTTTACCTGCATAGGGAATGGCTCCTTATGCTGTCCAAGACTTATTTACCAATTTTTCTTTTCTAGAAGTTTCTAATTTTGATAAATATAATTTTTCCAAATTGAGAATTTAAAATTTGGAAACAAATTAAATTAGGTAACAAGTAGTAATCCTATTCTTATTGATAAAAAGTTGGCACCACGAAGCTCTTTATGTGTGGTGCCACATACAAATAAGGGAAAAAAGAAAGCTAATTTTTATTTTAATTAAATCTGTGATATTTAACTTAAATTAAAGGAAGCTTATAGAATCAATTGGGTCTCTCTTATTCTCTATAAATAGAAGACTCTTTTATTCATTTGACAAACAATTGAATGTCTTGGCTAGACTACAAAATTTATGCTGGTTTTCCCTAGTAGTTGGCATGTAGAAGAAAGAAAGAAAGAGAATAAGTGGTCTTCTATCCCTAGTCCCACTTTACTCATGTGTTAAGATTAGTGTGAGAGAAAAGTGAGTGAGTAATCTCCTATAAGCCTTTAATTCCTTCTACACCTATAAGAACATCTGCTCGGCAAGAACTAGGAACAAAAGGCAGTAGTTTTATTTAGAGAGCATTTATCCCATTAGAAGATTTTCAATCTAATTGCTTGAACTGGATAAGCATAAACTATATTTATATATATATTTATTAAGTTTTAAATTAATGCATTCTATATTGTTGTGTTCAAAAGTTTTATGAAAATTTTTGTTATATACATGCTGCACGTTTTCCATGTTTTTACATTTTTTCTATAATTTTTTTTTTAAGAAAACCAACAACTAGTATCAAAACTGGCTATAGAACATATTAACATAAGCGTTATGTGATAATCAATTTTAAATATATGTATATGTGTACGTATATATGTGTGTGTTCTCATTTATTCATGTGATAAATGAGAATGTATGGATGGTTGATTTTGGTCCTTAATCATATGATTCTGAGGATTATTGTAATTAAATTTTAAAATTTATTAGATTGTTGTGCAAAACCCATGGTTTAAATTGAAAGGATTCAAAAAATTTGGGCAAATTTGAAACTTTTAATAGTTTGGGGTTAGAGAATTTATATATATAAAAAAAGAACAAACAACAACAACAACAACGACATCAATCAGATTTCTTTAAAAGAAATGGACCCTCTGGCTCTTTTCCCCAACTTTTTTTTTTTTTTCCTTCCTTATTTCTTCTTTGCTTTTTCTTTTCTTCCCTGGATCGCGCGAACAAAAAAGGCAGAGAGAGAAAGAGCCAACGCCCTTGCCTCCTCCGTTGACCACTTTCTGGCTGCCGCCGCTGTGCGCTCGTCGGCCACAGAAGCTTGCCGCCACTCGCCGCCAACAACCCGGAGCTAGCCCAAAGCCGCCACGCCCCCTTAACCTTTGGCGCTGGATTCCAGTGTCGTCCAGCCTCCGTTCCTCCGACCGTTTGCACCGTTGGATTCCTCTCGTCGAGGAAAACAAGACCCAGCCCTTCTCCACCCCGATTGTTGCCGGAAAATTCCCGGCCTCCACCGCCCCTTTCGACGAAATTACTCCGTTTTTTGGTGAACCGGCCGTCGTTTGGAGAAACCGTCATCGGATATGCGCTCCTCTCTTCGAGATCTTCGTGGTGGTACCCACCTCCACCGTCGACCACCCTTGGGCCGCCAATCAACGGGCGTTAACCGGCAAGTTTGACCGGTCAATGGGTGACCCGACCACCCTTGTTCGAGAAAAACACCTCCCTAGCTTATTCTCGGCATTCCAGAGATGCCTGTGAAGTTGGAATTGTGAGGAGGAATTTCAAAGACTCAGTTTGGTGTTCAAAGTTTCATCGAGCGACATGGTTTTTGCAAAACAGAGTCTTTTGCCTTCAACGTTGTCGACTAAGTCGGTAGGATTCTATAACTCATTTCTTGTGATATTTTATTTAATTAGTCAATAGAAATTCGGAACTGGAAATTTAATTATTTGGATTGTAATGCATCGCTATTATTATTTGAGGTTATGGTTTCTATGATTATTGAAATGTGGTCGTTATTATTATTATTATTATTAATAATATAATTGTTGTTATTATCATTGGTATTTTTATTGATATTGCTATGGTTATTATTAACATTGTATTGGTGTCCTTATTATTATTATTGTTGTTTGAATTGTTGTTGTTGTTCTTATTATAGTCGCTGTTGTTGTTATTGTTATTTTCCTTGTTGATGTTGTGGATGGCATTTTTAATACTATTGTTGTCGTTGTTATTCTTGTTATTATTGTTGTTCTCATTATTATTATTATTTCTGCTATTATTGAAAATTTTATTGTTGTTAATATTATTCTTGTTATCATTGTTATTTATTGAATCGGTTATGTGATTATTCAATCTTGAGTTGGAATTATGCACATATTGGATTTATGGATGTTTATTTTTGATTTAGGATCATGAATCTTTATGTGATGTACGAGATTGGCTTGAAAGTAAAGTTATATGAGATGGTGGGTGTGGATGGAATGACGAATGATGTGGGGTGTGTTTTTGTTGTGGAATATAATGTAACTGCTTTGGGTGGTGTGTTTTGAAGTTAGGGCGCACCATAATATATTTGTAAATCGTTTTCTTGCAGGTTTAGAAATTTTGGTTTAGTCGAAGAATAGTTGTTATGCTATTGAAATTTTGTTAGAAACTGACTAACATAGGTAGAACGATTGAGGATGTGTTTTAGTAGTCAGAATGGTGTTGAAATTTGGATCCTATAATTGTTGAGATCTTTTGCGGCACCATTGGACACATTCTAAGGCCATCTCAAGTTTTAGCCAAAGTTATATCCCATAGGGTACTCATTTGTTGGGCACAACGGATACAGAGTGTTCATTTGTTGGGCGCCACGAACAAACATATCTTGGTCCCCTCATTGCTATATGGCCTATCCCACAGGGTGCCCATTCAGGGCCCACCGGACACGGGGTGTTTATTCTGGACACAACGAAACTTATTATCAATCCTTCCTTTCTTTCTTTCCTTCTTTTCCTTCATTAATAAGCCGAGACGAGTGTGAAAGAGTTTAGTGACAATCACAAATTTCTGAATTATTGAGTCATTTGATGAAGTGTAAACTCAAATAAAATTTTGTATTGATATAATAATTTGTTTATTAATTTCATAGGGATTTTAAAGAAATATACTAATAATAAAAAAGCTAAGAGGTGAGTAATAGATTTCCTATTGGGCACTGGGTGCTCACTCCTACTTTTGCCTTTCAGGTTAGTTGATATATTAATTTGTTTATTAATTTCATAGGGATTTTAAAGATAATATACTAATAATAAAAAAAAACTAAGAGGTGGGTAATAGATTTCCTATTGGGCACTGGGTGCTTACTCCCGCTACTTTCCCCTTTCAGGTTAGTTGTTTGATCCTCATGACATTGATTATCGCCGATGCTCCCTGCTATTTAGTTGGTGCTTCCTCCCAAGGAACTTTGCTAGTGCATGGATGCTACATAGAGTTGAACACTCTCTCAGTAGATGATTGAACCTCTAGAAACTTTGTTTAATTGTTATTTAAAATTATTTTATTTATTTACTCTTCAAGATAGTTGCGCAGCTATAATTTTCTTTATTTGATAAACAATCTTTTAAAGTTTTGTATATTTTTATTTTTAAATTTTCAAATTGTATTTTGTCCTTTATTTTAAATTTTAAAGGCTTAAGAGCATTGAGTTATTTTTATGAATTTTATGGGCCTAACTACAGTTTCTAAGTGTTTTTGTCTTTCTAGACTTTTAGAAATATTCCTTTTAATTAAGTCACTATCTCCGATTTTGGGTCATGACACGTTGTACTTGTAATTTTGAGTATAGAAATTTTTGTAATTTACCTTTCAGTTCGTAAATATTATTGTACTATCAAAGACTAAAGATTTATTGAAGATCCAAAGCCTGAGAAGGACTCAAAGGATCGAGAACGCAGACTATATGACAGTAGTGAAACAGTAATTTTTGAAAGCGTCAGGTGTAAAACCCTTGGTTTTATTTGATTGAAATTTCAAATTTTGGACTATTTTGAGACTTTAAAAGGATTTATATGAAACGAACTAATTTTAAAAGCTTCTAACATTAGAAAATGTACAGAATAATTTAAAAATGCAACCTAAAAATTAAATTTTCCCACACACACACTCTCTCTCTCTTCCTTTCTCTCTCTCTTTTTCTTCCCTCCCGTCTACTTATTTTCATTCCCAAAAACACCCATCTACTGCCCTTTCTGCTAGCTAACCTCTAGCCATCGCCGCCTAGCACGTCTGGTTGATCGTGGTCACCACCTCTTGAACTTCCAAATGCCGGAGTAATGCCAACTCACTCATAGCTAGCCACCATGGAAAACTATGGGAATTTTGACATTTTTCAAGCCTCTTCACATGATTCTAGCATTGTCGCCTAGCATGTCTGGTTGATCGTGGTCACCGCCTCTTGAACTTCCAAATGCTGGAGTAATGCCAACTCACTCATAGCCAGCCACCGTGGAAAACTATCGGAATTTTGACATTTTTCAAGCCTCTTCACATGATTCCAGCATTGTCTGGCTCAATCTTATCTAGCCAACCATACCATTGTGCTTCCTACGTCAAGAAAAGCAAGAATCACCCCTCTTCAGTTCGGTCATTGTCAAATTTCTTTGAGCCTATGACACCTCCCTTTTTGACTTTTTCCCAATTTTTTGGTGAACCGGACACCATTTCGAGGAGCAACCATAGGAAACGTGCTCCAATCGTCTATACCTTTGTTTTGGTACCTACCTTGACTACCACCTCCTTCATCTTGACTCTCAAATCCCGATGGAAGCGCATACCGGCCTATTTTTGACGCTTTAGACGTGTTCACGATGTCAAAATTATGAAATGAAATTCCAAAAAGTGAGAGCAACAAGCATAGTTTTGCGTTCAAGCTTAACGATTTTAATTTTACGAACTGAAGCATTTTCTCGCCTCATTGGACTTTTTCGATAGGAATTTCCACTACCTGAAACTTTAAAATTTTCTAATAGCATGATTTTGAGAAATGTGTGATATAACAATTTTATTGATCATGAAAATTGAATTGAATAATTAAAATTCTTGAGTTAATTGTTTATGTTAGACTTATTGATTATGTTCATTAAAATTGTTTTATTGTTGATATAAATATGCTCTGGATGGTATGTCTTGTAGTCATGCTGTGCTGACACTATTCTATGACTGTTTCTTTGTTTGAATTTTTGGTTTTAGTCAAATAGCCATTATGTTGCCAAATTTTTGTTAGAACTAAAGTAACTTCATAGTGATTTTGAGACTGACTTGATTCATCTCCTGCTCTGTAAAATGTCTTGATCCTATACGGCATTTTTGGATTAAACTATGGCCATTTGGAAAATTCCTCGAGGACTGTTATATTTACATTACTCACAGGTTGCTCATTTGGGGCACAACAGACACGAGGTGTGTTGGAAAACGAGTACGCAATGGAATTTTAAAATTTTAATCAAAAAATTTTCCAAATAACAAGTTTGATATGCTAAATATCTTAATTAATAATAAATCTTACTAACCTCTTTTGTATGCTAAAGTAGACTCGAATCCATGTAGAGAAGAATTTTCCAAAAGAGCCTCAACCAACTAGTCTTTTTTGCTATTCTCTATTCACGATCGAAATGCATGTGGGTGCACGTTGTATAGTCCTTCCTCTGGTGACTCTCATTCCAACCACTAGAGAATACCTAAAGCTAAGTTTCTTAATGTTGAACAATAGCTATCAGGGAGTTTAAGAGTTTCTTAGACTAGAAGACTCACTCTATGCTTCTCAAGTGATCTAAGTAACTAAGAACACTTATTCCCAATCTATAGTGGTTGAGTTAGGGGTTAAACCTTATCAGATTAGGCCTCAAAATTTGAATCTAAATCAACTTTTAATGAAAAATGCATGAAAAAGCGTTATCAAATAATCGCAGGGTCAACAAGCCGATCTATCAGGTCGACCTGTCGAATTTACCCCATCGGTAGGCTGAACTGACCCATCAGCTTGCCGAACCTGCGATAATATGAAATCTTCATATTATCTTATCTTTCATAGATAGAGCTTTAGTTTTAATTCAAATAACCTAATAGAGAAGTTATTTGATCAAAACATTTATATATAGATAATCCCATGGGAAATAAAACATTATCCAAATAATTCGACATGTTTAGCTTGAATTAATTTACAAAATTAGTTCAATTGATAAACTGATGTGAATTATTAAATTCAATATTATCAAATTTCAGCCATTCTAATAAATTAACATAAGTCACCAATATGTACAAAAAACACGCCGTACCATTATAATATTATTATGAGCTAGCAAAGGGGATTCGATGGATATATATAGATCAAGCTCTTATAATTATAAAATAATCACATCTCAGATATATTTTATAATTATCAACTCTAACGCTACTTCATTAAAAGCTTAGAGTTGTACTCTCGAACTATGTAAAATTACGAAGCTTCAATAAGTTAACCGTTCATGACATATCATCATGTGTCACATCCCCATAGGATATCCATAATCTACTTAAAGACAAATTTTGTTTTACCTTCCTGATTATTTTTATTTTACGTTCCATTATCACACCATTAGAATACTTACTATCCATAGATAGTATACTATTCGGTTACACCATGTATCCGATGGTTGAGCGCTCTAGTGTTTCAATTACAGGATATGCATATAAAAGGATATCATTGACTCCACAAAAAGAGCTATAGATTCTATATCTGTGAATAGCAAGTCTACGTTAATCACGAGTCATGCCAGTATACGTACCGTCATTAAGTTAGGATGTCACCCTTTAATACATCAAAAGACATAAGCCAAGATAACGGACCCATTAGTCATTTCTGGATTATATGGGGTTGTGGATACTTGGCCATTGTGGGCTGTAAAACGACCCCTGGATTGGTTCTAATGGGTAATGGGCTCGAATAACTAACACTAGGCTTGGATTGTTATGGTAAGCTGATGTGAGTTTCAGAATTTGGACTTGAAATGAAAGGATGGAAGGTAATGAGACTTGGTGAGACAGATGAGTCATAGGAAAGAGGTCTTGTTGTAGTGGGTCCAACGGATGAGATATGAGGATCTTTGTTTTCATTTGGAACAGTAGCAAAGGGCAATAAGCATATGTCCGTCGAGTGAGGACTGGAACTAGGTGGGACTAACTTTGAACAAGGAAAGCTTTGTTCATCAAAGATAACATGGTGTGAGATATATATTCTGCTATCATTGCTGCGACACTTGAAGCCTTTGTATTGAGGACTAAAACCAAGAAAGAAACAAGATATAGAGCAATATTCCATTTTGTGCTAGTTATATGGTCTCAAACAAGGAAAACAGGCACAACCAAAAATTTTAATAGATGAATAATCGGGATCTACCTAGAACAGTCTCTTGAGCAGGGTCTCACCATGAAGGACTGATGTAGGGAGTTGATTGATAAGATAGATACTAGTTGAAAACGCATCATCCTAGAATTTTAAGGGAAACGAGGCTTGTGCAAGGAGTGTCAAACCAAATTCTACAATATATCGATACTTACGTTCCACAATGCATGGGGCTTGTGCAAGGAGTGTGAAACAAAATTCTACAATATATCAATGCTTACGTTCCACAATGCCATTTTGTTAGGATGTGTGAGGACAAGACAATCGGCGTAAGATACCATGAGTTTTGAAAAAAAGAGTTAAAACGATATTCATCCCTAGTCAGTTTGAAGCATTTTGATTTTCTCATTGAGTAATAATTCATCTCGAGACTTGAAATGAATAAAGACTTGGCATACTTTAGACTTAAGTTTAAGAAAGTAAATCCATGTATATTGAAAGTATGCATCAACAAAACTAACATAGTATTTGAGACCATTCGATGAGGTTGTATGAGATACACCCCATAAATTAGATGTGATGAGTTTCTGTCATTGAACAGAGAAAGGCAGTTCATGGCTTTTTCCAAGTTGGCAAGAAGAGCAAAAAAGAAAAGATTCATTAACACTAACAAGGACGTTACACTGAGATAAGACTTGTTTAAGGACAGAAATGGTAGGGTGCCCAAGCCTCTTCGGCCATAGTTTTAAGACTTCACTATTTCTATTGACTGACTTTTTTAGACGTTGAGTATACAACTTTTGATTTGATTGACCTAGAACAGAAGTATTTGCAAGACTATTCCTAATGACTGATTTCGACTAAAAAGGAGATTGTGCTTGAGGTGGACACATTGGAGACGGCTTGGTGAGATGAAAGCGGTAGAGTCCTTCATGAAGAGTCCCTTCGAACAGAGGCGTTCCTATGGTTCGATCCTTGAATACACAAAAAGAGGGGTGAAATTCGAAATGGACATTATTATCTTTAGAAAATTGGCTAATGCTTAACAAATTTCTGGTGATGTAGGGAACATGAAGCAATTTCTATAAAGAGTATTGACGTTTAGAAAAGGGACTTTGAAGAACTATAGAACCTATGTGTTTAATAGCCAAACCTGAACTATTGCCCATCATCAGTGTGCTCGGTCCTTGGTACTCGGTTCTAATGCTGAAGGAGCTTAAGTCAATGGTCATGTGCTTCGTTCTGCCTGAATCCGGGTACCACCCTCCATCAAAGAACACTTCAGAATTGGTAGAGGCGACTGCTGCCATATGATTGGTTGTTAAATTCCCTCCATTATTGCTGTACTGGCTTCCTCCATTGTTGAGCCCAAAGAAGTTGACATCAAAGGGATGGTAACATTTTTGTACTCTATGGCCATACCTGTCACAGAGTTGGCATTGTGGCCGCTAGTTATTGCCCCAAGATCGACCTCTGCCTCGGCCATTGGGACCTCCATTTCAGCCTCCACGACCTCTTCCACGAAGAGAAACTCTGGGTTGAGACTGACCATAGGGTGTTTGTGAAAATTTCTGACTGAAGTTTCCACTTCCACCTCCTCTTCTCGAGTTTGATTGAAAGGCCAGATTTGCAGAAGGAATAGTTTCATCGGTGTTAACCGTATATTATTCTATTACGCCCTTCTGGGCCAACAAAAGAGCACAAACGTCTGAAAGGGACGGAGGCTTAGTTCTGGAAGTGGCATGAACAACTATGGAATCGTATTCAAGCCCTACTCCAGCCAGGATGTGCAACACTTGATCTTCTTCAGAGACCACATAACTGTAGGCAGCAAGTGTGTCGATGTAATTCTTCATCTTGCTCAAAGATTCTTTCATTGTCAGACCACCCTTCTTAAGGGTCTAGAATTGCAATTTATATTGCATGACTTGAGCTCTCCCTTGAGCTGTAAAAAGCTTGTTCACTCTCGACAAAACCCATAGAGGCAAGAAGAAAGGAGACTAACAGCTGATCTTGTCTCGACCAAGCCACATATTTGGGATTCACGGAATCGGGTCAACCGCTAACAGAAGGCGTGAGCTCAGCAGGGCACTTGGTGGTGCCATCAATGAAGGCTTCAATACCTAAGCCTCGAATCCTAGCAGAGATTTGCTGGTGCCGGAGAAAAAAATTTTCACCAGTGAGCTTGACGGAGTTGACTTGGTTTACTGGATTAATTATTTGTATTGACGGTGTAGAGGCTGGGTAAGTAATAGAAATTCGTGTTTGAACTTGAGAATCTAAGGAGGAGCTTTGAGTAGTTGTCGCTGCTTTTCCCATGGTGAAGGTGAAGATAGGGTGAGAAACCCTAGACGGCTCTGCACCAAGAAAACAAACGGGAGAAGAAGACAATTGAAAGAATAAATTCTGGCTTCTCATTACGTCAATTGCTTTACAGGATATATATACAAGGCTGAAACAGGTGTTCACACTAGATACAAAATGCCAGCCAGCACAACCATAGGCTAGCTCTGTCAGGACAATTCTGGGCAGTGATCCTAGGAGTGGTATCTCATATAATAGTGGATTGTGGCCAAAACTAATTAGGGAATATACCCATTGATGCTAAGGTACACAAGCAAAGAATACAACACTTACTTTGCACTATTAAGTGAGCCTAAGCCAATGTCCTTAACATTCTCCAATGGTTTTTGATCCTTGCTGTGAATAATGATGTGCTTGGTTTCTTGAACTTAAAAAAATCATTTTTACTATCTAGGTGATATTTGAATTTCTTCTCTTGTTTGGTTTTTGGTACCGATTTTAGTTTCTCTGTTCAAATCAATCTCTACTATGTCAGGCTTCCCTTCCCGGTTGTCCTATTCAATCCGTTGTTGAAGAAATTCTTAGTCCAAATAATGTCACTGGTGCACTAATCTATTTTGCTAATTGCACAAGACCTCGCATGAAATCGTTGCTAATTTACGAATAAGATATAATTTTCAAAGACATTGAAAAGGTGTTAAACAACTACTTCATTTTCATTGTGGAACATCTGATATGGATATATTATTCAAAGACAAATTAAAATTGATTGGGTATTGAATATTTTTTTGATCCACATAAAAGCATCACTACACACATGCTACTTGTTTACCTATGGTGGTATTGCTATATCTTAGCAGTTTATAAAAGCAAACTATTTTTGTTGTATCTTTGAAGCATGTTGAAATGTTTGGAATTCGTGATATAGTCATCTTATGTTATTGTTGAGATTTTTTTCTCTAATATATAATATCTAAGAAATATGTGACCTTTTATTCGTCAAAGGAAGTATGTTGGTGTTAATGGAATAGGATGTAATGTCTATCACCTAAGTTGTGAAGATAAACACGCTTCCCAATAGCTTTTTTCATGCATGAGCTCATTAAGCTTGTATTTAGAGATCTTTCAATGATTTGATAAAGAAGACATGTTGACATGATTGGGAGACTATTGCATCCTACACTCTTTTTTCCTTTTCATGGTTTGGTCCCATCGATTTTCCTATTAAGGTTTTAATGAGGCAGTTCAAAGCCAAATGTTATAAGAATAATGTACTTTTTTTTTCTTAACGAGGATTTTTTCTCACAAGGTTTTTCCCGTAAGGTTTTAACGAGAAATATATTCTTAAGTGATGAATATCCAAGGGAGAGTATTATGAATAAATTAGTTTATTAGTGAGAATGTTCATATTTCTAACACCCTCATGAATTGCATTATCTCTATCTTAATAATTGTTAGAGTTGGTATTTTATAACCTCCCAGATACCACTTTATTAGTATTATTTTATTGTTGTAACTCTTAGCTTTTAGTCTCTTCTATTTAATTATCTTTGGCCCACATACATGGTTGGTATGGATTTTACAAGTGCACGAATCACAACAAGTAATAAAGTGATGAGAAAGTCTCATTCCCATGATGATTGTGCTTAGTTAGTGATGAGACTGTAAAAGTGTACATTTTCTAAGGCTTAAATCATTTATTTATGCTTTTATTTCTCATTAAATTCTCTAATTAATAGCATTTTGTGTTAATAAGTATTTTCGTGTCTTAGTGTGTAAATGTGTTTAAAAATATGTTTTTAGTGTGTTTTTATGTTTAATAGAATTTTTAGTAATTTTTAGAATCATTTTGGTGTGTTAAATAAGTGTCTAGTCTGTAAATAGTCAAAACCGTAAAAGTAATGCGGTTATTTTATTTTGAGTTTTAGTGTGTTTGATAGTGTGTTTTAAGTTTGTAAATATGTCTTATTATATTTTTAGTAATTTCTAAAAATATTTCCAAGTCATAAAAATTATATCTGTGCCAAACCGTAAGAGACTAGAAATTTTAGGAGTTTTTATTTATTTTTGTGTGTTTTAATGTAAAATAAATATTTTAAATATTTTTGTAAATATTCTGTTTGTAAAATAATGTGTTTGTGATTTTTAGATTTGAAATCTGGAGGAAAAACAGAGTCAAACGACACCAAAACGGATAAAATCGGACTTCAAATGCATCAAGAAGATAAACAAAATGCGAATTTGAAATTAATGGGACATGTGGCATCATGAGGACCGTAGGATCAACTGCCAAATCAATCTCAACCGTCCGAGGAAGAGACGCGTGTCAACGCGTCATTCGGTGCGTCGGCGAAATCTCAGGTACAGTCCACGTGTCACTTTTCTGATTGGCGCGTGCATTACGCGCGCCGACAAAGCTGCAGACACGTCAGAGGGAATCTCAGACAGCTCAGAATCTCGTGCGGTAGACTCTAAGTGTATCCGTTTTTCTAGCCGTTAGATCAGCTGAGGAAGATCAATCTAACGGTCCAAAATTACGGTCCACTGGTCCCACCTGGGCCCATTCTTGAACGCCTCTGCCAGCCATTGGATCGCGCATTCAACGGGTCAGATTGCGCCTGTTTCGTGCTGCCCTGACCTGCGAAGCACAGGATCCCAAACTAAAATTCGCATATCGACGAGCAAATCTCAGCATGGAAGTGGAGATAAAATCGGATCAAATGATCCGATTCTTCAAATAGTGAATTCCTTTCACTATAAATAGGGGCTCTCCCCCCTCATTCAGCACATCCCTCAAGGCCTTCGAGCCTCCTCTCCACTTCTCTCATTTTTTCTTTTTTTCCTCTTTTACCCCTGAGGTAAAAATATGTATATATATATATATATGTTTAATTTAGTGTGAGAGTTTAGTGAGGCAGAGAGATGATCTTGTATGCATAGTACTCTGGTATGGGTTTTAACTCTATATCTGTGTGGTAACGCTTATATTTTTATGAAATAAATTATATCTTTATGTTTTCAATAATTATTGTTACTGTTGTTATGCTGTCAATTTTTACATAAATTCAATCAAGCTTTCTTTATGTAATTTAATTGTGTTACGTAATTAATATTAATAATACTAAAGTCATGCTCATTTAGTAAGTTGAGTTTCTACTGCATTATAGACATAGACTAGCACAGTAAATGCTTGGTAATTCTTGATTTATTGTAGACAGATGATGACATAGTGTATTCTTAGACCATTTAATAAGTCGAGGTGATGTCGAAATTTACGCAATAATTTATTCTATAAAAATACATTAATTTTGATTTGTTATTATCTTTTCTATCTTAGAATTATGTTAATTATAATTGAGTGACGGCGGTTATAATTTTCATAATTAGTGCACCAAATCATTAGTGACAGATGATTATTTTGCTAGTTTTTATAAGAAAACCCTTACTGCATTATGACTTGCTATATTGTCGATTTAGGTTGACCTATATAATTAGTAAAATGTGCTTGCAATTAATGAGAAAAGATATAATAAATCAAATGCTTTAGATAATTATTATTTAGAGTTAAAATTCCATATCAGTTGCGAAACACACAAGGGATTCTCAAAGCTTCACCGTTTTAATTTTACGCTTTAAATTTTGAATTAAATAAAATAAAAACCACAAAAATATTTCTTTGCTTTCAAAAATTGCTTGCCTCTTTGACCGTTTATTTTTATCAATCTCTCGAGTTACAAATTTTCACCTCCCTGTGGATACGACAATCTTTCTATACTATATACGTCCGCCGTTTATTATTACAAAGAATAAACATTTCTTGGGCGTTACCAAATTTTGGCGCCGTTGCCGGGGAGGTGCCGTTTCTTTGTCAGATTGTTGAATTAAACGGGAAAACATGTAAGTAATCTATCCCTATCTTTTGTAAATATTATTTTAATTATCTGCATTTTTAATTTGTGTGTTTATTATAAAAATTAAAATTAAAAAAAAACAAAAAAATTTTTTTTAAAAAAATAAAAATATAAAAAATATAAAAAAAAGGGACGGATGCTTTTCACTCACTACTTTATTCTTTTTGGATAAAGAAAAGCTTTGCATCCCGTCTTTTGTTTTGCAAGTTTGGGTAGTTGTAAAATTTGTTGGATTCTGTCAAAAAGGCCACGGTTGGGATTCAATCTCACAAGGCTAACACCCTTGCCTAAGAAAGTTAGGAATTCTAAGCGTGTCCACTTGTGATCCCCCAACAATCTGGGAATCCAATTAGTTGAGCATTATTCAGCTTAATTTTTTTTTTCTTTCTTTAAAAAAAAAACTAAAAAAAAATTAAAAAAAATCAAAAAAAAAATGTTTTGGGAAATCCATCAACATTTCAATTTTAAGTTTTTCCCAACAACACTTAGAACCATTTTATCATGCTTGGTGGAGATTTGAGGACCTGCTAGATCAATATCCTCACCATGGTCTTTCTAAGGATTATCTTTTAGAAATTTTCATATATGGGTTAAGCCCTGAAACAAGAAATTGGGTAGAGAGAGGAGATGGTACCACCACTTTTTTACCAATTATCTATTAACGAAGCCTACTATATGTTAGAAGATATGGCCGAATATGATTATTGGAGATTGAATAGTTCTAGGAACAATTTAACTTGGGAGAACAATTCAAATTTTTTAGAACATTGGCCTGAAAATCAACCCGAAATTTTGGAGTCAAATTTTGAATTGCAAGAAACATATAGTGACCCAAAAAGGGTGAATCTGGAAGAAACCTTAGAAACATTGGAAGAAATTGTAGACGAATATATGGAAACCATGGCAAGAATAGAACTAGATAGGCTTGAATATCATCTTGATTCTTTGGGTGTGGAAGAAATAATTGAAGAACCTTTAGAACCCACCTATTTTGAGGAACAACTTTTAGGAGAGGAATGTAAGGAAGAGAATAAAGACTTAGCTATAGAACAGGAACAATCATTACCCTTAGTCTTATATTCTCAACCTTAGTTGCCACAAGAGTTCACCAAAGATGATTTTTACCAAGATCCTATGTGGCCACCACCTCCTCCACTGTCTCTAGCATTGTTTTTAAGGACTTACCAAGAATATAAAATGAGTCTAAGTTGCATGTGTTTAAATGTTTCAAATGTTGCCAAGCTTGAGGGCATATTCACACAAGACCCATACGTGGTGTCTTTTGACACTTACTATGGGAGGAAGCCGCTCTTTGACGATTGTCCACTAGGAACAGGAGCTGAAAGAAAGATTTGCTGATTTTAGAGCATCAAGCGATGGGAAAACACTTTTCAAGTAATATCTTTACCTTTCCTTCTTTGTAATATATTCTTTTGCGTTGTTGTGTGCTATTTTGATTTTCCAAAAAAATAAAAATTAAAATAAAAATAAAAAGTGAGATTTGTTTTGAAAATTTAAAATGAAGGCTATTAATTAAATTTGTTCAGAATGGCTGAGTTAAGGAGTTAAATTGGTTTCTCTTGAGACGCATTCTCAGCAGTTTGATTTTGTAAATGCAATTGGTTTGGATTTTCAAATAAATTTCAACAAAAAAATGTGTGTTTATTTTAGTTTTTGCTTGTTAAGTCTGCTACAAATCATCTCTACACCTGTGCTGATTCAGGTAATATTTTTTGCTGCTCTCATTATTTTTATTCTTTTAGGATAATATATATTTTAGGTTGGGGGGAGAGGGTTGTGCTTAAAAGTTATACATGTGAGGATTGTACTTCAAAGTTGTGCATATGAGATTTGTGCTTCAATGTTGTGCCAAAAATTTTTCGATTTTGCCCAAATTTTTTATTTTGCTCTAGATTCTTGTACATTTTTTGTGTGTTATTTTTTTTGTGTGGGTCATAAAATTAAAAAATATATATATATAATAAAAATAAAATTTTTGTAAATATTAGTTTCTTAGTAATTAATGTGTTATTATTTTGTTTGATTTTTGAATTTCATATTAATGTAATATTATTTTTCTATTCTTTGAATTATTTAATTTTATACACTTTCAAAACTTTAGTTTTATTTAACATTTTTATGTGTTTATTTTTCAAAGTGTTTGTAAGCCATTCTTTTCACACACTCACTATAATGCTTAATTGTGGTGGTAAGCCCAAGCTTTGAATATTTGAGTTTTGTTATTTTGTGAAGATAAACAATTAAAGGCAGCAATATTTCAAAAAAAAAAAGAAAAAAAAAAGGGGGGGCAAATAAAGAAAAAGAGAAGAAAAAAAATGATTGTAAATAAATAAAGTGTGTAATTATGTAAATTAATAAAGTTGGATAAGTTTGGTTTCGTAGCCTCTTTAGCTCGAGTAAGTAAGTTCTAAGGTGTGCTTCAACACCTAGTGCCTTAGACCAATTGCTCTGGGAGTTACTGACCTAAAGCTCGTTAAATGGGTTATGAAGAAGGCTTAAGGGAGCCAAATATTGCACTATCCATAGTTGCAAAGTTTGTAAATATTTGTATTTTATGTTTCTGCTTTTTAATTATTCTCGTAAATAAATTTGAAGTGTTGTTGTCTGCATGAGTGATTTGAAGCAAAATATCATAATAATTTTATTCTTAGTTTTGGATGAAACTTCATAATTATTCATTACCCCTTTCTACACTAAGTTTGGTTTGTATACATTTTGTTAAATAGCATATAAATTGTTCAAATAAAATTCTAGTTTTGTTAGTTTATCTAGTTAGATAAGTCAAATTATAGTTAAATGGTTTCCATTTTATGAATATTCAATAAATCATTTCAAAATTTTATCGCTTTAATTGCTAGAGACTAGCAATAAGCTAGTTGGAGGGTGTGATGAGACTGTAAAAGTGTACATTTTCTAAGGCTTAAATCATTTATTTACGCTTTTATTTCTCATTAAATTCTCTAATTAATAGTAATTTTGTGTTAATAAGTATTTTCGTGTCTTAGTGTATAAATGTGTTTAAAAATATGTTTTTAGTGTGTTTTTATGTTTTATAGAATTTTTAGTAATTTTTAGAGTCATTTCAGTGTGTTAAATAAGTGTCTAGTCTGTAAATAGTCAAAACCGTAAAAGTAATGCGGTTATTTTATTTTAAGTTTTAGTGTGTTTGATAGTGTGTTTTAAGTTTGTAAATATGTCTTATTATATTTTTAGTAATTTCTAAAAATATTTCCAAGTCATAAAAATTATATCTGTGTCAAACCGTAAGAGACTGGAAATTTTAGGAGTTTTTATTTATTTTTGCGTGTTTTAATGTAAAATAAATATTTTTAATATTTTTGTAAATATTCTGTTTGTAAAATAATGTGTTTGTGATTTTTAGATTTGAAATATGGAGGAAAAACGGAGTCAAACGACACCAAAACGGATAAAATCGGACGTCAAATGCATCAAGAAGATAAACAAAATTCGAATTTGAAATTAATGGGACACGTGGCATCATGAGGACCGTAGGATCACCTGCCAAATCAATCTCAGCCGTCCGAGGAAGAGACGCGTGTCAACACGTCATCCGGTGCGTCAGCGGAATCTCAGGTACAGTCCACGTGTTACTTTTTGATTGGCGCGTGCATTACACGCGCCGACAAAACTGCAGACGCTTCAGAGGGAATCTCAGACAGCTCGAAATCTCATGCAATAGACTCTACGTGTATATGTTTTTCTAGCCGTTAGATGAGCTAAGGAAGACCAATCAAACGGTCCAAAATTACGGTATGTTGGTCCCACCTGGGCCCATTCTTGAACGCCTCTGCCAGCCATTGGATCGCGCATTCAACGGGTCAGATTACGCCTGTTTCGTGCTGCCCTGACCTGCGAAGCACAGGATCCCAAACTAAAATTTGCATATTGACGAGCAAATCTCAGCATGGAAGAGGAGATAAAATCGGATCAAATGATCCGATTCTTCAAATAGTGAATTCCTTTCACTATAAATAGGGGCTCTCCCCTCTCATTCAGCACATCCCTCAAGGCCTTCGAGCCTCCTCTCCACTTCTCTCATTTTTCCTTTTTTTCCTCTTTTACCCCTTAGGTAAAAATATGTATATATATATATATATGTGTGTGTGTTTAATTTAGTGTGAGAGTTTGGTGAGGCAGAGAGATGATCTTGTATGCGTAGTACTCTGGTATGGGTTTTAACTCTATATCTGTGTGGTAACGCTTATATTTTTATGGAATAAATTATATCTTTATGTTTTCAATAATTATTGTTACTGTTGTTATGCTGCCAATTTTTACATAAATTCAATCATGCTTTCTTTATGTAATTTAATTGTGTTACGTAATTAATATTAATAATACTGAAGTCATGCTCGTTTAGTAAGTTGAGTTTCTGCTGCATTATAAACATAGACTAGCACAGTAAATGCTTGGTAATTCTTGATTTATTGTAACAGAGGATGACATAGTGTATTCTTAGACCATTTAATAAGTCGAGGTGCTGCCGAAATTTACGCAATAATTTATTCCATAAAAATACATTAATTTTGATTTGTTATTATCTTTTCTATCTTAGAATTATGTTAATTATAATTGAGTGACAGCGGTTATAATTTTCATAATTAGTGCACCAAATCATTAATGATAGATGATTATTTTGCTAGTTTTTATAGGAAAACCCTTACTGCATTATGACTTGCTATATTGTCGATTTAGGTTGACCTATGTAATTAGTAAAATGTGCCTGCAATTAATGAGAAAAGATATAATAAATCAAATGCTTTAGATAATTATTATTTAGAGTTGAAATTCCATATCAGTTGCGAAACACACAAGGGATTCTCAAAGCTTCACCGTTTTAATTTTACGCTTTAAATTTTGAATTAAATAAAATAAAAACCACAAAAATATTTCTTTGCTTTCAAAAATTGCTTGCCTCTTTGACCGTTTATTTTTATTAATCTCTCGAGTTACAAATTTTCACCTCCCTGTGGATACGACAATCTTTCTATACTATATACGTCCGCCGTTTATTATTACAAAGAATAAACATTTCTTGGGCGTTACCAGTTAGTTAAGTATCAAAATTGGTTAACTCTAAAATTATTTGTATGATTAAAGATAAAATAGAAAAAAATAAACGAAATTATAAAAGAAAATATTCAAAAAAAAATAAAAGACTAGGGAATCTAACTTTACAAAAACTAATCTAATTTAATTCATTATTCTTATTGACATCGCCTATTAATCATGTTTTTGAACAAAAAATCTAATGTTATTCAATATTCTTTCTGGGGATAATATTAAAAATATTACTAGCATGTAAATCCACTATCGCTCAATGTATATTCCACTACCTTAAAGACTCATTAGAATCTATGACTCTCTCAAATGTTCATGCAAGACATTCTACTATCGTTCGATGCCGCATAAACCTTATGGTTAACTTTAAAAGAAACTATTCCCAAAAATTTCTTTCTAAGGTTTCAATTTTGGTATTCTAAACAATTAATTAGTGGTCAAGCAATTAAAAGCATTAAGAACCGTAAAATTAACAACAATCATCTCTTAGAGAAAATAAATTCTTTAAAAGCGAAAATAAATGAAATAAAATTAAAATAGAATTGATAATTTTATAACACTAAAAAACACAAATCAAGAATTTAACATCTCAAATAATAAAAGTACAATTAAATATAAGAAAATTGGAAAGAAAAACCGTGTAGAGGTGTCACAATTCTCTAAGATTGACTCCTTAATCTTCAATCTCCTATTCTTGATCTTCAATTTGTCTTCTCTATTGAATTTACTGGAAACAAAATTCTAAAACTAAAAACAAAAAATAAAAATAAAAATTACAAATGTAATTCCCCCGGCTCTCCAATTTAGGAGATTTGGCCTTTTCCTAAATAATCTAAAGATGTCCAATTTATAGGTCTTTGCAGCAAAGTAGGTGTCTATTTAAAAATTCAGAAGTACTAATTTTTTTTAGACAGCGTGGGGGCGCTGCAGAGCCAAAGAATGACGCCTAGGCGCTGACCTTGTTGCTAGACAGCGTGGGGGCGCTGCAGAGCCAAAGAATGGCGCCTAGGCGCTGACCTTGTTACTGGACAGCGTGGGGGCGCTGCAGAGCCAAAGAATGGCGCCTAGGCGCTGACCTTGTTGCCTCAACATTCTTCAAAATGCCATATTTCCTTTCGTGCTACCCCCCGGTGTTTGAGAAGGCAATTGCCTTTTTTATAATCAAATTTCAGAACCCCACGCCTGCCAAACGAAAGGACACCAGAAGGTCAAACAACCATCTCCACGTGGCGAGAACGATTTGAAGGTGAGGAGAGCTGGTCGACGTGGCACTGCGCTGCTTTTCAAAAGATGGGTGCACACAGGAGTCTCAAGGGAAGCGCCACACCGGATCCAACTCTTCAACAAAAAGTGCAAGTTGGGCCCCACTGCCCTCACGCTCTTGCGCTGGAAGGTGACTACCATCCACCCTCTGGTGCTCTTATAAAGACGATCCGACGGCTTTGGAGACGCGTGTATGAAGCATGCTTATTCTTGTATCTGATAGTGTTTGCAGACCTTTTTAATCCGAATTTTTTTTTACCTCTTTTGCTTGTTAAATACCACATTGCCAACTTTTCAATTTCATCCGATTTAGCTGCACAAATAAAAGAAAATACATAAAATAGGTATTAATGGTTTTTCAGAGTTTGTATGAGATGATAAATTATAAGATTATTTTTCTATTTATTTCCCTTGTGTCTTTTTATTTAATTGTTTTGCATTTGTTGTATTTGTTTCGTCTTTTGCCCTGGTGTCTCTCTCTCCTATTCTATTTTGAATTTGGGAACTTCGATTTTAATCATTTTTCTGCCCAATTTCGCTTCGCACATATTCTGTTGTGTTATTTGGGCATCTTTTGTCTTATTTTATCAGTCACCCTATGCAAACAGGGTCCTAGATCACAACTACTTGGAAGATCAGCTGCGCCTCCTGGGGCTGGTAGTACAACAACTTCTCCCCTGTCCTATGCGAATTCACCGACGCCTAGCACAACTACGATTTCAGCATCAGCAGCAGCTCCTTTCTCAACAATAGTTAATGCAATCTGCAATCCGCAATAAGCAATCAGCGGCGGAGCTGGGCATGGCCGGGCGGGGCCTGCTTCCATTGAATTTTTTAAAATTAAAATATGACCCTTTAAAAATTTTGACTTTTTCAGTTTTACCCCTATAAAATTTTTTTATATATGCTCCTGCTAAATTTTACTTCTTTTTTAAATTATTTTCTATGTTTTCCTATAAACAACTTTAATCCTTTTAATAACGAGCTATTGTCATATGTTTTATGATTATATATATAGGAGATTTCTATGGTTTTTTATTATTTTCACACCTTGAATTTAGAGACATGTACTTTATAGTTGGAATTGAGTCATTTTTATACCTTTACGTGTCATTCATGTTATAAACTTACATCTTTTAGTCAAAAGTTGATTTTAAGGATAGAAATACCTAAATATCCTCCTCTTTTATATTTTTTTCTTATTTTTTTTATTTTATTAAGGACATTTAGATCTTTTTTGAGGTCAAAATTTAGTAGTCATGAATGAAAAAAGTGAGAATTGAGCATAATTTGAAATCTAAAAGTAGAAATATATATATATATATATGTATATATAAACTCCAACAAGATAATGTATGATTTTTATAACCTCAAAGTGGAAGTATAAAGATAAAAACAAAAAAAAAATTTATAGTAGGATATCCTTGTTGATATGATCAAAATCACATTAAATAAAAAAAATATGCAAAAAAATTATTGAACTATAACGTATCAAGACAAAGCCCTATTAATAGTTTTTTTCTCCATAGCATAAAGTTCTCTACATGTGTTTAGTACTTCTTACAAAAAATATTGTACTATAATTTTTGTGTATTTTTTGTGTCATTTATTTAATTTTTTTTAGAAAATAATATACTACTCTGCCCCCGCTAAAATTGAAGGCCGGCTCCGCCATTATCTGCAATGCAAGGCCTATAGGGCAGCTATGATGTCGTTGACAAACAACAAACAAGTTTTTCTTTTCTAGAGTGACCCTGAAGAAATATATAATCCCACTTTACGTCTTAATGTTTATCTATACCATTGGACAACCAAAATGGAAGAAACTAATTATTATAAAGAGCTCGACAAAAACATAGAATAAAAAAGATACACAAAAAAAGTAAGGATAAAAGGAGCCCAAAAAGTTATACATTAAACAACTTGTCACCCAAACTCTTTTGCTTCCACGCTAATGCTTTGTCCCTGCAATATTTCATTAAGTGTGACATCTCAGATTTATATTTTTTGAACCTCTCATTCCTCTTCTTGTAGTTCTCCAACTCCGCTTCTAGCTTTTTATAAATTTCCTCTTCGTATCTAATTGCTTCAAAACCTAAAAAAGCTTCCACGATGTCTTGAAGAGAATCCTCGTATTTGTGAATTTCGAAGTGCGCAATCTTTTCAATTCCTTTCAGGCAGAAATGAAAGTTTCTAAGATCATCCCTTGTGAGGTCTTCCGTCTTAATTCTGCACATATTGTCGATGACTATACAGAGTTGAGTAGTGATGATGCTCCTCACTGCTGGTGTCAGACTTTTCATGTCTCCAAGATCTCCATATTTGTGCAGCAATGTCTTCAGAATCGGAGCCAGCGTTTTTGGTACCATGTAACCATCTACATCTTCTACTTTTTGCCTTAAATACTTGTCATCTAATTTTAATAAACCTTCTTCAGGTGTGAAAAGTTTAAGCTCCCACTTGAAGTTGTAATAATTGTCGTAGTCAAACGACAAAAGTTGTTGAATTTTATCAATATCTTCTATAGTGCCGTCAGGGTCGAATATAACATTCAATCGTTTGATGATACTATACGCACTTGTTTGATGAACCTTTTCTGATGGGTCAAAATAAGTAACTGGATCTATCAACATTGCCTTTTCTTGTTCGGTAAGGCTATCCTTTATTTCTTTGAGAGTCAATTCTTTTGCCTGATGCTCCATTGATTCTATCCTTAACCGATCCCATCGGCTCTCCCCCAAGGCCTGAAGCTCCATATCTTTAGCGCCTCCCTTTATCACCTTCAGAATCTGACATAAAGAAGACACTAAGTTCAGTGCAAGTGGAATTAACTGATTAGTCTTTCACACAAACGAATTAGCAGCTTCTTTTACAGCACTAAAGTCATTAGCTTATATAAAAAGATCAGGCAATTGTGCTTTCACTTGCTTCGTACATACTCTCAATTTAGTAATTAATTCAGCCTTCGTCGACTATAGCTTTCATGCCTTTTAATTTTTTAGGTGCTCCATTTATGTGTCGTTTGGTTATCCTTTTTTTTTAATAATTTATTATTATCTTAATTGAAAGCATATGCTTGGTTTGCTATTTTTTTTTTCGGATATGGGTTTCTAAAATTTTCTTCAAAGTTTAAATTTGTTTCCTTGATTTATGTGTTGGGCAAATTAGACTGTAAATTACTTAGGGGTACATGTGAGAAAATAGTATTTGAAAGGGTTGTGGAAAAAAGACGTTTAAATAAAAATATATTTAAGAAAAAAAACATTTCAGTGTTGCAATTAGGGATGAAACTTATTCATAAGAATCACATTTGAAAAAAAAAAATATATATATATATATATATATATATAATTATTTTAAACGACTACGTAAAACTATTTTTAGTCTTCCATGTGATGAAAGTTATTTCGATAGAGTTATAAACCAAAAATGTAGTGAAAAGATGCACTTTTGTTGAATGTATACACGAATGCACACGCACATACACATTGAATGTGTACAACTGCGGCCCGTCCAAGTGGCTTTTTCACAATTTAACTTCAACAAGAAACAAAAAATTCTGGAGTTTTTTATTACTTTGCCGTATTTGTATTGAAATTTTCGGTAAAGCTTCAGTTGTACCGTACATTTTGACTTTTTATATAGTCATATTTCAATTTAAAGTACCAAATAAACTAAAAATCGACAACGTATGGGCGACGACTAGTTTACGAAATTAAGTTTTAAAAAGAAACACCAAACAGATTTAAGCAGAAGACATGGGCTTCAATATATAAACGACTTATTCAGCTATATATATACTAAGTACGTCAATTTTATTTTGATTTTAACACATTTTGTCCCAAAAATTACATTGATACTTTTATGTTTTGTCAAAGTAATGTAGACACCTGTTAACCCAAACTAATCGCACTGACATTATCTACACTTTACCAGAAATTACGGAGACATCCCTATTGTGAGTTGACGGTTACTTTTGACCAAACCTTAACCATTAAAATTTTTTAAAACTCCAAAAATGTCCCTCTATGCATAAAAAATATTTTTAGTTGTATACCTCGTTTGAAATGATATTTTCACCTTTATTTTGCATAAAAGATGAGTTTGAATTATTTTTTCACACTTTGATCTATAATTTTGACTATCAAGTGAGAATTTATGTATCCTTTTTTAAAATTTCGAAGAAAATTCATTATATATAATGTATCAATAATTTTCAGCATTTTTAAAACTAACTAGATCTTACTCAAACATAGGAAGTTTAGGTACTCAATTGGAACTACAAAATATAATTCTAACTAATTTTTGTTGCAGTTTTTTCTCTTATAAAATTTGAATCCAAAATTAGTTGAAACTATATTTTGTAGCTCCAACTGAGTTCTCAAACACCCTTTAAGTTTGTTATCTTCTTAATATTCTATTTTTTCATAGAATAAAAATTATAACAAAATTTCAAAAATTAAAAAAAGATAGAGATAAAAAAAAACAAATATAAAACTTTAATACTTTAAACCCCACCTCCCCACCCTCTCTCCCTTCTTCCTCTCTCTCTTCTTTGTCTCGAGATCTAGAGGAGTGATGAGGGTGGGGTGTCCTAGCTAGGGCTAGGAGGTCGACGAGGGTTTGGGGGGGGGGGACCCTATGGGGTTGATTTAGCTGTGGCGAGGGCCAATAGGGTGGAGGCTACAAGGGTGGGTTGGCTAGGATTAGGGCCAACGAGGGGGTGAGGAGGAAGGGGGCGATGGTGAGAGGGGCACGATAGGCATGGGGAAACTAGGAGGGGGGGCTGAACAAGGGAGAGTGGGGATTTATTTTATGATTTGAACATTTTTTTTTTCTAACAATTAAATTAAGAGTTGTGATTTAGTGCTATTCAACCTGTGGTTGAGAAAAAAAAAAAAGAGAGAAGGTATTTTATCATTTTAATCCAAAAGCTAATAATGCTAAATGCATAGAATGTCAGTGTAATTAGCGGTCAAATAGGTGTCTTTGATCTTTTGGCAAAACACGAGGGGTGTCAGTATAATTAATCTAAAATAAATGTTAAATCTTGAAGAAATTAAACGTCTATAATTTACCGATAATATTTTAGCTTTCAAAATATTCTCCATCCCTTTTCTTACATCAAGAGAGTTTTTTTTTTTTTTTTTTTGGGGGGGGGCCATATACGGTAGCAAGGACATTGTAACTCTCCTAACAAGGAATATATTTGTAATGACCAACACTACGTCTCATTTTGAGTTTATCTCTTTTCAAATTTTAGATACGAGCTAATATTATGCTAACTATGATTTATTTTTAATTAGTATATAATATCCTTCATTACCACGGATTTTTGTGACAAAAGGTTTTATAAGATCTTTTTATATTGGCATAATAGTATTCCAAAAAACTATTTAAAATCTGCATACCTCATCAAATAAGCAGTGTACGTGGGTAGCATATCTGCATTCTTCACAATAATAAAAGCGACAAGATTGATCTCTTTCTTCTTCACAGATATCGCAATAATATTGATCTAAATCATCTTTTGTGATTGAATGATCAGATAAAATCAGAGGGTGCATGTGGAACTCATATCTGATGGTGAATGGCAATGGACCACATAGGAAATGTAAGTTGAAGACGCAATCCATGCAACGAAACAGGAATGATCGAGTTTGATTCACTTCATTTGGCTCAACTTTAGACCTTTGATTATAAGATTTTCGACAAGCATCACACCGAATTTCGCAGCAAGATTTCTCTACTAACCAAAGGAAATGATCGTGACTTAGGCATCTTACACTTGTGGAAAGGGAGACACATTTTGTACAGAAGAAAAAGTCACACCCAACATCATAACAAGTGAAAATAAGCCTACAATCTTTTCTGCAGCAAGAAAGGCAAGATCGAGGCTTACTGACCTGGAGAATGAGAGAGTTGTGTGCTAAATGTAAAGGATGCCGAGTTTCCCTTGGTAAATCTGTGCAAGATTTATGGAGAAAATTCTCACATTTCTCGAACGTGCAACAATAGGCTGGAGCAGACCAAACAGATTGGCATGCAAAACATTTTGCTCCTCTTTTATTACCACCATCATGATCATGATGCTCCACTAGGGTCATAGGCTGCTGATGGCAGGCAAATTGAACGACATCGACATCAGGCACTATGCTTGGCAGTGGGATCGTAGCGCATTTCATGTGCATGTAGGAATTAGGGCACTTCTGCTCGCATGAGTAACGATATTCTTCACTTTCAAAGGGCTTGTCACAGTAATGACAGTGACTGGTTGGAAGCGAGAGAGCTGGGTAGTGTGGTTTCAAAGAGAGAGGGTGGTGTGGATGCAATGTGTGGTAGTCGATGTGTTGGGGAAAGTTAGCACAGTCTGAGTGGATAACAAATGTACACCTTTCGCAACCGTAACACGCTTTCTCCTTAGGGATTGAACGAGCGCACATGCTGCAGAAGAGTTGGAAATGATCATCTTCCGGATAAAACTGTAAAGGATGCTTGTCACTGAAATGATCAAGTTTAGGACGCTCCATTTCTCCCTCACTCTCATCCTGTGGAAGGGGCTCCATTTATCCCTCACTCTCATCCTGTGGAAGGTGCTCCATTTCTCCCTCACTCTCATCCTGTGGAAGGTGCTCCATTTCTCCCTCAACCTGAGCCATAGAAGATAACTAAAAATATCATATATCCAGTACTTCTTGTGATGAATGTTATTTATATGCGCTCCAATAGCCTCCGTGAATGCTACTTCCAACACGTATCTATGTGATGTCGTCGTCATAATAAAGTTTTAACGGAATGCCTTGATCACGACAAAAGTTATCTGAAACAATTTCGTAATCATTATATATAAATGGTTACTATTCTGTGGGCCAGTTTGGCATTATAGTACTGTGTTGTTGAAATATATATATATTTTGAAACTTTTTGTTATTGAAATATTTATTGTCAATACTCAATTGCGATGCCTGAAATGTTATTGTGACAAGAAATCGATAGACATTTGGTAAACTTTTTTTTTTTTTCAAAAGCAGCTATGAATACACCAAAAGCTTGCAGTAACTAGACGTTTGATAATTAGCGTTGAGATATAATTACTAAAATAGACATACTTAATTTGACAATTTCTTTGAGTCTCCATATTCATAGTTTTTTGCTTCTATTTCCAATATAAGGTCAACATTAATCCTAATTCGTTATGGTTTACTGTAATGATTCATGGTTTACTACTGTCATTTTTAAAAATTTAATAATTATTGACAATGCTTGAGTTAAGTTTAGTATATTACTTATTAAAGAAATTGTAATAAGCAACAAATTTTGAATTAAAATACTTTTTATTCGTTATAAACATAAATAATGGGCATATTGAGAACTATATATTATTATTAGTGACGTCTTAGTAAATTTGAATAAGCAGTTGTGTAAAGGAAGCTCATAACCTAATTACTTTTTAAAATTCACTGCAAGGCATTAGTTTTTCAGAATCTGTTTAGCTTTACCAAATACCTTATTGACTTTGCTTCAAAATGACTCGAATATACTATTCTGAACGTCATTACACAACAATTGGCATTCTTCTTTTGCAATCCATTCTTTTTATTTTTGTCGTTTTCAAAGATATTCTTATGACTATTCTGAACTAATACTTTAGCTGAATAAAGCTATACACTTCCCACTAAAAGAAGGTAAGGATATATTCTGTTTTTTCTTTTGCTTTTTTTTTTCTTTTTTTTTTTTTCTTTTCGCTTGACCTATCCGCTTTCCAATATCCTGTTGGAAAAAGTAAATATATATTTTGCATTCTACTTTGCCTTTTTCAGCTTGTTTAGTACTCCGCTCATTAGTTTCTCATCGAAGAAAAATCTTCAAGCAAAGAAATTCATAGAAGTTATACTTGTATAACTCGGAAAGAATAACTTCATTATGAAAGCCATTCTTCATTTGTAGTTTACAATAGAGATTTTTGTGCCACAAGTCCCCAAATTCTAACCTTTGCTATTTGGGTCCTTATTTTAAAAATTTAGACATTCAAATCCCGGAGGATATGCTACTTCCAAGATGCCTCTACGTAAAATATTGTAGTCATAATAAAGTTATAAGGGAACCTTGGTCACTACAAAAGTGACGCGTAATAATTTCGTAGTCAATGTATATAAATGAGTACAATTCTAAGGGCTTGTTTGGCATATTATTGTCCAGTGTTGTTGGCAGTACTTAATTGTATTGTATCGAATGTTATTGTAACAAGAAAGCAATAGACATTTGGTAAACTTTTTTCCAAAGCAAAATGAATATAACAAAAGCTCGCTGTAAATAGATTTTTGGTAAATTACAGATAAACTAGCGTGAAGATATAATTTCTAAAATGGACATCTTTGTTGTCATTTGACAATATCTTTTAATTCGCAATTTGTTTCTAAATGACTAAAATATATTATTCTGCGTGTGTCATAACACAACAAAATAGGTACTACTTCTGCAATCCATTCTTTTTATTTTTCGGTTTTTCAAAGATATTCCTACTATTATTCTCAATAACAATTTTAGCTGAATAAAAGTCTACACTTCCTCAACTTTAGAAGGTAAGGATACATAGGAATCTTTTCTTTTCTTTTCTTTTCTTTTTTTTCTTGACCTCTCTTTCTTTCCGTTTTTGATTGTCAAGCAAAGAAACTTTAGAAGGTAAGGATACATAGGAATCTTTTCTTTTCTTTTCTTTTCTTTTTTTTCTTGACCTCTCTTTCTTTCCGTTTTTGATTGTCAAGCAAAGAATTTTCTTATTGTTGCGTACCTTCCTTCTTTTGCTTCTTTTGCACATGTAACGGTCTACCAAATCTCATTTAGTTACTTTCTCTTTTCCTTCCTAGATCCGGATTAAAAAAAAAAAAAAGCAATTATTTTGTCGTTTTCATTTTGGTTTTTGTTTTTAGAAAAAAACTAAAAATGTAAATATTTTGAAAAATATGCCAACAGTTTTTGAAATTTTGTTTGGTTGTATGTAGTTTTGTATTTTTTAACACAAATATTTTTTACTAAAAAATTATTAATATAATAAACCTATTAGGAACACTTTTCATATATTAATTAATAATTTCTTGTTATCATTGACAAATGAACATGTAAAAAAAAAAAATGAAGGAAGATTTTTCTTCATCTCCTCTTCCTCTGTTCTAGTGAGCCAGGACTACGGTGATGGCCCACAGAAGATTGATAGATTACGCAGAGATCGACGACCCACGCGTGACTCTCTTTAGCGACGTTTCGATGGGATCTAATGGGGATTCGATTGGGACTTGGGTTCAGGCTTCGATGGGGATCGAAGAATCACTAGAGAGAGGACAGGGTGGGAGGAGCGATTGGGTGCTTAGGTCTTTGGGTTTTCTTTATTGCATCGTCGTCGTGCAATCTAGGTCGCTGGGACGTTGGCATGTGTGGGTAGTTGGGGTAACCTGCAAAGGCGGCTTTGTTGGTGGGTTTGAGAAAGCGAACAAGGGATTGAGAGGTTTAGAGAGGGAACAGGGAGTGGGAGGAGGGGTGGGGGGTCGGCCTTATTTTGGTCGTTTAGAAGTTTTGGAAAAAATTGAAAACAACTTTTTTTTTTCCAAAATCTAAGCAAATTTTGAGAATTTTGGATACAATTTTTTGTTTTCATTTTATACAAAATCTTAACCAAAAACAATGTTTTGAAAACATTTTCATTTTTTTTTATGTTTACACTTCCCCAAATTTAGAAGGTAAGGATATATAGGATTCTTTTCTTTTCATTTCTTTTCTTTTTTCGCTTGACCTCTCTTTCTTCCCCTTTTTGACTGTCAAGCAACGAATTTTCTTGTTGTTGCGTGCCTTCCTTCTTTTGCTTGTTTTCATTTTTTTTATATTTACACTTCCCAACTTTAGAAGGTAAGGATATATAGGATTCTTTTCTTTTCTTTTCTTTTTTCGCTTGACCTCTCTTTCTTCCCCTTTTTGACTGTCAAGCAAAGAATTTTCTTTTTGTTGTGTACCTTCCTTCTTTTGCTTCTTTTGCACATGTAACAGTCTACCAAATCTAATTTAGTTCCTTCCCCTTTTCCTTCCTAGATCCTGATAAAAAAAGCAATTATATATTTTGCATTCAAATGCTTTTCCCTTCCCAGCCATGTTTAGTACTCTGCTTACTAGTTTTTTATGAAAGAACTTAAATCTTTAAGCAAAAGAAAAAAAATGCTAAGAAATATGTGCCCTTAACGCGTGCGATTTTTGTAATAGACATATTCATAAATAAATAAATAAAGTGAATTTTATTATATTTATGTGCATCTATTATGAATATTTTATGAATATCATTAAAATTTTATAATTATCTGTGCGACCTTAAATGTTGAATGTAAGTATTTTATACAGGAGGATAATATTTAAAGATGATAATTAAATAATTTAGCAGTATATAATTAATTATTCAATTAAAGTATAGAATCTTCAATTGAGTATTACTAATGCAAGTCATTTCCATTAAGAATGGAACAGTCTTATATGAACCATTAATGTAATAAGTCATTAAATGACTGCATTATGCATAAAAGAGATTCCATAGGACCAGAACATAATGTGATATGAACGGTTAAACAATTTACATTAAAGTATATTAGGTTCCAATCAGATCAATCGATGGTCATATATTATAATGATCTTAATCCTGACTTATTAGTAGACTCTTATTTAGAGAATTATGTCTTTTGATTTCCTCAGTACAAATTTGAGAAATGTTAATATTACAAGATAGAATCCATTCCTTCTTGGATTCCATCTTTAATGAGAAGTAGATAAATAATTCTCATGAGTATTGATTTAGGTCTTAAATATTAGAGCGAAAAAAATTTAAGATTAAGTTCATAAATTCATTAGACAATTACTGACCCTTACGGGTAAAGATATAATTAGAGAGGTTAACGGATTTTTCCTCTCTAATTATGAATTATTTATGGAGGATCTATTTATATGCAATGACTATATCAAATGGACAAATCTAAAATATGAGTAATTATATTTATAATTTTAAGAGTTTAATTCTAATTTTTTAGTGGAGTAATATTGGAATTAATAAAAAGAGTAATATATCAATTAAAGAGTTTAATTAATGTGTTGATTTTATTAAAGTTTGAAATTATTGATCCATTAGTCCCCCGTCATCCTTACAAACACTGTTTAAACGAATGAAATTATCGGTTTAAGTAATTTAATTTAGGATTAATATCACTGAAAATAAATTAATTATGAATTAATTTGCAAATTTTAAATAATAACTTTATTTAACAACAACAACAACAACAACAATAATTAATTTTTAAAGACACACAGTAGGATCCACTCACTGTGTGTAGCTTTTACCTGCATAGGGAAGGGCTCCTTATGCTGTCCAAGACTTATTTACTAAGTTTTCTTTTTCTAGAAGTTTCTAATTTTGATAAATATAATTTTTCCAAATTGAGAATTTAAAATTTGGAAACAATTAAATTAGGTAACAAGTAGTAATCCTATTCTTATTGATAAAAAGTTGGCACCACGAAGCTCTTTATGTGTGGTGCCACATACAAATAAGGGAAAAAGGAAAGCTAATTTTTATTTTAATTAAATATGTGATATTTAACTTAAATTAAAGGAAGCTTCTAGAATATTTATGCTGGTTTTCCCTAGTAGTAGGCATGTAGAAGAAAGAAAGAAAGAAAGAGAATAAGTGGTCTTTTATCCCTAGTCCCACTTTACTCATGTGTTAAGATTAGTATGAGAGAAAAATGAGTGAGTGATCTCCTATAAGCCTTTAATTCCTTCTACACCTATAAGAACATCCGCTCGGCAAGACCTAGGAACAAAAGGCAGTAGTTTTATTTAGAGAGCATTTATCCCATTAGAAGATTTTCGATCTAATTGCTTCAACTGGATAAGCATAAACTATATTTATATATATATTTATTAAGTTTTAAATTAATGCATTCTATATTGTTGTGTTCAAAAGTTTTATGAAAATTTTTGTTATATACATACTGCACGTTTTCCATGTTTCTACATTTTTTCTATAATTTTTTTTTTAAGAAAACCAACAACTAGTATCAAAACTGGCTATAGAACATATTAACATAAGCGTTATGTGATAATCAATTTTAAATATATGTTTATGTGTACGTATATATGTGTGTGTTCTCATTTATTCATGTGATAAATGAGAATGTATGGATGGTTGATTTTGGTCCTTAATCATATGGTTCTAAGGATCATTGTAATTAAATTTTAAGATTTATTAGATTGTTGTGCAAAACCCATGGTTTTAATTGAAAGGATTCAAAAAATTTGAGCAAATTTGAAACTTTTAATAGTTTGGGGTTAGAGAGTTTATATATATAAAAAAAGAACAAACAACAACAACGACATCAATCAGATTTCTTTAAAAGAAATGGACAATCTGGCTCTTTTCCCCAACTTTTTTTCTTTTCTTCCTTATTTCTTCTTTCCTTTTTCTTTTCTTCCCTGGATCGCGCGAACAAAAAAGGCAGAGAGAGAAAGAGCCAACGCCCTTGCCTCCTCCGTTGACCACTTTCTGGATGCCGCCGCTGTGCGCTCGTCGGCCACAGAAGCTTGCCGCCACTCGAAGTTCCCGCCACTCGCCGCCAACAACCCGGAGCTAGCCCAAAGCCGCCACACCCCCTTAACCTTTGGCGCTGGATTCCAGTGTCGTCCAGCCTCCGTTCCTCCGACCGTTTGCACCGTTGGATTCCTCTCGTCGAGGAAAACAAGACCCAGCCCTTCTCCACCCCGATCGTTGCCGGAAAATTCCCGGCCTCCGCCGTCCCTTTCGACGAAATTACTCCGTTTTTTGGTGAACCGGCCGTCGTTTGGAGAAACCGTCATCGGATATGCGCTCCTCTCTTCGAGATCTTCGTGGTGGTACCCACCTCCACCGTCGACCACCCTTGGGCCGCCAATCAAAGGGGGGGTTAACCGGCAACTTTGACCGGTCAATGGGTGACCCGACCACCCTTGTTCGAGAAAAACACCTCCCTAGCTTATTCTCGGCATTCCAGAGATGCCTGTGAAGTTGGAATTGTGAGGAGGAATTTCAAAGACTCAGTTTGGTGTTCAAAGTTTCATCGAGCGACATGGTTTTTGCAAAACAGAGTCTTTTGCCTTCAACGTTGTCGACTAAGTCGGTAGGATTCTATAACTCATTTCTTGTGATATTTTATTTAATTAGTCAATAGAAATTCGGAACTGAAAATTTAATTATTTGGATTGTAATGCATTGCTGTTATTATTTGACGTCATGGTTTCTATGATTATTGAAATGTGGTCGTTATTATTATTATTAATAATAATATTATTGTTATTATTATCATTGGTATTTTTATTGATATTACTATGGTTATTATTAACATTGTATTGGTGTCATTATTATTATTGTTGTTGTTCTTGTTATAGTCGCTGTTGTTGTTATTGTTATTTTCCTTGTTGATGTTGTGGATGGCATTTTTAATACTATTGTTGTCGTTGTTATTCTTGTTATTATTGTTGTTCTCATTATTATTATTATTTCTGCTATTATTGAAAATTTTATTGTTGTTAATATTATTCTTGTTATCATTGTTATTTATTGTATCGGTTATGTGATTATTCAATCTTGAGTTGGAATTATGCACATATTGGATATATGGATGTTTATTTTTGATTTAGGATCATGAATCTTTATGTGATGTACGAGATTGGCTTGAAAGTAAAGTTATATGAGATGGTGGGTGTGGATGGAATGACGAATGATGTGGGGTGTGTTTTTGTTGTGGAATATAATGTAACTGCTTTGGGTGGTGTGTTTTGAAGTTAGGGCGCACCATAATATATTTGTAAATCGTTTTCTTACAGGTTTAGAAATTTTGGTTTAGTCGAAGAATAGTTGTTATGTTGTTGAAATTTTGTTAGAAACTGACTAACATAGGTAGAATGATTTAAGATGTGTTTTAGTAGTCAGAATGGACACAACGAAACTTATTATCAATCCTTCCTTTCTTTCTTTCCTTCTTTTCCTTCATTAACAAGCCGGGACGAGTGTGAAAGAGTTTAGTGACAATCACAAATTTCCGAATTATTGAGTCATTTGATGAAGTGTAAACTCAAATAAAATTTTGTATTGATATAATAATTTGTTTATTAATTTCATAGGGATTTTAAAGAAATATACTAATAATAAAAAAACTAAGAGGTGAGTAATAGATTTCCTATTAGGCACTGGGTGCTCACTTCTTCTACTTTCGCCTTTCAGGTTAGTTGATATATTAATTTGTTTATTAATTTCATAGGGATTTTAAAGATAATATACTAATAATAAAAAAAAACTAAGAGGTGGGTAATAGATTTCCTATTGGGCACTGGGTGCTTACTCCCCCTACTTTTCCCCTTTCAGGTTAGTTGTTTGATCCTCATGACATTGATTATCGCCGATGCTCCCTGCTATTTAGTTGGTGCTTCCTCCTAAGGAACTTTGCTAGTGCATGGATGCTACATAGAGTTGAACACTCTCTCAGTAGATGATTGAACCTCTAGAAACTTTGTTTAATTGTTATTTAAAATTATTTTATTTATTTACTCTTCAAGATAGTTGCGCAGCTATAATTTTCTTTATTTGATAAACAATCTTTTAAAGTTTTGTATATTTTTATTTTTAAATTTTCAAATTGTATTTTGTCCTTTATTTTAAATTTTAAAGGCTTAAGAGCATTGAGTTATTTTTATGAATTTTATGGGCCTAACTACAGTTTCTAAGTGTTTTTGTCTTTCTAGACCTTTAGAAATATTCCTTTCAATTAAGTCACTACCTCCGATTTTGGGTCATGACACATTGTACTTGTAATTTTGAGTATAGAAATTTTTGTAATTTACCTTTCAGTTCGTAAATATTATTGTACTATCAAAGACTAAAGATTTATTGAAGATCCAAAGCCTGAGAAGGACTCAAAGGATCGAGAACACAGACTATATGACAGTAGTGAAACAGTAATTTTTGAAAGCATCAGGTGTAAAACCCTTGGTTTTATTTGATAGAAATTTCAAATTTTGGACTATTTTGAGACTTTAAAAGGATTTATATGAAACGAACTAATTTTAAAAGCTTCTAACATTAGAAAATGTACAAAATAATTTAAAAATGCAACCTAAAAATTAAATTTTCCCACACACACTCTCTCTCATCCTTTCTCTCTCTCTTTTTCTTCCCTCCCTTCTACTTATTTTCATTCCCAAAAACACCCATCTACTGCCCTTTCTGCTAGCTAACCTCCAACCACCGCCGCCTAGCACGTCTGGTTGATCGTGGTCACCACCTCTTGAACTTCCAAATGCCGGAGTAACGCCAACTCACTCATAGCTAGCCACCGTGGAAAACTATGGGAATTTTGACATTTTTCAAGCCTCTTCACATGATTCTAGCATTGTCGCCTAGCACGTCTGGTTGATCGTGGTCACCGCCTCTTGAACTTCCAAATGCTGGAGTAACGCCAACTCACTCATAGCCAGCCACCGTGGAAAACTATGGGAATTTTGACATTTTTCAAGCCTCTTCACATGATTCCAGCATTGTCCGGCTAATCTTATCTAGCCAACCATACCATTGTGCTTCCTACGTCAAGAAAAGCAAGAATCACCCCTCTTCAGTTCGGTCATTGTCGAATTTCTTTGAGCCTATGACACCTCCCTTTTTGACTTTTTGCCAAATTTTTGGTGAACCGGACACCATTTCGAGGAGCAACCATAGGAAACGTGCTCCAATCGTCTATACCTTTGTTTTGGTACCTACCTTGACTACCACCTCCTTCATCTTGACTCTCAAATCCCGATGGAAGCGCATACCGGCCTATTTTTGACGCTTTAGACGTGTTCGCGATGTCAAAATTATGAAATGGAATTCCAAAAAGTGAGAGCAACAAGCAAAGTTTTGGGTTCAAGCTTAACGATTTTAATTTTACGAACTGAAGCATTTTCTCGCCTCATTGGACTTTTTCGATAGGAATTTCCACTACCTGAAACTTTAAAATTTTCTAATAGCATGATTTTGAGAAATGTGTGATATAACAATTTTATTGATCATGAAAATTGAATTGAATAATTAAAATTTTTGATTTAATTGTTTATGTTGACTTATTGATTATGTTCATTAAAATTGATTTATTGTTGATATAAATATGCTCTGGATGGTACGTCTTGTAGTCATGCTGTGCTGACACTATTCTATGACTGTTTCTTTGTTTGAATTTTTGGTTTTAGTCAAATAGCCATTATGTTGCCAAATTTTTGCTTAGAACTAAAGTAACTTCATAGTGATTTTGAGACTGACTTAATTCATCTCCTGCTCTGTAAAATGTCTTGATCCTATACTGGCATTTTTGGATTAAACTATGGCCATTTGGAAAATTCCTCGAGGACTGTTATATTTACATTACTCACAGGTTACTCATTTGGGGCACAACAGACACGAGGTGTGTTGGAAAACGAGTACGCAATGGAATTTTAAAATTTTAATCAAAAAATTTTCAAATAACAAGTTTGATATGCTAAATATCTTAATTAATAATAAATCTTACTAACCTCTTTTGTATGCTAAAGTAGACTCGAATCCATATAGAGAAGAATTTTCAAAAGAGCCTCAACCAACTAGTCTTTTTTGCTATTCTCTATTCACGATCGAAATGCATGTGGGTGCACTGTTGTATAGTCCTTCCTCTGGTGACTCTCATTCCAACGACTAGAGAATACCTAAAGCTAAGTTTCTTAATGTTGAACAATAGCTATCAGGGAGTTTAAGAGTTTCTTAGACTAGAAGACTCACTCTATGCTTCTCAAGTGATCTAAGTAACTAAGAACACTTATTCCTATCTATAGTGGTTGAGTTAGGGGTTAAACCTTATCAGATTAGGCCTCAAAATTTGAATCTAAATCAACTTTTAATGAAAAATGCATGAAAAAGCGTTATCAAATAATTGCATGGTCAACAAGCCGATCTATCAGATCGACGTGTCGAATTTACCCCATCGGTAGGCTGAACTGACCCATCAGCTTGCCGAACCTGTGATAATATGAAATCTTCATATTATCTTATCTTTCATAGATAGAGCTTTAGTTTTAATTCAAATAACCTAATAGAGAAGTTATTTGATCAAAACATTTATATATAGATAATCCCATGGGAAATAAAACATTATCCAAATAATTCAACATGTTTAGCTTGAATTAATTTACAAAATTAGTTCAATTGATAAACTGATGTGAATTATTAAATTCAATATTATCGAATTTCAGTCATTCTAATAAATTAACATAAGTCAACAATATGTACGAAAAACACGCCGTATCATTATAATATTATTATGAGCTAGCAAAGGGGATTCGATGGATATATATAGATCAAGCTCTTATAATTATAAAATAATCACATCCCAGATATATTTTATAATTATCAACTCTAACGCTACTTCATTAAAAGCTTAGAGTTGTACTTTCGAACTATGTAAAATTACGAAGCTTCAATAAGTTAACCGTTCATGACATATCATCATGTGTCACATCCCCATAGGATATCCATAATCTACTTAAAGATAAATTCTGTTTTACCTTCCTGATTATTTTTATCTTACGTTCCATTATCACACCATTAGAATACTAACTATCCATAGATAGTATACTATTTGGTTACACCATGTATCCGATGGTTGAGCGCTCTAGTGTTCCAATTACAGGATAATGCATATAAGAGGATATCATTGACCCCACAAAAGGAGCTATAGATTCTATATCTGTGAATAGCAAGTCTACGTTAATTACGAGTCGTGCCAGTATACGTACCATCATTAAGTCAGGATGTCACTCTTTAATACATCAAAAGACATAAGCCAAGATAACGGGCCCATTAGTCATTTCTGGATTATATGGGGTTGTGGATACTTGGCCATTGTGGGCTATGAAACAACCCCTGGATTGGTTCTAATGGGTAATGGACTCGAATAACTAACACTAGGCTTGGATTGTTATGGTAAGCTGATGTGAGTTTCAGAATTTGGACTTGAAATGAAAGGATGGAAGGTAATGAGACTTGGTGAGACAGATGAGTCATAGGAAAGAGGTCTTGTTGTAGTGGGTCCAACGGATGAGATATGAGGATCTTTGTTTTCATTTGGAACAGTAGCAAAGGGCAATAAGCATTCCGTTCGAGTGAGGACTGGAACTAGGTGGGACTAACTTTGAACAAGGAAAGCTTTGTTCATCAAAGATAACATGGTGTGAGATATATATTCTGCTATCATTGCTGCGACACTTGAAGCCTTTGTATTGAGGACTAAAACCAAGAAAGAAACAAGATATAGAGCAATATTCCATTTTGTGCTAGTTATATGGTCTCAAACAAGGAAAACAGGCACAACCAAAAATTTTAATAGATGAATAATCGGGATCTACCTAGAACAGTCTCTTGAGCAGGGTCTCACCATGAAGGACTGATGTAGGGAGTTGATTGATAAGATAGATACTAGTTGAAAACGCATCATCCTAGAATTTTAAGGGAACGAGGCTTGTGCAAGGAGTGTCAAACCAAATTCTACAATATATCGATACTTACGTTCCACAATGCATGGGGCTTGTGCAAGGAGTGTGAAACAAAATTCTACAATATATCAATGCTTACGTTCCACAATGCCATTTTGTTAGGATGTGTGAGGACAAGACAATCGGCGTAAGATACCATGAGTTTTGAAAAAAACGAGTTAAAACGATATTCATCCCTAGTCAGTTTGAAGCATTTTGATTTTCTCATTGAGTAATAATTCATCTCGAGACTTGAAATGAATAAAGACTTGGCGTACTTTAGACTTAAGTTTAAGAAAGTAAATCCATGTATATCGAAAGCATGCATCAACAAAACTAACATAGTATTTGAGACCATTCGACGAGGTTGTATGAGATACACCCCATAAATTAGATGTGATGAGTTTCTGTCATTGAACAGAGAAAGGCAGTTCATGGCTTTTTCCAAGTTGGCAAGAAGAGCAAAAAAGAAAATATTCATTAACACTAACAAAGACGTTACACTGAGATAAGACTTGTTTAAGGACAGAAATGGTAGGGTGCCCAAGCCTCTTATGCCATAGTTTTAAGACTTCACTATTTCTATTGACTGACTTTTTTAGACGTTGAGTATACAACTTTTGATTTGATTGACCTAGAACAGAAGTATTTGCAAGACTATTCCTAATGACTGATTTCGACTAAAAAGGAGATTGTGCTTGAGGTGGACACATTGGAGATGGCTTGGTGAGATGAAAGCGGTAGAGTCCTTCATGAAGAGTCCCTTCGAACAGAGGCGTTCCTGTGGTTCGATCCTTGAATACACAAAAAGAGGGGTGAAATTCGAAATGGACATCATTATCTTTAGAAAATTGACTAATGCTTAACAAATTTCTGGTGACGTAGGCAACATGAAGCAATTTCTATAAAGAGTATTGACGTTTAGAAAAGGGACTTTGAAGAACTATAGAACCTATGTGTTTAATAGCCAAACCTGAACTATTGCCCATCATCAGTCTGCTCGGTCCTTGGTACTCGGTTCTAATGCTTAAGGAGCTTAAGTCAATGGTCATGTGCTTCGTTCTGCCTGAATCCGGGTACCACCCTCCATCAAAGAACACTTCAGAATTGGTAGAGGCGACTGCTGCCATATGATTGGTTGTTAAATTCCCTCCATTATTGCTGTACTGGCTTCCTCCATTGTTGACTCTAAAGAAGTTGACATCAAAGCGATGGTAACATTTTTGTACTGTATGGCCATACCTGTCACAGAGTTGGCATTGTGGCCGCTAGTTATTGCCCCAAGATCGACCTCTGCCTCGGCCATTGGGACCTCCATTTCAGCCTCCACGGCCTCTCCCATGAAGAGAAACTCTGGGTTGAGACTTACCATAGGGTGTTTGTGAAAATTTCTGACTGAAGTTTCCACTTCCACCTCCTCTTCTCGAGTTTGATTGAAAGGCCAGATTTGCAGAAGGAATAGTTTCATCGGTGTTAACCGTATATTATTCTATTATGCCCTTATGGGCCAACAAAAGAGCACAAACGTCTGAAAGGGACGGAGGCTTAGTTCTGGAAGTGGCATGAACAGCTGCGGAATAGTATTCAAGCCCTACTCCAGCCGGGATGTGCAACACTTGATCTTCTTCAGAAACCACATAACTATAGGCAGCAAGTGTATCGATGTAATTCTTCATCTTGCGCAAAGATTCTTTCATTGTCAGACCACCCTCCTAAGGGTCTATAATTGCAATTTATATTGCATGACTCGAGCTCTCCCTTGAGCTGTAAAAAGCTTGTTCACTCTCGACAAAATCTGGTGAGCTATATGCCACCCAACCATTTGTGCCTGAATATTTTCGCTCATAGAGGCAAGAAGAAAGGAGACTAACAGCTGATCTTGTCTCGACCAAGCCACATATTTGAGATTCACGGAATCAGGTCAACCTCTAACAGAAGGCGTGAGCTCAGCAGGACGCTTGGTGGTGCCATCAATGAAGGCTTCAATACCTAAGCCTCGAATCCTAGCAGAGATTTGCTGGTGCCAGAGAAAAAAATTATCATCAGTGAGCTTGACGGAGTTGACTTGGTTTACTGAATTAAGTATTTGTATTGACGGTGTAGAGGCTGGGTAAGTAATAGAAATTCGTGTTTGAACTTGAGAATCTAAGGAGGAGCCTTGAGTTGTTGTCCCTGCTTTTCCCATGCTGAAGATGTGAAGATAGGGTGAGAAACCCTAGACAGCTCTGCACCAAGAAAACAAATGGGAGAAGAAGACAATTGAAAGAATAAATTCTGGCTTCTCATTGCGTCAATTGCTTTACAGGATATATATACAAGGCTTGCTTTACAGGATATATATACAGGTGTCCACACTAGATACAAAATGCCAGCCAACACAACCATAGGCTAGCTCTGTCAGGACAATTCTGGGCAGTGATCCTAGGACTGGTATCTCATATAATAGTGGATAGTGGCCTAAGCTAATTAGGGAATATGCCCATTGATGCTAAGGTACACAAGCAAAGAATACAACACTTACTTTGCACTATTAAGTGAGCCTAAGCCAATATCCTTAACATTCTCCAATGGTTTTTGATCCTTGCTGTGAATAATGATGTTCTTGAAGTTAAAAAAAAAATCATTTTTACTATCTAGGTGATATTTGAATTCTATCTCTTGTCTGGTTTTTGGTACCGATTTTAGTTCCTTTGTTCAAATCAATATCTACTATGTCAGGCTTCCCTTCCCGGTTGTCCTATTCAATCCGTTATTGAAGAAACTCTTAGTCCAAATAATGTCATTGGTGCACAAATCTATTTTGCTAATTGCACAAGACCTTCCATGAAATCGTTGGTAATTTACGAGTAAGATATAATTTTCAAAGACATTAAAAAGGTGTTAAACAACTACTTCATTTTCATTGTGGACCATCTGATAGGGATATATTATTCAAAGACATATTAAATTTGATTGGGTGTTGAATATTTTTTTGATCCACATAAAAGCATCACTACACATATGCTACTTGTTTACCTACAGTGGTATTGCTATATCTTAGCGATTTATAAAGCAAACTATTTTTGTTGCATCTTTGAAGCATGTTGAAATGTTTGCAATTTATGATATAGTCATCTTATGTATATTGTTGAGATTTTTTTCTTTAATATATAATATCTAAGAAATATGTGACCTTTTATTTGTCAAAGGAAGTCTGTTGGTGTTAAGGAATAGGATGTAATGTCTATCACCTAAGTTAAGAAGATAAACACGCTTCCCAATAGCTTTTTTCATGCATGAGCTCATTAAGCATGTATTTATAGATCTTGGTATGATTTTGATAAAAAAGACATGTTGACATGATTGGGAGACTATTGCATCCTACACTCTTTTTTCCTTTTCATGGTTTTGTCCCATAGATTTTCCTATTAAGGTTTTAATGAGGTAGTTCGAAGCCAAATGTTATAAGAATAATGTACTTTTTTTTTCTTAACGAGGATTTTTTCTCACAAGGTTTTTCCCGTAAGGTTTTAACGAGAAATATATTCTTAAGTGATGAATCCAAGGAGTATTATGAATAAATTAGTTATTAGGAGATGTATTATGAATAACACCCTTATGAATTGCATTATCTCTATCTTAATAATTGTTAGAGTTGGTATTTTATAACCTCCCAGATACCACTTTATTAGTATTATTTTATTGTTGTAACTCTTAGCTTTTAGTCTCTTCTATTTAATTATCTTTGGCCAATATACATGGTTGGTATGGATTTTACAAGTGCACCGAATCACTAACAAGTAATAAAGTGATGAGAAAGTCTCATTCCTATGATGATTGTGCTTAGTTAGTTAAGTATCAAAATTAGTTAACTCTAAAATTATTTGTATGATTAAAGATAAAATAGAAAAAATAAAAGAAATTATAAAAGAAAATATTCAAAAAAATAAAAGACTAGGAATCTAACTTAACCAAGACTAATCTAATTTAATTCATTATTCTTATTGACTATCAGCCTATTAATCATGTTTTTGAACTGAAAAATATAATGTTATTCAATATTCTTTCTGGGGATGATATTAAAAATATTACTAGCATATAAATCCACTATTGCTCGATGTAAATTCACTACCTTAAAGACTCATTAGAATCTATGACTCTCTCAAATGTTCATGCAAGATATTCTACTATCGCCTGATGTCGCATAAACCTTATGGTTAACTTTAAAATAAGTTATTTCCGAAAAATTTCCTTCTAAGGTTTCAATTTTGGTCTTCTAAACAATTAATTAGTGGTCAAGCAATTAAAAGCATTAAGAATGGTAAAATTAATAACAATCATCTCTTAGAGAAAATAAATTATTTAAAAGCAAAAATAAATAAATAAAATTAAAATAGAATTGATAATTTTATAACACTAAAAAACACAAATCAAGAATTTAACATCTCAAATAATAAATGTACAATTAAATATATGAAAATTGGAAAGAAAAACCGTGTAGAGGTGTCACAATTTTCTAATATTGACTCCTTAATCTTCAATCTTCTATTCTTGATCTTCAATTTGTCTTCTTTATTGAATTTACTGGAAACAAAATTCTAAAAGTAAAAACAAAAAATAAAAATAAAAATTACAAATGTAATTCCCCCGGCTCTCCAATTTAGGAGATTTGGCCTTTTCCTAAATAATCTAAAGATGTCCAATTTATAGGTCTTTGCAGCAAAGTAGGTGTCTATTTAAAAATTCAGAAGTACTAATTTTTTTTAGACAGCGTGGGGGCGCTGCAGAGCCAAAGAATGACGCCTAGGCGCTGACCTCGTTGCTAGACAGCGTGGGGGCGCTGCAGAGCCAAAGAATGGCGCCTAGGCGCTGACCTTGTTACTGGATAGCGTAGGGGCGCTGCAGAACCAAAAAATGGCGCCTAGGCGCTGATCTTGTTGCTAGACAGCGTGGGGGCGCTGCAGAGCCAAAGAATGGCGCTTAGGCGCTGACGTTGTTGCCTCAACATTCTTCAAAATGCCTGATTTCCTTTCGTGCTACTCTCCAGTGTTTGGAAAGCAATTGCCTTTTTTATAATCAAATTTCAGAACCCCACGCCTGCCAAACGAAAGGACACCAGAAGGTCAAACAACCATCTCCACGTGGCGAGAACGATTTGAAGGTGAGGAGAGCTGGTCGACGTGGCACTGCGCTGCTTTTCAAAAGATGGGTGCACACAGGAGTCTCAAGGGAAGCGCCACACCGGATCCAACTCTTAACTAAAAGTGCAAGCTGGGCCTGCCTCACGCGCTTGCGCTGGAAGGTGACTACCATCGACCCTCTGGTGCTCCTATAAAGACGATCCGACGGTTTTGCAGACGCGTGTATAAGGCATGCTTATTCTTGTAACTGATAGTGTTTGCAGACCTTTTTAATCCGAATTTTTTTTACATCTTTTGCTTGTTAAAGGCCACAGTGCCGACTTTTCAATTTCATCCGATATAGCTGCACAAATAAAAGAAAATACCTAAAATAGGTATTAATGGTTTTTCAGAGTTTGTATGAGATTATAAATTATAAGATTGTTCTTCTATTTATTTCTCTTGTGTCTTTTTATTTAATTGTTTTGCATTTGTTGTATAACTTTTTTTTTTTTTTTTGGAGGCGATGTATTGTTTTGTCTTTTGCCCTGGTGTCTCTCTCTCCTATTCTATTTTGAATTTGGGAACTTCGATTTTAATCATTTTTCTGCCCAATTTCGCTTCGCACATATTCTGTTGTGTTATCTGGGCATCTTCTGTCTTATTTTATCAGTCACCCTATGCAAATAGGGTCCTAGATCACAACTACTTGGAAGATCAGCTGCGCCTCCTGGGGCTGGTAGTACAACAACTTCTCCCCTGTCCTATGCGAATTCACCGACGCCTAGCACAACTACGATTTCAGCATCAGCAGCAGCTCCTTTCTCAACAATAGTTAATGCAATCTGCAATCCGCAATAAGCAATCAGCGGCGGAGCTGGGCATGGCCGGGCGGGGCCTGCTTCCATTGAATTTTTTAAAATTAAAATATGACCCTTTAAAAATTTTGACTTTTTCAGTTTTACCCCTATAAAATTTTTTTATATATGCTCCTGCTAAATTTTACTTCTTTTTTAAATTATTTTCTATATTGTCCTATAAACAACTTTAATCCTTTTAATAATGAGCTATTGTAATATGTTTTATGATTATATATATAGGAGATTTCTATGGTTTTTTATTATTTTCACACCTTGCATTTAGAGACATATACTTTATAGTTGGGATTGAGTCATTTTTATACCTTTACGTGTCATTCATGTTATAAACTTACATCTTTTAGTCAAAAGTTGATTTTAAGGATAGAAATACCTAAATATCCTCCTCTTTTATATTTTTTTCTTATTTATTTTATTTTATTAAGGACATTTAGATCTTTTTTGAGGTCAAAATTTAGTAGTCACGAATGAAAAAAGTGAGAATTGAGCATAATTTGAAATCTAAAAGTAGAAATATATATATATATATATATATATATGTATATATAAACTCCAACAAGATAATGTATGATTTTTATAACCTCAAAGTGGAAGTATAAAAATAAAGAGAAAATTTTTCTTATAGTAGGATATCCTTGTTGACGTGATCAAAATCACATTAAAATAAAAAAATATGCAAAAAAATTATTGAACTATAACGTATCAAGACAAAGCCCTATTAATAGTTTTTTTCTCCATAGCATAAAGTTCTTTATATGTGTTTAGTACTTCTTACAAAAAATATTGTACTATAATTTTTGTGTACTATTTTTTGTGTCATTTATTTAATTTTTTTTAGAAAATAATATACTACTATGCCCCCACTAAAATTGAAGGCCGGCTCCGCCATTATCTGCAATGCAAGGCCTATAGGGCAGTTATGATGTCGTTGACAAACAACAAACAAGTTTTTCTTTTCTAGGGTGACCCTGAAGAAATATATAATCCCACTTTACGTCTTAATGTTTATCTATACCATTGGGCAACCAAAATGGAAGAAACTAATTATTATAAAGAGCTCGACAAAAACATAGAATAAAAAAGATACACAAAAAAAGTAAGGATAAAAGGAGCCCAAAAAGTTATACATTAAACAACTTGTCACCCAAACTCTTTTGCTTCCACGCTAATGCTTTGTCCCTGCAATATTTCATTAAGTGTGACATCTCAGATTTATATTTTTTGAACCTCTCATTCCTCTTCTTGTAGTTCTCCAACTCCGCTTCTAGCTTTTTATAAATTTCCTCTTCGTATCTAATTGCTTCAAAACCTAAAAAAGCTTCCACGATGTCTTGAAGAGAATCCTCGTATTTGTGAATTTCGAAGTGCGCAATCTTTTCAATTCCTTGCAGGCAGAAACAAAAGTTTCTAAGATCATCCCTTGTGAGGTCTTCCGTCTTAATTCTGCACATATTGTCGATGACTATACAGAGTTGAGTAGTGATGATGCTCCTCACTGCTGGTGTCAGACTTTTCATGTCTCCAAGATCTCCATATTTGTGCAGCAATGTCTTCAGAATCGGAGCCAGCGTTTTTGGTACCATGTAACCATCTACATCTTCTACTTTTTGCCTTAAATACTTGTCATCTAATTTTAATAAACCTTCTTCAGGTGTGAAAAGTTCAAGCTCGCACTTGAAGTTGTGATAATTGTCGTCGTCAAACGACAAAAGTTGTTGAATTTTATCAATATCTTCTATAGTGCCGTCAGGATCGAATATAACATTCAATCGTCTTAACAAATTATACTCACCCGTTCGAGAAACCTTTTCTGATGGGTCCGAATAAGCAGCTGGATCTATCAACATTGCCTTTTCTTCTTCGGTAAGGCTATCCTTTATTTCTTTCAGAGTCAATTCTTTTGCCTGATGCTCCATTGATTCCTTCCATAACCGATCCCATCGGCTCTCTCCAAAGGCCTGAAGCTCCATATCTTTAGCGCCCCCCTTTATCACCTTCAGAATCTGATATAAATAAGACACTAAGTTCAGTGCAAGTAGAATTAACTGATTAGTCTTGCACACAAACGAATTAGCAGCTTCTTTTACAGCACTAAAGTCATTAGCTTATATAAAAAGATCAGGCAATTGTACTTTCACTTGCTTCGTACATACTCTCAATTTAGTAATTAATTCAGCCTTCGTCGACTATAGCTTTCATGCCTTTTAATTTTTTAGGTGCTCCATTTATGTGTCGTTTGGTTATCCTTTTTTTTTAATAATTTATTATTATCTTAATTGAAAGCAAATGCTTGGTTTGCTATTTTTTTTTTCGGATATGGGTTTCTAAAATTTTCTTCAAAGTTTAAATTTATTTCCTTGATTTATGTGTTGGGCAAATTAGACCGTAAATTATTTAGGGGTACATGTGAGAAAATAGTATTTGAAAGGGTTGTGGAAAAAGACGTTTAAATAAAAATATATTTAAGAAAAAAAACATTTCAGTGCTGCAATTAGAGATAAAACTTATTCATAAGGATCACATTTGAAAAAATATATATATATATAATTATTTTAAACGACAACGTAAAAATATTTTTAGTCTTCCATGTGATGAAAGTTATTTGTTATAAACCAAAAATGTAGTGAAAAGATGCACTTTTGTTGAATGTATACACGAATGCACACGCACATACACATTGAATGTATACAACTGCGGCCCGTCCAAGTGGCTTCTTCACAATTTAACTTCAACAAGAAACAAAAAATTCTGGAGTTTTTTATTACTTTGCCGTATTTGTATTGAAATTTTCGGTAAAGCTTCAGTTGTACCGTACATTTTGACTTTTTATATAGTCATATTTCAATTTAAAGTACCAAATAAACTAAAAATCGACAACGTATGGGCGACGACTAGTTTACGAAATTAAGTTTTAAAAAGAAACACCAAACAGATTTAAGCAGAAGACATGGGCTTCAATATATAAACGACTTATTCAGCTATATATATACTAAGTACGTCCATTTTATTTTGATTTTAATACATTTTGTTCCAAAAATTACACTGATACTTCTATGTTTTGTCAAAGTAATGTAGACACCTGTTAACCCAAACTAATCACACTGACATTATCTACACTTTACCATAAATTATGGAGACATCCCTACTGTGAGTTGACCGTCAATGTTGACCAAACCTTAACTGTTAAAATTTTTTAAAACTACAAAAATGTCCCTCTATGCATAAAAAACATTTTTAGTTGTATACCTAGTTTGAAATGATATTTTCACCCCTATTTTGAATAAAAAAAATGAGTTTGATTGATTTTTTCACACGTTTATCTATAATTTTGACTAGCAAGTGAAAATTTATTTATCCTTTTTTAAAATTTCCAAGAAAATTCATTATGTATAATGTGTCAATAATTTTCAGCATTTTAAAACTAACTAGATCTTACACAAACATAGGAAGTTTAGGAACTCAATTGGAACTACAAAATACAATTCTAACTGATTTTTGCTGTAGTTTTTTCTCTTACAAAATTTGAATCAAAAATTAGTTAAAACTATATTTTGTAGCTCCAACTGAGTTCTCAAACACCCTTTTAGTTAGTTATCTTCCTAATATTCTATTTTTTTCATAGAATAAAAATTATAACAAAATTGCAAAAATTTAAAAAAAGATAGAGATAAAAAAACAAATATAAAACTTTAATACTTTAAACCCCACCTCCCCACCCTCTCTCCCTTCTTTCTCTCTCTCTTCTTTGTTTCGAGATCTAGAGGTGTGACGGGCGTGGGGTGACCTGGCTAGGTCTAGGAGGTCGACAACGGTAAGGGGGAGGAGACGCAATGGGGTTGATTTAGCTATGGCGAGAGCCAACAGTGTGGAGGCTACAAGGGTGGGTTGGTTGGGATTAGGGCCAACGAGGGGGGTGGGGTGAGGAGGAAGGGGGCGATGGTGAAAGGGGCATGACGGGCATGGGGGCAACTAGGAGGGGGGCTCAACAGGGGAGAGTGGGGATTTATTTATGATTTGAACTTTTTTTTTCTAACAATTAAATTAAAAGTTGTGATTTAGTGCTATTCAACCTGTGGTTGAGATAAAAAAAGAGGTATTTTATCATTTTAAACGAAAAGCTAACAGTGCTAAATGCATAAAGTGTCAGTGTAATTAGTTTTGGTCGAATAGGTGTTTCTGTTCTTTTGACAAAACATGAGGGGTGTCAATATAATTAATCTAAAATAAATGTTAAATCTTGAAGAAATTAAACATCTATAATTTACCGATAATATTTTAGCTTTCAAAATATTCTCCATCCCTTTTCCCACATCAAGAGAGTTTTTTTTTTTTTTTTTTGGGGGGGGGGGGGGGGGGGGGCATGCACGGTAGCAAGGACATTGTAACTCTCCTAACTAGGAATATATTTGTAATGACCAACACTACGTATCATTTTGAGTTTATCTCTTTTCAAATTTTAGATACGAGCTAATATTATGCTAACTATGATTTATTTTTAATTAGTATATAATATCCTTCATTACCACGGATTTTTGTGACAAAAGGTTTTATAAGATTCTTTTATATTGGCATAATAGTATTCCAAAAAACTATTTGAAATCTGCATACCTCATCAAATAAGCAGTGTACGTGGGTAGCATATCTGCATTCTTCACAATAATAAAAGCGACAAGATTGATCTCTTTCTTCTTCACAGATATCGCAATAATATTGATCTAAATCATCTTTTGTGATTGAATGATCAGATAAAATCAGAGGATGCATGTGGAACTCATATCTGATGGTGAATGGCAATGGACCACATAAGAAATGTAAGTTGAAGACGCAATCCATGCAACGAAACAAGAATGATCGAGTTTGATTCACTTCATTTGGCTCATCTTCAGACCTTTGATTATAAGATTTTCGACAAGCATCACACCGAATTTCGCAGCAAGATTTCTCTACTAACCAAAGGAAATGATCGTGACTTAGGCATCTTACACTTGTGGAAAGGGAGACACATTTTGTACAGAAGAAAAAGTCACACCCAACTTCATAACAACTGAAAATGAGCCTACAATCTTTTCTGCAACAAGAAAGGCAAGATCGAGGCTTACTGACCTGGAGAATGAGAGAGTTGTGTGCTAAATGGAAAGGATGCCGAAGTTCCCTTGGTAAATCTGCGCAAGATTTATGGAGAAAATTCTCACATTTCTCGTACGTGCAACAATAGGCTGGAGCAGACCAAACAGATTGGCATGCAAAACATTTTGCTCCTCTTTTGTTACCACCATCATGATCATGATGCTCCACCAGGGTCATAGGCTGCTGATGGCAGGCAAATTGAACGACATCGACATCAGGCACTATGCTTGGCAGTGGGATCGTAGCGCATTTCATGTGCATGTAGGAATTAGGTCACTTCTGGTCGCATGAGTAACGATATTCTTCACTTTCAAAGGGCTTGTCACAGTAATGACAGTGACTGGTTGGAAGCGAGAGAGCTGGGTGGTGTGGTTTCAAAGAGAGAGGGTGGTGTGGATGCAATGTGTGGTAGTCGATGTGTTGGGGAAACTTAGCACATTCTAGGTGGATAATAAATGTACACCTTTCGCAACCGTAACACGCTTTCTCCTCAGGGATTGAACGAGCGCACATGCTGCAGAAGATTTGGATATGATCATCTTCCCGATAAAACTCTAAAGGATGCTCGTGACTGAAATGATCAAGTGGAAGGGGTTCCATTTCTCCCTCAACCTGAGCCATAGAAGATAACTAAAAATATCATATATCCAGTACTTCTTGTGATGAATGTTATTTATATGAGCTCCAATAGCCTCCGTGAATGCTACTTCCAACACGTCTATGTGATGTCGTCGTCATAATAAAGTTTTAACGGAATGCCTTGATCACGACAAAAGTTATCTGAAACAATTTCGTAATCAACATATATAAATGGTTACTATTCTGTGGGCCAGTTTGGCATTATAGTACTGTGTTGTTGAAATATATATATATATATATATTTGAAACTTTTTGTTGTTGAAATATTTATTGTCAATACTCAATTGCGATGCCTGAAATGTTATTGTGACAAGAAATCGATGGACATTTGGTAAACTTTTTTCTTTTTTTTTTTTTTTTTTTTCAAAAGCAGCTATGAATACACCAAAAGTTTGCAGTAACTAGATGTTTGATAATTAGCGTTGAGTATAATTACTAAAATAGACATACTTAATTTGTTTTCATTTGACAATTTCTTTGAGTCTCCATATTCATGGTTTTTTGCTTTTATTTCCAATATAAGGTCAACATTAATCCTAATTTGTTATGATTTACTGCAATGATTCATGGTTTACTACTGTCGTTTTTAAATATTTAATAATTATTGAAAATGCTTGAGTTAAGTTTAGTATATTAATTATTAAGGAAATTGTAATAAGCAACAAATTTTTAATTAAAATATTTTTTATTCGTTATAAACATAAATAATGGGCATATTGAGAACTATATGTTATTATTAGTGACGTCTTAGTAAATTTGAATAAGCAGTTGTGTAAAGGAAGCTCATAACCTAATTACTTTTTAAAATTCACTGCAAGGCATTAGTTTTTCAGAATCTGTTTAGCTTTACCAAATACCTAATTGACTTTGCTTCAACATGAATCAAATATATTATTCTGCACGTCATTACACAACAATTGGCATTCTTCTTTTGCAATCCATTCTTTTTATTTTTGTCGTTTTCAAAGGTATTCTTATGACTATTCTCAACTAATACTTTAGCTGAATAAAGCTATACACTTCCCACTAAAAGAAGGTAAGGATATATTCTGTTTTTTCTTTTGCTTTTTTTTTTCTTTTTTTTTTTTTTTCTTTTCGCTTAACCTATCCGCTTTCCAATATCCTGTTGGAAAAAGTAAATATATATTTTGCATTCTACTTTGCCTTTTTCAGCTTGTTTAGAACTCCGCTCATTAGTTTCTCATCGAAGAAAAATCTTCAAGCAAAGAAATTCATAGAAGTTATGCTTGTATAACTGGGAAAGAATAATGAATTCTTCATTTGTAGTTTAGAATAGATTTTTGTACCACAAGTCCCCAAATTCTAACCTTTGCTATTTGGGTCCCCATTTTAAAAACTAAGACATTCAAATCCTGGAAGAAATGCTACTTCCAAGATGCCTCTGCGTAAAATATTGTAGTCATAATAAAGTTCTAAGGGAACCTTGATCACTACAAAAGTGATGCGTAATAATTTCATAGTCAATGTATATAAATGAGTACAATTCTAAGGGCTTGTTTGGCATATTATTGTCCAGTGTTGTTGTCAATACTTAATTGTATTGTATCGAATGTTATTGTAACAAGAAACCAACAGACATTTGGTAAACTTTTTTCCAAAGCAAAATGAATATAACAAAAGCTCGCAGTAAATAGATTTTTGGTAAATTACAGATAAACTAGCGTGAAGATATAATTTCTAAAATGGACATCTTTGTTGTCATTTGACAATATCTTTTAATTCGCAATTTGTTTCTAAATGACCAAAATATATTATTCTGCGTGTGTCATAACACAACAATATAGGTACTACTTCTGCAATCCATTCTTTTTATTTTTCGGTTTTTCAAAGATATTCCTACTATTATTCTCAATAACAATATTAGCTGAATAAAAGTCTACACTTCCTCAACTTTAGAAGGTAAGGATACATAGGAATCTTTTCTTTTCTTTTCTTTTCTTTTCTTTTTTCGCTTGACCTCTCTTTCTTTCCCTTTTTGATTGTGAAGCAAAGAATTTTCTTTTTGTTGCGTACCTTCCTTCTTTTGCTTCTTTTGCACGTGTAACGGTCTACCAAATCTCATTTAGCTTCTTTCCCTTTTCCGTCCTAGATCCGGATAAAAAAAAGAAGCAATTATTGTGTCGTTTTCATTTTGGTTTTTGTTTTTAGAAAAAACTATAAATGTAAATGTTTTGAAAAATGTGGATTGAGTTTTTGAAATTTTGTTTGGTTGTATGTAGTGGTGTATTTTTTAACACAAATATTTTTTACTAAAAAATTATTAATATAATAAATCTATTAGGAACTCTTTTCATATATTAATTAATAATTTCTTATTATCATTGAAAAAACAAATATGTAAAAAAAAAAAAAAAAACAAAATGAAGGAAGATTTTTCTTCATCTCCTCTTCCTTTGATCTAGTGAGCCAGGACTATGGTGATGGCCCACAGAAGATCGACATATTATGCAGAGATCGACAACCCATGCACGACTCCCTTCAACGACGTTTCGATGGGATCTAATGGGGATTCAATGCTAGGCTAGGTTTGATTGGAACTTGGGTTCAGGCTTCGATGAGGATCAAAGAATCACTAGAGTGCGGACAGGGTGGGAGGAGTGATTGCGTGCTTAGGTCTTTGGGTTTTCTCTATCGCATCGTCGTTGTGCAATCTAGGTCGCTGGGACGTTGGCATGGGTGGGTCGTTGGGGTCGCCTGCAAAGGCAACGTTGTTGGTGGGTTTGAGAAAGCGAACAAGGGATTGAGAGGTTTTAGAGAGGGAACAGGGAGTGGGAGGAGGGGTGGGGGGTCAGCCTTGTTTTGGTCGTTTAGAAGTTTTGGAAAAAATTGAAAACAACTTTTTTTTTTTTTTGTTTTCAAAATCTAAGCAAATTTTGAATTTTGGATACAATTTTTGTTTTCATTTTATACAAAATCTTTACCAAAAACAACGTTTTGAAAACATTTTCATTTTTTTATGTTTTGAAAACAATCTTTTCTTTTTTGGCTTTGACCTCTCTTTCTTTCCGTTTTTGACTGTCAAGCAAAGAATTTTCTTTTTGTTGCGTACCTTCCTTCTTTTGCTTATTTTCATTCTTTTATATTTACACTTCCCAACTTTAGAAGGTAAGGAAATATAGGATTCTTTTCTTTTCTTTTTTTGCTTGACCTCTCTTTCTTTCCCTTTTTAACTGTCGAGCAAAGAATTTTCTTTTTGTTGTGTACCTTCCTTCTTTTGCTTCTTTTGCACATGTAACGGTCTACCAAATCTCATTTAGTTCCTTCCCATTTTCCATCCTAGATCCTGATTAAAAAAAAAAAAAAGAAGCAATTATATATTTTGCATTCAAATGCTTTTCCCTTCCCAGCCATGTTTAGTACTCTGCTCATTAGTTTCTTATGAAAGAATTAAAATCTTTAAGCAAAAGAAAAAAAATGCTAAGAAATATGTGCCCTTAAAGCATGCGATTTTTTGTAAGAGACATATTCATATATAAATAAATAAATAAAGTGAATTTTATTATGTTTGCGTGCATCTATTATGAATACTTTATGAATATTATTAAAATTTTATAATTATCTGTGCGGCCTTAAATGTTGAATGTAAGTATTTTATACAGAAGGGTAATATTAAAGATGGTAATTAAATAGTTTACTAGTATATAATTAATTATTTAATTAAAGTATGGAATCTTTAATTGAGTATTACTAATGTAAGTCATTTTTGTTAAGAATGGAACAGTCTTATATGAACCGTTAATGGAATAAGTCATTAAATGACTGCATTATACATAAAGAGATTATGTAGGACTATAACATAATGTGATATGAGCGGTTAAACAATTTCCATTAAAGCATATCAAGTTCTAATCAAATCAATCGATGGTCGTATATTATAATGATCTTAATCCTGATTTATTGTAGACTTTTATTTATAGAATTATGTCTTTTGATTTCCTCAGTACGAATTTAAGAAATGTTAATATTACAAGATAGAATCCATTCTTTCTTGGATTCCATCTTTAATGAGAAGTAGATAAATAATTCTCATGAGTATTGATTTAGATCTTGAATATTAGAGCAAAAAAAATTTAAGATTAAGTTCATAAATTCATTAGACAATGAATGACCCTTAAGGATAAAGATGTAATTAGAGAGATTAATGGATTTTTTCTCCCTAATTATGAATTATTTATGGAAGATCTATTTATATGCAATGACTATATCAAATAGACAAATCTAAAATATGAGTAATTTTATAATTTTAAGAGTTTTATTTTGAGTTTTCAGTGGACTAGCATTAGAATTAGTAAAAGAGTAATATATCAATTAAAGAGTTTAATTAATATGTTGATTTTATTAGAGTTTGAAATAATGGGTCCATTAGTCCCCCGTCATCCTTGCGAACACTATTTAAACGAACAAAATTATTGGTTTAATTAATTTAATTTAGTATTACTATCACTCAAAATAAATCAATTATGAATTAATTTGGAAATTTAAATAATAACATTATTTAACAACAACAACAACAACAACAATTAATTTTTCAAGACACACAGTAGGATCTACTCACTGTGTGTAGCTTTTGCCTACATAAGGAGGGGTTCTTATGCTGTCCAAGACTTATTGACCAAGTTTTCTTTTTCTAGAAGTTTCTAATTTTGATAAATATAATTTTTCCAAATTGAGAATTTAAAATTTGGAAACAAATTAAATTAGGTAACAAGTAGTAATCCTATTCTTATCCATAAAAAGTTGGCACCACAAGCACCACGAAGTTCTCTATGTGTGGTGCCACGTACAAATAAGGGAAAAAGGAAAGCTTATTTTTTTATTTTAATTAAATATGCGATATTTAACTTAATTTAAAGGAAGCTTCTAGAATTAATTGGGTCTCTCTTATTCTCTATAAATAGAAGACTCATTTATTCATTTGACAAACAATTGAATGTTTTGGTTGGACTACAAAATTTCTGCTAGTTTTCACTAGCAGTAGGCATGTAGAAGAAAGAAAGAAAGAGAATAAGTGGTCTTCTTTTCCTAGTCCCATTTTACTCATGTGCTGAGATTAGTGTGAGAGAAAAGTGAGTGAGTGATCTCCTATAAGCCATTAATTCCTTCTACACCTATAAGAACATCTGCATGGCAAGAACGAGGAACAAAAGACAATGGTTTTATTTAGAGTGCTTTATCCTATTAGAAGATTTTCGATCTAATTGCTTCAACTGGATAAGCATAAACTATATATATATATATATTAAGTTTTAAATTAATGCATTCTATATTGTTCTGTTCAAAAGTTTTATGAAAATTTTTGTTATATACATACTACACGTTTTCCATGTTTCTACATTTTTTCCATAAATTTTTTTTAGAAAACCAACAATTAGTATCAGAACTGGCTATCGAACATATTAACATAAGCGTTATGTGATAATCAATTTTAAATATATGTATGTGTACGTATATATGTGTGTGCTCTCATTCATTCATGTGATAAATGAGAATGTATGGATGGTTGATTTTGGTCCTTAATCATATGGTTCTGAGGATCATTGTAATTAAATTTTAAAATCTATTAGATTGTTGTGTAAAACCCATGGTTTTAACTGAAAGGATTCAAAAAATTTGGGCAAATTTGGAACTTTTAATAGTTTGGGGTAGATAATTTATATAAAAAAAAGAACAAAAAACAACAACAATAACATCAATCAGATTTCTTTAAAAGAAATGGACCCCTTGACTATTTTCCCCAAATTCCTTTTTTTTCTTCCTTATTTCTTCTTTCCTTTTTCTTTTCTTTCTTGGATTGTGCAAAAAAAAGGCAGAGACAGAAAGAGCCAATGCCCTTGCCCCCTCCACCGACCACTTTTCAGCTGCCACCACTATGTGCTCACCGGCCAAGGAAGCTTGTCGTCGTCCGAAGTTCCCACTCCTTGCCACCAATAGCCCGGAGCCAGCCCAAAGCTGCCACACCCCCTTAAACTTTGGAGCTGGATTCCAGTGTCGTCCAACCTCCGTTCCTCCGACCGTTTGCACCATTGGATTCCTCTTGTCGAGGAAAACAAGACCCATCCCTTCTTCACCTTGATTGTTGTTGGACAATTTTGGGCCTCCGCCACCCCTTTCGACGAAATTACTCCGTTTTTCGATGAACCGGCCATCGTTTGGAGAAACCGTCATTGGATATGTGCTCCTTTCTTCAAGATCTTCATGGTGGTACCCACCTCCACCATCGACCACCCTTGGGCCGCCAATGAACGGGCGTTAACCGATAAGTTTGACCGGTCAATGGTTAACCTGACCACCCTCGTTTGAGAAAAACACCTCCCTAGCTTATTCCGGGCGTTCCAGAGATGCCTGTGAAGTTGGAATTGTGAGGAGGAATTTCAAAGACTCAGTTTGGTGTTCAAAGTTTCATCGAGCGACATGGTTTTTGCAAAACAGAGTCTTTTGCCGTGAACGTCGTCGACTAAGTCGATAGGGATTCTATAACTCATTTCTTGTGATATTTTATTTAATTAGTTAATAAAAATTTGGAATTGAAAATTTAATTATTTGGATTGTAATGCATTGCTATTATTATTGACGTTATGGTTTCTATGATTATTGAAATGTGGTCATTATTATTATTATTATTATTATTATTAATATTATCGTTATTATTATCATTGGTATTTTTATTGATATTACTATGGTTATTATTAACATTGTATTGGTGTCCTTATTATTGTTATTGTTATTGTTGTTTGAATTGTTGTTGCTGTCCTTATTATAGTCGCTGTTGTTGTTATTGTTATTTTCATTGTTGAAGTTGTGGATGGCATTTTTAATACTATTGTTGTTGTTATTCTTGTTATTAGTGCTGTTCTCATTATTATTATTATTCTTTTTATTATTTCTACTATTATTGAAAATTTTATTGTTGTTAATACTATTCTTGTTATCACTGTTATTTATTGAATCGGTTATGTGATTATTCAATCTTGAGTTGGAATTGTGCACATATTGGATATATGGGTGTTTATTTTTGATTTAGGATCATGAATCTTTATGTAATGTACGAGATTGGCTTGAAGGTAAAGTTATATAAGATGATGTGTGTGGATGGAATGATGAATGATGTGGGGCGTGTTTTTGTTGTGGAATATAACGTAACTGCTCTGGGTGGTGTGTTTTGAAGTTACGGCACACCATTATATATTTGTAAATCATTTTCTTACAGGTTTAGAAATTTTGGTTTAGTCGAAAAACAACTGTTATGCTGTTGAAATTTTGTTAGAAACTGACTAACATAGGTAGAATGATTTAGGATGGGTTTTAGTAGTCAAAATGGTTATAACTTGTTCCTATAATTGTTGAGATCTTTTACGATGCCATTGGACACATTCTAAGGCCATCTCAAGTTTTAGTCAAAGTTATATCCCACAAGGTACTCATTTATCGGGCACAACGGATACGGGGTGCTCATTTGTTGGGCACCACAGACAAACATATCTTGGTACCCTCATTGCTATATGGCCTATCCCATGGGGTGTCCATTGGGGGCCCACCGGACATGGGATGCTCATTCTGGGCACAACGAAACTTATTATCAATCCTTCCTTTCTTCTTTCCTTCTTTTTCTTCATTAACAAGCCATGACGAGTGTGAAAGAGTTTAGTGACGATCACAACTTTCTGAACCGTTGAGTCATTTGGTAAAGTGTAAACTCGAATAAAATTTTGTATTGATATAATAATTTGTTTATTAATTTCACGGGGATTTTAAAGGAATATACTACTAATAAAAAAACCAAGAGGTGAGTAATAAATTTCCAACTGGGCATGGGGTGCTTACTCCCTCTACTTTCCTCTTTCAGGTTAGTTGATATATTAATTTGTTTATTAATTTCATATGGATTTTAAAGATAATATACTAATAATAATAATAAAAAAAAGAGGTAGGTAATAGATTTCCTATTAAGCACTGAGTGCTCACTCCCCCTACTTGCCCCTTTCAGGTTAATTGTTCGATCTTCATGGCATTGATTATCGCCGATGCTCCCTGCTATTTAGTTGGTGCTTCCTCCCAAGGACCTTTGCTGGTGCATGGATGCTACATAGAGTTGAACACTCTCCCAGTAGATGATTGAACCTCCAGAAACTTTGTTCAATTGTTATTTAAAATTATTTTTATTTATTTACTCTTCAAGATAGTTGTGCAGCTATAATTTTCTTTATTTGATAAACAATCTTTTAAAGTTTTGTATATTTTTATTTTAAAATTTTAAAATTGTATTTTGTCCTTTATTTAAATTTTAAAGGCTCCAAAGCATTGAGTTATTTTTTTGAATTTTATGGGCCTAACTATAGTTTCTAAGTGTTTTGTCTTTTTAGACCATTAGAAATATTCCGTTCAATTAAGTCACTACCCCCGATTTTAGGTCGTGACATGTTGTACTCATAATTTTGAGTATAGAAGTTTTTGTAATTTACCTTTTGATTCGTAAATTTTATTGTACTATCAAAGACTAAAGATTTATTGAAGATCTAAAGCCTAAGAAGGACTCAAAGGATCGAGAGCGCAGACTATATGATAGTTGGCGAAACAGTAGTTTTTGAAAGCATCAAGTGTAAAACCCTTGGTTTTATTTGATAGAATTTCAAATTTTGGACTATTTTGAGATTTTAAACAGATTTATATGAAACGAACTAAGTCTAGAAGCTTCTAACATTAGAAAATGGACAAAATAATTAAAAAATGCAACCTAAAATCAAAATTTCCCACTCTTTCTCTCTTCCTTTCTCTCTCTCTTTTTCTTCCCTCACTTCTACTTATTTTTCATGCCCAAAAACACCCATATGTTGCCCTTTCTGCTAGCTAACCTCTAGCCACCACCGCCTAGCACGTCTGGTTGATTGTGGTCACTGCCTCTCAAACTTCCAGATGCCGGAGTAACACCAGCTCACTCATAGCTAGCCATTGTGGAAAACTATGAGAATTTTGACATTTTTCAAGCCTCTTCACATGATTCTAGCACTGTCCGGCTCAATCTTATCTAGCCAACCACACCATTGTGGTTCCTACGTCAAGAAAAGCAAGAATCACCCTTGCTTCGGTTCGATCATTGCCAAATTTCTTTCAGCTTATGACACCTCCCTTTTGACTTTTTGCCAAATTTTTGGTGAACCGGACACCATTTCGAGGAGCAACCTTAGGAAAAGTGCTCCAATTGTCTAGAGCTTTGTTTTGGTACCTACCTTGGCCACCACCTCCTTCATTGATGTCAATCAACACCGATCAAACAGTTGACCTTGACTCTCAAATCCTGACAGAAGTGCATGCCAGCCTACTTTTGACGCTTTAGACATGTTCGCAATGTCAAAGTTATGAAATGGAATTCTAAAAAGTGAGAGCAACAAGCAAAGTTTTGGGTTCAAGCTTCACGATTTCAATTTTACAAACCGAAGCATTTTCTCGCCTCATTGGACTTTTTCGATAGGAATTTCCACTACCTGAAACTTTAAAATTTTCTAATTGCATGATTTTGAGAAATGTGTGATATAACAATTTTATTGATCATGAAAATTGAATTGAATAATTAAAATTTTTGATTTAATTGTTTATGTTGACTTATTGATTATGTTTGTTAAAATTGATTTATTGTTGATATAAATATACTCTAGATGGTACGTCTTGTAGTCATGTTGTGTCGACGCTATTCTATGACTGTTTCTTTGTTGGTTTGAATTTTTGGTTTTAGTCATATAGCCATTATGTTGTCGAATTTTTGTTAGAACTAAAGTAACTTCATAGTGTTTTTGAGACTGACTTGATTTATCTCTTGTTTTGTAAATTGTCTTGATCCTATACGGCATTTTTGGATTAAACTATGGCCATTTGGAAAATTCCTCGAGGACTGTTATATTTACATTACTCATAGGTTGCTTATTTGGGGCACAACGGACACGAGGTGTGTTGGAAAACGAGTACACAATGAAATTTTAAAATTTTATCAAAGTATTTTCCCAATAACAAGTTTGACATGTTAAATATCTAAATTAATAATAAATCTTACTAACCTCTTTTGTATGTTGAAGTAGACTTGAATCCATGTAGAGAAGAGCTTATCAGAAGAACCTCGACCAACTAGTCTTTTTTTGCTATTCTCTATTCACAATTGAAGTGCATGTGGGCGCATGTTGTACAGTCCTTCCTCTGGTGACTCCTTTTCCAACCACTAGAGAATACCTAAAGCTAAGGTTCTTAATGTTGAACAATAGCTCTTTGAGAGTTTAGGAGTTTCTTAGACTAGAATACTCACTCTATACTTCTCAAGTAATCTAAGTAACTATGAAAACTTATTCCCTATTTATAGTGGTCGAGTTAGGGGTTAAACCTTATTAGATTAGGCCTCAAAATTCAAATCTAGATCAACTTCTGATGAAAAATGTGTGAAAAAGTGTTATCAAATAATCGCATGGTCAGCAAGCCGATCTGGCAAATCGGCCTGCCGAATTTACCCCATCGGTAGGTAGAACTGACCCATCGGCTTGTCGAACCTGTGATAATTTGGAATCCTCATATTATCTTATCTTTCGTAGATAGAGCTTTAGTTTTAATTCAAATAACTCAATAGAGAAGTTATCTGATCAAAACATTCATATATAAATAATCCCATAGGAAATAAAACATTATCCAAATAATTCAATATATTTATCTTGAATTAATTTACAAAGTTAGTTCAATTGATAAATTGATATGAATTATTAAATCCAATATTATCAAATTTTAGCCATTCTAATAAATTAACATAAGTCACCAATATATACGAAAAACACGTCGTATCATTACAGGATTATTATGAGCTAGCAAAGAGAACCTGGTGGACATATATAAATCAAGCTCTTATAATTATATAATAATCATATCCCATATAATTATTTTATAATTATAAAATAATCATATCCTAGATATATTTTAGAGTTGCACTTTCGAACTATAGAAAATTACAAAGTTTCAATAAGTTAATCGTCCATGACATATCACCATGTGTCATATCCTTTTAGGATATCCATAATCTACTTAAAGATACATTCTATTGTACCTTCCTAATTAATTTTATTTTATGTTTCATTATTTCACCATTAGAATACATATTATTCATATATAGTATACTATTCAGTTACACCTATGTGTTGGATGGTTGAGCGCTCCAGTGTTCCAATTACTGGATAACGCATATAAAAGGATATCATTGACTCCACAAAAGGAGTTATGGATTCCATATCTATAAATAGCAAGTCTATGTTAATCATGAGTCATGCCTCCAACATACCAGTATACATACAATCATTAAGTTAGGATATCACCCTTTGATACATCAAAAGACATAAGCTAAGATAACAGACCTATTAGTTATTCTGGATTAAGACACAACACATATGATTGTCTAAAGTGAATTGATTTGATCAACGGAATTATTAACCAAAGCAATTCAACTTTTTGTCTTGATCCAATACATTGTTACCTATGACAATTTGCTAATGTTTCTACTTATGGATTCTCACTCTATTGACCAAGACAAGCCATCTCCGTTAGGGATGTAGACAACATAACAATCTTAGCATAAATAAAGTGCCCAATTTTATTCCTTCGATTGCGGATCTTATCATTTAAACCATCACCTTTAAGATCATGTCTTTCGCATAATCTATCCATCATATGCAGGATCTTAAAGGCTTAGACCGACAACCTCAGACTTTTGTTAGCTTATCATACATTCAACAGAAATCAACATAAGGAGAACAAAATTTGGTATATGAATAAACAAACTCTTTATTGATAAAAATGTCTCTAAAAATATATTACATTTTATTCCTTAGGGCACCTATGTCTAACAAGGTACTCATTTGGAGCACAACGGAAATTTTTAATTCCTTTTTTTTTTCTCCTTTCCTTCACTAACAACCATAACTTGAGTGTTAGATTTAACAGCAAGTTTCTAACTTTATATAGATTTAGATGGATGTTCTTTAAATGTATATTTATTCATTCATTTATTTTTTTATTTATGAATTTTCTTAGAAGGCTAATTGTTTAGTTCTCATTAAAATTTTATTTGAAATTATAAAGTTTATATATATTTTGTTTTCTTGTAGAAATATATCAACTTCGATTATTTTTTTTTGTTTGTGGATTTAAAAACTTGGTCATTGGTATTCCTATTGGGCTCTAGCTCACCCTTCTTTTCCCTAGGTGGTGTTCAGTGCAAGCTAGTCCAATGAAGTAGCTAGAGCATCAAGAAGCTTATGACTAAATTTTTGGGTAATGCTTTTAGAGGGATCTTCATTTAATATGTGTCTTTTGAAACTTTAACTATTTTAAATAGCACTAAATTGTGACTTAATGACTTTATCTGTATTAATTATATGCTAAGTGTTGTGTATTAAGTGAGAGATGCATGATAAATCTCCTTTTGTGATGAATATACCTCTTTATGATTATTTTGTGTCGTATATCTAAGTTTGACAAGTGGATGCATTACTGTAGGTCAAAGAATTTGAATAGAAAAGTAAATGAAAACTTATATGAAAAATTTTCATTTTACACTAAAACCCCACCATCATATAACTTTAAAGATTTGTCACTTGTCCTAATTTTGAATTGTGATAAAAAAAAAGGGTATTAGAGCCCAGGTTTGGAAGCTCAGAATGTACCACTAGCCAAACTAGGTAAAGCTTTTTATATCTTCTAGACTGTCATGCATCTCCATTTTTTCTGGCACTTTGAGCACATCAAATACAGATTCTTAAGATTGCTCCCTGGAGAGAAAGGAGAAGAAATCCTATTGTAAGAAACAACCTTGAAGATCAACCACACACACTACCTCAAGAAAATGTTCTGAACCCACAGCCCTTTAGCATCTCTGGAGAATGCACTGAACCCATTCATGGCAATGCTTGAAGCCCTTATAGGAATTCGAGAATTTGGTGAGATGTAACCAGAGTCTAAGAAGTCCGCTAGTTTTTATGATTTTGCTAGATTGAATGGAGTGGATGGACCACAAATGGTCAATAGTTGGATTAATGAACTGAAGAGAAAGTTTCAGATTAATGGAGTTCCTGTGGAATATAGGGTCACTTTTGCTATAAATTATTTAATTGTTATAGCTGAGAACTAGTGGACAATTGTTGAGTAGACATAAGATGTAGAGAATATGACATGGGAGAAATTTGAGGACCTTTTTTGACAAAACTATGTAAATGAGCAGCATAAGGCTGAGAGGATGAGGTAACTCACCCAATTAAGACAAGGAAGCTTGATAGTTGATGAGTACTATAGGTAATTTATTGGGTTGGCATATTATACATGTGAGCCTGCAACAAATCCTATACTTAGAATAATGCAGTTTAAGAATGGCTTGAGACCTGACATAAGGGAAAAAGTAGTAATTGTTAGGAACACTTTTTTAGTGGATGTCATCGTCGTTGCTTAGTGTACCAAGACAGTTATTGTGGTTAATCAGGTCAGAAGGAATGGAGGTGAAGGAAATGATCATAAGATGACCAGAAGGAGTCAAAACTAGTGGTAGGGTCAAGGATCTCAAAGTAGTGGAAACAGTAGTAAAGGCAATGGCTCTTCTAGAAGTGAATGTTATGCCCCATATAGTTGCCAACATTATGGTCAGGCAAGCAATTTTAGAAGGAATTATTCAATTCTTGTGCCAAGTTAGCAAAATTTTCCACTTTCTCCCAGAGGACCATAAGGTAGTCAAACTAGTTTTGTATCGCTCCAGAGCAATCACACTAGGATTACCCAATCTCAGGGTCTTTTTCAAACTATACTTCTATGTATCAACAATTATAGTATAGATCGCAATATCAATTATAATTTCAGCCTTAAGAATCTGGATTCGAATCAAGATATCAAACTCTACAAGCTTCAGGTACTCAAGGGTGTAGGGGCCAGTCTATAGGAGAATCTGGGGCAAGTAGCAGCCACCGAAGACAAGGATGAGGGAACAAAGGGAAAAGAAAAGCCCAAGAACATGCCATGATAGGGACGGAGAAGAACTTTGATTAGCTTGCCCACGGTGTCGTTGATGGTATGGTTCTAATTTTTCACTCTTTGTCTCATATATTGTTTGATACTGGATCTTCCATTCTTTTATTTCTGCACCATTTGCTAGTCTGTTAGGATTAGCTACCGAGACCTTTAGCCCTTCATTGGTTTCAAATACTCCGATAGGAGGAATTTCTAAGGTATCTACGATATATGAGTCTTGTTGTATTGTAGTTGATGATCACAAGTTTTCAGCTGATTTGATAGTCTTGCCCATGAGCTACGCTATAGTGAAATGTCATAAGAAGAAAGTGACCCTCTTATCGCAAAAAGGGCAATGGGTTATTTATCATGCCAGTTCAGAAGCAATTAAGCCTAGTTTTATTCTTAGAGCATGCGTTGGTGGAAGATGGAGACTTGTGAGTTATGGGAACTTATTTGCCATTGATGGTAAACTCGGTATTGCTGATTAATACTCGTGGGTGCTTGTGGTGAACAAATATCTAGATGTTTTTCTTGATGAGTTGCTAGAATTATTGCCAGATAAAAACATTAAATTCTGCATTAATTTAGTTCAAATAGCTCAACCGATTTCCATCCCTACCTCTTGTATGGAACCTATCAAGTTTGAGGAATTACAAAAGCAGTTGGATGAGCTTTTAAGTAAATTATTTAAAGAAGTACCTCACCTTTGGGTGCTCTAGTTCTTTTTGCTAAGAAAGCATATGGGCCCTTAAGACTTTGTGTGGATTATAGGATGCCAAATCAAATGGCCATAAAGAAAAAGTATCCATTAACAAGAATTTATGAATTGTTTGACTAACTTAAAGGATCAAGATTCTTTTCTAAGATCAATTTGAGGTCTAGTTACCATCAATTAAGGATTTGAGAAAAAGACATTCTAAAGACCACGTTTAGGATGATATGGTCATTTTGAGTTTGAAGCCTTGCCTTTTGGGTTGACAAATGCCCTTGCAGCTTTTATAAACCTTATGAATCAGATTTTTTGACCTTACTTGGATTGATTCATGGTGGTTTTTATTGATGATATTTTGGTGTGCTCTAAGACTCAAGAAGAACATGCTGAACACTTGAGGATATTATTACAAACTTTAAGTGATCATCAATTTTATGCAAAGAGAGAGGAGTGTGATTTCTAGATGATTGAGGTCAAATTTTTGAGACATCTAATTTCTCATGAAGGTATCTTGGTAGATCTTGTAAAGGTAAATGTAGTGGTGTAATGGAAAAGGCCTAAGAATGTGACAGAAGTGTGGAGTTTCCTTGGTCAACCAAGATATTTTCATCGATTTTTTGAGAATTTCTCCTATATTGCTATGCCATTGACAAGAATGATCCGAAAGGATGTCAAGTTCAATTGGAATGACCAATATGAAGAGGCTTTCATGGAGCTTAAATGGAGATTAACTATAGCACTTGTCCTTATCTTTCCAAATAGTGAAGAGCCTTATGTGGGGTACATAAATGCATCAAGTACAAGTTTTGGGTATGTCTTGATGCAACAGGTAGCAGCTTATGGTTCTCTTCAGTTGAAGGCACATAAAAGGAACTACCCCAACCATGACTTAGAGTTGGCTGCTGTGATCTATGCCTTGAAGCTATGGAGGTGTTATTTATACAGTGGTAAGTTTGAACTTTACTCGGACCATGAGAGCTTAAGATATCTTTTCACTCACCAGGATTTAAACATAAGACAAGAACAATGGGTTGAGTATGTAGAAGATTATAATTTTACCCTTTAATACCATCCTAGTGAGGCGAATGGGGTGGCAGATGCTCTAAGTTGAAAGCCTCATGTTGTTATAGCCTGCTTAGCATGTGAAGATTGGAAAAGGTAAAAAGCTAGTAGTGAGTATGATTTGCAATACTATGAGGATGCAAATGTTGCTTGAGTTTATAATCTAGTGGTCATATCTATTTTTTTTTTCTAGCAAGTGCAACAAAGCCAATGGTAAGATGAAGGCTAAGGAACACTTGGAATCAATTGCGGAATGCTGAATCAAAAGAGGGAAGGAAAATATGCACAAAGGGATTCTTATTATTTAATTGAAAGCTTGTAGTATCGAAGGATGCTAGCATTTGACAAGATATTGTAAGTGAAGCCCACAAGTATAAGTTTGCTATACACCCTAGTAGCACCAAAATGTATCATGATCTTAAAAGGAAGTACTTGTAGAAGGGGATAAAATGTGATATAGCTGAGTTTGTCAAAGATTGCATGACTTGTCAACAAATAAAGGTCAACCATCGACATCCACATGGACTACTTTAGCCCTTGTCAATTCCAGATTGGAAGTGGGATAAGATTACTATGGATTTTGTAATAGGCTTACCCACCACACCCGAAGGGCACAACACGATATGCCTAGTAGTTGATCAATTGATGGATAACATGTTTTATTGCTGTAAGGATGGACTACCCACTCTTAAAACCTATCCATCTCTACATGAGAATATTGTTCATTTACACAGAGTACCCACTAGTATAGTTTCTGATAGAAATCCATGAATTAACTTACGGTTTTAGAATGCATTACAAAAATCATTAGGGACGGAGTTGAACCTCAGCTCAATACCGCTCACCACCCTGATACAAACAATTAATTAAAAAGAACAATATAAACCCCAAAAGATATGCTTCGTGCGTGTATTTTGGACTTTGGAGGTAGTATGCTTACACATTTGCCCCTAGTTGAGTTCATTTACAACAACAGCTACCAAGCTAGCATTGGCATGGCACCATATGAGGCCGTATATAGGAGACTATATAGATCACCTTTATGGTGGGCTAGTATGGAGGAAGTTCTTGCCCTTGGACCTACTGAAGTGTGGGAAACCATAGAAAATATTAAGAAAATCCAAGAAAGATTCGAGTTGTTCAAAGTCGTTGAAAGCATTATGCCAACTTAAGAAGGCATGAAATTGAATTTGAAGTTGGGGACCTAATATTTTTGAAAGTCACTCCTAGATGAGGGGTTGCTTGTTTCGGGGTTAAAGGAAAGTTAGCCCTGCGATTCATCGGGCCTTTTGTCATCACTGAAAGAATTGGAAATGTTACATATCATTTAGAATTGTTGCCTCAGTTAGGTCATGTTCACAATGTTTTCTCATGTCTCGATGTTAAGATGATGTATGACAGTTCCCTCCTACATTGTCCAATGGACCGAGATACCTATCCAAGAGGATTGGACTTATGAGGAACAACCGGTGGAGAATTTGGCTTGAGAACTCAAGGTGCTATGCAATAGAGAGATTTCACTTGTCAAAGTATTATGGCAACCCCATAAAGAAGAAGAAGCTACTTGGGAGTTGAAGTCTGAGATGTATGAAAACTACACTCACTTGTTTAATCTCTAGCTTAAAGTGGTTCTCAGAAATTTAGGGGACGAAATTTCTTAAGGTGGGTAGATTATAAAACCCTTGGTTTTATTTAATAAAAATTTCAAATTTTAGGCCATTTTGAGATTTTAAAAAGATTTGTGGGAAAAGGAACTAATTCTAAAAGCTTCTAATATTAGATAAATGGACAACATAATTCAAAAATACAACTCAAAAATTAGATTTTCCAACTCTCTTTCTTCCTTTTTCTCTCTCTTTTCATCCCTTTATTATGCTAATTTTCACGCCCAAAAACACCCAGTTGTTGCCCTCTCTACTAGCCAACCTCTGGCCACCGCCATCTAGCATGCACTGGCTGATTATGGTCATCACCTCCTAAACTTCCAAACACCAGAGCAATGCTAGCCCTCCCGCCTCTTGCTACCGTGAAGAACCATTGAAAGTGTGGCATTTTTCAAGTGTCTCCATGTGATTATGACACTATCCGACTCAATCTTCTCCAACCAACCATACCATTGTGATTCCCATGTTAGAGGAGCAAGAACCACCCCATCTCTAGTCTGATTGTCACTGAATATATTTGTAATGACCAACACTACGTATCATTTTGAGTTTATCTCTTTTCAAATTTTAGATACGAGCAAATATTATGCTAACTATGATTTATTTTAATTAGTATATAATATCCTTCATTACCACGGATTTTTGTGACAAAAGGTTTTATAAGATCTTTTATATTGGCATAATAGTATTCCAAAAAACTATTTGAAATCTGCATACCTCATCAAATAAGCAGTGTACGTGGGTAGCATATCTGCATGCTTCACAATAATAAAAGCGACAAGATTGATCTCTTTCTTCTTCACAGATATCGCAATAATATTGATCTAAATCATCTTTTGTGATTGAATGATCAGATAAAATCAGAGGGTGCATGTGGAACTCATATTTGATGGTGAATGGCAACGGACCACATAGGAAATGTAAGTTGAAAACGCAATCCATACAACGAAACAGGAATGATCGAGTTTGATTCACTTCATTTGGCTCATCTTCAGACCTTTGATTATAAGATTTTCGACAAGCATCACACCAAATTTCGCAGCAAGATTTCTCTACTAACCAAAGGAAATGATCGTGACTTAGGCATCTTACACTTGTGGAAAGGGAGACACATTTTGTACAGAAGAAAAAGTCACACCCAACTTCATAACAACTGAAAATGAGCCTACAATCTTTTCTGCAACAAGAAAGGCAAGATCGAGGCTTACTGACCTGGAGAATGAGAGAGTTGTGTGCTAAATGGAAAGGATGCCGAATTTCCCTTGGTAAATCTGTGCAAGATTTATGGAGAAAATTCTCACATTTCTCGAACGTGCAACAATAGGCTGGAGCAGACCAAACAGATTGGCATGCAAAACATTTTGCTCCTCTTTTGTTACCACCATCATGATCATGATGCTCCACCAGGGTCATAGGCTGCTGATGGCAGGCAAATTGAACGACATCGACATCAGGCACTATGCTTGGCAGTGGGATCGTAGCGCATTTCATGTGCATGTAGGAATTAGGGCACTTCTGGTCGCATGAGTAACGATATTCTTCACTTTCAAAGGGCTTGTCACAGTAATGACAGTGACTGGTTGGAAGCGAGAGAGCTGGGTGGTGTGGTTTCAAAGAGAGAGGGTGGTGTGGATGCAATGTGTGGTAGTCGATGTGTTGGGGAAACTTAGCACATTCTAGGTGGATAATAAATGTACACCTTTCGCAACCGTAACACGCTTTCTCCTCAGGGATTGAACGAGCGCACATGCTGCAGAAGATTTGGATATGATCATCTTCCCGATAAAACTCTAAAGGATGCTCGTGACTGAAATGATCAAGTGGAAGGGGTTCCATTTCTCCCTCAACCTGAGCCATAGAAGATAACTAAAAATATCATATATCCAGTACTTCTTGTGATGAATGCTATTTATATGCGCTCCAATAGCCTCCGTGAATGCTACTTCCAACACGTCTCTATGTGATGTCGTCGTCATAATAAAGTTTTAACGGAATGCCTTGATCACGACAAAAGTTATCTGAAACAATTTCGTAATCAAAATATATAAATGGTTACTATTCTGTGGGCCAGTTTGGCATTATAGTACTGTGTTGTTGAAATATATATATATTTTGAAACTTTTTGTTTTTGAAATATTTATTGTCAATACTCAATTGCGATGCCTGAAATGTTATTGTGACAAGAAATCGATGGACATTTGGTAAACTTTTTTCTTTCTTTTTTTTTTTTTTTCAAAAGCAGCTCTAAATATACCAAAAGCTCGCAGTAACTAGACTTTTGATAATTAGCGTGGAGATAAAGTTACTAAAATAGACATACTTAATTTGTTTTCATTTGACAATTTCTTTGCGTCTGCATATTCATGGTTTTTTGGTTTTATTTCCAATATAAGGTCAACATTAATCCTAATTTGTTATGATTTACTGCAATGATTCATGGTTTACTACTGTCGTTTTTAAATATTTAATAATTATTGAAAATGCTTGAATTAAGTTTAGTATATTAATTATTAAAGAAATTGTAATAAGAATCAAATTTTTAATTAAAATATAAAAAATAAACAAGGGGCATATTGAGAATTATATATTCTTATTAGTGACGTAGTAAATTTGAATAAGCCGTTGTGTAAAGGAAACTCATAACCTAATTGCTTTTTAAAATTCACTGCAAGGCATTAGTTTTCAGAATCTGTTTAGCTTACCAAATACCTAATTGACTTTGCTTCAAAATGAATCAAATATATTATTCTGCACGTCATTACACAACAATTGGCATTCTTCTTTTGCAATCCATTCTTTTTATTTTTGTCGTTTTCAAAGATATTCTTATGACTATTCTCAACTAATACTTTAGCTGAATAAAGCTATACACTTCCCACTAAAAGAAGGTAAGGATATATTCTGTTTTTTCTTTTGCTTTTTTTTTTCTTTTTTTTTTTTTTCTTTTCGCTTAACCTATCCGCTTTCCAATATCCTGTTGGAAAAAGTAAATATATATTTTGCATTCTACTTTGCCTTTTTCAGCTTGTTTAGAACTCCGCTCATTAGTTTCTCATCGAAGAAAAATCTTCAAGCAAAGAAATTCATAGAAGTTATGCTTGTATAACTGGGAAAGAATAATGAATTCTTCATTTGTAGTTTAGAATAGATTTTTGTACCACAAGTCCCCAAATTCTAACCTTTGCTATTTGGGTCCCCATTTTAAAAACTAAGACATTCAAATCCTGGAAGATATGCTACTTCCAAGATGCCTCTGCGTAAAATATTGTAGTCATAATAAAGTTCTAAGGGAACCTTGATCACTACAAAAGTGATGCGTAATAATTTCATAGTCAATGTATATAAATGAGTACAATTCTAAGGGCTTGTTTGGCATATTATTGTCCAGTGTTGTTGTCAATACTTAATTGTATTGTATCGAATGTTATTGTAACAAGAAACCAACAGACATTTGGTAAACTTTTTTCCAAAGCAAAATGAATATAACAAAAGCTTGCAGTAAATAGATTTTTGGTAAATTACAGATAAACTAGCGTGAAGATATAATTTCTAAAATGGACATCTTTGTTGTCATTTGACAATATCTTTTAATTCGCAATTTGTTTCTAAATGACCAAAATATATTATTCTGCGTGTGTCATAACACAACAATATAGGTACTACTTCTGCAATCCATTCTTTTTATTTTTCGGTTTTTCAAAGATATTCCTACTATTATTCTCAATAACAATATTAGCTGAATAAAAGTCTACACTTCCTCAACTTTAGAAGGTAAGGATACATAGGAATCTTTTCTTTTCTTTTCTTTTCTTTTCTTTTTTTCGCTTGACCTCTCTTTCTTTCCCTTTTTGATTGTGAAGCAAAGAATTTTCTTTTTGTTGCGTACCTTCCTTCTTTTGCTTCTTTTGCACGTGTAACGGTCTACCAAATCTCATTTAGCTTCTTTCCCTTTTCCGTCCTAGATCCGGATAAAAAAAAATAAGCAATTATTGTGTCGTTTTCATTTTGGTTTTTGTTTTTATAAAAAACTAAAAATGTAAATGTTTTTAAAAATGTGGATTGAGTTTTTGAAATTTTGTTTGGTTGTATGTAGTGGTGTATTTTTTAACACAAATATTTTTTAATAAAAAATTATTAATATAATAAATCTATTAGGAACTCCTTTCATATATTAATTAATAATTTCTTATTATCATTGAAAAAACGAATATGTAAAAAAAAAAAAAAAAACAAAATGAAGGAAGATTTTTCTTCATCTCCTCTTCCTTTGATCTAGTGAGCCAGGACTATGGTGATGGCCCACAGAAGATCGATAGATTACGCAGAGATCGATGACCCACGTGCGACTCCCTTCAACGACGTTTCGATGGGATCTAATGGGGATTCGATGCTAGGCTAGGTTCGATTGGGACTTGGGTTCAAGCTTCATTGGGGATCGAAGAATCACTAGAGAGAGGATAGGGTGGGAGGAGCGATTGGGTGCTTAGGTCTGTGGGTTTTCTCTATCGCATCATCATCGTGCAATCTAGGTCGCTGGGACGTTGGCATGGGTGGGTCGTTGGGGTCGCCTGCAAAGGCGACGTTGTTGGTGGGTTTGAGAAAGAGAACAAGGGATTGAGAGGTTTTAGAGAGGGAACAAGGAGTGGGAGGAGGGGTGGGGGGTAGGCCTTGTTTTGGTCGTTTAGAAGTTTTGAAAAAATTGAAAACAACCCTTTTTTTTTGTTTTCAAAATCTAAGCAAATTTTGAGAATTTTGGATACAATTTTTTTTTTCATTTTATACAAAATCTTTACCAAAAACAATGTTTTGAAAACATTTTCATTTTTTTATGTTTTGAAAACAATCTTTTCTTTTTTGGCTTTGACCTCTCTTTCTTTCCGTTTTTGACTGTCAAGCAAAGAATTTTCTTTTTGTTGCGTACCTTCCTTCTTTTGCTTATTTTCATTCTTTTATATTTACACTTCCCAACTTTAGAAGGTAAGGAAATATAGGATTCTTTTCTTTTCTTTTTTTGCTTGACCTCTCTTTCTTTCCCTTTTTAACTGTCGAGCAAAGAATTTTCTTTTTGTTGTGTACCTTCCTTCTTTTGCTTCTTTTGCACATGTAACGGTCTACCAAATCTCATTTAGTTCCTTCCCCTTTTCCATCCTAGATCCTGATTATAAAAAAAAAAAAAGAAGCAATTATATATTTTGCATTGAAATGCTTTTCCCTTCCCAGCCATGTTTAGTACTCTGCTCATTAGTTTTTTATGACAGAATTAAAATCTTTAAGCAAAAGAAAAAAAATGCTAAGAAATATGTGCCCTTAAAGCATGCGATTTTTTGTAAGAGACATATTCATATATAAATAAATAAATAAAGTGAATTTTATTATATTTGTGTGTATCTATTATGAATACTTTATGAATATCATTAAAATTTTATAATTATCTAGCGACCTTAAATATTGAATGTAAGTATTTTATACAGAAGGATAATATTTAAAGATGATAATTAAATAGTTTACTAGTATATAATTAATTATTTGATTAAAGTATGGAATCTTTAATTGAGTATTACTAATGTAAGTCATTTCCATTAAGAATAGAACAGTCTTATATGAACCGTTAATGTAATAAGTTATTAAATGACTGCATTATACATAAAGAGATTATGTAGGATCAGAATATAATGTGATATGAGCAGTTAAACAATTTCCATTAAAGCATATCAAGTTCAAATCAAATTAATCGATGGTCGTATATTATAATGATCTTAATCCTGATTTATTGTAGACTTTTATTTATAGAATTATGTCTTTTGATTTCCTTAGTATGAATTTGAGAAATGTTAATATTACAAGATAGAATCCATTCCTTCTTGGATTCCATCTTTAATGAGAAGTAGATAAATAATTGTCATGAGTATTGATTTAGGTCTTGAATATTAGAGCGAAAAAAAATTAAGATTAAGTTCATAAATTCATTAGACAATGAATGACCCTTAAGGATAAAGATGTAATTAGAAAGATTAATGGATTTTTCCTCTCTAATTATGAATTATTTATGGAAGATCTATTTATATGCAATGACTATATCAAATGGACAAATCTAAAATATGAGTAATTTTATAATTTTAAGAGTTTTATTTTGAGTTTTTAGTGGAGTAGAATTGGAATTAGTAAAAGAGTAATATATCAATTAAAGAGGTTAATTAATATGTTGATTTTATTAGAGTTTGAAATAATGGGTCCATTAGTCCCCCGTCATCCTTGCGAACACTATTTAAACGAACAAAATTATTGGTTTAATTAATTTAATTTAGTATTACTATCACTCAAAATAAATCAATTATGAATTAATTTGGAAATTTAAATAATAACATTATTTAACAACAACAACAACAACAACAATTAATTTTTCAAGACACACAGTAGGATCTACTCACTGTGTGTAGCTTTTGCCTACATAAGGAGGGGTTCTTATGCTGTCCAAGACTTATTTACCAAGTTTTCTTTTTCTAGAAGTTTCTAATTTTGATAAATATAATTTTTCCAAATTGAGAATTTAAAATTTGGAAACAAATTAAATTAGGTAACAAGTTGTAATCCTATTCTTATCCATAAAAAGTTGGCACCACAAGCACCACGAGGTTCTCTATGTGTGGTGCCACGTACAAATAAGGGGAAAAGGAAAGCTTATTTTTTATTTTAATTAAATATGCGCTATTTAACTTAATTTAAAGAAAGCTTCTAGAATTAATTGGGTCTCTCTTATTCTCTATAAATAGAAGACTCATTTATTCATTTGACAAACAATTGAATGTCTTGGTTGAACTACAAAATTTTTGCTAGTTTTCCCTAGCAGTAGGCATGTAGAAGAAAGAAAGAAAGAGAATAAGTGGTCTTCTTTTCCTAGTCCCACTTTACTCATGTGCTGAGATTAGTGTGAGAGAAAAGTGAGTGAGTGATCTCCTATAAGCCTTTAATTCCTTCTACACCTATAAGAACATCTGCTCGACAAGAACTAGGAACAAAAGACAGTGGTTTTATTTAGAGTGCTTTATCCTATTAGAAGATTTCGATCTAATTGCTTCAACCGGATAAGCATAAACTATATGTATATATATTTATTAAGTTTTAAATTAATGCATTCTATATTGTTGTGTTCAAAAGTTTTATGAAAATTTTTGTTATATACATACTACACGTTTTCCATGTTTCTACATTTTTTCTATAATTTTTTTTTAGAAAACCAACAATTAGTATCAAAACTGGCTATAGAACATATTAACATAAGCGTTATGTGATAATCAATTTTAAATATATGTATGTGTACGTATATATGTGTGTGCTCTCATTCATTCATGTGATAAATGAGAATGTATGGATGGTTGATTTTGGTCCTTAATCATATGGTTCTGAGGATCATTGTAATTAAATTTTAAAATCTATTAGATTGTTGTGTAAAACCCATGGTTTTAACTGAAAGGATTCAAAAAATTTGGGCAAATTTGGAACTTTTAATAGTTTGGGGTAGATAATTTATATAAAAAAAAGAACAAAAAACAACAACAATAACATCAATCAGATTTCTTTAAAAGATATGGACCCTTGACTATTTTCCCCAAATTCTTTTTTTTTTCTTCCTTATTTCTTCTTTCCTTTTTCTTTTCTTTCTTGGATTGTCCAAAAAAAAGGCAGAGACAGAAAGAGCCAATGCCCTTGCCCCCTCCACCGACCACTTTTCAGCTGCCACCACTATGTGCTCACCGGCCAAGGAAGCTTGTCGTCGTCCGAAGTTCCCACTCCTTGCCACCAATAGCCCGATGCCAGCCCAAAGCCACCACACCCCCTTAACCTTTGGCACTGGATTCTAGTGTCGTCCAACCTCCATTCCTCCGACTGTTTGTACCGTTGGATTCCTCTCATCGAGGAAAACAAGACCCAGCCCTTCTCCACCTCGATTGTTGTCAGACAATTTTGGGCCTCCACCGCCCCTTTCGATGAAATTACTCCGTTTTTCTATGAACCGGCCATCTTTTGGAGAAACCGTCATTGGATATGTGCTCCTCTCTTCAAGATCTTCATGGTGGTACCCACCTCCACCATCGACCACCCTTGGGCCACCAATCAACGGGCGTTAACCGGTAAGTTTGACTGGTCAATGGTTGACCCAACCACCCTTGTTCGAGAAAAACACCTCCCTAGCTTATTCTGGGCGTTCCAGAGATGCCTGTGAAGTTGGAATTGTGAGGAGGAATTTCAAAGACTCAATTTGGTGTTCAAAGTGTCATCGAGCGACATGGTTTTTCCAAAACAGAGTCTTTTGCCGTGAACGTCGTCAACTAAGTTGATAGGGATTCTATAACTCATTTCTTGTGATATTTTATTTAATTAGTCAATAAAAATTTAGAATTGAAAATTTAATTATTTGGATTGTAATGCATTGCTATTATTATTGACATTATGGTTTCTATGATTATTGAAATGTGGTCATTATTATTATTATTATTATTATTATTAATATTATCGTTATTATTATCATTGGTATTTTTATTGATATTACTATGGTTATTATTAACATTGTATTGGTGTCCTTATTATTGTTATTGTTATTGTTGTTTGAATTGTTGTTGCTGCTCTTATTATTGTGGCTGTTGTTGTTATTGTTAATTTCATTGTTGAAGTTGTGGATGGCATTTTAATACTATTGTTGTTGTTATTCTTGTTATTATTGTTGTTCTCATTATTATTATTATTCTTATTATTTTTTCTACTATTATTGAAAATTTTATTGTTGTTAATACTATTCTTGTTATCACTGTTATTTATTGAATCGGTTATGTGATTATTCAATCTTGAGTTGGAATTGTGCACATATTGGATATATGGGTGTTTATTTTTGATTTAGGATCATGAATCTTTATGTAATGTACGAGATTGGCTTGAAGGTAAAGTTATATAAGATGATGTGTGTGGATGGAATGATGAATGATGTGGGGCGTGTTTTTGTTGTGGAATATAACGTAACTGCTCTGGGTGGTGTGTTTTGAAGTTACGGCACACCATTATATATTTGTAAATCATTTTCTTACAGGTTTAGAAATTTTGGTTTAGTCGAAAAACAACTGTTATGCTGTTGAAATTTTGTTAGAAACTGACTAACATAGGTAGAATGATTTAGGATGGGTTTTAGTAGTCAAAATGGTTATAACTTGTTCCTATAATTGTTGAGATCTTTTACGATGCCATTGGACACATTCTAAGGCCATCTCAAGTTTTAGTCAAAGTTATATCCCACAAGGTACTCATTTATCGGGCACAACGGATACGGGGTGCTCATTTGTTGGGCACCACAGACAAACATATCTTGGTACCCTCATTGCTATATGGCCTATCCCATGGGGTGTCCATTGGGGGCCCACCGGACATGGGATGCTCATTCTGGGCACAACGAAACTTATTATCAATCCTTCCTTTCTTTCTTTCCTTCTTTTTCTTCATTAACAAGCCATGACGAGTGTGAAAGAGTTTAGTGACGATCACAACTTTCTGAACCGTTGAGTCATTTGGTAAAGTGTAAACTCGAATAAAATTTTGTATTGATATAATAATTTGTTTATTAATTTCACGGGGATTTTAAAGGAATATACTACTAATAAAAAAACCAAGAGGTGAGTAATAAATTTCCAACTGGGCATGGGGTGCTTACTCCCTCTACTTTCCTCTTTCAGGTTAGTTGATATATTAATTTGTTTATTAATTTCATATGGATTTTAAAGATAATATACTAATAATAATAATAAAAAAAAGAGGTAGGTAATAGATTTCCTATTAAGCACTGAGTGCTCACTCCCCCTACTTGCCCCTTTCAGGTTAATTGTTCGATCTTCATGGCATTGATTATCGCCGATGCTCCCTGCTATTTAGTTGGTGCTTCCTCCCAAGGACCTTTGCTGGTGCATGGATGCTACATAGAGTTGAACACTCTCCCAATAGATGATTGAACGTCTAGAAATTTTGTTCAATTGTTATTTAAAATTATTTTTATTTATTTACTCTTCAAGATAGTTGTGCAGCTATAATTTTCTTTATTTGATAAACAATCTTTTAAAGTTTTGTATATTTTTATTTTAAAATTTTAAAATTGTATTTTGTTCTTTATTTTAAATTTTAAAGGCTCCAGAGCATTGAGTTATTTTTATGAATTTTATGGGCCTAACTATAGTTTCTAAGTGTTTTTGTCTTTTTAGACCATTAGAAATATTCCTTTCAATTAAGTCACTACTCCCGATTTTAGGTTGTGACATGTTGTACTCGTAATTTTGAGTATAAAAGTTTTCGTAATTTACCTTTTGATTCGTAAATTTTATTGTACTATCAAAGACTAAAGATTTATTGAAGATCAAAAGCCTAAGAAGGACTCAAAGGATCGAGAGCGCATACTATATGATAGTTGGCGAAACAGTATTTTTTGAAAGCATCAAGTGTAAAACCCTTGGTTTTATTTGATAGAAATTTCAAATTTTGGACTATTTTGAGATTTTAAACAGATTTATATGAAACAAACTAAATCTAGAAGCTTCTAACATTAGAAAATGGACAAAATAATTTAAAAATGCAACCTAAAATCAAAATTTCCCACACACTCTCTCTCTCTTCCTTTCTCTCTCTCTTTTTCTTCCCTCCCTTCTACTTATTTTTCATGCCCAAAAACACCCATATGTTGCCCTTTCTGCTAGCTAACCTCTAGCCACCACCGCCTAGCACGTCTAGTTGATCGTGGTCACTGCCTCTCAAACTTCCAAATGCTAGAGTAACGCCAGCTCACTCATAGCTAGCCATCATGGAAAACTATGAAATTTTGACATTTTTCAAGCCTCTTCACATGATTCTAGCACTGTCCGGTCTCAATCTTATCTAGCCAACCATACCATTGTGCTTCCTACGTCAAGAAAAGCAAGAATCACCCTTGCTTCGGTTCGATCATTGCCAAATTTCTTTCAGCTTATGACACCTCCCTTTTTGACTTTTTGCCAAATTTTTGGTGCATCAGACACCCTTTCGAGGAGCAACCATAGGAAAAGTGCTCCAATCGTCTAGAGCTTTGTTTTGGTACCTACCTTGACCACCACCTCCTTCATTGGTGTCAATCAACGCCGATCAAACCGTTGACCTTGATTCTCAAATCCCGACGGAAGTGCATGCCAGCCTACTTTTGAAGCTTTAGACGTGTTCGCAATGTGAAAATTATGAAATGGAATTCTAAAAAGTGAGAGCAACAAGCAAAGTTTTGGGTTCAAGCTTAACGATTTCAATTTTACAAACCGAAGCATTTTCTCGCCTCATTGGACTTTTTCGATAGGAATTTCCACTACCTAAAACTTTAAAATTTTCTAATTGCATGATTTTGAGAAATGTGTGATACAACAATTTTATTCATCATGAAAATTGAATTGAATAATTAAAATTTTTGATTTAATTGTTTATGTTGACTTATTGATTATGTTTGTTAAAATTGATTTATTGTTGATATAAATATACTCTAGATGGTACGTCTTGTAGTCATGTTGTGTCGACGCTATTCTATGACTGTTTCTTTGTTGGTTTGAATTTTTGGTTTTAGTCATATAGCCATTATGTTGTCGAATTTTTGTTAGAACTAAAGTAACTTCATAGTGTTTTTGAGGCTGACTTGATTTATCTCTTGTTTTGTAAATTGTCTTGATCCTATACGGCATTTTTGGATTAAACTACGGCCATTTGGAAAATTCCTCAAGGACTGTTATATTTACATTACTCATAGGTTGCTTATTTGGGGCACAACGGGCACGAGGTGTGTTGGAAAACGAGTATGTAATGAAATTTTAAAATTTTATCAAAGTATTTTCCAAATAATAAGTTTGACATGCTAAATATCTAAATTAATATTAAATCTTACTAACCTCTTTTGTATGCTGAAGTAGACTTGAATCCATGTAGAGAAGAACTTCTCAGAAGAGCCTCAACCAACTAGTCTTTTTTTGCTATTCTCTATTCATAATTGAAGTGCATGTGGGTGCATGTTGTACAGTCCTTCCTCTGGTGACTCTCCTTCCAACCACTAGAGAATACCTAAAGCTAAGGTTCTTAATGTTGAACAATAGCTCTTTGAGAGTTTAGGAGTTTCTTAGACTAGAATACTCACTCTATACTTCTCAAGTAATCTAAGTAACTATGAAAACTTATTCCCTATTTATAGTGGTCGAGTTAGGGGTTAAACCTTATTAGATTAGGCCTCAAAATTCAAATCTAGATCAACTTCTGATGAAAAATGTGTGAAAAAGTGTTATCAGATAATCGCATGGTTAGCAAGCTGATTTGGCAGATCAGCCTGTCGAATTTACCCCATCGACAGGTAGAACTGACCCATCGGCTTGTCGAACCTATGATAATTTGGAATCCTCATATTATCTTATCTTTCATAGATAGAGCTTTAGTTTTAATTCAAATAACTCAATAGAGAAGTTATCTTATCAAAACATTCATATATAAATAATCCCATAGGAAATAAAACATTATCCAAATAATTCAATATGTTTATCTTGAATTAATTTACAAAGTTAGTTCAATTGATAAACTAATATGAATTATTAAACCCAATATTATCAAATTTCAGCCATTCTAATAAATTAACATAAGTCACCAATATGCACGAAAAACATGCCGTATCATTACAGGATTATTATGAGCTAGCAAAGGGGACCTGATGGACATATATAAATCAAGCTCTTATAATTATATAATAATCATATCCCAGATAATTATTTTATAATTATAAAATAATCATATCCTAGATATATTTTAGAGTTGCACTTTCGAACTATATAATATTATAAGGCTTCAATAAGTTAATCGTCCATGACATATCACTATGTGTCATATCCCTATAGGATATCCATAATCTGCTTAAAGATACATTCTATTGTACCTTCCCAATTAATTTTATCTTACGTTCCATTATCACACCATTAGAATACTTATTATCCATAGATAATATACTATTTGATTACACCTAGTATGTATCGGATGGTTAAGCGCTCCAGTGTTTCAATTACTAGATAACGCATATAAAAGGATATCATTGACTCCACAAAAGGAGCTATGGATTCCATATCTATAAATAGCAAGTCTACGCCAATCACGAGTCGTACCTCTAACATGCCAGTATACGTACCATCATTAAGTCAGGATGTTACCCTTTGATACATCAAAATACATAAGCTAAGATAACAGACCTATTAGTTATTTCTAGATTAAGACACAAAACATATGATTGTCTAACGTGAATTGATTTGAACAAACAAAATTATTAACTAAAGCAATTCAACTTTTTGTCTTGATCCAATACATTGTTACCTATGACAATGCGCTAATGTTTCTACTTATGGATTCCCACTCTATTGACCAAGACAAGCCATCTCCGTTAGGGATGTAGACAACATAATAATCTTAGCATAAATAAAGCGCCCAATTTTATTCTCTCGATTGCAGATCTTATCATTTAGAACATCACCTTTAAGATCATGTCTTCAGCATAATCTATCCATCATATGCAGGATCTTAAAGGCTTAGACCGACAATCTCAGACTTTTGTTTGCTTATCATACATTCAACAGAAATCAACATAAGGAGAACAAAATTTGGTATATGAATAAACAAACTCTTTATTGATAAAAATGTCTCTAAAAATATATTACATTTTATTCCTTAGGGCACCTATGTCTAACAAGGTACTCATTTGGAGCACAACGGAAATTTTTAATTCCTTTTTTTTTTCTCCTTTCCTTCACTAACAACCATAACTTGAGTGTTAGATTTAACAGCAAGTTTCTAACTTTATATAGATTTAGATGGATGTTCTTTAAATGTATATTTATTCATTCATTTATTTTTTTATTTATGAATTTTCTTAGAAGGCTAATTGTTTAGTTCTCATTAAAATTTTATTTGAAATTATAAAGTTTATATATATTTTGTTTTCTTGTAGAAATATATCAACTTCGATTATTTTTTTTTGTTTGTGGATTTAAAAACTTGGTCATTGGTATTCCTATTGGGCTCTAGCTCACCCTTCTTTTCCCTAGGTGGTGTTCAGTGCAAGCTAGTCCAATGAAGTAGCTAGAGCATCAAGAAGCTTATGACTAAATTTTTGGGTAATGCTTTTAGAGGGATCTTCATTTAATATGTGTCTTTTGAAACTTTAACTATTTTAAATAGCACTAAATTGTGACTTAATGACTTTATCTGTATTAATTATATGCTAAGTGTTGTGTATTAAGTGAGAGATGCATGATAAATCTCCTTTTGTGATGAATATACCTCTTTATGATTATTTTGTGTCGTATATCTAAGTTTGACAAGTGGATGCATTACTGTAGGTCAAAGAATTTGAATAGAAAAGTAAATGAAAACTTATATGAAAAATTTTCATTTTACACTAAAACCCCACCATCATATAACTTTAAAGATTTGTCACTTGTCCTAATTTTGAATTGTGATAAAAAAAAAGGGTATTAGAGCCCAGGTTTGGAAGCTCAGAATGTACCACTAGCCAAACTAGGTAAAGCTTTTTATATCTTCTAGACTGTCATGCATCTCCATTTTTTCTGGCACTTTGAGCACATCAAATACAGATTCTTAAGATTGCTCCCTGGAGAGAAAGGAGAAGAAATCCTATTGTAAGAAACAACCTTGAAGATCAACCACACACACTACCTCAAGAAAATGTTCTGAACCCACAGCCCTTTAGCATCTCTGGAGAATGCACTGAACCCATTCATGGCAATGCTTGAAGCCCTTATAGGAATTCGAGAATTTGGTGAGATGTAACCAGAGTCTAAGAAGTCCGCTAGTTTTTATGATTTTGCTAGATTGAATGGAGTGGATGGACCACAAATGGTCAATAGTTGGATTAATGAACTGAAGAGAAAGTTTCAGATTAATGGAGTTCCTGTGGAATATAGGGTCACTTTTGCTATAAATTATTTAATTGTTATAGCTGAGAACTAGTGGACAATTGTTGAGTAGACATAAGATGTAGAGAATATGACATGGGAGAAATTTGAGGACCTTTTTTGACAAAACTATGTAAATGAGCAGCATAAGGCTGAGAGGATGAGGTAACTCACCCAATTAAGACAAGGAAGCTTGATAGTTGATGAGTACTATAGGTAATTTATTGGGTTGGCATATTATACATGTGAGCCTGCAACAAATCCTATACTTAGAATAATGCAGTTTAAGAATGGCTTGAGACCTGACATAAGGGAAAAAGTAGTAATTGTTAGGAACACTTTTTTAGTGGATGTCATCGTCGTTGCTTAGTGTACCAAGACAGTTATTGTGGTTAATCAGGTCAGAAGGAATGGAGGTGAAGGAAATGATCATAAGATGACCAGAAGGAGTCAAAACTAGTGGTAGGGTCAAGGATCTCAAAGTAGTGGAAACAGTAGTAAAGGCAATGGCTCTTCTAGAAGTGAATGTTATGCCCCATATAGTTGCCAACATTATGGTCAGGCAAGCAATTTTAGAAGGAATTATTCAATTCTTGTGCCAAGTTAGCAAAATTTTCCACTTTCTCCCAGAGGACCATAAGGTAGTCAAACTAGTTTTGTATCGCTCCAGAGCAATCACACTAGGATTACCCAATCTCAGGGTCTTTTTCAAACTATACTTCTATGTATCAACAATTATAGTATAGATCGCAATATCAATTATAATTTCAGCCTTAAGAATCTGGATTCGAATCAAGATATCAAACTCTACAAGCTTCAGGTACTCAAGGGTGTAGGGGCCAGTCTATAGGAGAATCTGGGGCAAGTAGCAGCCACCGAAGACAAGGATGAGGGAACAAAGGGAAAAGAAAAGCCCAAGAACATGCCATGATAGGGACGGAGAAGAACTTTGATTAGCTTGCCCACGGTGTCGTTGATGGTATGGTTCTAATTTTTCACTCTTTGTCTCATATATTGTTTGATACTGGATCTTCCCATTCTTTTATTTCTGCACCATTTGCTAGTCTGTTAGGATTAGCTACCGAGACCTTTAGCCCTTCATTGGTTTCAAATACTCCGATAGGAGGAATTTCTAAGGTATCTACGATATATGAGTCTTGTTGTATTGTAGTTGATGATCACAAGTTTTCAGCTGATTTGATAGTCTTGCCCATGAGCTAAGCTATAGTGAAATGTCACAAGAAGAAAGTGACCCTCTTATTGCAAAAAGGGCAATGGGTTATTTATCATGCCAGTTCAGAAGCAATTAAGCCTAGTCTTATTCTTAGAGCATGCATTGGTAGAAGATGGAGACACGTAAGTTATGGGAACTTATTTGCCATTGATGGTAAACTCGGTATTGCTGATTAATACTCGTGGGTGCTTGTCGTGAACAAATATCTAGATGTTTTTCTTGATGAGTTGCTAGAATTATTGCCAGATAAAAACATTAAATTCTGCATTGATTTAGTTCCAATAGCTCAACCGATTTCCATCCCTCCCTCTCGTATGGCAACTATCAAGCTTGAGGAATTACAAAAGCAGTTGGATGAGCTTTTAAGTAACTTATTTAAAGAAGTACCTCACCTTTGGTTGCTCTAGTTCTTTTTGCTAAGAAAGCATATAGGCCCTTAAGACTTTGTGTGGATTAGAGGATGCTAAATCAAATGGCCATAAAGAAAAAGTATCCATTAACAAGAATTTATGAATTGTTTGACTAACTTAAAGGATCAAGATTCTTTTCTAAGATCAATTTGAGGTCTGGTTACCATCAATTAAGGATTTGAGAAAAAGACATTCTAAAGACCACGTTTAGGATGATATGGTCATTTTGAGTTTGAAGTCTTGTCTTTTGGGTTGACAAATGCCCTTGCAGCTTTTATAAACCTTATGAATCAGACTTTTTGACCTTACTTGGATTGATTCATCGTGGTTTTTATTGATGATATTTTGGTGTGCTCTAAGACTCAAGAAGAACATGCTGAACACTTGAGGATATTATTACAAACTTTAAGTGATCATCAATTTTATGCAAAGAGAGAGGAGTGTGATTTCTAGATGATTGAGGTCAAATTTTTGAGACATCTAATTTCTCATGAAGGTATCTTGGTAGATCTTGTAAAGGTAAATGTAGTGGTGTAATGGAAAAGGCCTAAGAATGTGACAGAAGTGTGGAGTTTCCTTGGTCAACCAAGATATTTTCATCGATTTTTTGAGAATTTCTCCTATATTGCTATGCCATTGACAAGAATGATCCGAAAGGATGTCAAGTTCAATTGGAATGACCAATATGAAGAGGCTTTCATGGAGCTTAAATGGAGATTAACTATAGCACTTGTCCTTATCTTTCCAAATAGTGAAGAGCCTTATGTGGGGTACATAAATGCATCAAGTACAAGTTTTGGGTATGTCTTGATGCAACAGGTAGCAGCTTATGGTTCTCTTCAGTTGAAGGCACATAAAAGGAACTACCCCAACCATGACTTAGAGTTGGCTGCTGTGATCTATGCCTTGAAGCTATGGAGGTGTTATTTATACAGTGGTAAGTTTGAACTTTACTCGGACCATGAGAGCTTAAGATATCTTTTCACTCACCAGGATTTAAACATAAGACAAGAACAATGGGTTGAGTATGTAGAAGATTATGATTTTACCCTTTAATACCATCCTAGTGAGGCGAATGGGGTGGCAGATGCTCTAAGTTGAAAGCCTCATGTTGTTATAGCCTGCTTAGCATGTGAAGATTGGAAAAGGTAAAAAGCTAGTAGTGAGTATGATTTGCAATACTATGAGGATGCAAATGTTGCTTGAGTTTATAATCTAGTGGTCATATCTATTTTTTTTTTCTAGCAAGTGCAACAAAGCCAATGGTAAGATGAAGGCTAAGGAACACTTGGAATCAATTGCGGAATGCTGAATCAAAAGAGGGAAGGAAAATATGCACAAAGGGATTCTTATTATTTAATTGAAAGCTTGTAGTATCGAAGGATGCTAGCATTTGACAAGATATTGTAAGTGAAGCCCATAAGTCTAAGTTTGCTATACACCCTAGTAGCACCAAAATGTACCCTGATCTTAAAAGGAAGTACTTGTAGAAGGGGATGAAATGTGATATAGCTGAGTTTGTCAAAGATTGCATGACTTGTCAACAAATAAAGGTCAACCATCGACATCCACATGGACTACTTCAGCTCTTGTCAATTCCAAATTGGAAGTGGGATAAGATTACTATGGATTTTGTAATAGGCTTACCCACCACACCCAAAGGGCACAGCACGATATGCCTAGTAGTTGATCAATTGATGGATAACATGTTTTATTGCTGTAAGGATGGACTACCCACTCTTAAAACCTATCCATCTCTACATTGAGAATATTGTTCATTTACACAGAGTACCCACTAGTATAGTTTCTGATAGAAATCCATGAATTAACTTACGGTTTTAGAATGCATTACAAAAATCATTAGGGACGGAGTTGAACCTCAGCTCAATACCGCTCACCACCCTGATACAAACAATTAATTAAAAAGAACAATATAAACCCCAAAAGATATGCTTCGTGCGTGTATTTTGGACTTTGGAGGTAGTATGCTTACACATTTGCCCCTAGTTGAGTTCATTTACAACAACAGCTACCAAGCTAGCATTGGCATGGCACCATATGAGGCCGTATATAGGAGACTATATAGATCACCTTTATGGTGGGCTAGTATGGAGGAAGTTCTTGCCCTTGGACCTACTGAAGTGTGGGAAACCATAGAAAATATTAAGAAAATCCAAGAAAGATTCGAGTTGTTCAAAGTCGTTGAAAGCATTATGCCAACTTAAGAAGGCATGAAATTGAATTTGAAGTTGGGGACCTAATATTTTTGAAAGTCACTCCTAGATGAGGGGTTGCTTGTTTCGGGGTTAAAGGAAAGTTAGCCCTGCGATTCATCGGGCCTTTTGTCATCACTGAAAGAATTGGAAATGTTACATATCATTTAGAATTGTTGCCTCAGTTAGGTCATGTTCACAATGTTTTCTCATGTCTCGATGTTAAGATGATGTATGACAGTTCCCTCCTACATTGTCCAATGGACCGAGATACCTATCCAAGAGGATTGGACTTATGAGGAACAACCGGTGGAGAATTTGGCTTGAGAACTCAAGGTGCTATGCAATAGAGAGATTTCACTTGTCAAAGTATTATGGCAACCCCATAAAGAAGAAGAAGCTACTTGGGAGTTGAAGTCTGAGATGTATGAAAACTACACTCACTTGTTTAATCTCTAGCTTAAAGTGGTTCTCAGAAATTTAGGGGACGAAATTTCTTAAGGTGGGTAGACTATAAAACCCTTGGTTTTATTTGATAAAAATTTCAAATTTTAGGCCATTTTGAGATTTTAAAAAGATTTGTGGGAAAGGAACTAATTCTAAAAGCTTCTAATATTAGATAAATGGACAACATAATTCAAAAATACAACTCAAAAATTAGATTTTCCAACTCTCTTTCTTCCTTTTTCTCTCTCTTTTTCATCCCTTTATTATGCTAATTTTCACACCCAAAACACCCAGTTGTTGCCCTCTCTACCAGCCAACCTCTGGTCATCGCCATCTAGCATGCATTGGCTGATTATGGTCATCACCTCCTAAACTTCCAAACACCAGAACAATGCTAGCCCTCCCGCCGCTAGCTACCATGAAGAACCATTGAAAGTGTGGCATTTTTCAAGTGTCTCCATGTGATTATGACACTATCTGACTCAATCTTCTCCAACCAACCATACCATTGTGATTCCCATGTTAGAGGAGCAAGAACCACCCCATCTCTAGTCTGATTGTCACTGAATATATTTGTAATGACCAACACTACGTATCATTTTGAGTTTATCTCTTTTCAAATTTTAGATACGAGCTAATATTATGCTAACTATGATTTATTTTTAATTAGTATATAATATCCTTCATTACCACGGATTTTTGTGACAAAAGGTTTTATAAGATCTTTTTATATTGGCATAATAGTATTCCAAAAAACTATTTGAAATCTGCATACCTCATCAAATAAGCAGTGTACGTGGGTAGCATATCTGCATTCTTCACAATAATAAAAGCGACAAGATTGATCTCTTTCTTCTTCACAGATATCGCAATAATATTGATCTAAATCATCTTTTGTGATTGAATGATCAGATAAAATCAGAGGGTGCATGTGGAACTCATATTTGATGGTGAATGGCAACGGACCACATAAGAAATGTAAGTTAAAAAAGCAATCCATGCAACGAAACAAGAATGATCGAGTTCGATTCACTTCATTTGGCTCATTTTCAGACCTTTGATTATAAGATCTTCGACAAGCATCACACCAAATTTCGCAACAAGATTTCTCTACTAAACAAAGGAAATGATCGTGACTTTGGCATCTTACAGTTGTGGAAAGGGAGGCACATTTTGTACAGAAGATAAAGTCACACCCAGCTTCATGACAACTGAAGATGAGCCTACAATCTTTTCTGCAGCAAGAAAGGCAAGATCGAGGCTTACTGACCTGGAGTATGAGAGAGTTGTGTGCTAAATGGAAAGGATGCCGAAGTTCCCTTGGTAAATCTGCGCAAGATTTATGGAGAAAATTCTCACATTTCTCGAACGTGCAACAATAGGCTGGAGCAGACCAAACAGATTGGCATGCAAAACATTTTGCTCCTCTTTTGTTACCACCATCATGATCATGATGCTCCACCAGGGTCATAGGCTGCTGATGGCAGGCAAATTGAACGACATCGACATCAGGCACTATGCTTGGCAGTGGGATCGTAGCGCATTTCATGTGCATGTAGGAATTAGGGCACTTCTGGTCGCATGAGTAACGATATTCTTCACTTTCAAAGGGCTTGTCACAGTAATGACAGTGACTGGTTGGAAGCGAGAGAGCTGGGTGGTGTGGTTTCAAAGAGAGAGGGTGGTGTGGATGCAATGTGTGGTAGTCGATGTGTTGGGGAAACTTAGCACATTCTAGGTGGATAAAAAATACACACCTTTCGCAAAAATAACACGCTTTCTCCTCAGGGATTGAACGAGCGCACATGCTGCAGAAGATTTGGATATGATCATCTTCCCGATAAAACTCTAAAGGATGCTCGTGACTGAAATGATCAAGTGGAAGGGGTTCCATTTCTCCCTCAAACTGAGCCAGAGAAGACAACTAAAAATATCATATCTCTAGTACTTCTTGCGATGAATGTTATTTATATGCGCTCCAATAGCCTCCGTGAATGCTACTTCCAACACGTCTCTATGTGATGTCGTCGTCATAATAAAGTTTTAACGGAATGCCTTGATCACGACAAAAGTTATCTGAAACAATTTCGTAATCAAAATATATAAATGGTTACTATTCTGTGGGCCAGTTTGGCATTATAGTACTGTGTTGTTGAAATATATATATATTTTGAAACTTTTTGTTGTTGAAATATTTATTGTCAATACTCAATTGCGATGCCTGAAATGTTATTGTGACAAGAAATCGATGGACATTTGGTAAACTTTTTTCTTTCTTTTTTTTTTTTTTTCAAAAGCAGCTATGAATGCACCAAAAGCTTGCAGTAACTAGATGTTTGATAATTAGCGTTGAGATATAATTACTAAAATAGACATACTTAATTTGTTTTCATTTGACAATTTCTTTGAGTCTCCATATTCATAGTTTTTTGCTTTTATTTCCAATATAAGGTCAACATTAATCCTAATTTGTTATGGTTTACTGTATTGATTCATGGTTTACTACTGTCATTTTTAAATATTTGATAATTATTGAAAATGCTTGAGTTAAGTTTAGTATATTAATTATTAAGGAAATTGTAATAAGCAACCAATTTTTAATCAAAATATTTTTTATTCGTTATTAAAATAAATAATGGGCATATTGAGAACTATATATTATTATTAGTGACGTCTTAGTAAATTTGAATAAGCAGTTGTGTAAAGGAGGCTCATAACCTAATTACTTTTTAAAATTCACTGCAAGGCATTAGTTTTTCAGAATCTGTTTAGCTTTACCAAATACCTTATTGACTTTGCTTCAAAATGACTCGAATATATTATTCTGAACGTCATTACACAACAATTGGCATTCTTCTTTTGCAATCCATTCTTTTTATTTTTGTCGTTTTCAAAGATATTCTTATGACTATTCTCAACTAATACTTTAGCTGAATAAAGCTATACACTTCCCACTAAAAGAAGGTAAGGATATATTCTGTTTTTTCTTTTGCTTTTTTTTGCTTTTTTTTTTTTTTCTTTTCGCTTGACCTATCCGCTTTCCAATATCCTGTTGGAAAAAGTAAATATATATTTTGCATTCTACTTTACCCATTTCAGCTTGTTTAGAACTCCGCTCATTAGTTTCTCATCGAAGAAAAATCTTCAAGCAAAGAAATTCATAGAAGTTATGCTTGTATAACTGGGAAAGAATAATGAATTCTTCATTTGTAGTTTAGAATAGATTTTTGTACCACAAGTCCCCAAATTCTAACCTTTGCTATTTGGGTCCCCATTTTAAAAACTAAGACATTCAAATCCTGGAAGATATGCTACTTCCAAGATGCCTCTGCGTAAAATATTGTAGTCATAATAAAGTTCTAAGGGAACCTTGATCACTACAAAAGTGATGCGTAATAATTTCATAGTCAATGTATATAAATGAGTACAATTCTAAGGGCTTGTTTGGCATATTATTGTCCAGTGTTGTTGTCAATACTTAATTGTATTGTATCGAATGTTATTGTAACAAGAAACCAACAGACATTTGGTAAACTTTTTTCCAAAGCAAAATGAATATAACAAAAGCTTGCAGTAAATAGATTTTTGGTAAATTACAGATAAACTAGCGTGAAGATATAATTTCTAAAATGGACATCTTTGTTGTCATTTGACAATATCTTTTAATTCGCAATTTGTTTCTAAATGACCAAAATATATTATTCTGCGTGTGTCATAACACAACAATATAGGTACTACTTCTGCAATCCATTCTTTTTATTTTTCGGTTTTTCAAAGATATTCCTACTATTATTCTCAATAACAATATTAGCTGAATAAAAGTCTACACTTCCTCAACTTTAGAAGGTAAGGATACATAGGAATCTTTTCTTTTCTTTTCTTTTCTTTTCTTTTTTCGCTTGACCTCTCTTTCTTTCCCTTTTTGATTGTGAAGCAAAGAATTTTCTTTTTGTTGCGTACCTTCCTTCTTTTGCTTCTTTTGCACGTGTAACGGTCTACCAAATCTCATTTAGCTTCTTTCCCTTTTCCGTCCTAGATCCGGATAAAAAAAAATAAGCAATTATTGTGTCGTTTTCATTTTGGTTTTTGTTTTTAGAAAAAACTATAAATGTAAATGTTTTGAAAAATGTGGATTGAGTTTTTGAAATTTTGTTTGGTTGTATGTAGTGGTGTATTTTTTAACACAAATATTTTTTACTAAAAAATTATTAATATAATAAATCTATTAGGAACTCCTTTCATATATTAATTAATAATTTCTTATTATCATTGAAAAAACGAATATGTAAAAAAAAAAAAAAAAAACAAAATGAAGGAAGATTTTTCTTCATCTCCTCTTCCTTTGATCTAGTGAGCCAGGACTATGGTGATGGCCCACAGAAGATCGATAGATTACGCAGAGATCGATGACCCACGTGCGACTCCCTTCAACGACGTTTCGATGGGATCTAATGGGGATTCGATGCTAGGCTAGGTTCGATTGGGACTTGGGTTCAAGCTTCATTGGGGATCGAAGAATCACTAGAGAGAGGATAGGGTGGGAGGAGCGATTGGGTGCTTAGGTCTTTGGGTTTTCTTTATCGCATCATCGTCGTGCAATCTAGGTCGTTGGGACGTTGGCATGGGTGGGTCGTTGGGGTCACTTGCAAAGGCGACGTTGTTGGTCGGTTTGAGAAAGAGAACATGGGATTGAGAGGTTTTAGAGAGGGAACAGGGAGTGGAAGGAGGGGTGGGGGGTAGGCCTTGTTTTGGTCGTTTAGAAGTTTTGAAAAAAATTGAAAACAACTTTTTTTTTTGTTTTCAAAATCTAAGCAAATTTTGAGAATTTTGGATACAATTTTGTTTTCATTTTATACAAAATCTTTACCGAAAACAATGTTTTAAAAACATTTTCATTTTTTTATGTTTTGAAAACAATCTTTTCTTTTTTGGCTTTGACCTCTCTTTCTTTCCGTTTTTGACTGTCAAGCAAAGAATTTTCTTTTTGTTGCGTACCTTCCTTCTTTTGCTTATTTTCATTCTTTTATATTTACACTTCCCAACTTTAGAAGGTAAGGAAATATAGGATTCTTTTCTTTTCTTTTTTCGCTTGACCTCTCTTTCTTTCCCTTTTTAACTGTCGAGCAAAGAATTTTCTTTTTGTTGTGTACCTTCCTTCTTTTGCTTCTTTTGCACATGTAACGGTCTACCAAATCTCATTTAGTTCCTTCCCCTTTTCCATCCTAGATCCTGATTATAAAAAAAAAAAAAGAAGCAATTATATATTTTGCATTCAAATGCTTTTCCCTTCCCAGCCATGTTTAGTACTCTGCTCATTAGTTTCTTATGAAAGAATTAAAATCTTTAAGCAAAAGAAAAAAAATGCTAAGAAATATGTGCCCTTAAAGTATGCGATTTTTTGTAAGAGACATATTCATAAATAAATAAATAAATAAATAAAGTGAATTTTATTATATTTGTGTGTATCTGTTATGAATACTTTATGAATATCATTAAAATTTTATAATTATCTAGCGACCTTAAATATTGAATGTAAGTATTTTATACAGAAGGATAATATTTAAAGATGATAATTAAATAGTTTACTAGTATATAATTAATTATTTGATTAAAGTATGGAATCTTTAATTGAGTATTACTAATGTAAGTCATTTCCATTAAGAATAGAACAGTCTTATATGAACCGTTAATGTAATAAGTTATTAAATGACTGCATTATACATAAAGAGATTATGTAGGATCAGAATATAATGTGATATGAGCAGTTAAACAATTTCCATTAAAGCATATCAAGTTCAAATCAAATTAATCGATGGTCGTATATTATAATGATCTTAATCCTGATTTATTAGTAGACTTTTATTTATAGAATTATGTCTTTTGATTTCCTTAGTATGAATTTGAGAAATGTTAATATTACAAGATAGAATCCATTCCTTCTTGGATTCCATCTTTAATGAGAAGTAGATAAATAATTGTCATGAGTATTGATTTAGGTCTTGAATATTAGAGCGAAAAAAAATTAAGATTAAGTTCATAAATTCATTAGACAATGAATGACCCTTAAGGATAAAGATGTAATTAGAAAGATTAATGGATTTTTCCTCTCTAATTATGAATTATTTATGGAAGATCTATTTATATGCAATGACTATATCAAATGGACAAATCTAAAATATGAGTAATTTTATAATTTTAAGAGTTTTATTTTGAGTTTTTAGTGGAGTAGAATTGGAATTAGTAAAAGAGTAATATATCAATTAAAGAGGTTAATTAATATGTTGATTTTATTAGAGTTTGAAATAATGGGTCCATTAGTCCCCCGTCATCCTTGCGAACACTATTTAAACGAACAAAATTATTGGTTTAATTAATTTAATTTAGTACTTACTATCACTCAAAATAAATCAATTATGAATTAATTTGGAAATTTAAATAATAACATTATTTAACAACAACAACAACAACAACAATTAATTTTTCAAGACACACAGTAGGATCTACTCACTGTGTGTAGCTTTTGCCTACATAAGGAGGGGTTCTTATGCTGTCCAAGACTTATTGACCAAGTTTTCTTTTTCTAGAAGTTTCTAATTTTGATAAATATAATTTTTCCAAATTGAGAATTTAAAATTTGGAAACAAATTAAATTAGGTAACAAGTAGTAATCCTATTCTTATCCATAAAAAGTTGGCACCACAAGCACCACGAAGTTCTCTATGTGTGGTGCCACGTACAAATAAGGGAAAAAGGAAAGCTTATTTTTTTATTTTAATTAAATATGCGATATTTAACTTAATTTAAAGGAAGCTTCTAGAATTAATTGGGTCTCTCTTATTCTCTATAAATAGAAGACTCATTTATTCATTTGACAAACAATTGAATGTTTTGGTTGGACTACAAAATTTTTGCTAGTTTTCCCTAGCAGTAGGCATGTAGAAGAAAGAAAGAAAGAGAATAAGTGGTCTTCTTTTCCTAGTCCCACTTTACTCATGTGCTGAGATTAGTGTGAGAGAAAAGTGAGTGAGTGATCTCCTATAAGCCTTTAATTCCTTCTACACCTATAAGAACATCTGCTCGACAAGAACTAGGAACAAAAGACAGTGGTTTTATTTAGAGTGCTTTATCCTATTAGAAGATTTCGATCTAATTGCTTCAACCGGATAAGCATAAACTATATATATATATATATTAAGTTTTAAATTAATGCATTCTATATTGTTGTGTTCAAAAGTTTTATGAAAATTTTTGTTATATACATACTACACGTTTTCCATGTTTCTACATTTTTTCTATAATTTTTTTTTAGAAAACCAACAATTAGTATCAAAACTGGCTATAGAACATATTAACATAAGCGTTATGTGATAATCAATTTTAAATATATGTATGTGTACGTATATATGTGTGTGTTCTCATTTATTCATGTGATAAATGAGAATGTATGGATGGTTGATTTTGGTCCTTAATCATATGGTTCTGAGGATCATTGTAATTAAATTTTAAAATCTATTAGATTGTTGTGTAAAACCCATGGTTTTAACTGAAAGGATTCAAAAAATTTGGGCAAATTTGAAACTTTTAATAGTTTGGGGTAGATAATTTATATAAAAAAAAGGACAAAAAACAACAACAACAACATCTATCAGATTTCTTTAAAAGAAATGGACCCCTTGACTATTTTCCCCAAATTCCTTTTTTTTCTTCCTTATTTCTTCTTTCCTTTTTCTTTTCTTTCTTGGATTGTGCAAAAAAAAAAAAAGGCAGAGAGAGAAAGAGCCAATGCCCTTGCCTCCTTCGCCGACCACTTTTCAGCTGCCACCACTGTGTGCTCACCTACTAGGGAAGCTTGTCGCTGTTCGAAGTTCCCACCACTCGCCACCAACAGCCCGGAGCCAGCCCAAAGCTGCCACACCCCCTTAAACTTTGGAGCTGGATTCCAGTGTCGTCCAACCTCCGTTCCTCCGACCGTTTGCACCATTGGATTCCTCTTGTCGAGGAAAACAAGACCCATCCCTTCTTCACCTTGATTGTTGTTGGACAATTTTGGGCCTCCGCCACCCCTTTCGACGAAATTACTCCGTTTTTCGATGAACCGGCCATCTTTTGGAGAAACCGTCATTGGATATGTGCTCCTCTCTTCAAGATCTTCATGGTGGTACCCACCTCCACCATCGACCACCCTTGGGCCACCAATCAACGGGCGTTAACCGGTAAGTTTGACTGGTCAATGGTTGACCCAACCACCCTTGTTCGAGAAAAACACCTCCCTAGCTTATTCTGGGCGTTCCAGAGATGCCTGTGAAGTTGGAATTGTGAGGAGGAATTTCAAAGACTCAATTTGGTGTTCAAAGTGTCATCGAGCGACATGGTTTTTCCAAAACAGAGTCTTTTGCCGTGAACGTCGTCAACTAAGTTGATAGGGATTCTATAACTCATTTCTTGTGATATTTTATTTAATTAGTCAATAAAAATTTAGAATTGAAAATTTAATTATTTGGATTGTAATGCATTGCTATTATTATTGACATTATGGTTTCTATGATTATTGAAATGTGGTCATTATTATTATTATTATTATTATTAATATTATCGTTATTATTATCATTGGTATTTTTATTGATATTACTATGGTTATTATTAACATTGTATTGGTGTCCTTATTATTGTTATTGTTATTGTTGTTTGAATTGTTGTTGCTGCTCTTATTATTGTGGCTGTTGTTGTTATTGTTAATTTCATTGTTGAAGTTGTGGATGGCATTTTAATACTATTGTTGTTGTTATTCTTGTTATTATTGTTGTTCTCATTATTATTATTATTCTTATTATTTTTTCTACTATTATTGAAAATTTTATTGTTGTTAATACTATTCTTGTTATCACTGTTATTTATTGAATCGGTTATGTGATTATTCAATCTTGAGTTGGAATTGTGCACATATTGGATATATGGGTGTTTATTTTTGATTTAGGATCATGAATCTTTATGTAATGTACGAGATTGGCTTGAAGGTAAAGTTATATAAGATGATGTGTGTGGATGGAATGATGAATGATGTGGGGCGTGTTTTTGTTGTGGAATATAACGTAACTGCTCTGGGTGGTGTGTTTTGAAGTTATGGCACACCATTATATATTTGTAAATCATTTTCTTACAGGTTTAGAAATTTTGGTTTAGTCGAAAAACAACTGTTATGCTGTTGAAATTTTGTTAGAAACTGACTAACATAGGTAGAATGATTTAGGATGGGTTTTAGTAGTCAAAATGGTTATAACTTGTTCCTATAATTGTTGAGATCTTTTACGATGCCATTGGACACATTCTAAGGCCATCTCAAGTTTTAGTCAAAGTTATATCCCACAAGGTACTCATTTATTGGGCACAACGGATACGGGGTGCTCATTTGTTGGGCACCATAGGCAAACATATCTTGGTACCCTCATTGCTATATGGCCTAACCTACGCGGTGTCCATTCGGGGCCCATTGGACATGGGATGCTCATTCTGGGCACAACAAAACTTATTATCAATCCTTCCTTTCTTTCTTTCATTAACAAGCCAGGACGAGTGTGAAAGAGTTTAGTGATGATCACAAATTTATGAACTGTTGAGTCATTTGATAAAGTGTAAACTCGAATAAAATTTTGTATTGATATAATAATTTGTTTATTAATTTCATGGGGATTTTAAAGGAATATACTACTAATAAAAAAATCAAGAGGTGAGTAATAGATTTCCTACTGGGCATGGGGTGCTCACTCCCTCTACTTTCCCTTCTCAGGTTAGTTGATATATTAATTTGTTTATTAATTTCATATGGATTTTAAAGATAATATACTAATAATAATAAAAAAAAGAGGTAGGTAATAGATTTCCTATTAAGCACTGAGTGCTCACTCCCCCTACTTGCCCCTTTCAGGTTAATTGTTCGATCTTCATGGCATTGATTATCGCCGATGCTCCCTGCTATTTAGTTGGTGCTTCCTCCCAAGGACCTTTGCTGGTGCATGGATGCTACATAGAGTTGAACACTCTCCCAGTAGATGATTGAACCTCCAGAAACTTTGTTCAATTGTTATTTAAAATTATTTTTATTTATTTGCTCTTCAAGATAGCTGAGCAGCTATAATTTTCTTTATTTGATAAACAATCTTTTAAAGTTTTGTATATTTTTATTTTAAAATTTTAAAATTGTATTTTGTCCTTTATTTTAAATTTTAAAGGCTCCAAAGCATTGAGTTATTTTTTTGAATTTTATGGGCCTAACTATAGTTTCTAAGTGTTTTGTCTTTTTAGACCATTAGAAATATTCCTTTCAATTAAGTCACTACCCCCGATTTTAGGTCGTGACATGTTGTACTCATAATTTTGAGTATAGAAGTTTTTGTAATTTACCTTTTGATTTGTAAATATTATTGTACTATCAAAGACTAAAGATTTATTGAAGATCAAAAGCCTGAGAAGGACTCAAAGGATCAAGAACGCATACTATATGATAGTTGGCGAAACAGTATTTTTTGAAAGCATCAAGTGTAAAACCCTTGGTTTTATTTGATAGAAATTTCAAATTTTGGACTATTTTGAGATTTTAAACAGATTTATATGAAACAAACTAAATCTAGAAGCTTCTAACATTAGAAAATGGACAAAATAATTTAAAAATGCAACCTAAAATCAAAATTTCCCACACACTCTCTCTCTCTTCCTTTCTCTCTCTCTTTTTCTTCCCTCCCTTCTACTTATTTTTCATGCCCAAAAACACCCATATGTTGCCCTTTCTGCTAGCTAACCTCTAGCCACCACCGCCTAGCACGTCTAGTTGATCGTGGTCACTGCCTCTCAAACTTCCAAATGCTAGAGTAACGCCAGCTCACTCATAGCTAGCCATCATGGAAAACTATGAAATTTTGACATTTTTCAAGCCTCTTCACATGATTCTAGCACTGTCCGGTCTCAATCTTATCTAGCCAACCATACCATTGTGCTTCCTACGTCAAGAAAAGCAAGAATCACCCTTGCTTCGGTTCGATCATTGCCAAATTTCTTTCAGCTTATGACACCTCCCTTTTTGACTTTTTGCCAAATTTTTGGTGCATCAGACACCCTTTCGAGGAGCAACCATAGGAAAAGTGCTCCAATCGTCTAGAGCTTTGTTTTGGTACCTACCTTGACCACCACCTCCTTCATTGGTGTCAATCAACGCCGATCAAACCGTTGACCTTGATTCTCAAATCCCGACGGAAGTGCATGCCAGCCTACTTTTGAAGCTTTAGACGTGTTCGCAATGTGAAAATTATGAAATGGAATTCTAAAAAGTGAGAGCAACAAGCAAAGTTTTGGGTTCAAGCTTAACGATTTCAATTTTACAAACCGAAGCATTTTCTCGCCTCATTGGACTTTTTCGATAGGAATTTCCACTACCTAAAACTTTAAAATTTTCTAATTGCATGATTTTGAGAAATGTGTGATACAACAATTTTATTCATCATGAAAATTGAATTGAATAATTAAAATTTTTGATTTAATTGTTTATGTTGACTTATTGATTATGTTTGTTAAAATTGATTTATTGTTGATATAAATATACTCTAGATGGTACGTCTTGTAGTCATGTTGTGTCGACGCTATTCTATGACTGTTTCTTTGTTGGTTTGAATTTTTGGTTTTAGTCATATAGCCATTATGTTGTCGAATTTTTGTTAGAACTAAAGTAACTTCATAGTGTTTTTGAGACTGACTTGATTTATCTCTTGTTTTGTAAATTGTCTTGATCCTATACGGCATTTTTGGATTAAACTATGGCCATTTGGAAAATTCCTCGAGGACTGTTATATTTACATTACTCATAGGTTGCTTATTTGGGGCACAACGGACACGAGGTGTGTTGGAAAACGAGTACACAATGAAATTTTAAAATTTTATCAAAGTATTTTCCCAATAACAAGTTTGACATGTTAAATATCTAAATTAATAATAAATCTTACTAACCTCTTTTGTATGTTGAAGTAGACTTGAATCCATGTAGAGAAGAGCTTATCAGAAGAACCTCGACCAACTAGTCTTTTTTTGTTATTCTCTATTCACAATTGAAGTGCATGTGGGCGCACATTGTACAGTCCTTCCTCTGGTGACTCCTTTTCCAACCACTAGAGAATACCTAAAGCTAAGGTTCTTAATGTTGAACAATAGCTCTCTGAGAGTTTAGGAGTTTTTTAGACTAGAAGACTCACTCTATGCTTCTCAAGTGATCTAAGTAACTATGAAAACTTATTCCCTATTTATAGTGGTCGAGTTAGGGGTTAAACCTTATTAGATTAGGCCTCAAAATTTGAATCTAGATCAACTTCTGATGAAAAATGTGTGAAAAAGTGTTATCAGATAATCGCATGGTTAGCAAGCTGATTTGGCAGATCAGCCTGTCGAATTTACCCCATCGGCAGGTAGAACTGACCCATCGGCTTGTCGAACCTATGATAATTTGGAATCCTCATATTATCTTATCTTTCATAGATAGAGCTTTAGTTTTAATTCAAATAACTCAATAGAGAAGTTATCTTATCAAAACATTCATATATAAATAATCCCATAGGAAATAAAACATTATCCAAATAATTCAATATGTTTATCTTGAATTAATTTACAAAGTTAGTTCAATTGATAAACTAATATGAATTATTAAACCCAATATTATCAAATTTCAGCCATTCTAATAAATTAACATAAGTCACCAATATGCACGAAAAACATGCCGTATCATTACAGGATTATTATGAGCTAGCAAAGAGGACCTGATGGACATATATAAATCAAGCTCTTATAATTATATAATAATCATATCCCAGATAATTATTTTATAATTATAAAATAATCATATCCTAGATATATTTTAGAGTTGCACTTTCGAACTATATAATATTATAAGGCTTCAATAAGTTAATCGTCCATGACATATCACTATGTGTCATATCCCTATAGGATATCCATAATCTGCTTAAAGATACATTCTATTGTACCTTCCCAATTAATTTTATCTTACGTTCCATTATCACACCATTAGAATACTTATTATCCATAGATAATATACTATTCGATTACACCTAGTATGTATCGGATGGTTAAGCGCTCCAGTGTTTCAATTACTAGATAACGCATATAAAAGGATATCATTGACTCCACAAAAGGAGCTATGGATTCCATATCTATAAATAGCAAGTCTACGCCAATCACGAGTCGTACCTCTAACATGCCAGTATACGTACCATCATTAAGTCAGGATGTTACCCTTTGATACATCAAAATACATAAGCTAAGATAACAGACCTATTAGTTATTTCTAGATTAAGACACAAAACATATGATTGTCTAACGTGAATTGATTTGAACAAACAAAATTATTAACTAAAGCAATTCAACTTTTTGTCTTGATCCAATACATTGTTACCTATGACAATGCGCTAATGTTTCTACTTATGGATTCCCACTCTATTGACCAAGACAAGCCATCTCCGTTAGGGATGTAGACAACATAATAATCTTAGCATAAATAAAGCGCCCAATTTTATTCTCTCGATTGCAGATCTTATCATTTAGAACATCACCTTTAAGATCATGTCTTCAGCATAATCTATCCATCATATGCAGGATCTTAAAGGCTTAGACCGACAATCTCAGACTTTTGTTTGCTTATCATACATTCAACAGAAATCAACATAAGGAGAACAAAATTTGGTATATGAATAAACAAACTCTTTATTGATAAAAATGTCTCTAAAAATATATTACATTTTATTCCTTAGGGCACCTATGTCTAACAAGGTACTCATTTGGAGCACAACGGAAATTTTTAATTCCTTTTTTTTTTCTCCTTTCCTTCACTAACAACCATAACTTGAGTGTTAGATTTAACAGCAAGTTTCTAACTTTATATAGATTTAGATGGATGTTCTTTAAATGTATATTTATTCATTCATTTATTTTTTTATTTATGAATTTTCTTAGAAGGCTAATTGTTTAGTTCTCATTAAAATTTTATTTGAAATTATAAAGTTTATATATATTTTGTTTTCTTGTAGAAATATATCAACTTCGATTATTTTTTTTTGTTTGTGGATTTAAAAACCTGGTCATTGGTATTCCTATTGGGCTCTAGCTCACCCTTCTTTTCCCTAGGTGGTGTTCAGTGCAAGCTAGTCCAATGAAGTAGCTAGAGCATCAAGAAGCTTATGACTAAATTTTTGGGTAATGCTTTTAGAGGGATCTTCATTTAATATGTGTCTTTTGAAACTTTAACTATTTTAAATAGCACTAAATTGTGACTTAATGACTTTATCTGTATTAATTATATGCTAAGTGTTGTGTATTAAGTGAGAGATGCATGATAAATCTCCTTTTGTGATGAATATACCTCTTTATGATTATTTTGTGTCGTATATCTAAGTTTGACAAGTGGATGCATTACTGTAGGTCAAAGAATTTGAATAGAAAAGTAAATGAAAACTTATATGAAAAATTTTCATTTTACACTAAAACCCCACCATCATATAACTTTAAAGATTTGTCACTTGTCCTAATTTTGAATTGTGATAAAAAAAAAGGGTATTAGAGCCCAGGTTTGGAAGCTCAGAATGTACCACTAGCCAAACTAGGTAAAGCTTTTTATATCTTCTAGACTGTCATGCATCTCCATTTTTTCTGGCACTTTGAGCACATCAAATACAGATTCTTAAGATTGCTCCCTGGAGAGAAAGGAGAAGAAATCCTATTGTAAGAAACAACCTTGAAGATCAACCACACACACTACCTCAAGAAAATGTTCTGAACCCACAGCCCTTTAGCATCTCTGGAGAATGCACTGAACCCATTCATGGCAATGCTTGAAGCCCTTATAGGAATTCGAGAATTTGGTGAGATGTAACCAGAGTCTAAGAAGTCCGCTAGTTTTTATGATTTTGCTAGATTGAATGGAGTGGATGGACCACAAATGGTCAATAGTTGGATTAATGAACTGAAGAGAAAGTTTCAGATTAATGGAGTTCCTGTGGAATATAGGGTCACTTTTGCTATAAATTATTTAATTGTTATAGCTGAGAACTAGTGGACAATTGTTGAGTAGACATAAGATGTAGAGAATATGACATGGGAGAAATTTGAGGACCTTTTTTGACAAAACTATGTAAATGAGCAGCATAAGGCTGAGAGGATGAGGTAACTCACCCAATTAAGACAAGGAAGCTTGATAGTTGATGAGTACTATAGGTAATTTATTGGGTTGGCATATTATACATGTGAGCCTGCAACAAATCCTATACTTAGAATAATGCAGTTTAAGAATGGCTTGAGACCTGACATAAGGGAAAAAGTAGTAATTGTTAGGAACACTTTTTTAGTGGATGTCATCGTCGTTGCTTAGTGTACCAAGACAGTTATTGTGGTTAATCAGGTCAGAAGGAATGGAGGTGAAGGAAATGATCATAAGATGACCAGAAGGAGTCAAAACTAGTGGTAGGGTCAAGGATCTCAAAGTAGTGGAAACAGTAGTAAAGGCAATGGCTCTTCTAGAAGTGAATGTTATGCCCCATATAGTTGCCAACATTATGGTCAGGCAAGCAATTTTAGAAGGAATTATTCAATTCTTGTGCCAAGTTAGCAAAATTTTCCACTTTCTCCCAGAGGACCATAAGGTAGTCAAACTAGTTTTGTATCGCTCCAGAGCAATCACACTAGGATTACCCAATCTCAGGGTCTTTTTCAAACTATACTTCTATGTATCAACAATTATAGTATAGATCGCAATATCAATTATAATTTCAGCCTTAAGAATCTGGATTCGAATCAAGATATCAAACTCTACAAGCTTCAGGTACTCAAGGGTGTAGGGGCCAGTCTATAGGAGAATCTGGGGCAAGTAGCAGCCACCGAAGACAAGGATGAGGGAACAAAGGGAAAAGAAAAGCCCAAGAACATGCCATGATAGGGACGGAGAAGAACTTTGATTAGCTTGCCCACGGTGTCGTTGATGGTATGGTTCTAATTTTTCACTCTTTGTCTCATATATTGTTTGATACTGGATCTTCCCATTCTTTTATTTCTGCACCATTTGCTAGTCTGTTAGGATTAGCTACCGAGACCTTTAGCCCTTCATTGGTTTCAAATACTCCGATAGGAGGAATTTCTAAGGTATCTACGATATATGAGTCTTGTTGTATTGTAGTTGATGATCACAAGTTTTCAGCTGATTTGATAGTCTTGCCCATGAGCTAAGCTATAGTGAAATGTCACAAGAAGAAAGTGACCCTCTTATTGCAAAAAGGGCAATGGGTTATTTATCATGCCAGTTCAGAAGCAATTAAGCCTAGTCTTATTCTTAGAGCATGCATTGGTAGAAGATGGAGACACGTAAGTTATGGGAACTTATTTGCCATTGATGGTAAACTCGGTATTGCTGATTAATACTCGTGGGTGCTTGTCGTGAACAAATATCTAGATGTTTTTCTTGATGAGTTGCTAGAATTATTGCCAGATAAAAACATTAAATTCTGCATTGATTTAGTTCCAATAGCTCAACCGATTTCCATCCCTACCTCTTGTATGGCAACTATCAAGCTTGAGGAATTACAAAAGCAGTTGGATGAGCTTTTAAGTAACTTATTTAAAGAAGTACCTCACCTTTGGTTGCTCTAGTTCTTTTTGCTAAGAAAGCATATAGGCCCTTAAGACTTTGTGTGGATTAGAGGATGCTAAATCAAATGGCCATAAAGAAAAAGTATCCATTAACAAGAATTTATGAATTGTTTGACTAACTTAAAGGATCAAGATTCTTTTCTAAGATCAATTTGAGGTCTGGTTACCATCAATTAAGGATTTGAGAAAAAGACATTCTAAAGACCACGTTTAGGATGATATGGTCATTTTGAGTTTGAAGTCTTGTCTTTTGGGTTGACAAATGCCCTTGCAGCTTTTATAAACCTTATGAATCAGACTTTTTGACCTTACTTGGATTGATTCATCGTGGTTTTTATTGATGATATTTTGGTGTGCTCTAAGACTCAAGAAGAACATGCTGAACACTTGAGGATATTATTACAAACTTTAAGTGATCATCAATTTTATGCAAAGAGAGAGGAGTGTGATTTCTAGATGATTGAGGTCAAATTTTTGGGACATCTAATTTCTCATGAAGGTATCTTGGTAGATCTTGTAAAGGTAAATGTAGTGGTGTAATGGAAAAGGCCTAAGAATGTGACAGAAGTGTGGAGTTTCCTTGGTCAACCAAGATATTTTCATCGATTTTTTGAGAATTTCTCCTATATTGCTATGCCATTGACAAGAATGATCCGAAAGGATGTCAAGTTCGATTGGAATGACCAATATGAAGAGGCTTTCATGGAGCTTAAATGGAGATTAACTATAGCACTTGTCCTTATCTTTCCAAATAGTGAAGAGCCTTATGTGGGGTACACAAATGCATCAAGTACAAGTTTTGGGTATGTCTTGATGCAACACGGTAAGGTAGCAGCTTATGGTTCTCTTCAATTGAAGGCACATAAAAGGAACTACCCCAACCATGACTTGGAGTTGGCTGCTGTGATCTATGCCTTGAAGCTATGGAGGTGTTATTTATACAGTGCTAAGTTTGAACTTTACTCGGACCATGAGAGCTTAAGATATCTTTTCACTCACCAGGATTTAAACATAAGACAAGAACAATGGGTTGAGTATGTAGAAGATTATGATTTTACCCTTTAATACCATCCTAGTGAGGCGAATGGGGTGGCAGATGCTCTAAGTTGAAAGCCTCATGTTGTTATAGCCTGCTTAGCATGTGAAGATTGGAAAAGGTAAAAAGCTAGTAGTGAGTATGATTTGCAATACTATGAGGATGCAAATGTTGCTTGAGTTTATAATCTAGTGGTCATATCTATTTTTTTTTTCTAGCAAGTGCAACAAAGCCAATGGTAAGATGAAGGCTAAGGAACACTTGGAATCAATTGCGGAATGCTGAATCAAAAGAGGGAAGGAAAATATGCACAAAGGGATTCTTATTATTTAATTGAAAGCTTGTAGTATCGAAGGATGCTAGCATTTGACAAGATATTGTAAGTGAAGCCCACAAGTATAAGTTTGCTATACACCCTAGTAGCACCAAAATGTATCATGATCTTAAAAGGAAGTACTTGTAGAAGGGGATAAAATGTGATATAGCTGAGTTTGTCAAAGACTGCATGACTTGTCAACAAATAAAGGTCAACCATCGACATCCACATGGACTACTTTAGCCCTTGTCAATTCCAGATTGGAAGTGGGATAAGATTACTATGGATTTTGTAATAGGCTTACCCACCACACCCGAAGGGCACAACACGATATGCCTAGTAGTTGATCAATTGATGGATAACACGTTTTATTGCTGTAAGGATGGACTACCCACTGTTAAAACCTATCCATCTCTACATTGAGAATATTGTTCATTTACATAGAGTACCCACTAGTATAGTTTCTTATAGAAATCCATGAATTAACTTACGGTTTTAGAATGCATTACAAAAATCATTAGGGATGGAGTTGAACCTCAGCTCAATACCGCTCACCACCCTGATACAAACAATTAATTAGAAATAACAATATAAACCCCAAAAGATATGCTTCATGCGTGTATTTTGGACTTTGGAGGTAGTATGCTTACACACTTGCCCCTAGTTGAGTTCATTTACAACAACAGCTACTAAGCTAGCATTGGCATAGCACCATACGAGGCCTTATATAGGAGACTATGTAGATCACCTTTATGGTGGGCTAGTATGGAGGAAGTTCTTGCCCTTGGACCTAATGAAGTGTGGGAAACCATAGAAAATATTAAGAAAATCCAAGAAAGATTCGACTTGTTCAAAGTCATTGAAAGCATTATGCCAACTTAAGAAGGCATGAAATTGAATTTGAAGTTGGGGACCTACTATTTTTGAAAGTCACTCCTAGATGAGGGGTTGCTTGTTTCGGGGTTAAAGGAAAGTTAGCCCTGCGATTCATCGGGCCTTTTGTCATCACTGAAAGAATTGGAAATGTTACATATCATTTAGAATTGTTGCCTCAGTTAGGTCATGTTCACAATGTTTTCTCATGTCTCGATGTTAAGATGATGTATGACAGTTCCCTCCTACATTGTCCAATGGATCGAGATACCTATCCAAGAGGATTGGACTTATGAGGAACAACCGGTGGAGAATTTGGCTTGAGAACTCAAGGTGCTATGCAATAGAGAGATTTCACTTGTCAAAGTATTATGGCAACCCCATAAAGAAGAAGAAGCTACTTGGGAGTTGAAGTCTGAGATGTATGAAAACTACACTCACTTGTTTAATCTCTAGCTTAAAGTGGTTCTCAGAAATTTAGGGGACGAAATTTCTTAAGGTGGGTAGACTATAAAACCCTTGGTTTTATTTGATAAAAATTTCAAATTTTAGGCCATTTTGAGATTTTAAAAAGATTTGTGGGAAAAGGAACTAATTCTAAAAGCTTCTAATATTAGATAAATGGACAACATAATTCAAAAATACAACTCAAAAATTAGATTTTCCAACTCTCTTTCTTCCTTTCTCTCTCTCTTTTTCATCCCTTTATTATGCTAATTTTCACGCCCAAAAACACCCAGTTGTTGCCCTCTCTACTAGCCAACCTCTGGCCACCGCCATCTAGCATGCACTGGCTGATTATGGTCATCACCTCCTAAACTTCCAAACACCAGAGCAATGCTAGCCCTCCCGCCTCTTGCTACCGTGAAGAACCATTGAAAGTGTGACATTTTTCAAGCGTCTCTATGTGATTACGACACTATCTGACTCAATCTTCTCCAACCAACCATACCATTGTGATTCCCATGTTAGAGGAGCAAGAACCACCCCCGTCACTAGTCTGCTTGTCACTGAATTTCTTTGGGCCCATGACACCTCCCTTTTCTTGACGATTTTTGCCAAATTTTTGACGAATTGCTCACTGTTTGAAGGAGCAACCATAAAAAATGTGCTCCTTTCACTAAGAGCTTCGTTTCAGTACCCACCTCGACCACCACCTCCTTTATTGATGCCAATCAACGTTGCTAAAACCCAGTCAAACCATTGACCCTGACCCTTAAATCCTAACAAAAATGCATACAAGTCTATTTCTGACGCTCTAGACGTGTTCACAACATCGAAATTATGAGATGAAATTTTGAAATCTGAGAGCGACAAGCAAAGTTTCTGGTTTGGGCTTAATGGTCTCATTATTATGAACCATAGCATTTTCGAGGCTTATTGGCTTTTGTGATAGGAATTTCGGCTATCCGAAACTTTAAAATTTTCTAAGTGAATGATTTGAGAAATGTTATTGATCATGAAAATTGAATTGAATAATTTGAATTCCTAATTTAATTGTTTATGTTGACTTATTGATTATGTTTGTTAAAATTGATTTATTGTGGATATATATGCTTTGGATGGCATGCCTTGCAATTATGATGTGCCGACACTATTATGTGATTGTTTCTTTACAGGTTTGGATTTTTAGTTTTAGTTGAAAAATAGTTGTTATGTTGCTGAATTTTTGTTAGAACTAACCTAACTAACTTTGTAGTGATTTTGAGAGTGACTCTATGCCATGTTTTGTAAATTGTCTTGATCCTATGTGGCATCACTGGATTAAACTATGGTCATTTAGAAAATTCCTCAAGGACTGTTATATTTACATTACTTATAAGGTGCTCATTTTCGACACAACGGACACGGGGTGCTCATTCGAAGCACAACAGACGTCTTTAAATCACTTTCTTTCCTCCTTTCCTTTACTAACAACCGGAACTTGAGTGTTAGATTTAACAGTGAGTTTCTTACTTTTTATAGGTTTAGATGGATGTTCTTTAAATGTTTATTTATTTATTCACTATTTATATATTTATTTATTTATGAACTTTGTTATAATGTTAACTTGTTTAGTTTTTATTGAAATTTTATTTCAAATTGTAAATTTTATATATATTTTCTTTTCTTGTAGAAATACTTGAACTTCACTTATTTATTTTTGTTTGTGGATTTAAAAACCGAATAGTCGGTATTCCTATTGGGCTCTAGCTCACACTTCTTTTTCCCATGTGGTGTTCAGTGTAAGCTAGACCGACAAAGTAGTTAGAGAGTGAAGAAACTTGTGACTACATTTCTAAGTAATGTTGTTGGAGGGATTTTTGTGTTCATAAATATATGTATCTGTTGAAATTTTAATTATTTGAAAAAGCACTGGATTGTGACTTGAAAACTTTATCTGTATTAACTATATGCTAAGCGTTATGTATTAAGTTGGAGATGCATGATAAACCCCCTTTGTAATGAACATACCTATTTATGATTACTCTGTGTATTATATCTAAGTTTAAGAGATGGATGCATTTCTGTAGGTTAAAGAATTAGAAATGAAAAATTATTATTTTGTACGAAAACTCCGCCCTCATGTAACTTTAAAGATTTATCATTAGCGCTAATTTTAGGATGTGACACCGGGAAAAACGAAAAACGGAGCACACATGATGGCTCTCTTGTTTCTATATATTCGATGATTCTCACCTATTATAAGCAATAGTCTTTAGAAGATTTGTGATCTTCCTCAGTATTCTCTTCTCTTTAAACTAGTAGGTGCGATGTATTGGAATGCTCTGATGATACAAGGATCATGTAAAACTATTTAGATTCCAGAATTATTTCTTGAAACTCTTTTAATGAATTTAATTCACGGGTAATGTAGTCTACCGTTTACTTCAATACAAATTTTGGTAATTACAAATCAAGGTTCCATTGGAAATTAACTTATCTTAATTAATAGATCGGTGGTATTGATTACTTGCCTGGCCCATAAGGTAATATATTAATGCATTTGCTCACGAGACAAATTATTACAAAAGAGGAAAGACAGAGAGAGAAAGGGAGATAGGAAACGCAGCTTTGGCTCATCATGCAAACATATTAGATGTCGAAAAGAACACGGTAGACGCTGCTTTTTATACTTTTTTCCTGTGCATTTAAAATGGGATAAACTTTCACAATTTAACTGAATTACTTACTCAGCTAGGATCAATATGGTCAAGTCGATTTAGTTTTGATCTCTTTGAGCAAGTAGACAAGAATAACGATGGCTATCTTGACTATGAGGACTATATCACCTTCTAGTACTTGCCTAAATCTGGGAGATTGGTGTCTTGTGATAGTTGTGGTGCTTTTGTGAAGGCTTTCTATTTCACTTGCGCTCAATGCTTCACATTTGGGCATATTAAGCGCTAAGATGTATGCTGCTCTTGCTATCGCCGCATACATCTCATTCACCATGGAGATGCCATAATCTGTGATTATCATGCCATGTTTAAACACTGAGATTTTCATTCCAAGATTTTCCAGGTAATATACATACATATATATATATATATGCATATTGAGTTATGTTTTCTTTTATCATATATAAAGTTAGATCTTGTATAAATTGATAATGGTAATGTCGCTTATTATATAGTCCCTAGCGACAGGTGGTTTTCTCTTTCTAGTTTCATTTTCTTGTGATTTTTTTAATTTTGTTTTCTCTGTGCCCCGTGGCTTGGCTATGTACCTTTTCTTATTAGTTATTGTAATTTTACTCTTTTTATTAATAATTTTGAGCTGCGGAATTTCGTTGGGATCGAGTGCCAACCTAATTGTAGATATTCTCTTTTTTCATTTGGAAAAGAAAAGTAACGTCATTTACTATTGCCAAAAAAATAGCACTAATTGTCACTCATCTTATACTCGATCGATCCTTTTTTATACATCACAGCATCTATAATTTGATACCTAGTACAAAAGGTGCTCTACATGACTTCTTTAGTACATTTTAGTGTCACTTCTTTCGCTAAATCGTGCGCGTTTCTACTTGTACAAATTATTTATTCAACATAAGAAAACATTAATGCTATAAAAATCGATATATAAATATATATATATATATGTGTGTGTGTGTGTGTGTGTGTGTGTGTGTGTGTGTTTGTGTGTGTGATATATCTTAACTCTGTGTGTGTTCACAATCTATATTAATGTATTCCCTTTTGGCCTTAGACTTAGGAAATGGGAAGACAAAAGGATGTGGTTGATAATCACCTTGCTTCAAGACATGAAAATGTTACTTCTGTCGAAGCTCCTACCAAGTGTTCCATAATGTAGTTGGGAGTAGAGATTGGAAGCTGAATCTATGCATATTTAAGTAATAGCATGTTCTATTTTACTGTATTTTAGTTTTATTTTACTTTTTTCTTTTTTGTTTTTGCAAGCTTCGACGTACCGTGTTATAAAATTTTAAGGTAACCTGGTTCTTCTACGCAAGTAAGATCTATTTGCTCTTAAATCTCTACTACAATTACACATATATAATAAATTTATGATCAGGAAGAAAATTGTGTTGAAGTTAAGAAAAATGTTAGGGTCATTTTTTTTGTCACTTTTTATGCTATCTATTTGCTATGTATCTTCCCACTTTCCCAAAAAATGAAGCTTTAATTACAAATCATTGTTTAAAAGTTTATTATAAATCTATCACTCTTCACTGTGTTCCTATTTCTTTTACTTATTTTTGCATGGTAGGCCTAGTATTTTTTATGTCCTTTTGGTTGTCTCCTTTTCTGTGGCTCAATTAAATGTTGCCACCTCAGACAAGCTCTTTATTCACTTAACCTTTGAAGCAAACGGCTTTGCCAGCCACAAAACTCCCTCATCAGAACTCCCTTAACTACGAAACTTTCTCGTCAGAGCAAAAAAGGACAGTGCAATATATGCATCTCTCTCCGGAATTAAACTAGCATTCATATTGGTACAAAGATTTTTTCCTTAAAAAAAAAAAAAAAACCAGGTACCTGATTAATTGAAACTAAGCAATGTTCTCTTTGACATCTCACGACCTCTTCTTTAACCATTTAGGAACAGGAAAAAAAAATTCAAATCCAAAAAAAAGCTTCAAAAGATTTCATTAAAAAAGAAAAAACTTATAGAATGAAAAGGGTACATTAAAGCGTTATTGTTTGGAGAAGTTACAGGACACAAGGCTAAAGGAAAACATATAGAGTCACGAAAAAGTCTTTTCTCTTTTCTATAACTTTAACACATTCAGAAAATAAAAAAAAAAATCATATATATGGTATAAATAAGACGTTGATGTCGTGGAAGTGTAAAAAAAGTCATAAAATGTAGAATAAATATTTGTTGATTCACTAAAAATATCGAATAATAAAAGTTCTACTAAGTTGTTCATTCACATAGAATGCCAAGAAAATAGCTCAAAGATTCATCGATTCACTCTGAATACTGAAAATTATAAAAATTAATTTGGAATAATAGGAAGAATAAGGGTAAACACTGTTTTCTTCCAAAATAATTCTTCCTTACGTATGAGGGGACTAAATAATTCTAAAAAATAAAACTAAAAGAAAATATAAACAAGAAAATAACAAGTTTTTCTGACTCATAAATATTAATAAAAAACTAAACAATTCTGAAAAAAAAAACTAAAGGAAAATAAAAATATGAAAATATCTTGCTTTTGACTCATGAATATTACGCAAAAACTAAATTTGACTATTTAAAATTAAACTATTGTAAAAGGATCATGGAGCCCGGAAGCGTACAAGGACGCACATGAAAAAAATGGATGCAACTTTCTTAAATCCTGTTGATCCACTTAGTTAAGTAGTCATTAAATCATAGCAAGTGTTTAAGTAAATTTGACATTAATTTTCTTCTATGTGGAATCACTGCTAAAGGAAAGTTTGGTCTAAAATTCTAGAAAAATTAACCTTTTATCATTACATTGGCAATAATCCGGCAGAAGGGGGATTATTCATAGCGGGCTCAATGGACGGGGGATAAAAAATAAAATAAAAAATTAAAAAATTAAAAATTAAAAAAAGAGGCACCACTCAAAAACTGCCAGCAAGTTGATTCAACAATAATTTAGCATCATCAACAACCAGACCTGAAGCTTCTTCCAATGAGTGTGCAGAATTCACAGCATTAACAACGTCTAATGCATCGGATTCCACGAATGACGCCATTAGGCCACTGTTGACTGCAAGCTCTAATCAATCTCCTAATGCTAAACGCTGTAACATGTAGAGAGAATTAAAGAGCCAGCAATCTTCTTCTCCATGCAAGCAAGCACCACTCTATTGGCATCTCTTTTAACATCACCCACTCAAATGAAACTCATGTACTTTCTGGAATCACTCATTCTCAAAGTGTCTAAAAATATATAATTAAACAGTTAAGTGCACTTTTATGTCATCAGCTGGAAAAAAATTGTGGAAGTTGCGTCCTAAGCCAGGTGAACACTCACCTCTGGCATGCTTTTCATGTTTCCATCCTCACCCTCCCTTAGCTAGCTCATCGGCAAATTGAAGTAAATCAGGCTTGTCCACAGTGCCACGATGAAGTGGAAGTCTACTATGCTTTGGGTCTATTTGGTACAGCTTTTGCTTGTGCTCTTAGTCAAATGCAAAAAAAAGAAGCAAAAGTTATAGTTTTTCGGTAGATGTTTGGAACTATATTTTTAAAAGGGTTTAAATGAGTCAAAATGGTTTTAAAACTTTTAAATAAGTTATAAATTTTTTTTTTTACTTAAGCTAATTATGTATTATTACTTTGATATAATTTTAAAGTTTATTTTAAAAACTTTTTTTTTTAGAAGCCACATTTTGTGACTTCCACTATAAACACTTTTATAGAACACTTTCGACAGCTATCATTTAAAAACTTTAGAAGATGTTTTTGGACTTAAAAACCAAAAAGTAATTTTAGAAAGCCCTTCAAAATAGGCTCAAAGTGTTGAATATGGGGAACAATATGGTACTCTAGTGCTATTTAACCCATCCTCAAATCTTGAAGACTCACTCTAGCACTTATAAGGGCGGTGCTTGCTTCGTCTATTCTCGTGATTTTACTTATTGGATTATAACTATGGATACACTAAATGTTATTTGGGCAATTTGATATGCGCGGAAACGGCCTCTAGAGTCTAATGTCACTGAGGACATCCAATCAAATTATTTCTCAAATTAAAGGTAGCGATGTTTAATGCTCAAAATATGGTTTTCAAGTTAAGTTCTGAATTAGTAAATGTTGTTAAAAGACGTGGCAATACTACACACAAAAAGGATGAGATTCATTAAATGGTAGAGACAAATAGAGCTTTTGTATATATTTATGATAATCTATAAACAGGATCTACATAGACACATCGACCCATGGATGCATACATGACCGGAAAATAATTAATACAAAAAAAAAAGCTTCTTATAATGTAAATTGTGTAGCTTAAATTTTAGCTAGTTATGTTATTTCTAATTCAGTTGACCTTAGGTTTGGTTAATGCCTCTTTCTGTACATTGCGATTCTTTGAGTTGCTCAAAAAAAGTCATTTTTCCTCAAAAAAAAAAAAAAAACAGAGGGAGAGAGAGAGTCAGAGTGCCAAATTTTTATGAGATCAAATCAGATTTTGTTGGGGTTTTCAACCTGATGAATTAAGACAAATCTAACCTTATCAGATTTAATTTTTTCTACTCATTCGACCCCATTTCCATATAATTGGGAAATTAATCCATAATACTTTGCATAATTCTTTTGGCGTTATTAATAATAAGTGCGGATCGTAGACTGCTAATCTCTTATCCAAGAGGGGCCCGACCTCCCTGGAAACTCAGTTTTGGCTCGGTGGTGGCTCACTGAGTTTCCAGTGAGAGGAGGCTCCACATGGAGAGCGCGTCCCTCAAGAGTTGAACCCATGACCTCTTGAATAAGAAGGCCTTAGGGTGTCCATGGGTACCAATCCATCCAATTGGAGGGATTGGTGCCTAGGGTCACCTTAAAACTCTCTTATCCAACAAGGAAGAGGTTCGACTCTTGGGGGACACGCTTCACCCGAGAGAGGCTTCCCCCGAGAGAGGCAAATCAGACCTGTGTCCGAGGATCTCAACATATATATATATATATATATATATTCATCTTCATTGCAACTTTTAGATTTTGCGAGACAACGTTCCAACTTGCTGCAATGAATGCAAAATTTATCAAAAACTCGATTTGCACTTATTTACTAGGTAGGGAGCTCATTATGCTGTTTTACTAGGAACTCTTAGATGTTGGATTTTTTTTTTTCGATTGTTTGATTGTCTGATTTATAATTGAAAATAATTATATGGTATGCACTGCAAACTTGAATATAAACAATCACAAATTAAATCGTTGAATTCATTAGCTAAACAGTAGTTTCAATTAGTACCAAAAATAAATAAATAAAATAATAGTTGCTACCATAGAAGTTCCCAATTTATTACCAAGTGTACTTCACAATTATTTTTACTTTTTTTAAAAGATGGGTACTTCAGTGTTTTTTTTTTTTTGGCTGGAAAAAAGGGGGAAATACATTATTCCAAGTTAAGTCAATGCAAATACTAATTTTGACCCGCACAACCTCAAATTATTGAAAAACACAATTGAACTTGTTTCTACTTGTAAAGTTGAATAAAACCCTCAAATGATGGAAGCTTGCACCAAGTTTTAAAATTGAACACGCATTGAGATAAACAATAGATTGAGCTCAAACATTTTTTAACATATCCTCTATAGTTAGTGGAAATATCTGTTGATCGAAATCGAGAATCATATAATACCAACGCCATACAAAATGCGATAAACAAACAAATCTAGCAAATCTAGCGAAACAGAAAAACAGTACAACCTGACACTAACATTATTGGAAAATTAAAATAGTCATATATAATTATTCTAAACTAATATATTGTGTGTATTTCTAAACTCAAATTAGATTTTAAAATATATTAATATAATTTGAAGTCACCATTAATATTATTTTGTAAAATGACTAATGATTTTTAAGCAATTAACTTCAAATTTCCCATGACCAAACAATTTTACTAAATATTGTTAAGAGTAACTATGATATATATATGTACACACACCTGTGTATATATATATATATATATATGTATATAGGAAATATTTCCAATCTAACATCCTAACTAATCCAACACTAATAATATTGTTATTCAACATGATATGCACACAATCAAATGATAGAAGAAAATTAACATAACACAGAAAACATTGAACATGAAATTATTGGGACCGCAGACTGTTATTGGTTTCTCCTCACCATGGAGTGACATACTTATAACAATCGTGAGCAACCACCTGCTTCAACTGTAGGCGCTTCATGCGTTTACTCTGTTCTGAGGTTCACTGTGTTCTGATCGGTGCCAGGGAACAACCACCTCCTTCAATTGTAGGCGCTTCATGCGTCTGTCTGATGCTCAGGCCTGATGAGAGACTGCATTGGACAGGTACTTTTGTAAATTGATTAATTTTGTTTTCATGGAAGTTTTCTAAAATGGGACCCATAACATGCTGCTGATAATGGGCTGTTTGTCACCGGCTTAAAGTTGGTGTTATTTCAATGAACATGAATGTCTAGTAGTATTGTCATGCTAATTTGATAAACAAATTTCCCTGTCCATTGTTGCCGTAGACCAATAATTTGGAGGGTCGGGTCCGAACACACCGTTCAAAGGAAGGAATGCAGAAAGCCAGTTTCCTTTACTTCACCGTCCCAGGAAAGAGCCTGGCATTTCAACTAGAGACTCTTCTCATCAATCAGCTTCCCAACCAAGGATTCCATCTCACTAATCTTGCTGACGGTAAACACAGGAATTTCGGCACATCCTGTCTTTCTTTGGAAAGTGTGACTGTTTGTTAATGAATACGTAGTCGAGCAATTACCATTATTTTCCCTCGTTTTGTAAGCCGAGCATCCTCCAGTTTTGTTTGATCTTCCTTGCACCTGTAAATGAAGAAAAAGAAATGGTTTTGCTCCAATGATATACGTATATGATTGTAATTTTGATGACAAAAGTGCTACACAAAATTGAACAAGCAGAGACTGCCGCAATTTTGCTTTTTTTTGTCTGCTGCTCCACTTCTAGCCGGTTTTTCTCCTCTTTAGGCGATGTTCGGAATTTTGTTCACATAAATGTATGTTATTGTTGTCTATAAAACTCCTAAAACTGCTTGTTTAATTTTATCATCCTAAAATAGGAAGTCTTTTTACCACATTTTTTTTATTTTCAATTCTTTTTTAATTTTTAATTATATTATTCCAATAAGTGCTGATTTGTGCCCAAAAAAAAAAACGTCAATCTTGGTCGTGAACATTCGCCAATATTACAAGCATTGTTGCTGTTGATGCCTAGCTTTGGTCTGCTATGTACCAACACCACGTGTGGCTACGCACGGTCATCGGACGGCTCCTATTCATCTTGGCCTCTCGAGGTAGACCTGCACAAAAAGAGGGACGCCTCGGAGATCAAGGGGGCACCGAAGTGGTATTGGCAACACGTTACCTTGAGCTACATTAAATGCGCTCAATTTATAGACTACCACTTGAACTGGGTGTTAGGTGAGTTTAACTCATGACTTATGTGTCACATCAAGACCTGTCAGATGACAGCCGACAAGTGTCATGATCCTTGCGGGAGGTATGGTCTCCATCTGAGGTTTGGAATGAGGCTATATGTTGACCTTTTGTGGTGAGTTGTTGCCTGGGTACAGGCTCTGACAGTCCAACGCGAGTACTCTATTAGTTCTAAGGAGTAGGGGCCTTGCGTGGCGGCTGATCAGGGTGCATGGGCACCTTGAAGAGGGAAATGACAGCTATGGAGCTTCAGATTGGCTTCTCAATGACGTTCTTGAGCACGACAGATGAGCAGCCACAAAGGTGGTCTTGGGGAAAGACGCCGAGCACACCCCCAATAATAGTCCCCTAATGCACCTGGTCGGTGTTCGGTCGGGTGTACTATGCCAGGAGGGAGTGGTCGGCTATAGTTGGTCTTCAAACCTAGCCTCGGGGTGATGGAATTTGAAAGGACAGGTGATCAAGCCCGACGAGACATGTGTTAGCACGTGATTGGCTATTTCCCTGACGGGCATAATCATTGTGCCTCTTTGAATTTCGCGCCTGAGTTTTGGTTATAAATATGGGCTGATTCTCGTCATTCTAGAGTACTTCCCGTCTAAAATTCCAGCCTTCTGAGTTTTAGCTTTCGAGATGGAAATCGTAATTCTGAGGAACTTATTCACATACCCGAACAGCTTTTGCCCAGGCAGCTTTTTACCAAAGCAGGTAATTCCCGAATATAAGAAGCAATTATGAGTGACTTGAGTGATTCCCAAAACGACTCGATTAACATCTCCTGGTCACCGAGACTGATCGAGCTAGATTTGAGGAGGTTGGTATCATGGAGACGTCAATCGGGCCCAAAGGGGCGGCTCGGTTGGCCGAGATCCTTAGTCTAAGACAAGGGACAATCTCAGAGAGAGAATTCCTTGACATTCTTGAGGGGAGGCCCCCTATTAGGCCATGCAGGGGGCAAGATCCTTACATCAAGGCTGCTGCCTCAAGTACTTCTTCGGTTACTACCCAAGAGTGTGCTGGCCTAGCGGTAGCCGCTGATGTGCCGAATACCTCAGGTCGGGGCATCGAGGCAACAACTCCTATAATGGGAGAAGTGACCGCCGATTCGGCCATCGATAAAGAGAGACCAGCCCAAGATGTTAAGGATGAGGATAAGGAGGAAGGGGCAGAGAGGCCCGCCGTGACGACCAGGGTGCGAGGAGTAGTGGCTTATAGGGTGCATCAACCCGACCAAACTTCAGCAGCAGGATATACTTCAAGGATGACGCCGGGCCGGCTTGCAACTTTACGTCGAGAATATTAGATTCCCGATGACATTGTCCTTGCTCTGTCTAGGGAGGGGGATTTGCTAGTGAACTAGCTAGAGGGGCACATAATCCTGTATGCGAAGTTCTTCCAAGCAGGACTTTGCCTTCCACTCTACTCCTTTCTCTGTCGGGCATTGAACGACCTGAACGTATGCCCTGCTCAACTTAACCTGAACTGTTATAGATCCTTGATCAGAATGTACATTCTATGGATGTACTTCTTCGTGACTGAGATGCCATGGGAAGCCTTCAAGCAGGTATTCAAGATGAAAAGGCTTCCCCGGCAGACCAAGTGGTGCTACTTTATCAGGTTCAAAAAGGACTTCATCATCGACAATCCTGACTCAGACAAATTATGGAAATTTGAGTTGTTCTACGTCGGGGGAAACTAGATGTCTCGGGCCGGTGAAGTAGTACTCATCGATCAAGTTGTCCTTGATAGGTTTGAGCAGGGACACATGTGGTCGAAGAGGCCATGGGCCCCGAGCAAGCTCCTTGCATTTGTGGAAGAATTGTACACCAAGCCAAAGGCTACTCGGCAGGAGACTTTTTTGTTACGGAAGACAACTTGGCCCATTATGGCTGGTTCAGGGGGTCTAGCTCAACAAACCCCTGCCGAGATGACGTACCTCTTGCTCATCCGACTGAGCAAGTCACTGTCGCGGGGCATAAGGCTACCAACGTCTCAGGGACAAGCACCTACCGAGTTGGCAGCCAACCAAGAAGCCATCATCGTCTAGTTTCGAGGACTCTTCTGGTGGTTCCCTCTGTTTGGGGCCGCCCATAGCTAATGAAGAGCTCGATGACGTGATCAGGCAACTCTACTCGCCAGGCTTGCTCCGAATCAGAGGTTTGACCCCAAGTTTTTTTTTTTTAGTTTGCCAAGCTTAGCTTGACTTGTATTTTCTTATTTTGTAGATATGTCGTCTAGAGAGCTGTCCAGGCAAGAGAGGCAAAGGCGGATGAAGGACATTTGTCGTCGGACAAAGGGGAAGGAGGTAGAGTAGGAGGACCGAAAAGGCCGAGCAACCCCCAACAGCCGACTCACCGAGCATCCCGCCTCCGTCGCTGACAAGACAAGGGGCTCCATGAGTTTTAATACTTTTAATATCCAATGACTATAGTTTTAATACTTCTTTTTTCAAATATTATTAAAAAGAAATTAAAACATTAAAAAACATCTTTAACAAAATTTAAAATTTAATAAAAATGATAATAGAATATATTATCTCGTAGTAGTAGTAGTAATAATAATAATAATAATAATAATTGTTATACATTTTTATTATTTATACTAATATATTAATCGTATTGTTACTATAAATACTAATATTATTATTTTACATATTATTGTTGCTATTTAATATCAATATTTTTATTATTTAATAATATTATCTAACAATAATAACAATTATTATTATTATTAACATTATCATTATCATTATTATTTAATAATTAAATAATTATTATTATTGAATAATATTATTTAATAATAATTATTATTATTATCATCATCATTATCATTATTATCATCATCATCAAGGAAACAAAGATTCTTATGATTGTGAAATTTTTGACAATTTAAATATCATCTTATTAGGTGAAATTCAGAATACTTCAAAATAGAGTAAAATAAATTTTATAGGTTTGAGTTTTTTAAAAATTCAAAAATTATAATTCTTATAACAAATATGAGAATATTGCCTAATCTTATTCCCACCTTAATAGTCTCTCTAAAAAAGCAATTGGAACCTTTTTTAATTTAAATTTTACAAAAAAAATAGTTAAAAGCATAGAAAAACAGTTGAAATCGTAATTATCAAAGAGGAGTTAAAAATTTATTACATACCAAACATCTCCTAATCTCAAAATACATGTAATTAAAAATAAAAAAAAAAAGTTCTAAGAAATGTGAAAAAGAATTAAAATGAAAAGATTCTAAAAAAAATTAAATGAATAGCAAATTTAAGGGGTGTTTGGAATGTGGTGGAAACCGATGGTGGGAACCATTTTTACTGTAGCATGTGAAAACTTTACACTGTAGCAATTTTTTAAATTGTTACTGTAACATGTGAGAATTTTACACTGTTTATAACTGAGTTTGTGGTGGAAACTGTGGTTCCCACCACAATACCAAACAGGAGGTTAGTATTACACGTCACATAGCGGTTTTTTCCTTCTTCTTCTTCATCGATTTCGAGTAAGCAGATCCTAGGCCCGGAAAGAAGATTCTTGGAAGCCAAACAGAGAAATTGTTTTCCTCCTCCGTCTTTCGTAGTTGAATGATGGACGAGGTCGAACAGGAGGTGGAGAAGGCCAAGAAGGAGTGGGACGACGCCTACGTCAAATTGGTCGGACAAATCAAGGCGATCGAAAGCTATGGAAAATCCAATTCCACGGAATCGGAGGAGAAGACGAAAGATTCTCTCCCCAGAATGAATGGCGTCGCTCAGGATTGCTTGGCTTTGCTCAATTCCTTGCAGTTCAAGCTCGATCTGCTCGCTCCTCAGTTGCCCACCGATGACCAGGTCCAGTCCGCCAAGTCCTTGCTCGAGTCGTGGACGAATCGATCCCAGAGGTACGCGCTCTCGGAAATTTTTCTGTGTTTGGTTGCCGAGAAAGTTGTGGTGAAAAAGATAGGAGTTTTACGGAGTCCAATTATTGAATTTCGGAGGTTCATTTTGTTCGAGTCTTTTGAAACCTGAATATATAAATTTATGGTTTTTAGTATCTAAGCCTGAAGCATTTGAGGTTTGGAAGAATGGATGGATAGCAATGAGTTTTTTGGAATATTGAGAATTGGAAATTTACCGAGTCAGATTGATGCCTGGGTTTTGTGAGGTTGAATTATGTTTATCAGATTTCTCCTCAATTTTTCGTTTTCATAGTTATACGCTTTTTCATTTTTAATGGATTGGATCATGTTAATACTGCCTTTATTTTTATTTTTATTTTTTGTTCTTATGAAATTCAATGATCAGTTTGAGGTTGAGTTTAAGAAATGCCAATTTGCAAGCAAAGGCCAACATGAGAAAAGCAGCACAAGAAGAGGTAATAAGAAAGTTTTTCTTTTTCTTCCAAATTTTAACTAGTTAATTTTATAGGACACTCACTTGTTAACTTTGTTTCTATTGTCACTAAAGTTTGATGCACAATTAGAAATTTGCATCTCTTGTTTTTCGAAGAAGCTTTAGGGTTTTATGATGATAGCTATATTTGTTAACGTGTGATTTCACATGGAAAATGGATTTGGAGTGAATTGTGATTCACAGAGACTTTTTGTTGCAGAGAGAACTTCTTCTTGGTGGTGGAGGAGAGTCCACAATTCGCAGGCGCAACTTGCAGTACGTCTCATGATTTTTTTTTTTTTTAATGATTTACTAAGAATCTTTTGTGAAGATCTATTGACATGGGTTTGCATTTAAAACTTGGTTCAAATGGTCTTTCAGGACTAAAGCTGGTATGACTTCTGCTGCAGAAAGCATCACAGAGAACCTCCGCCGTACTCGTCAACTGATGGTTCAGGTCCAGTAACTGTTTATTCTCTCTCTCTCTTTTGTCGTTACATTATTTGAATTCATAATTTTTTAAGTATTATACTAAATATGGGGTGCGAATTGGAATATACTCGTTTTGTTTTTCTCATTTTATTTCTAATGTGTAGGAGGTGGAAAGAACTGCAAGTGTATTGATGACAAATGGTGAGTTCTTCTCATTCTAAGATAATTTTTAAAATTCTGCATCATCTCCTCTTTTGGGAATTATGCGCCATGCTCATAGATTCTAGAATCAGTGACTCGACAAAATATTACCTGATCTAGAGTTATTCAATTCTCTTTTATAATTTGAATCCTTTTATTCTAATCTACAAGATTTGGACTGCATGGATTCAAAACGTTACAGCCAAAAAATGTCATGCATGGCATTGTGCGTGGCACCATGAACCATGGATACATTTGTCGCGTTGCTTGCAGAATAACTTGTTGGTTTCTTTTTTGCCTTCTTTTCAAACTCTTTGTACTAAGGCTAAAACGAATATTGCATATGTTGGATTATGCAGAGGAATCAACAGGAGTACTAAGGAAGGCTGAAAGTGAGTACAAAGGCCACCGATCGTTGTTGATGAGAACCAGAAACCTACTCTCCACAATGCAACGCCAAGATGTTCTGGACAGGTAAAAAGAGAGCGGTTTCAAGTTTCCTATAAAACGTTACTTGTATCTGACAATACTTATTATCAATTCTCTTTGGACAGGGTTATACTTGCCATTGGATTTTTTTTGTTTTCTTGTGCTGTTCTTTACGTGGTTTCAAAGCGTATTGGCTTACTGAAGTTGCAAAGGGCAGTCACCGCTGCTGTTAAGGCCGGCATGGTTCGACAAGCAGAGCATGGACCAGGAGCTGTTATAGAGGGTATAAATCACGCCCAACAGGTCCAAGATAATGCAATAAATAGATTGGACGTTCCATTGGAAAGAGTCGTGCGTGATGAATTATGAAATTCTGTACTTTATCTTGCCGTTAAAAAATGTTTTATTTTATTATTTGGCTATGCTTTCTTATCTTTTGTTATACAATAGGCCCCAATTTATCCTCTTGAAAATTTTCTCGCTTTCATGGTCTCAATGAGCTTAGTTTGGTTTTCAAAGGACAAAACTAAGAATTGAAAATCAAAAAAACTCATTTCAACTGCAAGCATATATATTTTTGGTCTGCAAATGACATTGTTCTTTGGTTGGCCATTATGAGTCGGCCAACACTTTGAAAATGAAAATTATCATGATGTGGTTCACTCCATAACCAGAGAAAACAAAAGACTTGATCAACCTCACTTGCTTGATGAACCAGCGTAGCAGATTCAAGGATTCAATTTTGCTCTGTTCCTAGTCCCCAGAGAACAGGTTACCCTAGAGAACTGATGTAAGTAGACTGACTGCGACTGCTGCATCTAGGACGGAGTACCGGTGAAGCGGTCGTAGTCTGATGGTTTAAGCCAGTAGCCAGAAGTTCTTGTGGGTTTTGGAATCGAGAACAAAGCCTGCATTTTGACCCTTTTTCTGTACTCCAACACATGTGCACTTGCTGTTCTCAATCAAGTATTCTGTTGTGTCTATTGATTTTGCCCCTCTCGGTGACCCTCCTTGTCTTTTATATCTGCAAGCACGAAATACTTCTGGTATGATTCACAGATAGACTAGAGTTTCTACTATCCCAAAAAATAAGTCTTCAGTGTATATTTAAATGTTGCAATTGGGATTAAATGCTGCTATCAAACAAGAAGGAAAATAACACCCTAAAGAAAGAGGAATCAAAAGGTTGTTCCAGAATCCGACACTGAATTCTTTGAAATTTCGTCCTTAAATTTACAAAAAAAACAGCAATATGCTCTAATATTTAATGAAGGTTACGTTTTGGAAAGAATCACAATCCTGTTTTAGCTCTTGTACCCTCTAAATTTCTCGTAGTTTTTCGTTGCTATTCTTCTTTTTAAGACAAACAAGTCCTTGAATTAGTCTTAGAATTCCCTAAAATTCCCCTTAGGTTACACTTAATTGTTGGTCTTTCAAAAAATTTAAAGACTATATTGTCAAGAAAAAGTATTCAAGGATGAAACAAACCTACTCTCTCTCCTGTGCTATAAGAAACGTATTCTTCTCTCTCTCTCTCTCTCTCTCTCCCCCTCTCCCCCACTCTCTTTTTCCACCAACATATACATACATACATGCTTGCTTAAATACATTTTTAATCCTGCTTTTTAAGACCAAAAACTCACCCCAATATTGAAGAGGAGAGACTCGGACGCTGCCCAATGACCAAAACATCAACCTCCAGAGCCATGCTGTGAAACAGAATAGTGGCGGCCTTTTCTTTGCCTCCCATTGCCACCTTCTCTACACGCACACGTACCTTTGGCTGTGCAAGTTTGCATGCATACCTCATTTCCTCGATAAAATCCACGTGATCCCCTCCAACACCTTCTCAGAAGAAGGTAGCCGCGGTGGCCGCTGTGGAGCTCCCTGAATGGCTTGGCTGCCTTAGGAATGTCGAGAATGTGTTCTGCCACGATATTGCCGAATTCTGCACGTGGAGAAGGATCAACTCGTCCTGCTCAACAACTGCATGAGAAAGCGCATATTGGAGTACACCCGCAGACTCCCATGTTGGATCCGCCACCTCCATTACTTGGCGTGGCTGCAGATTCCTGCCGTCCCCTTCAGCCATTGCCCTCCGTGGCCCCCACAACAGGCGGTACCAGCTAGCCCCAGCTCCGCTGCCTGCCACTGAGGGGGGGCCTTTGGAATGGTGGATTGGGAAAAGGGACATAAAATGCAAGGTGGCCATTTTTTTTAAATCTTGTTCATCGCACAAAAGAAAACTACATTTACAGCTTGTTGGCTTTGGTCTTGCCATTCACAATTTTGTGCCTCTTGGGAATTTATGCTAAAGTCAGGGGGTCTTGTTTGCTGAATTTATCCCTTTAGACCCGGTCAATTGCATTAAACTTAGTGATTCATAATATATCAACTTTTAATTTTACAGGTCACAGCTCATAATATGCAGTAGTTGTGTATGTGTGTGTGTGTTTTTCTTTAGGCCGCTTCCCTTTTTACATCTCATGTCCTTTGAACTGTTCTTTTTTTTAATGAATTATTTTTATTAGTATACCTTGAACTATTTAACTTTTCATTTTTACCGTCTTACAAGTCACCCTGTTTAAAGCTCTTTTTTAAATGATGTTAATAGTTTTTATTTCTAATAATTTTTGTCACCAAAATTAAAAAAGAAACTCGTTCCAAAACTTATTTGCTGAATGAATTTAAAAAGACCCAGTGCAACCGCTTTTACACTGTGACCCACCAGGTTCTTGATGAAAAGTCAATTTGGTAAATTTTATTTTCTAATGTTGCCATTTTTGGAAGTCTACCAACCTGTTTAAGCCAGTCTAAACAAGAAATCTAGATAGAAGGAATGAGCAGAGCAATTGAAACATAGTACAAATTCCAGAAAAATGAAAGTTTCTCTTTTTTTATGCAAAAAAAAAGTAAAAAAAAATCTCCTTTTAAGTGCTTGAAACATACAAATATGAGCAAGATGGAACCAAAAATTTATGGCAACTCATCTCAAGCACTAACCATGAGAGAAATCAATCAATAGGTAACATCACAACAAAAATAACACAGGTTATCCTCTTCAGCACTCCATTCCACCTTTTTAACTTGGGCAGATAGAGTTTCTAATTGCCATAGAAATATTAAGTCATGCAATGCTAAAATATTTTTCACCCAGCAATGAGCAAGACAATTTATTCGCTAGCAGAGACCACTTCGCTTCTGCCTTTAGCCGACGCATTGTAACGCCCCTATATGAGGGTTAACAGTTTTTAATGAGATAAAATAAAAATAAATAATAAAAGTAAAACCTTAAAAATAAAATTTGCCCGGGACTTAAATGAAAACTCTCAACTCAAAAATAAAAATATAGACGACAAATAAACCACAGTTTAATGTAGCACCTTAAATTTAATAATATAAACTGTTGTCATCATCATTTTAACCCTTAACACATTGTAATACAGTCACAGAAAGTAACAATTGATGCTTACATTATCATGAAGAACATTCTCAACGATTGAAGCAGTCCCAATGTAATATAGCTACATCACTTCCTCAACTATATTTCTCGTAGCCACCTCACACTTAGTGAGTCCTGAAAAGATATAAACATAAGGGTATGAGCAACACTATGCTCAGTAGAGAAAGCCATTACTCACCTTTAGGTTTTTATCATTACCACATTAAAATCTGCATGGTCAGTAAGTCACATCATATTCCAGATTATGAGGTTTATTATGATCACATCTTATGGATACCGTAGTTAATCATTACCAAGTGTCATAATTACACATTTATACAAATATTACCAATCATCATTGTTCTTAGGTATCCATGTTAAATTGAGTATCACTCAACTCATCGAAACCCAAATGGGCGCACTTGATCACCCTATAAACATTCCAAGGGTGTTCCGGTGAGGGGACATCAAGCCCCGAGTCCTCACCAAGTCGATTCCTGTACAGTGTGTTCTGGGACTTTCAACCCAAGGAAGCGTCATCGCCTTCCCCCTATTTTACCTTTTAGGGTATTCATGCCCAAGGACGTAACCGTCGCCCTCTTCATGTCTCACAATTTCTCTATATTGAATCATTATCAATAGAGTTAGTTTTCCTAACCATGCTTCTCAATTTATAATATGTGTCAATTCATTATGTTCCTCGCCGTACAATACAAGACGAGTCCATGTCATAGTTTCATATGTGATAATCATATAATATCAGTTCAACATAGATATATATATATTGCGGCAAAACAATCAATTTTAATTCTATAAAAACCTCACAAAAGATGAGTAATAGAATCCCTACCTTTTAAGCTTATCAACAGTCTCTTAATCCTGGAATCAATTAACGTTAGCTCCATACTCCCTTGATCCTAAGGCGTGCATAAGGACAATTAAAACTAAAGCACAACATACAACTACATTCATAAATAAATCATGTATAAACCTATCTTACTAGTATGCCATTAAAGCTTTTATATAAATCTCTTTTGAATACCACAGTAAACAATTTTTGTCTTAACACAATATAAAATGTGAACAAGTAATCTATATGTTTTAGTCTCTAATAAGATTCATCAATCACTTAGGATAATATTGGAAAGGTTGCAAGACATTAAAGAATTAGGTGGTGAGCAAAGATGGGTTCTTGGTTCAGGTTAGCAGCTGGTATACCATAACAAACTGGCAGATTTACTAGTTTCCAATACAAAAATTGAATAATTCTTAGAAAATAAAATACAACTCCGATTTAGGTTTATGATAGCTCGTTAGAAAGCCTAGGATGCTACTTTTCAAATATGCAAACCAATTCATAAAATTCATTTTAATTTAATCTTAGAATTTCAAGAAATAACCACTGCCCATAGAGGTATTATAAAGTTTAACAATATAAATTTTCTGTCTAGGGCATATACACTTAGACTTCATACATATGCTCCAAAATAGTAACAAACATATACTTAGGTTTAAGAACGCAAATTTGAATAATCCTTTAGTATAAAAGAAAATTTATAAATGAAAGACTAAATTTGTTCATAAGATTCTAACCTCAGATTATGGTTAGTTGGAAGCTTAAAATGGCTTCAAAACAGGTTCCTTTACTTCGGTATGACTGAAATTCTTGCTCAAATGGAGGTGATGGTGGCTGATTTTTATGGCTGCCTTGAAGAAGTTCTCTAAGTATTTTGCTTCAGCAAAGAAATGAGAAAAAGAGTGTGGGAACCGTGGAAGAGAAAGGAAGAAAAGATGAAGTCTTTGAAGAGAAGTGATAGAAACAATTATAGAGGAGACATGTTGAAGCATGTCACGGAGGAAATAAAGAAAATGAGGGTCAAGAGTAGTTGGAAAAGATATCCTTATGTCTCATCTAAAGACTTTAACACACATAATGCCAATATGACATTTTTGAGATTTATTAGAAGTTCTAAGGCTTTTTAGTGATCATACTAAATAAATATAGGAGAATTTTAGAAAATTTAAAAATAGATAAAAATAAATATTATAAAATAAATTTAAATGAAGCAATTTTTTTTATACACTAAAAATTAATTTAATTACCTCAATACCCGTTAGGAGAATAACGGGTGTCACAGCTCTACCCCCCTTAAAGAAATTTCGTCCTCGAAATTTCAATTCTAGTAATACTAGTAAAAATTATGATTCCACTATGATTCCAATTCTGAGTCTAAACCGTTAATGTTCTTTGTCCTCCAAATTTAAGTTATCGTAACTCCACTTATTTACTTGCATAATAAATCTTACTCTAAATTCTAAATCCCTCAATGAGAGTATTTCTGACAAGTTTCAACTTGTAACACCGTATAATAGTCTAAGAATCTGATCAGGCATACATATTGACCATACCATGATTCCAGTCCTTCATTGTCCATGGACTGTGATTTACAATCACATTTAAGGAGATTGCCAGAGAAATTTTATATACTTCATCTTTAGGTTCCTTTTCCTTTTTGAGTAAGGAAAAGTCAAATATATTTGATTTCATACCTCAACTAATAAACTAAAACATAATCATAAAACATATATCACAAACACTTATATTCAAAACCATACATTAAACTTATTCATAGAGATATTAAACGGAATATCAGAGTTGCAAACATACCCGACATATTTTTCATTAAACAGCTATCCTCATGACACAAACATTCAATCCAAATAATATACTCATATTTCATATGGAATATCCCCATAACTGACTCTGGTACTTCCACATAATATTAACAGAATATTACACATTACAAACATAATACGGATACGTTTCGAGAGTACAAGGCACTCCGTATACCAGCTATCCATATCATGCATGCTTAGAGGATACAAAAACATCGATAAACAAAAGATCGGACCTTAAGAAGGATGCGTTTCGAGAGCATCAAGTACTCCGTATCCAGCCATCCCGGCATTAGGCTCAATGAATCTAAAAGATTGAACAACGACGTACCACAAGAAACACAGAATACAAGGCAAACGGTTATTCGTAACACACGAAATACGGACACACATGCCTACATGCCAAAGATAAAACAAAAAGATTACAGATGGAGATTCAAATCAATTGGCCGCTCCCGGCTTTCCCTTTCCCATTCAAGCTTGGATGTTGCAGTGTCGGATTCTGGATGTATGATTTGCATTTTATCTATCAATTCCTCAGCTGTTGAAGCAGTGACAAAGATTTGTCTCTCCGATTCTGTAGTGATGTTTTCTTCCACAGCGTAATCTAGAAATTTCAAAAGACCGTCATAAAAACCCTTTACATTCAGCAGTCCCAAAGGTTTGGAATAAAAGCCCAACAATTGCCCACAAGCAACTATAAATATTTCCTCAAGAGTACCTAGACCACCAGGTAATGCTATAAAAGCATCAGAATTATAGATTATGTCTTTAAAATTTTTAGGGATACTCCTGACTCCTTCTCCCTTACCTATGGCTTCCTTACAAAGGTTTCCTTCAACTGGAATATGAGGCCAAATTCTTACATCAGTAGCGTCGCTAGACCTAGCTGCTAGTGCCATATTTACCATCATTTTTATACTACCACCCCCATAGATTATGTTAATCTTTTTGCGTGCTAGGACTTGCCCTAAGTGATTTGCAGCTTCTAAATAAGCTTTATCTTTTCCAAAGCTGGAACCACAAAAGACACAGACATTCTTTATTTTCTTCGTGGACTGGGAGGTAGACATATTTGGTTTATAGAAGTGGTTGTTTAATGTCTGCTCCACTTAGACTTCGGGTTCTACATGAGATTTTAAAGATGAGAAATATACAAAAAGGGCTAAAGAGATAGACGAGTAGGTAATGAAAAAGTAATCCAAAGATTTAAACAAAATCTTGTGCGGATAAGAAAGTAAGATAAGGTGATTGATAGTTTATAGAAAATCTGATTCACTTTTTGAAAAAGATTAGACTCTAATTGTATAACTTTTGACAATTGAGAACAATTCGACAAAAGACCCTCATGACACAACTGTAGACTTTTTGACAAATATACACCAAGTCTAGAAATTTAATATAAACGACAAATACTGTAGAACTTTTGAAATTTGAGACACAAATCTTGAAATATCTGGATAAGTTTTTCAAAATTCAAACATATTACTGTACCGTATGTAACGTGTCTGATAAGATAATATATTTTATTATATATATATTTAAGAAAATCATAAATTAAATAAGATATTAACACTTACTGTATCAATCTAATAATCACAATTATTTCAAACACAAAAGCAAATATTCTGAGTAAAAGAAAAACACAAACTGTTGAACATCAGCTAAAACTGCTTCAAATAAGTAAAGACTAAATAACCTTTATAGAGCGATGACTTATTCCCCATCCAGTTTTCTTATGGCTTGGCAAACAGGATCTAGAAATACCATATTCCTGAGGCGTTGTCTTTCTGTATAAAATTTAGGCCAGAGTTTAAAAATAGCTCCTTGAACATATCCACTAGGGTGACCGTGGAGAGGAGGATGGATGCTATCCAAGTTCTCCTTTGAAAGTCCATCCCTACAAAACCTTATTTTATCCTCTCTATTCGTAGACATATAACCAGGTGAAGTACATTTACCGTTACAATTTTGTCTTCCACATTTGTTACAAGTGACCACGATGGCACGAGCTCTTCTTTTCATTGCACTACGACTGGTACCCGTTCCTGGTAAACCGACATCTTGACTAAAGTCACTCGGACGGATTTTCCCCTCTATCAACATTCTCACATCACAAGGGATACCAAAACGCATAAGAATCCACAACCGAGTAATTCTAGCCTTGTATTTCTTTCTGAGAATCTTTTGGGAGAGTGATGGGAACTACTTTCTCAGGTGTTGGTACTTTGGGTCCATGATGAGATGAAAGAAGAGTAAATAGAAAGGAAAAATTAAGATAGTAAATTGCAGAATCCTAGAATTCCTTCTTCTTTTAGAGAAAAAGAAGAATTTTTAATGAAAAAGAAGAGGATTTGCGATTTAGAGAGAAAATAACAAATTAAGAGAGAAAAAGTGAACTCGGAGAAATAAGCTCCTATGCACAGTAAACGTATATGTAAACAATGATTAAACCACTGTATATGACACGTATAGAAACCACGTGGGAGAGACAGTGTGAATCAAACTGATTTAAGATTTGAACTAGGCCCAAATGTTCTAAGTTGAAAATGGTCAGGTTGTTTCGGGCCTTAACACATTTAGAACAAGTTAAATAACAAACATAAAATTGAAAACCAATTCGTATGAATCTTAAACCCAATTCAAAGCCCACTATAGATGAAGTTAATTATGAACAACAAATCTAATTTAACGACAACAAGGATCTTCCTGAATGATATTTAAAATCATTTCATAACAACATAATCTTCCAGCAACTCGAATAATTTTGTTTTAATCAAAACCTTATTGAACAATACATACACCCATATGTTATTCATAATACTTAACATCTATCAATGGATTCATCATCATTGCTACCAAGGGTTTAGAATGTGACTAACCTTGAAATCAATATGATTTACGTCTTTCAACATAGACCATATCAATGAGCAAAGACACTTGATGTTACTACTTAAGAACATCTACAATCCCCACAATTCTACTCATACAATATATAATTTCCTCATATAACAAAACCTTAGGTAACCAAAAGATTCACTGATACACTTAAATACAATGTACGTAACGAAATATTCCAATTTTGAGATTCATGCATTCTAGACTTTACACAGTCTCAACAGACCAAAAGTCTAACATTTATCTCTCTCAAGATTCAATACCATGATTCCCAACTTATATCATATTCCTCAAATAAATAGAACTTTCAAGAAAAGATATTGACACTTATGTGCTCCATCGAATCCACACATAATCATTACTTAGGTTTGAATCAATTACGAAAAATTTGGCATATCTATGTCAAACTTTAAAATCAATAAATCAAGCCTTATATTTCTTATTGTTTTTCACGAGACAAAAGGCTCTTAAATCCTCGTATCTATACGAATTTCTCATCGTTTATACGAATTAAATATGCTTATAGATCCAAATATTATACGAATCTCTCATAAGCAATCTACTTATAAACTCATTCCATATAATTATCATTCCCTCATAACTATTAATACTTTCATTCTATATAATTATTGTACTCATATAACCATTAGTATTTTCATTCTATGACCTTTCCATGTTACATCCTTCTAGACTGTATAAATCAATGTGAAGGTTCATTTTGATGATGACAATGAAAATTCAGCTTCAAAACCATCTCAAAAATATATTTTTTTAAAGTGGTGCTACACTCCCTAGGTTAACCGAACCTAGGCTCTGATACCAAAAATTCTGTAACGCCCCTATATGGGGGTTAACAGTTTTTAATGAGATAAAATAAAAATAAATAATAAAAGTAAAACCTTAAAAATAAAATTTGCCCGGGACTTAAATGAAAACTCTCAACTCAAAAATAAAAATATAGACGACAAATAAACCACAGTTTAATGTAGCACCTTAAATTTAATAATATAAACTGTTGTCATCATCATTTTAACCCTTAACACATTGTAATACAGTCACAGAAAGTAACAATTGATGCTTACATTATCATGAAGAACATTCTCAACGATTGAAGCAGTCCCAATGTAATATAGCTACATCACTTCCTCAACTATATTTCTCGTAGCCACCTCACACTTAGTGAGTCCTGAAAAGATATAAACATAAGGGTATGAGCAACACTATGCTCAGTAGAGAAAGCCATTACTCACCTTTAGGTTTTTATCATTACCACATTAAAATCTGCATGGTCAGTAAGTCACATCATATTCCAGATTATGAGGTTTATTATGATCACATCTTATGGATACCGTAGTTAATCATTACCAAGTATCATAATTACACATTTATACAAATATTACCAATCATCATTGTTCTTAGGTATCCATGTTAAATTGAGTATCACTCAACTCATCGAAACCCAAATGGGCGCACTTGATCACCCTATAAACATTCCAAGGGTGTTCTGGTGAGGGGACATCAAGCCCCGAGTCCTCACCAAGTTGATTCCTGTACAGTGTGTTCTGGGACTTTCAACCCAAGGAAGCGTCATCGCCTTCCCCCTATTTTACCTTTTAGGGTATTCATGCCCAAGGACGTAACCGTCGCCCTCTTCATGTCTCACAATTTCTCTATATTGAATCATTATCAATAGAGTTAGTTTTCCTAACCATGCTTCTCAATTTATAACATGTGTCAATTCATTATGTTCCTCGCCGTACAATACAAGACGAGTCCATGTCATAGTTTCATATGTGATAATCATATAATATCAGTTCAACATAGATATATATATATTGCGGCAAAACAATCAATTTTAATTCTATAAAAACCTCACAAAAGATGAGTAATAGAATCCCTACCTTTTAAGCTTATCAACAGTCTCTTAATCCTGGAATCAATTAACGTTAGCTCCATACTCCCTTGATCCTAAGGCGTGCATAAGGACAATTAAAACTAAAGCACAACATACAACTACATTCATAAATAAATCATGTATAAACCTATCTTACTAGTATGCCATTAAAGCTTTTATATAAATCTCTTTTGAATACCACAGTAAACAATTTTTGTCTTAACACAATATAAAATGTGAACAAGTAATCTATATGTTTTAGTCTCTAATAAGATTCATCAATCACTTAGGATAATATTGGAAAGGTTGCAAGACATTAAAGAATTAGGTGGTGAGCAAAGATGGGTTCTTGGTTCAGGTTAGCAGCTGGTATACCATAACAAACTGGCAGATTTACTAGTTTCCAATACAAAAATTGAATAATTCTTAGAAAATAAAATACAACTCCGATTTAGGTTTATGATAGCTCGTTAGAAAGCCTAGGATGCTACTTTTCAAATATGCAAACCAATTCATAAAATTCATTTTAATTTAATCTTAGAATTTCAAGAAATAACCACTGCCCATAGAGGTATTATAAAGTTTAACAATATAAATTTTCTGTCTAGGGCATATACACTTAGACTTCATACATATGCTCCAAAATAGTAACAAACATATACTTAGGTTTAAGAACGCAAATTTGAATAATCCTTTAGTATAAAAGAAAATTTATAAATGAAAGACTAAATTTGTTCATAAGATTCTAACCTCAGATTATGGTTAGTTGGAAGCTTAAAATAGCTTCAAAACAGGTTCCTTTACTTCGGTATGACTGAAATTCTTGCTCAAATGGAGGTGATGGTGGCTGATTTTTATGGCTGCCTTGAAGAAGTTCTCTAAGTATTTTGCTTCAGCAAAGAAATGAGAAAAAGAGTGTGGGAACCGTGGAAGAGAAAGGAAGAAAAGATGAAGTCTTTGAAGAGAAGTGATAGAAACAATTATAGAGGAGACATGTTGAAGCATGTCACGGAGGAAATAAAGAAAATGAGGGTCAAGAGTAGTTGGAAAAGATATCCTTATGTCTCATCTAAAGACTTTAACACACATAATGCCAATATGACATTTTTGAGATTTATTAGAAGTTCTAAGGCTTTTTAGTGATCATACTAAATAAATATAGGAGAATTTTAGAAAATTTAAAAATAGATAAAAATAAATATTATAAAATAAATTTAAATGAAGCAATTTTTTTTTTATACACTAAAAATTAATTTAATTACCTCAATACCCGTTAGGAGAATAACGGGTGTCACACGCATATTGTCAAGTCCTTACTGGTTTGCATGGTAGGTGAAGTTAATTATCAATTAGCAAGATCAACTTTTGTGATGAAACTAAAAAATAACTTCAAGATGACTGGGGGGGAAAAAGCGAGAGCTGTGCGCATCAGAACGAGCCAAAATCAGCATAGATAAGACTTGTCTGTATGACTCGACTACCTTGAGCTTGATGTTTATCAACTCTTGGCATTTAATTTCTCAATTAGAATCTTGTTCAGAACACCTGGATTTGCTTTTCCTTTGGATAATTTCATAATCTGCATATTTGGTAAATGTTATGACCAGGTAAGGGAAAGGAAAGGTAAATCTGAAGACAAGTCAATGCTGAACTCTGTCGTACCTGGCCGGCAAAGAAACCTTGTAACTTTGTCTTTCCACCGCGATATTGCTCTAGCTGCTTTGGATTCTCAGAAAGTACCTTGTCTAAGATTTTCTCAATTTCTGCAGGATCTTCTATCTGTAATTGAAAACCATGAGAAATCCACCAGCTTTAACTAGATAAATATATCTTTGAACTGTAAATCCTTCTTCCGCTCTATCATATTTGATCCATGTAGTGTCTCCCCCTATGTTTATATTATAATACCATCACCTACTTTAGAAGATATTTAGATGAACCTAGTACAAGTGATATTGATTTTTTTTTATTATTCTTTTTTAGATGTGATGAGTGACAATTAGTCTAAAACTTCCCTTACACAAAATTTTTAACAAAACACAATTGGAAAGAATCATAATAAAACACTAAGGTCAACTGGCTCTCTAAAGAACAAAAAACATCAAAAGCCAAAATTCTAGTTAATCTAACATTGCAAAACTTGTATTTATTATTAATTATTATTATTATTTCACTGTTGAATTTGACACAAAAGAAGTGTTCTGTTTAACAAAAACCTCATATAAAGGACCACGTATACCTTGATTATAAGCCTCCAAGCCACGAGTCACTCCTAATAGCAATTTTTTTATGTGTAAATTGTGAATACTGCTATACACCTAGAAGACTACCATTAAAGAACCCAACACTGAAATGGCCTTCCATAATTAATTGAATAACTTGCCTGAACCAAATTCTTTTCTTTTATGATTCCCTTGACCGTTCCACCTTTTTCCAGTAGCTCAAACAGTATCTGCAAATTGTACAGAGAGAGAATTTAGAAAATACATAAACGTATGTAGTTGAAAAATGATCTCCTAGTGAACACCCCATCATAAGGTCCTTTCTTTTTGGTTCAAACTCGCTCTAAATGCCATTTTCCGTACCTCGCAGAAAATGCTATAATGTGCTTCATATTGATCCATTAATGTCCATACAAATATAATGACAGAATAGGAAGGAGAGAAGAGAAAATTTATACGTTAATGGAATTGTTGAAGATGAAAGAATCAGTCTAAGAAGATAAAAAGTTACCTGTTTCCCAATCTTCCCACTAATAGTTCCACCTTTTATTGAAACTATCAATTCAAACAACTCTAGAGGAGTAAGCTTAACCTCGCTAATCGTCAACTTTTCATTTTTTAAATAGGCAGCAATATCACTCATTATCCAGTTGGCGGCGAGCTTCATTTCTGCACCGTTTGCTATGGTTGCATCAAAAAATTTTGCAACCTAAAGATCGAATCACCACTACGATTCATCTCAAACTAATTACTACAACTTACTTGGGAGACTTATAAATTCAAAAAGCATCTTATCAACCAGTACAATAATTCAGCATATCATTCGAGCAACTTACATCCAGCTCATTTGCAAGGAACAGAACATCCTGCATGCTTAGACCCATATCTTGGTATCACCGCCGTTTTGTTTCTGGAAGTTCAGGCAGAGAAGTGCGGATGTTATCAACATATTCTTGAGTGAGAGTAACTACTGGAAGGTCTGGCTCTGGGGAATACTGGTAATCGGCTAATCCTTCTTTTTTCCTCATTGCAACAGTTTTCTGAAATATAGAACAAACGTCACTCGAGCAAAGTAACTCATGCAAAGTATATATATCCAGTACTTGATAAAAGCAAAAAGATTCATCTCTTGAGTCTCTATTCCATGTCAAACCAGAATGTCATCAGTTTAAAACTTTTGGTTGTCTGTGTTTTCCAAATCTAAAACCCCACAATTCTCACAAATTTGCCAACAAGTCTTCTCCATGTACCTTTCTTGAATATAGCTTAAATCATAAAGGTTACAAATGCCTTGATGAAATTGGCGGAATCTTTATATCTAGAGATGTCATATTTGATGAACATTCTTTCCCATTTGCTAAAATCACTCAATCTTCATTTTCAAGTTCCTCCTTTGCATCCTCTCAAAATTCCTTATCTGTCCTTCCCTTTTTCTTGTCTGGGCAAATTCCTCAAACCACTCCATCTATCCTACAGCCAATTTCTAATGCAATACAATAGGATAATTCTGTAAACAATCAATGTATTTTGTCTGAAAATCCTCCATCCTTTATAGCACTTGATCTATAGGTTCCATCCTATTCCACTCAAACAAGAAAAGGCCTAAAGAGTATTGCCAATATTCATCCTATGAAGACTAAAGCCCAAGCCAGTATTTTCAAACCCAAAGTATATATGGCAGCTAAAGAACTAGCTACAACAGTAGAAGCTTTAGAACAAGCTCACTGGCAGCGGGCAATGAGAGATGAGTATTTAGCTCTACTCAAAAACAACACCTAGAGTCTAGTACCATTACCAAAAGGAAGAGAGACAATAGGATGCAAGTGGGTGTTCAAAGTAAAAGAAAACCCAGATGGCTCAATAAACAAGTATAAAGCTAGACTGGTTGCAAAAGGTTTTCATCAAGTGGCAGGTTTTGATTTTGGGGAGACATTCAGTCCAGTGGTAAAGCTTACAACCATCAGAGTAGTTCTAACTTTGGCTTTTAGCCAAAAATGGACAGTAAGAAAACTTGATGTTAACAATGCATTTCTAAATTGTGAGTTACAAGAAGAGGTATTCAGAGAACAACCCTTTGGATTTACTAATCCTAAAAATCCATCCTTGGTGTGCAAGCTTCACAAATCTCTTTATGGCCTTAAACAAGCCCCTCGAGCTTGGTTTGAAAAACTCTATATCACACTAAGTGAACTTGGCTTCAAACCATCAAAATCATATCAATCCCTCTTTGTCAAATTTACCTCTCAAGTCACATTGTTTGCTCTAGTCTATGTGGATGATATCTCGATAACTGGAAGCAACAATTAAGCGGTCTTGGAAGTAATTGCCAAGTTGAATCAAAAGTTTGCATTAAAAGATCTATGTGAAGTGGATTATTTTCTTAGTATTCAGGTCAAAAAAACCAGCACTGGCTTTCATCTATGTTAAGCAAAATACATCCATGATCTACTATGCAAAACCAAAATGTAGTTTACTCGAGAAGTCACAGCTCCTTTAACCACTGATCAGAAGTTAATAGCTTTTAGTAGTGATCCAGTCACTGATCCCTAGCTATACAGAAGTACAGTAGGTGCTGTACAATATGTTACAATTACGAGACAAGAACTAGCATACTTAGTTAATAGAGTGTGTCAGTTCATGCATAATCCTTTGGAAGCTCATTGGAAAACTATCAAAAGAATTTTAAGATACTTGGCAAGCACCATTGAATTTGGTTTACATCTCACCTCTTGCTCTCTATCTCAACTTAATCTAGTAGGATTTTGTGATGTTGATTGGGCATCAGATGTTAATGATAGACGTTCAACATCAGGCTATTGCCTGTTCTTAGGACCTAATCTAATTTCTTGGCAATCACGTAAACAACATACTGTGTCAAGGTCATCAATAGAGGCTGAATATCACAGCTTAGCCAGCTTAGTTGCATAAATAAGCTGGACTTAAGGTTCATTAGGAGAGTTAAAAGTTGAAAGTTCAAAGAAACTAGTTATTTGGTGTGATAATCTAAGTATTGTACGCCTTGCAGCAAATCCAGTCCTACATGCTCAAACAAAACACATTGAATTAGATTTTTATTTTGTTTGTGAGAAGATCCAATGGAAGCTCCTAGAAGTGAAGCATGTTCTAACAGTAGATCAACTAGTAGATATCTTTACAAAGGCCATCTCGAGTTTTAGATCCAAACTTAGATTTCTAGACTTTAGCACTCTAAGTTTGAGGGGATGTTAGGACCAATCACAAGAATGAAAAGCAATAACAGTTTAACTAACTCGTTAACCAATTGTAACTAACTTGTTAACCATTTGTAACCAACTGTTTACACGTGTCATTAGTGTAGCAAGTAACTAAAACAAATTGACAAAGTTAGTTAAACATGTATTTAGGGCCCGTTTGTTTCACTATTTAAATCATGGTTTAAATCATTTTACTACAGTATTTTCTTTCACAAAAATTTAAATTTTTATTCAAATACTATATTCAAATACTTGAACCAAACGGGCTCTTAAAGGCTTCTCTTGTACAATTGAAAATTAGTGTGAGAAAATTCAATGAAATCAGATCTGCATTTCTTCGTCTTGTTTGCTTACGCTTTCTTTCGTCTACTCCTTGTAACGTCCCGAAATTTATTTAATATTAATATAATGTAAATGATGAATTAGTGTGCCATAATTAAAGTTTTAACTTTAATTAGATCATTTGGTTGGATTTTTAGTTTTTGGTTGTTTTGTTAAATTGATGTGTTCAAAAGATTTCTTATTGATTTAAAATGATGTTTTGAGTTTTAAAACACAACAATTTGTAAAATGTTAAAAATACTCTGTTTTACAAAACCGTGGGCGGCACATGGTTTTCGCACAGTAAAACCGCCCACCGATTTTCTCTATTTATTTCTCTTTTCTCTCTCTCTCTCCTCACTCACGTTTCAACTCTCTCTCTCTTCTCTCTCTCTCGGCAGCTCCCTCTCTCTCTCAAATCTCTCTTTCAAAAATTTTTGATTTCCATTCGAATCCAAGCTTCGGAACAGCAAGGAGGAAGCTCGGGGACGTGATTCGGCAACCGAGAACGCGGATTGAAGCTTCGATTCGAGGTTAGATTCGAAATTTCTAAACTTTTTACAAAATTTTCGATTTTGTGTGTTTTTGAAATCTAAGTTTGTTTTAGCTTAGAAAACCGTGGATTTGTGTTAAATGAACTTAGAACAACTAGAATCTAAGCCTAGATTGAAGAAAAACGGATTGGATTCGAGATTTTCATTTTTCTCCTCTTTTTCTCATTTTTGGATTTTTGAGGATTTTGAGTTTAAATGTTGTTTAAATGATTCCAAACATGTTCTAGAATGTTTTTCTATCAATTATAGTTGTTTTTCATGCCTGGGATTTGAGAAAAACATGTTAGAAACGAGATTTGGATTTTGGGGATCGAGAAACCCGTGGCTGGGATTTCTGGATCTTCCCAGTTCGGCAGGCCGGAGTGATGATCGGCAGGCCGATGTTCTTCCGACCGGCAGGCCGAATCTGGGGAAATGTTCGGCAGGCCGAACTTTGCTTCCGGCAGGCCGAACTGTGCAGTTCGGTAGGCCGAAGCAGGGCGTCCGGCAGGCCGACCGAGGCATGGAAAATTTTGTGATTTTTACCCGATTTCACCGTTTTGAACCCTGATTTAAATCCCAACCTTATAGGATGATTTTAATGATACAAATGGCACACTAGGACATCATGAAATGATTTAGTAACATAGAATGTTTCGAACTAGATATTGATCGACTTAGTTTGTATCTAGGATTGTTCGTGGTTCCGTGGAGCTAACGTATAGCGGATCGGGATTACGGTGTGGGGTACCGGCACGAGTACTGAGGTAGGACTTCTATCCTATTTCTTTGGTAGCCTGGTTTTGAAATGATTTGGCTTTGAAAATGATTTCTATCAAAATATTTTCAACGGTTGTTTGAAAATGGTTTTATCGGTTATATTTTAATATACCGTGACATGAAATGAATTTCATAATGAATGTAATTGACAACACTCGGTAATTGGGTTTTGAATGACAATGATAATAAACACTAAGGCATGATGCCATATCAGAGATCGGGTCATGTGGCGATCGACCTTGGGGGCAGGTCCCGAAACCCAGCTGGGCCACTACGGTGGTGATATCATGGTTTGCCTAGGTAAAAGTAAACTGGTGTTTTGATTTGACGAGTAGACTGTTCTGTGTCAGAACGGTTCTACTCAATTTATTTATTTATTTATTCAAGTTCCTTTTCTGTATAACTCCTGATAATGTTATGTTTCTTTGCATTAAATTATTTTATAAAACTTAGTCCTACTGAGCCTTTCGCTCACGTTTTATCTGTTTTAAATTCCCCCCTTCTAGGTGGTTTCCCATTTAGGTTTGGAGAAGATTCTTCGGACCGAACTCAGGAGCAATAGGAGAATTTATTTATATTCTGTATTATTAATCAAGGCATGTAAGACTTAACTTTATTTGTACTTGGACTGTAATTGTATTTGTGATATTGTCAGATCCATGTGTGTGCACAAGTTGTGGGTTGTGGAACCCATATTCGCGGTTTTTATTCAATTATTGTTATTTGTTTAATAATTTTAAATTCTTTTATCAAATGTGGTGGAAAAATCTTCTTAATTTTTATTTAATTTGATTCTCAAACTCTCGATTTTTAATTAAATACTCTTTTAATTAATCTAAATATTCCGCCACGTCACCTCCCGTACTCCGGGCGTGACACTCCTCTTTCAACTTCAACAGTGAAATACAAAAACAAAAAAAAAAAACCCAACAACTCTCTCTTTTTTTAGATATGTTCGTTCTCTCTCTCCTTCTCTCTCTTCCCTTCATCGCTCTCTCTCTCTAGTTTTCCTATTCCCTCCAACTCTCCAGCGCGGCTAGACCTGGAACGGCGACAAAAAAAGATCACGACGATGGTACAATGGCAAGAATCATCAAAGCCTCGGCGATAGACGACTCGTGATATCATGCGATAGACGACTTCTGATATCATTCTTTCGTTAAAAGTTTTTTTTTTCTTTTTTTTACAGCACATAAAAAAAATTTTACTCCTACTAAATTGTCTTTCTATCTTTTGGGTAGTTGTAAGCATGGTTTAATGAATTTTGGGTGATAGTGCAATGAAGTAAGGCGGGGTTAATAATACTTTTCTTGACTCCCATTTTCTCTCTCCAAAGCGATCCCAGTATCTCTATATCTTGTTTGTCTAGTTAAAATATTTATATCAATTACTAACAACATAGCTATTAGTGAATAGAAGTAGGGATTTCTATAATTATGAAAATTAAAATCATTTCATAAATTATAATACCCAAATTTTTTAGAAACAGTATGATTTTTTTTTCAGGAAAGAAACAATATAATTTTCGCCAATTTCATAAGTATGAGAAGACATACCCAAATTTCTAGAAAAATTAGAGAAATCTTAATGAAAACAAATAAACTATTAAAGAACTCATAAAAGACTAAACGAACTCTCAAGAAAACAACGTCTCCCTCCTTAAAGTTTTCATTTTATGCATATAATTAATGGAATAAAGCGCTTATTTAATGGTCATGTCTGTTGGTGTAATGGGTGTTGGAACCTTTAAACTCCATTTGGTAACAGAGGTGTCAAATTGGGTTAGACTAAATGGATTGACCTATGACTCGCATGCTTGGCATGGACACTGTCCCACCCAGCTCATATAAAAATAAAGGACCAACCCAAAACTTTTCTTTCTTTCTTTCTTTCTTTTTTTTTTTTACGAAAATACGCTAAAGACCATAATCTGTTTATGATAACAAAAACTATAGCAAGTTTTTCAAATAATAGTAAAGGATAGCATATCACCTAAATCAAATAAGTGATATCTAAAAATACCCTTAACAACTCTCTTTTTTTTAGATATGTTCTTTCTTTCACCCCCACCAGTGGGCTTGCCAAGAGGGTGGACTATCGATTTTGGTTGCTTTTCGAAAAGTCCGTAACGGTTGTCATGATGTTAGCACGTAGCGGAGGCGGAGGAATGGAAGAAGAAGAAGATGATGGAGGCGGTGACGAAGAAGACTTTAGAGGAGTGGCCGCTGGGGAAAGAGAAGTGATTGCCAGAGACGACAATGCTCATGTTGTTAGGGTTGTAGCGAGGGCCGGAGCGGCGGAAGAGGACCTTGATGAGACCGACAACAGCAACAAAGGCGATGGGCCGTGGTTGGGGAGACGAGGATGAGAGACGAAAGGGGAGAGAGAATGAAAGAGGAGAGATAGAGAACTGAGCGATCTGATAGAAAGGTGTTACGGTTTGGCTGTTTGTTTGGATAATGGTAAAATAGACAAATGCTAAATCCAATAAAAAAGAAAATAATAACAAAATGGACATCATTAAAAAGTGAAAAAGAGCAAGACAGCTTTGATAAATATTGTTCGTTAGAGGGTGTTCTTTATAAATTTCTCTTGAAAAAGCCATTCCAAACGGGCCTTAAAAGGATTATTGTTTTGTTAAAGTACACGACAACTTTGTGGAAACAAATTGCAAACGCACTAGTGAGGTTGGGTTTACCATTGAGCACTAACCAAACATGAAAAAGTTGGGTGCGCCATAACTAAGCTTGTGTTTGACAAAATAATTCAAATTTTATCAATTTCAATTCAAACACTATAAACTCATGTATATTATAATACTTTTAATCAAACTTTCACTTTTAACTCATTTATCAAGCCCTATAAATTAATATAAGTAACAGTTACATAATTGAAAATATGACGATTTTTTAAAAATATTTTAGAAATAACAGATTAAGTTACATATATGACATAAAATTGCATAATGATTTCTAAAATAATTTTAATTTTTACTGTTAATAATAAAAAATTACAACACATTATGAAATTGAAATTAAAGACAATATTTAGAATATCTTAAAAATATTCTTAATTACATAATAATTGTTTTAATGATATCACATTTTGATTGCATATTTACATAGTAATGACATTACTTTAAGATATATGTAGAATATTTACAAACTAGAGATATTTTAATTCAATGAACACAATTAAGCCATTTGCCTCATTAACTCATGTTATACATAGTTTATATAATAATAACATAATGATTTTAAGACATATGTGGAATATTTACAAACTAGAGTCATATTCTAATTCAATGAACATAATTAAGCCATTTGTTTCATTAAACCATGTTATACATAGTTTACTTAATAATTACATAATGATTTTAATAATGATGATAATTATTTTTTAATACAATAAACATAATAAAGCCATTTGTCTCATTAACCATATTATACATAGTTATATAATAAGGGTTAATTATATAACTGTAGCTCCTAGTTTTAACTATTTCTTAATTTATCTCTCTGTTTTAAGAAACTACAAAGTTATCCTTTGAGTTTAAAAAACTTATTTTAATTTTATCCCTCGTAGATTTTTTAGACAAAAAAATAAAAAGATAGAACAAACATACCTTTAATTAAACCTGGTTTATTTTTAATATATATTTTTCTTCTTGAGAAAATTTTTAAAAATATTTTAACATCTAAAAAGTCATAAAACTTAAGAATTTTTTCTTGAAATTTGATGTTTTGTTTTAGAAGTTTTATGTTTTTATTTCTATGAGATGATTTTTATAACTGTTTAATGATGATTGTGTTGTTTTGCCTAATTTTTTATATTTCTAGGGATGAAATTGAAACAAGTTTTTCAAATTTAAATATTATCTTTGTAGTTTCTTAAAATAAATGAATAAATTAAGAAATGGTTAAAACTACAATATATAATTATGTAATTAACCCATATAATTATAATTATTATTTTGTACTACTTTTAAAATATTTCAAATTATATTGTATTCAAATATAATTAATTGGATTACGCTATATATTTAATTTAATCAATTAACAAAAGACTTTTTTTTTTCTATAAAGAAAGTTATTTTGTTGGACCTCATTAAAATCTCCTTTGAAAAAAACAAACATAACAAATTGGTCCTACTCCTGCGTGCCTTGCTCGTTATTGGATGTTAATTTACAATTCAATACAAAGACAAAAAGAAGAGAATACGAATGCCTAGCTATCCTAGCCTCTAGCGTGAAGAAGAAAATAGAAAATTTCCTCCCAAAATAAGAAGAAGAAGAAGAAGAAGAAGAAGAAATGGAGGGACAGCAATCATGGAAGCCAAGGTTGTCGTTCAGGAACGCCACCATAGTGTTGTGTTTGGTGAACGTGGTCTCCGTCCTCCTTCTGCTTCAAGGCTTTCTCTCCGCTGCTTCTTCTCGTTCCAAACCGTCCACTTCTCAGCTGACTTCAGGTCTCTCTCTCTCTCTAAAGATTTTCTGAAAAAGAACTAAATTTGGCACTTGGGTATTGAGAATATTTGCAAGCCAAGCTGACCCCTTTGTCTAATTTTCAATTCTCCCTGTCTCTCTTTTTCTGCCCGTTAATGAAATTTTGGCTCTTGGGTATTGTGAATATTTGCAAATTACGATGACCCTTTACGTGAATTTCAATTCTCTGTCTTTCTTTTTGTACGCCCTTAAACAATTTATGAAAAAAGAACACACTCTGGTACTTGGGTATTGTCAATATTTGCAAATCATGCTTTATGGATTTTATTGAAGTTTTATGCTATAACTGTGGAAAGTTATGGCCTTTTCTTGATTGGAGGGGAATTCTGTTGTTAGATGAACAATCCTTAATGTTTATGGGGGCAATTTGTAGCTTTCATATGGGTTTTTGGCTTTTGTCTTCTGCGTTAAGAGCTGAAAATGATTGATAAAATCTTATTTATATCATTTTGCCTGATTGGAAGTGAAAACAAATTAGGTCTCTACATATTTAAAGGAAGTTTATGGTTCAACAAACCCTAGAATTTAAGGAATAGAGGAAACAACACTTTCCAGGAGAAATTATAATCCATAAATTTTTATGGTATAATTTTCTTGATCAAATTACATTAAACTTTCACAGCTTCTTTTTCTAGGACAATGCAAATTATTAGTGGTATAGGATTTCATAGTTTTGAGAAAATCGCTTGGAAGGTTTGTAATTAAAGGTCTAGTCTATTATTATGAGTTTAATTATATGGCCTAAGATATGGCTATACAAAACTCACCATATCTTCTGACATGGAATACTTGGTAAGCTTACTGTAACATATTCTTGATTTTCTTTTACATTATTTGATCCTTTTTTTTTTTTTCTGTGTATACAAACACCACTTACTTCTGAGAGTTGGATATAATAATTAACTAAGTTCAAATGGAAATTTAAAATTGCAGCTCAACTCAGATATATTGGGGAATCTGAAGAGATTCGTCTTGCGATGCAACCTTTGGAACTGATTAAAAGGGTATGGCATTGGTACTATTGTGGCTTTTACCTTGTAAAGATTCTCAAGTACCTTTTCAGGTCAATGAAGATTGTATCCACTTGAAAACTCTGCGTATTATTTTCTGATTACTTCTTCTTGATCAAATGTCATTAAAGTATAAAATGTTGTTATTATGTTCATTATTAAGTAGTGGTTCAACTTCTGGAATTTCAACTATGAACGCTTTTGCGTTGTATGAGTATTTATTGCTTTTTTAGATAAGGGAAATTCAACAAGAGGCGTATGCAGAACCAGACACGGTCCAACAGAAGGACGCAAAGCAAACTGCGGCAGCTGATCTTTCTAAAAGATTGAAAGATTTACGTTCCTTCAATGATGCAAATAGTTTGAAAGGTTAATTATCATTTACTCGGAATGGTTCTTAAATTATTGATAAATAGAAATAGATCTCTTTTTTTTTATTTTTTTTTTACCTTCTTCTGATGAAGCTCCTTGGAGTATAAGCTCTTATATTATTGATAAATAGCAATAGATCTCTTTGCTGTGTATTTTTAACCTTCTTCTGATGAAGCAAGTGTGTTATCATTCAGCCCCTTTTTTTTTTTTTTTTTTGCTTTTTGTTTGGTTTTTTGTTTTTTTTTTTTTTTTTTTTGGTGCTAGCCCTGTGTCTGGCTGTGTTTTGAGCCACTGTTTTTGATATAAATTGGCCAAATTGTATTTCGTCTCAAGATATGTGCGAATTTGTGTGGAGATTTGTTAGCTTTTCATGTCATAAAAACTTTAGGGTCACTATAAAAATCATGACAATAGTAACAATATTAATTACACCACATGTTATAGACTGCTCAACAAATTGAAATTTGATGCAAGCATGAAGCTTCTAGATCATGTAAAAAGAACGCCAACATTTGTGTCGAATATCCGTCTGTGGTTGCTTGTGTGCTGAGATTAAATGTCTTTCGCTTTAAATTTTATGATCACAATGAGACTTTGAAATATTATTTTTATGACCAACTTGATTTTACTGATTTGCGTAATTTTTTTCAGCTTTGGAGGAGTGGCGTAAACGGAAGATGGAACGAGCTAGACTTCGCCAACTAGAGAAAAATGGAACACTCACATCTCAAGCTTGACAGAATGTCCTAATGGCTACTACAAGTTGTTTGAATCCCTTAAAAGAAGGAAGTCCAACTTATCTGAAACCTTTTCTTTTCTCTTCCATTGTATACTTGTATATAACAGAATAGTGGCATGAACAAAATGCATGTAACAGCTGAGAATGGTTTCTTTAACAACAAAAGCATAGGGCTTTTTGATATACAAACATATATATATATATATATATTTATATAAGCTCAAGGCCTTTTTTTTTGGTTGTCTTTTCTCATTTTATTTGCTGTTGTATTAGTAACTATTTCTTAGATTGTTGATTTTTTCTTGGCAAACTGCATTGGTCATAGGTCTATGGTGGCTTCAAGCTTGTTTGGGAACGGAGTTAAACTATACTTTGTGGTTCTTACCAACTTTTAACTCAAATTTACGAGAGAAAATACTATAACAATTTTGGTTAGAACTACAAAATATAGTTGTAGTTCTAACTGTGTTCCTCAGCCTTTTTTCTTTTTTGGGTCTTCTTTCTTTCAAAGGATCATTTTTCCTACTTTCCTTTCAAGATTTCAATATGACCATTGACTAATTACCAGTTCAGTGTAGCAGTTGTCAAAGTTAGTTCAACTATTTGACCTCAAGAAATTGGAAGTTGAATACAAACTCTTGACAAAAGCTAGAAATTTGAATTCAAGTTCTAATTTATTCAATGTGCATTTGGATTAAAAAAATGAAAGTGTTTTTAGAACATAAATGAGACTTTATTTTTGTTGTTCAATAGTAAAAAGGTAAAGTATAAATTAGGGGTTGTTTGTTTTGAGTATTATTTCGACTCAATGGACTCAAATTTGAATTTGAGTATTAAGAATCTTTTGGATACGTGTTTGTTTCCCTCAAAATTCGAGTCCTTTGAGTATCAAGAATCTAAGTTTTCAGAGTTATTACACTCAGATATCTTTACTATAGTAAAAACTAAAAATTCTCTCTTATATTTGAGAAAAAAAAATCATAACTTTTTCATTTGATATGTAATTGAGATGATTCTTTTTTCATTGTGTTATTAAGGAAGAGAGGAGTGAAGAGAAGAATTAATTAAGATCCATATTGCATATTTTTTAGGATCATTAATATTAAGATTTAATTAGATTTGTTAATAAATCAAAAATTATTTTCACTATCTCTCCAAACATAAATTCTAATTTTATTCATGCACAATCAAATGCTAATTCGGATAACAATTTAAATCACTAACTCAAATCTTAATTCAAATCACAATAACTCAAATCAAATCACTAATTCGAATCTCTTTACCAAACGGACCCTTACTTATGTAAAATTATTATGAAAACTCTTTCAAGAAAAGCTATTCAGGACGTCTTCTTTGAGAAGAGCATCTAATAGCTTAAAATGCTGGTCATTAGTTTAAATTATTAATGTTTTGACGATGACAAACATAAAGCGTTTCTGATCTTCTTCTTCTTCTTCCTTTTTTTTTTTTTTTTTTTTTGAGACTTCAGTTGTATTGAAGAATTTGCATAACCGAAGATGGATAGGGCTTTCAAAGTTGAAAAATGTGTTTTCATGATATTGAGAATATTCTAAAATATTTTTCTCAATGTCTTTTTATGATATTAAGAATATTTTCATGATATCCATCTTCGGCACTTGGTATGATCGTGGTTTTAATTCTTGGAAATATTTGCCCAAAGTTAGCACTTGTTGGAGCCGTATATTTTAAGATTTTGGGTATAAACTGATCATTCTGACATTGTTTCTAGTCTTCCTCACTTCTTAAATTGTTTCAAACACATTAAATTTTAAAGCTAAAGTCGATTTAAACTTTGTGTATATTTGCATCCCTTGAGCTGAAATTGTATTAGATTCAATAAAGAGGAACTTTTTAGCCTATGTTTCTCTTTATTTATATATATATATATATATATATATATATATATATATATATTTTTTTTTTGATACAAGGGAAGAGGAAAATGTCACCACTTTTAAGTGAGATTCAACGTGACTCGAACCCTCAACCTATGATTGAAGTGGAGGAACTTACAACCAACTAGGTTGCCCTCACTCGTCATTTCTCTTTCTATATTAGTCATTCTAAGTGTGTCAATTTTTTATTAAATTCGGTGTTGTAGGTGTTACATATTCCATATAAATCGACGAGATAAGGAGGTTGTAGTAATCCTCAAGTTAAAAAAAACATGCCAATGTATATGGTGTGATAGTGTCAATAATTGATTGCCATAGCGAAATGAAGTCAAGCTATGGTGGCTTGACAATAATGCTATAGGGGCTTGACAATAGTGTATGTATGCGAATTCTCAAATCACTATAAATCTTTGCTTGAACTTTTCTTCTCTTAAATATTTTTATTTTCTGATAAGCTGAATTTATTAATCTTTTTTTAGCTTGTATTATAAGACAAACATTTTCCCCCACCAATAAGTATTGCTATTTTCATTGTTGGAACTTTTCAACAATATGATCTAAAATTTACAATATATGATGCAAAATTACTTTCAATTATAAATGAAACGTTGAAATTAATAATACTTACTGACAGGATAAAAATGTCTGTCCCACCATAAATGTTGACCTAAAAGTTATACCAAACCAAAAGTTGACTTTTTAAAGCTTTGCAAAATTGCAACAAGTTTTAAATCCCAAATTATGATATAATTAAGAATTATTCCTCAATTTTCAGAGATGCATTGTTTTGTAATTAATTTACAAATATGGCACGATTAAAAAACTAATATTTCTGTTTGGACATACCAATTGGATTTGTTTATTCTAGAAGGGGCAGAGGGGGAGTTAATGGTGTGGAGAAAGGGTAGTTTGGTCTTAGTACTAGCCTTGGAAATGTAGCTGCTGAGGTGGCACAAGCCGTTAGCCAAGTTAGTTAGAGGAGAGTGATGTAATGGTACGGAGGGGAGGAGGAGGATTTTGTCGAATTGGTGAAATATGTTGTGGGTTATTGTGAGGTCAAGGGGATCCTCGAATTTCCTCTATCATCTTTCTTTTCCTTTGTTTCTGTTGTTCTGTATTTAGTATGTATGGTCTCCTCCATTAATGGAGTTGATGTTGTTGATGAATAGAAGGAGCATAGACCCATTTTTTGTCAATTTTCATTTATGAGTTCTCTTTTCATTGTTGTGTGTGAGTGAGTGGATGGGTTCCTAACAGCTTTGGTATAAGAGCTTTCATGGCGAATTCTGGCGACTAGTGTGAACCGCGAGCAATGGACCGGCTTTTGAAGATGGAACGACGGTTGGAAACTTTTCAAGAGGACATGCGGTTGTTGGGAGCAATGGTGGACCCTGTTCCTCGCCTTCAAGAAGATGCGGAAGCATTAGGGATGAGGCTAGGTCAAGTTCAAAACTAAGTCCAGAGAATGGAAAAGCTTCTAGGTTGCCACTTTTAGCGGCGCGATCACGAAGTGTGATGAGTGGAGGAGCCTTGTGAACGTGGACGTAATCGTTGCGCTAATTCTCTGGATCGTCCTCAAGGTCGTGTTGAGCATCGCGGGAAGAAGCTTGAGCTTCCCCTCTTCCATGATGATGACCTGTATGGGTGGTTGTTTAGGGCAGAATGGTGTTTCGCTATTAATGATTTGGACAACAAGGAGAAGTGGAAGGTCGAGCTTTGGGTTGGTTATAGTGGGTAAAAGCTAACAAGCTGTTCATGGGGTGGTGCCACCTACACTCCGCCATACTCAAAAAGGAGATCCCACGGAGAGATTGATGGCTCTGAAGAAGCCAGCATCGATGATGGAATTCGGAGACAAGTTTGAGGCAATGATGCCGACAATGAGGGGGTCTTAGAAACGATTTTTAGAGGAGCTTTCTTAAATGGGCAGAGAGATGATATTTGGGATTGAAGTTAATTTCCTAAATGGGCAGAGAGATGATATTTGGAATTGAAGTTAAGATGCATAAGCCCATTAGTCTTCATGAGGTCATGGAGTTGGTCCAACAGATAGAGGACCGTAATGAAGTTGTAAAGAGGTTTAGGAGACTCAAGGAGGGGCGTAATTTGCGGGCTGAAGTTCAATGCCTCAAGAGGGCGCAACCTCTATGCAAGCATCTAATAAGAGCTCACTTTGCTCCGGTGTGAACAAAGAAGGTGGTTTGACCAAATCTCGTTCTTTCTTGACGCCGAACATAGGTTTTGCCAATGGAAGTGACTTTGGTTTCCATCAAATCTTCGACGATGAGTTCCAATAAAGGTGTGCTCAAAGGTTCCGGTTTTAGCATGATGAGACGTATAGTCCTGCTAATCGCTACAAGACTTGGCAGTTACAGATTCTCTTAGTTGGGAAAGGAGAAGTTTCGATGGAGGAGGAACAAGGGGAAGAGAAGGTTGATGATTTGAACTCCTAACTAGTTTCTGTAGACCTGTCTTGCAACTTCCTAATTGGGGTTTTATTGGCTGAAACCATGAAGTTTTGAAGGGGCTGTTGGAAAACCGAGAAGTGGTAGTCTTGGTGGATAGCGGAGTCTCCCATAGCTTCATGTCGAGTCGGCTGGTGGGGAATTGGGTTTGCCGCAAAACACAAACTAGCAATTATGGACTGCAGGTGGGGAATGGCATGTGTTTCTGGCAACAAGGGGTTTGCAAGAGAGTATGGCTACTGATTTAAGGCTATTGGGTTCAAAAGGATTTCTTTCTGTTTGAGCTTGGAAGTACTAACTTGGTTTTGGGCGTTTCTTGGTTGAAGACTCTTGGAGAGATAAAGATGGATTGGTTTCAATTTATAATGAAGTTTAAAGTGGGGTAACAATGGGTTTGCTGGAAGGGTGGTCCTTAGCTGACATATTCATTGGTAAGTTTTCGTTCTCTAGCTCGTACTTTACAACTGAATCAAAGAGGCGTTTTGCATGAATTTTGTGCTATCAATGATTTGATAAATCTGAGTTAGTTCCAGTTGTGCCTTCCGAATTGAGGGACAAGTTGAAGGAGTTTGGATATGTTTTTAAGGAGCCGGTAGGTTTACCTTCGTTTCACTATCGGGACAATATCACTGCGTTGATGGAAGGGGCTTTACCTCCCAATATTCAGCTATATTGTTATTCGCAAGTGCATAAGGCATAAATTGAGAATTTAGCTTCAAACATGTTAGCCTCGGGAGTAATTTAGACCAGTTGCAGCCCTTTTTCCATCCCTGTTTTGTTGGTTAAGAAGAAGGATGGGACTTGGCGCTTTTGCATCGATTATCAGGCTTTGAAACAAATAACCATTCTAGATAAGTTTCCAATCCCCATCATCGACAATTTATTGAATGAGCTCAACGGAGCAGTCGTTTTCTCAAAATTGGACTTGAGGGCGGGATACCACTGGATTTAGGTTCACGAGGAAGATGTGGAGAAAATTGCATTACGGATACACGGGGCACTGCAAGTTCCTTGTAATGCCTTTTGGCTTCACCAACATGCCAGTCACTTTTCAATCTTTTATAAACTTAATTTTTGGCCCATATCTTCGGTAGTTTTTGTTGGTTTTTTTATGACATCGTCGTATATAGCAAGTCTTGGGAGGAGCATGAGGTGCACTTAGTAGTGGTGTTGGGATATTGAAGAGGGAGAAGCTCTATGCCAATAGAAAGAAATGTGTCTTTAGGCAGTTCCAATTGGAATATTTAGGACATGTGATTTTAATAGCAGGTGTGGCAGCAAACCTGGCCAGAGTGAAAGCCATTTTAGCTTGGCCTGCTTCTAGGAATGTGCAGAAGGTTCAACGTTTTTTGGGGCTTACCGGTTAGTACCGACGTTTTGTTAGGGGATATAGCGTCCTAGCTAGGCCTTTAACAGATATGCTTAAGCGGGGAGGGTTTAAGTGGTCGGAGTTACAGTCGCAAGCTTTCAACACCCTTAAGGAAGCTATGGTTTTGATGCCTGTCTTGGCTATGCTAGATTTTGTCCAGAGTTTGTGGTGGAGACAGATGTGTTTGGCGTTGGGACTCGGGGCTGTTTTAATATGCAAGAGTGACGGCCCGTTGCATATTTCAGCAAAATGCTTTCAAAGACTTCCCATTTGAAGTTGATGTATGAACAGGATTTGAAGGCGATGGTTTTGGTAGTGCAAAAATGGTGGCATTACTTGCTCGGCAGGCATTTTGTTGTTCGAACGGACCAAAAAAGTCTAATTTTTGGTGGAACAACACGTGACACCATCAAAACAAATGCATTGGATTGTTAAGTTGTTGAGTTATGATTTTGAAGTTCAGTATAAGCAAGGAGTGGCAAGTAGAGTGGCAGAAAACTTATCTAGGAGAGGGGCCGATGAGGTTCTCGAGTTGATGGTAGAGATGAAGCGTCATATTAACGATTATGTCGCTCGCTGTGAAGTGTGCCAACAATCCAAGAGTGAAACCTTGTCTCCGGCGCGTTTGTTGCAACTATTACCAATCCTAGAAGGGGTTTAGGACCACGTCTCTATGGATTTCATCGATGGATTACCCAAATCAAAGGGGATAGATGCAGTGATAGTAGTGGTGGACCGCTAGTTTAAATATGCCCATTTTTGTGTTCTCTCACACCCTTTTTTCACTCAATAGGTGGTTGACTTGTTTGTCCAAAGACATGGTCCGTTTACATGGATTCTAACGCTCCATTGTAAGTGACCGAGACCTGGTTTTTATGAGTCTTTTTTTGGCAGGAACTATTCAAGCTTCAAGGAACTAAGTTGCATGATAGCTCTGCCTACCATTTCGAACGGTCAAATGTTACCAACCGTTGCTTAGAGACTTATTTCTGTTGTTTTGCCTCCGACAAACCGCAGTTGTTGTTAGAATTCCTTCCATCGGGGGAATATTGGTTCAACACCATTTATAAACCATCTATGGGGTTCACTCCTTTTCAGGCGGCTTATGGCCAAGAGCCACCTTCGTTGAGCCAAGAGCCACCTTCGTTGTTGCGTTTTCGTGATACTCCTTTAGTGGTGAAAGCAGTTGAGGTTCAACTGAGTCCTCACAACCAACTCCTAGGTGTGTTGTGGGAGCACCTCACTTGGGCTAAACAACGAAAAAGTTTGCAGATGCTCATGGCCAATAGGTTATTTTTACTCCGGGGGATTTGGTTTTGCTTAAGCTCCATCCATACCATTCGAAGTCTTTCGCTCAGAAGATCAATGAAAAGTTGTCTCCGTGTTATTATGGCCCTTTTGAGATTAGTAAGTGCATTGGCTCGGTAGCTTACAAGTTGAAGCTTCTGGACTCAACTCGCAGTCACCCATTGTTGCAAGTTTCTCAATAGAAGCCCTTTAAAGGTTGGGAGTTTCAGGGCCAACCATTACAGCCACAATTGTCTGAGGACTTAAGAGTTGCAAGTTACTCCTTAGTACATGCTTCGCTCGTGTCAAGTGATCATTGAGGGTAAGCTAAGCCGAAGCTGTTGGTGCTTGGGAAGCTACTTGGGAGCCTCATGAGATGTTTTGTGCTCAATTTCCTGACTTCCACCTTGAGGCCATGGTTGTGCTCGAAATAGGGGCATATGGGATATTAGGACCCCACCAATCATACTTGTTTATTCTAGAAGGGACAGACGGAGAGTCAATGGTGTGGAGAAAGGGCTGTCTGGTTTTAGTGCCGGCTGCTAAGGTGGCACAATCCGTTGGCCAAGTTGGTTAGATGAGAGTGATTAAAGGTAAGAAAGGGAGGAGGGTTTTGTCAAAATGTTGTCGATAAATAAAGGAGCACATGACCATTTCTTGTCCATTTTCATTTCTGAGTTCTCCTTTCATTGCCGTGTGTGAGTGAGTGGACGAGTTCCTAACAATTTCTGCATTAAAAAACAACAAATTCTTGCACAGAAATTGGTTCACTTCAAGAAGCAGAGTATCCTAATAACAGCGGATCATATCGAACATCTTGGCCTACCAGTTGAACATATCCCATCATGCAATGAAGTTTGCACCACATATAGGTAGAGAGGACTTGCCTCTCGATTAAATTAAATTAAAATCCTGAATCTATAATTAACAAGAAAAATTGTCGGGCATCAAAAGAGGGTTTTTACACACTCAGCACTTCATGCACTGATGACACATCAGTTTCTTTACAAGTTTTACCAAGTTTTGACTTCATATATACAAGCTAAAAGAATTAACCAACAAAAAGAAAGGAAAAGAAGAAAAAGAAAAGTTTCATATAAGTTAGGCCTACATGCTTTAGAAGGCTCCTGGCAAGACTGGTCCTCTCAGCACGTGCAAATGCTTGGTCTTGTTGCCAGAAATGGAACAAAAGAGCATTCCTTCACTTTTCTTCAGTGCTTTTCTTGGGTACTTTTACACTTGGGAAGCACCCAAATTCTCAAAAAGGGTGAGGACCAGAAAATCCAGGAAGCTGTGTCAAAAAACTTCGTATAACATAGAGTAAAGAGTCCCATCTGCATAATGTAAACGAAATTAATAAGCATGGTTTTCTTCTTCTTCTTCTTCTTCTTCTGCTTCTTCTATTTATTTTTTTATTTTTTATTTTTTATTTTTTATTTTTTATTTTTGTTTTGTTTTCGTGCAAGTGCAGAAACTGGCACTTGCAATATTTAACGTTCTAAAAAATACAGAAGTCATTAACCCTTCAAATCGATGAGATACTCTCAGAGTGAAAAGAAGCAAGCAGAAAGAACAGGTCATGTTCACACTTGAGCACTTTAGAGATCCATCAGAATGGATTTAGGGCCATCTTACCTTAGCACAGAATATTTGACAACAATTCTAGAGAGGAAATACAAAAAGTTCTCAAGCAGCATATACTGGTCAATATGATAAAAATACATAGGATTTGTCTGATGGGACTTGTTCTGCTGTGATTCCTATTCCTTGGTTATTAAAGCAGTAAACGGAAACAAATGCCATTTCAGGTTAAGAAGTGAACTCAAATACATTACTTCTAATACTACGTGCATCAACAAATTATCGGACAAACAAAACCAAGAGAACAGCAAGTGATAAGAATATCAAAAAAAAAAAAAAAAGCATAAATAATGATTATAGGGAAAGGGGAAAAGAAAGCTAGGAAAAAAGAATCGAAGTGTAATCAAGCACTAGCCTCAGTGTCTACTCTAGACCAAAGTAACCAGACTCACCTGTGCTCTAGCATCGAATCACTGGGCCAACCAGATCCAATGATGATACTACTATGTTAAGCACATTGCCGGTTCACCACCTGATGAGTCTCTCTCTCATATAACTATGTTAATTCAGCCAAAGAAGAAATAACTAAGGAATAAGAATGCAAGAACAGCATAAAATTGACCACCTTATCACGATCTTCATGAATTACTGGTAATTCTAAACATTTGAGCGAAACAAAACAATTAACATAGATCCAACGATACAATCCACAAAAAGCTGCACATATTTTACTCATAAAGACAGACCCCTAATTAAAGTAACGCGATAACTTCTTGATCTGCTTAAGTACTAATTTACCATATGTACTTCAGCAGATGCAACTTCAAGGGAAAAGACTCTGCATCAAAGATAAGTTTTACAAGAACCATAACAAATCAATATATAGCCCAACAATAGTTTACAGAAATGTCACCAAAAAATTATTTGAGAAAATAACATTATTATTCTATAGCAACAGATTAACACCAACAGATTTACAGAACCACTTTATTTTCTCAAAACGGAAAATTGATAAAGAAACAAAGTGATAGGATGGCTGGAATGTTTCAGCTTTGAATGAAAAGATAATGATTTTTCATAAAAAGAATCAGAACACTTGTAGCTCTACCAAAGTATAACTTGTCATATTGTAAAGCTGTAAGGTACTAGAAAGTCACCCTCATTAGGAAATTGTACACGGGAGTTTGCGCCTCCTTTCCCAGAAAGAAAATTAAAGTAAATAGTTAGTAGGTTGTCTTGAGTGTTTTAACAGAAGGGAAGAGACAGAAACATAAATTTTTTCAATTGAAGAGATACACTTAAAATTTGGTTTAAAAGAAGTAAAGTTATTAATAACCTTTCACAATTTAAGCTGTAAGGTCAGACAACACATCTCATCAACCTTAAACCGCAAATATTTTAACATTATCTGCTTTATCATAAAACAAGTGCTATTATTTTCAATACAAGATTTAATTGTACATCTGATTGGCATATAGTACAGCAGGCGAGGAAACCTAAGATCAGCTTAAAAGCCATGTTCTGGCTTTCAGCCCCAGTATTTTCTTGGGATTTTCTGCGAAACAATGAGAGTTAAAGAGCGAGGAAAATGTGCCCAAGTGGCCAGTCTCCTATAGCAGGAATGTATGCTTTTGAATCATAATTAGCATAAAGCCTGCCATAGACTACTTTCCATCAAACAGTCATACTAAATTGTTGTAATGCTGTTTTGCAAGTGATTGCAAGAGGCATTTCTTCACTTTATTCTCTACACTTCTCGCTGTCATTGCAACTATAACATTGTCCTTATCTAATCATCAAAAACTCTCCCTTAACCCTTAACATCAGCGGTTATATTCAAATTAAACTCTTGGCTAGGTCTTCAAAACTTATCACCAAGTAAAATTACTCAGGTGCTATCCAAGAGTTGTGAGAGATCTAGTTAACTACTGCAGATGTGTGGAACTAAACTTCCGAGTAGAGAGTTAATACTGGGACCAATCTTAACGCTGCACTTTACACACAAAAAATTAGATTAAGTGAAAATATATTTCTACTGCACCAACATCGATAGCATCCCTTCACATGCAGATGGTGCAAGAAATCAAATTTGATATCTAAAGCCTTTATCTCAGCACAAACTGAGAAGACCACTCCTGGATGTATAAAAATTCTAAATTTTAAAATAAGATAATCTGCTGATGAATCTAGCAGTATGCAGCACCATAATTAAATTAAAAACAACAAAAGGATCTCAATCCGTTAAACATAACAGGGTAAATAACTCATATGTATAAAAAAAGTACAATTTAGGCCTTAAAGTAAGGAGAAAATAGTGCTCAATATGAATAAAAGAAAATCAGATCAAACATAATTTAAACGGTATAACATGAAGATTGAAAACAGGAAGACGATATTTATAGATCCTGATACAATTGGGAACACCTTGCATAATATTACAGAACGAATAAAATAATAACCGAATAAGATTTGCATAGCTAGCAATTCTACAATAACGAGATATATGAACTCCTTCATCTCGCCAAAATTTTAAGAGGTCCCATCCTCCGAAGTATAATTGATTGTATGATGTCAACAATGGTTACAAGAATAGAACAACAAGCACCTACGACTAACTATATAGCTCACATTGGGCTAGGGATACAACAAAAGAGCAATGATAAAAGATTACCACAATGAGAAGCAAAAGGTGCAAGCAAATTCGATTGTGAACCATAAAATGCAACTATTGCTGAGATCGAAAAATTGAGTTTACCTCTGTTAATCACGTATCCGTAACTCCACTGCATATTCGATACACCGTGCCCTTCAAAATAACTTAACTGCAGATAGAAAGTTTTGGTGTCCATTCCTCAGCCACGCCATAGTCAAGGCTGAGCTCCCTCAGAGGAGGGATGTTTTCCATTGCAAACAACATCAGGTGCGGAAACATTAAATTATTGTGGTCGTATAGCACAAACTGCACCAGAACATTAGGAGTTGAACTGTGGGACATATAACAGGCAACATTCCTCATTTTCGACACATCAATTGCAAAATCCAATGGCGGTACTGGGGGATATGCTGGCCGTACATAGTCCGCAAATATTTGAGACAAATCTCCCCATTCTGCCCATCTATCAGAGAACCGATGCGGATAAACCAAGTTATCACCATTCATTGAAATGACATGAGCCTGTTCCCTTGTAAGCACAACCCCAGTATACTCGCATATAAAAGCACCAGCAGGTATCAAGTCCAACGATCTCACTCCCCAACCTGTTTCCGTCGATCTAAACACTTCCAGTCTACTCTTAAGCCCATGCTGCGTAACCCTATTCCGACACTGTGGCGGACAACGGCAGAACGGCCCACATTCAAACACCACAGGCTTGCCTCTCAAGAGAATCCCATTACTGTCATAAGCAAACTCGCCACCATTCTTCATAGCACAGAAACAATCATCCGTGCAACTCGAAGTACACTCACACCCAGTCCCATTCCCCGATTGGTGAAACGCAAATGGAGGGAACACGGTCCTCACGAGATAGTCATAGTACAGAGGCTCCTGATCAGAGTCTATATCATTGAAAAGCAGAACCGGAAGATTCTCTTTCTGCCTCGAAATATCCAAACTCAGATAACCGACAGGCCTCAATCCCAATGGCTTTGTCCTAAGACCTGCAGCAAACTTAAGAACAGAGCTACCCATATCAGGTTGCCCATCAATTCTCACCAACTTATACTTATAAACCCCAAAACCAGACTTTCCCACATCAAACCAACAATCCAAGATCTTATACAAGCCATCATAAATATAAACCTTAGTTGTAATACTACCAGGGTACTTGATTCCTCTTATAACCCTTATCTCAATCCCATAATGCATACTTCTCTCCAAGGCAAGATTCCCACCTTCCAGCTTCTGATGAACGCTTTGTTTGTTGAACTTGTCCTGTCCACCATGACCTGTATAGATTATCACATCACCGGCATCTTCGTCGTCCTCGTACCCACCTGAAACAATGACACTGGTCGCAATAGGCTCGCCATTGGAGCTCTGGCTCGCGGGGACATAGTCAATCCCGGCTTGGACCTGACCATGCAACCCAACGACGCACAGTTCCATTCTAAAGAAGAACAAATCGCCAATGTAAACCCCAGGGATCGAGCCAACGATCCTCTTGTCCCTGTTGAGCCACAAATCGCGGTCCCTCATGACTGAAGAAGCCCGCAAATCGCCTCGCATCCGCTTAGAACCCAGCCCGAGGCCCTGCTTCTTCACCTCCTCCGCCGCCGATAAAACCCTAAGCGAATCGAATATCATTCTCGTCCTCCTCACGACGTTCCGGAAGTACCTCTCGTCATCGATCCCCAGATTCGTGACGCGAACGAGCTCCGCCGATCTCGGAGTCCGTTTCCTGGGAATCATGGCCTCGGCGACCTGGTTCTGCTCCGGAACGGGGACGATTGCTCGCGAATCGGGGTCAGAGTCCGGAAGTACGCCGCCGTTTTGCTTGGAGAAAGCGGTCCTGAAGAGCTCCGAAATCCGGTGGAACTCCGAGTAGACATTGTTCTCGTCGGTGGAAATGGCGGAGGCCTGGGAGAGAGAAGTGTGGCCGAAACCTTGCTCCGAGAAAAGCGTGAGCTGCTGTTGCTCCTGCTCCTGCTGCTGCTGAGAATTAGGGCTCAGGTTAGGGAAGAACGGGTCCGGAGGAACTTGAACCTCTCCGAGTTGTTGAGTTTGAGATTCCTGGTAGTGAGAGTCAAACGTTTCATCGAACGGCTCGTTCTTCGGCTCGAGCTTCGGAACCTTCAAGGCGATTGCGGTTGCCGCCATCGACGAAGCTTCAGGGAGAAGATTGAGATCCTGAAACGGAAGGAGAGAGCCCATCTGGTGTCGAAAACGAGGTTCAGAGGAAGAAAATATGGTGTTTTACATGAAGATTGGCGAGATTTTGTCAAGGTTTTGCGCAGAGCTTGGAAGGTGCTGTCATGGCGGATTTTGAAACGTTGAGAGAGAGAGAGGGAGTGAAGGAGAGAGGGAGGAGAGAGAGAGAAAGGAAAGCAGGAGGTTTTTCATTTTGTTTTTTCTATTTTTCTTTTAATCTTATTTTTGTGTTTTCTGCCTTTTTTTTAATAGGAATTTCCGAAAAGTAAAAAAATAAAAAAGATGAACGTTGTAGGAAGCTCCACTTTTTGGACGGAATTGCCCCTGATGGACCAAGTTTGGATGATTGAGAAGGAGATTTAGGGCAGACCCAAAATCGTGAAAACGCTAAAGTTGGGTAGTACTGAGGTAATCAGCAATGTTTGAAACCGTTGCGCTCTATTAGTTGGTCACCAATAGGAACATGCCATGTCAGCAGGATAAAAATTTTATTTCAAAAACTGAATGGTAAATAGATTCAAATGAGTAATTTGATTTGAGTTAATGTGATTTGAATTAGGATTTGAATTAGTTATTTAAATTGTTATATAAATTGACGTTTTGATGTGCATTTAAGTTTTAATCTGAGTATGAAATAAAATTAAAATTTGTGTTTAGAGAAGTAGTGAAAATAATTTTTTATTTATCTTAATTTGTTTCTCTCTTCACTAAGAACACAATAAAAAAATAGTCATCTCAATTTGATAACAAATGTAGAAGTTATGATTTTTTTCTTCAAATATAAGAGAGAGAATTTTAGTTTTTATTGTAGCAGAGATATCCGAGTATCAAAAGTTTAAGAGGGTGTCAGAACTCTAAAAACTTAGATTATTGATCCTCAAAGATTAAGATTTTGAGGAAAACACTTACGTATATAAAGAATTCTTAATACTCGAATCCAAATTTAAGTTCAAAGAATCTAAAAATTTCTCAAAACAAAAGGGCCCTTAGTGTTTTGTCAAATTATAATTAACGCTTAACACTCACTAAAAGAAGAAAAATTTTTAATTGTCTAGGGGAAAAAAAGAAACATATATATGTATATATATGTATGTGCGTGCTAGTGAAAGAGCTCGAGCAAATGTTAAAAAGAACAAAAAATAAAAATAAAAATAAAAATAAAAAACACATTTCAAAATGGAAAAAGAAAAAGAAAAAAAATGTTTCAAGAAGAAAATAATCGAAAAACGTTTTGAACATTAAAAAGAAAAAAAAACATTTTGGCTGAAAATTAAAAAAAAACATTTTGTACAAAAAAAGGACAAAACTTTTTAAGTTTCAAACGTCCTCGGAGCACTGTATGACACTTATTTATTATTTATATTATTGTATAAATAATATATGCAGATAAAGATTTTTGAAAGAGAAATATTTGGGAAATTTTTTTTAAAAAAAGCAAAACCAAAAAAGAGGAGGAAAAAAAAGAGATGAGGAAATAGTGATGGCAACATATGAAGTGAAAAAAGAAATAAAGTTGCCCATTATATATATATATATATTTCTTATAGAGGCAAAATGGTGTTTGGTTCAAAGATTATTATCGTTATTATTATTATTAAACTTAAGGTGGGGATTCAAAGGTAAAGTTAGGCGTAGTTTTGTCGTAAATCTATGCTTATTATCCCTTTAGTTCAAAGATTTCAAACATAAGGTTTGATTTAAATTTTAAAAAAAGGATTAAAAATTGTGGTTTAAATTTATTTGTAAAAGAAACATGTCTCATATTGTTTCATAAAAAAAAAAAATCTGAAAACAAAAAAAAGTTTCATTTGAAAATTAAAAAAAAAAACATTTTGCAAAAAGAAACGACGAAACCTTTCAAGTTTCGAGCGTTCTCAAAACACTATACAAAACTCATTCTCTATTTATATTGTCGTACAGATAATATATGCAAATAAAAAGATTTTTAAAAGAGAAATTTTGGAGAAATTTTTTTTTAAAGAAGCAAAATTGAAAAAAGAAGAAAAGAAAAATAGACAAGAAAGTTGTGACAAATTACAATATATGAATTGAGAAAAAATAAAGTTGCTCCTTTTATATATGTATATGTGTATAAATATGTATATATATATATATATATATATATATATTTCTTATTGAGGTAAAATGGTGTTTGGCTCAAAGATTATTATTATTATTACTACTGTTACTGCTACCGCTATTACTACTACTATGATTATCTAACTTGAGGTGGAGATTCACAGGTGAAGTCAGGTGTAGTTTTATCATTAGGCTATGTCTGTTACCACTTTAGTTCAAAGATTTCAAACATAAGGTGTTGATTTAATTTTTTTTTTTTAAAAAGGATTGAAAATTGTGGTTTAAATTTATTTGTAAAAGAAACACTTTATATCTTTTATTTTTTGAATTTTGATTTTTTGCTTTTTCTAAGGTCATATTTTACTTTTTATTTTTTCATCTTTTGCTTTGAAAAAAAGGTGGGGATTCTATTTTGGGCTTTAACATTAAAAGTAGGTGCAGATTTATCGTTAGATTAAGTATACAATCACGTCTTTTTCCTTTTCTTTTTCTTTCTCTTTGCTTTTTGTGTATTTAAAAAGGTGAAAATATATTTTAAAGAAGACATAAAATTACCCTAATAGACTAAAGTTTGCTACTATTTTTTTTTTCAATACTCTCATATAATCCGACATGTAGGGCTCACCTTACTCTCATAGACTGACTCAAATAGCCCTAGTTAGGTTGTTTAGTGTCTTTCTAAGCAACTTAACAATCGAGAACGAGTTAAGGACAGAACCTAAAACATGATAAAATGGGGTAATAATGTAGTAGAGTTGTCAAATATCTGACACTTTCACATGGGAGTAGGACACAACACAACATGTATTTGGCACGATACAATTGTTAGATTGTCCTTGAAAAATCATGTGAAATGCAGAGTAATAATTTTTAAATTTTTTCTTAAAATTTTAAGATACTTTGTTTGATACTATTTATGATAATTGAACAACAAAAAAGAACTTACAGGTTTGCCAATAGCTTTGGATGATCAAGCATTCTAAAACCTTCAGATCTATCATGTTATTCTCCTCCTTCTAAATCAGTTAGTGAGTGGTCACGTGGTGAGATCTTTGAATAATCTTCTAATATCTCCTTCCAACTTTTCTCAACAAAGGTTTTAAGGCTTTAAAGGGAAAAGCAATAAAGAACACAAGGTGGTGACCAGAAAAAAGTCCGCAGAAAATAGAGCCTCTAAGGTTTACTTATAGATATACTGATAGGCGTTAGTTAGAGCAAAATCCCACTAGCATTCTATAGAAAGTCATGCCTACCTTAGTGTAGTTGGCGTGTTTTTTAGTCTTTTAATAGTAAAGTGACAGTTGTCACAACTACCTCCAACTGTATGATCATTATCCATCTAGTATTTGACTGAGATCTTATTTTAGGTCAAACTAAGATATTTTTTATTTTAACTTTTAAAATAAATATCTCCTATGATTTTCTTAGTTATTTATAATATCCAATAAAATAAATAATTATCCTGCAGTTGAAAAAGATATTTTTTTACATTGAGATTACAAATAAATCACATGAAGATCATGTGATAAATTTAAATGTCTTTCACACAGAATTAGCACCACATGCATTTCCAGAGTATAATGTGTGGTGCCACACATAGTCCAGTTGGACCGCTATATGAATTTACAATTCTACCCTTATAGATAGAAATAACCAAAGAAGTTTCCATTGACTCATCAGAAAGAATATTATGGAGCTAGCAAGGGGGCCCAATGAACATATATAATTTAAGCTCCAATGATTATTTATAATTTAATTATCTCATAATAAACTAATCCTTTCAGATGCATCAACAGGTTCCTAGACTTTGTAGTGTACATGGATTCTATTTTATAACTTATCGCATTTTGCCATGATTTAGAATCAACATCCACCATAGCTTGGCTATAGGACATTGGATCATCAACATTGTCATCAGAGACAACTACATTAGCCTCTCTAATTCCCATGTATCGATCTCGTTGTCAAACAACCCTCCCACTACAATGTAGCGTCCTTGTTGTTGTTCTAAAAATGTAATCTCGTTTTCATCGGCTGGTCTCATAGAGTGATTACATCACTCTCATGTGTATTTGGGACAATCTTATTCTCTTACTAATTCCTCAAAGATGACTTTACTTAAAGGTTTGTAGTCCTTCATATATTTTTCTTCAAGAAATGTTGCATTTATAGAAATAAACACTTTGTTCACTTGAGTATTATAGAAGAAACCACCACGTGTACCTCTTGGATACCCTACAAATATGAATACTTCAATGTGCGATTCTAACTTATCCACCTTTGGCTTCCTAACATGTTTTAGACACCCCCATATACGTAAGTGGCATATACTAGGTTTATACCCAGTCCACAATTCATGTGGTGTCTTAAGTACAAATTTAGAAGGAACTAAAGTAAGCAAATACATTATTGTTTACACATCATATCCCTAAAAGAATGTTGGGAGTGATGAATAGCTCAACATTGATCTCATCATATCAAGTGGCATCCTGTTTCTTCTCTCTATAATGCCATTCTACTTTGGCATCCCTGGTGCAGTGAGTTGTGACAAAATTCTATTGTCTTTAGGATGATCTCTAAACTCATCATCTTGATATTCTCCACCTTAATTCGATTGAAGTATTTTGATTGGCTTACCCGATTGCTTTTCAACTTTTGTTCGGAATTCTCTAAACTTTTCAAAGGTTTCTAATTTTGGTGCATTAGGTATGCGTATCTATATCTAGAGTGATCATCAATAAATGTGATGAAATACTCATATATCCTCTACATGCTTGTACATTTATTGGACCACAAACTTTTGATTGCACTAACTCAAGAAGATCCTTGGCCCTATATCCTTTAGCTGAAAAGGATCTCTTGGTCTAAAATTCATAGGTTAATATAGGTTGGATCCTTAACTCCTAAAGAGGTTCGTTCTTAACTATTCTTTCTATCATGTTTTGGTTAATATGACCTAATCTAGGATGTCATAAATATATATCATCTTGCATCTTTTGTCTCTTAGGACATGGTTCAGCTTGTTGCTCGGTTTCAATGTTATATAATGAATAGGAACAAGGAGTTATAACATATAAAGTGCCTTTAATACCATCAAAACATATCAAAACATTATCCTCAAAAATAAATTTTTCATTAAAAGGGATAAAATATGATTGTTTTGACAAAGCAAAAATCGAAATCAAATTCATGTTTAAACCAAGTACATAATAGCAATCATTTAAGAATAAAAATTTATTGTTCCTAAAATAGAGTTTGACGACTCCTACTATAATAGTTGAAATTGACTCCCCTGTGTCTATTGTGACCTGAACTCTCTTTCATGTAGCTTTCTTGTTTCTTGAAACCCTTGCCAAGAAGTACAAATATAATTAATGGCTCCAGAATCTACAATCTAAGTATTAGTAGATTTTTCCACCGAACTTGTTTTAAAGAAAAGTACCGTGCCTTTCTTATCTTCTCTATTGCAATGGCAACTTTTTCCATTGCATTATGGGTTTTCAACTTCCTTAGCGGAGTCCTTGATGACTTCAACAATGTCTCTAATTGCACTTCCCTGGCCAACTTTTCACAAAGCTTTCATAAGTGCAAAGATTGCTCAACAGATTAGGAATGTTATGATTCTTCATATTTATTATGTAACTTATCTTGAATTCCCTAAAGGTGATAGGCTGTGATTTTAAAATCATGCTGACACACATGGCATCACTAATTTGAGCTCCATCACCTTGTTCACTAGTCTAAGGATCTTTAAAACATGATCCTCCATTGATAAAGTAGGTCTTATTTTGCAATCCAGAATAGTGCGAATAACATCTTGCCTAGCTTTGATGTTTTTCAGCTAGCTTTGATGTTTTTCAGCTAGCTTTGATGTTTTCAGCTCCATATAGTGCTTCCACAAAGTCCATCATCTCAATGGCATCTCTGTATTGTTCAAATACAAGCCCAAATCTAGTGAAGGAGATGCCATGATATAGAACTGGGCAATCTCATTTGAATACAGTCATTGGTTATAATAGTCTTTTTTGCTTTCAAATGCTCTAACTCTTGGATCTAGTGGATATTATTCATGAAACATATAGATGTGTTTCTCAGCAATAACACAGCCAATTGAGTGCATATTTCTAGTCGACAAAATTTTCGTCGATCAATATGTTTTTAGTCAATAATAAAGGTAATACATTAAAGGCCAGTAAACTGAAAATAAAGTAATAGACATAATTAATAAATTTGTACATATCATATGAGACAATTATAATTTAGTAAACTGCATATAAAGCAACAAACCAAAAATGCATGGATGTATGAAACCTAAGAATATACATCACTACAATGGTTAACACCAGTATTCATGCATATATGGATCATTGAAGGCAATCTTGCAGCTCACTTACCATGCCAAGACATTCCTGATTGATCTAGTCACTTAATATTTCATATTCGGCTATCTTAACTACCATATCTTTGGCCCATAACCTTAGTCAGCAAGAACTCGTTCAGTGAGTATACTTATATATTCTTGTTGAGTGCTTAACCATCATTTCGGACCTTAGTGATTTTCACCCATTAAGTGTCGCCGTAGGATCGGTCAGTCGTAAGCTAATAATCAATTAGGAAAATGATTCTTTTAAGAAGGCAGATAAAGATTGGCAAACACAACTCATGTAGAGAGCATGCCACTCATCACTCTTCTCATGCCAACAATGGAGACCATGGGATTGTCACATAAAAGACTCATCCAATAGAACCTTTCATTATGGGACTTCTACACCCATGCAATTTTTTTTTTTTAATTTAGGTTTCTTAAATCCATTTAACTTTTAAATAAATTTAATTTGTAGTTTTAACACAACTAATCATATTAGAGTTCTAAAACTATATGATGCATGAACATGTTATTATGGGTAGCATTCACTATCCTACATTGCATGTTATCAATAATTATAAATATAGCAATCAAAGCATATAAAATAGGTTATCAATTATAATAAAAATGCACATAACTGAATGCAACTGTAATACTGTGGTTCCACCTAAAAAGAAAGAAAAATAAAAGGAAAATTGTGACAATCTTTAAGCCACCATCTTCTTTGTTGTAGTCCTCTTTTGCTTATGTTTGATTTTGCCATCCCTTTGATTAAATTACTCGAGTGTTAAAACTTTTTTAAAGCTTTAATTTCATTAATTTTAATTCCAATTCTAAATATAAATGATCTCAATTAATTAAATATTAAAATGATTTTAATCTCTTTCAAAATGATTTCAAATCATATTAATTTTAATTAATCATGAAATTTAATTATGAATAACAGTTATCTAATCATTAAATTTCTCCGAATATTGATTCAGTTAATTAAAATTTTTTTAAAATCTAAATTAGATCTTAAAATATTTCCATAATCCAATTCAAATCTCCAAGATTCTATTTGGATAATTTGTAACCTCTTTCAAGTGTGGAAATCATTAGCAATTGTTTGAAAATACCAAAAATTAATCTTGCATCAATTTAAATTTTCATAATCAACAGTTTCAATCTCTTTAAAATTTAAAGCACATGTAGCAATGGAGGAAGTCCAACCTAATAAAGCCCTAGCAACACGGCCATGGCATGGCAAGAAAGCCCCAAGAGTGCTAGTCGTGTAGGCCCAACGACTGCGCTAGGCTCGGTTTGGCTCAAGCCTTGCACGTCCAAGGGCAACATTGTGCGCTTGAGGTCAAGCGTTACAATTAGTGCCAAGCCGAGCCTTGCTCCCTTCCGCTGGGCGCAACAAGCCTCCGCTCCGTGCATGTGGCATGTGGACTCGCCACCGGCCACACCCAGGTGGTCCTGTTATGGTTTTTCTCAAAAACCGTTTAATTTATTGTCCGACAAGAAATTGAATTAGAACCACATTAAAATTGGTAAAAATACTAAAATTAAATAAAATTAAACACATTGATTATTTCTATCATCTTGAACTTTAAGTGCCTCCATGGCTCCATCTTCAAAAATAATTACATAGAAAAATTGTATACCGTTTTTGGCTTACAAATAATTCTAGGAAAGCAATAAACAGCTAGTAAAAAAATTACGGTGATGATAGACCAACTCTCTAGCAAATTACACCTAAGAATAATAATACAACCAAATCTCTAAAGGAACCATAAAAATTAATGGCAACAAAAATATACATCTCATGTATATTTTATAATCACATATAGAATGTAGAGTGCCATCTCTCTAAATATAATTATCATCTGTCATCTCTCTAAATGAAATTATCATATAAATAAACCCATATACATCACATGTATATGATAAAAAAGATTGCAAAAGACAATTGTTGTATATAACATAATCATGAGTCGGCTTTGATACTAGTTGTTAGGTTGTTTCCAAAAAATCATATGAAACACAATGGAATAGGGTTTTTAAATTTTTCTTAAACATTTAAGATCATTCTCATAATGCTATAGACAATAATTAAATAAAAAGACAATTTTAGAGGTTTGCCAATAGCTCTAACTGATCAAATATTTCAAATGTTCAAATCTTCCTTGCTATTCTCCTTCTTTGGATCAACAAATGTGTGAATACAAGTGAGATCTCTAAGATAATCTCCTTATTATCTCCTTTCAATTTCTCTCAACAAAGGTTTTTAAGACTCTAAACGGGAGACGAATAAAGAACACAAGATGGAGGCTAGAGAAAAGTCTGCAGAAAATAGAGTTTTTAAGATCTATTTATAGATATACTGATTAGAGTTAGTTGGAGTAGAATCCCACTAGAATTCTACAAAAAAATCATGCCTAACTTAGGGTAGTTGGCCATGTTTTTCAGTCCTTTGACAATAGATTGACACGTGTCACAACTACCTCTAACTATGTGATATTGTATCCATGTAGTATCTGAGCGAGATTTGATTTTGGTTCAAATTGAGATATTATTTATTTTAACTTTTAAATTTAATATATTTCATGATTTTCTTAATTATTTATAATATCCAATAAGATAAATAATTGTCCTGCATTATCTTTTTTAACCTTTGGAAAACATATTTTTCCTACACTAAGATTAAACATAAAATCATAAGAAGATCATGTAATAAATTTAAATCTTTTTCACATGAAATTGGTGTCACATATATTCCCAGAGTATGGTGTGTTGCGCCATACACAGTCTAGGTAGACCACCATGTAAATTTACAATTTTGTGCCTACTAGAAATAATCCAAGAAATTTTAATTGACCCATCTAAAAGAATATTATGGAGCTAATAAAGGGACCTAATGGACACATATAATTTAAGCTCTAATAATTATTTACAATTTAATTATCTCATAATTAAATTAATAATAATTATTAACTCCGATTTGCGCCACTACTGGAAACAAAAGTTGCACTCTTAAATTATATACATTAATGATATGAAACCTTAAACATTAAATGTTGATAATAAGATCGTCCATTGACATAATCATTTGCCATATGATACCCTTCATAATAATATTCATAATTAAAGATAGGTTTATAGTCTTCCTTCTCTAATTACTTTTTTATTCATGAGCGTTCTATTAATTGTCTAATTGAAGACCTTTATATGAACAAATTATAAATGACGATTTAGGTAATATAATATCCCATATCAAATAGCGAGTGGTCTTCACCCAAGTTCCTAAATTAATACCCATATAAATATTATCTTATCATCCTATCTAGTAAGAGCTATGGATTTCATATCTGTGAGTAGTATTTTTAGCTACCTATAATACTATGTCTCCAATATGCTAGATATTTGATCTTATATTTATTTATCTCACCCATTAACAATCACTTTAGGATTAAGGTCTGATCTATATAAAGATCAATAGTGATAAAATTCCAATTTCTTGTCACAGAATTACACAAGTAATTAAAATCTATCTTGGTCTAGGTTTAATGTGTTCTAAACACATTGTTGACTCTATCCAATAATCATCACATTACTATAATCCGAATAAAATTATTCCACTAGAGTGGGAATAGACAACATCACAATCTTAAGGAAGGTCAAGTGTCTAACTTTATCCACTGATTATAAACCAAAATTTATGCTAAGTACACACAATCATATCTTATGTATAATGAATACTTCATATTACATGATTATGGTCCTTTATAAGTATTGTAACCTTTATGATATTTGCATAAATATACACATCAACATATATATATATTGGTGAATAGTGGAATTTATTTTATTAGTCATGTAATACTTTACATCTTATAATGTCATTGTTAATTTATACTATGCTATAAAAGTACCAATTTTAAGAATAATATGTTAATCCATAGGGCAATGACAATGGATTATGCTAGGCTTAAGTGTTGAGCATGTGGGCTAGAACACGACACGATACAACATGATAAGACATGGTGGCACATTAGGCTTAACATATTTGGCATGCAAATTATTTACATTGATATTTGATATATCTCTTTGTTGATTTACAAACAACTTATAATATAATACGTGAAAAATAAGTTATTTATATCATTAGACTTTTCTTCTTGCTAATTGTTGTCAATTAATGGAGCAACTTTAAAGTATAAACTTTGACAATTGATTCAATGGGCCAATAAGAGATGGAACACATCCCATAAAAGCATGGCCAATTAACCTTATCAGGACAATACCTTATCGTACCAATATGGAAAGATTTGTAGGCCAACACGATACGATACAAATAATATAACGAGTTGTGTTAAGCATAGTACAACAATACAATGGTACATGATAATGCAACAATATTGGAAGCAAAAAATCTTATTTTCCCCTTAAAAAAAAAACTTATTTTTATTAGTGTCCAATCATATATGTCGAGTTATTGAAAGATAAAAATAAATTTACATATATGGAAAAAGAGTAAAAGCAAAATCGTATTTTTTTTTTTTAAATAGAAAGCAAAATTGCTTTGTTATTCTTAGGTCAATGACTTTTAGTGGAAGTTAAATCAAAGGACAGCATAAGAAACTGTATCATAATCCCTTTAGAAGTGGTAATGCTCTCACTCGTAAAGGTAGCGCAAGAAAATATTGAGGTTGTGTATCAAGACGAAGTAATGCTGTAACGCCCCGAAATTTATTTAATGTTAATGTAATGTAAATGATGAATTAGTGTGCCATAATTAATGTTTTAACATTAATTAGATTATTTGGTTGGATTTTGAATTTTTGGTTGTTTTGTTAATTTGATGAATTCAAATGATTTCATATTATTTTAAAATGATGTTTTGAGCTTTAAAACACAACAATTTGTAAAATGTTAAAAATACTCCGTTTAACAAAACCGTGGGCGGCACATGGTTTTCGCACAGTAAAACCGCCCACCGTTTTCCTCTATTTATTCTCTCTCTTCCTCCTCTCTCCTCACTCTCTCCGGTTTCTCTCTCTCTTCATTCACTCTCTCTCTCTCTTGGTCTCTCGGCAACCCTCTCTCTCTATCTCTCTCAAAATTTTGAAACCCAATTTCGAATCCAAGCTTTGGGTTAGCAAGGAGGAAGCTCGGGGACGTGATTTGGCAGCCAAGAACGCGGATTGAAGTTTCGATTCGAGGTTAGATTTGAAATTTCTAAACTTTTTATAAAATTTTCAATTTTGTGCATTTTTGAAATCTAAGTTTGTTTAAGCTTAGAAAGCATTGGATTTGAGTTAAATGAACTTAGAACAACTAGAATCTAAGCTTAGATTGAAGAAAAACGGATTGAATTCGAGATTTTTCATTTTTCCTCAAATTTTCCTATTTTTGGATTTTTGTGTTTGAATCTTGTTTAAATGAGTTTTAAAGTGTCTAAATATGTTTTTCTACCATCTATGAATGTTTTCCATGCCTGAGATTTGAGAAAAACAGGTTAAAATCAAGATTTGGGTTTTGGGGAAATCGAAACTCGTGGCTGGAATTTCTGGGTTTTCCCAGTTCGGCAGGCCGAAGTGCGTGTTCGGCAGGCCGGTGTTCTTCAGTCTGGCAGGCCAAACCTGGATGTTGTTCCGCCGACCGAAGTTTGCTTCCGGCAGGCCGAACTGTGCAGTTCGGCAGGCCGAAGCAAGGAGTCCGGCAGGCCGACCGAGGCATGGAAATTTTTGTGATTTTCACCTGTTTTCACTGTTTTGAACCCTAATTTAAGTCCCAACCGTATAGGATGATTTTAAAGGTACAAATGGCATACTAGGACATCATGAAATGGTTTAGTAACATAGAATGTCTCGAACTAGATATTGATCGACTTAGTTGGTATCTAGGATCGTTCGTGGTACCGCGGAGCTACGTATAGCGGACCGGGATTACGGTGTGGGGCACCGGTACGGGTATTGAGGTAGGACTTCTACCCCTTCCTTGGCAGCCTAGTTTCAAAATGATTTGGCTTTGAAAATGATTTCTATTAAAATGTTTTCATTGGTTGTTTGAAAATGAATTTATCGGTTATATTTTAATATACCGTGAACTGAAATGAACTTCTTAATGAATGTAAATGACAACACTCGGTAATTGGGTTTGAATGATAATGATAATAAACACATAGGCATGATGCCATATCAGAGATCGGGTCGTGTAGCGATCGACCTTAGGGGCAGGTCCCGAAACCCAGCTGGGCCACTACGGTGGTGATATCATGGTTTGCCTAGGAAAAGAAAAATGGTATTTTTGATTGTGCGAGTAGACTGTTCTGGGTCAGGACGGTTCTACTCAATTTATTTATTTAAGGTTTCTCTTGAGTACTCCTAAACAATGAAATGTTTCTTTAAATTAAATTATTTTATAAAACATAGTCCTACTGAGCCTTTCGCTCACGTTTTATTTGTTTTAAATTTCCCCCTCTAGGTGGTTTTCCATTTAGGTTTGGAGAGGATTCTTCGGACCGAACTCAGAAGCAATAGGAGGATTAATTTATATTTTGTATCATTTAATCAAGGCATGTAAGATTTTAACTTTATTTCTATCATGGACTGTGATTGTATTTATGATATTGTCAGTACCATGTGTGTGCACAAGTTGTGGGTCTGTGGGACCCATACTCGCGGCTTTATTGTTTTAATATTTATTCGTTTAATGTTTTAAATTGTCTAATGTATATGAACTCTTTCCAAAGTGTTTTAATGAATCCCACCTTTTATACTTAATTCAACCTCTTAAACTCTGGATTTTAATTAAATTCTCTTTTAATTAACTTAAATAATCCGCCACGTCACCTCCCGTACTCCGGGGCGTGACAAATGCATTAGGTCAAAGTCGCACATTTTGATTAGGTTGAGGTGAGGCAACAAGACGAGGTGAGGATCAGTTACCTTCTAGAAGAAAGAAAGAAAGATCGTGAAAAAAATGCAACAACACAATTGTAAAATAGGACATCGTCTCTCAAAATTTATGACGGCTTATCACATCTAACAAACAATCAGTAGTGTCCAAAGGTAGTAACTTTAAAACCAATGAGCTAACAACTAGAATGAGTTTCTTTCCCAAAAACCACTCTTAATGTGGTTTTTATAACTAATGAAAGTCTCTCCCATTAAGCAACCTTAAGTTTAAGCTCTAGCTTGATTGGTCGCTTAATTTTAAGCTCTAGCTTAATTGGAGCATTAACATTGAGCTCTGTTGTGGGATATCTCGACGGCCTAAGGCACACAGGTGAGATAAATAAAAAGCCCAACTCAGCCTATTAAACTTGAATGAAATGAAGGTTGATATAACTTCAAAGCTCGCCACTCTAGAATTAAGTCAAGCTTAAATAGTCTTTGTATTCTCCGTATGTTAGTGCACCCGTACTTCAAAGACATACAAGCATGGGTAAGGCCAACAGTCGAGATAGTGAGCCTGAAATTAAAACCACTAACCTGAGACTCGATGCACTTTCTGCACATGCAAAGACACCATGCGTGAATAACATGGGCTGACGTAGAATATGGAGATTTCTACTGCCAATATTTTAATCACTCTCCCATAATGTATCAATAATATAAATGAAAAAGGTGGAGACAATGAGGGGTAGGATTCTAGATAAGTGTAATAATAGAAAAACACAAAACTCTCTCTTCTTTGAAACACACTTTTTTTATTTCTAGAAAATTTGTGTATTGTATACAAACAATAATAAGATCAAAACTACAGTAGACATAGCTCATTTTAAGAGTGAACCACTATAAAATTCCCGTCTCTTCCTATTTTTATCATGCTTTTCATGTTTTTAATGCATTAACTAGTGGGCACCATGAGTGATTGGTGAGAATAATTACTAAGATTATTGTTGATTAATTTACAGTATCAACAATTGACGCTAGAAGGAAGGCCTTCATCTTTGAAGAACGAACAACCAACATCATCGGATAATCAACAATCATCATGGTGACTACTCATACCAACTATATCAAAGCAAACACCAACAATTCCCTCACCTAGGGAGGAACCAAATTAATTGGAGGTAGCAGAGGATCAACAAAAGGCAGACAACATTCACGGACCACCTTACTAGAGCAAAAGGTGGACAGAATAAGTAGACTACTCGAAAAAATCTCGACGACCTTGGATGGTTTTCAAGGTGGTAGCCTTCCAAGTGATGACCTAGAAGACCTAAGGGACCCATCAAGAACCCAAAGAGGCAGCCAAGGTAACCCTGAGGGAACCACCAAGACTGAAGGTGGCCAACGGGGAAAGACTAGTTCAATGGGTAGCCATGAATAAAGGATGAGAGCAGAACAAGCTCGGCTTCAAAAAGCCAGTTTGTCAAATCAACAGAGGCAAAACATAGGTCTACCTCCTCTTCCCTTTAGACGTGAAACTAGACTATATGCGTCTTCGGCATCGACTGCAGGCGACATAAAGGACCAACTAGAAGGAAAGGATCTGAGGGATCACCTACATGCTAGAAGAGATGCATTTAGGGGAAATGACCACGATGCGGTCGACCAACTAACTGTTGACCAACCATCAAATAGCTAACAAGTCGACCCTAACATAATAGCTCAGCACATAAACTAGTAGATCCAAACAATTTTGGGACTCTTTGCTGACAAGATTAAACAACTAACAAGCCATGTTGGAAATTTGGAAGAGAAGCTTGATATTCACCACGGGGCAGAGATAACCTGTATGACCTAGTTTACACCTTCCATCATGGAATTATCGCTTCCAAAGAGGTTTAAACCTCCTCAGATGAAACCTTACGAGGGACTCATAGACCTCGACGACCATATTGAAATTTATGAGTCGGGACCAGCAAGAAGATGGTTCAGAACATTGAAGGTAGGAAGCAAAACCTGCTTTTAGGACTTAAAAGGTGGCTTTCCTCAATCAATTTGTAAGGGTGAGATCCCTAGCACCAGCTAAAGAGAAAATGAGCTTCCTCACTCAAGGGCCAAATGAATCCCTGAAGGATTGGCTTGTGAGATTTACTAAAGAAATGGTTGCTGTAACACCCACCTATTTTTATGTAATGGATCATGTTAAGTTAGTAGCGATGTCGAGGAAATTTTTATAATAATTTATGTTATATGTTATGATTTATGATTTTAATGTTACTAACTATTTATTTCAAGTTCTATGACAGGTGACGACCACATGGAATCGTTGTGTCAAGTGTTCATGTTAATTTTAAAGTAGGTTTAATTATGATGCAATGATGACTTGAATGCTGTAGTGTATGGTATTTTAAGGACAGTTCGGCAGGCCGAAAAGTCTGCTAAGAATTGATAGGCCGATGGAAACCATCAGCAGGCCGAAATTCATGGAGTCGGCAGGCCAAACTGTGCAATCGACAGGCCGATGGCAGCTGACGAGCAATCAACAGAAATCTCTCCAAATTTATGGCTGAGATAATTATGTTAATTGGGTGATTAATTGGCATATTTATGGATTAATTTCCTCATTTAAGGAAATAAAATGTTTGACTTTGCATTGATTGGTATTGTTTTAAATGGTTTCCTATTTTAGAGGGGAAAAATATGGTAAGTGAGACTAATGGTTTTGACTTTCCCTCTTTGCTCTCCTTCCTCCACGCTAATTAGCCATCATTTAGTCAGAAAATTTTTGACTTAATGAAGAGTTTTAACTCTCCTTCTTTTTACGTTATGCTCATTAACATTACGTTAAAATTTTTTTTAACGTTCTTTTTCTCCATATCTCTCTTCCTCTCACGTCTTCCCTTTCATTCATTCTGAGACGTTTTTTTTTTCTTATTTCATCTCTTCTTTTTCTTTTCTCCACGAATTCTATTCCTCCTTTCTCTCTTGAAAATTCTCTGCAAGAAATTGAAAGAAAAATTTATATTTTGGTTGGTTAAATTCAAGGATTTTGAGAAGAAAATCTTTTAAGCTAAGGACTCATTTTTCGGTAATTTTGAAAAGTATTTCTCCTCCTCAAATCGTCTGCAGTATCTTTGTCTAGGTATTGTGTTTTGTTCTGAATTCTTAATATGATGTTCATATGTGTTATGTTAATGTTCTTCTAAGTTTCACGTTATTTCGATGTTTCTATAATAAGTTATGAATTTTCTATCATCTACCTCTCACAGTAAAATATTGTTGTTTAATTATGATGCATGAAAATGTAATTTTTGTTCAAGGGATAAATGAATGTTGTTTTTCACGAAATTTGGTAAGAATGTTCATGTATATGTTATGTCATGGACTGCAAAGTTTGGTAATGTTTTGAAGAGTGTATTCTATGTTATGAAAATTCTATGAGATTAGGTCAAGAAAACTGTTTTAACAATGTTAATTTTTGGATTTTCGTTTTATGAAATGTTTTATATGTTTAAATAATTTTATTAATGATGAAATAAGTTTATGATATTTAAATGTATGATAATAAGATGTTGGTATGAATTTTAAAATTTAAAATATATGTATTTTAATTGTTAGAATATGTTTTCAAAAGATTATTCATCTACCTTATTATTATTGTTGGCAGATTTCATGTTTGAAATGTATGGGTTGTTTTTGATGATTATAGTTAAAGATGCATGTTATTAATTATGTTTGTATGAGATGAATGTATATGTGATGTAATATGAATGAATGTTATATTTTATGATAGTAAGTATTAATTTTTTTTTTATCTTTAAATGAATAAATGGCATGAACACGTAAAGGAACGAGCACATCAAGACCGCGGCGTCGTCACCAAATCATATAAGGTTAAGTAAGCTAGTTTTAAAGTAAGTATATTCTCACCTGCAACATGATATGCTTTTATAAGGTTTGAAATTATGTTCTTAATGATGTTTATTCTATAATGATTTTATGATGATTTTATTTAAAGATTTCTTATGAAAAGTTTCTATGTTCAAAAGTTATGCATATATGATGATGACATGTTTCAAAGTATGAAAGTTATGTATATATGTATCACCTAATAAGTGTTGCACACCAATGTTATGTTATGATAAGTTATGATGTCATGTTTGGTTTAGGATTAGCTACCCTTTTCCTCTCATGACGGCGTGCCTATAATGATGTTTATGGTGCAATACTTGGGCCCTTAAGATAAAATTGAATAAGTTTGAATATGGTCAAGTAATGAAAGATATATTTCTATGAAATTATGCTTAATGCATTTTTATGATATGATGATGATGATGTATATAAAATGTTTTTTTTTTTAATTGTGAGAATTATATGTACTTACTAAGCATTAGCTTGTTCAAGTTTATGTCATGTTGCAAATAAGGGTAAGAAAGTCATAGACTAAGCGGAGGATATGGAAAGGCGTGTGAGTTAAGCATGATGAATTGTAACCGGAAGAACGCCAAGAAGAAAGTTTATATGAGTTAAATCAAGTTTTATATTTTGGACATATTTATTCGTTTTAATTTTTAAGAACACAAGAACTATGTTTAATATTTTATTTTATCATTTTAAGAATTTGATCTTCCGCGTTTTGAGAGTTAAATCTGTTTTACAAATTAAGTTTTCTAAAGGTTTATGGCTCTGTCGGCTTGCCGAACATCATTGGTCGGCATGCCGATGTTTGTATACTCGGCCTGCCGATCACATATTCGGCCTGCCGAATGTTGATAGGTTTTTAAAGCCCTGATTTGCAGAGCCTCTACTAGCCTGCCGGTTGACGATCTCCGACCTGTCGATCATGATCGGCCTGCCGAAGTCCCAAGTTTGGCCTGCCGAACTGCGGGAGTATTTAGCTTTTAAATGATGTGATGATTTTATAAGTTATGATATTACAATTTGGTATATCCATTTTATTAAAGCAAATTTATGATTAATTTGAAGTGTAATTGAATTAATTATGGTATGGAATAAGTTCATGTTGTTTTTTTTTTTAAAAAATGTATGAATGGATCCTAGTTACGTTTTCCTTAACTATGTTTATATTTAAAGTTCAATTAAGTATGTAATGTAAGACATGAAACGACATTTGTGGCGTCCATAAGGGGGACGTTACAGTTGTAACGGGTGAAGTCTCGAAAGATGTCGCCTTCATGGGTGGCCCTAAGTAGCATGCAGACATCATTCCTTGTTGGAATGATCTCGACCGCAAAAGGCCCAAAACATACGAAGAGTTCCTAGAAAGGGCCGGAGGCTACAACAACCAAGAAGAGGTCAAGGGTCTGGCCTTTGGAAAGACAATGGAGGCATCATTAGTAATGCTCAAGCTCCAAGGGATGGACGTAAGAAGAGAGCCAACCCTCATAAGTATGATGGCTCGAGGTTACCTACTTACAACCCCTTGCCAATTCTCTTAAATCGAGTTGTTATCATGGATAATAACAAGTGGCAAAGACAAGTAAGTAGCAAAGTGTTGGAAACAAAGTGCGCAGCGGAATTTTAAAAATTTTCATCAGAGTATTTTCCAAAACACAAGTTTGACATGTTATATGTATAAATTAAACAGATCTTACTAACCTCAGTGTGCCGAAGAACCTCCGCGACCTATGTAGAGAAGTAACGTTCTAGAAGAGCCTCAACTAACTGGTCTTCTTTGCTATTCTCTATCCACAACCGGAGTGAGTGTGGGCTCACACGTACAGCTCTTCCACCGGTGACTCTCCTTCCAACCAACAGAGAGAACCCAAAGCTAGTGCTCGTGATTTGTGAACAAAAGCTCTCAGGGAGTTTTTAGATGCTCATTAGAAGAGTATCACTCTTAATCTCTCAAATTGATCTTAGTAAATCATTAGACTCACTCCCTTTTTATACCTATTGGTCCTAGGGTCAGTCCATATCAGATTAGGTCTCAAAAAATCGAAACAGAATCAAGTTCGGATCAATATATGATAAGATACGCGTGAAAAATGTGTAATCTTATGTGCGCTGATAGGCAGGCCGAACAGCCCAGTTCGATAGGCCGAACACGTCATCCGGCAGGCCGAACTGCCGAGAAAAAATCTCCGCGAATCTTTTATTTTCCACCCGAGATTCTAAAAGATAAAGTCTCAGTTTTGATTCAAATAGCCCAATAGAAAAGATATCTGATCAAAACAAACTTTATCAAGATAATCTCTAAGAAAATAAATTAATTCACAATAATTCTACAAGTTTATCTTGATCCAATTTATCCAAAATTAAATCAACCGATAAACAGACAAGAATTATCTGATCACAATAATTCAACAAGTTTATCTTGAACTAATTTCTTACAAAATTAATTCAACCAATAAACAGACATGAATTATTTGATTCTTACAAATTTTAAACCAATCTGATAAATCCGACATAAGTCACCAATTATTGGAAAAGCACGCCGTGTCGTTACAGGATTTTGTGAGCTAGCAAAGGGGACCAAAATGGACCTATAAAGTTCAAGCTCATGATAATTATGAAACCCAATATCCCAGATATACATTTCACAATTATCAACTCCAACGCTACTCCACTAAAAGCTTGGAGCTGCACTCTCGAACTTTATAGAATTACGAAGCTCGTGTAGCTAAGTCTCCATGACATATCATAGTGTATCGTATCCCTATATGATCATCCATAATCGGCTTAAGGACAAGTTCTGTCTTACCTTCCCGATTATTATTTTTTTTATCTTACGTTCCATTGTCTCACCATTAGAAAACTTACCATCCAAAGATAGTATACCATTCGGTTACACCTATGTATCCAAATGGTTGAGCGCTCCAGTTTTCCAATTACAGGACAACGCATATAAGAGGATATCATTACTCCTAAAGAGGAGCTATGGATTCCATATCTATGAATAACAAGTCTACGCTATCAAGAGTCATGCCTCTAACGTACCGGCATGCATGCCACTATAGAGATGTGGGAGTCACCCATTGGTACATCAAAAGACACAAGTCGAGACAACGGGCCCATTATTCATCTCAGGATTAAGATACAATACAAATGATTGTCTAAAGTGAATCGATTTGCCAAGACAAAATTATTAATCCAAATCAATCTACTTTATGTCCCGATCCAACACATCGTCACCTATGACAACGTGCCAATGTTTCTATTCATGGAGTCCAACTCCGATGGTCAAGACAAACCATCTCCCAAAAGGGATATATACAACATAACAATCTTTACATGAATAAAGCGCCCAACTTTATTCCCTCGATTGCGGATCATATGTTTTAGACCATCACCTTAAGAATCGTGTCTTCCGCATAATCAGTCCATCATATGCCCAACTCTTAAGGTTTAGACTGACAGTCTCAGACTACTGTTTGCTTATCATACATTCAACAAATATGAACGTAAAGAGGATAATATTTGGTATATTTATAAATGAATAAATTCTTTATTGATAAAAATGTCTCCAAAAACGTATTACATTTTTACTCCTTAGAGCATACATGTCTAACACAAAGGTCGGCCTCAACAAAGGTACGACAATTACCACAGCCTCACTGCTCCAATTGATGATATCTTCCACCAGATTAGTGACCAACCCTATCTCCAACATCCTCCCCTGATGAAATGAAGCCTAAACAAGCAAAATCAGGCCAAGTATTGTAGGTTCCATGGTGATGTGGGACACTAAACCAGTGAGTGTATGAGCCTAAAGGACAAGATAGAAAGGCTAATAAGGGAAGGTTGGCTGCAGAAGTATAAGGCAAATAAGAGCAGGAGGAGCGAAAAGGGAGGTTGCCCAAACAACCAGAGAAATGATTAACCTCGTTCTAATGGAGACCGGTAGCCAACTGAAGATTATAGACCCATAGGTGTGATTTGAACATTCTACAAGGGACCATACCCGAGTGGTGATTCACGTAGGCCCTAAAAGAATTATGCTCGAGAGGCGAGCGAGAACTTGAAGAACAGGTTTGGAATGTGTCGACGAGCAAGCTTTCCAAGACACCGAGTATGACAAAACAAAAATTACTTTCTTAGAGGCGGATGCCTACGGGGTCCATTTTCCACACAATGACGCCTTGGTGGTCGAGGTTATGATTGGAAATTACACTGTGTACCAAATTTTGGTAGATAATGGAAGTTTCATCAACAGCATCCACTCAGATTACTTGAGCAAAATAGGAATCTCCCTGAACCAGACGACAACGAATTCTTGGCCACTGTAGGGGTTCATTAGGGATAGTGTAATGCCATAAGGAATACGCTTCCAGTTACAGTGGGAGAGAAACCAAGGACTACAACAATCATGTCCAACTTCCTAATGATGAAAGGTGGAAATTAATACAACGCAGTAATAAGGAGGCCAACATTGAGGGCCTTGAAGGCCAAAACCTCCATGAACCACCAGAATGTGAAGTTTCCCACTCCCAAGGGAGTGTGCGAGATTAGAGAAACCAGTACGAGTCCAGGCAAACCTACTTTGATGCCATCCATGTTTATGCCAACCCCAAAAGGATGGAAATGAGAATGGTGCATGGAGGATCCCTAGCAGAAGACCTAGAGCCAAGGTTAGGAGAAGAAGGAACCAATACAGAACCTGCTAAGGATCTGATAAAGGTAGCCTTAGATGAAGAGGACCTTTTCAAAACTCTTAAATTTGGTTCGGGACTAGGCGATGAGGAAGCAAATAAGTTGAAGAGATTCCTTGGTAAGAATCTCAATGTGTTTGCATGGAACCACAAAGACATGAAGGGGATAGGAGGTCGCCTACCACCACCTTAACATCAACCCTAGTTACCCTCTAAAGACACAAAAGAGGTTGAACCTAGAAAGGTATGAGGCGCTTAGAGAAAAGGTTGAAAAGCTGGAAAAGAATGGGTTTATTAGGGAGTCACACTACCTAGATTGGATCTCAAATCTCGTCCTTGTTCGAAAGCCCAATGGGAAGTGGAGAACATTCATAGACTTCAACGATTTAAATAAGGCCTGTCCAAAGGACAGCTTCCCTCTACCCTGAATAGATCAACTAGTCAACGCTACTGTAGGGCATGAGCTGCTAAGCTTCATGGATACTTATTCTGGCTACAACCAAATCCGTATGCATCCACAAGACCAAGCACGTACCTCTTTCATTATTGATAGGGGCTTGTACTGTTACCTCATCATTCTCTTTGGATAGAAGAACACCAAGGCAATATATCAGCATTTAGTGAATAAAATGTTTGCCAAACAGATTGGAAAGACAATGGAGGTATACATGGATGACATGTTAGTTAAGTTTGTGAAGGCGAACCTCTATATTTCTTATCTGGACGAGACATTCAACATCTTGAAGAGGTACAAGATGAAGCTCAACCCATTAAAGTGTGAATTCGGTGTGGCATCAAGAAAATTTCTAGGATTCATGGTTAGCAGCAAGGAATAAAGGCGAACTCCAAAAAAAATCTAGGCCTTGAAAGATATAGAGGCTCCTCAAAAGCCCAAAGAGGTACAAAACTTGTAGCTCAAGGAGCCAAAGAGGCAAGCCTAAAAAGCTATGCATCCGATAGGGTTCCACAAGTTAGCCTATGAAAAAGCCAGGAAGGCAAGCTCAAAAACCTCAAGGAGCCAAGGAGGCAAGCCCAAAAAGCTCTATGCCCGACAAGGTTCCATAAGGTTACCTATAGGTTAAAAGAGACCTTTGCTCAAGGCAAAATATTTAAACAAGGTAAAAGCCTTGTCATATTGATAAGTTATGAATCACTTGGATCAGTTATTTCTATGTTCAAACAAAAACCTATACACAAGGCAGAATCTTTACACAAGGTAAAAGCCTTGGCATATTTTTTTGTTTTTGGGTTACCAAGTCAAATTTAAGTTGGTAGGGTAGTTATCTCTGCATTCAATATGAAATGTAAATGACAAAACACAAGAAAAAGTGGCAAGTACTGATTGTATTGATTGAAAAGGAAGAGACTACATAAGTCAAAAAAAAAATACAAGTTTATTTTTCTCCCCCTAGAGCTCCCTTCTCCGCAGTCAAGAACTCCTTTGCAACCATGAATTCCTTCTCTATAGCCAAAGCCTGCTTATCTGCCATGGTCGAGATGTCCCCCATAGACGAGGCTTTAGAAGAATATTGAAAAGATAAATTCAAGTCGGGATGAGCAACGTGGATTAACTCTACCACCTGCTTACCCGTCGACTACCAAATGTCATTCTTAAGCTCCTGGTATTCCTTCAAGGCCTGAAACTTCTTGACTGCCTTCTTTTCCACGTCAGGCAATGACTCCTTAGGTTCTCAAACTTTCTTCTTGTCAGCCTTGTGGTCTTCTTTAGCTTGACGTGTCTCCTCCTTCAGGCCATCGATGTCAGCAGAAAGATTGATGATTGTCTTAGTGAGCTTTTTTGAGTCCTTCTCTTCCTTGTTGAGGAGAAACTGGACTTTATCTCTTTATTTTTGGCATCCTTAGCTGCCTGTTTCTCCTCGTTAAGTAGAGCTTTCAGTATCTCTACCTCCCTACGAGGGCCAACCAAATCATTCACATGTTTCTCTATCTCCTAATAGGAGACCAGGGCCATCATCGGAGCCTGCACAAAAACAACAAGGCTAGAAAGACAACAAGAAGAGAATGGAAGCAACCAAAGGAAAAGGTTGGGAAAAATACTTACATTCACTTGGCTACAGATCAACTCTCTATGCCTTTCCAAGATAGGATACATTTCATATAACACCCGCCTATTTTATGTAACGGATTATGTTATATTAGAGACGACGTTAAGTAATTCTAATGATTTACAATATAATGCTACTAACCATTTTATTCTAAGTGTTATGACAGGTGACGATCACATAGAATTGATGTGCTCAAGTGTTCATGTTATTTATGTTGTATGTTTTATGATGATTCATTAATGATTTAAAAGCTATGATGCATTCTAGTATGTAAGGACAGTTCAGCAGGCCAAATCTTCAAGTTCAGCAGGCCCAATTGTCCCTCAAGCATCGGTAGGCCGATGGAAATCATTGGTTGGCCAGACTTAGTGGAATCGGCAGGCCGAAGTGAGGAATCGACAGGCAGATGACAGTTGACGAGCAGTCAGCAAAAGTCTCTTCAAATTTGTGACTGAGATAATTACGATCATTGGATGGTTTAATGTGATTAATTGGCATATTTTAGAATTAATTTCCTTATTTAAGGAAATAAAATAATTGACTTTTGATTGATTGGAATTGTTTTAAATGGTTTCCTATTTTTAGAGGGCAAAATATGGTAAGTGAAGCTAATCAATTTGACTTTCCCCCAATCCTCTCCTTTCTCCACGCCAATTAGCCAACTTTTAATTAGAAAATTTCTAATAATAATGGAAAAGACAAGCATCCTCATGTACGTTACTCTTATTTTCCCTTTTCACGATAATTTTCTTCTTTCTTTCTTTATTTTTTTCTTAGACGTTTCCTCTCTCTCTCACACTTTCTCTCCTCTTCATGTTTTCTTCCTTGTCTCCCTCTCAAATTTCCCTACTAATTATTTGTAAGAAATATTGAAATTTCTTTGGTTGAATTCGAAGGAGTTTGAGAAGAAATTTGTTTAAGGTAAGAACTTTTTTTTTGGTATTTCTGAAATGCATTTCTCCTCCTTAATCTGACTATCATAACTTTGTCTAGGAATTTTCTTTTGCTCTGAAATTTTAGTATGATGTTCATATATGTGTTATGTAATGTTTCTCCAAGTTTCACATTGTTTTGATTTTTCTACATTAAGATACGAATTTTCTACCCTCTGCCACTCATAGTAAAATGTTGCTGTTTGATTATGTTGCACAAAATGTGGCTTTTAGTTCAAGGGGCAATTGTGCTTTGATTTTTACGAAATTTAGCAAATATGTTCATGTATATGTTAATTATGTACTGGAAAGTTTGGTGATGATTCGATGAATATTTTATGTGATATGGAATTTTCATTAAGACTAGGTTATGAGACTGCTTTGTTAGTAAATTGTTGGACTCCTTGCTTTGTGATGTTTTTGTGTGACTAAATAATTTTATTTGGTGACAAGAATTTATGTGGTACTGTAACTATATGTTAAAAAGTTGTCATTTGAATTTTAGGGTCATAATAATTTTATTTTAATTATTGGAATATGATGATTGCATATAACTCACTGCTAAAATTGTTTATGGTTGTTTTGTCTTTGAATTCAAACATACGTTTTGGATTGTATGAAATTTATTTAAAGGTGATTTTTGGATATGTCATAGTTTTATGTGTCTTTTATATGTGTTAATTTTTGTGGATTTTCTACAACTTTAATAATGTGTTAAACGAGCCCATTGTTTTGCTCACTGTTTTGTGTTGATTGGTAGATTTTTATGTCATGAAATTATGACTTGTTTTAAATGTTAAATGAAATATGTTATAATCTATGTTTCAAGAGGTGAATGTATGTGAGATGATATATGGTAATGGATGTTATGTTGTGGTGATTAATTCATTGAAAATATAAGTTAATTGTAATTTTTTTTAATGAATGTATGACATGAACATAATATGAAGTGAGTACATCGAAACTGCGGCGTCGTCATTTACAATTTAAGGTTAAGTAAGCTAGCTAAAAAAGTAAGTACATTCTCACCTGCAACAAGATATGCTTTATAAGGTTTGAAATTATGTTCTTAATGATACCTATGATGATTTCATTTAAAGATTTCTTATGAAATATTTTTATGTTCAAAAGTTATGCATGTATGATGATGACGTGTTTCAAAGCATGAAAGTTTACATATGATTATATATGTATTACCTAAATAAGTGTTGCACACCAATGTTATGTTATGATATGTTATGATGTCATGTTTGGTTTAGGATTAGCTACCCTTCTCCTCTCATGACGGCGCGTCTACAATGATGATTATGGTGCAACACTTGGGCCCTTAATATAAAATAAATTAAGTTTTAATATGAACAACGTAATGAAAGATATGTTCCTATGAATATGTGCCTAGTGCACTATTATGATGATGATGATGATGATGTACATAAAATGTTTTAAGTTGTGAGATAATAATGTACTTACTAAACATTAGCTTATCCAGTTTTATATCATGTTGCAAACAAGGGTAAGAAGGTTATGGACTAGGCGGAGGGCGTGGAAAGGCGTGTGAGCTAAGCAAGATGAATCGTAATTAGAAGGACGCCAAGGAAGAAAGTTTTTAATGATTAAATCAAGTTTTATAATTTTAACATGTTTATTTGATAAGTTTTAAAGAATTCATGAACTATGTTTTATTATTTTATCTTATCATTCTAAGTATATGGTCTTCTGCATATTGAAGTATTGATTCTCATTTTAAAAATTAATTTTCTAATTTTTCTTAGTCGGTCGGCCTGCCGAACCTAGCAAAAGTTTAAAACCCTGTTTTTGCAGAGCCTCGGGCGGCCTGCCGGTGGATGTTTTCCGGCCTACCGAAGTCTCAAGTTCGGCTTGCCGAACAGTGAGAGCTTATTGTTTTTAAATGTTGTGATTTTTCTTTTTAAATTATGATTTTATTATTTGGAATGTCTAACTAATTAAAGAATGTTTATGATCAAGTAAATTATTATTATTATTATTATTATTATTATTATTATGGATTAAATTATTGAATGTTGAAAAAAAAATGCATGCATGGATCCTGGGTATGATTTCTTAATTATGTTTCCAATTAAGTTTTGTTCAAATGGTTTATCCTAAAATAAAAGTATGTAAGGAATGTATGTAACGACATCTGTAACGTCTGTAAGGGGGCGCTACATTTTAGTCGCCTCCCAGTCTTTGTCAAAAAGGAACTTGTAGATGGCCTTGAAGGCAAGACTGAACTTGGTGGGGGGGAGGTCGAGCATAGTCCCCACTTGGGCGGGGGGAGGTCGAGCATATTCCTCACCTGGGCATTAGACAAATTGCCCAAAATGAAGTTTCTATCCTAAACTCTATTGCCAAGTAGGAGGGAAACAACTCTCTCAAGGGAAGGAGAGGAAAGGTCTAGAATCTGAACCTTAACTTTCTCTTTACGGCGAAAGGGTGACGATGTGCTATCATCGACCTGTTGCCTTTTGATGTTGGGACTCAGGTTGGCAACTCATGTCCTTCGTGCTGCCTGGTTTCTGTAGGTGTGTAGCACCTAATAAGGACTTCTTTTTCTCTATGGAACGCCTGATTTTCAACATCTTTGCACAAAAAAAAAACAGAATAAAGATAAGTCAACCGAAAGTTGTCAAACAAATAGTCGACTGCAAAAAAAAAAAAAAAAAAACGCTACCTTCAAGACCCCGACCAATGGGTTGATTGGTGATGAAGAAGGAAGGATTAGGTGAGAGCTAAAATTAATCCTGACTTCCTTTTTTTCTCCTTAGTGAGGAGGTTTATTATTTGCCTCTCCACCTCAAGGAGGGGTGCAATTTGCGATCTTCTATCCCGTCTCTACTGTGTAAGAATGAGACGGTCGAGGAGTTCTACAAGAAAAAAGGCTAAGTCAAAGGAAGGCGATGAAAGTATCTAATGAAAAAAAGGAAGTCTAAATCTTGGTGTTGTAGAATCTAGGAAACTTACTGGCAATCCTCCATGTCGAGTCGACCCAGAACTCCTTGGTACCATACCTTTATTTCCCGTCAAAAGGATGGATGTTGAAATCCTCCTTCAACATAAAAAACATCTTCTTCCAGTCATAACTAGAGGTAGGAAGGTCCAAAATGATGGGGGACTTTGTCCGTGGCTCGACTATATGCCCCTACATAATAGTAGCCCTTGGACAGGTGTTGGCTAATACAATAAAAATACAAGAACTCGTCCAAGCAAAGGGGAGATCAAAGTAGAGATGCCAAAGGATCCACATCCCCAAAAAGATGTACCAGAAGTTGGGGGACAATTGCATAGGCAAGATCTCGAACTCACAGCAAAGACTCTTGATCAAGGGATACAAGGGAAGGTTTGACCGGTCGTGATGCACTTATTATAAACAGTGAGATGTCTAGGTGGGGCAGCATCGACTCAGTGGTGTTTGTTCAATATCATGAATTCAAGATACCTCCCCTCAACCTTGCCTTTGTGAAAGCCCTATGAACATCGAACCTTCTGTAGTAAGACACAGTCTCCTTTGTCTTTTGAGAGATAACCTCACCTGTGTAGGCCATCAATGGCTCATCGCACGGTGTGGGCATTCCCATGGAGGATGAGCCTTGGACATTGGAACTCGCCAAGATCGAGCAAGGATACCTTGGGTATGGAATAGCTGTGGAGAAAGGAATAAGGATGTTATTCACCAGCTCGTCCATACTATTCGTAACGGGGATAATGCCAAATTATCAATGTTCCTGAAGATGGGATCATCGTCAAGGACCATCTCCTTATGAAGTTGAGACGTCTCGATGGTATTGGTAGTGTCGGGCCAAACATGTGAAAAAGACCCAACCTCTCAACGACAACTAAGAGAAGATTTGATTTGACAAAGGAAATGAAGAAATGTAAAAAAAAAGGATATCTTATATCGAGAATTTGACCTAACAACTAAAGTACACTTGCTTGGTCCACAATCAACTACGAACCAAGCAGTCGACACAAAGAAGTATGAAGCAAATAGTCGACATGAAGTTACTATAAGTATGGCAATCGACTCATCCCTAGAAATCCCATAATCGACCACAGTCATCTGAGAATTCTAGAGAATCATAACAAACCCCAAAAAGGCCAAGAAACAACCTAACTTGTACATTTCATTTTCATAGTTTTGCCTTAAAACTTGATTACTTTTTACAGGAACTAAGCCTAGAAATCAAGGAATGCCAAAGAATAGAAGAAATAGAAAACCTAAAAGAAAGTTCAAGAGCCCAAGAAACTTACTGCTTGCGAAGGAGTGATGTCAATGCTTAAAGTCCTTAGAGCTAGAAGATCAGCGACAATGGTCGGTAGTAGAACAACTGAGAAAACCTTTGGCAAGCTTACGAAGAAACCTAGGTTTAATGAAGAAGAAGGCTTGAAGAAGTTTGAAAAAGATCTGGGAAACTATGGAGGAATCTAAGAGCTACAAGAGAGTCAGAAAGTTGTGAAAATTTCATGTTGCCTTTGAAAAGTACCAAAATGAGGCGAGGAGGGTCTTCACACCTTATATATTTTCACGTAGGAGAAATCTGAGCCATCAACTGAGAGAAGCCTTCAATCCAATGGCTAAGGGGTAGGGCAACCAAAGGTCACCATCCAACAACTTAAGTCTTAGACAGGAAAACTCCCTGATGATCCAACGGCCTAGAGAGATATCCTCGATATGACACGATGCCTCCTACAAGGAGGTGACATGTGTCTCAACAGACGTGACTATTTCACTACCTAAGGAGTCAAATTGTTAGGTGCAATCATGACCTTAGTCAAAGGCTTCCTTAGGAAGCTATCTTAAGGGACACGCCCTCAACTCTTGAGCAAAAGGAGACTTACTACATCCTTGACTGCTAAAATGCTAAGCAACTTGCTAAGTCACTCCATGCTTAAGGGTAATTGTTGTGGAATATCTCGATGGCCCAACGCCCATAAGTGAAATAAACAAAAGCCCAACTTGGCCCATTAAACTTGAATGAAATCAAGGTCGACATAACCTTAAAGCTCGCCACTGTAGGATAAAGTCGAGCTTAAATAGTTTTCATATTCTTCGCTTGTTAGTGCACCACCACTTCAGAAACAGACAAGAAAAGGTAAGGTCGACAGTCGAGATAGTGTGTTTGAAATTAAGACCACTAACCCAGGTCTGTAACACCCACCTATTTTATGTAACGGACCACGTTAAGTTAGTAACGTTGTTAAGGAATTTTATTAATAAATTACGTTATATGATATGATATATGATGTTAATGTTACTAACTTTTATATCAAGTTTTATGACAGGTGACGACCGCATGGAATCGTTGTGCTCAAGTGTTTATGATTATTTTAATGTATGTTTAATTATGATGCAATGATGTATGAATGTTTTGATGTATGGCATTTATGGACAGTTCGGCAGGCCAAACTTTTAAGATCTTCAGGCCGAAATGTCTGCCTGAGATCGGCAGGCCGAAGGGGAAAATCGACAGGCCGAACACGGCTGACAAGCAGTCAGCAGAAATCTCTCCAAAATTATAGCTAAGTTAATTATATTAATTGGATGATTTAATGTGATTAATTGGCATAATAATGGAATGATTTTATCAGTTAAGAAAATAAGGGGTTTGACTTTGTATTGATTTGTGTTAATTTAAATGGTTTCCCATTATTATTGAGTGTTGAAGGGTATGCTTCAAGTTTTCAAAACTTATGATAACAATGGGCAGATATCATGTTACAAATTTTAACTAAATACATAAACATTATATGCATTTTTGATTGGATTGATTGGTTTAAGAACATAAAAGAATTACTGACCAAGAAAAATTAAGCCTAAAACCAACCGATAGTTTAAAAAAAAAGGTGATTTAATCTGGTTTAATTGGATTGGACGGTTTTTATGGCGTGTCAGTTTTTGTAGAACACTTTATTTTTTAAGTTTTTAACATGGTACAGGTGTCCTACATTTTATCATAAAATTCATATATTTTTTTTTATTTTGTATGCAATTCTAGTTTTTCTCAAAATTCCCATCCCTCGTCAGTTGGGCTCGCATTAGTCTACATTTTTTATCCTTTTGAAAAATAAAAAGTGATATATATAGCTAGAAAAGAGAAAATTTTAAAATTTGTTAAAACTATTATCATATATGTTTTTCTAGAATTTGGACTTTAATGCTATATACTAGTATTTTTATTTTTATATCTTTTAACCAATGATATATATTTACATGACAATGATTATAATACAATGTTTCACACAGCTTTACATATCAAGTCATTTTTTTGCTTTGATGTATACATACTATAAAAAAGGGTTAATTACAATGACACCCTACGTTTTGTTAAACTATCAAAAACACCTCCTAAACTAAGCTAATTACATCAACACCCAAAAAATTTATAAAGACACCCCATTGTTAGTTGATCATGAAAGCTGACCAAAGCTTTGATGTTATTTTTTTTTAAATGCCAAAAACACACCTCCATGTATGAAGAACATATATAATGTTTAGTTATGTATTTCATTTGAAATTATGTTTTTACACTTATTTTGTCTCCACAAATGAGTTTAAATGGTTTTTATATACCGTTAACTATAATTTTCACTCTCATAAAAATAATTTTAATGATCTTTTTTTTTTCAATTTTTCAAGAAATTAAATATGTTTTTCCCCTCATAAGTCAATAGTTTTGAGTATTTTAAGACTAATCGGATCATCTTAATTCTTTTTTATTTGTAAAGATTAGATTAATGGTTATGATTTTGTATTCTTAAATTAATAGTGGATATTAAAATGAAAATGTCATTATAATTAAGTTTTAGTTAAAGAGGTGTCACTATTATTTTGACAAAATACAGAAGATATCAGAGTAATTAACCTCTAAGAATAAAACAACAATTTTACTTTTTTGAGACAAATATTTTTTTGTCATTTGTTAATAAAATAGTAAAATGTAAAAATTATTAAAAACTCCGCAACAAACATTCATGTTTCTATACAAGACCGTTTTGTTCACATACTCCTTTTAGTGTCGACGCTCCTTCCCAAATACAAATCCCACATATTTTTTAAATGATTAAATTTATTTTAAACACATACCTAATAAGCATTTATGGAAGCAACCTCAAGAAAAGTCCCATCGACTTAAAGGCCTCGTTTGGAATGGCTCAAAACAAGTAGTTTTGATTTATTTAGTTCAAAGGTTGCTTTTAGACATATTTAAGTAGATACATTGATTAAGTTATTTCATTTATATGAGCTATTTTAGAATAAGTTATCTCTTTAGTGTGTATATTTATTGTCATTTTTAACCTTTTATTTGTGAATAATAAGTTAAAAAGTTTTATCTACACCATTTTGTTAGACTACTTTTTATGAAACTAACGGCTTTTTAACTCAATCAACCCAACAATACCAAGCAACTCTTTTTAACTTTCTAACTACTTTTTCAATATTTCATTCAAACCAACTGTAAAAGTTATTTTCTGCCTAAAAAGTCAAAAATTGACCCGCACCAATGGCTGTTGGTCCTTTCCAACAACAATTTCAATATTTTCATTTAAACACCTGTAAAACTTCCTGTCTATCTAAAATGTCAAAAATTGACGTGTAAAAATTATGCCAAATAGGCCTACAGTGCTTAAATTTTTTTTCTGTCTAAAAAAGTTAAAAAATTTTATGATGAAGAAGAAAATTCTATTCTATCAATGAAGTATAGGTGTTTTAATTATTAGATTAATTTTTTAATGGCTTGATTTAGGATTAGAAACAAGTTTTGTATTGCTTGCTATAAATTTTTAATATAGATAATTACACATCATACTGTTAAAATCTTACTCTAACAGTTAAAGCGCCCTATGTTATTAATATAACGAAATTGTCTTCTCCACTATAAAAATCCCAAAAAAATTGCTGGCAAAAAAAAAAGTTTGGTGAACAAACAAAAAAGTAATCCAACGACATTTTCTTATAATAAATAGGGATATCTCTTTTTTATTTATGAATTGTTAGATGATGCATATTTTTAGAGGAAGATTATTAGTTATGTCCTTAACTGTTGTTAATATTATGGTAACATTTTTTTAGTCTAACTTAATTATAGTCACACTCTCTTGCATTATAATTTAAAAAAAAAATACTAAATGCACCCAAAAACATAAATAAAAATTTTATGACATTGAAATGTTCTGAAATAACAATTTCAAATCTCGAACATTACACAGCCAACATGTTTTCGAAAATAAATTTCTTTTTTTAATGAAATAATTTTGTTTCTCTCTAATAGTCAGGTTCTCATACTTTTTTTTTTTTTTCCCTGCTTGATTTACGAGACTCTCCAAGGCAGTACAGGACGTATGGCGAGGACCTTTCTTCAAACACATCCCGTTGATCGTGCTTTCCGCAATAGTGGCGAGGGCCCGTCTGGGATAACTTGTATCGTTAAAAAAAAAAAAAGTATAAATTTAGGCTTTTTAGTTTCAACAATAGGACTAAAGGCTCGTTTGAGATAGCTTGTAAAGAAGAAAAGCATAAACTCAGGCTTTTTAGTTTCTACAATGAGACCAAGGCCCGTTTAAGATAGCTTGTACTTTTGCTTTTAAATAGTAGAAGAAGAAAATCATAAGCTTAGGCTTTCTAATTAGTATTTAGATAGTGCATACAAAAGGATTTTTTTTATTTTAAAAGAACTTTTGAACATGTTTTGTTAAATAAGTCCAAAGCTCTTATTGGTATGAAAGTTAGTGTAATTTAAAGATATGGATAAAATTCTTTATTTTTAATCCTTAAATAAAAGGTTAAATATGTAAATAAAAAAGCTTTTCATTAGCACTTTTTATAAGCATTAAATAGTTGGCTTATTTAAAAGTGTTTATAAAAGTCAAAAATATTTTTTACAAGTCCATTTAAGCATGCCAAAAACCAGCTTTTGAAACAAATAAACAGCTTTTTTCAGTCATTCTAAACAGGCTCCAAGACAAGAAGGAAGAACCTGATTGGGTCATAATTGAAAGGCATAAATCATAGAGCCAAAAAAAAAAAAAAAAAACTTCCGAGGTAACGCTTTCTAATGAAGGAAGAACGCCTTTTTAAGTATTGTCGTTAATACAAAAAGATAGTGGCAAACAAAGAGGCCGTCTAACAAAATGAACTAAAAAAAAAAAAAAAAGGTCACAGACACAAGTGCATGCTTAAAATTTTATTAGATTTTACCTCTAAGTGAAATGAAAGATTTCACAATGTTCAATGAGGCAACTAAAATTTTAAATTTTTTGAGAAGGGCAAACAATAAATTTCATAGAATTTTACATAACATTACGGATCATTATAATTGCCATTCATAAGTTTTCATAAGTTTAATGCTTCATTTGGAAAGCACGTTTTTAAAAAAAAAAGTTTAGTTTGCTACAATATAAAGTCCTCACATACTATAGTAGTTTATTATAGTATAAAGCTCTCACATGCTACAGTATTTAAGCTCCAACTTCAAGTTGTAATTGATTTCTCAAACGAACCCTAATAATATAAACCTTGAAAAAGTTTTTTTATTCTTATTTTTATTTTTATTTTTTATAAATGGGGACTATTTTTAGGGCAAAACCAACAACAAAAAACAAATTTCAAAGAGAAAAAAATAGTTACTTTTCATAAATTATTGAATAATATTTTTAAATTAAAATTACTAATTGCCCATCAAAATAATTAATATATTAAAAAATTAAGGGTAAATCACAGGCATTAATCTCAAAACATCAACTCACAAATAATTAATACATTAAAAAATTACGAGTAAATCACAACCATTTATCTAAAACACCAAATCACATCCATTTGTTTAATTTTACCCTCTAAAAATTCCAAATTAGCAACAAAAAAAAAAAAAACAAAACCCGACAGGCTCCCTCCCCTATCGCCCACCGCTACCCACCGCCCTATCTCTTGCGCCGACGACTTCACCTCTGCACTCAACTACCCCAACCCCAACCGGAGACCCCACCCCCTACCCAGTCGCCCTTCCTAAAGCCCTACCAACCCCATTGACCCCTCTCCCTTCGCGCCCCATGTAACACCCGTATTTTTAACGGGCATGATTTTGTAAAATTTAATGAATAAAATGTGACTATTTAAAATTACTAAGTTGTTTACGATCATTAAAAAAAAAAATACCACTTTAGTATTTTCTTACCAAGTCTTCCTAAGAAACATTCAAAATTTACCAACACTTCTACCAATCTTGTCTCCCTAAATTATTGCTCAATTATATAGCCTTCTTCTTATTTTGCTAAAGGTATCCGAAGGGGACATTGAATTATTTTCCCTCAATTCATAAAAGACATGGAGATATTTTCTCAACCACCTCTTTAATTATTTCCTTATCTTCTTCTATAATTCACTCCAATTGTCCCCTCAATTATGTTAGCATGATTTGCTAAAAATCTTCATGGGAGACAAGATGATATTTTCCTTTAATACTCTTTTGTTTCTTCTTACAACTTTCCCCCGTAAACATCCCATTCCTCTTAAGCATTTTGATATCTTTTTATTTAACTATCACCACCTTCTTCTCTAGTTCTCATTCTCTCCCTTTCTCACTTCAAATTTCTAACTAAAGACATAGAGCACAAAGCTCTCTTTGTGGCCAAGACAATTATAATTCCCAACCATGATCGAGGCGGTTTTAGAGTTAATTCAAGCTTGATTGTTAACCCGAACTTTGGTGCTTTTCAAAGAAGTTTTGAGGTAGGTTTTCTTTAATCTAAACTTAGTTTTTAGTATATATTTTCTCCATGTTTAATGCATAATTTTCGTGTTCAAAATTCATGCAAATTTCTAGTTAAGTTAACATGCATCCTTAAACATTTATGAACAAAAACTTGAGTCTTGAGTTACAACCCACAACCAACTTTTATTTTGGTTTGATGACAATGTTAGAAACATGTTAGGAATGTTTAAAACCGGTTTCCATAACTTTAAGATTGATGTTCTAATGTTTTGAGCTTAAAGAGCAAATTTAAGCATGTTTTCATCATTATTTACAAGAAAGGCTAGAGATATAATTTGATAATGATTTTGGTATAAAACTCATGAGAATATGTTTATTCTGATTATATAATGCATGTTGCATATTTTGGAATGGTTTTGAGATTTTAAACAAGGATAATATGCTTTAAGTTAAAGAAAAATTTGACATCCCATAAACTTTATAATACCTCTATGGGCAGTGGCTATTTCTTAAAATTCTGGAGTTAAATGAAAATGAATTTTGTAAATTGGTTCACATATTTAAAAAGTAGACATCCTAAGCTTTCCAATGAGCTATCATGACCCTAAATCGGAGTTGTATTTTAATTTCTATGAATTTTTCAATTTTCTGATTAGAAACTAGTAAACCTGCCAGTGGTAATAAACCACCCGTCTATCTTAAGTAAACCACCTGTTAACCCGTGTGTTAATTGTAGATAGTGAACCCGCCTTTTTACAAAAGTATACCACCAAGTTGCCATGGTATACTAGCTGTTAACTTGAACCAAAAACCCAATTTTGCTCACCTTCTAGTCTCTTAATGTCTTACAACCTTTCCAATACTACCCTAAATGATTTATGAATTCTTATTAGAGACTAAAACATAAAAATTGCTTGTATGTATTTTATATTGCGTTTAAGATAAAAATTGTTTACTTGGTATTTAAAGAACAATTGCATAAAAATACTTTAATGGCACTAGTAGACGGGTTTACACATAATTCACTTATGAATGTGATTATACGTTGTGCTTTAGTTTTAATTGTCCTTATGCATGCCTTAGGGTCAAGGATGTGTGGAGCTAACGTTGATTAATTCCGAGAATAAAAGTTTGTTGTTAAGCTTTGAAGGTAGGGATTCTATTACTCATCTTTTGTGAGGTTTTGGTAAATTAAATTTGATTGTTTTATATTGTAAAATATGTATATTGTATAGCGATAAATATAATGATTTGACATATGTTATAAATTGAGAAGCATGGTTAGGAAATTGACTCTATAAATATAAATTGAATACAAAGGAATAGTGAGATGTAAAAAGGGCGACGGTTACGTCCTTGGGCACGAATACCCTAAAAGGAAAAATAGGGGGAAGGTGATGACGCTTCCTTGGGTTGAAAGTCCCAGAACACACTGTACAGGAATCGATTTGGTGAGGACTCGGGGCTTGATGTCCCCTCACCGGAACACCCTTGAAATGTTTATAGGGTGATCAAGTACGCCCATTTGGGTTTCGATGAGTTGAGTGATACTCAATTTAACATGGATACCTAGGAACACTGATGATTGGTAATATTTGTATAAATGTGTAATTATGACACTTGGTAATGATTAACTACGGTATCCATAAGATGTGATCATAATAAACCTCATAATCTGGAATATGATGTAACCTACTAACCATGCAGTTTTTAATGTGGTAATGGATAAACCATAAGGTGAGTCATGATTTCCCTACTGGGCATGTCGATGCTCATCCCTATCATATCTTCATATCTCAGGTGGAACTCAGTGCAACATATTTGAAGAGGAATAAGCGAAAACAATCTTGCTGTTTTCGTGTTAGAAGACCCTGTTTAATTACAACTTATCTACAACATGTAAGAGTTGTATTATTTTTTTTTATGGCTGTGTTAAGTTATTTGGGAATTGTACTATGGTGATGATGACTGTAATTATATATATTTGGTGCTACACTAAAAACTGTGGTTTGTATTTAAAACGTTTATTTTTATTTTTCTTGTTGTTTAAAGACCCATGGGCATTGTTTAATTGATTTAAATAATATAAAATTTAAAATTATTTTTATTTATTTAAAACTGTTAACCCCCACATAGGGGTGTTACAGAATTTTTGGTATCAGAGCCTAGGTTCGATTAACCTAGGGGGTATAGCACCACCTTAAAAATTAATCTTTGGGAATGGTTTTAAAGTTAGGTGTTAATGTCATCATCATTTGGTACTGATCCTAGTTAAATTTTCGCAGCCAGTAGAAACTATGCCACCAAGACGTCAAATGCAATCGTCTGAGCTGTCACAACCGGTTGAACATGCTCAAGAAGTTGAGCAACCGGAACCGATGGAACAAGCTCAAGAAGATGAGCAACTACAACATGCAACACAATCCCCGCCAGCTGCACCAGAAGTAAATAATTTAGGACAAATTCTTCAAGCATTACAAAATGTGCAAAGACCTGTGGAGGTTCGTGATCCCGAACAACGACATCTAACTCTGTTGAAGGAGTTTATGAAGCAGAAACCACCCACATTTAGTGGAGAACCTAACCCGGTCATAGCAGAACAATGGCTAAAGGCAGTCAAAAAGAAGTTGGACACCTTGAGGATTCCACGGGAGTATTGGGTTAGCTTTTCAACATATATATTTGAGGGTAAAGCCGAAGAATGGTGGGATCTTCAGAAAGACGACTATGACGTGCCGAATCTTACATGGGAGCAGTTCGAAACCATTTTTCGCAACACCTATATTCCTCAGAGCCATAGGCAAGCAATGATGCGAGAATTTGAAAACCTGGTGCAGGGAGATACAACAGTTGCTGAATACCATGCTCGATTTATAGAATTGTCTCGCTACAATCCCGGGGCTGTATCGGATCCAATGGCGAGATGCGAAAAATTTAGAAATAACCTGAGGCCGAAAATCAGACAAATGATAGCTGCTGTTCCATCAACAGATTTTCTTGATCTTGTAGCTGCGGCACAGCGGGCAGAGACAGAACTAAATAACTCCTATGGAGAGTATAAGGGTTCTGGTGGGCGTCAAAGGAAAATAAGTAAGAAAGAGAAGTCACAAGGGCAAGTCATTCAGCATAGTGGAGTGACTATTGGTGGTGGATCTTCTGGTAGTGGTCGTTTCCAACCGTATGCTTGTCATAACTGTGGACAAGTGGGACATCTGAGGAGAAATTGCCCTAACCACCCTACACAATCATCCTTTGCACCAAGGCCACAAGGAAGTCATTTTGGCTCCACTGTTTGGGGAGGGAGTCAAAATCGTAGAGCGCCTCAGCAAAACACTCCAGCTTCCCAAGTCTCAGTAACTCAACCTCGAGGGTTCCAGCCTCAGTACAACTATCAACAGCGGCCACAGGGTTCCAATTTTTATGCTAATCAGAACTTCCAACCGACTCCACAAGGCTCAATGAATCAAAGGCCAAATTTTTCTGGGAGAAATAATAATAAGGCTAGTAGTAGCCAAGGAAACCGAGGAAAAAGTGATAAAGGAAAAGCACCAGCACAAGCTTATGCAATTACGGCTACAGCTGGACAAGCAAAACAGGCTGATCACTCAGTTGTAGACGGTATGATTCACGTGTCTCATTCTTGGGCTCATGTATTATTTGACACTGGTGCCACTCATTCATTTATATCTATGTTATTTGCTTCCGTACTACAATTAGAAACTGAGACATGTAGTTCATCATTAACCCTTAGTACACCAATGGGCGGGATAGCTGAAGTATCCATAATTTGTAAATCAGTGTGTATTGTTATAGGAGAACATAAACTATCGGCTGACCTATATGTAATAACTATGACAGAGTTTGATGTAATCTTGGGAATGGATTGGCTAACTAAATACCAGGCAATAGTAGATTGTCATAGGAAACGTGTCTCTTTATTCACCAAGAATGGACAAGTCGTCGAATTTCAGGCAAAAACAGGAACAGTGACACCAGCCCCAGTGCTAAAGGCTTGTATTGGAGGACGAAGGAATTTCACCAATCTTGGGATGATCTTTGCTTCAAATGGAGAACTAAAGAAGAGTGACCTATCCTCTCACACTCCTGTGGTGGACGAATTTTCAGATGTTTTTCCAGATGAATTGCCCGGACTTCCGCCTAATAGAGAAATTGAGTTTGTCATCGACCTAACTCAAGGAGCAACGCCTGTTTCTATCGCTCCGTATCGAATGGCACCTGCTGAGAAAGTGGAATTGAGGAAGCAGTTGGACGAATTACTGGAAAAAGGATTTATTCGACCAAGTACATCACCTTGGGGAGCTCCAGTACTTTTTGTGAAGAAACATGACGGATCGTTGAGGCTCTGTGTCGATTATCGCCAGCTTAATCGATTGACTATCAAGAACAAGTACCCTCTACCCCGAATTGATGAGTTGTTCGATCAGTTAGGAGGATCTTGCTATTTCTCAAAGATTGACTTACGATCCGGATATCACCAACTGAAGATAAGAGAAGAGGACATTCCAAAGACAGCTTTTCGGACTCGCTACGGTCATTTTGAGTTTCTTGTCATGCCTTTCGGGTTGACTAATGCACCAGCGGCTTTCATGGACTTGATGAACCGTGTCTTTCGACCGTACTTAGATCAATTTATCATTGTCTTCATAGATGATATCTTGATCTATTCTAAAAACGAAGAAGAACATGCTGAGCATTTGAGGATCGCTCTACAAACGTTGAGAGAACATGGTCTTTATGCAAAAAGAGAAAAATGTGATTTCTGGATGACGAAGGTCAAGTTCCTTGGACACGTTGTCTCTGAAGAAGGCATCTCAGTGGACCCCTCCAAAATTGAAGCAGTGCTAAATTGGGAACGACCAAAGAACGTGTCGGAGATTCGAAGTTTCCTCGGACTAGCTGGATACTATCGACGCTTCGTAGAGAATTTTTCAAAGATTGCTTCTCCATTAACAAAACTCACAAGGAAGAATGTCAAGTTCGTGTGGGATGATAAATGTGAAGAAGCATTTGAGGAACTGAAGCAAAGACTCACTAGTGCACCTGTGCTAATCATACCTAACAACGAGGAGCCTTACACAGTATACACTGATGCCTCAGGAAACGGTTTGGGTTGTGTGTTAATGCAGCATGGACGAGTAGTTGCCTACGCCTCACGCCAATTGAAACCCCATGAGAGGAACTACCCCACACATGATCTTGAGTTAGCTGCTGTGGTTTTCGCACTCAAAATTTGGAGATGTTATCTATATGGCGCAAAGTTCGAGCTATATTCAGATCATCAAAGTCTGAAATATTTGTTTACTCAAAAGGATCTCAATCTAAGGCAACGAAGATGGACTGAGTACATGGTGGACTATGACTTTAGTATCCAATATCATCCTGGAAAAGCAAATGCCGTGGCAGATGCTCTAAGTCGTAAGAACAACGGACGTATAGCCAGTTTAGCATTGGAAGATTGGAGACGAGTCACCATCGCCGACTTCAACTTGCAATATTATGAAGATGACGAGAGAGCTTTCCTATTCAATGTGATAGCAACTCCTACGTTAATTCAGAAAGTAAAACAAGGACAATGGCACGATGAAGGATTACGTAGGGTTTGGGAGCAAATACAAAATGGAGAACAACTGGATGGATGGCAGATTGAGCCAGAAGGATTTTTACTTTACAAAGGAAGATTAGTTGTTCCAGAGGATCCATATCTCAGGCATGCGGTACTAGATGAGGCTCACCGTTCAAAGTTTGCTATTCATCCTGGAAGCACAAAAATGTATATGGATCTAAAACGACAATACTGGTGGCGAGGAATGAAACGAGATGTAGCAACCTTTGTCTCTAAGTGCATGACGTGCCAACAGGTTAAAGCGGAACATCAAAAGCCTGGAGGCGAGTTGAGGAGCTTACCTATTCCAGAATGGAAGTGGGATCATGTGACAATGGACTTTGTTACTGGATTTCCTAAGACTCAAATAGGGCATGACGCCGTTTGGGTAATTGTAGATCGTTTAACTAAGACAGCCCACTTCATCCCAATCAGAACTAGTTATAGTGTCTCAAAATTATGTCAATTATACGTGGAAAAGGTAGTGACATTGCATGGAGTGCCAATGTCAATAGTTTCCGATAGAGATACACGTTTCACGTCGAAATTTTGGAGAGGATTGCAGAGGGCCTTGGGAACTCAATTGAATTTTAGTACAGCTTTTCATCCTCAAACAGATGGACAATCTGAACGTGTCATTCAGATTCTCGAGGATATGCTTCGGGCTTGTGTGCTGGACTTTGGAACAAATTGGGCTGCACAGCTGCCATATGTTGAATTCGCATATAACAACAGTTACCAAGCAAGTATTAGAATGGCTCCATATGAGGCCTTATATGGTAGACCTTGTAGATCTCCATTGTGTTAGGCTGAAAAGGAAGAGCGTCTTGAACTTGGGCCTCAGTTTATCAGAGAAACAACGGACAAGATCCAGATTATTCGTGAACGTCTTCAGACAGCTCAAAGTCGACAAAAGAGTTATGCAGATAAGAGGAGGCGACCTTTAGAGTTCATGATTGGAGACTTTGTGTTCTTAAAAGTGAAACCAAAACGAGGTGTATCTCGATTTGGTGTTAAAGGAAAGTTAGCACCAAGGTATACAGGACCGTTTGAGATTGTGGAACGCATTGGAACGTTGGCATACCGTTTAGACCTACCACCACAATTGTCTCATGTACATAATGTGTTTCATGTATCAATGTTGAGAAAGTATGAACCCGACCCTTCACATGTGATCATGTGGACAGATGTGCCGATTCAAGGAGATACGAATTATGAAGAAATTCCAGTTCAAATACTGGATCATGAAATAAAAATATTACGTCGTCGTGAAATTCCTCTGGTGAAAGTGATGTGGCAACACCATGATGTGGAGGAAGCCACATGAGAACTTGAATCTGAAATGAGAGAAAAGTATCCACATTTGTTTTAACATTGTAATCAGTGTAAGAAATTTCGAGGACGAAATTTTTTATAGGAGGGGAGAGCTGTAACACCCGTATTTTTAACGGGCATGATTTTGTAAAATTTAATGAATAAAATGTGACTATTTAAAATTACTAAGTTGTTTACGATCATTAAAAAAAAAAAATACCACTTTAGTATTTTCTTACCAAGTCTTCCTAAGAAACATTCAAAATTTACCAACACTTCTACCAATCTTGTCTCCCTAAATTATTGCTCAATTATATAGCCTTCTTCTTATTTTGCTAAAGGTATCCGAAGGGGACATTGAATTATTTTCCCTCAATTCATAAAAGACATGGAGATATTTTCTCAACCACCTCTTTAATTATTTCCTTATCTTCTTCTATAATTCACTCCAATTGTCCCCTCAATTATGTTAGCATGATTTGCTAAAAATCTTCGTGGGAGACAAGATGATATTTTCCTTTAATACTCTTTTGTTTCTTCTTACAACTTTCCCCCGTAAACATCCCATTCCTCTTAAGCATTTTGATATCTTTTTATTTAACTATCACCACCTTCTTCTCTAGTTCTCATTCTCTCCCTTTCTCACTTCAAATTTCTAACTAAAGACATAGAGCACAAAGCTCTCTTTGTGGCCAAGACAATTATAATTCCCAACCATGATCGAGGCGGTTTTAGAGTTAATTCAAGCTTGATTGTTAACCCGAACTTTGGTGCTTTTCAAAGAAGTTTTGAGGTAGGTTTTCTTTAATCTAAACTTAGTTTTTAGTATGTATTTTCTCCATGTTTAATGCATAATTTTCGTGTTCAAAATTCATGCAAATTTCTAGTTAAGTTAACATGCATCCTTAAACATTTATGAACAAAAACTTGAGTCTTGAGTTACAACCCACAACCAACTTTTATTTTGGTTTGATGACAATGTTAGAAACATGTTAGGAATGTTTAAAACCGGTTTCCATAACTTTAAGATTGATGTTCTAATGTTTTGAGCTTAAAGAGCAAATTTAAGCATGTTTTCATCATTATTTACAAGAAAGGCTAGAGATATAATTTGATAATGATTTTGGTATAAAACTCATGAGAATATGTTTATTCTGATTATATAATGCATGTTGCATATTTTGGAATGGTTTTGAGATTTTAAACAAGGATAATATGCTTTAAGTTAAAGAAAAATTTGACATCCCATAAACTTTATAATACCTCTATGGGCAGTGGCTATTTCTTAAAATTCTGGAGTTAAATGAAAATGAATTTTGTAAATTGGTTTGCATATTTAAAAAGTAGACATCCTAAGCTTTCCAATGAGCTATCATGACCCTAAATCGGAGTTGTATTTTAATTTCTATGAATTTTTCAATTTTCGGATTAGAAACTAGTAAACTTGCCAGTGGTAATAAACCACCCGTCTATCTTAAGTAAACCACCTGTTAACCCGTGTGTTAATTGTAGATTGTGAACCCGCCTTTTTACAAAAGTATACCACCAAGTTGCCATGGTATACTAGCTGTTAACTTGAACCAAAAACCCAATTTTGCTCACCTTCTAGTCTCTTAATGTCTTACAACCTTTCCAATACTACCCTAAATGATTTATGAATTCTTATTAGAGACTAAAATATAAAAATTGCTTGTATGTATTTTATATTGCGTTTAAGATAAAAATTGTTTACTTGGTATTTAAAGAACAATTGCATAAAAATACTTTAATGGCACTAGTAGACGGGTTTACACATAATTCACTTATGAATGTGATTATACGTTGTGCTTTAGTTTTAATTGTCCTTATGCATGCCTTAGGGTCAAGGATGTGTGGAGCTAACGTTGATTAATTCCGAGAATAAAAGTTTGTTGTTAAGCTTTGAAGGTAGGGATTCTATTACTCATCTTTTGTGAGGTTTTGGTAAATTAAATTTGATTGTTTTATATTGTAAAATATGTATATTGTATAGCGATAAATATAATGATTTGACATATGTTATAAATTGAGAAGCATGGTTAGGAAATTGACTCTATAAATATAAATTGAATACAAAGGAATAGTGAGATGTAAAAAGGGCGACGGTTACGTCCTTAGGCACGAATACCCTAAAAGGAAAAATAGGGGGAAGGTGATGACGCTTCCTTGGGTTGAAAGTCCCAGAACACACTGTACAGGAATCGATTTGGTGAGGACTCGGGGCTTGATGTCCCCTCACCGGAACACCCTTGAAATGTTTATAGGGTGATCAAGTACGCCCATTTGGGTTTCGATGAGTTGAGTGATACTCAATTTAACATGGATACCTAGGAACAATGATGATTGGTAATATTTGTATAAATGTGTAATTATGACACTTGGTAATGATTAACTACGGTATCCATAAGATGTGATCATAATAAACCTCATAATCTGGAATATGATGTAACCTACTAACCATGCAGTTTTTAATGTGGTAATGGATAAACCATAAGGTGAGTCATGATTTCCCTACTGGGCATGTCGATGCTCATCCCTATCATATCTTCATATCTCAGGTGGAACTCAGTGCAACATATTTGAAGAGGAATAAGCGAAAACAATCTTGCTGTTTTCGTGTTAGAAGACCCTGTTTAATTACAACTTATCTACAACATGTAAGAGTTGTATTATTTTTTTTTATGGCTGTGTTAAGTTATTTGGGAATTGTACTATGGTGATGATGACTGTAATTATATATATTTGGTGCTACACTAAAAACTGTGGTTTGTATTTAAAACGTTTATTTTTATTTTTCTTGTTGTTTAAAGACCCATGGGCATTGTTTAATTGATTTAAATAATATAAAATTTAAAATTATTTTTATTTATTTAAAACTGTTAACCCCCACATAAGGGTGTTACACCCCACTTCCATCATGGCTAGCCCAGCCCCCCACCCGCCACCTAGTCGCCATCAAGCCCCCTCCCTGTCACACCCAGCCACTCACCACCTTGCATCCCCAACGTGACCCCTAACACGACCTCTAATGCGACCATCGAAGGCCCCCCCAACACTGTTGGCCCCTCTCCCTTCGTGCGCCCCATTCCATTGTTTCTAGTCTAGCCCCACCTACCACCCCATCGTCATTGAGCCCCCTTTTCGTTGCACTCAGACCACCCGCCACCCTGCAACCCCAACGCGACTACCGAGGAGCCTCCTCCACCAACCCTGTCACATACCTATTCCTTCCTCCTGTCCTCAATGGAGAATTTTTTTTTACATTTTAATTTTAATTTTTTGAAGAAATATGTTTTAATTTTAATTTCATAAAAAAATAAATATTTCACTAAAATTTCCCTACTAAAGGGCTCATGTACACTCACGTGACACAAAAGTTAATGGCTGTTAGTTAAAATGGTTTTTCAGCAACTAAAATAAAGTGGGGTCGATTAAATTAAAAAAATTAAGGACCAAAATAATATTTTTATGAAAAGTTGTAGGATTAATGTGGTAATTTACCCTTTCTTCACATAAAATAGAGGCACATTTTTGTTTAGGATTACGGAAGGTAAATTTTGTAATATGACCACTATTTAATTGAATTAATTTTTAAATGTACAACCCAAAAAGGAAGTTAGTATACTAATAATTTAAAATAAAAATGTTTATTGTGAAAGCAGGATATTATGTCAATTATCATTTTCAATTGACAAATCCTTGTTAAATAATATAATTATTTTTGTATTTTATCATCGTCATCATCGATACCATCTTTTTTGCTTTGAAATCCTGTACTATCTTTTCTTCTTTCTTCTTGGCTTTTGGTCCTGTTTGAAGGGTATAATTGCCAATACATTACAACAGAGGAAAAAACATAAAGCCTAATTTATGACTTATCTATTTTGAATTGTACCGGCAAAAAACTTTGGCCTTGTTTATTTTTGTTTTTAAAATTTTTGAAAATATTATTACATATTTTTTGAGACAAAAATTTTAAAAATACTTTTATTATAATTTTTAAAAAATTATTTTTTTTAAAATAAAAATATATTTTATTTATTTTAAAAATAATATCAAACGATACTTTTATTTTTTATTTTGTTTTTAGGAATTAATAATGGTCCTATTAATTTGTATAAAAGCAACCAAAGAACTGAAGAATGTCAGGCTCCACTAACAGAATGCATAGGGAAGGACAAACTAAATGAAAGGACAAACTAAACGAAAAGGACGGAAAATGACATGAAAACCTTCATTTTAAGAGCTTTTGTTTAACGTCACATCTTTTCTTTTTTCATTTTTTTTTTATTTTTTTAATGGGATTAACGTCACATCTTTTCCGTATTGCTTTTAGTTTTGCTTCAAAAGTAATTAAAAAAAGTCTTTTAGATATTGTGGGCACTATCTTTTTCTAAGAATACTGAGAAAATATCACCCAATTAATGGGCTACTTTTTTTAACCATGAGACTTTTCTCGAATTTTGTTAAATAATCATATCCAATCTTACAATATTTTTTTTCAAAACTTACTGTGGTTCTAATTGTGCCTTTAAGCATCCAATTTATATCCTATCAATAGAGTATCTTCTTTTTTCATAACCTAATACAAAATTTCACTAACTTTTAACGGGTTCTCACCATAATTTTATCGCATAAAAATAAACAAGCAGAAAATGAATGAGTAATAGTTCTATTAATAAATAAATAAATAAATAAATGAAAGAAAAGGCAACAAGAAATAAGACAAAATCCCCACCCCCAAAAATTGTTTTTTCCCACTACGTGCAAAAATCCCTAAAAGAATTGGGACAAAACAAACGAGTTAAATTGCTGAAACAAAAGGGTAAAAGCATAAATTTGACTTGAGGGATAATTATTAAGAGTCAAAACTTAATCTTGAGTTTAAAAAACCAAACTTGAAAATAAATGAAATTTTCAAATCAATAACCACTACTACAAAAATTAGCTTAATTAGACTATACATGTTGACAATAGTAACGCACTTAAAAAGTACACAACACGAAGTTTTCTGTATTATGAAAATCCTTAACAAAAATTTGTTTTCTAGCTGCTCTATGTAGCTGCTTAGTTGATTCTGAGGTTTTCTAGCTGATTCTAATGTGGCGTTTTGATGGAGGAATTTCGTTGCATTTTTTTATTCTTGGGTGTGAATTTGTTGTGATTGAGTTTCTATATGATATTTACAAATTTTTTTATAAGATTTGTTGTAAAATTTATTGGGTTTTTGAAACTAGTAGGGTAATATGATATTTAAATTGATTGTGCTAGTTGTTGTTAGGATTATTGGTCCTATTTTTATGTGGTAAAATATGTGTGATTTTTTGAAGATATTAGCAACTAATTGCTAAATATTTATAAATCTTTTTTGTTGAGTTTTTCAAGTTTTTTTCATTGATGGTGATCTTTTAATAACAAAAAATTACTTGTTTTGATTTATATCTTTTTATACGAAGTTTGGTAAGCAATATTAGGTTTTTTTTTAATTTATTTATTCATATTCATTTTGTTTGATATTTTGCCAATAAAATTTGAAATAAAATATGAGTAAAAAGAAAACTGATAGAGTTAACTTTTCTGTTTTGTATTTGGTTTTTATTTTTTGATTACGATAAACATCCATCTATCTAGTCAAAACACAAAGACTCCTATCAACATAGCTGTCGACATAGGAGAGTCAAACTTTCTATAAATTTGTTTCAAATGAAGGTTTGACAGGTAGGGTCCAAATTTCAGTCTAATCTCAAGGAGATTTAACTTTAGACTTAGAAGAAGGAATTTAGAAAGTTCCTTAAGGTTAGGCTTTGCTTATTTAAAGGATCATATATTGTGATTCATCTTTAGAGCTTTATTGTAAGAGAAAAACCAAAGCATTCCTTGGGCTTAAACATTTTGCTCTCAAACAATGGTTTGTCATTGTGCATTAATCCAGTCTAAAATGTCTGAGGGGGGATGTTTATGGATTGAAGGCTCTGGGTACGTTAGTTAGATAAAAAGCAAGCATTAAGACTTGGTGTAGGACGAGAAGTCTGAAAGCGAATTATAGAACGAGATATTGTAGATTCTTACATTGGTGTCGTATCTAGCATTCTTGTAATCCTAATTGTTGTAACTATAATTCAGTATATATTTGGTGAAATTAGCACCGATGGTGTTTTTCTGCCAGGGTTTTTGGCCATGCTATATAACCATATCACTGTGTCCATTTTTACATTCCACACTTTTACTTTACACAACGATTATTTTCTAGTTATTGAACAAACAAGGTAACATTAACGTGTTTTGTATGCAGAGAACACCATCTATTTAGTTTATCAAGTCTTACAGTTGTGATAAATTGAGGTATTCAGTTTAGATTTGCTGAAAATAATTTTATTTGATGTTTCTTTTTTTTTTTTTAATTATATTACTACTCATTTATACCATGCAATGGATTCTAAATATCTATGAAATAATGTTCCTAATCAACCATAATTGTTGTTTCTCTAATTCATCGAGCTGTTGATTAATTAAAAAAAAAAAAGAAAATATCTCACACATTTGCAAATCTAAAGACACAATAAATTAATGTAAGTCCATTAGTTAGTCAAATTGGTAAATCCATAAAACGGTTGACATGATATAATTTAATACTTACACGTAATTATATAAGAGTCATTCTAAGAGTATCCCCTTCAACGTGAGCGCATGTCTCACGCGAGTTTGTTGTGATGGAGATTAGTCTTCATTACCTGATGTGTGGCATAAATTAAAAAAAAGAACGGAAGGTTCTTAGACATAATAAAAATAATTAGGAGGCAGAATTTCAAGTGAGTGAAAATTTAGGGACTAAATGCTAATTAGTCATAATACTGTGAATGTAGTATCCTAATAAAATAATTTGGGACTATATGTTAGGTAGGCAAGAATTCAATAGCATTAGTGCCAATTAGTCAGGAACAAATTACAGAAAGGTAGCAAAACAGCTTAGAAATTGTAAAGTGAATAAATGAAGAGATTCATGAACCCTTTTATATACCATCTTTGCAAACCATTTTTGCTAGTCGTTGGTTAAAGAAACAAAAGGAAATCCATGTTTTTGATAATATCTAGTATTATATTTAGGAAGGTATTAAATTTTAGGCTAATTTTTCCACCCTTCACGATGGGCAATTCTCTACTGTATCATGTAAAAGTGAGAAGCATAATGTGAATTTTTTTTTATTATTTTTTACTTCTTTGTTGTTATTATTGTTGATGGGATTAGTTACAAAAATTCTCCTTAAACTATAACCCTTGTAACACTATGCCCCTCAAACTTCATATCATAACATTTATTCCCCCCTTCCTTGATCAATAAAATATTAACAAGAAAACTCTTTGAATTTATGATTTTGAGCACAATGACACATTATTATCCAAATAATGGGATTGTTGAATAGTTTAGCAAACCATTAGCTGTTATTTTATCTTGATACAGTTACATGAAAGTGAAAGAATATATTATTTGTTTTAATTTGTTTAAGGTTTTTCAGTTTATATTTTTAACAATTAAAATTTTAAATTATATCAACTTTTTAAATTAAAATTAGTTTTAAACATAATAGAGTTACTAAAATAGATCTATCTTATGTACCAAATCTTAATTATGTATTAAGATTTATTAAAAGTTTTAGCAACAAGAGCTTTTTTACGTGTTACGCATTGAAGTTTAGGGGGCATAGATAAAGGTTATAGTTAAAGGAGATTTTTCGTAATTAATACTTGTTGTTTTTATTAGCATATGTAGCAATGGCAGTGAAAAGATGTAACAAAAAAGAAAATTATATCCCAAACTTTTTTCTTTTTCAAATTAGTAAATCCCAAACTTAATTAATATTTTTTCAATATACATACATAACTGCATGTTCCACCTTATACATCTACATATTACAGTGTAGGATTGACATGACCAAAACAAACCCTCTCAAATATTATAGGTGAACGTAGTATTTTCCTAGATATCAGGAAAAAAAAATGTAAATAAACTTTGACAGTTGTAAAAGTTAACATTAATGTTTATCTATTTGTTGGTTTTTGCTCGAACATTAATGTTTTTAGAAGTACACGTTCTCTTGACAGCCAATTTCATAACGATTTTGAGGTCCTTTTACAGCACAATTATTATGAGTTTTCTTAAGTTAGTAGGACCAGTTACCAGAGAAAGAAGCCAAAGAAAAGGTAAAAAAATCATCGCAAATAGTGAAAGAGAAAATTAGTTAGCATACCCCATTTTTATATGTTTTTATATTTATACACCAATTCTTTTGTGGTTGGGATTTCTATTACACCTTAATTGTTAATATTTAACTAGTTTTTTTTGTGCAGCACAAATCCCAAACTTCAATGCACATAGCAAAATTGAAGGTGAAGTGTTGTTGAAGCAAAATTTCGTCTAACGCTATTGCAATGTCCTTAAACAATAAATTATGTTCAAACAAGTCAATTAGTCAAGAACATTAAACAAAAGTTAAAGACATAATAAAAAAAATTAATAATGAAATGAGAAAAAACCGGAGTCCAGTGCAATTGCTTTAAAAGGTTTTGTATTGGAAATTATGTCTCTATCTTTTCTATCAATTTGAGGGTATTTTATAATATATTTAAGAATGAGAGAGTTCAATTCTCCCATAAATTTGAGTTATTTTTCTCTTTAATAAATAATAAATTATTCATTGCTTAAATGTTTCAACTGATGAAATAATTAATATGATTTGAACTTTCGGTCATTGAATGCCTCTAAATTACCGACTGTTTCACCACATAATGATGTTGATTTTTACCCTTGATCTTCGTCTGTTCTCCAAGCATGGGCTTGAGAGGTTGCCATAAGTTCTAACATCTGAGTGGCAAAAAAACTCGCCAATCAAGTGTTATTTTTTATGCCACCAAATTTAACATATGTTATACTTGATGTTAAATTTAATGCCAAATACAATATATACTAAAATTTTGAATTTAACTATTACATTTTCATCATTTGTAAATTATTTTAGTATTAACAGTATTATGGGTTTATGTGTTGACCTTTTAATATCATCACAACATTAGACGTCATTATTGAAACATTTATTTAAATATTTAACGGTTTATCTTTACAAAAGCATAATTATGATAACATATAGACATAATATTTAAAATAATATTATAAATGGGAGCACAAAATAAAAAATATCGTATATTATAAATTTAATATTTTTATTAGACATGGTGTGAGATTGAAGACTAAATAATACAAGAAAAGAAGAAAAATAAAGAAAAAGAAATGTGTTTGGTACTGGTTTTGATTTTTTTTTAAAATATTTTTGCATACTTTTTGTAGCACGAAAGTATCTGGTTAGCAAATGCTTTGAAAGCGAGAACGGAAATAAAAAATGGTGAGAATATTTTTTGTTACGGAAATGAAAAATGGTGTAAAGTAACTTAATACATGTTCTTAGAAACATATACAAGTAATTTCACCAAAGAGTTTGTCTTAAGAATAGAAAAAAGCTAAAAAAAAAACAAACGCTACAGCTGTCAAGCATTATGTAACATTATATCTTAGCATTTATTTACACATTCATTTAGTCCCACACTTTTAGATGAATAGAATAAAATGCTTAGCACGTCAACTGTAGTTTATAAGTATTTTTTTAAATAAGCGAGAAAAGCTTTAAGTATTTTTTTAAATAAGCGAGAAAAAGCTTTTCGATGTATCTAGTGTTTAGTTTATAAATTTGAATTGAAATTTAAATTTTTACGTGAAAATACGTTGCATAGAAGTTAAAATTACAAATTTCAGGTTTTAAACTTTTAGGGTTTTGATTCAATACTCATCTGCATCCGTCAAGCTTTCACGTCGTTCTGTGTAAATAGAATAAACGTATCACCTTGTGTTTGCATATATATTATTATTGTGATTTCATAAAATTGCATGCAAAAAAAAGTGGATACGTTTTATTGGGAGAATTTATTATGTGACGAGCATTCAGAAATGCTGAAAGATCACGTTGTCAGTATGAATAAATAAACAAATAGCTTAGATGTCAGTAAAAATAAATAAATAAATAAATAAATAAATAGCTTAGGTGCCAATTGTCATGCATTAAAATGGATCGGCCCCAAAAATAGAAGGTTGTCTCATATATATTAGCGAAGATTCTTCCATCTCTTTACGGAAACTAGTTGAACCCGCCGAGTAATTTTTTAAAATGTTTAGGTGAAGAGTTCAAACTATAATCATATGGTAGTATAAGATAGTTTTATTTTCTATATGATTTTTTGATTGCTATGTTGCTATGTTTTTAATTAATTTAATACCAAAGATTTCAGTTGTTAGCTAATACAGAACAAACACAAACATCTTTACGAATATTACTTTAAAATAATAACAATTATGCAGGAAAAAAAATAAAACAGTGATATATAGGAAAAAATAGAGGGAAAATGTCAAATTACTACCCTCTATTATAGCAAAATATGTATTTGGTATCTTATATTTTAGAACATTTAATATTGGTATCTCGACTTTTGAAAAAATCCTTTTTAGTATTTTGGAGCTTTTTTTGGGACACAAAAGGATAAAATTACCCTTTTGTATAGTTGATTGAAATTTTGAGTGAAATTACCCTTTTGCATGGTTGATTGAAATTACTGTTTTGTATACCATACAAATAGGGTAGTTTTGTCTTTTTGTATTCCAAAAAAAACTCTGAGGTACTAAAAAAAATTTTCTCAAAGATCGAGGTACCAATATTAAATATTCTAAAACATAGAATACAATACGCATATTCCACTGTAATAGATGGTACTATTAAAAATTTTTTCCAAAAATATATTTTAATGACAACATGCAGAAAAAAATTATTTGAAAGAAGAATATTAAAAAAAAGATTACATATAATAAGGATAAATCAGAAAAAAAAAATTGATGATATATTTCATGATAAAAGATAAATAAAAAACAGAAGAAACGAATATATATTATTAAAAAAAAAGAAAAAAGGTGAAAAAGTTATTAAAAAAAAGAGCGAATCATGTTAGATAGTTAATGTTACAGTAAAAATATTTTTAAAATTAAAAAAGTGAAAGCTTGTTTCAAATTATTTAAAACAAATAACATATTTAGTATCTAAATAATTTATTTACTCTTAGTAAATAAATTCCTTACCTAATAAATGCAGTTTTCACTTCAAATATTTTAAAACTTACTATTTACTTCAACAAAGTTTCAAAAAAAAATGTCATTCTCATTTTATTTTTTTAATTAATGTATAGTGACTCTAAGTTGTTCTCGGTATATTAAGTCTGGTATTTAAGTCTCGGGTGATAGTACTTTATTTTAAAGTTCTAAAATATTCTTTTTTTCGCCTCTTTTTTTTTGAAAATGTTATCCCCTCATTTATTACAAGCAGAAGAATTATTAGCTCAAAGAGAAAAGAAAAGAAAAGAATTATGGCCAAAGAAAGGAGAAATGAAAATGACAACTCTTTCATTTTTTTCAAGAACGAGAAAAAGGTAAAATGAAAAAGAAAAAGATAACGTCGAATTGTCAATTAACTAATACATGATTTAGTTTGGCTGAATTATGTTCTAAAAAAAAAACTTTACACTGATCAAACTATTAAAAATAAATTAACATTTTTTATTTGATTGGTGGCTTTTGCTTTTAAGACAACCAAATCCACCATGAGCACCCCAAGGTTGAAGTAAGAGAAAAATGGATTTTTTTAAAGAAAATATCCTTAGGTATCAAGAATTATTATATTCATATAAAAGCTTGGGACCACATTACCTACTCTCTCATGACTTGTTTGTTGAAAGGTTTGAATTAAAAAAATAGATTTAAATCCTTTTGTTATAATATTTTTAATCGTGACATTTCAAATAAATTTAATTTTTTATTTAAATCTTCTAGATGAACTATTATACTAAATGAGCTATCAATTATTAAATTTGAAAATTGTTGTTCTTAAAAGTACTAGTAAAAAAGAAAGATCAACAAAGCCCAATTTTCAACTATCATATTCTCAAATTTCATTAAATTTATTTACTTTCCTTAATTTAACCATCAAGCATTTCTTATAATCACATAAAACTTTGGGACCACATGGCTCACTCTCTAAATTATTAAGGTGCAATTTATGATTGAGGTTGTTCCTAAAAGTAGCTTTTAAGAGAAAAGACGTTTATTTTGAGAATTTTGTGATATGGTAAGAAACAAAATACCATATTAATATGGCACGATTTAAACCATAAAATCTTTATTAAATTTTATTAAATCATTGTACTTCTTTGTTGTAATGTAATCTTGATGCGATTTAACCCTTTAGAATAATTTTCTAAATGTAAGACGGTAAGAATTTGCAACCTCAGAGATACCAAGTTTCTAAATAGAAACCTAATTAAAATGGATCAAAATAACAAAAATTTCTTAAGATGAAAATTGAAATATTAATGGACACAAGACATCTATAGTTGTTTGCCTCAAAGTAGCTTGTGTTCTTTGGTTTGATGAACTTTAAATACACACTCCAATACTCACAAAGTCGTTTAGAGTACAGTTTGACATAGTAAATATCTACTCCCTAAAAGTAAAACCTTTTTTGAGTCCCTCCCCTCCTATTTATAGAAGGCTCTTGTTTCTAGTTACCGTCTGGCGTGGTTATAACCAAGTTCTTCTTTTTCAGGACATCCATTATACTCTCTTCTTCTTATTTGGAGATAGTGGCTATCATGCTTCGATCTTTAGGGACCGTGATCATGGTTGTATATGGGTCTTGGCGAAGCCAATCTCTCTTGCAGTAAGAGCTCTGTAAAATGGACTAAATGTTAGAACTATGCTGCGCCATTTCACGTTTGATAGCAAGCCACCATGTGGTGGGAATAGCTCGGCTATAGCGAGCTAGCCCATGCAAATAGTGTTACAGATTAGAAACCCTAAGTTTATCAAGAACGAACAAAAATACATGAAGAAAAAAGAAGCAGAAAAACAAACACACGAAATTTATAGTGACTCAATCTTAATGTGAGTGCTACATCCATTTTCAGCCGCCGCAGAACAATTTATTATGATGAAGAAAAAATTTATAAGAGAAAATCACACGTCACTCTCAACTCTATGTTTCTCTCTAACCTCTCTGACAAACCCTAACTTAGCACCCCTTTATTAATAGACAAAAACTAAAACAATCAAATTTTACAAGTGTTAATCCCAAGCTATCTTTAATGAAATTTTGATAAGACAATAATTCTCTGTATAGGGCAAAAATTTGTGAACACATTAAGTTAGACTTTACATCTTAACAAAAGATGTCTATTAAGCCCATCCAATTTGATTTTCATATTATCATATGCCCCATAGTGTAAAGAAATCTATCAATCTCCTATTATCTAATGCGTCGACTTTCAAAAGGCGATGTGATCTTCTCGCGGAAAACCTCTTCACAAACTCATGTTGCTACAAGACATCAATTACCAAAAGACCTCATATCATCAAAACTCTTGTCTTAATTCAAGAGACACCATCTTTACTTATCAAAGTTCACTCATGTTGTTCCTCACATGATGCAGGACTACAAGTTGTTTTTTCTTGTCTTGATATGTCTTTCTGCTGTAATACTTCAAAAGAATTTGACGAGGACGAGTAGTGATTTCTAAACAATTTTATCATTTACGACTGTTTTGTTGTTTATCTCGTTATTAGAACATGTCAATGTTGATGTATTTATGAAATACTCATCAAGCAGGGCTACTAACTGACACTTGAACTCAGTTCAGAATCTACGCAAAAATCTCTTAAGTCTAAGTACAATTTATTTATTTCTTCCTACTTGTTTTTGTTGTAGAATTTTCATTAGGTAAATGTCTCATCAGTGAGAAAGAATTTTTGTGTAAAAGTTTGTCTGGTTAAATGGTTATTTTTGTCCTCTTTTTCAGAAGACAGAATACTTTTTCCAGTAGTTAAAAAGGCAAATATAGGATTTCAATGGAACTTAGGGCATAACTATTACATTTTTCCTTTTTAGTGTGACTATTACATCTTTATAACCTAACTATTAAAGAAAAATTTTTAAACCTTAGATCTTTCATGAAGAGGCTAATAAAGCTTTTGTACAGAAGGGAAGATACTTCATCTTAGCGAATAACTTTTTAGGCAAAATTTATCTGATATTTGAATATTGTTTTTATCTGATACGAACTGGCTAAAAAAAAAAAAAAAATACAAATCCACATATAATGGCAGAGTCACGTTGGGCCGAGACACACATTTGCTTTTTTAGACCTAAGTTAACCCCATCAAAATATTTTCCTTAGTTAAAACGTCAAAACATGTGCTCACCTCCTTTCTTTTTCTTTGGTCAAATTGCATAATTATGTAATTTTTTACCTCATTTTTTTTCTTTCATTTTAATTGTAATTATTGAAACTTTAAATTTCTAGTAAATGAAAGCTCAACTAACTACTGTTTAAGTTTATTTTTATTTCAACTTCAAAATTTTAAAAAGAAATCTCAGGTAAGGAATAATAAGCGCAAGTAGATAAAAGCATAATAACCACAAAGTAAGATGTCTAAAGATTCGCGGGGTGAAGAAATTTTTATTCTTTCCTTTTTTATCTTCTTCAAATTTGAAATCAGTAAAAAATAAATAAATAAATCCTTCCACGCCCTCGCAAAAGCAAGTTCAAAAAAGAAAAATCTTTAATTTAACATGGGGTGAAATTGGAGATTTCTGCACTGGGTAAATAAAAAAAAAATAACTTATCAATAAGTATCCATTTTTTAGATATCAGATCAAGATCAACGAAAAAAGCGATTTACTCTAGGCTTAATGGTTTGAAAACACACACTATCATAGGAATACCCATTGGCGGACTTGAAGAAATTCGGCACTTATTTTTCTATCTAAAACAACAGCAGCAGCAGCAACAACAACGGGCGCTTCATGACAAGATTTTTCTATGCAAGAAAAAAAACGAAATATTAGAAGGTCTAGTTTTGGAAAATTTTTATGGTAAGAACAACGACGGATTCACGAGGGTCTTTGGGGGCACATGCCCCTTCTTGAAATATATGTGTGTGTGTATATATATATGTACTAGCGTTATATAATATGCAAGTGTGCTCTCAGTAACATGAACTTTCTCTCATTTATTTGAGTACTTTTAGGTTTCAAAACTGATTGACTTTCTCTTTTTTATTTTTAATTTAAATGTCAAATTAACTTATCCTGTTGTTGCTTATTTTTACTATTGGATAAATTACATTGACACTTCCTACACCAAATCTAATCACACTGACCCTGACTGTTTAAAAAAATTACAAAGAGACTCCCTCTATTAGTTGACTGTCAAAACCTTTAGTTGACCATTAATTTTGTTCAAAATATCAAAGTTGCCCTTCTATTTATCAGAAAATGTTTTAAACTATTTATGCATTTTGACCATGTTTGACATTAAATATCATATGTTAGAAATTTAAAATTACTTAGAGGAAAAATATAAAAACAAATATAAAACATAAAAAATAATTAAATAATGTTAAATATATGTATATATATATATTTTAAAAAACCACACCCTCTCTCTTTCTAATCTAAAATGGCACTAGAAGGGGGGCATGATAGGCATGGGGAGGGGACAGGTAGTGGTTGGAGAAGGGAGATCGACGGAGTGGGGGAGGCAAGATGGCTGGGAGGGGGGCTCAACGGAATAAAGGAGACCCGATAGCCCTGAGGGGGGCTCGACGGGATGGGGTAGGCACAATGAGGAAGGACGACATGTAGGGGGCGCAGATAGGGAGTCACCATCGAGCTGGGCTGGGCTACGGGAGAGGGTTCGAAGAGGGTGTAGGGGGCAACGGTCGCAGGTGGAGGGTTGGCATCGGCTGGGCTGGGCTAGGCTAAGAGAGAAAGGCTTATGGTTGGGGTTCTCGAGTATGGGGTTGGCATCGGGCTGGGAGCGATGGTCCAGGGTCGACATCAGGAGGGGCACGCGGGTGGGGGATTGTGGGCTTGGGTGTAAACAAGGGGAAGGGTTGTTTGGCTTGCTTAGATTAAGTATTGTTTTTTTTTTTTTTTTAAGATCAATGGCTGATATTTGATATCTTTATATCAATGGTTAAAATTAAAAGAAGTATTTTTTGTCATTTTAAATAAAAATTTAATAGAGTTTGGTCCAAAAGATGTCAATGTGATTAGTTTTAGTCCAATGGTGTTTTTGTAATTTGGATAAAATACAAAGGGTATCAGTGTAATTTATCCTCTACTATTTCTTTCGACTGATGTTTGTTATTCTTTTTCCCCCCTTTTTCTCTTCATAGAGATCTAATTCCCTTATTTTATTTGTTTTCTTTTATCTCCCACATTCGTTTTTCTTTGTCTTACAAGTTACAAGTCTTCTCATATACATTTTTTTCCTCTTAACATAAACTTTTTAATTTTAAAAAAATAATAAAGTTAATGTTTAAACTCTATTTTATTTTTCACAATGATAATATTCTAGAATACACAAAATAATATAGGCTCTTATCAACCTAACAAGCTAACTTTCCTTACATGAAATTTACAAATGCCTTATATAGAAATTTATATTTTTAATTGTCTTAATATGTGCCCCCGTTGAAATTTTTACTTGCATCAATCCATTATAGATAAAAGATTTGTTTTTACCAATCACCACTTTATTATTAAAAGAAACCACATAAAAATCTTTAAATAAATCAGCTACAAAAATTAAATTCCTTTTAAGTTTAGGAACATAAAAACAATCTCACAAAACTAAACTCTTATAATTATCAAAATAAAGATGGATGTCTCCCATTGCTTCAGCTAACACTAAGGATCCATTGTCCATTCGAAGCATGAAGTCTTCATGCAGCAGACTTCTCGTTTCTTTGAACCCCTACAGAGAAACACAAACATGATTAATTGCCACGGAATTTGTTACCCAAGTGTCACTAGATTCCTCAACCAAACAAGTTTCAATAACCAGAAGATCACACATACCTCCTCGAAAAAGGAAGTCTTTGCAATTCTTCTTGATGTGCTCGACCTTCCTATAGAAAAAGCACTTAAGCTTCTTTGGGTTCTTCTTTTTCTTCTTCTTGTTCTTGTCATTTGTAGGAATAGAAGATTTCCTGTTCTTAGCCCGTTGCTTTTTTTCATTCCTAGAGTTAGGATTGAAACCAAAGGCAGCTGCCAAGTTGGCTTCACCACCAACAGGAGTTTCCCTGAACAGATTTTCAAATTCTTGTAATTGCTTCATCAACTTAGTCAAGGTCATATCCTGTTTATTACTTAAATTAAATGAAGCTCTAAATGGGATAAACTCCTTAGAGAAAGTCTCAAAGACCATAGTCATCTGTGTTTCAGCATCTATGTCAGCTCCATTGGTTTGAGCCTCAGTAAGGTAACCTATGACCAACATCATATGCTCCTTCAGAGGTGTCCCTAGTCTTTGTTTGAAGTTTAGAAGTTTTTGAAGTGCCCCTTGCCGTTTTGTTAGGGCCTGACCTCCAAACATGTCTTCAAGATTATCCAAGATCTACTTTGCATTCTCATAATCTTCATGTTAAGCCTATAGCACGTTATTCATGCTGGCCATAACATAACAATAGGCCTGATTATTAGCATCTTTCCAGTGATCATACGCTTGGATTTGCTCATTATTGGAATCTCCCGTAGGCTCGGGAAGACACGGTGTTATTAGCACAAATTTGAGTTTCTCAAAGGATAGGACGATAAAGAATCATATACCAAACATAAGCAAACATACCATAATAATTTAATAAGCTAACACAATCAAGTAAACATACAAGTGTGTTTATATGTCAAAACCTTAAAAATATCATAACCTTACTACAATAACTTCCAACTCAGAATTCAACAAGCTGCCTAGGAAGACCTGCCAAATTCAATTAGAAACACGGATCTCCTCTAGATTAATATGTCATCTAGGACCCGTATGATCCAACATATATTAATAATCATTCCTTTAGCCATTAATTTTATTAACAGTGCTTTTAGGGGAGGTTAATAATAAAATTAACTTGATTGTATAATCATATTTGTAATATTTTATTCATGATTTATAATCACCACCTAGGAGTGTGTAACGATAAATCATGTTAAAATACCTTATCCTTTCAAAGATCTTATCCGGTACATGATGAAGTTCCTTTCTGTGGGTCGGAACCACCATATGCTACCTATGGATCAACGATGGAGGCCGTAGATCCTCTTTTCAAAAACCTTTTTCTACTCAATCTTTTGAAATCACGGTTTTATTTTAAAAACATGCATGAACAATTTTAATGAACAACACTCCCTATTCTATGTGACATGTTGTCAACATACATGGTAAATCATATTATAATACAGACAAGCAAATCAATCATGCAAAGCCACAAGCAAAATAATAAATAGCCATAATATTATGATTCCAGCCTAGAGAAAAAAAATCAAAGATTACAAGAGATCAATCAAAACATATTATTGATTCCTCATTCTTGAATCTTTAAATTGTAGCCTTCTTCATGTTTTGTCCATCTTCAAGTCTTTAACCCTGCATAGATTGAATACTCCATATTTTCGGTCATATCCAAATTTAATGTTTCCCAAAATTGTCTCAAAAATAAAATCAAAATTGCATCGAAAAGCATACCTTTCTAAAAATCCATAGCTCTTTGTCGGCATGCTGATCTGTGTGATCAACTTGCTAGTCATAAACCATCGGCCTACCAAACTTGGCAGTTTGACCTACTGCCAAAGCTGGTTGAATCCTGCCTCGCAAACGGCCTACCGAACTAGAGGTTTAGCCTACTGGTCTATAACCATCGGCCTGTCGATCCTTAGGGTTTGGCCTGCTGACTGAGTTGAATTTATATTTTCTAGAAAATACATTTTTTTTGCAGTTTTTTAATCATATTTTCAACAATTCAAAAACATAAAAATTTAGAGACTCAGGAAATATCTTTGGAACACTATCATCCATCTTCTAGATCCGTCTTGTCCGAATAATTATTTAATTACAAAACTCTTACAAATTTAAAATTAAATAATAATTCCTAGACGGTGATAATAGACTGCCATCTAATTATATAAAAAACCTAAATACACATTCTAACCTCTAAGGAAGCATAACCGGCACAAATAAATAAATTAATTAATAATTAAATGATAATTTAATCAACCATAATTAATTAATAAACATTCACCATATAATCTCATGACAACATAAATATATAAAAATCTTAGACTGCTAACTCTCTAAAAAAAATAAATTCAAGCATAAAAGAGATCAAGATCACATAATTTATTCACATAGCATGATCACAAATTTGTAAATTTATGTAAAAACCTGTTTTGATACCAATTATTGGAAAATAGTACGCAACAAAAATTTAAAATTTTTTTAATTAGAGTATTTTCTAAAACACAAGTGTGACACGCTATATGCATAAATTAGCCAGTTCTTACTAACCTTTGAATGCTGAAGAGCTTCTGCAATCTGTAAAGAGAAAAACGTTGTAGAAGAGCCTCAATCAATTAGGTCTTATTTGATATTCTCTGTCCACGATTGGTATGTGTGTGGGCACACCTCGTACAACTTTTCTCCGGTGACTCTCCTTTCAATCAATTGAGAAAACCTAGAACTAGCGTTCATGATTTGTGAACAATAGATCTCAAGGAGTTTCAGAGACTCACAGACTAGAGTGCTCACTCTTGATTTCTCAACTGATCTAAAAAGGAGTTATGGATTCCATATTTATGAATAATAGGTCTACGCTATCAAGAGTTATGTGTCCAACATACTATCATGCATACCAACATAAAACGTGGATGCCATCTTTTGGTGTATCAAAAGACATTAGTCAAGACAATAGGCGCACTATTCATCTTAGGATTAAGATACAACACATATGATTGTCTAAAGTGAATTGATTTGCCGAGATAAAATTATTAATCCAAATCAATTACACTTTATGTCTCAATCCAATACATCATCACCTATGATAATACCCAATGTTTCTATTCACAAAGTCTACCTCTGATGGCTAAGACAAAACATCTCCTGTTAGGAATATAGACAACATAACAATTTTTACATAAACAAAACACCCAACTTCATTCTCTCAATTGTGGATCTTATGATTTAGACTATCTCTTTTAGAATCATGTCATTCACATAATCTGTCCATCATATGTCTGATTCTAAAGGTTTAGACCGACAGTCTTAGACTTTTGTTTGCTTATCATACATTCAACAAATATGAATGTGAAGAGGACAACAATTTAACATATGAATAATGAATAAATTCTTTATTGATAAAAATGTCTTCAAAAATATATTATATTTTTACTCCTTAGGGCATACATGTCTAACACAAAATTACAAGTCTTTTCATATACATCTTTTTCCTATTAACATAAACTTTTTAATTTTTTTTAAAAATAATAAATTTAATGTTTAAGCTCTATTTTATTTTTCACAATGATAATATTGTAGAAGACACATAATAATATAGGCCCTTGTCGACCTAATAAGCTAACTTTCCTTACATGAAATTTACAAATGCCCAATATAGAAATTTATTTTTTTAATTGTCTTAAATGTGCCCCCATTAGATTTATATCCTAGATTCGTCACTGGGTAGGAACTGTTTTTTCCCCTATTGGGATGAATTATTGTCTTAATTGTTGAATTAAATTTTTAATGGCTTGATTTGTTATTAAAAATAGTTATGTTGCGTGTTGATAGAGATAAACAATCTAGAAGCAATAATAAAAAGACACATAAAAAGCAACATTAATATAAAAAAAGCAAAAAAGCCAAAAAAAATGTAATAATACTACTGAATTTTTTTACGGTTTTTTATAATTAATCATAATCAAAATATAAATAAACAAATAAAATTACTTTAGCCGTATATGAGAGAGACTCAACTAAATATAACAGAAGTTTTTTTTTTTTTTTTGTAATGCTTAAAGTAATCACAATATCAACAACTCATTAAATAAATCTGCAAATAATAGTACAAATAATGACTGTAAAGAAATAAATCATGAATCTAAACTGGATGAAATCTTTTTTTTCCCAACAAATATAGAGAAACCAATATCAGGAAATTATTAAATGAATCTGCAAAGAATAGCATAGATCATCAACTTAAGAGGGAAAATCATCAGCCTAAACATCACAGATCATCACCAACATCATAAATGCAAAAGAAATATCAGACTAATTAAGAAAAAACACACAGATTTTTAACTTACGTAACCAATCATAAAGCTAAGCATCACAGATCATGATCAACATGATAAATGCAAACTAAATATCATCATATTAATTAAAAAAAAACATAAATTACCTTCTCAACGAAAATCCAATTAGACAAGAAGCTTCTCCTAAAGAAAACAACAATTTCCTTAAAAAACCCTAAAAAATGATGACTCACAAATTGAACAAAGATCTGAAATAAAAATTTTAGAATTTAAAATAACACACAAAGAGGGGGAAAAAAAGGGGCAAAACATGGCAGACCAAAAGGAAAAGAAAACAAAATTTTAAATAAAAAATTTTGAGATACGAGGAAAAAATAAGAAAACAATAAATAAGAATGATTAGAAAGGGAAAAACCAATGGATCAAAAGGGGGAAAATAAAATTTTAAATCAAAAAATTTAAAAATAAAAGAAAAATAAAAAATCAATCAATAACAATGACAATAAAGGTTGAAATAAAAAAATAATCAAACAACGAAGAAATAGCAAATGAAGAGAGAAAACCCTAGATGATAGGGTTTAAAAATATCAAATGATAAGAAAACCAGAAGGCCAAAAAAAAAAGGAAAAAAAAGATCCATTATAGCAAGCAATCAAATGCATGGTGGGAGGACCAAGAAAAAGAAGAACTGAGCAAACGGCAGAGGAAGAAGAAATAGATGATAGAGGAAGAAGAAATGCAAAAGGCTAAAAGATGAGATCTCTCTATAGCAAATAACCAAAGACATCATGAGAGGCAGAGAAAAAAGATGAAAGAAAGGAAAAGTGAATAGATGGGAGAGGAAGGAAAAACCAAAAGCAAAACCCTACATGACAGGGATAAAACATGCAAAATGGCAAAAAGGCCAGAAGAGAAAAGAGAGGAGCAAAATCTCATCTCAGGGCAAAACGATAATTTTAGCTACCAAAATCCAAAATAACGAAAAGCCTACCAAAATAAAAAGAAACCACTAAGGGTAAAACTGACAAACCCGCCAAAAAAAATAAACAAGTTGCCTCTTCTTTAGTATAATATAATAATATGTATATTTTCTCTTGTTATATATATGTATGCATGTATTTATGTGCTTGTAAATTTTTTCATAACAGCATGTATAATAAAGTAAGGGTTAATTGCTATACAAAAAGAGTCAAAATTATTGTTGTTGATGAATATTTTTTTTAATAAATTACTTAACAAGTCTCTAAACTTTTTAAAATGTGACTCATTAGTTGCTGTTCTCTTTTTTTTTTTAGCTCCATCAACCCTGAACTCACAAAAAGGGTGCAAAAGGACTTACTTAACTAGCAGACTTTATTTTCTTAGTCACGTGACTGTCATATGATCATCACGTGATCATCATTTACTTCAAGAAGACTGAAACACTTTTAATTAAATCTATTATCATTTTAAAAAACTAAAAAAAAAGGAAACAAGTAAAAAAAAGAAAAAGAAATATCATCTTTCCCAGCTTTGGCAAGCTTTTAAGCTATGTCATCCTTTGATCTCCCCTACCCACCCTTATCGCAAGTGGCCACGAGCTTTGACGATGAGAAATTACCATACCGACAATCGTTTAAACTAAAATCAATCAAAATTTCAATTCTGCAACATACTAAAACTCAAAAAAAAAAAAAAAAAACAAAAACAAAAACAAAATCAAAGCAAACAAATATAAAACCCAATATGAAATGAGACTCCAATAAAAAAAAAAAGAAAAGAAATTCACATATACTGAAACGAAAAACAAAAAATCTAACAAAACTGATATAAAGAGGATGAAAATGAAATTGAATTCCAATATCAAGGTTGAATTAAAATGTTTAAACCCTCAAACACAATAGAAGTTTGGATTCTCATGAGTAAAATTACAAAAGAAATAACTAAATTCTTCACCAAGGAACTAGCTACTAAAAGAATCTAACCTAGATGTTTCTGAGGAGGACGTAGAGGAAGAAAGAAATGATAGTGGTAGCGAAGGAAGATTCTTCAGATCTGGGTTCATGATGTGGGTGTGGTACAAGGAAGTGGTCAGCGTCGAGACGAGGTTGGGCTCGTGAGGTGGGGCCAGTGCAAGGGTCGGTGCAGCTGGGCTTGTGAGGTGGGGTGGTGTGAGGCTCGGCGTGGCTGGGCTTGCAAGGTGGAGGTGGTGCAAGGGCCGATAGTCTTGGGCTCATGAGGTGGGGTGGTGCAAGAAGATGGTCGACGCAGAGATAAGGCTGGGCTTACGAGGTGTAGGTGTTGCAAGGGTTGGCGTGATTGGGCTCATGAGGCAGGGTGGTGTGAGGAGGTTGTTGGTGTAGTGGCGAGGCTGGGCTTGCAAGGGTCGACGCAATCTGGGCTTGAGAGATGGGGACTTGGGCGACGACGGTGGGGAATATAAGAAGAAGAAGAAGAAGAAAAGACCCATGGTTAGGTGATCGACGCTTGAAGGGGGTCTGGTTTGTCAGGGATATGAGAGAGCTTAAGTTTTTTAAGGATTAATCTTTTTATGTTTTATAATTTAATTTAGTTTAATGTTTATTATAATATAATAAAATGTTAAAATTTTACTAAATTCTCTTGATGTTGAGTCATGTGCTCAGCACATGATTGAGAAAAAGAGAGAAAATTAACGTGTGTCAGTTAAATAAGTCCTTTTGTACCCTTTTTATGAGTTTAGGATCAATTGAGCTAAAAATAAATGAGAACCAATAAGTCACCTTTTAAAAAGTTCAGGGACTTACCGAATAATTTACTCGATTTTATTTTTTATTAGTTCTACAAAAAAGAGTGTCTGCCTATAAATAACGCATAAAATTATAGAGTTAAATAATAAATAGAAGAGATTTAGGTTCTTAGAAAAAGATTTAGGTAGAATAATTATGGTGAATTTAACTCTACAATGAATGCAAAATATATTAGGGAAGAGAAACCTGATTACAATAAATTGATAAAGATTAATTGTCCAAATGTTAAATTTTTATTGGCTGAGTGTACCACATAAGCAACATGATTTGGTACACTTGGGGTGTGTTTGTTTCTTGGTTCGAATCATGGTTCGAATTATTTTGCTACAGTATTTTCTCTCACAAAAATTTAAATCTTCATTCAAATTCTTTATTCAAATCTATGAACCAAACGGGCTCTTGGCTACTAAATAATTCTTCAAGAATCATATTAACGTTAAATTTATAGGTCGTTTGAAAGAAGGGTTCAAACCATCAGTTATAACTATGAATAGTATAAGGCTCTCACATGATATAGTAAAAAGTAAAAGATTACTACAGTATAAAACTCTCATATGCTACAGTTCTCAAACCAAAATAATTGGTCCTAACTGTTCTTTCAAATAGCCTATTAGAAACATTACATTAATGTTAAATTACCAGGAGAGATTTCCAAAATTTCTCTAGCTTTCAGTCTTTTGCCAAATAAAAAAGAGAACTATTGGTGGGATCATTAATGCTCTTATTTATTACAATTGATTGATGCCATGCATATTGCTATTTATGTCCTAAGGTATATATAGGTTTTTGTTTCCATCCATCTGGATAGAAGTTCTATCCACCATTAATTAAATAATTAGACACTATAACAATAAATGGTTAGGCTAAAAGTATCCTAGATGACATCATTTCTTTTTATCTTTTTGATAGTACTTATGGTGTAACCTACTATCACATGCAAATAGGAGGAGCTGACTTCGTAAGGTCATAGTTATCAATTCATTTATTAGGTATTATTATCCTTTTACATGTACGGATAATTTTTTAAGAATGATAACGTAACTTTGTAGTAGGTTAATGTAACACTCTTTTCAATTGCATGTAACTTTCGCTGATTTTATATATGTCACAAATTAATATTTTTAAATCGGTTCTTTTCTACAAGTGCTTAGATTTTTTGAATAATAAATATGTAAATACTAGTCAAAATGCAATGCATAATATACCAAATTGAATGTTTAAATTTGCCATCATTTTTCATACAAAATGAGTAGATTTTTTTTTTTTGTTTTAAGTTATCTTAAGAACTTTTTTTTGTTGGTGGCATGTTATAAATTGACGGTGCTAATAGGATAGACTATATCTCTAATCAAGATCATCGTTGTTCCGTTGAATGTCGAAGAGTAGTCTTAGTATCAATAATTATTGTATCTGAAAATTACAATCCTTATATTGAACACGATACAATATAAATTAAACAACCAATATAAATCAACAATTTGTATTTTTTTTCTTTTTAATTGAAACGACACTTTATCCTTTGAAAGATATTTTTTCTTTGAATAGTTTTTCCCATTATTAAACCAAACCATCGATTTCTTCAGTGCAACACAATTTATGTAATTCGTTTATATAAAACCATTAGAATTGAATGAAAAAAGAGGAATTTTGAAGAAAAAATAGGTCATGTTTCTTTCATGGAGAGACTTTTTAACACTGGAATCTATCTCTATTTTCATGAAAAAATAAGGCATAATAATTTTTTAGAATGGAATAATTTTTTAAAATAAGAGTGTGTATTGAGCATTTTTTTTAATACTTTTTATACTTAAAAGTAATTTTATTAATAGAAAATGCAATAACAAGAATTTTTTTTAAGAAGACGTTAGTAAAAAGTGGAAGAAGATGTCAATATCCGCACCCTTAATTATTTCATAGAAGATAACTATAAATAAAAATTAAATAAAAAATATATAAATGAGAAGCAAAAAAAAATTAACGTGGTGCTTCGACAAAATACCAATATCCACACACTAGAAAAAAGGAGAAGACTCAATAGAGCTAATATTGTTTTTAATGCTCTATTAAATCATTACATCCACTTTCTACTGAAGATTCCTTTTTTTTTTTTTTTTTCTTTTCTGTTGGATGAAACTAATAAGAAGAAGGGATAGAGGAACTTGTTTTGGACAAATCAAATTGCTTTCTTTCTTCTTAATGAGTATTTACTTAGAAATCTTCTTTTTTTTTTTCGAATATACTAATATGCTTTAATCAAAATGAAAAAAATCTGTTCTCAAAAAAATAAAAAAGGAAAAATCTCCTTTCAAAGAAAAATGGAAAAAAAAAAATCTCCTCCTCTGATTCCAGCTTGTAAAAATGTTTTATGTCCACTTCTCATACCCTGTGTTGACAAAATCTTTAGAAAGAGTATTATTTTGTATGATTTTAACTAAATAACATGTAAAGGTCCCATGCCAAAAAAAAAAAAAAAAAGCCATGTAAAGGTCCCTTTTAATTTAAAAGACAATGCAACCCTCAAGATTTGTGAAGGTAGAACCACGACTCATGTCACGGAGCACTGTGCAGAGAGCCTTTTAGCATCTGTTGAGATTAATCGGATATAGGCTTTGAAGGTGACTTGTAAAACAAATTGCCCTTGGGTTAATCTGGACCCTCAAATATGATCTACATGGTTGAGAATACTTAGATGGATGATTCATCCAGATGGACCTAAGCATTACCCTGTATATATCTGTGTGTGTAATCAAATACAAAACATTTCTGTGTGGTCATATATACAATGCTCATAATATTAACACTTCCAAACACAGAGACATGTTGATACGACCTCTTTATATATATATATATATATATATAGTATCACTGTGGTTTTAATGGTTGCATTTTTAATAAATAATATTATTAATTAACTTTTAATATAAATTTAACGGTTATAATGTAGTGCATGGTTAACCAAAAAATTTATAATAATTAATAAGGTTGAACTTTTATCAAGCCACATCATCAATTATTATTAAAATATACTTTTATTGGAATTGTAACCATTAACTATTAAAAAGAAGTCCATATATACATACACGAGACTATTATTAATTATAACTCAATATTAATACCCCTCGGGGAAAAGGAAAAAAAAAAAAAAAAACCTCCAGATTAGTAGCCAACTCTTTCGAATTAAACCTCTAATTAATTTTTATTTTTAGCTGAATTCCTCTTACAACAATTAATGGCTAAATCATAAGAATTTGCTGGATTAAAATTGATACTTCATGTTTTTAAGGGCATGTTGAACTTCTACGTACGTGTCCTGAAAGCCATTAGTTTGAGGGCACATATGTATATTACCGTTCTATGCGTTTATATTCTTGCTAATTACGTAATCACCAACGGATAACTCTCATGTGTATGACAAGAATAGATCATTGTAGAATGCACTAAAAACCATTTTAAGTATGGCCAAAATTGATAAAAGACGATCAGATTTGTTTGTCACCGTCGATCAGAGGGCCCAGTTGGTGGTGGACAAACAAGTTTGGAGTCCAGCTGAGATGTCTGTTTGGCTATATATATATATATATATATATATTTCTCTAATAAAAAAAGAACGATGCCCACACGAAGCAACCCAACAGTCACTTTAATAATTTACCGAGATTATAAATTAAACAAAAAGATATCTCATCCATGATTTCATCTATTAACGTTCATAAAGTCGCATCAGTCCAGTCAAATTTACAAGACGTTTGAAAAGTGAACCTACGGCAAAGTTTGAAAAAAAGAAACAATATAATAATTTAAATTTTGTTTAAAAAAAACACGGTAACAAACTTTAACTTAAACTAAAAATTTTAGTTCAAATTACTAAAGTTTCATGACACCTTATGTAGGTCAATGGGCAGTATAATTTCAGTTTTATTATAGATAATAAAAAATTTAATACATAATTATACTTTATGATTTTAACAATTTTTTAATTTGTTTTTCTGCTTCCAAAAGGCGTATCTTTTGAATTTTTTTTTTAAGAAAATGTACCTTTTAAATTTAAAAAAACTAATTTCAATTTATCACCATGAAGACAAAAATTGGGAAAAAATAACTATCTTAAAACAATTATAAAAAATATTTAATATATTTAAAAACATAAAAGATCTTTAAACAAAACATCCTACTTTAGAATAAAGACTTTAAATTTCATGGCTTTTTAAACTGTAAACATATATTTTTTAAATTATTAAAAGAAGAAAAATATATTTCATAAACAAACTCGATTCAATTAAGTGTATTTTTCTCTTATTTTTATGTTTTTTGTCAAAAAAAACCTACAAAAATAAAATTAAAGTAAAATTTTCAAATTTAAAAGTTACATTTATAATTTTAAAAAATAAATTATAATTAATTAAAATTAAAAGGTATATTTTTATAATTAACCTATAATAAAAAGGTCGTCCATTGTCGGTATCTCACCAACAAGTGCACCGATTGATATATATGAAGTAGATTCCTAAAAGAGAGAAATTTTCGTGAGAAAGATAGTGTGGAAAAACGACAAGTGTACTACCATCTGTAACCAATAGTCCACATGCAGAAGGAGGCTGAGCAACACGTATCAATATCCACAACCTTGGCTGTTCTATATATCCTTCTTCTTGGTTCCCATTAACAGGAAACAAGTTCATAAAAGAGCAGTGATAGAGAAGTGAGGTGGTGGAATATAATTAATTTTCGGTTTTTAAAATCTAGGGAAAGAGAAGAGTGGAAAAAAAAAAAATTACTGAGTGTCGTTTTTGGTTTGGAAAAAGAAGTGAAGAAAAAATATGGCTCAGACGGTTGGAAGGAATATCGCAGCTCCATTGCTGTTCCTTAACTTGATTGTGTATTTTACTGTTCTGGGTTTTGCTAGTTGGTGTCCCAACCGCTACATCAATGGCCAAACCAACCACCCTAGTACGTTCTCTCTCTCTCTCTCTCTCTCTCTCTGTCACACGTATATTTTGTGTCTCAACTAATTTAGACCCTTTCATAGTTTTACTTATTTTGATCTCTTTCAATTGAGAAATCTTTGTGCTCAAATGACATGACCAAGAGAATACAATACAACAATATTTATTCTTTAATTTTAATCCGCGTCGGTGTCCCAGACAATCTAGCGGTAAATCACCTTGATTTTACCCTGAGACTGAGTGTAAATTATTTATGTGCCCAGACTTAAAAGAATCCTGCGTCAGTACTAAATCACTTGCACCAAATTACATCCCTATCGTGTATATGTATGGGTGTGGTTTTTATAGATATTTTAATATTAGTCATCTGATCTGATCAATCGACGTAAGATTGTTCTAATGAATAAGATAATTAAGGTATATGAATTGGAACCTTATTTTCGGTAACCAAAAGTAACGTAACTATTTTAATCTTGTCCATATATATGCACACGCACACACCCCCCGCAAATTTTTCTTGTTCATTTAATGTTTGTTGTTTTTGTGCAGGTTTTGGAGGAAATGGTGCAACAATGTTCTTCCTGATCTTCGCCATGCTGGCTGCGGTGGTGGGCTTAGTCTCGAAATCCGCCGGTGGCAACCACATCAGGGCTTGGAGAAACGACAGCCTAGCCGCCGCCGCCGCCTCATCACTCGTTGCTTGGGCCATCACTGCCCTAGCCTTCGGGTAACTTTATACAAAATTGATCTTCGTATAAAATTATATATTATCTACAAATTTAACACATCATATAATAACCAAATATATGTGTACACACAAATATTTATAGGTTGGCTTGCACGGAAATAAACATACGCCCTGTTGATTCACTCCGGCATTTTCAGCAGCAAGTACGGCCCCGGATACCGAGACGCCAGCGTCAGAGAGCGTGGAGAAGATCCTGGCCTTAAGGGTGGCACTGCCGCTCCTGGCACTGGGGTAGTTTAAGACACACACACATATATATATACGTCGCGCATTTGTATGCGTCTCTCTGTTATGTCTCTTTTTCTACTTTTGGAAGAAAGACAAGTATATATTGTTGGATCAAAATTCAATTATTGGCCAATATATTAAATAAGTGTGAATTAAAGGCTATCAAATAAGGTTGCCTAATTAAAAGTGATCAATTTAGGTTTTGGGCTTTTAATGCATCATTAAGTGTGGGCCTCCTATGTGTAGAGACTAAAAATATAATTACTAATTTTTTGATGGGCTAAATTGGTAATTAAAGATAATTGCTAAGGTTTAGCAATTATATAAAGGGATTGTGGTCCCCAAGTCAGTACGTACATTATTTTTCTGTTACCCATCTACAGAGAGATTACAAAGCATTCTGAGAAGGAGGATTTACGTACCAGACTTGGAAGATCCTCAACCAAAAGACTCAAGAATCACATTCTATCAATAGATTCAAGTTAGCTTCCGCATCTTATTAATATTCTTGATGATTTGACATGAACGATCCTGGGTGATGATGGTTTTCGTCACAATTTTATTCTAACAAGAATTTTATTCTAACATATATGTCTTTGGTTGGCTTCTTTTGGCTGATCGATGTTTGTTCTATGTGCCCTTTGGTTGGTTTCTTGTAAGTAGATTAGATTTGACCTTGTAATGGTGGTGTTGCTGTGCATATCATGTTTGTTGTTGCATAATAACCTGTTCCCAATATCTTGTGTGTAGTAATTAATATCAATGTGTCACTTTCCACTAACACAAGCCTGCAAGTGCAAATTTATATGTTATATAACAGAGACCTCCAAGAACTACCCAAAAAAAAAAGACCTCTAAGAAAAGGAAAAAGAAAACTTCGGAAACCAATTTAAAACTTAAATATTGAAGCATATTTTTGCTTTATACTTTCCATCATGACATGTAAAAGTTTTACACTGTTTAAGTTTTAGTGTTGGATCTTGGTTATTAATCACACAAATAACTAGGCTTAGTTAAACGTGTTATATCGGCACAAATATTTGCAATATGGAAAGTTTGTAGTACTATGAAAGCTTCCTGGCAAAATTTTCGGTAGGAATTGTCATTTTTACCACCGGTAGGTGTTTTTATTTTAATTAATGGAGATTGTTATCATAATTGTTGATTAAATTTTCAACAGTCTTATGTGGTATTTGGAAGGGTAGTAGAAACCGTTGGTTAAAATCATTGTCACTGTAGCATGTAAAAGCTTTATATTGTAGTAATTTTTCTTTATTATTACTATAATATGTGAAAACTTTATATTGTTTATAACTAAATTTGTCCCATCATTTAGCCAAACAATTGGTTAATTATTAAAAAATTAATTCAATAATCCAATAGTTCTTGATATGGAAATTACCATCTTATTTTGATGCAAATAAATTTTCTTCTTATGGGGTGCTAAAAAACCTGTTCTCGAATCTCAGATAAGACGAAAAAAGGGGGCCTGTTTTTCAAAAATGGGACACGACATTCTCCGCGGTATTTGATTAGGTCCAAACACAGAGGTTTGTTGCAAGTACAGGGGGCAGTAAGCAAGCAATAGTACACGTAAAATCAGGTATTTCTTTTAATGCTAAAAAGGCCAGGGTGGTTTTGTCGTTGCATATTTATGTTGAACAAGACAACTCGAGAAACGTATTTAATAGTGCCCTTTCTGCTGGCGTCCGGTTGACAACTTAATATCATGTGTACATCTTCGATGTCGTGCTTGAGAAACAATTTCACACATGCCATCTGATAGGCTAAAAATGGAACTGGGGGATATTTTTGTTACTTGGAAATGACAGGGCAACGTGCCAACAAAAGAACTCATCAATCAAATGAGACTTGTCTACTACAATTATGTTGGCAGTACAACACATGTAACATATCCCACATCATTTACATCAATGCACATTAATTTTTGGGCCAAAATAGAGAAGAGGGTTAGGGCCGACAATTGCTCCTGATATGATGCATTGGGCCTAGTTTTTCTAGATGGTAATTCTAGTAACATTTTAACTGAAATAGAGGAGACGAGAAGACCTTGACTTAACCCAAAAGACCCTATTTTAGATGAAAAATCCTTTTAAGTAACGTTTGTGTTGGTGCCGATCTAACGTGTAATATACTTTTTATGCCTTGTTCTATTGTTTTGTTAATAGCAATAGCAAGGTTATAACCCTATAGTTTAAATAAGATTATTTTTTTAAACTAATGTTGGTAAGTCTAGTAACATTTTAACTGAAATAGAGGAGAAAAGAAGACCTTGACTTAACCCAAAAGACCCTATTTTAAATGAAAAATCCTTTTAAGTAACGTTTGTGTTGGTGCCGATCCAACGTGTAATATACTTTTTATACTTTGTTCTATTGTTTTGTTAATAGCAATAGCAAGGTTATGACCCTATAGTTTAAATAAGATTATTTTTTTAAACTAATGTTGGGTTACAAGTTAAACATACCATCAAAATGGTCATAGTAGTCCTACTCACAACTTAAAATGAGCATAATATTCTAGCGTACAAATCTTGAGTTGTGTTAATTGCAATCGATGGCTCGTACGCTTCTTTCAGACGCCTGCTAATGTCACTTGCCCCCTCAATTTTATCAAAGAACTAGGAAACAATCCATTTTTTGCAACATTTTACAAGATTACCATTATCTTTTTAATCCAAGTATCTCATCCCATTTCAACCAGCATATTTTTTCTCTATTCATTTTAGCATTTACTTGCAAACACTTCGTGTTTCTGCAAAGTGGGTTAGAGTTCAAAATTCCTTGTTGGGAGTAAGAGAGAAACGTCAATGCTTACCTAGCTAAGGTAAGGCCACTATAGTACGTGGATCACTTTGCAGTTCATTTCTTGTTTGTTTGTGTTTGTTTTTTTTTTTTTTTACGAGAAATAATATTAGAGGGTAGTAAAAAGTTTTTGAAAAGAAGGTAGCGAATGAAGTGAAATTCTCCATTTTCTTCATATTTGAAAAAAGAACAAATGTTTATAATCGTTTTATTAGACGAAGATTAGTCAACCGCTGCGGTTGCTTTCCATGGGTGATCATCTTCCCAGTAAAGAAATATTGTGATTTTTTTTTTTTTTCCAGATGTATGAAGCTCGATTCTCATTTCATTTCTTAGCTGGAATTTCAGAACATTTTTCCCCAATTTATTGCTGTGAAAGCAAGTTGTTTGGGTCTTTTTAATTACCAAAATAAGAAGTCCACTTCTTAAGTTCGATAAATATTTATGCAGATGAAACCTCTAAAAAACTCGTCATCAACACGCCCACTCCCCACCAGATTCCAGCGCAATTTGTTTTACATTCTGTCAACTCGCACAAATACAGGTCCTTGCAAACTTGCAATGTTAAGTCTATTAATCTAAGCTCTTGGCGTCAGATTTGTTTATTTCCTTCGACATCTCAAATCTTTCAATATACATGTGTATATATCTGTCTAGTTTTTATTATAGAAATTGGTAATGTAAATTGCTCTATCGCATTCGTTCCGTTCATTTATTCAGAAAATTGATTTCGTTCAAGATTGCTGCATCTTTTGCAGGAGAGGACGAAGGAAGATGGAGTTCGCCCGTTCTTTTTGGTTTTTTTTTTTTTTTTGGGTGGGGGTGTTAATTCCTAATTAGAAGGTAAAAACCAAAAATACCCCTAAAAGATCGGTCATATGCAAACTGTGTCGACAACCGTTAAATATTTAACAAATGTTACCAAAAGGATCACTGATGCAACATATTCTAAAATTCAAGGGATCAATTACAAAGAAGTTTAATTCAACCACTAAGTTGCCAAACAAGAGAAGTTCAAGGGGTATCATGCAAAAACGCCAAAAAAAAAAAACCCACACAATATAATTGGTTTGTGGCTCATAACAAGTTCAATATTAGCATCTATCGTTAGAAAAATTAACCAGCATAACACGCTGTTACAGTACTCATCTATTATGCAAGTCTAAGGGCCAACCGAACTGTAAGAAAAAGAGGGTATGGCAAGCTATTATGTGGGGATTGCAAGAAAAACTAAACTATACATTTTCCCTGTGAGCTCTATTGTGCTGTTTATATCAATTCTTGTGAAACTAAGCAGATGCAGAAAAGCCCACTTTAGAAGCAGATAATGATGTTATTCAAGTTGATCTCAAGCTGTACCTTCATTGACGAATGCTTCCTTGCGACCTTCAAATCCTGGCCTCATGAGCTTCTTTTCCCTTTTTGCAATCTTCTGCATCTTCTTATCATGTTTCTTCGCTGCTATATTTTCCGACCTCTTTTGTTGTCTCTCTGCTTTCATCTTCTGTGTGGCTTGAACCCTCTCCTTCCATCTCTGGGCATTCTTCTGTCGCCTTCTCTTTTCCTTTTGAATGCTTTGTTTCAACAACTTGGGATCATCGTGAACCTTTCCCCCAGTAGCTCTGCTGGCTGCTGCTTTCCACGAATGCTTCTTCGAAATAATGTCCCCTTTCTCTGGATGTTTCTTCGCTTCCTCTAACTTCTTGGCCCTCTCGAGCTCCTGCAATTTCGAAAGCTTCCTTTTCTTCTTCTTCTTCCCATGCTCATCTTCATTCCTGAGCTTAACCTGACTGAATGTGAGCTCCTTCGAAGCTTCTACAACATCCCTCTCCACTTTATCATTTGAATTGTCTGCTTTAAGCTCTTTTTCCTTTGATTCAGCGTCCCTTTTGCGTTTCTTCTGCTCAATTCCTTTCTTATCATTTCTCTCATTCCTCTTGTTTGCCTTATCCGAGCCTCCAGTGTTCCGACTAGCTCGAAACTCTTCAATACTACGACGAAGCCTTTGTCGAAGCTCCTCATATGTCACTGATCTATTATCATCATCCAAACCAGACAAATTAGGCTTATACTCTAACTCCTCGTCATCACTCTCATCGTATTGCTTCTCCTTTTCCAAGCTTTGCTTCAACAAATCAAGGGTTGTCGTGGAAGACTTCTCAGGGTCTAGACGATCTCTTCGAGCTTTCTTGATGTTCTACCTAGTTTCCTTCTTTGCTGAATTTTTCGGCCTTGCTTAAACCCTGAAACCAGGGCTTATCCTTGTTGTCGGTGGGTAGATAGAACTTTGCTGGAATAAGCTCAATTAACTTGTCAAAGAATAATGAATGCTGATGAATTACAGACTTTAGGTCAACAACGGGAGTGGAATCAGTATCAAACTTCACCTTCTTCTTCATCTATACCAGTATTTTGAAATTAAGACAACAGAAAAAAGTAGCTAACTAGTAAGATTAAGGCTATGTTTGGTAAGAGGGGGAAAGAAAATAATAACAAAGAAAAAAAAAAGCCATATAATCCAGATGAGCAAAACAGAGAGGAAAGGGACAACCATTCTCTTATTGCGTTTGGTACGGATTCCGCTGCTTCAATCTCTCCATATTTAAAGAAACTTAAATTAAGGTACTCTAAAAGATTTAACTTTCTCACCCAATCTATTTTCTCCTCTTTTCTCTCCTAATAAACAACTTTCAATACCAAAACCTACTACAAAAAAGCTCCAATCTTCGGGAGTTTTTCTCCTATTTTTAAGAAATTGAACGACAACTTCTATAAATAGAGCAAATCTATTTTGCACATAGAAAGAACATATATACACACATACACATATATGTGTAACTCAAATGCAGCTTAGGAACCATATTTTACATTAACAGAAATTGCACATATACTTCAATGGAAGCTACGCAGAGTGTAATATCGCCAGGAAAAAAAAAACACAAATTAAGTAAATAAATACATATTAATGAACATTTATATCACGAAGAATCATAAGCTGATTAGACACAAAAGCGTGATTCGTCTGAAGACTCCTACGGCAATGTTACCTTGAGATAGGAATCGGAGAGCTTCTTGACGGAGGAGGAAACTCGAAGCAAGCGAGGGAATATGCGACGGCGCTTCCCGGCAAACACAGGCGAGCCACCGCAAAAAGCTGACGGCGGAGGCGGAGGCGGAGGCGGATGCGGTGGCTAGGGTCTGGGAAGAGTTGGTGGAGACAGAGGGAGAGAGGGACTGAGGTCAGGGGCCCTTCGATCCACAAACACCTTCAACTCCCAAACGACAAGGCGCTGCTGGGAAGATTTTGACAAAAGGCCAAAAAAAAAATTCTAATCGGCTAAATGGCCTTCTTTTTTTTTTTAACCAAAAAATACACTTTCTTAAATTTTTTTAAATAAAATAAGAAAAATAATTGTAGCAGAATAAAAAACCTCAACAGGATGAAAAAAAAAAACTGAAACCGTTTTGATGTCTAAAAACTTTTTTTTGGTGCCAAAAACTGTTCCCAAAAAAATGGACCATTTACCAAAGAAAATTTTCTCATGAGGCCATTTTTAAAAATCCCTCGAGCTGTTGCATGCTTTGTCCTTTCCCTTTTTTTTTTTTAAATTGGTACTCGTGAAATTGCACACATTCAAACTTGGTACAGAAGCAGTTACCCTTTAAATTTATAAATTTATAGCGAATCATTTTTATCAATAACAGTATTAATTTTTTGAATAAAATTGATATATAATTTTCTTACGAGTCATTAATTAAGAACATTAAAGAGGTTAATCTACATCTTTATATTTGGATAAAATTTAATTAAAAATATTAACTGTAAGATTAATTAAATGATCTAAGCATTTAATTAAATGATCTAAGCATGCTTTCAACACCCAAATAGCATTTAAATCAATTACGGAAACGTGAAAAATCCTTAGCTCCTGCTATTGATGTCTATCAAAGAATGATGGTGTTGTCTGTGTTTTTCTAATTTGAGTGCTTTTTTAAACCTTTGTAATATCTGATCGATGATGTATTTTCTGAGGTGAGATTATAGGCTTAAGGGACCCAAATTTTTGTTTGTGAAATTTGTTATTACTCTGTCCATCACAGAGTCTGTCTTTTTTAATCGTATAAACCATGGACAGTTAGAAAGCAGTTTAAAAAAATGTCATAACTGTTCTTAAATTAATTGGAATTATGGGCCACATTCGTAGCGTTATTTTTGTCCAAAAATTAAAATTCCAACATTCTCCCACTTGGCCCATATATTCCATCATTCATATAATAAGAAACAAATACATGAATCATGGTGATATTTCATCTAAATTACGAATATTATCTTTCATATATCACAATGTATTATGTCTCTCAAAACTAGCCCATGTTACTCAATGAATAAACCTTCTGTTTATTCTAGGTCCAATCATTAATGTTGTTTTTCAAAATAGATGAATGTGTACACAAGGAAAACTAAATATGAGAAAACATCACAACTAGAGTTTTATTAAAAATTAATATCCGTTCTTACAACGAAAGAAAATCACATAAGGGAACCAAGTCTCATTTTCTCTACATGATCCTTGAATTTCAATGGTTGCATGCCTTTTGTCAAAGGATCTGCAATCATCAATTCAGTGCTAATGTGTTCAATGACCACTGTTTTCTCTTTAACATGTTTTCTTTGGCTAAATACTTAATGTTGATATGTTGCTTCGACTACCACTTTTGTTATTCTTAGCCAAGAAAACTGTAGCTGAATTGTCACAATATATTCTCAATAGTCTAGAAATCAAATCCATGATTTTAAGTCCAAAAATGAAACCCTTCATCCATACACCATGCGAGGTAGCCTTAAAACAATATACGAACTCAGACTCCATGGTAGGAGTGGTGATCAAAGTTTGCTTTGTACTTCTCCATGAAACAGCCCCTCCAGCTGAAAGGAAGACATATTCTGATGTTGACCTTCTAGTGCCAAGGCATCCAGCATAATCAGAGTCAGAATATCCAATCATTTCTAGATTCTCAGTTCGTCTGTACATAAGCATGTAGTCTTTGGTCCCTTGAAGGTACCTCATCACCTTCTTTGTAGCTTTCCAGTGGTCCAGACCTAGATTACTCTGATATCTTCCCAACATCCCAACAGTAAATGCAATATCAGGTCTTGTACAGACCTAAGCATACATCAGGCTTCCAACAGCATAAGCATATGGAATGTTTTGCATTTGTTCCCTCTCAAGGTCATTCTTCGGGCATTGGTCCAAATTGAACTTATCACCCTTGACAATGGGAGCTATATTTGGTGAACAATCTTTCATCCAAAATCTCTCTAAAACCTTGTTGATATAGGTCTCTTAAGACAGACCCAAAATACCTCTAATTCTATCTCTATGTATCTTAATGCCAATGACATAAGATGCATCACCCATACCTATCATGTCAAAATTTTTAGAGAGAAATTGTTTCACCTTATATAGCAAACCCTTATCATTGGTTGCAAATAAAATGTCATCTACATATAGGATAAGGAAACATATTTTGTTCCCACTGACCTTTTAGTATATACACTGATCCATAATGTTCTCTACAAATCCAATTAAAGAGATAACATCATGAAATTTCAAATACCACTGATGGGAGGCTTGTTTCAATCCATATATGGATTTATTAAGCTTACACACCAAATGCTCACCATCACTAGAGGCAAATCCTTTTGGTTTTTTCATGTAAACTTCTTCCTCTAGTTCTCCATTGAGAAAAGTTGTTTTCACATCCATTTGTTGCAACTCCAAGTCAATAAATGCAACTAATGTCATAATAATTCGAAAGGAATCTTTCTTAGACATAGGAGAAAAGGTCTCCTTATAATCAATCCATTCCTTTTGAGTGAATCCTTTAGCAACGAGTCTTGCCTTATATCTTTCAATGTTGCCTAATGAGTCTTTCTTAGTCTTAAAAACCCATTTACATCCAATGGCTTTTACACCATCAGGCAACTTAACAAGATTCTAGACTCCATTAGAGGCCATAGAATCCATCTCATCTTTCATGGCATCATACTAGAGTTTTGATTATGCACAACTCATGGCTTGTGAAAATGATTCAGGATCATTTTCGGCTCCAATGTTGTAGTCTGATTCTTGCAGATACACAATATAATCACTAGGTATTGCTGATTTCCTCATTCTAGTAGATCTCCTTAATGTTGTACCAACATTTTCCTGAGGAACTTGTTGATCAACTGGTTGTTCAACCATTTCTGGCAATTCTTGAACAGCTTGATCCACCAAATTGTTATCAGTAGCTTGTGGAACTTCAATGATTGATCACACAACACCTGTTTAAACTTGAGGGGTGTTGTGAATGATGATCAATCTATCAATTGAGCAGGATGGTTGATCTTTAAAATGATCCTTTTCGGGGACGATGTCCCTGGATTGATCTCTCCAACTGATCAAGTCATTCTCAAGAAATTTTACATTTCTTGATTCCACAATCCTAGTGCTATGAGAAGGACAATAGAATCTGTACCCCTTGGATCTTTCGGCATATCCAATGAAATACCCACTAATAGTCCTTGGGTCCAGTTTCTTTTCTTGTGGGTTGTAAACTCTCACCTCAGATGGGCATCCCCAATGCGTATATGTCACAAACTCGGTTTCCAACCTTTCCACAATTCAAATGGCGTCTTTAGGACAGCTTTGGTTGGAACTTGGTTCAATATATACACAGTCGTTTTAAGAGCTTCAGTCCATAAGGACTTCGAAAGATTGGAGTTACTTTGCATACTCCGCACCATGTCCATTAATGTTTGGTTTCTTCTTTCTACCACACCATTTTGATCCAGGGAACCAGGCATAGTGTATTGCGCAATTATCCCATGCACTTGAAGAAACTTCGCAAATGGACCAGCTGCCTATCCATTCTCAGTGTATCTACTATAATATTCTCTACCTCTATCTGTCCTCACGATCTTAATTTGTTTACCGTATTATTTCTCTACTTTAGCCTTGAAAACCTTAAAGGCGTCCAATGCTTCATCCTTTGTATGAAGCAAGTAGAGATCCATGTATCGTGAGTAATCATCTATGAAGGAGATGAAGTATTTTGGACCATGTGAGTCCATGTCTGGACTACAAATATCTGAATGTATGATTTCCAACATGGTTGTACTCCTCTTTGCACCTTTCTTAGATTTGTTGGTCTACTTTCCCTTAATGCAGTCCACACAAGTATCAAAATTAGTAAAATCTAGAGTATTTAGTACTCTATCATTTACCAATCTCTTAATCCTCTCTATGGAGATATGTCCTAATCTTCGGTGCCACAATATAGAGGAATCCTCATTTATAACACATCGCTTTATGCCAGTGTGAACATGCATAGTATTGTAAGCGGTATCGTTTTACAAATCAATGAGAAAAGACCATTTGACAAGGTATCATTTCCAACAAGATTTGATTTAGAAAACAAACTGAAAGATGTTTCATAAAAATTAAAAGAAAAACCTAATGGTACAAGTCTCGAAACTGAAATTAAACTTCTAGAGAAATTTGGTACATAAAATGTCCTTTCCAAATGCAAATTAAAACCACTACTTAAAACTAAGGTGCATGTCCCAACACCTTCCACATGTGATCGCATCTTGTTTCCAGAATAGATGCCTTCCTCACTTTGCATTGGTTTCCTTAGGTTTCGCATACCCTGTAAAGTATTCGAAACATGGATTGTAGATCCAGAATCAACCCACCATGTGTTATAAACCATATCAACCATATTAGATTCATAACAAACAAATGAGATTGGTTTACCTTTCTTTTCAAGTCATTTTTGGAACTTTGAGGAATCCTTCTTCATATGCCTCTTCTTCTTACAGAAGAAGCACCTGGATTCCTTAGGTTCCTTCTTGATTCCTCCTTAGGGTGGTATTTTACCTTTCCTCTTCGATTTGGCTTGCTTTCCTTCCTTTCCCTGTGTTACATTCAAAGCACTCTCACCCAATTTCATTATCTGCCTACCCTCTTCCTGAAAACACATGGTCATCAATTCATTAATTGACCATTTTTCCTTATGGGTGTTGTAGGAAATTTTGAAAGGTCCATATGTTGATGGAAGAGTGGTCAAAATATAATGCATAAGGAAGACCTTAGACATTTCAACCTCAAGTATCTTCAGTTGAGCCAGAATATCTCTCAACTTCATGATGTGCTCATGCACACCTCTCACTCTAGTGAGCCTTGTGGTTGTAAACTTTAAAATCAAAGTGCTGGCAAGTGCCTTATCTGAAGACTCAAATTGTTCATCTATAGCCTTCAACAATGCCCTGACATTGCTATGCTCCTCGATTGAGCCACGAATACTAGCTGAAATCTTGGTCTTTATGAACATCACACTTAGGCGGTTAGACCACTCCCAACGTTCATAAAGAACAAGCTCATCTGGCGTGCTAGTTGAAGTAATTATTGGCTCATCTTTCCTAATGGCATAGTCAATATCCATGTACCCCAAATGAAGGAGGATTCTCCCCTTCCAGACTTTATAGTTATCACCCATTAGTTCGGGAACATCACATTTCATATTAGCAAAATTTACAAGTTGCATAATTGCATAAAATTAAACATACATGCTTTCAATCAAAATTGAGGCTAACAAACATACAAATCATGCTTTACCAATGTAAGTCATGTTCTAAACCATGAATCTAGTGACATAAAACCTGCTTGTAAGCTAAAGTTTTAATTTAATTAGATCCATGTATAAACTCATGATAAAACTATCAAATTATGTTCATCTTCTTAATTCATGTGGGTAAATTAAGAAATATAATTTGATATTTCATCATAATTAATCATACAAATATAACAGAAATTCCTGTGGGATAAAATTTATCATATTCAATATGATTAATCACAATTAATGTTATAATGTGATCCTAACCACTTAATATATAATTTTGTCTAATTAAAGATGCTGTGGCTACTCCTTAATTATTCAAAATTATATGGATCACTCAACATTCAATTTAATTCGCGACTAAGCGCATACAATTACACAAAATATGAGCAATGTGAACACTTAATTAATTTCATGCACTAAAATTATTTAACTCAATTTTGCATGCATAATTAAACAATATATATTATACACACAAATAATAAGACAAATAAATAATTCAAGCACATGACGATTATAAATAATTACGTGACAAACACATTTTACAAAATGCTACATATGAATTTTCAATAAATAACCAAAAGGAAAATTCATAAAATAATAAAACAAAAATGAAGCTTGAAATAATGTACACGACAGCCAAACGTATAAGCCCTTGAAATCAAACTTCCCTCTTCTTTTTCTTCTTTTTTTTTTTAAAAAAAAATTTGGGTCCTAGTGAAACGACATGTCATTTTGAGCATTCAAGCTCAAAACGATGTGTCGTTTTATACGGTCAGAAACGATTCTCAACACTGCAAATGACATGTCGTTTTATAGGTGGGCCTACCAAAATGACATGTCGTTTTGCTTGCAGGCTGTGAACGAAATGCCCAAAACGACGTTGTTTTTCGCTCGGTTGTGACTGGGTCAAAACGACCTGTCGTTTTTCCACTCGAGAAACTTCATCTTCAACCTCAGTCGTGTCAATTTGACCCGGTTTTGACCCAATTACAGACCTAATTTGTTTTTCACCATCCAGACACCTTTTTTGACGTTTTAAATTGTAGAAAACTTAAAAATCTAATAACTTAATGATTTTTAATCTCAATTTTCATTAAAACATCCTCAAATAAAAGACCCAAAATTATCAAAATTATACGTAAACTATATATTTTTTAGACAACAAAAAAAAACAAGGCAAAGGTCTTAAACGGGCTATGATGCCAAATGTAAGATTAATTAATGATCTAAGCATGCTTTCAACATCCAAAATAGCATTTAGATCAATTGCGAAAACGTGAAAAATGCTTAGCTCCTGCCATTGATGTCTGTCAAAGAATGATGGTGTTGTCTGTGTTTTCTAATTTGAGTGCTTTTCTAAACCTTTGTAATCTTTGATCGCTAGTGTATTTTTCTAAAGTGAGATTATAGGCTTAGGGGACCTAAATTTTTGTTTCTGAAATTTGTTATTACTTTGTCCATCACAAGGTCTGTCTTTTTTTAATCATATAAACCATGGACAGTTAGAAAGTAGTTTAAAAAAATGTCACAACTGCTCTTAAATTAATTGGAATTATGGGCCACATCCGTAGGGTCATTTTTGTCCAAAAATTAAAATCCCAACATTAACCACAATAATGTTGAATCAAAATACATTAGTTTGATAGTTCATGTCATTAAACAACGACTTCATGAGAAAATCATATGTCAATTTCGGTCAAAAACTAACATTGCTATCAATAAGGTGATCTGTTATAAATTTGAAAGTTTAAGAGGTAAACTAATAAAATCAAAAGTTCAGGGAATAAATTTTAAATGTGTGAGAGTTCATTGGGTACTCGTGAAAAAAATACACCTTTTTTAAAGAAAAAACAAAGAAACAACACATTTCAACTGAGGAAAAAAATTGGCTTAAATTCAAAAACTCTTTCTCAATTTATAACCTTGTAACAATATGCCCCTTAATTTTTAAGAGTCTGTTGAATAATTTAGTGTACAATTTCTTTAGTAGCTCCTTCTTGTGAAGTTAACAAAAGTAAAAAGAGAGATTGTTAATTTTAAAAATATTTTAAGGTTTTTCAATTTATTTTCTTAAATAATTAAAATTTTTAAATTAAATCAATTTTCACTTCAGATTAGCTTTAAATAAAATAGAATTATCAAAGCTAACCCCTTTAGACCATCTGAAATGCAAATGACAATGCAATATTACGTTTGTCATTAAAAAGTACGAAAATAGCATATTTGATGTGTTAATTTATTTTATGCTCTAATGTATAATTTTATATCATCTTTGTCTTTTGATAATTATTAAAACTTAAAACTTGTTAAAGTAAACTTTTGATATTAAAATGATTAAAAAGTGAAAAATAACAAATTTGTTATATGCTAAACTTGGTGACAAATAACAAATTCAGTATTAAAAATGCCATTGCATTTGAGAGTATTTTTTCACTTAAATGCCATATGTGATATTAGAACATCAATTTAGCATTGCATTAGAGATGTTACTATAATATATAATATGTTAGTTATGTGTCAATTTTAGTTTAAAATTCTAATAGAAGGAGTTTTCTTGTTACTATTTCATTGATTGGGGTGGACGAATATTATGTTTTGAAATTTAAAGAACACGTTGTTATAAAAGTTATAGTTGATAGGGGAATTTTTATAATTAGTAAAAAAGAAAATTAAAAACTTCTCACGTGTTTAGTTAAGAGTACCACCTTTGTTTATTTTATTATACAAATGCATAAAATATCCTTGTATTCTTTTAAAATATTACCTTCATCCGTCAAATTTTTGAAAATGGTCTAAAAATGATCACTTTTTCTCCATGCTTGGTTGGTGAAATTTTTGGAAATATTATTGATGCTGGAAAATAATCAATAATAATTATTATCACAATCACTCACGATTCCCACTAATTAACTCCGTAAAAACGTCCAAGAAAAAGGTAAAATAAGAAGACAAGTGGATTTACAGTAGTTCATTCTTTAATGAGCTATGTCTATTATAGTTTTGTTTTTCTCAAGTGTTTGTTTACAATAAGATTTTCCAAAAATGGAAAAATAAAAAACCTCAGAGAAGGGAGAGTTCTCTCTTTTTCTTGTTATTTCAATTGTGTAGCCTCCCTTTCCTTTAGTACATATCTCCCTTTTATAGTATTGATGCATTATAGAAAAATGATTAGAATAATAATAATGATGGGCAAATTTCTTCGTGTTCTGCGCTAGCTCATATTCTATGCGCGTGGTGCCTCTGCAAAGTGCATCGAGTTCCGTGCCAGTTGCTTTAATTTTAGGCACACTCTTTCGGCAATCAGCCTTGCCCATTTTTGTCTAAAGTGAGGGCACACTAACAGGGGAGAATACAAAGCCTGTTTAAGCTCGGCTTCTTAAAGTGGTGAGCTTTCAGGTTACTCAACTTCCATTACATTCAAGTTTAATAGACCGAGTTGGGCTTTTCCTTCGGGCCTTATGCGATCGAAATCTCCTACAAATCATAAAACAATTCTCAATAATCTATAAGGTAAAAATAATTAAATAGGTGCTAAAATGAAATTTGTATACCTCTTATTGTACAAATGCAGAACTTATCTACTATGTTTTTAAAATTAAACACAAAATACTCCTGCAACGATTAATTTTATAAAATAACAAAACTGTCGCTTCTCAATCTATATTATAAACTATTTAAAGTATAAATGAACTATATATAATAAATCTTAAAACTTAAACTTTCAAAAAGATATAAATAAAAGAATTAATTAAAGTCTCCCTCATCAAGAAACAACCTGCTCTCTTTGATAACCTATGCTGCATGCCTTATCTCCACTCTTCATGACGTCGTTGTTACTAACCTTTACCATTGCAAGTTCATCCCCACATAAAGTCACTAGTGCAAGCACCACCCCTCAGTCGAGATCTTTCAACACAAGGTTGTCTCCACATGAAGTCGTCATTGCAATATAAAGACAAAAATTCTTTTTATCTTCGTGAGATTATAACTCTATTACTAATAAAATTGTATGATTCAGTTTAATATTTAGTATATTTTTTAGACTAGATACTACTGTAATATTAGTAGCCAATTGTGACCTAGTAAGGTTAAATATCATCGCTCGTGTAAGAATGTGGAAGAAGAATATTCTTATTTGGAAACTGTGAAAAATCGACCAGGCATATACCAACCAAATTGGCCCATTTTGGTTTTCGCGCCTGGCCAATAAGAACCTTTTCCTAAAGAAAATTGCAATCCATAGTGACACTATTAAAAAGGATGAATTCACCCGAAGTCTTTTCTTTTTCTTTTGTTTTTTTTTTGTTTTTTCAAATGAGAAAAACGTTGCATTTATCCTATACCCCATAAATGATCAGCCAATTTTTTTTCTCAATTGAAACTTTGTTTCTTGATAATCACAGATAACTTATTTTATTAAAATTAAAAAGATACATAAATTAGAGATTTTTTTGACCCAAGCTTGTCTTATATTACCTTCCAGTGCATGACCAAACATAATAATAAAGGATATATAGAAGTTTTTACATAGAGAAAGATGTATAACTTAACGACCTCTAGACCAAAAAAGGGATTTTAAAAAAAAAAATTATTAGTTGAATATGGCTTGGGACATGAAATTTTGGATAAGAGGAACCAAGTTCATATTTTCGGAATTTAAGATAAAACTTCTTTGCAAAATTAATCTTAGTAGCATATGTTTATTGAGAATCATATATCTTTTTTTTTTTAACATATATATAACACCCAGAAGATTTGATTAGACAAAATTGGTGATAAGATGGTAGATTAGTATGCTTTAATGTAAACTTGAACTTAATTTAAGTATTTTTTTAATATTTTAAATTTATTCTATTTTAATTATTTCTATGTGTTATTTTTAATTTTGAAACAAAACAATTTATCAAATGCCTGATGTGTCCCAATTGCAAAACCATGTGCTGGGGACACGGTTTTTTTTCCCTCGTTCCTCTATTTATTCCCTTCACTCTCACTCTCACTCTCACTCTCTCTCTCTCAGCCTCTATCTCTCTTCTCTCCCTCTCTCCCACGCTGCCCTCTCTCTCCCCTCCTTCTCCTAATTTTGATTTCAAGTTTTTGAGTTTGAGCTTGATTCTCAGCTGGATTGGGAGGTGAGAAACACGATTTGGACTCCACAAACATGATTTTTGAGCTTTGATTCGAGGTTTGTTTCCTTAAATTTGAAACTTTTAAATTTTGTCTAAAATCTTTCAATCTCTTTCAAATGTTGTGATTTGAGTTTCTTGAGCTTAAGAAACCTCTAATCTAAGTTGGTAGGACTAAAATCATTCAAAATCTAGGCTCGATTTTATGAAATTTGGATTGAATCAAGTTTTTCTCTTTTTCCCATTTTTGGATTTTCTTAAAAATTCCTATGAAAATCTTGTTTGAATGAGTTTAAAAGTGTCCTACAATGTTTGGGGAGGCCGAGAATCGAAGCCTTGGACCTCCCATGATTTTCTAGTTTGGCAGGCCAAACTCAATGTTTGACAGGCCGGATTCATAGGTTCGGCAGGCCAGATTCATCGAGTCGGTAGGCCGAACCTGAAAAAGTTCGACAGGCCAGTCCTGGTTGGTCGACAGGCCGATCGAACCTTGTGAAAAATGACATTTTTTGCCTGTTTTCACTGTTTAAAACCTAGATCAAGATTCCGATCTCATAAAATGATTTTGTGAGTTCTAAAAGCATACTAAAACATCATGACATAGCTTAAGGATGTAGAATAGCTTAAGCAAGAAATTGATGAACATAGTTTCTATTTAAGGTTATTTGTGGTTCCGTGGAGTTAACGTGTAGCGGCTCTGGACTGCAGTGTCGAACATTGGTACAGATATCGAGGTAGGACTTCTATTCTTTCTCCTTGGTAGCCACGTTTTGAAAAGGGGTTTGACCATAAAGCCTTTATATGTTTTCAAGAAATGAAGTTTATCACTTATTTTCATTATTGGCTAAATAATGAATGAAATGAGAACATTCGGTAAAAAGAAATATGATAATGATGTGACACCAGGCGTGTTGGTTGGTACCGTCCAGAATGATAAAACATAGCATGATGCCATGTACAGAGATCGGGTCGTGGGAAGTGCGACCTTAGGGGCAAGTCCCAAAACCCAACTAAGCCACTTCGATGGTGATTCATATGACTTTGCCTACAATATGATAATGAAACTGTTTATGGATAAATAGAGGATTAATCGGGTAAATTAACTTGATGAATTTCAATTTGTTACTTGTTATTTATTTATTTCATGTTGTAGCTCTTGCTTAATATGAAGTATATATATTTAGGTTTAAATTCAATATTTTAAAGGCTTAGTCCCACTAAGCCCTTCGCTCACATTTTCTTATTTTAAACTCCCCCCCCCCCCCCCCCCGCCTCTAGGTGGGATTCAGCTTAGGGAGACTGAAGAACTGGGAAGGAAACTGCAGGACTAGAACATTATCTTCTAGGGTATTTATATCAAGGCATATAATGTTTCAATTTATTTATATTTTCTTAGACTGTGGTTATGTACCATATGTTGCTAGTACCAAGTGTGCACATCAAAGTGGGTCCGGTGGAGCCCAATGGGGTTTGTTTATTTCATGTTTTCTTTTCAAATTGTTTGCTTCCGTATATTTAACGATTTTACATTTTTATAATCACTTCTTAACATCTTTTATGATGGCAATTCGTACAAAATTTAATTTATTTAATTTAATTAATCTGTCACATCACTTCCCAGATTTTTGGGCGTGACAATATACGTATCTTTTTTTAATTAATTTCTTTATCACACTTATTACTACATACCAAACATTCTCTCACTGTGTCTGGTTGCAAGGAGAGATGGGAGGAAGTAGAGGGGTAGAAGAAGAGAGATGGAGGGAGAAGCACAACCTATAATTTGGTTAGAGGGATAAGAGAAAGGAGAATAGAGGTGAAAGGATATGGGCTCCCTTCAAATCTATAAAATTGGATCCTTAATTTAAAGGAATGATTCAAGCAATCCATGTACATTAAATTTAAAATACCATTGTACTCTCTAAAGAATTTATTAACAAATTGTTCAAATGAACAATATAGTAATCAATCAAATGATTATCATTTATCCTTTCAAATTTTACTCGTTTGTTTTTCTATAAACATTTGTAGAAAAAATATAAGGAAACGTGATTAAGGACATGTGGAACGTACATGATAAAAATTTTCATATAACTTTTATAAAACAATATTATAGAGTATATTAATTTAATGCTTAATAAATATATAAATGATTTTTTCTCACTTGATTGAAGCGCGAAGGTCAAAAATTTTCTAACAGCAAAAATTTTCTCTATACGATACCACATCTTCCTCGTCTAGTTCTTGACACCAAACGAATGTACCTGTTAGGGGTGAACAAAAAACCTGACAATCTAACGAACTCAATTAACCCACTCATAATTTGAAAATAACATGTACTAGTAATGCTCAATTAAACTATAATTAAATAATTAATTATATCAATTAATTATATATTACAGACTATTTTTATTATCATTCTTAAAAATTATCCTCATATGCATATCACTTCTACAATTTTTAACTGTCATATAGATAATTATAGAACTTCAATGATATTCATAAAGTATTGAAAATATATGCACACAAATATAATGAAAATTTCACTTCATGTATTTATAAACATGTCCTTTCTAAAAAAACATTACATGTTTTAAGGGCATCTATCCTAACATCCTTACCAAAAAAACATGAAGGATTCGATAATCTTCTTCATCCTTCATATTACTCATCCCTCGAACTCTCTCTATCATACCTTCGCTCCATAACCCTCCTACCAAACAGAGCATGAATTTCATAGATCCAAATCAGTTGATGTGGCACTAGTAACCAATTGTTGCCATCGGATTATTTGGTAATTTCAAGTGGACATTGGATAGAAGATTGCAAACATTCTAGTTATATCTTCAAGATAACTATCTACTAGGACCATCTACAAAAAGTCAAAGTTGTTGTCTTAAGTTTAAGCTAAGAAAATGTTCTCTTAGAAGAAGGAGAGAGAGAAAGAACAATCAAAGAATTGCCAAAGAGATATTAAAGGTTTTTTGGGCAGCAACTTGGTCCTAACATTTATTTCTTGAACTAAAAATGAAATTCTAACTCGTGGTGGAGTTGATATGTTATTACCGCGTCACTTGATAAATCTCATGGCCAAGTGTGGGTATCCCCACCTTAGAATTGCACCATTAATTGCTTGATTTCATTTCCGGCGTTTGGACTAGTCTTTCCTTTACTTAGAAATATATTTTGGTGAAAAATAATTGAAAACCATCCTTACACACTTGCAGTAAAATTATCTTCTTCTTCTTCCTTTTTTTTTTTTTTTTTTAGCAATGAGGCTAAATTGTTATCTGAATAATTTATGCAATATTTTTTTGGATATATCGGATGATAATTATTTATTTTAGAATCGACCATAGAGGGTAAAACTTGACTGAGTTACATGCTTACATTGGGCCTTTATAAGCTTGAATAAGTACTTTGAAGTTAAATGTCCCTTTCTTCGATGAGCAATTGAGAAAGTTGCAATAAATCATTACGTACAGAAGAACACCAAGAAAAATAGAAATTATTAGGCCATCTCTTTTGAAAGTAAGCAAAATGATTAAGCGCATTAATTGTGTTCAATATCCACATTTGCTTAAAAGTACTGAAAATGAAATATGCCAACCATAACTTTGGACTTTTGGATTTCACAACTCCATACTAGACCAGTAATATTCGTGAGTTTCCACCAAAAAGGTCCAGAAAACATATAGGATAAAAAAAAAAGGTGAAATATTGCGTAATGATATTGTGCAATTACAAATGTCAATTTATCACTAATATATATTCTATTTTCTGTTACAAGCATATGCAGCCAAAAGAATGGAAAATGCTTGCCAGATATTTATTACTGTATAATCTTCAGCATTACTGTGTCATGTTAATATTAGACTTCCTAGAAATTTATTATAAACTCCATAAAGACTAAGTACTTCATCAGAAACATTCCCTCGTTCTCAACCAAGGTAAACACATATAATGCCCAAAAATAGTTGAAATAGAGAAAGCTAATTATTAATATTGACATATAATTTCTTTTGTCCAATAAAATGCTAATGTTTAGTATAACACTTTTTCTCTTGAAAGGTTACTCTTATTTTTAGTTCTTTTTATAGTATCGACGATAGAGCATGTTTTTAGATGTTAAAATCTAGTCAAAATCACGACGCAATAAAAATATATGCATAGATACATAACCACGTAGGTGCTAAGAATATTCTTTATTTTTTTTAATAACAATATTGGTAAACAAGTAATACATTACAAGATTTATTTCAACCTCTTAATTTCCATAAAAGAAAACTTTTGTGATGATGCTTGGAATGGAAAGCAAAACAACAAGAAGCACATAATGTTGGTGAGGGAAGATGTAATATTGATGGAAATGTGTGCCTACCCAAGCGTGCGGCAAGCGTGTTATGAAGCGAAAAAGGCTATGTTGTAAGACTGACCCAAAAAAACAAGACCAACAAAATGTAATCCAAATCCTTAAGAAGGGTCAAAAGGTTTGCCTAGAAAGGTGTTTGGATTTTTAGGTCAAAGTTAAGAGAAAGTGTTGTTTGATTGAACAAGGCACTCCGAATTAAACTCAGTGCTGATGAACGAGCGAAATTAGATAAGGATTAGGAGGGCAATTAATAAACAATTATATCTGTAGGTGTTTTTGGTACTTTATGTTATCATATGTGCTGAAGAAAAACCCGGCATAAGCTGAATTTAGTCGGTCGTAGTGCCTTACAACCATAAGCAATTAATTAGATAGTAGTTTAGTACCAAAGTTTAATTAATATAGACGACAGCAAGTTTGGTTAGCACTTTTGTAACAAAAGTTTTTGACATCGATACCATAAGGATAGACGACCTAAGCTAGAAAGATGTAATCGAGTTTGCATTATCAACGATGCTCTTTTGGTTGGAATAGAAAAAAGGAAGAGATATTGCTAACATATTATTTTTGCTTGTTTTGGTCATGTTTTTGTTTTGTTTTTGTTTTTTATTTCCGGAGCTTTTTATGTAGGATTATGGAATTTTTAACATTAAGAGGGTGTTTAGGAAATATGGTTAAAACTAAAACTTTTGAACTGAAAACTGTAACATGTAAGAGCTTTACACTGTAATGCTCTTTTAGATCATTGTAGCATGTGAGAGCTTACACTATAACAATTAAAAGTTTTAGTTGAAACTAATTTTGCCAAACATGTTTAAAAAATGATAAGGACATTAACTTTAATACTAATTTATGTACCAACTTATGAATTGTTGTGTTTTTATTAATAGATATTTAAAAGAGTATCACATCAATAGGTTGGATCAGCCACTGAATTAATAACAACTCAAGAATTAGTACAAGAGTTGTGATTAGAATTAATGGATATAGCATTACTCTTTTACCATTCGTAATTTTCAGAATTTTATAAATAAATAAAAAGCATTGGAGATTCCTTAAATGTTACTTAGAAGAATCTGTACTATTTCGTTCAAAAAAAAAAAGAGGAATCTTTATTATCTTTATCTTTTTTTAAAAAAAATCTGCATAAGAATTTAAAAGAACATGTAGTCAATATATGTGCAAACACATGATTTGATGAACATGTATAATGTATAACTCAAAGATAGAATGAAGTGTACAAGGACACAAATCTCACAATTTTAAATTCAGGTTAGATGCAAGCTTGTAAGTGAAAGAAATCAAATTTTATATTCAATTTTGTAAAAATAGTCTCCTGACTAAAACAAAAGCAGGGGAACAATACTATAATACATTGGACCTATGTTATGTTATACATGTAGTATCAATTTATACTATATTATAAGCATGTTATACTAAAATTTATACTCAAATTTTATGCAAATACTGGACCTATGTTATATGCAGTGTCCTATTTATTTTTTTGTCTAAAATGTATTTATAGTATCAATTAGTACTATGTTACTTGTATAAAAAATAAGAGGGTGTTTAAAAATGTAGTGGGAATTATGGGTTAATTAGAACTATAAATAATGTAGCATAATAATGTAGCATGTGAGAGGTTTAATTGTATATATTTTTGCTTTATACTGTAACATATGAAAGCTTGTTTTAGGAGTTTGAATAATGATATTTTGAACTTTTTGGGTTTGAGATAAAATATTTGAAAAGTGTAGTTTGAGCTTGTGGTTTAAAATGGTGTTAGGATATGTAATTAAGATCTGGTTTGAAATAGAATAAAATATAAAATTAGGTTTGGATTTGTGTTGAAAGTTTGACTTTTATGAGAGATGAATTTAAATAAGGTGTGAGTTTTGTTACTTCAAAACATTTAAAAACATTTGGGGGAGAGGGGGGTTGAATCCGAATTTAGGGCTTTTTTTTTTGTTCAAGTTGCCACATCAATGGCTCAAAGTAAGCTCACAAAAATGTTGCCAAACACTATTTTAATTGAAATTCCAAGTTCAAAATCTTTAAACCACTCAAGCAAACGGGCCTCAAAACTATACCAATAGGCGCCAATGGTCCTGTGTTTTTGCAGCTGTTAGGAGCAAAGGATGTTTATGGCAGGTATGGTCAAAGAAAAATGAGAATCAATTTGACCCATCTGATTTGCACTTGGGTTTTAAAGTCTAACATCATATGATCAATCTCATCTTTATGATTTCTTGGCTTGTCCATCTCATCTTTTTGATCTGATTACTTTTTACCGACCTAGATAGCTACTGTGAACGCCATAGACTTGGAGTCAAACATGCAAGATGCAACATGGTTCATATGTTTCTGCTGTACAGCCATGATTATCACTCATCTCCCATTTATAGTTTTAACTGCCTCAAGTATATGTTTGAAAATTGTTTGATAGGATAGGAAGATATGGATCACCGCATAACACTATTTAGAATCTTTAGACCACATGTTTGACACACTGTATTGTATTGTATGGCATTGTATTATATACAAAAATATAATGTAATACAATACAATACGGTGTGCCAAACAAGCCCTTAAATGTTTGACAAATTTTATTGTTTTATATTATTTTTCTTCCATGTAGTTTTGGTTAGATTTAATTTCAGAAACATGCATTACAAGTAGATATATCTTCAAAAGATCTTTCAGTACTTTAACAAAACTATAATTTAATGCAGTTTTTCTTTTAAAAAAAGAAAGTTACATTTCAAATTAAAATTATACAACTATTAATTCAAACATGAAAGGCCTAAATGCACTAAGTAACTTTGATTAAAAATCGAAATCACTAATAGATTTGATTGAAATGCTCAAAGGGTAGAACGTGGACTGACTAAAAAGGCAGATAACTAATCGAGCACCTAAAAAACTCTTCCAAATACATCATTATAGTTGGTGGACAACTCTAATTAATTGAGATTGAGAAACTAAAAACATAAAGGTCAAACACAACATTGTAAAGAACAAAGACGTGTGAACTAGACATAAAAAACATCAAAAGATGGGGAAATCATGTTCTCTTTTACAACAAATAAATAAACAAAACAAACAAAAGATACTAGACGGCGGAAACATCAACACGACAAATGTAATTTTAACAACAGTTTAAACTTTAAAGCACATGAAATAGATTCTTTGTTTAGTGCTTCTCCACCTAACATCCCTATGAACATGTTTTAACCTCCCATACAGAGTGAAAATTAGACACGTTAATGAAAAGATAATTTAGATTTTCTAATAAAATAGAGATGAAAATCAATCTTGTCAAATAACAAATATTATATCATTCACTTTGCACTTTTTGATTTTCTTTCTTTTGATGATTTATTCTGCACTCGGTAGAGATTGAGAATACTAAATAATACTTGATAATTAAGGTTCCGATTAATATTCTGATAATTAGAATATTTAAGGCAAAAGGACTTGGAGACAAAAAATGAAAATAAACATGCCCCTTTTTCGTAAAGGACAGGATTGTATCAGAGAAGACATGAAAGCAAAGATATAATTTTAAATTTTATAAGCTTTATTTAAGCAAACTAGTGCTGTCATAATTCCTTATTTTTTCTTTTTTTTAATGGATTTCTTTTTCGAAGTAATGTACTTCTATAATGCTGCTTTTGTAGTGCTTTTTTTTTTTTTAACCCTTCTTAAATGTGAGTGAAAGAAACCGCAAACTTTGTTCCCAAGCAAAGATTTAAAAATAAATGAAAACAAAAATACAAAATAAAAAGCATCTTTATTATCATCATAAACAAGAGGAAAGATTGATGAAAGGGAACCAGTTAAGTGTTAACTAGTGATTAATACAAAGCCCCACTAAGTGACCAAAGGTTCTATGCTATTCCTTTTCTGTCAAAACCCACCAATTCTATTAGCACAGCAATATAATTTCTGTTAGAATTTTAAGCTTGATTCATGGTTTAAAGCCTCCAAAATTGCCAAAGGTGAGTAAAAAAGTTATCCCAATAACCGAAAATGTTAAAATTAACCCTTATGATATAGACTAATCTAGCAATATGCACCGTTCCCATTCCAATCTATACTTTTTGTCTCATTTCTCCCTACCTAGTAATTGGATTCTATGTCGTATAATTTTTGTCTAAAAGAAACTTTACCATTACATTCTTTCGTTGGAATACTATACCATAAATTTGGTAACTTCATCATAGATACAATCAAAATCTTAAAGACAATGTAGCATTGATTTACTCTTAGGATTGGGAAGTAGGGGTATTAACAATTGGTTTGGTCTAAAAGAAATAACATTCATCTTTAAAAATAAGGGTATATGACACTAATATTTTTTAAGTAAATAACCTGTTATTATACCCTTCAAAGATTTTGTTACATAAAATTAATCGTCGTATATATTTCTTTCTATATGTTACATGACGGACCGGTTGCATAAAAAAGACCAAAGTCTTTCTTAAACAAATAAAATTAAAGTTTAGTTCCATCATTTCAAGGACTAATCTAAGAATAGACATGGTTCGCATGCTTATCCTACAAGCCGTTAAAAAAAAAAAAAAAATCTGAAACCATGGACACAACTATACAGACAAAAATCTTGACTCCAAAAAAATTTTCTGTAAGACCATGCATATATTTGCCAAGATCCTGCCGATCAGAAATCATACTTTACCAATATTTTCTATGATTCAACGTGAATAAACAAATTAAGAAGATCAGAAGAACACCCATTTTTTGCTATCCTTGTTGAACAGCACTGTAGAAGCTATGGATGAACTTGGCTGCAAAATAAAATAAAAATAAAAAACAAAACTATAAATTGGATTTGGATCCAACATCTATCACACAACCTTAATAAAAAAGGGTAAACCAATGTGTGGTTGTTCTCTCATTGCACAGCCGGAGAAAGTAAAGATAGAACATATCTTGCTTAGGCAAAGAAAAAGCAGCTTTAAGAAAAAAGAATATTGTATTTAATTAGTTTAAGGAAATTGCGTAATATTATATCATGGCTGATGCTATAAGACGTACTTAAGATCACATCAGGACCTTATTTGAAGAGCAAAATTACAAAAACTAGCAGAAAACAAGGACAAAAGGATTTTAATTAAGTGGTAGATTAACATTGGATTAGTTTGGAAAAAGGGTGTTGTTTACCACATGCCAACTATTTATTGGTCGCGTTTACCACTCACATGAACATAATAACATGGCATGTCGGGGATTAACAAGTAATTTGCTGTTAAGTTGTTAAGCTAGTTTTAGAAAGAACTGTAATAAGGGAAAATTAGCATGTGATTGAGAGCACATAATATGTGAAATCATGCACCGACTTTGCATATCATGAAGATGGTACTAGGGAGAGTTAGAATTTAGTACCTATTTGTATCAACTTTCAATTTAGAAAATCTCTTGATTTTAGGAGATCTGACAGTCTCTTGGTTTAGTACTTATTTTTATCCTTACATCGGCAAATAATTGTCTCAATTTTCTAGTCTGCGAATGTGGCATATTGCTAACATTAAATTGTTGTTTCTCTTCTCCCTGGATTTTCTTATTTAACTTTTAATAGTCGGTGCTAATTGAGCTTCAAGATTTAATTTTATTTCCTGAACTGCAAAAGGACAAGTTACATGAGTTCAAATGTTAAATGGGTAAGTAAGAAAAAAAAAAAAACAAGAAACTAAGAATGATCACTTTGTTGAAGAATTTAAGGCCTAAGGCAACTTGCATTGATTCTATATCAATTTTTATTATTTCATTTCATTGATTTTTAGGAAGCAAATCTTGTACTATGATACCATAATATATGTTAAGATCATGTAATCATACTAATTATAGTATCATATCTATTTTCTTATCTAAATAAGCTACGCAAAGTAAGCATATTACACTGGCTATCTTCCTTAGTGAAACTCCCACTCAACAAAAATAGTGACGACGAAAAGGAGTTTTCTAAGTAAAAGTGAATCATGATCATGAATAGACAATAGAAAATAAACTTGTGTGTCCATGCCCAGCTAAAAGATTACACAAATCAAAGGGAAGATAATCACACATCAAATTCCACACGTATCATATTGAATCAAACTCCCATTGAGTTTGCAAACAATTTATATTAAAATAATAATAATAATAAAAAAAAACACTTTCTAGAAACTCATATTAGCGCATGAAATGCTACAACATTCCCCTCCAATAAACAAAGAAACAAAAGTTAGAATGAGTTAAAAAGAGAAATGGTACTTCTAACCCCACATCATCTCCAAAATTTTATCCCTATCTGCTTTGAAAAGACATCCTTAAATAAAAAAGGGGGAGAAAAACAAGGTAATAGAACAAGGAATCCCCCACAAGGGAGACCTCCTTTTTCTAGCTTTGAAAGGCACACACATGCTTAGCTGTTAAACAAGGTTTAAGCAAAAACAAATATTATAAGGTCTCAATTTTCTTGATTATCCGTGCTAAACACGGATTAGTACTATCCAGTACAAAAATAATTAATTCTACGAAAAATCTGAAATGATACTATGACAAACAAAATAATGAGATTCCTCATGCAACTAGGGCTGGCGACCTTAGTTCTCCTTAAACCGGAATGAAGATTTGGTGATTACTAATCTGCAAGAAGACAAAGAGCAAATTAGTAGCCCAAAGTGGTCTATATTTTGTTTTTTGTCGTGTTAAACATAGAGGTAGGAGTAGTCGTTATTTTTAGTTACATTAATTCATGTTTGCCTTAGTTTATAAACTTTGATTTTGTTATTTATTTATCGTTAGTTATCTAGTATGTCGTTTGTCTTAATGGGTATTTTATTATCGTTTCATGTACGAGCTATAAATAACTACATTGGCTATCGTTAGCAAGACTTGAACATTGACATGTTGCATGATATACAAACTTGTGTTTTATTTTTTATTGGCACCATTTTCCCTTATAAATCAAAAATACTGTCTGGATTAAACCAGTAAATTCTATCCTCCCAGTTTTGCTACATAATATAAAGAGCAAAAACATAATAAGAATGATGGAAAAATTCAATTTTCTTCTTCACTAGTGTCTATAATTGAAGGGTTAATTAGGATGACAAAGATTAGTGCGGCATAGCCCACTTAAGTTTGTTTTTAAAAATAGAATAAATAAAAATGTAGCATGCATCGAAAATCCATGCCTTCTGTTGTCACAAAGCATTCCATTTTCAAAAATAGTAGGAAAAGAGAACACGTGTCCCCTAATGACGTTCCAAAGACCATCAATAGCCTCTACATCTTAATGCCCCAATATCAAATATGTATCCAACAAATCATATTTTACCAAGATTTTAAGAGGAACTACATGTGTCAATCTCCTTAATAAGCAAGCAAACCCAACACCTGGTGAAAAACAATTGGTCCTCTTGTAATTTTCAGCTTAAAAAATCCGCCACCCACTTAATTTTTTAATATGTGAATTTTCTTAGGCCATGCTTGTAGGGGTATTAAGCAAAAAAAAAAAAAGAAGAGGACTCCTAGCGTCCAAAATGCATTTAGCTAATACGTGGCTTCATGTTATATGATTCCGATCACCCTTTTGTCTCACTGTGGAATCCTATTATTCTACAAATAAAATAGTAATAGATCTGGATCCCTTTGTTAAACCATGTCACCCAATGTCTTAGCAGATTTTTTGGATTCCCTAAATGGCCTTGTTAGAATTAAATATTGTCTTGTGAATCTTCATCTCTTCTTAGCCACTTGATTGAAAATTCTAGCACAAAGATCATCTAACTAACGGCCAGGATTCATACATCCCAAATTCACTACACATCCTAATAAAGTTGTTAAAGCACTAATCATTTTTATCTCATGAGTTATAATCTTGCTACTCATAAAACTTAAGAGCTTATTTGGTTCGAGTATTTGAATAGAGTATTTGAATAAAGATTTAAATTTTTATGAGAGAAAATACTATAGCAAAATAATTCAAACCATGATTTGAGTATCGAAATAAACGAACCTTAAGACTTCAGTATAATATATAATGTATATTTTAAATTACGTCAAACTGATTTATTAAGAGGTTATACCGTATAAAAATTCTAAGATTGTCCTATATTTTGGTCATTTCACAACTTGTGATGGGAATTTGAAACATCACCCGTACCTTAAACAGTAGAAAGGATGGGGATGATTGAAAACGACAACCAAATGACTGATGGGGAAAAAGAAAAGCTTTGCCCTTTAGCTGCCAATATAAATATGCAACAAACACTTGCCTCAGATTGCCATAGAATTTGGAAGACCAAAAGCCAAAAAAACAAAAAACAAAACCTTTACATAAGCATTACATATATAAGAGCGTTATTTCTTTCTTTTTATATCTCATTATATTATTATCTTTAGCTCTTGTTTTGTTTTTACTAGATGTATTGGGGGGCAATGTCTGGTCATATGGGTTGGGGGATAATAGAAGAGGAAGGTTGGAGGAAAGGACCTTGGACTGCTGAGGAGGATAGATTGCTTATTGAGTATGTGAGGGTTCATGGTGAAGGCAGATGGAATTCTGTGGCTAGGCTTGCAGGTAATCGATTTAACGATTTTATCACACACACACACACACATATATATATACACATGACTAAACTAGTCATGTATAGAGAGAGAGAAAACAAGTAACAAAAACAAAGCATAGATTTTGGAGCCTTTTGCTAGTGTTGCTATTGTCAAGAATCATATCAAAAGACATAGGCAGAACAAGTAAGAAACAAAGGACATAGAAAAAGAGATGGGCAGTGCAATAGTAAACATGTGGGACTGCAACATAAGTCTTACTGGCTCTTAAAGAATACGTGATATAGCTAGTTGCAAAAGTTATTTTCTTGCATGGTTTTTAACATAATTGCTGAGTTTTTTTTTTCATTCTTTTGTTGACTATGCGTTAGTTTCTTGCATGGTTTTTAACATAATTGCTATTTTTTTTTTTTTTCATTCTTTCGTTGGCTATGCAGGACTGAAAAGGAATGGAAAGAGCTGTAGATTGAGGTGGGTGAATTATTTGAGGCCAGACCTGAAGAGGGGCCAAATAACTCCACATGAAGAGAGCATAATTCTGGAGCTTCATGCTAGGTGGGGAAACAGGTAAACATATATATTATTGTTTTGTAATTTTATACTCCTTTTTTTTTTTTTTTTAATTTCATCATGACAAGTGAGCTTGAAAGCCTAAGTGCTAAAAAAAAATAATAATAATTTCAGATGGTCGACGATTGCGAGGAGCCTACCGGGAAGAACCGACAATGAGATCAAGAACTACTGGCGAACCCATTTCAAGAAGAAGCAAGTGAAAGCTGCTTCTGACGCCTCCGAGAAGGCGAAAGCCCGCCTCTTAAAGAGGCAGCAATTTCATCAGCAACAACAACTTCAACAACAACAACAACAACTGCAACAAGTTCAACAACAACAACAAGTACAATACCAACAGCAATTACAGCTGAACCAAATGGACTTGAAAAGGATCATGACTATACTCGAAGAAAACGAGCACAAGTCCGCGCCTCAAGTCAGGCCGACGGAGATGGCCATTGCTGCATATTCTCAAACAGTTGATGAGCAGAACTACCTCTACTCCATGCTCAATATCAACAGCAATAATGTTTCTCCTCTGACTGAAGCCCCCATTAACGAGGACAGTTTATGGGATTATGGGTTATGGAACATGGATGATTTTCATGGCAGTATCAACATTGGCTCAGCCTATTCTACTGCAAAAGCCAGTATGCAGCAGAACCTGGTTATGCCCTTTTGCTAAGTTCATCAAAATCACTAATTAGTTTTGGCTTTCTGAAGACTAATATTACTGTAAGAACCAAAAAAACAAAAAACAAAAAAGCTCTAATAAGTGAGGAGCTTCTGATCATGTGATTTTCAATGCTTAGTGTGAAAACTTAACGGAGTGTGAAATAATGCAGTCCGGGCAAGTTGCTTGTTACGTCTTAGTTATGTCCTATCTCAATAAATTTTGTCCAATTTTGCATGAACAATCAATAGTCTCAACATTCCAATAATTAATAGATTTTCAATAGCTATGATTAGACTCGTTCTTATTATTATTTCTTTTTTTGGATTCTAGCTAATATTTTCCTTGGTCCCTTTCTAAAATGAATCGGGACTTTTCTATGGTAGAATATCGTGTATATAATTTAGCTGCGGTGAAAATTAAATCTTAATGCAATATATGCATATTTAGGGTTTGTTTGGTGTGTAAAATTAAGAAGAATTAGATTGTATTAAATTTTAATACTTTGTTTAGTGAAAAATTTTAAATAATTAGATTAAATGAGAATTTATCCAATTCATGCTTGAATTCCCTTGAAATGGAATTAGACAATCCCTTGTTAAAGTGTGGGATTAAACATAACATTTATACATTATGAAAATTTTCAAATACCTATTTGCAAAAAATTTATAAAAAAATTGAGGTCAAATTATAATTTTACAAAAAATGAGGGGTCAAATTATAACTTTTTGTAAAGATGCAACAATGGACTGGGGCCCGTGGGCCGGCCCAGGCCCATCTTGCTACAGGCTCGGCTCCGTCTATAAATACTGGTGGGCTGGGCTAGGCCAATATATGTCGAGAAAATTATTGGCTGAGTTAGGTTGAGCTTGGGCCAGGCCAGCCTGTCTAGGCACATCTCGACCCACAATGGGCCAACCCACCGGCCTAGGCCGGGCCTGCCCATCTAGCCCATAATGGGGCCGCCCATCCCGGCCCATACAGGCCCACAATGGGCCAGCCCACCAAAGGCCCATTGTGGCCCAATTTCATATAAATATATATGTTTAGATATATTTTTCTATGTTCATTCATGGGTAAACATGACTGAGTATAGCCTTTTTAGTAAGTCATGTAAGGCCCATTGTAAGTCATGTATTATCACATCAAATGACTATACATTTAATATATATATTATTTAATATATATAAGAATTAAATATTATATAATATATATACATGTCATATTTGCCCGTGAGTGAATATGGCATTAGATTTTCCTAATGCATATCACATCATAATAGGCCTGGTAACTTCTTTTTCTTTTTCTTTTATTTCTTTTTATTTTTTATTTTTTTCCTTATAGGCATGCTTTGCTTTTAAGAAGTAAAGTTAAGAATCAGATGCTGAATTTGTAGGTCATGTATTATCACATCAAAATACTATACATTTAATATATATATTATTTGATACATGTAAGAATTAAATATTATATAATATATATACATACCATATTTACCCGTGAGTGAACATGACATTAGATTCTCCCATGCACATCACATTACAATGGGCCTGACAAGCTCTTTTTTTTTTCTTTGCATTTATTTATTTTTTTTCTTGTAGGCATTGTTAGTATGTGTGAAGCTTAATTATTACCCTGACGTAGATTGCCTATATGCAAAGGTTGTACGCGAATCGACCTTCACGGTAAGGTCGACGTGAGGGTTGGAAGGGGGTGGTAAACCCCTTTCCTTGGGATTACAGGGGTGGAGTCCCCTGGGCGAAAATTTTATATGCAAGTTTATTTTATATGAAGGTAGTTTAGGTTTTTTACATAACGCATGCTTTGCTTTTGAGAAGCAAAGCTGAAAATTAGATACTAAGTCTATAGGTAATATATTATCACATCAAAATACTATACATTTAATATATATATATTATTTAATACATATAAGAATTAAATATTATATAATTTATACATGTCATATTCACCAGTGAGTGAACATGCATTAGATTCCCATATGCAATTATAAAAAGGCAGGCTTAACATAGAGGCTCAGAAGGAAGGCCTGCAATGTACAAAGCTGAGACGTTAAGTCTTCAGCGAATTGTCTATTCAAATCACACTTGAAAGAAAAAAAATAAAAAAAAGATTTTAAAAAATAAAAAAAAAACTTTTTTACCTATAAATAAACATAGAACATTCACAAAGATACTCATTCAACAAACTTCTAAAATCTTTTGTATTGTCTTTTTTTTTTTAGTTTACTTAGAGTTCTTCAGAAAGAAAAAAAAACTTGAAGTAATAATTTATTTCATTTGTTGTTCATTAATTTTGTATTGTTATAAGTTAATTTTATTGTGTAATTATTTTATTTAATTTTTATGTTACGTTAATTTATTGTTATTTTTTATTGAAGCTATGGCGTCATCACATAGAGGGAGAGCCAACATTTCACATTTGGTGATCAACGAAGAAGAACAATTTAATGATCCACTTGAAGAAATTGGAGCTGACTTACTATCTCAAGTTGATGGCTTCTCCGAAGTCACTTGTAAGGGCAAAAGGAAAGTTTAACAAACTTCACCAGTTTGGAGTTCCTTTGATCTAGTAACACGTACAAACGAGAATGGTGTAACAGAAGAGCACGCAATTTGCAAAGTGTGCAAACAAGACTACACAGGTAAATCCTCTTCTGACACTGGTCACTTAGAGAGGCATTGCAAAAAATGTGAAGCTAAGCATGGTATAGGTGGTGTTGATTGTCGTCAACAAACACTTCAATTTAGCCCTGATAGTAGTGTTACCAATTGGTCATATGACCAACAAAGAGCTAGAGAATGGCATGCTAGATATTTAGCTAGTGCTCAACAACCAATTAGTCTTGCTGATGATCCAACCTTTGAGGAGTACATTCAAAATGCTTATAATCCATAATATAGGCATGTTTCAAGAACTACTACAAGAGCTGACACCATGAAAGTTTTTCATTCAATGAGGGAAAAGTAACTAACTTAATTTAGTTCATTCACTGCATCTGTTGCATGCACATCTAATTAGTGGAAAGGTCATACCAAAACTAGTTATAGCTGTGTAACTGCATATTATGTGGATAAAGATTAGTCTTTTCAAAAAAGGTTAATTGCTTTTCGACCAATGCCTTATCCGCATGATGCCAAGGCCATTCATGATGTCATCATAGAAGTTTTTGATTTTTATGGCATTAAAGAAAAGTTTTTGAGCATCACATTTGATAATGCATCTGCTAATACTACTGCTATTAACATTTTCCAAACAACTTTGAGACCACAAATTGGTGAAACACTTTTTCATCAAAGATGCACTTGTCATATTATTAACTTTGGTGTTCAAGATGGCATGAAATTTTTTCAAGGTTATTTAGAAAATATTCAAACGGCCTTGGGTTACATAGCAACTTCTGGCTCTCAAATTAAAGAGTTTGCTAGTCTTTGTAAGACAGTAAGCATAAAACCCAGAAAACTTCCAACTGACATAGGACACCGGTGAAATTCAACATATTTAATGCTGAACGCATGCTTACCATACAAAGAGGTCATAACCGTATATTACAACTTGAAGAATCCAACTGAGCCGCTTCAAGAATTTTATTTGTAAATTGCTTAATGCTTCTACAATTTCTCAAAGGTTTTTTACGAAGCCACTCTCCAACTCTCAGGTGTGTACTATCCCACCTCTCCTCATGCATTACATAAATTGTACGACATTGCTGCAACCTTCGATATGCATAGAGATTTTGACATGTTTAGGGAATCTATCGAGTTCATAGGACAAAAATTCAAAAAATATTAGGAATGGGTTCCACCTTTATATTGCATAGCCGTTGTATTTGATCTAAGTGTTAAATTAGCTGGTGTTGAATATTTGCTTAAAGGTATAGGGGAAAAATTAAGGGTGTATTTTGATATCATAACCATTCAAAATGTACAAGCAAAAGTTAACAACATATTTACTATATATAATGACAAAATGGAGGAGGCCAAATAGTATCATCTGCACCTTTAGCAAATACTACATCTGTACCACATGGTTCTTTATGGGCAAGTATGATTAGCTACATTGGATTTGGTTTCGGTGCATCATCCACATCTTCAACACGCAGTGGATTGGAAAACTATCTGGAAACAAATTTTGCATCATTCATTTTCAATGAGTAAGGTGGTGGTCATGATTTCAATAAGTTTGATCTTTTGTCATTTTGGAGATCACAATCAAAAACTTTTCCTATGCTCTCTAAAATGGCTTGTGATATACTAACCATACCAGTGTTTACAGTTGTAAGTGAACAAGTATTTAATTGTAGTGGTAGAGTACTTGATGAACGGCGTGCATGTATAAGTGATGATATTCTAGAGCAGTAATGTGCGTCAAAGATTGGGAGGATGCTCGTAGAAGAAGCCAAGAAGGTCAAAATGATTGAGTTGATGACTTTGAAAATTTGGATATTTTGATACTCCCACTGGGAGTAATACGTTGAAATTATGAACAATATTTTTTATGTTTTTTTTTTGTTTTTAGTAATTTTGTAAACATCTTATGTATAATTATCATGATTGTACTCTTTTTTCTTTACCAAGGTTTTGTCTCACTGGGTTTTCCTTGGAAAGGTTTTTAATGAGGCAATGAATAAAATATTCCTTTTTATATTTCCCTTGACTATTCAAACTTTTATATTTGTTAACTTGTTTAAAAATTCAAAAATAAAAAATAAAAATTAAAAATTAAAAATTACATGCTTGGATGGGTTGACCCATTTAAACCCATGATAGGCCAAGATGAGTCGGCCCATTTAAGGCCCACAGCACGGCCCGGCACGGCTCACGGCACGGCCTAACACAGCCTATGTAAAATTGGCCCGCGGGCCAAGGTAGTTTTAATATGGGCCGGGCCTGCCCGGCTCAGCCTACAAAATTCGTGGGCCAGGCAGGCCCCTACCTGGCCCACAGCCCGCGTGGGCCTAAGGAGAACGGGCCGGCCCGTTCTTGCATCATTAGCTTTTTGTGATGAAAATATTTTAATAATTATATTTTTGCCCCTTTAATTTAAAAAAAATACAATTTGACCTAAAATTTTAAAAATTTTACATATAGACCCTTATCTTAATAACAAAATATCAAACATAAGATTGAATTAGCTAAAATTTTATTCTATTCATTCTAATATAATCCAATTCACTTCTTTAAGATTATTTTATCTAATATTATTTTATATAATGTACCAAACAGGCCTAATATATGCCATGTTAATTAAACATTATAAATAGGGTCCAATCGGTAAGATATTTATACTACTACAGTATAGAGTATAAAATTCTCAATTCAGGGAAAAGTGATCCTTTGAATAGAAAATAAGCAAGATAAACAAAGTTGAGGAATCTTGCATCTTCTAGGGATTGAAACGGCGTCCTATGCTGACGATTTTTTGTGTTCTTTTTGGTTTACTATTCTATGAACGTGCATCGAGGTACATAATTACGGAATACCTTTCAACGACGGCGCAAGTCTTTTTATGCTTTTAATCATAATCTTTGTCGCCTTAGTCTCTATTTTGGTTTTTAACAAAACAGATATTTCTCAGTGATGTATTATTTTATAGTTTATTTCCACCAATTCCATACTAATCAGATAAGAACTAGGCTAGATTCTCTTTAATTTTGCTTAGTTTATTAATTATCTTTTTTTTAAGTTCAATTATAACCTTCCCTGAATTTCTCGTGTTCATACGTGCCCATAAAGGACAAATTTTATGTGCGCAAATAATTGATTTTAGTTGAATCTTATTCTGAGTTTGACATGACTTAATTTTAAGGGTTACAATTTACGTTGAGGGGTCAAGTTTGTATTAGGTTGGGTTAAGAGTCACATATGTAGAATATCTTAAAATTAACACAACTTTTAATGTGAACGGATAGAAAAATCCTTACACTAATACAACCCGTTTTGATACAGGTTGACATAAACATAACCTATTTTAATACAGATGGACACGAATATGACCTTCTTAACTCGTGACATATGTAACAGACGACTCAGTCAACGCGCAACTTGAAATTAACCCTCACATAAAATCAACCCATGATATTTTATTACTTTAAATTATAGTTTATGCATCAAAATTACATAAAAAGTAACATAAACACATATTTTTTTTCAAATTAAATCACTTTCATATTACAAACACATTCAATTTAGTGCCAATTTATTGATATTATATATACTAGAGCAAAATATTTTTAAAAAAATAAAAAAATAATAAGTTACGGGTCAATTTAGTGTCGAACTGGTTGACACAAACATCATCCTTTTTGGGGCGGGTCAATTTCAGGTTAACACGAAAATTGCCAGCATCTTTTTTTTTTTTTTTATATAAGTTTTAGCCTGTATTGCCAACCCTTACTTAATTTATAGTGACGTTAGTTGTTTTAAAGATTTTAAATCTAATTCAAGTACAATTCAAGATGAACAAAAGCACCTAAAAAATAATCGTAAAGCACAAAATCTTAATCATGAAAAAATGAACAAATATATGTAAAATAATAATAATAATAAACTTTTTACTTTCTTTAACAGCTCAAATACTTTCTTTTATAATCTATTAATTAGAAAAAAAAATTATAAAAACAAGATTAAAAAAGACAAAAAAGCAATGGTCATGCAAAAATAGCAACGAAAATTTAACATACTTCTACGCAATTTTTTGAAATAGGTATTGAAAGGTGAAATTAGGATTTTTTTTTTCTATAGATTTTAAGATAACAACGGTGTATAATTTGGAAATATGACATACAAGGTCTGAGGAGAGAGAAAAGAAAAACTATATCATTAATTTTCTTTTGGTAATAAAATTAAATTATGTAAACAAGGTTATCATAATTCCCTAAAAAATATGGTTATCACAATTGTCTTTTTTTATTATTTTATGTGAGGGTCTTTTTTAATAAGAAATCTTAGTTTAGAGAGGCATATTTAAAGTAAAGAGGGATGTGTAACTGGAACCAGCTAAATTCTTACTTCTTAACAACTCAAATAGTTTCTTTGTATCATTTATTGGCTGAAATTTAAACTACAATTTTCTTGCCTTTACTATCATTGAAGAAAATCCCCTTCCAAAGTTCAACCGGCCAGAATACCATAACTTTAGCGGGCATCTAAAGTTTCAAACCAAGGATGTAACTGAGAACTCCTCAGTGATTTGCTGTATTTTTATCCAACTGGCAGCTAGTTTTACAAGGGAACTTTTTTTTCTTTTTTTTTCTTTTCCAGTCAAAAATCCCAAGTAAATAATTTATTTAAATGAAAGCACTTATACTAGTAGAAAACGAGAGAAAAGCATGTGAAAATTACATGGTAAATTCATTAAATGGCCCAAATCGAATTGAAAGGCCATTTTGTTAAGAAGTGACCTTTTGTCTATGACCATGATGACGAGTTTTTCCTGATTTCCATATGAGTAGCATCACATCTGATTACTTTCAATAGCTACTACTATATTGCCTGGAAATCGAATTGTTTTAGATTTGTTTAAAAGGTGAAGCTTTAGTATAGTTTATTCCAGTGAATAATTTGAAGGTAGATTTGGTCTAATGGAAGAATCAATGTTTTTTTTTTTTTTTATGGTAATTTACTCAACTGAAAAACCATTGCATCGACCAAAGAATAAAGGTGCATTCTTTTCAAATAATGTGTGTAATAATGCCACAATTGAGATATTCTACAAGAAATAAATATCTCGCGCAGAATAGTTTTTTGCAGGTGCTTGAATTCAAACCTTAGACCAGGAGCCACATTGTTGTGGCGCCTTAACACCATACTGCACTAGGAACACTGTCATAACTGTGCCCCATAAATATATATTATGTACCGGCGTCTTTCAATTTTGTCAAACTAACAACACTTTTATTGAATTGTTGTCTACTTCTTGTCATATGAAGGATCTACGCATCGGGGCAAGTCTTTTGTAAAGTCAGACTAAGGATGGTGCATATGAGTGGCCGGATTTCTCTGTCAAGTCTAATCCATTAGTCGCTTTTTCTAGCGTCAAGGCCACTTCATTCATATGGCATCATGAATTATGTCATTTGTCTTCTTTAATTCTTAGGCATATTATTTCTAATTTTAATTTATTGTTATCGAGTTCATTCTCCTTTAATTCCAATTGTAATGATTATCAATGCAATAAAAGTCACAAGTTATCGTTTTTTGTCTCCTCTTTTTTCACCTCTTATCCTTTACAAATAATTTTCTCCGATGTTTGGACTTCTCCTATTCCTTCTGTTGATGACTTCGGATACTATATCATTTTTGTTGATCATTTCACTAAATACATATGGCTCTACCTACTCATAAGAAAATCCCATGTGTCTGCCGCCTCTATTCGTTTAAAGCTCTCGTTGAAAACTACTTCAATAAGAACATTGTCACACTTTATTCCGACAATGGAAGGAATATCAAGCATCATCCTCTTTTCTTGCCTCACATGGTATTTCTTATCTCACTTCTCTTTCACATACACCGGAACATAATGCGTATTCTAAGTGTTGCCATCGTCACATCTTTGAAACTGGCCTATCCTTACTTTCCCATGCATCCATGCCACTATTTTATTGGTTTTATGCCTTTTCCACTGCTATATATCTTATCAATTGGATGTCCACTCCAACTCTTCGTCCTCTCCTTATCACCCTTTGTTTCAATCTCCATCTAATTATTCTAAATTTCATGTCCTTGGTTTTTTGTATTATCCATCGCTTCCTCTATACTCTCCTCATAAACTTCCTCCTTGTTCCTCCCTTGTGTTTTTCTAGGTTAATTACTCCCTTGCACAAAGTGCCTATTTGTTTCTTGATTCCACTACTTCTTGTATTTGTACATCTCGACATGCCGAGTTTGTTGAGTCTATTTTTCCGTTCTCATCCATTTCAACTCAACTAGAACGTCCTCAACTTGAGACTTTGTCTCAATTGCTTTCTCTTGCTTCTTTTCTTCCGGTTGATGTTACACCCTCTTTATGTCTCAATTTGGCTACCTTCGAATCTACAACACCACCGTGTGCAGATTCAACACCATCTTTTGCATCTACGCCACCCACAAGACTCCCTTTACAAATTACCGACAAACATCGTTGCCTTCCCTTGTGGCGCCTGCCAAAAACCCAACCATCATAACTTCACTCAAGGACAAAGCACCACAGCACCTAAGCTCCACTGTCGCAATGCCTAAACCCCACCATTGTAGCGCCCCATGCACTCTCACAACCCACTCCAAATGAACCCAAAACCATCAATCTACCCTACCCTGATTCTTCTATCAATCCCCAAACCGCCTCAACCCATAAAATTGTCACTCGATCCCAACATAATATCTGCAAATTCTATAAAAAATGAACCTACCACTATCACCCAAGCCCTCAAGGATCACAAATAGTATCAGACCATGCCAGAAGATATGATGCTCTTATTCGGAATAGGACTGGGGAACTTGTTTCCTCACACTTGTCACAAAATCTAGTTTGGTGTAAATGGATCTTTTGTATTAAACATTTACCTAATGGTTCTGTTGGCAAGTACAAAGCTCGCTTAGCGGACAAGGGGTTTCATCAGTGCCTAGTGTGGATTATAATGGCATTTTTAGTCCAATTGTTAAGCCAACCATTGTTTGCCTTGTCCTTAGTCTCACCGTTAGCAAACGTTGGTCTCTCTAGCAACTTGATGTCAATAATGCCTTTTTCTAAGGTACCTTGACTGAAGATATTTTTTTGGCTTTATTAATCATAATCATCCACAACATGTCTCCAGGTTGCACAAGGCTATATATGGTCTTAAGTAGACACTTTATGCATGGTAAAATGAGTTGTGTTAGTTTCTTGTTGCTTCTGAGTTTGTCAACTGCCACGCAGACACCATCCTTTTCATCTTCAACACAAGTGGTATTTTGATCTATCTTTTTGTATATGTTGATGATATTATTATCACAGGGAGTGATAATGGGGCTGTTATAGAATTTAATTACTCTTCTTGTCTAATGTCTTTTCTATCAAGGATCTTGGGTCCTTGACATATTTTCTTGGTGTAGAGGTTCTTCCACATCCTAAGGGGTTATTTTTGTCTCAACTTCGGTATACCCTTGATCTCCTTGCTCATACACATATGACTGACACCAAGCCCATTACTACACCTCTTGCTCTTGCCCCTACACTTACTCTTCACTCTGGAGCCACTTTTATTGATCCTTTTGACTACCAGACCATTGTTGACAGTTTGTAGTATTTGTCACTCACTTGGCTTGATATTGCCTATATGGTGAATAATCTCCCCAGTTTATGCATCGTCTTACTAGTGATCACTGGAGTGCCATTGCGCTATCTTTGTGGGTCTCTTAATCAAGGTTTGATTCTACATCGCCACTCCTCTTTGGCACTCTATGCTTTCTCTGATGCTATTTGAGCTAGTAACAAGGATGACTGCACTTCCATCGATGCTTATTTTGTTTACCTTGGTTGCAATCCTATTTCTTCGAGTTTCAAGAGGCAACGAACAGTTGCTCATTCTTCTACTAATATTGAATATCATTTCTTTATTGCCATAGCCACCATGTTAAGTTGCATTTGTTTTCTTTTCATTGAACTTGGCATTACTCTTCCCTAACAATCGGTTATCTACTGTGACAACGTCGGTGTTACAAATCTTTGCTCTAATCTAGTCTTATAATCCTCATATGAAACATGTTGCACTTGATTATCATTTTATACCTGATCAAGTATAGAGTAGTGCTTGTCGGGTTGCTCATGTTTCTTCTAGAGATCAGTTGGCAGATGTTCTCACCAAATTATTACCTTAGGTGCATTTTCTTTTATTAAAAGACAAGATTGAACTCTCTTTCTGGAGCTTCATCTTGCAGGGCATCACGAACATATTAAATAAAACATCTTTTAACAAATTAAAATTTGGACTGTTAGGATTTTAGATTTCCTTTCTTTTGATGTTATCTTGATAAGTTTTCCATTAGCTAGTTTTTTCTTTCAATTTCTGAATTGTAATTTATAACACTATAAATACCTAGTTTATTCAATGAGAAGGCTATGCCATATTTTCTCAATTCTATTATTCTCCATAAGGTATCAGAGCCTAACCAGCTCAAATAAATAGCTTGCTCCATCCAATACAAGATTAGTGACTTCAAAGAGAGCACCATCTTGCGGAGGCGTATAAAGGGAAAAGATTTCAAGTTCTACATCGTTACAATATAAGAATAAACAACAACTTATAAGGACATTGAGCTACTGTACTTAATAGGTTGACCTTTTAATATGGAAGTCTAAGCCTTTAGCCAGTCCAAATTTCTACTAATAAGGGAAAAAATTGTCGCTGTCAACCTTTATTTGCATAGGATCTTCCAGATTTAGCTTTTATAAAAAAAAAAAATCATTCTAAAAGACACAAAGACACTAAAAAGAAAAAAAAAAAAAAGAAACATTAACTAGATCGAGATCGGAGTGGACGAAACTCATCACAATTATAGATTGAGATCGAAATGGGCACATAATTTTATTTAAAATACAAGGATTAAGACAATTAATAGATTAAAAGAGAAGGGAGAACTGTACCAAAGTGGGACTTTGGCTAGCAAATATCTCCTTCTCCAATGAGAAAAACACCTGGATTTGAGATGAGGTGAAGAAAAAGGAAGAAAAAAGTATAGAGATAATACTGTGAATTCTTATTTTCCACTTTTTTGATAGAATGACTATTTTAATGGAATGACATTTCCTAAAAGATGGTTATTTTTATGTTGGTTAAGTAAAAGCATAAAGAATTGAGAATAATCATTTTTATAGAACAGTGTCTTCTTAAAAAAATATATGACCATCCCTAAAATAGACCAACAAATAAACCTTCCATTCTTTTTTTAAGGGGTTAAAATTTTTTATCCTAAATTACTCCTTTAATAGTTTTAAATTAAGAGTAACATTTTTAAATTAACCTTAATTAATTCTCACTGTCACAGTATATATATATGTATGTAAATTAAACACCAAATTATTTTTGTCAGAATAGTTATTATTACGTTTTTATCTAAATACTAAACAAAAATAATAATTATTAATATTTTGGATATCAATTTTAATACATTTTTTTATCTATATTGATGCGTCCTTTATTTATTAATAATTGTTTAAAAGGTTACCACCTTAATTAATAACTTAAAAAGAAAATAACTTTGTTTGACAACCTCCTGTAACGTAAAACAAAAATTTATTAACTCTAATATATTCTAACATTTTAGTTTTAAGTTTCACCTTGTACTTTCAATTATATTCCCCACAAATTTTACTTGGAGTCCGTTTAAATGGATTAATCAAAGAGCCAGAAGGGGCAATGGGCGAGATATACGCAAAAAGAACAAATTCAACCTCGACTCAGCTTAGCTATCATTAAAAACAATATTATGGTTTCTTTCCAAGAATCTTTCCTCTCAGAATTCCGCCTCCGATGAATCTCTGCTTCGCAACCAAGACCCGTTGTTACACCACCACCACTTCGTCCGACCAGGCTTTGAATCTTCTCCATTTTATTAAGCTTTCCATTATCCAAAATTCTCCAAATCTCACCCAACAAACCCACACTCGGATTCTTACTCTTGGACTCCACCGAAACCTGTTTCTCGCCACGAAGCTGATCTCCGCATACGCCACCTTCAAGAACCCAACTTGGACAAGGCTTGTTTTTTGCTCACTTGGGCTCAAGAATGTGTATTTATGGAATACATTGATTAATGGGGTCGTGAAAAATGCCGGATATAATGAGGCTATCGAGTCGTTTAGAGAAATGTGCCGTGGTGATTTAGTTCCTGAGATTATACGCTTGCGACTATGGTGAAAGTGTCCGGTGAAACCGGGGACTTTTCTGCTGGTGAAATGATTCATGGGCAAAGTATAAAATCTGGGTTTGTTTTTGATGTTGGCGTCTACAATTCATTAATGTCTTTGTACTGTAAATGTGGGAAGTTTGGTGGTGCCAGGAAGGTGTTCGACGAAATGCTGTAGACGAACGTGGGGTCTTGGAATGTGCTTATTGCTGGGTATGTGGGTTGTGGGAACCAAAGTTTTGATGAAGAATTGTGAGAAATTATGAATTGTATGCCGATTGATGGGGTTAAGCCTGATGGGTTTACGATTTCAAGTCTTTTGCCTTTGTGTGGCGTTGATGCCCGAAAATAGCCCTACTATGGAAAGGAGCTTCATTGTTATGTTGTAAGGAGTGAAATAGAATTTGATTTGGGGTCTGATGTTCATTTGGGATGTTGTTTAATCGATATGTACTCAAAGAGTAATAGAATTGTTGCGGCTATACGGGTGTTTGACCAAATGAAGCGTAGGAATTTGTATACTTGGACAGCGATAATTTAACGATTATGCACAAAGCGAAGCTTCAGATGAAGTGTTGAGTCTTTTTCGCAAGATGGAAGCGGGAAATGGAATAGAGCCCAATAGGGTATAGCTCGTGAGTATCCTTCCCGCTTGTAACTCTCGTGCCAGTTTGATGGGCGGGAAACAGATCCATGGATTTGCAATCCGGAAGCTAATGATCGTGGTGTGTCTTTGTGTAATGCGTTCATCGATATGTATTCTAACTGCAGGAGTTTAGATCTCGTAAGGCAGGTTTTTGAGGATGATTCTTTTGTTAAAGACGCAATCTGTTGGAGTTCAATGATTTCTGGATATGGATTACATGGACGGGGAAATGAAGCTGTTTCATTGTATGATAAGATGGTTCTTAGGAATAAGACCAGATGCGATACCTCTCATCAGGCTACTCTCTGCTTGTGGCATGTCAGGTTTTGTTTAGGAAAGCCTTAATATCTATAGCTTAGCAATTAATAAATATGGAATCAAACCTACAGTTGAGATCTGTGCTTGTGTCGTTGATATGCTCGGGCGGTCGGGCCAGGTGAACTTTGACTCAAATTAATGAAAATAATCATACTCGTTGTTTGATTAAGATTATTTTCATAAGTTCTTTTTTTTTTTTGGATTGAGATTGAGACTGAGACAAAATGTTTGTTTTCTTCATGCCAAAAGGGGTGAGATAATATGTTTTAAGAAAATTGATTTTTTAGGAATTTGCATATTTGCTTACTCTTATTGATTTGAAACTTCGTTGATTAAAGGGGAGATTCGTATATGATTTGTTCTTTGTATATTTCGATTATGAGATGCAATATGTTTTGATATTTTCGGTTTAGGCATCATTTTCTTTTGATATAATCTATCGACTCTTTTTGCTGATGCCAAAGGTGGAGAGAATGTGAGAGTGATTGCTTTAATGTTCTTGCTAAAATGAATTGAATTATGTTTTGAGTCTTATGTTTTGAGCATCCTAATAAGGGCGAGATTTTGCTACTTCAAGGATTAGATTATGATTGACAAGGGAAGCTTAAGGTAAAGAATGTAGTAAGAAATCTTTTACCTATATTTATTTTATTTCAAGTAAAATTTCTATCATTATTTTACTAAAAGCAACCAATTGTTTGTCATCATCAAAAAGGGGGTATTGTTGGTTCCAAGGTTTCAAATGATTTATTTATTTTTGTTTTGATTATAACAAACAATTGATTACTTAATCACTAAGGATTTATCTTGAGTGTGTAGAGCTATTTTGTGAAGAAATAATTTATAGCAACTCAAGATAATTGGAAGAATTCTCTACCAAGACTTGAAAGTAATTAAATGCAAAGATGGATCAATTACCATAAGCTTAAAGATTAGAGATAAAGCATCAACAAGCATGAAGAATAGGTTTTATTTTATTTCTAAGCTTGTATGATGTGAGAGTATGCATGAAGATTTTATCAAGTTTAATTGGCTTATGTTTTGATTCAAATCTTTGTTTTAAAGTTGATTTCAAAGTTTTCAATTTTTGATATTAATAGTTTCAAAATTAAGTTGAAAAATATTTGAAGTCTTGAAATAATGTTCTAAATTATTTCTACATGCTTTCATTTGTTTTCAAGACAAAATTGATTTAGAAAAGGTTTTAAATGTCTTTAAAGTGTTTTTAAAATAAAAATTGGGGCCCTAGACTAACTGTGGAGCAGCAGTCATATGTATGACGGTCAACTGCACCAGTCCAAGATAGGCTGGTTCCTTTACAGTAGGGTCGACCACACCCAATGTATTGGGGTTGACCGCGATGTCTAACGACTATATTCCTAGTTATCAGAAATGCATCTCAAATGGTCATAAACGGCTAGTTTCTAGTGTTTGCCTATAAATAGCCTCATTTATGACCTTATATGTAAGAAAAACACCTAGAATCATTATTGTATCAATCTCTAGGTGTTCTATAAGCTTTTTATTAATATTTGAGTCAAACTTGTGAAATACTCTTCTAGTATGCTTGATCATCTCCTAGTTTGTTACAAATTGTATTCTATCCATTTCTAGGAGTTATAAGTGAGTACTTGAAAGTTTCCAATCTTTATAAATCAAGTGAAATAAGTTTCAGAAGCCTTAGCAAGTTTAGGATTTTTTTTGTTAGCTAATCTCTGTATAAAATTGGCAGGTTGTTTTGGTTTGTCATTCTTCGTAGAAAATTAACGGTTGTAAGAGATTGTGGTAAGCCTCAACTAGAGAAAGTCACCGGATTATATAAGAAGTGATCATGTTGAAAAGATAGCCATGACAGTGAAAGAGGCCGAGTCAAAGCTTTGATCGGTGATAGTAGATGTATGTATATTGCCGAACCACTATAAATAGTCTTTGCATTTCTCTATTCTTAACTCTTTACTTGATTGCATTAACAGTTTGTTGAAGTTTATTTACTTATTTGCTTGATTAATCTAGAAAATTCTAATAATTGTGAAAAAGTTCTTAAAACCCAATTCACCCCCTCTTGGATAGCTATTCTTGGGCTAACAATCTCTATGTGGCATCACGCACTTAAAACTCAACCAAATGGGAATCTTAGATTGTTTGGTAGTTGAAAACCAATTAATCATTTTATTTCACTTGGTATACTAATACCAAGATTTCAATATACATTTATTATCATTTACTCAATATGCACATATCCAAAACATTTGGGAATATTTATGTACTATTCAATTCTTAAAATATTTTAAGATTATGAGGCATGGCCAAAACACTATTTTAAATCATACTATCAATAAAGGAGGGTTTAAAGTCCTATCTCAATCTTTAATACTAAACACATCCACCCCGTAAATCCTGTCTTGCTAAACGTTAGCTTCACTGGACACTAAGCAACCTTAGGTGTTGACTCAATTTATTAATGTCAAAACTTAGACATATTATATTAGTATGCAATCTTATGGTTTTTTAGTGTGCCTTACTCAGGCTTTGTTTGCTTATAATATATTCAACATAAAGAAACATAAAGAGGACACCATTTGAAATATAAAAATAAATAATAAACTCTTTACTCATTAAATGTCTCCAAAAACTATTATATCATTTAATCCTTAGGGCGCCAAGTCTAACACGAACCCCTTTTGTTCCAAATTAAATTCCAAGTGTGTTTTCACTTCTTTTACTAATAAAAAACGGTGAAGAACACCGGCCTGCCGATCATCACTCCGGCCTGTCGAACACACAGTTCGGCCTGCCGAACACAGGCCGAACTGGGAAAATCCAAAAATCCCAGCCACGGGTTTCTCGATCCCCAAAATTCAAATCTTGATTCCAACATGTTTTTCTCAAATCCCAGGCATGAAAAACAATCATACTTGCTAGAAAAACATTCTAGAACATGTTTGGACTCATTTAAACAAAATTAAAACTCGAAATCCTCAAAAATCCAAAAATGAGAAAATGAGGAGAAAAATGAAAAATCTTGAATTCAATCCGTTTTTCTTCAATCTAAGCTTAGATTCTAGTTGTTCTAAGTTCATTTAACTCAAATCCATGGTTTTCTAAACTAAAACAAACCTAGATTTCAAAAATGCACAAAATTGGAAATTTTGTAAAAAGTTTAGAAATTTCAAATCTAACCTCGAATCGAAGCTTCAATCCGCGATCTCGGTTGCCAAATCACATCCCCGAGCTTCCTCCTTGCTAACCCGAAGCTTGGACTCGAATTTCTTTCAAAATTTTTTGAGAGAGATAGAGAGAGAGAGAGACTGCCGAGAGAGAGATCAAGAGGAAGAGAGATAGTGAGATGTGAGAGTGAGGAGAGAAAGGAAGAGAAAGGGAATAAATAGAGAAAATCGGTGGGCGGTTTTACTGTGCAAAAATCATGTGCCGCCTACGGTTTTGCAAAACGGAGTATTTTTAACATTTTACAAATTGTTGTGTTTTAAAACTCAAAACATCATTTTAAAACAATAAGAAATCATTTGAACGCATCAATTTAACAAAACAACCAAAAATTCAAAATCCAACCACATAATCTAATTAATGTTAAAACATTAATTATGGCACACTAATTCATCATTTATATTACATTAACACTAAATAAATTTCGGGGCGTTACAGGCCAGCTTGATCAAGCACTAGATTTCATCAAAACCATGCCTGTGAAACCCAGACCAATTGTTTGGCGGCTCTTGTAACTGCTTCAGTTCTACATGGGAATTCTACGATGCAAGATCTAGCTTATAGACGCCTTATTGAACGAGAACCTGAGAATCTCATTTCGCTGTCGAACGTGTATGCTTCTTCCAAGCAATGGGATGTTCTGGTTGAAGCGAGAAGAATGATGAAAGAAAGAGGATTGAGGAAGGAACCAGGGTGCAGTTGGATTAGAATCAATAGCACCACTCATTCTTTTTATGTTGCTGATAAAGTCCACCCTTGTTCAAACTCAATATATGACATACTTGAAAGCCTCACATTTGCAATGAAGGAAGCAAAATACTCATCTGATATTGAAAGTCCAACACAATTGTTTTTTAAAATAAAATAAAAAGAGAAATTGCATAAATAAAAGAGGTTTTTATTTCAAGGAAATGCACCGTCTACGTTAGGCACAGAGCCACAAGCAGACAAGGTTGAGAGGCTGCCCTTGAACTTTTTTCTTCCACAATTATATATAAAATTTATAAAAATGACTCTCTGCCCCTCCCTTGGAATTCTAAATTTCCTTTATTTATTTATTTTTGTAACACCTAGATAATTAGTTAAGTATAATTAGTGTAAACTGATATATTAGTGTGCCTTAATGTAGATTGGAGCTTAATATAACTATTTGTAATGCTTTCCAATTAATTTGATTTTAATTATTTTTAAATTGTTTTTAATTGTCATTTTGAATTTTGAAACAAAACAAATTGTCAAATACCCGATACACCCTTCTTTGAAAACCATGCGTTGAGGACATGGTTTTTACACAGTCAAACCACTCCATCTTTCTCTATTTAACTCTCCTTCTTCCTCACTCCCCTCACTCTCTTGTTCTCTCGCTCTCTCACTCTCAAACCCTCTTTCTCTCTCTCCCCTGCGTTCTCTCTCTCTCTCTTCTTTTTGATTCAAAACTTTGAAGCTCAAATCTTGCTCCTCAGCTGGATTGGAAGCTTGGGAATATGATTGAGCATCCACAAACTTGTTTCAAAGCTTCGATTCGATGTTAGTTTGTTTATTTTTCAAAATTTTCAAACTTTTCCTAAATTCCTCAATTTTCTTAGAAAGTTGCAATCCAAGTTTTATGAGCTTAGGAAACCTTAAATCTAAGTTAGAGGAACTCAAATAATCTAGAATCTAGACTTGATTTGATGAGAATTGGATTAAATCAAGTTTTTCTTCTTTTTTTTTTCTCATTTTCGGATTTCTTTGAAATTTCTATGCAAAACTTGTTTAAAAGTGTTAAAATATGTTCTAGCATGTTTGTTTATCATTTATGAACGTTTTGCATGCTTGGGAATTGAGAAAATAGGTTTAGATTTGAGATTTGAATTCGGGGAGGCCAACACTTGAAGTCTCGGGTCCCCAGATTTTTTCAGTTCGGTAGGCCGATCTTAAAGATCAGTAGGCCGAACTTATGAGTTCAGCATGCCGGATTCATATCATCGGCAAGCCGAACCTAGGCAAGTTTGCAAGCCGGTTCCATATGGCCGGTAAGCAGAACTATGCAGTTCGGTAGGCCAAACAAGGCAGTTCGACAGGCTGACCGGCCTTTAAGAAAAATGACTTTTTACCCGTTTTCACTGCTTTAAACCACTTATAGGAACTTAAACCTTATAAAATGATTTTGTGAATTTTGATGACACACTAAGACACCATTAGGTAGCATAGTAATGTAGAGTACTCTAAGCTAGAAATTAATGAACTTAATTTCTATTTAAGGTTGTTCATGGTTCCGTGGAGCTAATGTATAGCAAGTTGGGACTATGGTGCTGGGTCACAGTGCAGGAGATTGAGGTAGAACTGCTACCCTTTCCTCTGGTAGCCATGTTCTCAAAATGATTTTGGCCTCAAAAATGATTTCTTTCAAAATGTTTTCAATGAAGGATTTAAAGAGGATTTTATCAGTTATTGTCATAACTGTTGAATAATGATATGATATTCATAATAAACTGCATAATGACTGTAAATGAATACACTTGGTAAAATGAGATTTAAATAATAATAGAAATGAACATAAATGCATGATGTCATATTCAGAGATTGGGTCATGTAGCGTGTGACTTTGAGGGCAGATCTTGAAACGCAACTGGGCTACTATGGTGGTGATTTCCATGGTTTGCCCAAGAAAAGATAATAAGATCATTTATGGACAAACTTGAACTGTTTTGGTAAGAATGTTTTAAAGGAATTTATTCATTTATTCAATTAATTTCATTTTCTGAATATTCTTCTTATATGATAAGTTTTATATTCAAATTAAATGTCTTTCTAACTTACTTCTATTAAGCCTTTCGCTCACATTTTTTTTGTTTTAAAAACCTTTTTTCCCTATGTGGAATACAACTTAGGACCGATTGGGAGGCTACTGATCGGACTCGCGAGTAGTAGATGATTCGCGTAGGTTAATTGTGTCATTTAATTCAAGGCATGTAATATTTTAATTTTCTCTTTTCTTTATTGGACTGTGGTTGTAATTCAATTATTGTCAACATTATGCATGTGCACAAGTTATGGGTTCGGTGGGACCCAACCTGCATCCTTTCCCGTTTATTATTTTTGTTTTATATTATCTCATCTCATCTGTTTTATTATTTTAATAATAGTTTTAAACGGTTTTAAATTTATCATGTTTTCAAATTAATTCTTTAATTGGTAAATTTTAACTAAAATTTGATTTAATTAACTAAATTAATCTGCCACATTATCTCTTAGATTTTGGGGCGTGATAATTTTTTTCTTTTTGATAATTTTGACATGTGCTCCTCTCATAAAAACTGGCTTTTCATATTTGCTTTTACTAAAGTTTGACAATTTGGTTTTTAAACTCTTAGCAAATCTTGCCGTATTTTTCTCTTTTTCAAGTTAAGATTGTTTCGTTGGATGGCCGTAAGTTTGACAATTCGTTTTTAAACTCTTAACAAATCTTGTCGTATTTTTTTCTTTTTGAAATTAAAATCGTTTCGTTAGACGGCCGTATCTAGTATATTACTATCCTCGATGTTAAGCAGGCAATTGTTAAGTTAACTCAACTACCCTTTTCTTTTCTTTTCTTTTCCTTTTTTCTTTTTTTAAAAAAAAGCTAGCCCTCTTTTATTTTTTCTTTTGGACTATTTCGAGTTACCCTGTTTTAACCAAAGAAAATATTTTAGCTGTGTATATATGTATGGACAAAGTAGAAGACATAAAAAAATATATATTATACAATTTTTTTGAGAGGAAATATACTATACAATTGATTAGTAGTATATATGTAATAATAATTATTGAAAAACTTCTATGAAAAAAAAACGTAAACCAGGACACATTTAAGATAAATTACCTCTGTAGCAGCAAATTAAGATTCTTTTCAAAAAAACATAAAGAAAAAGTATTAATGATAAAAATTTTATTTTTAAAAAAATATTAAAAAAAAAAGAGATTTGAGATAGATCTGATTACAACCACGAGCCGTTTGAAAAGAACATAAAAAAAAGCATTAATGATAAAATAATTTTATTTTTTAAAAAATTAAAAAAAAAGAGGTTTGAGATAGATCTGTTACAACTATCAGCGAAACTGGTGGAGTATCTGTAGCCGCAGCCGATTCAACGGAGATTCTCTAACAACTAGAGCCGCCATTCAAGATAATAATTATAAAGAAGAAGCCACCTTTTCAGTTCTAACAAGAACGGAATATCATTATCAGCAACAGCTTATTCAAAATCCGGCAGACGTGAAAATGTACAACTTTTTCAAAACTCCTTCACAATCATACTACAATGGCTATCACTTTTATGGCAACAACATTTCCCAACCTCCTTCACAATACAATGGCTATAACTATTATGGCATCAACCATCTCCAAGCTCCCAATTCAGAATACAATGCCAATTATGGCAACAACATTTACCGACCTCCTCCTTCACAATACTATGCCAATTATGGCAACAACTTCCCCCAAGCTCCTTCACAATACTATGCCAATTATGGCAACAAATTTTTCCAAGCTCCTGATTCAGTAAACAATACCAATTATGGCAACAACGTTTACCAAGCTCCTCCACAATATTATGCCAATTATGGCAACAACGTTTACCGAGCTCCTAATTCTGAAAACAATGCCAATCATGGAAACAACGTTTACCAAGCTCCTTCACAATACAATGCCAATTATGGCAACAACTTTTTCCAAGCTCCTAATCCAGAATACAAAGGCAATAATTCCGAACAATTGGAGACCAAGGAGCTCTTTCATGATGAGCCCATCTATGACTCTGACGAGGCCGACATCAATGAGCCTCTCTTCCACCCCTTATCTGATCACATCCCGTCCCCAGAGAATTCGCCCTCAAATAATTCGTCCTTGATCTCTAACAAAGTTGACAAGCCTGAAAATTCAAAGGTACACGTAATTTCTTTTTTCTTTGATGAAACATGACGCACTGCTGCAAAGTAGGCCTTTATTCTCTGGAGTCTAACATTGACGCTATTTTCTTACTCCTTTTTCTTTTGCTACATGCAAAGTCTCATCCGAAATTCTATAGAATCCCCTTTTTTTCTTATTATGTTGCTTTACTTTTTTTTTTTCGCAAAAGGTGACAATTCAATATTGGACGGAAAGTGGCTCGTCGTTGGATAATCTCAGTAGAGTTTTACAGGATTTACATGGCCAAGCCGAGGACGGGAAGTGCAAAAACATTCACTTGCAGTGTGATTGTGGAAAGATATATCATTTCCTTATTGTTAATGGACGTTGCTTCTACCAGATTAATGGAAATGCCTTCAACCTTATTTTGTAGATTCTGATTTCATTTTCATTTTCAATTTCTTTTCTGTTTTTTCTTTTTCAATAGTCGTTTTGATAGGTTTGGCTGCAAAAATGTTTGGGTTCTGTAAAGAATTGTGATGCTTTTTTTAAGATATTCTTCAATGGTTATTTTAAAGAATGAGAGGTAACCTTTCTTTTTCCCCCTTTCTGTGCACAGATTTCTGTTTGCGCTTCTTGTTTCCATTGTAGTGTCCTTTCTGAGGAACTGTCGTAGTTTGTTAATGAGACTGTCGTTTTTATGGGATCATGTCGTTAGTAAAGTCGGTGTCGTTTTCCAGTGTCCCAAAGAGGTTAATTTCAATACTCGGGATCCCGTTTAATCAAATAATGCTAAGATCAACATATCACACGCATATGTTTGTTTAAATTTGCATCCTCACTAAGGATTACCAATTATCTTAAACACTTTTAACTAATAACTCCGCTGTGATCATCAGCTTGGAATAGATAATACTGATGATCAGCTTCAAATAGATAATCCATTTCTTAGAAACTGGTCCACGTGAGGTCAAAAGCCATTAAACCACCTCTTCTGTTGCTTATTTGTCCTGATGTGCGGATAGGCGTACTTGTATGTTTCGAATACTTATATTGTGTTTGACATTTAAAATTCAAATTTAAATTCAAATCAAAATTTTACAATATGTTATAGCATCAAGGAAAAATATCTTACACCGTAAAGTTCTTGTATATTACAATAATCCAATACTCTTAAACACCTTATTTATAGAATATATTTTTTTAATTTTTAGAATTCCCAAGTTAATTTTTAGTGTTGGTTAATGGTAAGACTTGGTGCACGTTTTTGAATGGTCAAAATTATATCAGAATAGGAAAAAAAAATTCTGAATGGACAATTTTTTTATTTGGATTTGATAGGTTGAAAAACAAAGACCTACTGGTAGTCCAATTTTTTTTGAACCCTAGGACAGAAATCTCTTTTTTTTTTTTTTATTGAAAACCTCATGATTTTTTAAGAAAAAAATATATCTTTTTTTGCCCATGATATATGGGTATTCAAACAGAAAATTCTTCATTAAGCATTTAAGCTTAAACAATCCTAGAAATTTCCACTGCAACTTTGGAAATGACGTGATAATTCAACAAATATGGGAAAAAGAACATGTGGGAATTACGTGATATGTGGAAAAAAAATATGGGGGGTGTAAGTTGAGGGTCTTTGGGAAAATATATTTCATTTTGATACGAAAAGAAAATAATTTTAAATTTTAAATATTTAGGGGTGTCTTGACAAAGAAAAATGCTTGGAAACACTACCGATTTTAGGCATCATCATTAATAAAAGGTAAATTACATTGACACTTTACATGTTTTATCCAAATTCCAAAGACACATCTTGAACCAAACTAATCACATTGACCTCTCTTGACTATTCAAAAAAATTATAAGGAGACCACTTTTGTTAATTGATCGTAAAGGTTGACAGTAAGTGGACTATTAATTTTGTTTAAAATATCAAAAATGCCCCTCCTATCTATTAAAAAATATTTTTAATCTTTTATACAGCTAAAAATGATGATTTTACGATTCTTTGACATTAAAAATGAGTTTAAATAATTTGTATACGGTTGTAACTAAAAATTTCAATTAGACAGAAGATAAAATGCTTTTTATTTCTTTTCTCTTTTTCTCCAAAGATAATAATTATGTTTAAAATAAAATAAAGTAAAAAAATTAAATTGCATAACCCAAAAATGTCCACAATTAATTCTTAAAGTAATCACATCAACACCAACCAATTAGAAGCACACTTTAATCTCAACAAAATTAAAACAAATTAATTACAACAAAACCAAAACTAACTAGTTTTAAAAAAATAATATTACAAAAATAGGGTGGGAGGCCTAAGAAGTTGGGGGACCCAACAGAGGGTTGGGCGTGATGGGAAAGGGCTAGGCTCAACGGGCAGGGATTGAGCGATGTTGGGCTTGATAGGAATAGGGTCAGGTGGGGTTGGGCTCAACAAGAATGGTGGCAGGCTGGGTTAGGCAGCCTGGTGGTTGGGTTGCCAGGGGATACCGGCTGGAAGGAGGGTACACAAAAGTGCAGGCGGTAACTAATAGACAGAGGGAGGGTTAGGACGAGGAGACGGGTCAGGTGGAGGAGAAGGGGGAGGGAGTGTTGTTTGGCTATTGTTAGGGCTTTTTTCTCCAAATCAATGGTTAGGATCTCATTGTTTGAGATCAATGGCTAAGATTATCCAGGGTTTTTCATCATTTCAGACAAAATTAACAGAGTCAAGTCCAAAGAATGTTGGTGTTATTAGTTTGGTCTAAGGGGCGCCTCTATAATTTGAGTGAAACATAAGCGATGTCAGTTTAATTTACCCATAAATGGATGAATAAAGATAAATCCCTTCTTCCACCGCTCTATATATAATAACTCTTTTACCATTTTTTTCCCATATATTATTATTTGCATCATCTAGCAAGAGAGAGATAGAAAATTTAACAACAATGGAAGATCATGATGCTTAGCTTGTTCAATTGATACTGCAAAATAACATTCTTGAATTTCCTCTAGAATGCTCCGACCCCGTCAACAACAGCAATGACGACAATGATTCTCTCCTTGAGGACCTCCACCACTACTTTTCTAATCACATTTCCATCCTCGGAGAATTCACGTCAATAGGAAAGAACAGTATTAAAATTCTATCACCTTTATTTGCGTAACCAGGATAACTGATAGAATCTGTTATCCATCGCGTAAATTTGGTGGCGACAACAGTCCCAGTCAATAGTAAGCAGTGTGTCTTCCCCGTACCCCTCGAACGTCAATATAGGCTTCTGCTTTTAAGACAAAAGAATAAGATAAAGAAAACAAGAAGTACAAGAAAAAAGAAAAGAAAAGAAATAAAAGAAAAGAAAAACAAAAATAAACTTACGTCAGTCGATGGGCCACTTGACTCGCCGACTTCGCCTGTGACAGGACCAGGGGCTTCAGTGATTTGTTGAACTTGTTGGGGGGGCAACCCTGTTCCACCGGAAGGTATTTCTTGGTTGGGATATGGAGGCTGTGCCACGGAAATTTCTTGTATGTCACTCGCTGTCATCGTTGGCACCTGTTCCGTATTTATCACCGGCGGAAGTTGATGGTGAAACAGCTCTGGAATTTCTTGGTTGGGATATGGAGGCCGTGGCTGTGAAATGGCTTGCATGTTACCCTCCGTCATCGCTGGCACCTGTTCCGCATTCATCACCGGCAAAAATTGTTGATAGTGAAACAGCTCTGGAATTTCTTGGTTGGCAAACAGTGGTGCGTTCGCCGGAGGCTCGTTGGCGTGACTGGGCGTCACTCGGTTTCCCCAGAGGACTTCTCTGAGAGGGAGCATGGTATTTGATCCGATCCTCCGGTTCGGATCAAGAAAAGGGTTGTCTCCTGAAGACGTAGAAAGAGAGATTCGTCTCCTTCTCTGCGGCGGTCGGTATGAAGTGGCCGGACGTTTTGAAGCCATTGAAATTTCTTCTGGTGATGAAATGCTAGTAGTGGCAAGAAATGGTGAAAGAAGGAGAGTAATCTTGGAGTGGAGAGTAATCTTGGTGTGAAGAGTACGTTTGAGGAAGGAGACGTTTATGTCTGAAAATGTGTTCGGAGTATTTTGGTTAAAAAAAGAGTTTTTTTACGTGTTTTTTTATTTTTTGAGGCCGGTCTTTTCACATTATATACAACATTTTAATATTAATATATTGTTAAATAAGAATTTTAAATTATTATAAATTGATATTTTTATATAATATAAATATAGTATTATATTAATATAAAATAATAATTTTTTAATAATAATGATAATAATAACATTAATATTCATAATAATATTAGTGTTGAATTATATATAATATTATTTATTATTCATATTTAAAACATTAATATTCATATTATTTATAATATTTAAATTATTTTTGTTAATTATATGAGATTTTTGTGTACAATCAAACACGATAATATATTATCTCTATAAATTTAATAGAAGATTCTTTTGTATAATCAAACATGATAATATTGATTTGCTATCAATTATATATTGTTACCTAAATGGCTAAGCCAATTGATTTATTGTTAATCCCATAATGACATGCAAAGTGTTCTATTGACTATTTTTACGACATTGAGTTTTGAGTAAACTACATTGTACACATGTTCCTTTTAGTGGTGTACCATAACGCAAGACCGTTGGTTGTCTGTACTGTATGAAAAATGATAGGTCACTCTTTTTATTGTTCTCTTTATTATTCTATTAACTTTATGTCCCATGTGGCAGGGGTTAGATTGTATAATTGAGAGTGTAATGTTGGTCAACTGGAAGGCGCCTATCAAACAGGGGGATTCCACGGATTGGATTATGAAAAAACGATTTGTTTTGGACTGAGATTCTCCTAATCCGATGTATACGGATTGGATTAGGAATTGGGTATTTCGTAATCCATATAATCTATGAATCCGATATATATAATACTTAAATTTTATATATTTATATATATATGTATATATAAATTTCTAAACTAATATATATGTGTCGGTTACGGGTAAAATTTCTTATAGTTTAATTAAGTTTAGAAAATAAAAACCCAGCCAAAATAAAGCCCAAATCCACCCTCCATTTCATTTAAGTTAATATACATACAATTTTATTAAGTTTGTTTGATGTAATGCTATAATTTCATTTATTATTGACTTGCATTCGATTGGATTCTAACTTGTTCGATTGGATTGTAACTTGTTGGATTTTAATGAATTATGTCATGTTATAGTATGCTTTGTTCTTAACTTTTTTAAATAATTTAAACCCTAATCTGTGAATTTGCGGATTCCACTCTGTAAAATCCGTTGTTTGCAGATAAGATTAGTTTAGATTGGGACTCTGATGGATTGGTTTTATATTCAAAAAGTCCTATTCCAATATATACCGATTGGATTATGAATTGACTTCTTAATCTGTGAATTTCAATCCGTGAACACCCTTACTGTCAAGCCATTGAAATTAACCGGGCAGTTTTATAATTTATATAATGAATTTAATGGCTTTTTAGTTGAAAGGCTTGTATGTGAACGAATGGATAAATGACCATGCAACTTTGTAATGGTAAAAGTAACGTACTTTAAGCCTGCGACGTACCTTATTGCATTTAATAAATATTTTAGCGTCAAGTTTAACTTTTTTGGTTAAGTTAACTCCTTCAATAATATTAGTTTATATAATTGATTATATTTGTTGAAGATAAAAGTTTAGATGCATTCTATAATATACCAAATACAATAATATGTTACACTTGTTTCTTTCCTATTTTTTTTCTTCAGGATAGTAACAATTTTTTTTGGTAAAAGGGATTTCTTTTTCCAAAATGGAAACTTGAAAGTTTATGGTACTGATATAATTGTCAATATACATGTTCAAGATCATCATCAGTGAGTTGAAATCGGACCAGTACTAGTCAAACTTACAATAATTATCATAGTGACCACTAGTTGTGGAGTTTAGGCAAGGCATGTACATGCCATCTTTATTCAGAGGGTTGTTGCATTGTGTTGCATGTGTTGTTTCTTGTTGGCTAGCTAATGATATGGTTTGGGGCGTTTGAACTGTTGCAACTCTTTTGAGGGCTCGTTTGCTTGTTGCATTCGTAACCGTTGTAATGACTGCATTTTTTTTTTTTTGACAATTTTCAGGTTACAATCCATATCTGATTGTTCTCTATTCTATGGACGACAAAGAGTAACTTCGTTTCAAAACAAATTATGGTCAATATTATAACGACAACGACGACGATAATAATAATAATATTATTATTATTATGATCAATAACAACAATAATAACAACACATAACAAAAAAATCTAACAAAAAGAAAGTAGAAGCAGAAACTTTACAAATATTAAGGATTAGGGATCTCGAAAATAAAAATAAAATCTAATATTAGAGCTATTTTGTGAAGAAATAATCTATAGCAACTCAAGATAATTAGAAGAATTCCCTATCAAGACTCAGAAGCAATTAAATGCAAAGACAGATCAATTACCGAGAGCTTAAAGATTGAAGATAGAGCATCAACAAGCATGAAGAATAAGTTTTTTTTTTTTTTTTTTTGCCAAGCTTGTATGATGTTAGAGCATGCACAAACATTTTATCAAGTTTAATTGGCTAAAGTTTTGATTCTATTCTTTGTTTTATAATTGATTTCAAAGGCTTTAATTTTTGACATTAATAATTGAAAAATATTTGAAGTCTTGAAATTATGTTTTAAATTGTTTCTACATGATTCCATTTTTTTTTTCAAGACTTAGAATTGATTTAGAAAAGGTTTTCAAATGTTTTAAAATTATTTTAAACTTAAAGTGTTTTTAAAACCAAAATTGGTGCCCTAGACTAACTGTAGAGGTGTGGTCGACCGCGCTCTGCATATGGTAGTCGACTGCACTAGCCCAAGATAGGTTAGTTCCCTTGCAGTGGCGTCAACCACATCAGTGTATTGGGGTTGACCATGATGTCTAACGGCTATATTTCTAGCCATTAGAAATGCACCTTAAACGGTCATAAATGGTTAGTTTCGAGTGTTTGCCTATAAATAGCCTCATTTATAACCTTGCTGAGTAAGAAGAAGACCTAGAATCATAATTGTATCAATCTCTAAGTGTTCCATAAGCTTTGGTTCAATATTTGAGCCAAATTGTTGGAAAGATAGTATGCAATGGAATTTTTAAAATTTTTTATACGAGAATATTTTTCAAAACACAAGTTTGACATGCTATATGTATAAATTAACTAGCTTTTACTAACCTTGTTTGCTGAAAAGCTCCTACAGTCTGTGAAGAGATTCATGTTCCAGAAGAACCTCAACCAACTGGTCTTCTTTGCTATTCTCTATCCACAATCGATGTGCTTGTGGGTGCACTCGTACGCTCTTCCACCAGGTGACTCCTTCCAACCAATTGAGAAAAAACCAAAACTATAGTTCTTGATGTGTGAACAGTAGCTCTCAGGGGAGTTATAGAGTCTCACTAGCAGAGTATTCACTCTAGATTTCTCAACTGATTTCAATAATAATGAGACTCACTCTCTATTTATAGAGGTTAGACCCAAGGGTCAGTCCTTATCAGATAACACCTCAAAAATTCAAATCAAAATCAAATCAGAATAAATATCTGATAAAATTCACATTAAAAACGTGTTATAAAAAATCATATGGTCGGTAGGCCGAACTGGCAAATTGACCTACCGAACATACCCTATCGGCAGGCCGAAGTTGAAGATCAGCCTCCCGAACTTACAATTTTTTATCCCCACAAATCTTTATTTTCGCACCCAAGATTCTAGATATAGAGCCTCAGTTTTAATCCAAATAACCCAATATAGAAGTTATCTTATTAAAATAGTCATATCTAGATAATCTTTAGGAAAATAAATATTCTTGATAATTCAACAAGTTTATCTTGAATTAATTTATTCAAAATTAAATTCAACCGATAAATAGCTATGAATTATCAAATCTTGATAATTCAACAAGTTTATCTTGAATTAATTTCTCACAAAATTAATTCAATCGACAAACAGACATGAATTATCTAATTCATTGAATTTCAGCCAATCTAATAAATCTAACATAAGTCACCAATTATTGAAAAAGCACGCCGTGTCGTTATAGGATTTATTATGAGCTAACAAAGGGGACCTGATGGACCGATATAGTTCAAGCTCCTAATAATTATGAAACCCAATATCCTAGATATACATTTCATAATTATCAACTCTAACGCTACTCCATTAAAAGCTTAAAGCTGCACTCTCAAACTATATAGAATTACGAAGCCCGTATAGCTAAGTCTCCATGAAATATTATGATGTATCAAATCCCTATAGGATTATTGATAATCGGCTTAAGGACAAGTTTTGTCTTACCTTCCTAATTCCTTTTATCTTACATTCCATTATCTCACCATCGAAAAACTTACCATTCAAAGATAATATTCCATTCGGTTACACCGATGTATCCAAATAGTTGAGCGCTCTAGTTTTTTAATATACAGGATAATGCATATAAGAGGATATCACTACTCCTAAAGAGGAGCTATGGATTCTATATCTATGAATAATAAGTCTACGCTATCAAGAGTCATGCCTTCAATGTACCGACATGCGTACTACTATAAAATGTGCATGTCACTCTTTGGTACATCAAAAGACATAAGTCAAGAAAACGGGCTCACTATTCATTTTAAGATTAAGAGACAATACAAATGATTGTTTAAAGTGAATCAATTTGCCAAGACAAAATTATTAATATAAATCAATTCACTTTATGTCCTGATCCAACACATCATCACCTATGACAATGTGCCAATGTTTCTACTTGCAAAATCCACCTCCGATGGCCAAGACAAACTATCTCCCGATAGGGATATAGACAACATAACAATCTTTGCATGAATAAAGCGCCTAACTTTATTCCCTTGATTGCGGATCTTATGATTTAGACCGTCACCTTAAGAATCATGTCTTTCGCATAATCTAACCATCAATGCCTAATTCTTAAAGGTTTAGATCGATAGTCTTAGACTTTTGTTTACTTAATATACATTCAACAAATATGAACGTAAAGAGGATAAGATTTATACACAAATAATAAATAAATTCTTTATTGATAAAAATGTCTCCAAAAACATATTACATTTTTACTCCTTAGGCATACACGTCTAACAATCTCCTACTTGCACTAAGTGAGTAAATATGCAAATCTCGCATCCCCATAGCTTCTACATGCCTCTCGAAAACTCTTGCAGTTAGTGTCTTTATGAATGGATCAGTTAAATTGTCCTCAGATGCGATTTTGCAAACAGCGACATGCCCTACCTTTACGAAGTCCTTTATCACGTGATACTTTTGATCAATATGCTTACTCTTCTTGTGAAATCTTAATTCCTTAGCATTAGCTACCGCTGCACTATTATCACGGTATAGCGATATTACCTTACCCATACCAGGAACTATCTCAAGATCTCTAAGGAACTTGCAGAGCCACACTGCTTCTTTCGAAGTATCACTAGCTGCCATATACTCGACCTCCATTGTTGAATCTAAAGTGCAATCTTGCTTCACATTTATCCAATTGATGGCACCGCCGTCCAAAGTAAACACAAAACCCGAGGTCGACTTCCTTGAATTCAGACAGGATTGAAAATCTAAGTCAGTGTATCCTAAAGGAGTTAAGTCCTCACCCGAATACACAAGCATATATCCTCGTGTCCTTCTCAGGTACTTGAAAATATGCTTTATCGCAACGCAATGATTTGGTCCTAGATCTGCCTGAAATCGACTTACAATCCCAATGGCATAACAAATATCCGGTCGTGTGCAAAGCATGGCATACATGAGACTACCCACTGCCGAAGCATAAGGCACCTTCTTCATGTATTCTCTTTCTTCCTCAAACTTTGGAGCTCAGACTTTAGAGAGTCTTTCTTAGAAAGAGTAATTCCAGACTTGGATGGTTGACCACTTTCCTTAGAATCCTGCATTACAAACCTCTTGAGAATCTTATCTATGTACCTGGCTTGTGACAAAGCTATCATTTTGTTCTTCCTATCCCGAAAAGATGGATATCGAGAACAAAATTAGCCTCTCCCAAGTCCTTCATGTCAAGCTGCTTGGTCAACCATAATTTGACCAAGGACAACGCCCCAACGTCATTGCCAATTAGTAGAATGTCATCTATATAGAGCAGTAGAAAAACCACTTTCTCATCCTTAATGTGTTTATAACACGGTTCGTCCACATTTTATGCGAACCTATAAGCCTTGATCACTTGATCAAATCTTATGTTCCAAGAACGGAAAGCTTGCTTATGTCTATAAATTGACTTCAACAGCTTACAAACCTTACCCTCCTTTGGCCTTGAACCCGTCTGGCTGATCCATATAAATGGACTCATCAAGATAGCCATTTAAAAAGGCTGTCTTGACATCTATCTGTCAAATCCCGTAATCAAGAATGACAGTTATGGACAAGAGAATCTGGATAGACTTAAGCATGACTACTGGCGAAAAGGTTTCCTTGTAATCGAGTCATTCCTTTTGCTTGTATCCCTTAGCTACCAGACTAGCCTTAAAGGTTTCAACTTTTCCATCCATTCCTCTTTTCCTCTTATAGATCCACTTGCACCCTATGGGTTTTGCTCCTTCAAGAAGATCCATAAGCTCCTAGACCCGATTAGTCTCCATAGACTTTATCTCTGTGTTCATGACCTCTGTCTAGAGTTTCAGATCGACATCCTCCATAGCCTCAGCATAAGTTTAAGGATCTCTGTCATGTTTATCCTGGTTCAGCCAAGTAGGCCTCATCATTGCACATATACCTCTCGGGTTGATGCCTGATCCTCTTACTACGTCGAAGCCCCTTAGGTTATTATTCAGGTTCGTTTGGTTTTTCTACATTGATTGGAGTGGTTTCTATTAGAACCCCCGGAGTAATCAAATCACTCCTCAACTCCTCAAGCACCACTTTGCTTCAAGGCTTAAAGTCATCCATGTAATTCTCTTCAAGGAAAGATGCATTAGTTAAAACCACGTCTTTGTTTTTCCTTAGGTTATAGAAATAACTCACTTTAGTCCCTTTTGGATAACCTACACATACAAAAACTTTTGAACGTGCTTCTAACTTATTTGCATCCCTAAATAGGACATGAGCTGGACATCTCCATATACGAATATGGTTTAAGGAAGTCCTTTTCCCCATCCACAACTTGTGAGGAGTTTTAGGAACTGATTTTGAAGGCACATATTTCAAAAGATAACATACGGTTTGTGGTGCATATCTCCAAAAGGACAAAGGCAATGAAGAATAACTCATCATGGACTTAACCATATCCAACAAAGTCCTATTTCTTCACTTCGTCACGCCATTCTGTTGCGGAGTGCCAGACATAGTCAAATGAGATAAAATTCCATTCTTTAAAAAGTGTCCCAAAAACTCATCAGAAAGGTATTCTCCATCTCGATCAGATCAAAGTGCCTTTATGGGTCTACCCAATTGCTTTTTCACTTCAACGCGAAAGTCCTTGAACTTGTCAAAAGTTTCGCTTTTGTAGTGTATTAGGTACACATACCTATACCTTGAGTAATTGATGAGACTTAAAAAATGCAATTTTCTTAACATTAAAATCAATCATTTTTCTCATAAAACTCTTCAAAAATAGCAATTTAGTGATAAACAGTGTTTTAGAGTCTTAGTGTGAAAATATGTTTAAAAATGTATTTTTAGTGTGTTTTTAGGTTTAATAATATTTTCAGTAATTTTTGTGTGTCTTATTGCAAAACAAATATTTTTAATTATGTTTGTAAAATAATTAACTTTTGTTTGTTTGAAATCTGGAAGAAAAACGAAGAAAAATGGCGCATTGGATTAGCTTAAGAAGACTAGATTTTGCAAATGAGTCCAAGTTGCAGTGCGTTTACCTCCTTCCGTTGACTGCATTTACGCCATTCAGCATGTAAAAGTTAGCAATTTGAGGGCTCGGTGCGACCATTCCGCATGGGGAGTCACCTTGGATCACCATGGGAAAAATTCACCCATAGCAAAAAAAAAAAAAAAAAAAACTGAAAAAAAAAACGTGGCTGCTACAAATATTCTATTCCAAAAATTCTCCATCACTCAAATTGCATTCTACTCATTCTCTACTTAGAATTATCTTAATAAAATAATAAAATAATAAAACAATGAATAAAATAATATAAATAGTAAATTTTCTCTTACTATAAATACCCCCCTCCCTTCATGTAATACACACCATTCTCCTTAGAGAGAAAATTCTCTTCTTCCTCCTTAGGTTAGTCTTCTTCTAAATTTTAGTTTTATATTTTTGTAAAATAATTTTAGTTTTTATGTTGTAAAATAGTTGTGATAAGTAAAAATATGTGTGTTTCTACCTTTAACATGTCTTTCTAAGTTTCTACTTTGCTGGGAAAAGAGGGGGATATTCTGGCAAAATTAAGGTAAATATTTTTAGTTTTTCCTAAGTTTTTTAAGTTCTTATAATGTCAAAATCATTTTTAGAAAACTTGTAATTTTCATCTTAACTTAACTAAGATTCTTGCAAAATGAAGTTTTGATTTATCATAGACATAAGATGGCACAAATAATGCTTAGGAATACTTTGATTATTTGTAGACATGAAATGGCATGGTAAATTCTTAGTGGTAAATTTTGACGGTAATTTTAGTAAGTTAATTTGAAAACATACATATTTGTTAAACATGTGTTTTTGATGCACTATAGACATGAATTGGTATGATAAATACTTGGTAACTGTTGACTTATTGTAGACAAAGGATGACATATTGCATGCTTAAACCATGTTAATAAATAAGTTTAGAAAACTAAACATATTTAAATTAATTGCCAGAATTGAACCTTTGATCCCCAGTGTTTGTTAAAATTGTTGTATCTTTAGAATTAATTACACTTATTGTTAAAGTTCTATCTCCTGTATTAAATTTTAATTATTAAAGTTCCATTTACCAGCTACCTTTCTTGTTGTTAAAATTCCAAAAAAAAAATCTAAAAATAAAAAAATATGTAAAAAGTGTAAATAAATAGTAAATAAAATTAACTTTTATTCTCAGACTCTTCAGCTAAAAATAATAGAACTGATATATTGGACCTTTGCAATATCTTTTCCTGTGGGATCGACCTCGGACTCATCGAGAATTATTACTTGGACAACCTTATACTTGAGGTTATATCAAAAATATACTTTTTAGACCCGAACAAGTTTTTGGCGCCGTTGCCGGGGAACAGACAGACATAAGACAATATATTAGTGTATTATTATATATATATATATATATATATATTATATTTTTAACTCTCTAACTTCTAACTTACTAACTTTTTTATTTTCCTGCACTTTTTATTTATTTTGTTTATATGGACGATTGAACCGCTAGACCCTGCTAACTTATTTACTTTTCTGTACTTTTTTATTTAGTAAATATATATATATATATATCTATTTATCTAATATAACTTGCTAACTATCACTAATATTTATATTTTCTGCACTACTAACTGCTAACTCTTTTATTTTTTTTCTGCAACTAACTTCCTAACTCTTTTCCGCACTTCTTTTTATTTTTATTTTTATTTTTATCTTAAAAGAACGATTGTACCGCCTGAACTTGTTAATATTTATGTTATTAATTTCTTTGTTTTTGCAGGTACCAATAATTTAAAAAAAAAGTTTCTATTCACGTACTTTGCATGTTAGTATTCATATTACTGTTCACGTAGACTAAATTCTCTTTGTTTCTTTTTGTAATTATCTGCATGCATGCTTGGACTCGTACATCAAAATCGTGTCGTTTAGTTAGGAAAAATCTAGAACCTTTTAGACCACTTGTTGCATCTTCATAATTAGATATAATGGCTGATGATGAAAGTGTTAACAATGATAACATGATAAATCAACAAATCATTAATCCTATTGTTCGATCAATGCGTGATTATTTACAACCACCTCATGAATCCGCTCCATCATGTTTAATTTTTCCTCTAAATGCTCATAATTTTAGATTTAAGCCAGGCATGATTAACTTACTTCCAACTTTTCATGGTTTAGAACCTAAGAATCCATACTTACACCTTAGAGAGTTTGAAGACGTTTGTGCTACTTTTTCTGATCAAAATGTTTCAAATGAAGTTGTTAAGCTTAAGTTTTTCCCTTTTCTCTAAAAGATAAAGCCAAAACTTGACTCACTTCTTTAAAACCAAGATCAATTGGCACATGGCGAGAAATGCAAACTGAGTTTTTGAAAAAATTCTTTCCAACTCATAAGACTAATGCTTTGAAAAAACAAATTCAAAATTTTTCCCAGAATGCAAAGAAAGTCTATTTTCAATGTTGGGAACGTTTTAAGGATTTGTTGAATTCTTGCCCATATCATGGTTTTGAAAAATGGCGTTACATTAGTTTCTTTATGAAGGCTTAACTCCTGAAACCCGTCAATTTGTTGAAACAATGTGTAATGGAGAATTCCTTAATAAAGAACCTGATAAAGCATTAGATTTTCTTGATAATTTGGCTAATAACTCTCAATATTGGCAACATAGTAATTTTGAAGGCTCAATTAGATCTAATCTTGCTAATGCTCAAAGAGGTATCCATCAACTTAGTGAAGAAAATGATCTAAATGCTAGAATTGCATGTTTGACTAAAAAGATTGAAGCCATGGAGCGTAGGAATGTCCAAGAACCCTAAATTGAAACTTTGTGTAGTGTTTGCCAAACTCTAAGACACTCAGCTTATGAATGCCCAATTTTTAAGGAAGAGTCCTATGAACAGGTAAATTACACAAATCAATTGGACCCACCTAAAAAGCCATTTCTATCCCCATATTTTGACACATACAATTCACAGTGGAGAAACCATCCCAATTTCAGTTAGAGAAATGATCAACCACAACAACAATTTCAACCACCACCACTTCTATTACAAAATTTTCAAAGTCATCCATCAGTGCCACAACAATCTCAAAATCCACAATTTCCATCAAATTCTCAAAATTTTCAAAGGCCTCCACAAAATTTTTCTGAAAATCTTCATTCTTGAGTAAAAACTCTTGAAGACACTTTGCAATCCTTCATTCAAGCTGAAAAATCATTCATTCAAAAACAAGAAGTTCACAATACTCGCACGTCTCAAGACATTCATGAAATTAAAGAATCCATTTCTAAACTCACTTCTTTTCTTCGCATTCAAGAAAAAGGCAAATTTTCTACTCAACCTGTACATTACCCATCTGTAAATGAAGTTGTTTCTAGTTCACAATCACAACAAACTATTAATTTTGTCATAACTCTTCGAAGTGGAAAAACTGTTGATAAAACTAATCTTTCAAAAGACCAAAAGGTTTATTCATCTTTGGGAAGTAGTGATAAAATTAATAGCGATGAGGAAAATTCTGAAAAAGAAAAGAGTGTTTCAAATAAAAAATTTGTTCCAAAGATTTCATTTCCTCAAGCTTTGCTTTCAAAAGAGAGATATGACAAAAATACTGAAATTTTTGAACTGTTCAAACAAGTCAAAATTAACATTCCACTTTTAGATGCAATCAAACAAGTCCCATCATATTCTAAATTTTTGAAAGATTTGTGCACAATTAAAAGAAAGCATAATGTGACTAAGACTGCATTTTTAACTGAGAATGTTAGTTCAATCATTCAATATGATTCACCACACAAGTGCAAAGATCCAGGCTGTCCCACCATTTAGATCTTGGTGCTAGTGTGAACCTTTTACCTTATTCTGTTTACCAACAGTTAGGTTTAGGTGAACTTAAGCCAACATCTGTCACACTTTAATTAGCTAATCGATCTGTAAAAATACCAAGAGGTGTTGTTGAGGATGTGTTAGTTCAAATTGATAAATTTTACTATTCGGTAGATTTTATTGTTTTGGATACACAACCTGTCGCAAATTCAAATGTTCAAGTTCCTATCATTTTAGGTCGTCCATTTCTTGCAACTTCTAATGCTTTGATTAATTGTAGAAATGGAATACTAAAATTGTCTTTTGGGAATATGACTTCAGAATTCAACATTTTTAACATGGCACAATCACCCTCTGGGAAATGTAAAGTGAACTTTGTTGAGAGTAGTACCTCTGGAACGTTTGTTGATCCTCTGGCTGATTTGACTAATTCCTTTGATTTGAATGTTCTACCCAAAGTTAAAAACCATCCTATGAATGAATTTGTTGACCAACAGCTTGAAGCTGAAAATTCAAATTTTGAACCTAAAGATGAAAATGAAGTTTTTAAAGAAGAACCCGAGGATGAGGTAATGGGTGACACTTTGGATGATCTCATGTGTCTCATGGATGAAGAAGAATTTCAAGAAAGGTTCTTTGCAGCTGCTGACAACTTAACCTATTGGGAGTGCTATCTTTTGGGAAGGTTCAGAGCAACTCTTCCAACAGTCATTAATATTGACGATTCTGATTCCGAGTCTGATTCTGAAACTGAAATCATATTTATAGATTAATATTGTTTTTATGTTTTTGTTTTTGTATGTTGTATCTTTATTTTCTTTGTTCTTCCTAAAATCAAAAAAATAATGTGACACTTATTATTCTCCTAACAGGTATTAAGGTAATTAAATTAATTTTTAGTGTACCAATCAAAAAAATTTGCTTCATCAAAATTTATTTTACAATATTTTTATCTATTTTTAAATTTTCTAAAATTCTCCAATATTTATTTAGTATGTTTACTGAAAAGCCTTAAAACTTCTAATAAATTTCAAAAATGTTATTTTGGCATTATGTGGGTTAAAGTTTCCAGAGGAGACATAAGGATATCTTTTCCAACTACTCTTGACCCTCATTTTCTTTATTTCCTTCGTGACATGCTTCAACATGTCTCCTCCATAATTGCTTCTATCACTTCTCTTCAAAGACTTCATCTTTTCTTCCTTTTTCTTCCACGGTTCCCACACTCTTCTTCTCATTTCTTTGCTGAAGCAAAATACTTAGAGAACTTCTTCAAGGCAGCCATAAAAATCAGCCACCATCACCTCCATTTGAGCAAGAATTTCAGCCATACTGAAGTCAAGGAACCTGTTTTGAAGCTATTTCAAGCTTCCAACTAGCCATAATCCGAGGTTAGAATCTTATGAAAAAATTTAGTCTTTCATTTATAAATTTTTTTATACTCTAGGATGATTCAAATTTACGTTCTTAAACCTGAGTATATGTTTTGTTACTATTTTGGATACGTATAAAGTCTAAGTGTATATGCTGTAGACAAAAAATTTATATTGTTAAATTTTGTAATACCTCTATGGGCAGTGGCTCTTTCTTAAAATTTTAGGATGAAATAAAAATGAATTTTGTAAATTAGTTTGTATATTTAAAAAGTAGACATCTTAAGCTTTCTAATGAGCTATCATAAGCCTAAATCGGAGTTGTATTTTATTTTCTATGAATTTTTTAATTTTTGGATTGGAAACTAGTAAACTTGCTAGTTTGTCATGGTATACCAGCTGCTAACCTGAACCAAGAACCCATCTTTGCTCACTACCTAATTCTTTAATGTCTTGCAACCTTTCCAATATTATCCTAAGTGGTTGATGAATCTTATTAGGGACTAAAACATATAGATTACTTGTTTACATTTTATATTGTGTTAAGACAAAAATTGTTTACTGTGGTATCTAAAAGAGATTTGCATAAAAGCTTTAATGGCATACTAGTAAGATAGATTTATACATGATTTATTTTTTAATGTAGTTGTATGTTGTGATTTAGTTTTAATTATCCTTATGCACGCCTTAGGATCAAGGGAGTATAGAGCTAACGTTAATTGATTCTAAGATTAAAAGATTGTTGATAAGCTTGAAAGGTAGGGATTCTATTACTCATCTTTTGTGAGGTTTTTATGAAATTAAAATTGATTGTTTTACCGCAAGATATATATATATCTTTGTTAAACTGCTATTATATGAGTATCACATATGAAACTATGACATGGACTCGTCTTATATTATACGACGAGGAACATAATGAATTGACACATGTTATAAATTGAGAAGCATGGTTAGGAAAACTGACTATAAATAATAATTGAGTATAGAGAAATGGTAAGACGTGAAGAGGGGTGGCGGTTACGTCCTTGGACACAAATACCCTAAAAGGTAAAACAAAGGGAAGGTGACGACGCTTCCTTGGGTTGAAAGTCCTAGAACACACTGTACAGGAATCGACTTAGTGAGGACTCGGGGCTTGATGTCCCCTCACCGGAAACACCCTTGGAATGTTTAGAGGGTGATCAAGCACGCCCATTTGGGTTTCGATGAATTGAGTGATACTCTATTGAACGTGGGTACCTAGGAATAATAATGAACTGTAACATTTGTATATATGTATATGTATGAAACTCGATAATGATTAACTATGGTATCCACGAAATATGATTATAATAAACCTCATAATATGGATAATGATGAGTATTAACTAACCATGTAGGTTTTAATGTGGTAATGATAAAAATCTAAAGGTGAGTAATGGTTTTCCTTACTGAGCATATTGTTGCTCATTCCCTTATATTTTCATCTTTTCAAGACTCACTAAGTGTGAGGTGGCTACGAGAAAAATAGTTGAGGAAGCTATATAGCCATTTTATGTTGGAACTGCTTCAATTGCTAAAAATGTTCTCGATGATAATGTAAGCATTAATGGTTACTTTCTGTGACTGTATTAAAATGCGTTGAGGGTTAAAATGATGATGACAACAATTTATATTATTAAATTTAAGGTGCTACATTAAACTGTGGTTTAATTATCGTTTATATTTTTATTTTTGATTTGAGAGTTTTCATTTAAGCTCTGGGCAACTTTATTTTTAAGGTTTTACTTTTATTTTTTATTTTTATTTTAATTCATTAAAAACTGTTAACCCCCATATAAGGGCGTTACAAATAATTTCAAAAATTCATTAAGATGGCAGAAATTATGGAGGTTATAATCGATGTGATTAGTAAGTATTCTGTACTTATGGCCTCTAGAAACGCATTTTAATAAAATGAATTTCAATGAATTTTTCTAAATTTTAGACTTTTGTAAATAAATTAAATAATTAAAAAAACATAAAAATTGAAAAACTCAAAAATACAAAAATATTTTCATTTTTGAGTAATTTGTTAGGTTACTTTTCTTCAAGCCCATTTTAGTTTAGCTCATTATTCTCGCATGTGTCTGTACAGTCTTCCACGTGTCAAAACAACAAATCCACCCTTGTCTATAAAATATGTTACTATGCATATAAGCTCAAAAATCTTTGTTCTTTCTCTTTCTAAAAATTTCTTGCCTTCTCTCTATCTCTCGAATTCTCTTTGTCTTCTCTCTGAAATTCCAAGAAATTCTTCAAAACTCTTTCAAAGTTCTTCGATCTTTCAAACACTTTTTCCAGAAAACCTTCAATCTCCTTTTCTTCTGCTTCCACAAAAAATTTCTCAATTCTTTCTCAAACTTTCTCTTAAAGCTTTCAATTCACTCTTAAGAATCTCACTTTCTCAATCATGGATATAAAATATGAGCACTTAAAGAAATATTTCCCTTCACTTTTTCAAAAAGAAATAAAAACTAAGTACAAAACTAGAGTCACTTGTCTTTAGGTACTTTCACGTTTTAAGCTTCCTACTGATGTTAAGATGTACATAGAAGGTCTTGTTCATTTATGTGATGTAAATAATAATAGTTTGCCTGGTATGGGTACAAGTCTATGTGCTAGAACAAGAATAGCTCGTCGTATGGAGTCAAAATGTCATAAATGTTCTTGTCAAACTTGATCTAGAAAATGTCCTTCACCTGGTCTCGTGTCTAGAAATAGAGAAGATAAAATTCAGTTCTGTAAAAATGGTCTTAGGAATGAGAACTTAGAAGATCTTCAAGTTTCTCTTGAGTCTCATCCAAGTGGATATGTTTGAGGGGCTATGAAACAACTCTCGCCTCAATTTCATGCAGAAAAGGAACGTCTAGGAAATCTAACGCTAAAAGACCCAACTGTTCAGTTTGTGAGAATGATAGAAGCAAAGCAAACTCAAGATCCTTCTACTTTAGAACAAGGTCTGTAAAGTAATTTTTTTTCTCTGTGTGTTTGTCTTTAAAAAAAATTAAAAAAATTTTAAAAAAATGATGAAAATTTATTCGAGATATGATCATGGTTTTAATGAAAAATCATCACAACGACTAAGTAACGGAATTTTTGAAAACGTGTTTTGATGAACAAATGTTTTCTTCAACTCATTCTTGAATAAAATTTCATCAACAAAAAGATTTTTATTTTTGTGTGATTTATACAGTAGTTGTTTAATAATTGTGACTGTACTGTTTATCTTATAATAATAATATTTTGACTTTTCTTCTTTTGTTAGATGCATTATTTTCTTCGGTAAGTATTTTGTGTGTCGTATAAGATAAGCTTTGCTTCTAATTTTAAAATTTAGTCTCATTTGTCAAAAGTTGTACAGTAAAGTCTCGTTTGTCAAAAGGTAAATAGTTTTGTCGGGTACAAATTTTCAAAAAGTTCTGCAGGTGTGTCACATTTATCTGTCCTCATCTGTCATCACAGTTGTCTCTGCCTAATTATTACCCAACGTTCTCTTTAGATGTGTATAAAATCCCTTCAGTTCTTAAGTTTTTCTCAGAGCGGATTTGTAAGATAGAGTCAGTCTAAAAAAAAAAGAAAAGAGTCTTAGTCTTAGAGTCTTAGTCTTAGTAATTATTATGGGTTCTTCGTCTCAGTCATCTTTAAAGTTCAACAATATCTGTGTGTTTTGTGGTTCTATATCAGGAAAAGGTATTGATTACATAGAAGCTGCATTTCATTTAGGTTATGTCTTGGCTAAGAAAAGATAAATCTTGTCTATGGAGGAGGTAGTCTAGGTTTAATGGGTACCGTTTCTGCTGGAAGACGTTCTAGAGGTACTGGAGCCTTAGGTTTTATCCCAGGTGTCCTTGCTTAAAGTCGTTTATGTGGTCCTACCATTGGTATTGAAAAAATAGTCGTAGGAATGCCTGAGCGAATAAGAGACATGGAGTTTGCTTCTGATGCTTTCATTGCTTTACCTAGAGGTTTAGGAACTCTAGAAGAACTTTTTGCCATTGCTATCTAGAAATTATTAGGACTACACTCTAAACCTGTTGGTTTGTTAAATATAAATGGTTACTTTGACAGTTTGCTTAGTTTTTTAGATCATGGTGTGGAACAAAGGTTTCTTGAGGAGTCAGGAAGAAGGATTTTTATCTCTGCCCCTACTGTAGAGGAATTGCTCAAAAAAATGCACGACATCGATCCTGAAGTGGACACTGCAACATCAAAGTTCTGCAAAAAACACAAACGAGATTTGGATCTTTCTCTTGAAACTCTATCTCTTTTAGTTTTACCTACAACATCCTTGTTTTTGTTTTTGTTTTTGTTTTTGTTTTTGTGTTTGTCTTTGAATAACCGCTCTTATAAATATATGTTGTCACTCTTCTTGCTTAATCTTGTTAAATATTGGGAACAGTGTTCAATCTAGGTTGGGGGGAGAGGGTTGTGTCAATTTTTTTTCTTTTGTGATTGAATCTACGACTAGTTTAAAAAAAAACCAAGAGAAAATATATATATATATATATATATATATAAATAAAAAGGTATGTTGTTTGTAAGACTTTAAGGTTCATGTGTTCCTAGGTCGAGATGGCTGAGTGAAGGATTTGTCTTGAAACTGCATCTCGATAAAGGTCCGAAAATGAAGTTCTATGTGTTTATAGATTTTCATCTTTGCATCTTTCTCCTTGTGTAGCATGCAAGTTTGAAGATGACTGAGGTAAGGAATACTTTCTTGAAACACATCTTCACTTGGGAAGAAATAGCTAAGTAATGGAGTGACTAGCATTCTTTAAATGTATTTCTTCATGATTGTAAAAACTGTGTGTTTGCATTGCATCTTATTATTAAAAAAAATCAAAAAAAAATATTTTTGGTGATTTGCCTCCTGTCCGATGACGATATCAAGATTATAGCATTTTCATGACTTAAGGTAAATCTTAAATATTATTTAAGTTTATGTCAGTTTCCTTAGTTTGCCTTATATTTAGGTTGAAATGTTCCCAAAATTTGAACACTTAATCTTGCACTATGATCTGTTATATTAATTTAGAGACCGTTTATGTCAATATAATTTGGTTTATTTTTATAAAATCTTATAACTTGTTTAAATCCCTCTTGAGGCGAAATCCTAGATAACACTAAGTTATAGATATATTTACACCATCTTTGGATCGTTTGAGCCTTTGAAGCTAACCTGTTTACATTCTATATCCCTAGTTACCTCGTTGTGCTTAATGTTTTATTTTCTTTGTTACCCACATATTTAGCTAAGCCATTTTAATAAATTCATAATCCTTTTCTTTTACCTTTCACTAATAAGGCATGTGTTCTTTCAAGTATAATCAGGTTTATGCCGATATTATGGGAGGTTGGGATGGGTTAAGAATATCTGTTACATTTGTAAAAATATGCATTTTTATCTTCAGTTATTTTGTATTCTAGTAAAAGAAAAAAAATAAAAAAAATAAAAAAAGAAAAAAAAGTGGTTGACAAAGAAAATTTCATTTCAAGATCGGGATTGTAAAATTTGAGAATTATATTGTACAATTTAAAGGTTCGAAATTTTTGTAAGTGTCTTATGGGTGAACTGAGCCTCAAATATATCTTCTATCCTACCTTTAACCCAAGCCTTACATTACAAGCTGAATAAAGTCCTAAAAGTCTTTAACAAGGTGTTATTCTACATTAGTGGAGAGAGGGATGAAAAACAAAATTTATAAGAATTTATTTAAATAAATTAAGTTATATTAATGTAAATTTATCTGGTTAATATGCATTAATTAGTAATAGAAATTCACACACACACGGAAAAATTTATCTTAAATATTTGACATACTCTATAAATGAAGCATTAATTAATTAATATTTACATCTTTACTTTGAGGCATGAACATGAAATAAATCCTGAGGAGAATCAGTGAGGAATCACCAGTTTTTCAAAAAAATCAAAAAAATCTTTTGTCTGTTTTAAGTTTTATCGCTTTGATTGCTCGGGACTAGCAATAAGCTGGTTGGGGGGTGTGATGAGTCTTAGAACATGCAATTTTCTTAACGTTAAAATCAATCATTTTTCTCATAAAACTCTTCAAAAATGGCAATTTAGTGATAAACAGTGTTTTAGAGTCCTAGTGTGAAAATATGTTTAAAAATGTATTTTTAGTGTGTTTTTAGGCTTAATAATATTTTCAGTAATTTTTGTCTGTCTTATTATAAAATAAATATTTTTAATTATGTTTGTAAAATAATTAACTTTTGTTTGTTTGAAATCTGGAAGAAAAACGAAGAAAAATGGCGCATCAGATTAGCTTAAGAAGACTAGATTTTGCAAATGAGCCCAAGTTGAGTGCATTTATCTCCTTCCGTTGATTGCATTTACGTCGTTCAGCAAGTAAAAGTCAGCAATTTGAGGGCTTTGGTGCGACCATTCCACATGGGGAGTCACCTTGGATCACCATGGGAAAAATTCACCCATAGCAAAAAAAAAAAAACGTGGGCTGCTACAAATATTCTATTCCAAAAATTCTCCATCACACAAATTGCATCCTACTCATTCTCTACTTAGAATTATCTTAATAAAATAATAAAATAATGAATAAAATAATGTAAATAGTAAATTTTCTCTTACTATAAATACCTCCCTTCCTTCATATAATACACACCATTCTCCTTAGAGAGAAAATTCTCTTCTTCCTCCTTATGTTAGTCTTCTTCTAAATTTTAGTTATATATTTTTGTAAAATAATTTTAGTTTTTATGTTGTAAAATAGTTGTGATAAGTAAAAATATGTGTTTCTACCTTCAACATGTCTTTCTAAGTTTCTACTTTGCTGGGGAGAGAGGGGAATATTCTGGCAAAATTAAGGTAAATATTTTTAGTTTTTTCTAAGTTTCTTAAGTTGTTATAATGTCAAAATCATTTTTAGAAAACTTGTAATTTTCATCTTAACTTAACTAAGCTTCTTGCAAAATGAAGTTTTGATTTATCATAGACATAGGATGGCACAAATAATGCTTAGGAATACTTTGATTATTTGTAGACATGAAATGGCATGGTAAATTCTTAGCGGTAAATTTTGACGGTAATTTTAGTAAGTTAATTTGAAAACATACATATTTGTTAAACATGTGTTTTTGATGCACTATAGACATGAATTGGCACGATAAATACTTGGTAACTGTTGACTTATTGTAGACAAAAGATGACATATTACATGCTTAAACCATGTTAATAAATAAGTTTAGAAAAACTAAACATATTTAAATTAATCGCCAGAATTGAACCTTTAATCCCCAGTGTTTGTTAAAATTGTTGTATCTTTAGAATTAATTGCACTTATTGTTAAAGTTCTATCTCCTGTATTAAATTTTATTTATTAAAGTTTCATTTACCAGCTACCTTTCTCATTGTTAAAATTCCAAAAAAAATAAAAAAATATAAAAATAAAAAATATGTAAAAAGTGTAAATAATTAGTAAATAAAATTAACTTTTATTCTCAGACTCTTCAGCTAAAAATAATAGAACTGATATATTGGACCTTTGTAATATCTTTCCTTGTGGGATCGACCTCGGACTCATCGAGAATTATTACTTGGACAACCTTATACTTGAGGTTATATCGGAAATATACTTTTTAGACCCGAGCAATAATCATTAATAAAAGTAACGAAGTACTCATACCCTCCTCATGCCCGGATGTTCATCGGTCCGTAAACATCACTATGCACAAGTTCTAGAACCCCTTCGGCCCTATTGCCCTTAGACCCAAATGGTCTTTTGGTCATTTTACTCTGCAAATAAGATTCACATTGTGGTATAGATTCCACCTTTAAGTGACTTAAGGGTCCATCCCTTACCAATCTTTGAATCATATTCAGGTTAATGTGACCAAGTCGCAAATGCCAAAGATAAGTCTTATTAGAGTAAGAAGTTTTAAGTCTTTTAGAGTTATTATAATTCATCTCAGCATTAACCAGTAAGTCCATCTTAGGTTTGATAAAATATAGATTATTTTGCATCCATCCAGAACCGATAAAAGTTTTGTTTTTACGAATCACCACTTTATTATTAAAAGATACCAAATAGGAGTCTTTAAATAAACAAGCTATAGAAATTAAATTCCTTTTAAACTTAGAAACATAAAAATAATCTCGCAAAATTAAATTCCTATAATTATCAAAGTAAAGATGGACGTCTCCTACTACTTCAGCTAAGACCAAGGATCCATCGCCCATTCGAAGCGTGAAGTCCTCATGCAGCAGACTTCTTATTTCTTTGAACCCCTGCAGAGAAACACAACCATGATTAGTTGCTCTAGAATCTATGACCCAAATGTCACTGGATTCCTCAACCAAACAAGTTTTAAATACAGAAGCTCACACTTATCTCCTCGGGAAAGGAAGTCCTTGCAATTCTTCTTTATGTGTTCGTCCTTCCCACAGAAGAAGCACTTTAGCTTCTTTGAGTTCTTTTTCTTCTTCTTCTTACTTTTGCCATTAGCAGGAATAAAAGACTTCCCATTCTTGGCCCATTGTTTCTTTCCATTCTTAGGGTTAGGATTGGAACCAGACAGCTGCCCAGTTGGCCTTGCCACTTGCAGGAGACTCCTTTATCAGCAGTTTGAACTCTTGTAACTGTTTCATCAATTCTATCAAGGCCATATCCTATGTATTGCTTAAATTAAAAGTAGCTCTAAAAGGAATAAATTTCTTAGACAGAGTCTCAAAGACCATAGTCATCTGAGTTTCAGCATCGATGTCGACTCCTTTGGTTTGTGCATCAGCAAGGTAACCCATGACCAACATCATATGCTTTTTTACAGATGTCCTTAATCTCTGTTTATAGTTCAAGAGTTTTCAAAGCGCCCCTTGCCTCTTTGTTAAGGCTTGGCCTCTAAACATGTCTTCTAGATTATCCAATATCTGCCTAGCAGTCTTATAATCCAAATGTTGAGCTTGCAGTACGTTATTCATGCTGGCCATACTATAGCAGCAGGCTTGATCATTTGCATCTTTCCAACGATCATATGCTTGGATTTGATCATTGGTGGAATCTCCCGTTGGCTCGGGAGGACAAGGAGTTGTTAGCATAAATTTGAGTTTCTCAAAGGAAAGGACGATGATTTAGGTTCCGTTTTCAATCATTGTGGTTCTCACCAATTAGTTGGTTTTTGTCAAGTATCAAAGATAAAGCGTTTTTAGACATTTTTAATCTACAATAAAGAGCCATATACCAAACATAAGCAAACATACATAATAATTTAGTAAGATAACACAATCATGTAAAATCATACCAATGTGTTTATGTGTCAAAACCTTGAAAATATCACAACCTTATGATGATAATTCTTAACTCAGAATTCAACAAGCACCTAGGGGAGTCTTACCAAATTCAATCATGAACACAGATTCCCTCCTGATTAATATATGCGATCTAGGACCCGTATGATCCAACATATATTAATAATCATTTCTTTGGCCATTAATTTTATTAACAGAGCTCCTCGGGGAGGTTAATAATAAAATTAACATAAGTATATAACCATCGTTTCAATATTTTATCCATGATTTATAATCACTACCTAGGGGTGTCCAATGATAAATCATGCTAAAATACCTTACCCTCTAGAGATTCAACCCGGTACATGATGAAGTCCCTTCGTAGGGGTCGGAACCACCATGTGCTACCTATGGACCAATGATGGAGGCCGTAGATCTTCTCTTAAAAAACCTTCTCCCATTCAATCTTTTGGAATCAAGGTTTTATTTTAAAAACATGCATAAATAATTTTAAATGAGCGGCACTCCTTATTCTATATGGCATCTTATCAATATACATGGTAAATCATATTATAATGTAGACAAGCAAAGCAACCATGCAAAGCTACAATCAAAATAATGAATAGCCGTAATATTACGGTTCCACCCAAGAGAATAGAAAATAAAGATTACAAGAGAATAATCGAAACATATTATCGATTCTTCATTCTTGAAGTTTCAAGTTGTATCCTTCTTCATGTAATGTCCATCTTCAAGTCTTCAATCCTACATAGATCGAATACTTCATATTTCTGATCATATCCAAATTTAATGTTTCTCAAAATTATCCTAAAAATAAAATTAAAAATGAATTGAAAATTGCACATTTTTGGACAAATTTTATAGCTCTCGCTGGCATGCCGATTTGTGTGATCGGCTTGCCAGTCATGACCCTCCGGCCTACAGATCCTGACAGATCAGCCTGCCGAACCAAAAGTTTGGCCTGCTGCCAGAGCCATCCAATTTTTGCCATGTTGTCGACTTGCCGAACTTGAAGTCTGGCTTGCCGATCTGCGACCATTAGCTTGTCGGACCTGGAGGTTCGGCATGCCAACCGAGCAGAAATCATCATTTCTAGAAAAAATGCAGTTTTTTATGCAATTCATCAATTTTATTTTCAACAATTCAAAAACATAAAATCAGAGTCTTAGGAAATATTTGGAAATGCTATCATCCATCTTTTAGATCCGTCTTTAAGGCCCGTCTTATTCGAATGATTATTTTGTTACAAAAGTTCTTACACATTTAAAATTAAATAATAATTCTAAGACGAAGATGATAGTCTGCCATCTAATTACATAAAAAACCTATATGCACATTCTAACCTCTAAGGAACCATAACCGGTATAAATTAATTAATTAATAAATAATTTAATAATAATTTAATCAACCATAATTAATTAATAAACATTAACCATATAATCCATGATAATACATAAAAATATATAGAAATCTAAAGTGCCAACTCTCTATAAAATTAAATTCAAGCATAAGAGAGATTAAGATCACATAATTTTTTCATATAGCATGATCACAAACTCGTAAATTTATGTAAAATCATGACTCTGATACTAATTATTAGAAAAATAGTATGCAGTAGAATTTTAAAATTTTTTATATCAGAACATTTTTTAAAACACAAGTTTGACATGCTATATGTATAAATTAACTAAACCTTAATGACCTTATTTGGTAAAAAGCTCCTACAGTCTGTGAAGAATTGGCATTCCAAAAGAACCTTAACCAACTAGCCATCTTTGTTATTCTCTATCCACTACCAGTGTGTGTGTGGGCGCACTCGTATGGCTCCTCCACCAGGTGACCTTTCTAACCAATTGAGAAAAAACCAAAACTATAATTCGTGATGTGTGAACAATAACTCTCAGGGGAGTTACAGAGTCTCACTAGCAAAGTACTCACTTTAGATTTATCAACTGATCTCAATAATAATGAGACTCACTCCCTATTTATAGAGGTTGGACCCAAGGGTCAGTCATTATTAGATAACGCCTCAAAAATTCAAATCAAAATCAAATTAGAATAAATATCTGATAAAATTTGCGTTAAAAATGTGTGATAAAATATCGCGCGGTTGGCAGGTCAAACTAACAGATCGGCCTGAAGAGCATACCCCATCGGCAGGCCAAAGTTGAAGATCGGCCTGCCGAACTTAAGATTTTTTATCCCTTCAAATCTTTATTTTCTGACCCGAGATTCTAGGGATAGAGCCTCAGCTTTAATCCAAATAACCTAATAGAAAAGTTATCTGATTAAAACAGTTATATCTAAATTAATCTCTAGGAAAATAAATATTCCTAATAATTCAACAAGTTTATCTTGAATTAATTTATTCAAAATTAAATTCAACCTATAAACAGCCATGAATTATCTGATCCCGATAATTTAACAAGTTTATCTTGAATTAATTTCTCACAAAATTAATTTGATCAACAAACAAACATGAATTATCTAATTCTATTGAATTTCAGCTAATCTGATAAATCTGACATAAGTCACCAATTATTGTAAAAGCACGCCGTGTCATTACAAGATTTATTATGAGCTAACAAAGGGGACCTGATGGACCTATATAGTTCAAGCTCCCAATAATTATCAACTCTAACGCTGCTCCACTAAAAAGCTTAGAGCTACACTCTCGAACTATATAAAATTACGAAGCCCGTATAGTAAGTCTCCATGACGTATCATGATGTATCATATTCCCATAGGATTATCCATAATCGGCTTAAGGACAAATTCTATTTTACCTTCTCGATTATTTTTATCTTACGTTCTATTATCTCACCATCAAAAGACTTACCATCCAAAGACAATATACCATTCGGTTATACCTATATATCCAAATGGTGGAACACTCTAGTTTTTCAATTACAAGATAACGCATATAAGAGGATATCAACTACTCCTAAAGAGAGCTATGGATTCCATATCTATGACTAACAAGTCTATGCTGTTAAGAGTCATGCCTCCAACGTACCAGCATGCATACCATTATAAAATATAGATGTCACTCTTTGAGACATCAAAAGACATAAGTCAAGAAAATGGGCCCACTATTCATGTCCGGATTAAGATACAATACAAATGATTATCTAAAGTGAATCCATTTGTCGAGATAGAATTATTAATCCAAATCAGTTCACTTTCTATCCTAATCCAACACATCGTCACCTATGACAATATGCAAATGTTTCTATTCACGGAGTCCACCTCCGATGGCTAAAACAAACCATCTCCCTGATAGGGATATAGACAACATAACAATATTCTCATGAATAAAGTGCCCAACTTTATTCCCTCGATTGTGGATCTTATGATTTGGACCGTCACTTTAAGAATCGTGTCTTTTGCATAATCTGACCATCATATGCCCAATTCTTAAAGGTTTAGACTGACAGTCTCAGAATTTTATTTATTTAACATAAATTCAACAAATATCAATGTAAAGGGATAAGATTTGGTATACAAATAATAAATAAATTCTTTATTGATAAAAATGTCTCCAAAAACATAGTACATTTTTATTCCTTAGGACAAACACATCTAACACAGACTTGTTAAATACTCTTATTGTGTACTTGATCATCTCCTAATTTGTTCCAAATTATATTCTACCCCTTTCTAGGAGTTACGAGTGAGTGCTTAAAGGTTCCAATCATTGTGAATCAAGTAAAATAGATGTCCAAAGTGTTAGCAAGTTTGGAGTTGTTTTTTGGTTGGCCAATCTCTGTATAAAATTCGCGGGTTGTTTAGCTTGTCAATCTCTATAGAAAATTGACAGTTGTAAGAGGTTGTGGGGAGTCTTGGGCAAAAAAAGTCATCGGATTGAATAAGGAGTGATCGTGCCAAAAAGACGGTCGTGACAATAGAAGGGGCCGAGTTGAAGCTTTGTTTGGTAGTAGTAGATGTAGGCATATTGCCGAACCACATAAATAGTGTTTGTATTTCTCTATCCTTAACTCTTTTTAACACATTTATATTTTATTGAAGTTTATCACAATTGCTATTTGAGTGTTTTACTTATTTGTATGATTAATCTAGAAAATTCAAATAATTGTAAAAAGGTTTTTAAAATCCAATTCACTCCCCTCTTGGGTACTCATTCTTTGGCTAACAATTGGTATCAAAACTAGAAGCTCATATCTAGTTTTGGAAAAAGATTTCACGATCTTGAGCATTGTTACTCAAAATTTTCAAAACATAGAAGGTTGTTCTATAATTAGACCTCATTTCTTCAACGAGGATGATTACAATTATTAAAAAACTAAAAAAATGACAATTTATTTACAATCCATTGATTATAATCTTTGAGATATTGTTGAAAATGGTCCATATCAACCTACGAAAGAGGTGGACAATGTTTTAGTTCCCAAAGATCTTAAAGAATATAATAATGATGATAAAAAGAGATTGTCATTAAATGCCAAAGCTGTAAATATTTTGTATTGTGCTATAGATAGAAATGAGTTTAATAAAATCACATCATGCACATCCGCACCAGATATTTGGTGCACTTTAAAGGTAGTTCATGAAGGAATGAATCAAGTTAAAGAGAATAAAATAAATTATCTTCTTCGTAACTATGAAATGTTAAAAAAGAAAGAATATGAGACTATTGTTGAAATGTATACTAGATTTATGAATATTATTAATGGTCTCAATTTTGCTTGACAGGACTTTCAAAACAAGCGAGTTTGCTAAAAAGTTTGTTCGATCCTTACCTCCCTCATGGCATGTCAAACGGACGACTTTGGAGGAAGCAAAAAATTTATCAACTCTACCATTAGAAGAGCTGGTTGGATCCCTCATGACCCATGAGATCATAAGAAGGCAAAATAAAGAGGAAGATGATAAGAAAAAGAAGTTTGGAATTTCCTTAATGGCTTCAACTTTTGAAGAAGAAGATGATGAAGGCGATAAAGACAAATGCCTTAATCATAAGGATTTTGAAGAAATGGCCTTGCTAGCAAAACGGTACAAAAAGGTCTATAGAAAATTTAATCGTGGTGAAGGCCCTAGAAAAGAAAAAAGCAAGAAGAAAATTCAAGAAATGAAAAATTAAAGAAAGCTTTTCAAGCCACATGGGATGAACTTGAATCTGAAGATTCAAGTGACAAGAACTAAGAGAAATCGCCAACAAGTAGTTCTTGGTCACATACGACAATGACGACGAGGTAAGTTCTTCTAACTCTTTAAATGATGATAATGAGGACATTGATATTAAAGAATTATCTAGAGCATTTGATGAATTGCATGATGATTATGTAAAACTTGCTCTTAGAAATTCGGCACTTAAAAAAAATTTCTATTCTCTTAGATGAAATTGATGTTTTGAACAATGAAAGATCTAAGAGTGATGCTGTAATTGTTAAGAATGTGTCTTTAAAAGAAAAGGTTGATAATTTAACAAAAAAGGTTTTGAAATTCACCAGTGGCAAGAAAAATTTCAATTTAATACTTGGCAAACAATGTTGTGTTTTTAACAAAGGTGGTTTAGGATATAAACCATACATTGAATAAAAATATTTCAAAAATTATTTTGCTAAAGCATCAAATTGTTCTCAAAATTGAAAATATGTATGTACCTATTGCAATCAAGATGGACTTACCGCATCTCGTTGTTATTTCAAGAAAAGTGCATATTTTGGAGTAAAATAAAGATGGATTCCCAAAGGCTTAACTACTAACGAGAACGGACCCAAGGCTATGTGGATACCAAAAATGAAAAATTAAATTGTTTTGTAGTGAGGATGAAAATATTCCCAGATAGAAAAGAATCAAAATATATGAAGAGGAATTCTTCACGTGACTTCAGAGACATCACAAATTCTATAAAACAGGATGACGAATAAAAAAAAAAGGACTGGTTAAATGCAACTGTGCTAAACAAAGTCCGGTTATTGGCCTAAGGTTTCAATCTAGGAGAAGGTTTTGTATGTCTAACTCATTTGTACTTAATTTTATCTTATTATTTGTAGATATTGATATATCATACTAATTGAAATCTTTGTGATGAATGATTGAATATTTCCTATATATCTAGTTTTATTATCTTCTAATTAGAATTGGTTTCATGCTTATTTTTACTCAATAAGATATGTCTCACTTTAATTATTGTACGTGTATTTTTGACTTCATGACTTGTATTCTTTAATATGCATAATTTGATTATTGAATATGATTTTATTGATTTATGTTTAATTTGAATTTGTTTAATAATGAACTCATATTTAGCTTAAAATTTATTTGGGTTTAAATTGATTTCAAAAGAGATATTGTTCAGCTGTAAAGAAACAGCTTGGGGGTGTAATTCCAACAACCCTCGATCGACCGTAGTAGGTGAAACTCGATCGTTTGGCTATCAAGAGGTCCAGTTACAAACTGATGTGATTTTAAAAAGAAAAATTCTTCCTTTTTTCTCCACAATTGCATTATAATCCTGTTTTTGTTGAATATTCTGGATGTTTTCTTCTTGGATGGTAAAGAGGGAGAGAAAGGTGAACGATTGCTTTGATTGCATTGCATAACTTGTATTGAAACATTAGAGGAAGATGTATTTAATGCTAGAGGAACTATGTTTGTTTTGATTAATATTATTTTTGTAAGTTCTTTTTTTTTTTTTGGATTAAGATTGAGATTGAGACAAAATGTTTGTTTTCTTCATGCCAAAAAGGGAGGAGATGATATGTTTTAAGAAAATTGATTTTTGAGGAATTTACATGTTTGCTTACTCTTATTGATTTAAAACTTTGTTGATTAAAGGGACATTAGTATATGATTTGTACTTTGGATATTTCGATTATGAGATGCATTATGTTTTGATATTTTTGGTTTAGGCATCATTTTCTTTTGATATAATCTATCGAGTTTTTTGTTGATGCCAAATGGGAAGAGAATGTGAGATTGATTGCTTTAGTGTTCTTGCTAAAATGAATTGAATTATGTTTTGAGTTTTGCATTTTGAGCATCCTAGTAAGGGGGAGCTTTTTGCTACTCCAAGGATTAGATTATGATTGACAAAGGAAGCTGAAGGTAAAGTACATAGTAAGAAATCCTTGAGCTATATTTATTTTATTTCAAGTAAAATTTCTATCATTATTTTACTAAAAGCAACCAATTGTTTGTCATCATCAAAAAGGGGGGATTGTTGGTTCCAAGGTTTGAATGATATATTTATTTTTGTTTTGATTATAACAAACAATTGATTACTTAATCACTAAGGATTTATCTTGTGTAGAGCTATTTTGTTAAGAAATAATTTATAGCAACTAAAGATAATTAGAAGAATTCTCTACCAAGACTTGAAAGTAAATAAATGCGAAGACGGATCAATTACCAAGAGCTTAAAGATTGAAGATAGAGCATCAACAAGCATGAAGAATAGGTTTTATTTTATTTCTAACCTTGTATGATGTTAGAGCATGCATGAAGATTTTATCAGGTTTAGTTGGCTTAAGTTTTGATTCTATTCTTTGTTTTAAACTTGATTTCAAAGTTTTTAATTTTTGATATTAATAGTTTCAAAATTAAGTTGAAAAATATTTGAAGTCTTGAAATTATGTTCTAAATTATTTCTACATGCTTTCATTTTTTTTTCAAGACATAATTGATTTAGAAATGGTTTTAAAATGTTTTAAAGTGTTTTTAAAACCAAAATTGACGCCCTAGAGTAACTGTAAAGGCGCAGATGACTGCGCCGTATGCATGATGGTCGACTGCACCAGTCCAAGATGGGTTGGTTCCCTTGCAGCAGGGTCAACTACACCCAGTGTATTGGGGTCTATCGCGATGTCTAACAACTATATTTCTAGCTATTAGAAATGCATCTCAAATGGTCATAAATGGCTAGTTTTGAGTGTTTGCCTATAAATAGCCTCATTTATAACCTTATATGTAAGAAGAACACCTAGAATCATTATTGTATCAATCTCTAAGTGTTCTATAAGGTTTTGATCAATATTTGAGTCAAACTGGTGAAATTCTAGTGTTCTTGATCATCTCCCAGTTTGTTCCAAATTGTATTCTATCCATTTCTAGGAGTTGCAAGTGAGTACTTAAAAGTTTCCAATCTTTATAAATCGAGTGAAATGGGTTTTAGAAGCCTTAGCAAGTTTGGGGTTTTTTCTTGTTGGCTAATCTTTGTATAAAATTGGCAGGTTGTTTTGGTTTTTCACTCTTCGTATAAAATTGACAATTGTAAGAGGTTGTGGTGAGCCTTGAGTAGAGAAAGTCATTGGATTATATAAAGAGTGATCGTGCTGAAAAGACGGTTGTGATAGTGAAGAGGCCGACTTAAAGCTTTGCTCGGTGATAATGGACGTATGCATATTACCAAACCACTATAAATAGTATTTGCATTTCTCTATTCTTAACTCTTTACTTTACGCATTTACATTTTGTTGAAGTTTATTTACTTATTTGTATGATTAATCTAGAAAATTCTAATAATTGTAAAAAAGTTTTTAAAACCCAATTCACCCCCTCTTGGGTAGCTATTCTTAGGCTAACAATCTCTATGTGGCATCACACACTTAAATCTCAACCAAATGGGGATCTTAGATTATTTGGTAGTTAAAAACCAATTAATCATTTTATTTCACTTGGTATACTAATACCGAGATTTCAATATATATTTATTATCATTTACTCAATATGCACATATCCAAAATATTTGGGAATATTTATGTACTATTTAATTTTTAAAACATTTTAAGATTATAAGGCATGGCCAAAACACTATTTTAAATCATGGCTATGAAGGAAGGAGGGTTTAGAGTCCTACCTCAATCTCTAACACTGAACACATCCACCCCATAATCCCCTCTCACTAAACGTTAGCTTCACGGGACAATTAGCAACCTTAGGTGTAGACTCAATTTATTAATGTCAAGACTTAGACGTATTATATTAGTATGCAATCTCATGGTTTCTTAGTATGCCTTCCTTAATTATAATTCTTCTTTTATTTACAAGACAATCGAACACACTTTAGGATACATTAACAATAGTTTTTGATTAGTTAAAGAAATGAAAACACACTTAGAATTTAATTTGGAACAAAAGGGGTTCAAGTAAGACTTGGTGCCGTAAGGATTAAAAACTATAATAGTTTTTGGAGACATTTAATTAGTAAAGAGTTTATTATTTATTTTCATATATCAAATGGTGTCCTCTTTATATTTATTTATGTTGAATATATGATAAGCAAACAAAAGTCTGAGACTGTTAGTCTAAACCGTTAAGATCGTGTATAAGATGGACAGATAATAGGGAAGGCATGAATCTTAAAGGTGATACTCTAAATGATAAGGTCCGCAATCGAGGGAATAAAGTTGGCTGCTTTATGCATGTTAAGATTGTTATGTTGTCAACATTCCTAACGGGAGATGACTTGTCTTGTCATCAGAGTTAGACTACATGAGTAGAAACATTGATATATTATCATAGATGATGATATATTAGATCAGGACAAAAGTTAAATTGATTTGATTAATAGTTCCATTTGTTTAAATTAATTCACTTTATACAATCATATTTGTTGCATATTAATCCTGAAATAAATCAATGGGCCCGTGTTCTTGACTTGTGTCTTTTGATGTACCAATGGGTAATATCCTAAATTATATGAAGATAAGCATACTGGTATATTAGAGACATGACTCTTGATTGATGTAGACTCATTATTTATAGATATGAAATTCATAGCTCTTTTATAGAGCTCATGATATTTTCTTATAACATTATCCTGTAATTGAAAAACTGGAGTGCTTAATTATTTGGATGCATAGGTGTAAACGAACGGTATACTATTTACGAATAGCAAGTATTCTAATGGTGAGATAATCGAACATAAGATAAAATAATCGAGAAACTAAAACACAATTTATCCTTAAGTTGATTATCAATATTCTATGAGGATATTACACATTATGATATATCATATATGATAAACTTATTAGAGTTTCATAATTTTACATACTTTAATAGTGTAGCTTAAAGCTTTTAGTGGAATGGCTTTGAAGTTGATAATTATAAAATATATGTATCGGATATGTTATTTTATAATTATAGTAGCTTGATTTATATTGTCTATCAAGTCTCCTTTTCTAGCTCACAATATTTCCTCTAACAATATGGCTTATTTTTCCTACATATTGTAACTTATATTAACTTTTAGATTAGTTTAAATTCGGTTGATTGGAATTTAATAATTCATGTTAGTTTATTGGTTGAATTAATTTAAGATAAATATGTTAAATTATTAGGATATATATTTTATTTGATATGGGATTATCTGTATATGACTGTTTTAATCAGATAACTTCTTTATTGGGTTATTTGAATTAAAACGGAGGCTCTATCCAAGATAAAAATAATATATATAGAAATTTCTAGAATTAGGTAGATCAGCATGCCAATGAAGCATAAATAGTTATGCAGATTGCAAAGCTGGCAGTCCGATGGTCACGACTGGCAGGCGCCTGAGTGAAAATCATGTTACACATTTTCGTGCATTTTGATGTAGATTTTGATCCTATTTTAAATTTAGAAGCCTTAACTAAGTATAATTGTCTCCTTACCAGCCACTATAAATAGCATACTTGTTCCTATTGTTATTTAGATCACTAGAGAAATTTAGAGAAAGTATTTTTGTGAGAGAAACTCTAACACTTCCATAGGGGTATTGTTCAACATCTTGAACCTTAACTCTTGGTTTTCTCTTATGGTAGGAAGGAGACGTTCGTGAAAAAGAGAAGAGCAAAGTAGACTAGTTGGTTGAAACTCTTTCGGACACAATTCTCAGTAGCAGTTTTATCAAAGTTTTTCCTATCAAAAGTACGATTCTGATTATAAGAAGTACATAAAATCTTAACTAATTTATATACATAGCATGTCTAACTTGTGATTTGGAAAAAGGTTTTGATTTAAAATTTTTAAAATTCTGTCACATTCACGTTTTCCAACAATTGGTATTAAAGACATAGTTTTATGGTGATTTTAAGGGTTGTGATCATGCTATGTACATAAATTATATGATCTTTAATCTCTCCTATGCTTGAATTATATTTTTAGAAGGTTGGCATTCTAATGTTTTTATATAATTATATGTTGTTATGAAATTACACAGTGAATGTTTATTAATTAATTGCTATTAATTAAATGTTCTTTTTAATTATTTTAATTAATTAATTTTGCCAGTTATGGTTCCTTAGAAGTTAGAATATGTATTTAGGTTTTTCATGTAAGTAGATGGTGGTCTATCATCACCGTCTAGGATATATTATTTTAATAATGATTTGTAAATTTGTATTAAAATAATTATTCAAAGAGAAGACAGATCCTGAAGATGGAGATAATTGCAATTCTATGTGTTTTTTTTTTTGTTTATAAATTTTTTATGTTTTTGAATTGTTGAAAAATGAACTAAAAAATGCATAAAAATTACTTTTTGCAAATGATCGAAAAACGTTGTTTCAGCGTCGAATGGCAAGCTAGTTGCCCTGACCTGCTGGCCGAACGCTGATAGAGTCATGAGTTCTATATGAAATCGGTAGGCCAGTGATCACAGACTAATAGGCCGGTCTCAAGCATAACCGGATTTTTAAAATCGATGCGCTTTTTGGTGTAGTTTTTATTTTTATTTTTTGAGACAATTCTGAGAAACATGGAATTTTATGATAACTAGATAAATTAATTTTTGAACTATATGAGATAGAAAATTGAAGATGGACGCCACATGAAGAAGGATAAAATGAGAATATACAAGATGAATAATCGTTATATGTTTCGATTGATCTTTTTTGTAATCTTTATTTTTGTTTCTCTAGCATGGGACCATAATATTAGGGTTAGTTATTATATTGCTTGTAGCTTTGCTTATTGTGTTGCTTGTTTGCTTTATTATATGTTTTGTTATGTATGTTGATAACATGTCATGTAGAGTAGGGACTGTCGCTCATTAAGAATTGTTTATGCCTGTTAACATAAAACCTCAATTTCAAAAATATTGAGTGGGAGAAGGTTTTCAAATGGAGGACCTAAGACCTCCATAGTTTATCCATAGATAACACACGGTGGTTCTGACCCTTAGGATGGGATGCATCATGTACTGTTTTGGATCTCATAGAGGATAATTTGCCCCATAGGTGTTGATTATAAACCATAGATAAAGTAGTTCAAATGATGGTTAAACACTCAAGATTAATTTTATTATTAACCTCCCCTAGGAGCTTTGTTAATAAAGTTAATGGCCAAAGAAAGAGATTATTAGTATATGCTAATCAGACGGGTCTTGGATGGTATATACTAATCGAAAAGGATCTTATTCCTAATTGAATTTGGCAAGTTTTCTCTGGGCGGCTTGTTGAATTTTGAGTTAAAAATTATCATCGTAAGGTTGTGATTTTTTAACTTGTTTGTGTTATGTTACTAAACTGTTATTGAATGTTTGATTGTGTTCGATAAATGAATCTTTATTATAGATCAAAATATCTAAAAACATTTTATCTTCAATACTTGATAAAAACACTTTAACTAACGAGAACTATAATAATTGAAAAGGAAACCTGAATATCATCTTATCCTTTGAGAAACTAAATTTGTGCGAACCACACCATGCCTTCTTGCACCTATTAGTGAATCCACTAATGAACAAATCCAAGGGTATGATCACTGGAAGGATGTTGATGGTTAGGCTCACTGTTACATCATGGCTACCATGAATAACATGCTACAGGCTCAACATGAAGATCATGAGACTACTCATTAGATCATGGATAATCTTAATGACATGTTTGGAGGCTAAGCTTTGAAAAAGCAACAAGAGGCTTTTCGAAAGCTTTTTAATTGCAAGCAAAGACCGAGGACACTTGTGAAGGAGCATTTGATGTTCGCAATAGGTTACCTCATTGAAACTCAAATCCATGAAGCTGACATTGATGCTGAGTTAGAAACGACTATGGTTTTTGAGACGTTTTCTAAGGAGTTCATCCTGTTTAGAGCTTCATATAACTTGAGCAATAGATAGGATATAACACTAAGTCGATGAAGCAATTATAGGAGTTTGACAACTTGATCAGGGAAGCTTCGGTTGGTGGCAAGGTGAACTTGGTAGTTGCATCTGGTTCCAATTTCAACTTTAGGAATGGATAGAAGCATAAGGCTACAAACAAGAAGTCTTTTATTCCGGCAAAGGGCAAGGATAAAAAGAAAAAAAGAAGAACCCAAAGAACCTAAAGTGTTTTTTTTTTTCTGTGGGAAGGTTAGGCAGATAAAGAAGAATTGCAAGGACTTCCAATCTAAAGGAGGGGTTCAAAAAATGAGAAGTCTGCTACATGAGCACTTCACGTTACAGATGGGCAATGGATCCTTAGTGTTGGCTAAAGCAGTGAGAGATGTCCATTTTTATTTTGATAGGTATAAGAGTTCAATATTGAGAGATTGTTTTTATGTTCCTAAATTTAAAAGGAATTTAATTTCTGTTGCTTGTTTATTTAAAGATTCTTATTCAATTTCTTTTAGTAACAAAGTTGTGACTCATGAAAACAAATTTTTTATTGTAGTGAATGGATGCATAACAACTTATATTTTATCAAACCTGAGATGGATCCACTGCTAAACACTAAGATTAACAATAACTCTAAAAGACTTAAAATGGATCCACTGCTGAACACTAAGATTAACAATAACTCTAAAAGACTTAAAACTTCTCACTTTAATAAGACTTATTTTTGGCACTTGTGATTAGGTCACATTAGCTTGAATATGATTCAAAGGCTGGTAAGGAATGCCGAAGGGATGCCGAAGGGGAACCTATACTACAATATATTTATTATTTGAGGGCAAAATGCCGAAGGGGTTCAAGAACTAGTGCATAGTGATGTTTGTGGTCCTATGAACATCAAGGCATCAGGAGAATATGAGTATTTTGTTGCTTTTATTGATGATTATTTGAGATATGGGTATGCCTCCTTAATGCATTATAAGAGTGAAACTTTTGACAAATTCAAGGAGTTTTGAGCTGAAGCGAAGAAGCAAGTACGTAAACCTATAAAGACACTTTGATTCGATTGAGGTGGAGAATACCTCTCCAATGAGTTCTTAGGACACTTAATAGAGAATGGGATTTTATCCCATTTGACTATGCCAAGCACTCTGTAGCAAAAAGGCGTCGCTGAGAGAAGGAATAGAAATTTGTTGGACATGGTTAGATCCATGACGAGTTATTCAACATTGACTTTATCTTTATGGGGATATGCACTATAAACTGTATTTTATTTTTGGAACAATAGGCCTTCAAAATCGGTTCTTAAAACTCCTCACAAGTTGTAGATAGGTAGAAAGACATCCTTAAACCATATTCGCATATAAGGATGTCTTACTCATGTCCTGGACAAGGAAGTGAATAAGTTGGAAGCATGTTCGGAAGTGTGTGTGTTTGTAGGATATCCAAAAGGGACAAAGGGGGTTATTTTGATAACCTAAAAGAAAATAAAATCATGGTTTTAATGAATGCGACTTTCCTTAAGGAAAGTTACATGAACGACTTTAAGCTTCGTAGTATAGTAGTATTCGAGGTGTTGGTGAGTGATTTGGTCACTCTAGGAGTTCCAATTGAAAACAAGCCAATCTACATAGAAAAACTGGCGGAACAACAATTTAGGAACTTCGACATAGTGGGGGAATCAGGCGTCAACTCAAAAGGTATATGTTCAATGGTGAAGTTTACTTGGCTAAACCGATTGAACATTGTCACAACCTGCCTTTTCGGGCTGTGATAAAACTCTTTCTTACGTTCTTAAGGGCAAAAATTTAGGAAGATTTTTTTTAAACGAAAATAAATAATTTACTTACATTAACTTTGGTAACTCCCAAAATACTTTCACATACTTGTATTTACATAATTAATACTTTTACTTTTATAACATCTTTCTTTTAAACATTTTATATCAAAATAACTTTAAACATACATAGCGGAAAACATTACAGCAATGGACTCCATACCCAATCTGCACACCATCCACCCCTCCACCAGCTCACCATTTGAACTTATTCTGACCTTCTCGTCGGAATACCTACAGCATGAAATACTTAATGAGCTAACGCCCAGTAAGTCCCATAAATCCCACATGGATATTCAAATAAATGCATGAATCAATTATGCTTTCTTATAAACTTTCCTTATCCTCATCATTTCTTATCTTTACTAGGGCTTAAGAGTTCGTACCATTGCGCAATTTCATTTAGGTCTACGTAACATTGTGACTATAACATATCATTCAAACTCCCCTTGAGTCAAGAGTCGGTACGACACTCTTTTTACTTTCTGGTGTTACATTTACCAGTCCATTTATTATGGTTGACATACCATGCATGCAGTGATAATCACATATTATCCTTGAAACATAAATTCTCTTGCATAGTGTAGTACACACAGATACCTACTTTATACATACTCGAGTATTTATCATTGTACACACAGGTACGAAATCATGGTACACATGCTCATTTTCATTATTGTACACCCAGGTACATAACATATTATACACACAGGCATCCATTCGAATACTCATAGTTATTCATACATAACTATACCCTAAGGTATTCATATCATGGCAAACGTACAAGTTTACACTTAATTATACGCACAGGTATACATATACATACATTTCTTTCTAAACCTACATTTCATACTGTAGGTGGGAAGGGTACTTACTTGTTTTTGAGTACCACCAAGTCAATTTTGGTTCTCCTTTTTCCTAGACTCCTAGGATCCTGTTGGCCAATTTCAAAACTATTAGCCAGACTTCATTACGTTTCGTTACAAAACTGTTCGTTGCTTAATTAATCGAGTTGCATAACTATATATAACTCTGAAAATTACTATCTTTCCTTATTCTTATCTTATCCTATACCATTATTGTTATCGAAAAAAGAAACTACTTCTTTTTCCCTTTTTGGGGTCATTTTCAAACCATTCGGACTACTCAGGAAAAATGACAATTTTGCCCTTGGCAGGCTAACTAACTTTTCGAGCTCGGTTTTGCTTTTCTGGAAGAAACAATCACATTCTTATTTCAAATTATGCTCTAATGGGTCGGGCCTCTTCATTTCTTCTCAAAAACCTTTTTTCGTAAAAATTTACAGTTTGGCCCTTTAACTGAAAATTTTGACAATTTTGCTCTCGGGGCTAAAATTTGCCTCTTTATACCAAAATTTTTTATTTTTCATAAAGAACATTTTTACTTAAGGTACCACACCTTAAATCATTTTGAAAAATAACATTTTTGCCATTTAACACTTTTTTCCACTTTTAACAAATTCTTGAAAAATCAAAAACACATAAACGGTTGAGTTTTTCGACAAACCGCCTGATATGTCTAACAGTTTCATCGAGATCTACAACTTTTGTGTTTTAATCTTTTTCAAAATCTTACTATACAGGGGTGTTTTTTGGCAATTTTTCAAATCTGCATAGAAAGAACTTTTTATTGCAATTTAGTCCTTAGGGCGTTTTGTAAAAATCCATTTTAAAATTACAAATCTACCCTGCAAAAAACCATTCCACGCCTTAATCAAATCATCCTCATGCTCAAACATCATTTTTACTTAAACTAACCTCAAAATTACAAAAGTAACACTTTTGTAAAAAGTACCATTTTGCATCATAAACCAAAGTTTCACAACTTAAACATGCCATACTTCACATATACATTAAATTTCATCAAATATGTGCTCAAGAACTCACATGGGTTTTAAAAAATAAAAATCAAAACAAAATTCAAAACTTTGAACTTTAAAACTTACCCAAATACCACTTTTTTTGATTTCTAACCTTCCAAGGCTTCTTGAACTTCTTCTTGGGATTCCTTTTCATGCAAAAACACCATAAATTAATTTTCCCTTCAACCCATGAAAAATCCCTTGAAAACTTGCTAAAAAGTTTAGGATTTTACCTTAAAACTTGTGAAAAATCCTTGGGCTTTGCTTGTAAAACTTGTTTGGGGCCATTTTTGCAAAGTATGGGGTTGAGAAATTTTTTTGAAGGGTTGCAACTATGGCTGTTGAAGCTAAGGATGAAAAAAGCAAAGATTTTTTTGCTAAAATCACATTAATTTCACACTTATCCAAATGGGTGACTCATGGGGTAATCAAGTGGGTTACCCTAGGTGTCATCATGCTATTGAGCCACATTGCATGGCTTGTTGGCCCAATAGAATTCAAGCAAGTGTCTACTTTGTAGAGCAAAAAATTTATACTGTGTAATTTTTCACCACACAGTATTTTTCCTATACTGTCATAGTCAAATCAGTGTACTTTCTATCCTTAGACTGTATAAAAATATTTAACTTACTTTTCGTTCACTTTTGGAGGTCAATCGTGACATTTTTTGTATCTATGTTTTCATTTAGCAGTATTCTTATACTGTTTTGGCCTCCTTTCTACCTCCGGCTAGGGTTTGGACAACCTCTATGTCCTATTTACATTCTAATCATCCATTCGTTTATATCACAATTTCATAATTAATTGTGACATAAAATTCATTTTATGGATATTATGCACAAATCTCTGAGTCATCAAACTCATAAAATTTGTATTTTACAATATCCACCATTGCATTACATATGCCATAAAATTTGCAATCAATGCCGCTTATTCATATTTTATTGTAATTTTCACAAAAATTACAATTTTTACAAAATTTCATATTTTTAAGAATAAATTCATTAATTAAACCTAATTAAATATTAGGTTTTATTGATGACATTTCCGCGGTCATTACAAACATGACAGCTATCCTTGCACTTATAGAGAGGCTATGACGGATGTTGAGTCAAAGCTTTGGACATAAGTTATAAATACTAGGATGAAGTCTATGAGAACTAATCAAGTCTGAAAGCTTGTAGACCTTCCCGAAAAGGTAAAACCCATAGGGTATAAGTGGGTCTACTAGAGAAAGAGAGGTGCAGATGGGAAATTTGAAACCTATAAGGCTAGACTGGTAGCAAAGGAATACATGCAAAAGGAATCGATTATAAGGAAACCTTTTCGCATGTAGTCATACTTAAGTCTATCCATATTCTATTGCCTATTGATGCCACTCTCGATTATGAAATAGGACAAATGGATATCAAGACGGCCTTTCTAAATGGCTATCTTGATGAGACCATATATGGTATAGCTAGACAGGTTCAAAGCTAAAGGCCAAGAGAATAAGGTCTGTAGGCTACTATAGACTATTTATGGACTTAAGCAAGCTTCATGTTCTTGAAACATAAGACTTGATCTAGTGATTAAGACTTATGGGTTTGAACAAAATGTGGACTAACCATGTATTTACAAACACATTAAGGATGGAAGGTGAGTTTTCTACTACTCTGTGTAGGTGTCATTGTTCTTATTGGAAATGACGTCGGCGCATGGTCATTGGTCAAATTATAGTTGACTAAGCAGTTTGATATGAAGGACTTGGGTGAAGCTAATTATGTTATGGGTATCCAAATCTTTCGATAAAGGAAGAACAAAATGATAGCTTTATCCCAGGCCACCTACATAGATAAAATTCTCGAGAAGTATACAATGTAGAATTCTAAGAAAGGCGGGTAACCATCAAGGTCTAGAAATACTCTTTCTAAGAAAGACTCTCCATAGTCTGATGAAAAAAGAGAATAGATAAAAAAATGTGCCTTATGCTTCTACAGTAGGTAGTCTCATGTACGCTATGCTTTGCACACGACCTAACATATGTTATACAGTCAAAATAGTGAGTCGATTTTAGTCAGATCCAGGGCCAATCCATTGGTTGTTGCCAAGTTTATTTTCAAGTACTTGAGAAGGACTAGAAGTTATATACTAGTGTATTTTGATGAGGATCTAACACCTCTTGGATACATTGATTTAGATTTTCAATCCTGTTTAGATTCGAGAAGATCATCTTCAAGATTTGTGTTTATTCTGGGAGGAGGTGCCATTGTTTGGAGAAGTATCAAGCAAGATTGCACTTCAGAGTCAATGATGAAGCCGAGTATGTGGTAGCTAGTGAAGCTTCAAAAGAAGCTGTGTGGCTCTGTAAGTTCTTTAGAGATCTTCAGGTAGTTTCCATCATGGGCAAGCTGATATCGTTGTATTATGATAATACAACAATGATAGCTAATGCTAAGGAACCAAGATTTCACAAGAAGAATAAACATATACATTAGATGTATCATGTAATAAAGGACTTCATAGTAAGTGGAAATGTGGCAATATGTAAGACCACGTCTGAGGACATTATAGTCTATTGAGGCTATGGGGTTGTGTAACATATCACATTTACTCATTTAGCGCAAGTGAAAGATTATTAGACTTGGTGCCCTAAGGATTAAATGATGTGATAGTTTTGGAGACATTTAATCAATAAAGAGTTCATTATTTATTTTCATATATCAAATATTGTCCTCTTTATGTTCATTTATGTTGAATATATGATAAGCAAACAAAAGTCTGAGACTGTTAGTCTAAACCTTTAATATCATACATATGATGGACAGATTATACGGAAGACATAAATCTTAAAAATGATAGTCTAAATGATAAGATCCACAGTCGAGAGAATAAAGTTGAGTGCTTTATTCATGTTAAGATTGTTCTATTACCTACAACCCTAATGGGAGATGACTTGTATTAGTCATCGAAGTTGGACTTCACGAGTAAAAACATTGGCATATTGTCATAGGTGACAATATATTGGATCAGAACAAAAGTTGAATTGATTTTATTAATAATTTCATTTGTTTAAATCAATTTACTTTAGACAATCATATGTGTTGCACCTTAATCCTGAAATGAATTAATGGGCTCGTATTCTTGACTTGTGTCTTTTGATGTACTAAAGGTTAACATCTTGAATTATATAAAGGTACGCATACCAGTATGTTGGAGATATGACTCTTGATTGATGTAGACTTGTTATCATAGATACGGAATCCATAGCTCTTTTGAAAAGTTAATGATATTCTATTGTAGGCATTATTATGTAATTGGAAAACTAGAGGGCTTAACCATTTCATACATAGATGTAACCGAATAGTATAATATTTATGAATAGTAAGTATTTCAATGATAAAATAGTGAAACATAAGATTAAATAATCGGGAAGGTAAAATGGAATTCATCGTTAAGTCGATTATGAATATCCTAAGGGAATGTTACATATTATGATATGTCATGAATGATAAACTTATTGAAGTCTCGTGATTTTATATAGTTCAAGAGTGTAGCTTAAAGCTTTAAATGAAATAGCTTTAGAGTTGATAATTATGAAATATATGTATCGGGGATATATTATTTTATAATTATAGGAGCTTAATCTTTGAATGCCCTATGCTAGCTCACAATATTTTCTGTAACAATATGACTTATTTTTTTTACATATTAGTAGCTTATGTTAATTTTTAGATTGGTTTAAATTCGGTTGATTGGAATTTAGTAATTCATATTAGTTCATTGATTGAATTAATTCAAGATAAACATATGACGACCTGCCTTTTCAGGCAGTCACTTAACTTTCTTAAACCTCATTACTTAGACATTAATCTTCTTACTTAGTAAGAAAAATAATAAAATAAATTTTTTTTAACATCCTTTAAAACGTTCTTAAAAACTGTTGGACTTCTGTACAATTTAAGTTGAGACACTGCTCAACTCTTGACTTTAAAACAATTTTAAATCGTTTCTTAAAACTTATTAAGAAATGTTTATTGAATCATTAATTAAAACTTAACTTTATAAGTAAATAAGACATTTTGTAAATATATCATAAAACGTTGAAAACATTTCTTAAAACTGTGATTTTCTTAAAACTTTGAAAACACTATATTAAATAGTGGAAAACCTTTTCTTTGTGTAGCGGAAGCAAACTGTGGTGGTTTGTATCCCCAAATCTTCGCATCTATCCTTTGCAGCACCAAGCTCCCCAAACAGGTCCTGCTGGTTACCCGTAGGACTACCTACAGCATGAAGAGACTTTTAATGAACTTTCGCTCTATAAGTTCAAATATAATCTCACAAATTATTTAAACATGCTTTATAAACTTCTCTCATAAAAACCTTTCTCTTAAAATATTTTTCATAAACATTTCTAAAAACATTTTTCATAAACATTGTTCATAAAGCATTTCTGAAACGTTTTGAGTAAAGGTTTTTCATAAAGCATTTCTAAAACTTTTTTCATAAACGTTCTTCATAAAACATCATTTTGTAATGTTTTTTCTTAAAACGTCCCTCATAAACCTTTTCTTGAAAACATAAAAAAATATTTTCATAACATTTAACATAAAATAGTCCTCAGAATGTTTTTCATAAATATAACACATAACATTTCATGACAAGCAATACAAGCATAATCAATATGCATGATTCCATTTATGCTCATTTATGATCATTCATTTATGAGTATCTTTTGAACATTTATTTCTTACTTTAACTTTTATCTTTGTTCCTTAACTTTCCTTATCTTACTTTAGTGTTCGTACCAACATCATTAATCATGAGATCATAAACATGATGCTTCTCTTGCAGAAGACTTGAGACCATCGAACACCGAGATCATGTACCTCACATCTAGGAGGTCAAACTTTAACTTTACTTTCAGTACCTCACAACAAGGAGGCTGGTACGACACTTTCTTTTATTGTCTTTACTTTACCTTCTTTTTAACGTTAGTGAGCATTTCAAATGCTAATACATTATATGCAAAGACATTTCAAATCATAATTGTTCTCTTTAAAATTTATTGCATAACAGATGCAATCAATAAAATTATAACATAAACTGTAAAACTTTGTGCATTAACAAAATGCTATCATACTTTAAAAACAATAATTGCCAATACATTACAAACCTTTACTTGATCTTTTAAACTTTATGTACATCAAATATAATCATGCTTTAACATAATAGTTGCAAATACATTACAAATCTTGATTTAAACTATAATACTTTGTACATAACAAATGCAAACATACTTTTAAAAATAATTTGTATAACAATTGCAAACATATATACATAAACAATTGAAAACTATCTACTTCATGCTGTAGGTGAGGCTTGAAACTTACTTGGACTAAGCTTTAGCGTTCTCTATTCCGTTCCTTTTCCTTTCATTAGTCAGCTTCTGTATCTTGATCAAACGATAGCTGACTTATTAGTTAACTTTTCTTATTATCAATCTGCTGGATTGATGACATAACTTAAACATTAAACATTCACTCCTTTTTTTTTCATAACTTGGTATACTGTCGGTTTACCCTTTTCTTTACTTAATTTTCTAACCCATCGGGTTACATTTCCCTATGCTTAATTATATAACCACCGGGTTACCATTCTTTCTGCTTAGCTCGGTAACCCATCGGTTTACCTCCTTCTTTACTTGACATTATAACCTACCGGGTTACCTTTATTTTTAAGAGTCCCTTTGTTAAACTTCCCGTCTCACTGGCGTTTTCATTACTTAACGTAATGTAAAACATTTTTCGTCTAAGAACGTTTTGCTAGTTCTAAGTGTTCAACTCTATTTTAGCCGTTTTCTTAAAAATGATGATTTTACCCCTAACGATTTTTTGTCTATTTCGTAACTTTATAAAACTCATTGCTTAACTTCACCATTCCATTACCTACATATTATGAAAAAATTTCCACTAAGGAACATTTCCCGACATCAGGCGTTTCGGCTCTGTTTTGGCTATAAAATGACCATTTTGCCCCTAACGTTTTTCTTTCATTCTTTTCTTTGACTAAATTTTGAATCCTTTAAAACCTAGCATCCTTAATTACTCATTGCCTAGAGCAGGGTAAGAATTTGACATTTCTTGGTGAAAAACCCACTTTTTACATGATTATGGTTTTGACCCAAAATACAAAAATACATTTTCGCCCCCGGAACCAAAAATCACCAATTTATACCATAAGGTTCAGTTTTTCACAAGGAACAAAACTTACAAAAGCACCATGGTCGAATTCCAAACATTTCATAATGTTGTCATTTCTTGAAATTTTGTGCCTAAAATTTCGTAAAATTCATAACTTCTAAACCGGGAAAAATTTTGGAAAACTGTACATGCTGTCCTAACAGTTTTGATGTTTTCTACAACTTTTGTGTTTTAACTTTCTTGAAATTCTAATGTTTAGGGAGACTTTTTGGCTGCCGAGAATACACTTTTCTTTCTAATTTAGTCCCTTTTGGAATTTCACTAAACTTTGTTCACAAAAGTTGTTTCTCTCACTGTGTTGGAAAATTATATACCATATTTGGTAAATATATTGGCCTCTAAGGCCCTCAAAATCCCATTGCCTTGAAATTAGTTAAACTTTATAAAGTTTAACAATTTTCACTTTTTACCACAAAACCCTTATTTCTTTCTTTCTTTCATTACCACCATCAATATAAAGCATAAACCAATCATGCCATAGACCAAAATATTTCATCAAACACTTGATATGCATATTAAAGCATAAACTTTAGCTTAATTAAAAAGGCTAGGGCTTTACCTAATCCATGCAAAGTGCTTGTCCTCACTTTCTAGCACTTGAGAGCTTCCAAATTCTTCTGATTAGAATCCACTTCATAGCATAAAAGTTTCATTAAGAACTTGAACAAAATCCCTAGAAAACTTAGGGTAAAGTTTGGATTTTACCTTAAAATTTGTGAAATCCTTTGAACTTTGACCCTTGAAGCTTGGTTGAGGCAATTTATGCAAATAGTTGAGCTTGAAAATTTTTTGAAGAAGAACATCCATGGGTACCGTGGGTGATGGAGAAGAAAATGGAAAAAAAAAATTGATATTTAAGTCTTAATGTAAGACTAATTTCTTTACCCCCACCCCCCCCCCCCCCCCTTTTTCATAAGTGGTGAATCACCCCTTTGATCATTATGTGGGTGTTGGGTGGCCTAATATGATTAGGCCACCCAAGGGACTAGGTGGCAAATTTTCATTTACTTTGGTGTCATGGTGGGTCCCACAAACTTTTTACGCAGTCTAAGTTTATACTGACAGTATTTTTCTTATACTATTGGTATTCTTTTCCATACAATTCACGAGGCTCCACAACTTCCCATACTCATTTTCATCCATCCCATAATGAAATTTCAATATTATCTAACTTTGTACAGTCTAAATTTATACTGACAGTATTTTTTTATACTATCGGTATATTTTCTATACTGCTATAACATTCCTTATTCATCCATATTCTCTAAACAGTATTATTCCTATACTGCTTTAACTTAAACAGTCTAATTTCTGTACTACTTAACCTTAAACAGTCTAATTCTTACACTACATTACTTTTACAATGTAATTTTTATACTACATAACTTTATTAGTGTACTTCCTTATACTACATTATTCTAATACTGTATAATTTGCGATGTTGTTATATAATATTTTTCTCCTTAAACTGTATTTTTGTCTTAACATTTATTGCAATATATTTTGCAATAATTGAGCTTTCTAGCTTATTTTCATATCATTCCTTCTTTATTTAAGGCTATGACATGATTCTTACCTAATAAAATCTTGCTTTTATGGATTTTATCATATAAATTGGATTAAACAATAATCCTTAAATTATTGCATTTTTATTGTGCTTAAAATGCTCGGGTGTTACAAAACATGTTGAATTATTTGGATATATATTTTATTTGATATGGGATTATCTGTATATAATTGTTTTAATCAGATAATTTCTTTATTAGGTTATTTAAATTAAAACTGAGACTCTATTTAAGATTTTTGTATAAAATAAGATATATAGAAATTTTAGAACTGGCCGGATCGGTAGGCTGGTAAAGCATAAATAGTTACCTAGACTGCACGGACGATAGGCTGATGATCAGGACTAGCATGCCAACCGAGCGAAAGTCCTATTATGGATTTTCACACTTTTTGATGTGGATTTTGACCCAATTTAGATTTTAGAAGCCTTATTTAAGTGGAATTAACTCCCTACCAGCCATTATAAATAGGATAATTCTTCCTATTATTATTTAGATCACCAGAGAAATTTAAAGAGAGTATTCTTGTGAGAGAAACTCTATAACTCCCATAGGCCTGGAAGGAGACGTTACTAAGAGAGGAATTGAACGAGCATTCTGGTCGTGGAAAATAGAATGGCAAAAAAGGCTAGTTGGTTGAAGATCTTCTAGACACAATTCTCAGTAGCAGTTTTGTCAAATTTTTTCTGTTAGAAGTGTGGTTCCAATTCCAAGAGGTAGTTAAGATCTTAATTACTTTATAAACGTAACATGTCTAACTTGTGATTTGAAAAAAGGCTTTCATTTAAAATTTTTAAAATTCTACTACATTCATGTTTTCCAATCGTTTAGGTGGCCTTAAACTGGCTCCCTGGTGCAGTGCAGTTGATCGAGGTACTCCACTTGTAGTCGACGGCATGTCTTATGGTGGCGGTTATCTATTATGACAACGTCCATGCTATAAATCTTTCCGCTAATTTGGTTTTCTAATTCTCATATGAAACATGTTTCACTTGATTATCATTTTATACGTGATCAAGTACAGAGTGGTGTTCTTTGGGTTGCTCATGTTTCTTCTGGAGATCAGTTGGCGGATGTTCTCACCAAACCATTACCTCAGGCGTGTTTTCTTTCATCGAAGGATAAGATTGGACTCTCCTCCCAGTGCTTCATCTTACAGGGCATAACAAACATATTAAATAAATATCTTTTAATAAATTAAAATTTTGTACTTTTAGGATTTTAGATTTCCTTTTTTTTTTTTTTTTTGGTTGTTATCTTGATAAGTTTCTTATTAGCTAGTTTACTCTTTCAATTTTTGAACTGTAATTTGTAACACTATAAATACCAAGTTTATTTCATGAAAAGGCTATGTCACAATTCCTCTAGTCTATTATTGTATATACGGTATTAGAGCCCAACCAGCTCAAACAAGCTACTCACTCCATCCAATACAAGATTGATGACTCCAAAGAGAGCACCATCTTGTGGAGGCATATAATGGGAAAAGATCTCAAGTTTCACGTTGTTAAAACATAAGAACAAACAATAACTTATAAGGACATTGGGTCACTCCACTTAATATGTTGACCTTTTAAGGTGGAAGCCCAAATCTTTAGCAAGTCCAAATTTTAATAATAAGGAATAAATTGTCATTGTCAACCTTTGTTTGCATAGGATCTTCCAGATTTCACTTTTACAAAAAAAAAAAAAAAAAAAAAAAAAACCATTAAAACAAAACCCATCGCTATTATAAATTGAGATCAAAATAGGCACATAATTTTATTTAAAATACAAAAGTTAAGACAATTAATAGATTAAAAAGAGAAAGGAGAATCGTAACAAAGAGAGACTTTGGCCAGCGTATATCTTTTTCTCCAACGAGAAAAACACTTGGATTTGAGATAAGGTTAAGAAAGAGGAAAAAAGGAAGAAAGAAGTATAGAGATTATAGGATGAACTCTTATTTTCCACTTTCTTAATAGAATGACCATTGTAATGGAATGACATTTCCTAAAAAATGGTTATTTTTTTTTGGTTAAGCAAAAAAACTTGAGAATAATTATTCTTATGGAACGGTGTCTTCTTCAAAAATATATGACCATCCTTAAAATAGACCAGCAAATAAACCTTCCATTCCTTTTGTTTAAGGAATGAGTATTTTTTATCCTAAATTACTCCTCTAATATTTTTAAATTAACCTTAATTACCATTCTCAGTACCACAATATATATACATATGCAAATTAAACTCTAAATTATTTTTGTCATAATAATTATTATTACGTTCCTTTCTAAATACTAAACAAAAATAATAATAATCAATATTTAGGGATATCAATTTTAATCCTTTCCTTTGTCTATATTGCATGTCGTTTATTAATTAATAATTATTCAAAAGATTACCATCTCAATTAATAATTTAGAAACAAAATAATTTTGTTTAGCAACCTCCTATAGTGTAAACTAAAATTTTGTTAACTATCATATATTATAGTATAAAACAAAAGTTTATTAACTCTTACATATTAAAGTATTTTGATTTTAATAGAGTATTTGGCATAATAGTAGAAACCATTAATTAGAACAGTTTTTATTATAACATGTGTAAGCCTTATATTATAGTAATTTTTTTTTACTATAATATGTGAAAATTTTATACTCTTTAAAACTAAAATAATGGTTCAAATTGCTCTATACCAAATAGCCGTTGAGTTACAACTTGTAGTTTTAATTCCTTTCCTAAACGAATTTTATCTCGAGCCTCAAAGAGTCAGAAGGCGCTGTAGGGGAGATACACACAAAAAAAGAACAAATTCAACTTCGACTCAGCTTAGCTATGATCAAAAACAATATTATGGTTTCTTTCCGAGAATCTTTCCTCTCAGAATTCCATCTCCGAAGAACCTCTGCTTTGCAACCAGGACCCGTTGTTACACCACCACCACCGCTTAGCCCGACCGGGCTTTGATTCTTCTCCCTTTTATTAAGCTTTCCATTACCCAAAATCTCCAAATCTCGCCCAACAAACCCACGCTCGGATTCTTACTCTCGGACTCCACCAAAACCTGTTTCTCGCCAAGAAGCTGATCTCCGCATATGCCACCGTCAAGAACCCAACTTGGACAAGGCTTGTTTTTTGCTTGGTTGAGCTCAGGAATGTGCATTTATGGAATACATTGATTAATGAGTTCGTGAAAAATGTCAGATATAGTGAGGCTTTCGAGTCGTTTAGAGAAATGTGCCGCGGTGGTTTGGTTCCTGATGATTATACGCTTGCGACTGCGGCGAAAGTGTCCGGTCAAACCGAGGACTTTTCTGCTCGTGAAATGATTCATGGGCAAAGTATAAAATCTGGGTTTGTTTTTGATGTTGTCGTCTACAATTCCTTAATATCTATGTACTGAAAATGTGGGAAGTTCGGTGGTGCCAGGAAGGTGTTCGACGAAATGCCGAGAGAAATGTGGGGTCTTGGACTGTGCTTATTGCTGAGTATGTGGGTTGTGGGAATAAAGTTTTCGTTAAGAATTGTGGGAAATTGTGAATTGTATGCCGATTGATGGGGTTAAGCCTGATGGGTTTACGGTTTCGAGTCTATTGCCTTTGTGTGGGGTCGACGCCCAAAAATTGGCCCGGCAATGGAAAGAAGCTTCATTGTTATGTTGTGAGGAGTGAAACGGAATTTGATTTGGGTTTTGATGTTCATCTGGGATGTTGTTTAATCGATATGTACTTGAAGAGCGATAGAATTGTTGCAGCTAGACGGGTATTTGACCAAATGAAGCGTAGGAATTGTATGCTTGGATAGCGATAATGGTTTTGTACAAAACGGAGCTTCAGATGAAGCGTTGTCTTTTCTGCGAGATGCAAGCGGGAAATGGAATAGAGCCTAATAAAGTATCGCTTGTGAATATCCTTCCCGCTTGTAACTCTCGTGCCAGTTTAATGGGCGGGAAACACATCCATGGATTTGCAATCGGGAAGCTAATGAATCGTGATGTGTTAGCGTAATGCGTTAATCGATATGTATTCCAAGTGCAGGAGTTTAGATCTTGCAAGGCGGGTTTTTGGGGATGATTCTTTTGTTAAAAAACGCAATCTCTTGGAATTCAATGATTTCTGGATATGGATTACATGGACGGTGAAATGAAGCTGTTTCATTTTATGATAAGACGGTTCTTGAAGGAATAAGACCAGACGCGATAACTCTCCTTGGACTACTTTCTGCTTGTGGCAGGTCAGGTTTGGTTGATGAAGGTCTTGACGTCTATGGCTTATCAATTAATAAACATGGAATCAAACCTACAGTTGAGATCTGTGCTTGTGTCGTTGATATGCTCGGGCGGTCAGGCCAGCTCGATCAAGCACTAGATTTCATCAAAACCATGCCTGTGAAACCCGGACGAATTGTTTGGGGGCTCTTGTAACTGCTTCAGTTCTACATGGGAATTCTACGATGCAAGATCTAGCTTATAGACGCCTTATTGAACTAGAGCCTGAGAATCTCATTTCGCTGTCGAACGTGTATGCTTCTTCCAAGCAATGGGATGTTGTGGCTGAAGCGAGAAGAATGATGAAAGAAAGAGGATTGAGGAAGGAACCAGGGTGCAGTTGGATTAGAATCAATAGCACCACTCATTCTTTTTATGTTGCTGATAAAGCCCACCCTTGTTCAAACTCAATATATGACAAACTTGAAAGCCTCATATTTGTAATGAGGGAAGCAAAATACTCATCTGATATTGAAAGTCCAACACAATTGTTTTTTAAAATAAAATAAAAAGAGAAATTGCATAAATAAAAGAGGTTTTTATTTCAAGGAAATGCACTGTCTGCGTTAGGCGCGGAGCCACAAGCAGACAACGTTGAGAGGCTGCCCTTGAACTTTTTTCTTCCACAATTATATATAAAATTTATAAAAATGACTCTCTGCCCCTCCCTTGGAATTCTAAATTTCCTTTATTTATTTATTTTTGTAACACCTAGATAATTAGTTAAGTATAATTAGTGTAAACTGATGTATTAGTATGCCTTAATGTAGATTTGAGCTTAATATAACTATTTGTAATGCTTTCCAATTAATTTGATTTTAATTATTTTTAAATTGTTTTTAATTGTCATCTTGAATTTTAAAACAAAACAAATTGTCAAATACCCAATATACCCTTCTTTGAAAACCATGGGTTGAGGGCATGGTTTTTACACAGTCAAACCACTCCCTCTTTCTCTATTTAACTCTCTTGTTCTCCCCTCACTCTCAAACCCTCTTCCTCTCTCTCCCCTGTGTTCTCTCTCTCTCTCTCTTCTCTTTGATTCAAAACTTTGAAGCTCAAATCTTGCTCCTCAACGGGATTGGAAGCTTGGGAACGTGATTGAGCATCCACAAACTTGTTTCAAAGCTTCGATTCGAGGTTAGTTTGTTTATTTTTCAAAATTTTCAAACTTTTCCTAATTCCTCAATTTTCTTAGAAAGTTGCAACCCAAGTTTTATGAGCTTAGAAAACCTTAAATCTAAGTTAGAGGAACTCAAATCATCTAGAATCTAGGCTTGATTTGATGAGAATTGGATTAAATTAAGCTTTTCCTTTTTTTTCTCATTTTCGGATTTCTTTTAAATTTTCTATGCAAATCTTGTTAAAAATGTTAAAATGTGTTCTAGCATGTTTGTTTATCTTTTATGAACATTTTGCATGCCTGGGAACTGAGAAAATAGGTTTAGATTTGAGATTTGAATTTGGGGAGGCCGAGACTCGAAGTCTTGGGTCCCCAGCTTTTTCCAGTTCGATAGGCCGATCTTAAAGATCAGTAGGCCGAACTCATAAGTTCAGCATGTCGGATTCATATCATCGGTAGGCCGAACCTGGGCAAGTTTGCAAGCCGGTTCCGTATGGCCGGTAGAAGAAACTGTGCAGTTCGGTAGGCCGAACAAGGCAGTTCGACAGGCCGACGGGCCTTTAGGAAAAATGATAGTTTTCACCCGTTTTCACTGCTTTAAACCACATATAGGAACTTAAACCTTATAAAATGATTTTGTGAATTTTGATGACACACTATGACACCATTAGGTAGCATAGTAACGTAGAGTGCTCTAAGCTACAAATTAATAAACTTAGTTTCTATTTAAGGTTGTTCATGGTTCCGTGGAGCTAATATATAGCAAGTCGGGACTATAGTGCTGGGTCACAGTGCAGGAGATCGAGGTAGAACTTCTACCCTTTCCTCTGGTAGCCATGTTCTCAAAATGATTTTGGCCTCAAAAATGATTTCTTTCAAAATGTTTTCAATGAAGGATTTAAAGAGGATTTTTATCAGTTATTGTCATAACTGTTGAATAATGATATGATATTCATAATAAACTACATAATGAATATAAATGAATACACTTGGTAAAATAAGATTTAAATAATAATAGAAATGAACATAAGGGCATAATGTCATATTCAGAAATCGGGTTATGTAGCGTGCGACTTTGAAGGCAGGTCTTGAAACCCAACTGGGCCACTATGGTGGTAATACCCATGGTTTGTCCAAGAAAAGATAATAAGGTCATTTATGGACAAACTTGAACTGTTTTGGTAAGAATGTTTTAAACGAATTTATTCATCTATTCAATTAATTTCATTTTTTGAATATTCTTCTTAAATGATAAGTTTTATATTCAAATTAAATGTTTTTCTAACTTAGTCCTATTGAGCCTTTCGCTCATATTTTTCTTTGTTTTGAAAACCTTTTTCCCTTAGGTGGAATACAGCTCAAGACCGATTGAGAGGCTACGGACCAGACTCGCGACCAGTAGAGGATTCGCGTAGGTTAATTGTGTCATTTAATTCAAGGCATGTAATATTTTAATTTTCTCTTTTCTTTATTGGATTGTGGTTGTAATTCAATTATTGTCGACATTATGCATGTGCACAAGTTATGGGTTCGGTGAGACCCAACCTGCATCCTTTCCCGTTTATTATTTTTGTTTTATATTATCTCATCTCATCTGTTTTATTATTTTAATAATAGTTTTAAACGGTTTTAAATTTATCATGTTTTCCTTATTCAAATTTAATTCTTTAATTGGTAAATTTTAACTAAAATTTGATTTAATTGACTAAATTAATCTGTCACATTATCTCTTAGATTTTAAGGCGTGACAATTTTTTTTTCTTTTTTGATAATTTTGACATGTGCTCCTCTCATAAAAACTCGCTTTTGATATTTGCTTTTACTAAAGTTTGACAATTTGGTTTTTAAACTCTTAGCAAATCTTGCCGTATTTTTCTCTTTTTCAAGTTAAGATTGTTTCGTTGGATGGCCGTAAGTTTGACAATTTCGTTTTTATACTTTTAAAAAATCTTGTCGTATTTTTTTCTTTTTGAAATTAAAATCGTTTCGTTAGACGGCCGTATCTAGTATATTACTATCCTCGATGTTAAGCAGGCAATTGTTAAGTTAACTCAACTACCCTTTTCTTTTCTTTTCTTTTCCTTTTTTTTTTTTAAAAAAAAAAGCTAGCCCTCTTTTATTTTTTCTTTTGGACTATTTCGAGTTACCCTGTTTTAACCAAAGAAAAAAAAAACTCAATATTTCTTTCTTTTTTTTTTTTTGAAAATCTCAATATTATCTTTTAATATCTATATAACCTTTCATTAATTTTCCTTAAAACAAAAAAAATAACCCTTCACGAATTTAGACAAAACAGAACTCCACCCTCCCACACAGGGGGTGGGCCACACTTGTGAGACCCACCCTCTCACAAGGTATTTATGAGAAAACAGTTGTTTTGAATATCGTCTAAAAACTATTTAAAAAAGAAAATTGTTTTACAAAACCAGTTAAATAGAAAATATTTTAGCTGTGTATATATGTATGGACAAAGTAGAAGACATAAAAAAATATATATTATACAATTTTTTTGAGAGGAAATATACTATACAATTGATTAGTAGTATACATGTAATAATAATTATTGAAAAACTTCTATGAAAAAAAAACGTAAACCAGGAGACATTTAAGATAAATTACCTCTGTAGCAGCAAATTAAGATTCTTTTCAAAAAAACATAAAGAAAAAGTATTAATGATAAAAATTTTATTTTTAAAAAAAAAAGAGATTTGAGATAGATCTGATTACAACCACGAGCCGTTTGAAAAGAACATAAAAAAAAAAAGCATTAATGATAAAATAATTTTATTTTTTAAAAAATTAAAAAAAAAGAGGTTTGAGATAGATCTGTTACAACTATCAGCGAAACTGGTGGAGTATCTGTAGCCGCAGCCGATTCAACGGAGATTCTCTAACAACTAGAGCCGCCATTCAAGATAATAATTATAAAGAAGAAGCCACCTTTTCAGTTCTAACAAGAACGGAATATCATTATCAGCAACAGCTTATTCAAAATCCGGCAGACGTGAAAATGTACAACTTTTTCAAAACTCCTTCACAATCATACTACAATGGCTATCACTTTTATGGCAACAACATTTCCCAACCTCCTTCACAATACAATGGCTATAACTATTATGGCATCAACCATCTCCAAGCTCCCAATTCAGAATACAATGCCAATTATGGCAACAACATTTACCGACCTCCTCCTTCACAATACTATGCCAATTATGGCAACAACTTCCCCCAAGCTCCTTCACAATACTATGCCAATTATGGCAACAAATTTTTCCAAGCTCCTGATTCGGTAAACAATACCAATTATGGCAACAACGTTTACCAAGCTCCTCCACAATATTATGCCAATTATGGCAACAACGTTTACCAAGCTCCTAATTCTGAAAACAATGCCAATCATGGAAACAACGTTTACCAAGCTCCTTCACAATACAATGCCAATTATGGCAACAACTTTTTCCAAGCTCCTAATCCAGAATACAAAGGCAATAATTCCGAACAATTGGAGACCAAGGAGCTCTTTCATGATGAGCCCATCTATGACTCTGACGAGGCCGCCATCAATGAGCCTCTCTTCCACCCCTTATCTGATCACATCCCGTCCCCAGAGAATTCGCCCTCAAATAATTCGTCCTTGATCTCTAACAAAGTTGACAAGCCTGAAAATTCAAAGGTACACGTAATTTCTTTTTTCTTTGATGAAACATGACGCACTGCTGCAAAGTAGGCCTTTATTCTCTGGAGTCTAACATTGACGCTATTTTCTTACTCCTTTTTCTTTTGCTACATGCAAAGTCTCATCCGAAATTCTATAGAATCCCCTTTTTTTCTTATTATGTTGCTTTACTTTTTTTTTTTCGCAAAAGGTGACAATTCAATATTGGACGGAAAGTGGCTCGTCGTTGGATAATCTCAGTAGAGTTTTACAGGATCTACATGGCCAAGCCGAGGACGGGAAGGGCAAAAACATTCACTTGCAGTGTGATTGTGGAAAGATATATCATTTCCTTATTGTTAATGGACGTTGCTTCTACCAGATTAATGGAAATGCCTTCAACCTTATTTTGTAGATTCTGATTTCATTTTCATTTTCAATTTCTTTTCTGTTTTTTCTTTTTCAATAGTCGTTTTGATAGGTTTGGCTGCAAAAATGTTTGGGTTCTGTAAAGAATTGTGATGCTTTTTTTAAGATATTCTTCAATGGTTATTTTAAAGAATGAGAGGTAACCTTTCTTTTTCCCCCTTTCTGTGCACAGATTTCTGTTTGCGCTTCTTGTTTCCATTGTAGTGTCCTTTCTGAGGAATGTCGTAGTTTGTTACTGAGGCTGTCGTCTTCATGGGATGATGTCGTTACTAAAGTCGGTGTCGTTTTCCACTGTCCCAAAGAGGTCAATTTCAATATTCGGGATCCCGCTTAATCAAATAATGCTAAGATCAACATATCACACGCATATGTTTGTTTAACTTTGCATCCTCACTATCTATTACCAATTATCCTAAAAACTTTTAACTAATAACTACGCTATGATGATCAGCTTCAAATAGATAATCCATTTCTTAGAAACTGGTCCACGTGAGGTCAAAAGTCATTAAACCACCTCTTCTGTTGCTTATCTGTCATGATGTGCGGATAGGTGTGCTTGTATGTTTCCAATGCTTAATATTGTATTTGGCATTTTCAATTCAAACCAAAACTTTATTTTATAGTATAAAGTTCTTATATGTTATAATGATCCAATGCTCCTAACATCTCATTTATACAAGATTTTTTTAAAAAAATTTTAGAATTCCCAAGTTAATTTTTAGGGTTGTTTTATGGTAAAACTTAGTGCATGTTTTTAAATCTGGTCAAAATTACATCACAATAGAAAAAAATAGAAAAAAAAATTCTGAATGGACAATTTTTTTATCGGATTTGATGGTTGAAAAATAAAGAGCTGGTAGTTCATTTTTCTTAAACCCTAGGGCAAAAATCTCCTAATTTTTGAATGAAAACTTCATTTTTTTAGGCAAAAAAAAAATCTTTTTGCCCATGATATATGCGAATTCAAACAGAAAATTCTTCATTAGGCTTAAACAATCCTAGAAATTTCCACGACAACTTTGGAAATGACGGGATGAATTCAACAAATATGAGAAAAAGAACGTGTGGGAATTACGTGATATGTGGAAAAAATATGGGGCGTAAGATAAGGGTCTTTGTGGAAATTTATATATTTTAGATTAAAATATTTACAGGTGTCTTTATAAAGAAAAATGCTTAGAGACACCACCAGTTTTAGACACCATCATTGATAAAAGGTAAATTACATTTACACTTTTTGCATTTTGCTCAAATTATAGAGACACTTCTTCGACCAAACTGATCACATTGACCTCCCCTGACTGTTCATAAAATTACAGGGAGACCCCTTTTGTTAGTTGACTGTAAAAGTTGACAGTGAGTTAACTATTAATTTTGTTCAAAATGTCAAAAATGCCACTCCATCAATTAAAAAACCTTTTAGTCTTTTATGCTATTGGAAATGATGATTTTACCTTTTTATATTAAAAATGAGTTTAAATAATTTGTACATAATTGTAACTATAAAATTTTAATCTGACAGAAGATAAAATGTTTTTTCTTTTCTTTTTTTCTCCAAAGATAGTAATTATATTTAAAATAAAATAAAATAAAATAATTAAAATTGCATAGCCTAAAAATGTCCACAATTATTTCCCAAGATAATCACAACAAAACTTGGATATCATTATATTGATCTCCAAAAAAAAAAAGCTTGTGTTTTGGGGTAAAAATGGGATGGTGATGGACAATTGGATATCGTGAGAATAATGTCATGGGTTGGTGCGATTACGTATAACACTACCTACTAAGGACCCATTTCATTACAGTTAGACAAATAACTTAAGATGCCCTATAACAAAATAATAAAAGTAATAATAATAATTTAGAGACCAACATGAAGAACAATTATTTAGGGTCATTTATAAGTCCCTGCTGCATGAACAATGTCCAAGACTAGCCCAATGCTCACAAATCCAACCTACAAAACTGCTACCGAACATCATTAATATGGAATATATATATAGGTACGGTTTTAATGATTATATTTCAATTAGGTATTGTTATTATTAGCCGTTTAATATAAATTTGACGGTTGTAATGAAGTGGATAGTTGACAAAAAAAATTTATTATAAATAATGAGATTGAATTCTTATCATACGACATCATCAATTATTGTTAAAACATATCTTTTTGAACATGTAATCATAGAAGACAAAACCATTAAAAACAAGTCCATGTATATATAATATACGCCTACACGTCACCTATTATTATCATAACATATGAGTGTACATATATCTTGAATTTGCATGACCCATTATACATTATATTGTATTATTTATTATATGATATAGAATAATATATACCCTACACGTGAACATATATATATATATATATATATATAACCACACACACATGCTCAGACCTGCACAACCACGAGTTTTGACAAGTGAAAGAAGTGGTCATTACAAACCCAAAGGCAGGTCCATAAAGGCTATGTATACCCTTAGCATACACGGGAAGCTAGTGAGGGAGAGCAATTTAGAGTCAGAGGGAAAAGGAGTAAGAAGAATAGAGGTAGAGCACATCAAAATAGACAAAACTAAAGCTAGAGGCAGGCGAGATGGGAGCAGAAGGAAAAAGATAGGTGGATGTCAAGACAAGTTATATTAGAGTAGAATATGAAGTTTTGATAGATTTGGCTACAAAAATGTCTGGAATTTGTAAAGAACTGTGATGCTTTTTGTCGATATACTTCAATGGTTATTTTAAAGAATGCGAAGTAAGTTTTCTTTATCAATGTTTTTCTTTTTACTTTTCCCCCCTTTCTGTGCATAAATTTCTGTTTGCGCTTCCTGTTCCCATTGTAGTGTGTTTTCTGAGGAATGTCGTAGGTTTGTTGACGAGACTGTCGTTTTTATGGGATGGTGTCGTTTTCACTTCATGATGTATTATTTTTGTCCCAACGTCTCAAAATGTTAATTTCACATATATCTCACATATATGTTTGTTTAACTTTGGATTCTCACTAACAATTACCAATTATTTTTAAAACCACGCTACGACGATCAGCTTGAAGGAGACGATCCACTTCTTAAAAACGGGTCCAGGTGAGGTCAAAAGGCAGTAGACCACGTCTTCTGTTGCTTATTTGTCATGATGTACAGACAGGTGTACTTTTTTTTTTTTTTCTTGTGAGGGGTGTACTTGTATGTTTTGAATATCAAATGTAAGTTTTTGATTTTATTTTTATAATTCCCAAGTTAATTCTTTTATTTGGTTAAAATCACATTAAAGTAGAAAAAATTAATGGCTGAAAAAACAAAGAACAATTGGTAGTTCAAATTTTTTTTTTTTTCAACTCACTACATTAGGAATCTTCTAAACTTTTGCCATTCTTTTTTTTTTTTTTTTGAAATTGCACCAAGTGGACCTGAAAAATAAACTATTATAAATAAATGGCACATTTATAAAGATTAAAAATTAATAGGCCATATTCATTTTACATGTTTTATTTTCCAATTTTACCCCTTTAATTAATTGACTTTCTCATCTCTAACCTGCTTTCTCTTATTTTCAACAAATTTAAACCTTCGTTTCAAATCCTCAATTTTTTTAGGCAAGAAAAAAGAGATCTTTTTTTAGGCTAATTGAAATAGAAAATTCTTCATCAAGCTTAAACAATTCTAGAAATTTCCACTATAACTTCGGAAATGACATGATGAATCCAATAAATATGAAAAAAAAAAAAAGGGGGAATTACGTGGGATGTGGAAAAAATAAGGGGCGTAAGATAAGAGTATTTGTGGAAATATATAAGATTTGGATATGAACAAAAAATAAATAAATATTGAATTTTAAATATCTAAAGGTGTCCTAATAGAAACTTGGGGTGTCAATATAATTTCTTATAAATTCAAACTTTTAAATTTTTTTTTCAATATGTCATTAATTCTTTATCCGTATTATATGGAATTCAAAAACTGAATATTCAAACTAAAGATCACAACTAGCCGAAACTGGTGGACTAATCATTCGAAATCTTCTCAAAAAAATTTTTAAAAAAATCAAGATAAATCCCTCTCTCTTTCTATATATATATATATATATATATATATTTGTATATATAGCTCTTTTACCCCTCTTTTCCCATTTATTTATTATTTGCATCACCCAGCGAGAGACAGATATAGAATTTAACAACAAGAGCCGGTTTGGTTGGAGTATTTGAACGAAGATTTAAATTTTTGTTAGAGAAAATACTGTAGCAAAATGATTCGAACCGTGATTCGAATCACAAAACAAACGGGCCCTAAGATTCTCATATTTGCTCCACAATACTCCGGTTACGATTATTCTGTCCTTTCCAATACTTGAATGACATTCCTTTCCTGAAGAATTCGCTTATCGAGTTCCTCAAGCCCTATTGAGATTAACACGACTCAAGACAATTCAAACGTATGTAATTTCCTTTTCTTTAGTCATGTCCCTTGAAATAACAGATCATAGATTATTCCGCAGCAAGTTCAAACCATAAAATTATAATTTGGTTTAATTTTTTATAAGAACAAAACATTACAGAAAATTATGCTTTGCCAGACGGGCTAATATAAAATAATTAACCTCAGAAATTAATGCTTTTATTTTTTTTTTAATTTAGAGTTAAATTCATGAGAGGTCTTTTTGACTTTTTTCCCTGATCACTACAAGTACTTCATGTGTTGAAGCATAAGCTTGGACATTTAATTACTATTTGGATGATATATAGAAAAGTGTTTTTCAATTTCAAAAAATTTTAAATATGTTTGGTTAAATAAATCAAAAGCTTTTACTGATAAGTCAAAAGCTCTTATTGATAAAATAATATAATTTGAGGATGTAAATGAAATTCTTAATTTGTAATTCTTAAATAAAAAATATAAAATGTAAATAAAAAAACTTTCATAAATAGTATTTTCATAAATACTAAAAAATTGGTTTGTTCTCAAAGTGCTTATAAAAGCCCAAATTACTTTTTGGGTAACATGTTCAAAAGCCGTATTTGAAGTAAATAAGCTAAAAGTAGCATTTTTAAGCCATTTTAAATAAGATATTTTTAAAAGAAGAAAGTTTATGAACTTTTAATGAATTAACTTTAATTTGTGTTTCGTGATATGGGCTACTTTTATTATTATTATTATTGTTATTGTTATTGTTATTGTTATTGTTATTGTTATTATTATGCGCTACTTTCTTTTATTATTGTCGCGGTCGTCCTCCTCTTTAATGCAAACTTTTATTCCATAGAATCCAATTTTCTTAGTTCTTTTTTTTATTCTTTGCATCATAATATGATATAATGCTGCTTTATTTATTTTTTTAATGGTGTTTTTCTAAAAGAAATGGATTTTATTTTATTTTATTTTATTTTATTTACCTTTTGTTTAAGTAGGAGATGATAAAGATCTAGCAATGTACGGACAAGTCGATAAAAGAGCTCATAGCAGGTGAACATGAATCAGAGGACCAAACCTCGAATCACTTGTTGAAGAGAAAGGTAATAAAGGAGCACAATAACATGCACCAATTTCGATATAAACGACACTAAGGTCTGTTTCTTGATTCTCTAAAAATTTTGGTTGTTTACCAAAACAATACGACTTTTTTTGACGCTAATATTAATTGATTCTATTTTTGGCAGAGTTCTCAAAACTAGATTGCAAGAGTTTTTGAGAGCGGAGGAGGGAGATGGGAAGCTCCAGTGTGATTGTGGAAAGAAATATCGATTTCTTATAGCCAATGGAAGTTGCTTCTTCAAGATTATAAATTATTAAGACGGTTTGGTATTATTTTTAAAATAGATAAAAATGTTTTTGTTTTAAAAAATAAAAAGTTTTTAAAAATTATGTTAATAGTGTTTTGAAAATTTTTATTTCAAAAAACATGTAAAAATATTTTTAAAAATTCTGAGAACAAGAATAATTGATTCCGATTTTATTTTTAATTTTTAATTTTTTTTTATGTTTCGAATCTGTAAACTGTGATACTTTTGTAGAACTACTTGAGCTTTGACCTATTGAGGAAAAAGTACATTTGTATAAATTTTCCTTTTCAATATTTAATTAAGATATAAATTTAAGAAAGGTTTCTTGCTGAGTACATGATGTCTATGGAAAATGATAATTATGGTGTTATCATGGAAAATACTACCGATTTTTACTTGGTTGGACTGCAACGTTTTAAAAGGCATAGGAATTGTAGAAATAAACACTAGACAGATATGAAGTCTAAAACGTAAACAACGTAGAAAACAATTATTTTAATCAACTTGCAAACTAAAATAAAACTTAAACTAAATGTTTATTATTATTTTTTTCTTATTTTTCTCTCTTGGAATATTCAGCTCGCAAAACAATGGAGCCTTTCAACTCCTTGAGTTTTGTGCTAAAAACTCCTCCAAGCATGGAGCTCGGCGTATTAATTCCTCCCAGAAGGGAGCTGCTAACTGATTGCCCCCTCCTCTCCCAATTGTTTTTCTCCACGTCACAGCACAAATGAGTGGAGAAGAAAATCAAGTGCAGAAAACTTGGAGCTCGCGGGCATGTGGCGAAAAATGATTTGGAGCCGGGGAGTTTGTGATGCGCATAGAGAGATCATTGGGAAAGAGTAGAGGGCACACAGGCCTTCTGTGGAGCGCGCGGCACAAGAGTGGAGGGCCACTGAAGTACTGGGACGGCGCGACACTTAGAGGGCACTAAGTGGCTCGGTTTTTTTGAAGCCAAAAGCACTGGTGCTTGGGCGTGTGGGTACGCGCGCAGATGATGGCCTGCAGACTGATCCGACGACTAGAAGGGAGAGTTCAGCCTTTTTTAGTCGCATGAGTGGGGTTTCTTCACCATATGCTGAATTTGAATTTCTACTCTCATTTTGAACCCAATTTGCTCCAAATTATCATTTAGCCCATATCACCCATTCAGCATACACAAATGACATAAAATAAAATAAATATCAGGAATATAAAAATAAAAATAAAAATAATATAATAATGATGATGATGATAAAATCAAATTCAAATAAAATCAAAAAAACAAAAATGAAATAAAAAGTAAAATATATAAAAATAAAAAAAATTAAATAAAAATATCAAGAACATAGAAAAATATGTGCATTACAAGACATGAATGACTCGATTTTTATAGCGTGATCACACTCCAAACTTAATATTTTGCTTGTCCTAAAAAAAAGAAACAAAAATAATAAAAAAAAGAAGCAAATTGTGCTAAATTGGTGACTTCCACGGGTTCCTCAAAGATTAACTAGAATGCATAGCTCAAGTAAAATACAAAAATTGACCAACACCACATCAAGGATGCTTAGGATTTCATTAAGCTTGTAATGAATGGCTTAAGTGAAGGGTAGGATGTGGGAAATTTATAGTTCGAATCACATCATAAGCACATAATCAATCTAGGACCTTGTGTTTTTTTATTTTTTTTGCTATTACGCCCCCAAACTTATTTATTTATTTATTTATTTTTATGAACCAAGAGTGTAGAACTTTTTCTTTTTTCTTTTTTTTTCTTCTTCCTTTTTTTTATAAACATATATATAAAACAAAAAAGAAAACTTTCAAAACTCTACTCTTCCTCCCATAACTTAGCGTAGCTCAAAAATTCCTAGAAAGATCATATGTTTAGAATATGATAGAGAATAGGAAATCATTTAATGGCTGGGCTAAAAATTTGTCTTACAAAGAAAGGGAAAAGAAGGCTCAATGGGGTGTACTAGGGGCAAGAATATCTAGGTAGGCTCGAAAAGGCTCAAACGGTCAAAAGATAGCCTTAGTGATTTCCTTAATGAAGTATGGTCTAGGATTTTACCTCAAGAGCAAATCAAACAAACTCTAGGACTTGGGAGATCATGGAAATTACATATTCACATAAACATTCTCCAAAAATACACACAACTCAAAAATCAAGACATGATGCTCAAAATGAAACAATCACCTTTGAAATGAAACAAACTCAAGTACTAAGCATAAAAGTAGACAATATTCATACTTTTCAACAAACAATGTACAAAATCATAGTTCTCATCATTGGTCCAGGAGAAATCGCCAAAGAAAGCACATAAAACTCCAATTATTCAAAACTTTTTAAACATTTTTCAAATTATTTACAAAAACAAAAAGTTTAATTTTCCCCCCAACCTCAATATGCACAAGATCCTCAATGTGTAAGAAAGCACAAAAATAAGAAAAGTTTAAGAAAACTTCTAGTTGATGCTCAATGGTGCTTAAGCATGACTTGATATCCTTTAGGCTCTTAGACCGCCTTCTGCGGCTCCAACTCCATTTTGGCTTCACCACTTGCACCTACAAAAGAAAAGGAGCAAAAGAGAAAGCAAAAAAGATTCCAAAACTTAAAAACAAAAACTTAAAATTTAGAGAACTTGGGTTGCCTCCCAAGAAAAAAATTAAAGTAAAAGAAAAAGTTTAGAGGACTTGGGTTGCCTCCCAAAAAGTGCTTGATTTAAAGTCTTCGGCTTGACTTTTGGATAAGTGTCCGTTAAAGAGCGACTTCTGCCCATAATAGGTGTCATAGAACACCATATATGGATCTTTGTTATGAATGTCCTCAAGCTTGACATGATTTGGAAGTGTTCGGCATATCAATCTAACAAGACTTGGCTTCAAATGATGAGCTTGATGGAAGAACCCCAATCTTGGCGCTAGCTCATAAAGTGGATAGTATAGTGTTGGTGGTGATAATGGACAAAAAGGATCACTTGGTGGCATAAATGATAGGACCATTGATGAGTTCAAATCAATGGTTTCTTGAACTTCTTCATCCGCCATTGACTCTTGTGCCTTGTCACTCTCACAACCTTGGTTGTTTAAATACATCGTATCATAATCTTCATCCAACCACACTGCACACTTTACCATTTGATCGTTTTCTTTAAGCCTCTCCACTTGTTGCTCTCTTTGTGTTGGCTCTTCAAAGTGGCAAGCTTCCATGTTGACACTTGGAACATCCATGCAAGGAATGGATGCTACCATCGTATGTTGCAAGTTTTTAAATAATGCCTTTACCAATACATCCCTCCTCTCAAGGGCTTGTTTGGGATAGTATGTGCTTTTGCTTTTAAGCAATAGAGTAAAAGAGTGTTTAGCAAAATTGGTTGTAACCAAAACTTTTGGTTACTACAATATAAAGATCTCACATGCTACAGAGATTAGAAAAGGTAAGCTATAGTATAGAGCTCTCATATACCACAGTTTTTAGTTGAAAAGTTTCAGTTCTAACCATACTTCCCAAACATCCTATAAGAGAAGTATAAGCTTGAATTTTTTAGTTAGTGTTTAAATAATACATATAAAAAGTATCTTTTATGTTAAAAATGCTTCTAACATAAAAAAGTGGGGTAAGTAAAGGATATTCCCTATTAAAGTCCTTAATTAGTTATTGGCTTATTCGTTTCTTGTTGCATGTTTTCAAATGACAAAAGGTTAACTTCTGAATTTGATTATCACTTCACTTATCTTAGCTTCTCAACAACTAAGACAACAAAATGCACGATACAATGCAACAATAGCTATGGTGGACGATAGACTCTTTTCCCGTGTCAATTTCTCTCATTTTCCCATTAACCAAACAACAACCTTAAATCAACACCACACTTTTACACTCCTGCTCTGTGTTTTAGCTCAAGCCAAGAACTTTACCGTCACCAAATCACATCCTATAAAAAGCCTCCACGTTTCTCTCTCTCCCTCTCTTTCTTTCTCTCTCTACAATGCCTCTCCACTTATCCAAACTATCCTCTTCCTCCACTCTCTAAAATCAAAAACCCCAATTCCAATGGCGAATCTTATTAGACCTTGATTGGCCCATGTGGAATGTTCAAAATGAACGTCAACCGTCGGCATCAACTACTCCAAGGCAGTGTGCAGTTTTTTCAAACAATGAAAACCACCACAACCGTGCGGTGGTCACGGATATAAAACAAAGCCCCTTTTTGTCCCTGAGCACACTAAAAAATTCAAAACGAAAACTACACCATCTAAAGAAAAGTGTGAGTGCTCAAAAGTCCAAAAACAACGTTGGAAAAATTTCGCATCGGACTGAATTGTAGATTACTCGACAATGGCGGGAGGTAATATTTAGTTTGATTCGCTTCTATTTCTTTGATTTTTGGATGTTATAAATGTTAGATACAACCTCACATTTGGTATACGAATCTTAGAATGCCTCTGCCTTGTCGTTACAAAACTCTGCTTCTATATCATGTATATGTCGTTTATGTTTAAAAATTCAAGTTCATAATTTAAACTTTCCCATTGAAAATATGATTAGAAATCGTTTACAAATTGGATTTCTATGTTTTTTGTGAATTTTAGCATTGATTTTAGAGTTCAAAACTGCTACAAGTCGTTGGATTCTCTTTCGGGTTGAAATCGGGTCAATGCGACCCGCCAGAGGTTGAAGATGAACGCGTACGACATGAGAAAACAACATGTCGTTTGGCAGATTGAGAGGCTACTTTTAACGCCTCAAATGACTTGTTGTTTTAGACAGCAAATAAGAAAACAACATGTTGTTTTCTAGGGACCTAAAATTAAATTTAAAAAAAGAAAACAAAATTTTTTTAAGGCACAGTTTTTCAAAATTTGTTTATTTGGGATTTAAGTAAAAACCTTGTTTTATGGTTTTGTTTTGATGTGCTAAAATTTATATGTTGTTTTGGATGTATAATTCATTGCCTATCATGCATGCAATATTGCGTTAAACAATTTTAGCATATGGAAATTAATTTGTTTATTATGTGCTAAATTTGTTATACATAATTGATATGCTAATTTAATGTTATATGTATAATTTTGTGTTTTATTATATATATTATTAAATTAAGTTAAGCATAAATTCAGATTTTGTTCATAATTATTTATATTGCCTATGGAATATGCAATTTATATGAATAATTGTTATGAACAAAATTAAATATCTTAGTGATCCATATGATTTTGAATAATTAGAGCCTAGCCACAGCACCTCTAATTATGCAAAATTATATATTAATTGGTCAAGGATCACATTTAGTTAAAGGACATTTGTTGTAATTAGTTATACTTAATATAATAAACTTTATCCCATAGGAATTTTTATTATATTGGTATAACTAATTGGGATAAAATATCAATTTTTTTTTAATTTACCTACAGGAATTAGAAAAGGGAAAATAATTTGATTGTTTTATCATACAGTCAAATGAATCTAATTGAATTATAACTTTAGCCCACATACAAGTTTTATGTCACTAGATTCTTGATTTTATACATGATTTACATTGGTAAAGCATGATTTATATCTGTTAGTCTCAATATTTTGGATCATAAGCATGTTTGTTTTAATTATACAGTCATACAACCGGTGAATTTCTCTGATGTTAGATGTGATATCCTTGAACTAAAAGGGGATAACTATAAAGTCTGGAAGGAGAGAATTCTCATTCACTTGGGGTGGATGGACATTGATTATGCTATAAGGAAAGACGAGCTTGTAATTACTGAAACCAGTACTCAGGATGAGATTGTTCTTTATGAGCATTGAGAGCGATCTAATCACCTTAGCATCATGTTCATAAAGACCAAGATCTCTGCTGGCATACGTGGTTTCGTCGAACAGTATGACAAAGTCCGAGCATTACTGAAGGCCATTGATGAGCAGTTTGAAACTTCAAATAAGGCACTTGCCAGCACCTTAATCATGAGGTTCTCGTCCTTAAGGCTCACCAGTGTAAGAGGTGTGCGTAAGCACATCATGGAGATAAGTGACATAATGGCTTAACTTAAGAACCTTGAGGTGGATATGTCTAAGTTTTTCTCGATGCACTACATTCTAAGCACCATTCCAAAGCCATATGGGCCCTTTAAAATTTCTTACAACACACATAAAGACAAATGGTCAATCAATGAACTGTTGACCATGTGTACTCAAGAAGAAGGGTGGCTAATTATGGAAATGGGTGAAACTGCACTAACAACAACCAAGGGAAAGAATCAGAATCAAGACTAGAATCAAGAAAAAGATAAGGGGAAAGGTAAAATACCTTTCAAAGCTGTCATTAAAAAGGAGTCGAAGTGTTTCTTCTATAAAAAGAAGGGACACATGAAAAATGATTGCGGAAAATTTTAGATATAGCTTGAGAGGAAAGCTAATCCAGTCTCCTTTGTTTGTTATGAGTCTAATATGGTTGATGTTATTTATAACACATGGTGGATTGATTTTAGATCTACAATCCATATTGCAAATACCTTACAGGGTATGCGAAACCTAAGGAAGCTAATGGGCAGTGAGCTAAGCATTTCTTCGGGAAACAAGATGCGTTCACATGTAGAAGCTATTGGAACATGCTCTTTAGTTTTAAGCAGTGGTTTTATTTTAGAATTGGATAAGACATTTTATGTTTCAAACTTTTCTAGGAACTTAATTTCTGTATCAAGACTTATACCTTTGGGATATTCCTTTACTTTTTCAGATAAATCCTTGTACCTTTAAGAATAGTATCTTGTCTGATGGTCTTTTCTCAATTAATTTGCAAAATGAACCATCTTATACTACTATGCGTGTTCAATCTGGCACTAAGCGTTGTGTTATAAATGAAGATTCCTCTATATTGTGGCATCGAAGATTAGGACATATCCTCATTGAGAGAATCAAAAGGTTAGTAAATGACGGAGTACTCAGTACTTTGGATTATACTGACTTCGATACTTGTGTAGGTTATATTAAGGGAAAACTAACCAACAAGTCTAAGAAAGGTGCCAAAAGGAGTTCAGAAATATTAGAGATCATATATTCAGATATTTGTAGTCCATACATGGACTCATATAGTCCGAAATAGTTCATCTCTTTCATAGATGATTACTCACGATACATGTCTTTCTACTTGCTTCATACAAAGGACGAAGCATTGGACGCCTTTAAGATTTTCAAGGCTGAAGTAGAGAAACAATGTGGCTAACCAATTAAGATCGTGAGGACAGATAGAGGTAGAGAATATTACAGTAGATACACTGAGGATGGACAAGCTCAAGGTCCATTTGCAAGGTTTCTTCAAGAGCATAGGATAGTTGTCCAATACACGAGGCATCAGAATGGTGTGGTAGAGAGAAGAAACCTAACATTAATGGACATGGTACGGAGTATGCAGAATAGCTCCAATCTCCTTAAATCCTTGTGGAATGAAGCTCTTAAGACGGCTGTGTATATATTAAACAAATTTCTACTAAGGCTGTCTTAAAGATGCCATTTGAGTTGTGAAAAGGTTGGAAACCGAGTTTGTAACATATATGCATTTGGGGATGTCGGTCTGAAGTAAGAATGTACAACCCATAAGAGAAGATGCTAGATCCGAGGACCACCAAAGGATATAGATTCTATTGTCCAACTCAAAGCACTAGATTTGTGGAATCAAAGAACGCCAAGTTTCTTGAGAATGACTTGATTAGTAAGAGCGATCAATTTCGAAGCATAGTTTTTGAAAGAGATCATACTAAAGCTCAACCATCTATATCAAGTGATAGGTTGATTATTGTTCATAACGCTCCTATAGTTCGACCGAGTGATGTGCAACTGATCGTTGAAGTTCAACAAACTGCTGATAATAATCTATAAGGTCAAGTTGCTCAAGAACCACAAGAAACAGTTGAGCAGCAAGTTGAACAACAGATTCCTCAGGAAAATGTTGGATCAACATTAAGAAGATCTACTAGAAAGAGAAAATCGACAATTTCTAATGATTATGTTGTGTATATGCAAGAATCAGACTACAATATTGGAGCCAAAAATGATCCCGAAACATTTTCACAAGCCATGAGTTGCCAAGAATCAAAACTTTGGTACGATGCTATAAAGGATGAGATGGATTCTATGGCATTTAATGGAGTCTAGGATCTTGTCGAGTTGCCTGATGGTGCAAAAGCCATAAGGTGTAAATGGGTCTATAAGATGAATAAAGACTCATTGGGCAACATCGAAAGATATAAAGCAAGACTCGTTGCCAAAGCGTTCACTCAAAAGGAAGGAATCGACTGCAAGAAGACCTTTTCTCTTGTATCTAAGAAAGATTATCTCCGCATCATCTTGGCACTCGTTGCTCATTTTGACTTAGAGTTGTAACAAATGGATGTGAAAACAACATTTCTCAATGGTGAACTAGAGGAATAGGTTTATATGAAACAACTAGAAGGATTCTCCTCTAGTAATAGTGAGCAATTGGTATGTAAGCTTAAAATATCCATATATGGGTTGAAACAAGCCTCCTGTCAGTGGTATTTAGAATTCCATGACATGATCTCTTCATTTGGATTCGTAGAGAACATCATGGATCAATTTATATACTAGAAGGTCAGTGGAAGTAAAATTTATTTCCTTGTCCTTTATGTGGATAACATTCTGCTTGCAACCAATGACAAGAGTATACTACATGAGGTAAACAATTTCTTTCTAAAAACTTTGACATGAAGGATATGGATGGTGCATCCTTTATTATAGGCATTAAGATACATAGAGACAGACATAAAGGCATTTTGGGTCTGTCTCAAGAGACCTATATCAACAAAGTTTTGGAGAGATTTTGGATAAAAAATTATTCACCAAGTACAATTCCCATTGTGAAAGGTGACAGGTTCAACTTGAATCAATGCCCAAAAAATGACCTTGAAAGAGAACAGATGCGCAACATTCTATATGCTTCAACTGTTAGAAGCCTTATGTATGTTCAGGTTTGCACAAGACCTGACATTGCATTCACTGTAGGAATGTTGGGCAGATATCAGAGTAATTCAAGATCAGACCATTGGAAGGCTGCAAAGAAAGTGATGAGGTACCTGCAAGGAACCAAGGACTATATGCTTATGTATAGATGGACTGACAACTTGGAGGTCATTAGCTACTCTAGCTCAGACTTTGCTGGCTGCATTGATTTACCGAAATCAACTTCTGGATACATTTTCATGCTGGCTGATGGAGTTGTTTCATGGAGGAGTGCCAAGCAAACTTTGACTACTACTTCCACTATGGAGGCCGAGTTCATGTCTTATTTTGAGGCTACCTCGCATGGTGTATGGATCTAGAGTTTTATTTATGGGCTTAGGATTATGGATTCTATCTCTAGGCCATTGAGAATATTTTGTAACAATTCAACTGTTGTTTTTATAGCTAAAAACAACAAGAGCGATAGTCAAAGCAAACACATCGACGTTAAGTATCTAGCCATAAAGGAGCGTATTAAGAATAAAACAGTGATCATTAAGCACATAAGCACTGAATTGATGATTGTTGATCCCTTGACTAAAGGCATACCACCAGTAAAATTTAAGGATCGTGTAAACAGAATGGGACTTAGTTCTCTTATGTAATTTCTTTGTACCTTTGTAGTGAAACTCTATATTTATGATAATTTTTCATTTCATTTTCAGTTAAGTGCACAAATTTATTTATGAGAAATATCACTAAAGTTTAGACCTAGAATAAACATAGGGTTTATTCATTAAGTTACACGGGCAATTTTTAAGAGATAAGATATATTGTAATACATGGAAGATAATACTCGTCATTTAGAGGACTTATCGCTATGATTTATGTATTTTGTTTCTCATTATAATAGTTAATAAAAATATGGTCCAAGTGGAAGAATGTTAGACCCTAATTGACCCACGTGTAATGTTCAAAACGAACATCAACCGTCGGCCGTCGGCATCAACAGCTCCAAGGCAGTGTGTAGTTTTTTCGGACAATGAAAACCACCACAACCGTGTGATAGTCACGGATATAAAACAAAGCCTGTTTTTGGTCCTTGAGCACATGACAAAATTCAAAACAAAAACTACACCATCTAGAAAAAAAATGTGAGTGCTCAGGAGTCCAAAAACAACGTTGGAAAAATTTTAGCGTGGGACCGAATTGTAGATTACTCAACAATGGCAGGAGGTAATATTCGGTTTGATTTGTTTCCCTTTTTTTAATTTTTGGTTATAAATGTTAGATACAACCTCACAAATCTCTCTTCCAATTCCAAACTCTCTCTTCCAATTCCAATCTGGCAGCTCCAAATCCTTCTCCTACTCCCAAAGCTCGCCTCAGAGGCGTCGTGTTCAACATGGACGGAGCACTCACCGTCCCGCCATCGATTTCTCGGCGATGTGCAGAGCAGTGCTCGGAGACGGCTAGTATTTTCGGATCATGGCAGAGAATCCCTCCGGAATCGATATCTTGCACCAATTCGAGAATTGGAGCCCCGAGAAGCAGCGAAAGGCGTACGAAACCATCGCCGATTTAGCGCCAGGGACTCGATCGGCTCCAGATCATGCCAGGTCAGAGAATTCTGTCGGTTTGTTGGTTCTTCTGGCTTCTGTTTGTTTTCTGAGAAAGTGACGGATGACGAAATGGAAGATCTGAAATATTACGTACTTACTTGTTTTAGAGATGGAATAATGGCTAATTTGTGGTGCTTCTGGTTTCTGTTTGTTTGCTCGGAAAATGTTAGGATGTGAAACCTACATTTTTCTTTTTCGAAGTTGCTTTTAGAGATAAGATAATGACTGAACTTGCGGTTCTGGATTTCGTTTGTTTGCTGAGAAAATTTTAGAATGTGAAAAATGATAGAAGAGAAGCCTACATTTTTTCGTTTTTGACAACTACTTTTAGGATAAGATAATAACTAAATTTGTGATCCTGGTTTCTGTTGGTTTCCCGGGAAAATGCTGGATGAAAAAATGGAAGATGTGAGCTCTACATTTTCATTTTTGACGACCGATTTAGGGATTAGATAGATGAATTTGTTTAGTGGTTTTTGGATGCAGGTGTCGCAGAGCTCTGCAGTTTTCTTGATTCTAAAAGGATAAGGTCAAGCACAATCTTTAGTTTTTCCTACGTAACTATTTCTTGTTTTGTTTTAAGTTAATTGATTTCGCCTTTTTATCCTAAATTTTGTAAGCTTTGGGTTCATTTCTGATCATCAAAATGTGTTCCATCTCTGATCTTGAAAGATTTAAACTCTTGGATAAACAAGTGAATAACAAAGTGTCAGTGTTTAAGTGTTCAATCACTGAATTTCATAATCTTTGGCTGCCAGAAATACTTCTCAACGAAAAAATTTAACTTTTTGGGCCATGGTGGTTTACATTATGCAGCTCTGGTGATAAATTGGTTAATTGGTTGATTTTTTTTTTTTCTCTCTGTAGGCAAGGCTTAATTACACGCAATGTTAAGGCTGCAGCGGACTTATTTGAAGAACGTTTCGGAGTAAGGCCATTAAAGTGCAAAACTAAGAGGTGTACAGTTACGTAAATAGAAGTTACGTTTTTCCTTATGGGTGATCTAAATCTTTTGATATTTGTTATTGCTGCAGATAACATTTTCTCCAGCTCTAAGCAGGGAATTACGTCCTTTTAAGCCAGACCCAGCTCCACTACTCCATATATGTTCAACTTGGGACGTTCAGCCTAGTGAAGTGATGATGGTTGGTGACAGTCTTAAAGATGATGTACGTAATCTGGCAGATTTAAAACCAAATTCAGTTAACAATACCATTTCTTGACGGACTGTTATTTATTAACATCTCTCAATCTTGACGTGTAGCAGAATGTAGCTCTCATTTAATAAGCTGCTTTAATATCAAGGATTAAGGAAGTTTCCTTAAAGAATATTGTGATGTTTCCCGCTGTCAATATGGCATGATTGATTTCTTTATTGTGCTGTATAGACACAAAAATCGTCACACATGAGTTTTTGTAGGTAAAATGCGGTAAGCAAGCAGGAGCATTTGCATGCTTGCTCGATGAAGATGGAAGGTACGACTCTCCAAAATATGCCAATGTGGAACACAAACCAGATTTCAAAGTGTCTTCCCTTGCTGAAGTTCACACGCTATTGGAAACGTGTTTTCATCTGGCACCTCGAGCTCCAATGTTATTGCAACAAAATTTTTAACGCTCAACAAGGAAGCATGTTATGGAAGAAACATGTGGAAGTACTTCTTGGGTGGCTTATCCCTTGTTGTCTAGAAATCCTTTGAGATCAGCAGAAACCCATCAGCAGATGCTTATCAAGCATTGAGGTACAATTAGTTACATTTATCTTTTTGGTGGGACTATTCACGGATGGTGGCCTATTAAACAAACTATCAGTTGATACGTAGACACTTTGGGGGCGAGTTCTGTTCTTGTATTTGTATATATAGATGCATATTTTTTTCACATGGTTTTATGTTTGTCCATGTTGCACGCTCTTAGGAAAAGAAAACCAACAAGGGTGAAAAAGTTGTTCGTTGAGCTCAAAACCCAGAAAAGTTAAAAAAAAAAAAAAAAAAAAGACATAAAATAAACAAAAAATATAAATGTAAATAACTTACCATGAAATATGCACACCGTGTGAGCAGAAGAAACTCATCGGCTTATGCGTTCACATTTTTGGAATTTGGGGCAATTTCTGTTGTTATACACTTGTACAGATGCATCGTTTGCCACATGGTTTAATGTTTTTTTACGTTGCACGCTTTTAGAAAAAGAAACCAACAATGGGGAAGAAAGTTACAAATGTTTGTTGAGCTCAAAATCCAAAAAAGGAAAAACTATAAACAAACTTGAGAAATACGCCCACCGTGGGGCTCGAACCCACGACCACAAGGTTAAGAGCCTTGCGCTCTACCAACTGAGCTAGACGGGCTTGTTGCTGTTGCACTTATACTTTCTAGTAAAATAATAAATATTTAATTTACTACGTAGCTGCACCATTTCCCGTCTAAAGTAGTCAATTTGTTTATTTGTTGACGACAACCATGCGGCTTTAATAACAGAAGAAACCCATCATCAGGCGCTTATTTGGTTGGGTACAATAGTCCCTTTTGGTCTTACCATTCATGAATGCTGCCTTAGTAAACAAAATGATTAGTTGATGCTTACACTCTTTTGGGGCAATGTTTGTTTTTTTTTATGGGTGTATACACCTTTTTTCCCCGTTCTGTTGTGTGTGTGTATATATATATATGTATATATTCATTGATGTGGCTTGTCTGCAACTTCACGTTGCCATGTTTGGTCGACAATGGCATTGTTTCGAAAGCAGTAAACAACAATAAATAAATGGAGAAAGCAAAGACATTCTTTTTTAAATCTCACCCATCAATCTTACGGTAGAAAATCACCCTGCAATTATGAACGGTTCAGGAGCTAAACGAGCGGGAACGACGTCGTTTCTATGAGAGCGTTACAGCAAGCGCGCGTAAAGCAACCACCAAGTTTGCTAATGCAAGTTCACACAACCGTTTACTTACTTTCAGGAAAGAAAAGAAAATCACATTATCTTTATGGGCCCCATTGGATTAAAAAAACAATTGACGGTGAATATGTCATACGTGTGAACTACACGCTGTTCTGTGGAAGAAGATTTGCTTTTTCTTGTTTTTGTTATTTTTTCTTCTAAAATTGCTTGTCCTTTTCTAGACTGTTTTTTTTTTTTTTTTGGCGACGTTTTGTTTTTTAACGAGTTTTTTTTTTTTTTCCAAAGATGTCGTTGTAGTGTCAATTGTTAATAGAGGCTGTCGTTGGTAAGTATGACTGTCATTTTTTGTCAGTTGTCGTCTTTTGTAATTGGCTTTTCTTGAACATGTTGCCGTTTGTGTGATACTGGTGCTGTCGAGTCGATTTAGGAGAAACACGGAGAATGATGTTGTCATTCTTTCAAGCTCCGATATTTGCATGTAAGCAACGTTGTCGTTTGAAAAGGTCAGTGTCGTTTACAAGTTAAATCCGAGAAAAAAACAAAACTGATTAAACCTCCACGCGCCAGCTCCCACATTCAGACCAATCGCTAAAATAGCCCCACATGAAGACGTCGTTTAAGACGTTTCTAAACCCTCGACGGCAGACAGAGTTTTGTTGGATGTTTAAAAAAGTGATAAAAACTGTGAGTTAAAATCATTTTTATTATAATATTATAATAATTTAATATTACAATAATTTTTTTATTATTTTTATAACATATAAAAATTTTATAATAATTATAATTAAAAAAATAATAAAAACTATGGATTTTACCATCTTTCAAACAGCAGGTTGAACTTCAAAGTCACAGTCATCATTTGACAGGATCGGTTCAAGAAAATTGACGTCTCAAAATCCCCTTGCGGGACCCAGCGGTCTATTTTTCCTTTTCTTTTTTTTTTGGCCAAAAATCTAGGACCTTTGAGCGCGTGTCGGCGCGTGTACCGTTATTGACCGCGACAAAATCTCCCTCTTGAAATAACAAACATAAAGCGGACTGGGACTGGGTATCAAGGACTGGAATCCTCTCCATCTCTCTCTTTTGTGTTTTTAAAAAAAAAAAAAAAATCCTCAAAAACACATTCCATACCCCAGCACATCCTTGTAGATTTCTCTGTCAGCACTCTTATGATGATCAAAATATATTCTTTCCTGCTCTGTTAGCAATTCACCATAACATATACACGACACCAAGTTCTGTTTGTTGGGTTACTCATTATTCCGATGCCAATCTTCTTGTGCTGGTCTCGTCAACACTTCTTTTTTTTGGCATTCCGTTAAAAACTCATCAAATCCTCTCCCATTTACTGAATATTACTATAATCATCACTATTATGATTCACCACCCATTGGTCTCCTCTGAAAACCCATCATGGAGGACAATAGTTACTCCACAGATCTTGAAGAAACACCAAATCCAATCTCCTTCTTCACAGTTGATAAAGAAAAGAGCATTCCTTTGTTTTCCTCCCCAAAACCCAGAAGCCCAAATCAAAACCACCACCACCAACAACACTGTTGTGACTGCCTCAAGACAAGTCTTTGATAGGAAAAAGGGTGGAGAAAAAAGGAGTGATTTTGAGGAGATAAAAAGAAGAGATAATGAAGTTGTTGTGGATAGTAATAAAGAGATGCTGGTTTTGTGTGGAGTTGGGTATTGGGTTCAGGGTTTTAGGTGCTTTCCATGGCTGGCTTTGAACTTCCACATGACTCATGCCCTTAACTTGAACCCTTCCACTTTGCAGCTTGTTCAGAACTCTGGCAACTTGCCCATGGCGGCCAAGCCTCTTTATGGGATCTTTTCTGACTCTTTTTCCATTGCTGGTGCTCGCAGAATACCTTATATTTCCATTGGAGGTTGTTTATTATTGTCATGGTTATACTGTATTTATCTGCCCTGCTTTTTTTTTCCTTACTTTACTTTTATATCCCCTAAATTTAGTAATTTGGATATTATGAATTGAGCTATGGCTTCACTTCTACACGAAGAGTTGATCTTACAACTATTCTGTAAATTTGATAATTTTATTTTTTTACGTGATCTATGACAAATTAATTCTATACGTATTCAAAATCCTTGTAACGAAAAATAGCAGTGGAGGGTCCTTTTAACATGTACTTTAGGTAAATGTCAAAATATTAGTCTTTAGTGATTTTTGATAAATCATTTTTTTTTTGCTCAAGTTGGTAAATTATTGATTGATGGTGATAAATCTTTGGCTACTTTTTAGTAGAATATTGATTGATTTTGATAAATCATCAAGTCGATTTTTTTAAGGGTTGTTTTTTAAATTAAGAAAATTAAGGACATTAGTTGAAAATACATTAATGCATATATAGAGTATCCTAAAGAGTAGAATTAGTCCTTACGAACTCTATAAATTGTTTAAAGTATGTGTTATTTTTGTTGATTCATTATATCTTTGTTTCTTGTTTTCTTGCTCTTTCATATACTTTTGTTCTCTATTTCCATTCTCTTTTATATATTCTTTTTAAGAAAGATATCTAAACTTTATACCATGGACATTATTAATGAGTTCTTATTGTAGATTTATATGTTCTTTGTTTGTATTCTGTTCTTTGTTCCTATTTCTTGGCACATATTCTTGTTAAGAAGATATCTAAAACTATATAATCTAGACATTATTTGGAGATACACAAAGTGTAGATTTGCAAACTTATGTAGATGGCAATAAATTAGTATAGCTAATTACTTTTAACAACTTAATTGAATCCCCTGATAAGGTTCAAACTTTTTGTCAGTTATTTTGCAGGTCTTGTCTTGGGGATCACTAGCACTTATCCATGTTGTTGGTCAATCTCTTCTCACTCTCATGGCGTTTGTGCTTCTCAGCAACTTCGGAGCATCAGTTACAGAAGTAGCAAAAGATGCGATGGTTGCGGAGTATGGTAAGAAACATGGCATTAACGGTCTCCAATCTTATGCCTTGATGGCTTCAGCTGCTGGGGGAATCCTTGGCAACTTACTAGGCGGCTACTTCTTAATGAAAGCACCGTCTAGAACCATGTTCCTTGTTTTCATGCTATTGCTTTCCCTTCAGCTCGGTTTTTTGCTAAGAACAAGAGAGGAATCTCTAGGTTTAGCTAGATTGCCGGATCACAAAGTCATGAAGAAATCGATTTCGGAGAGTTTTAGCAAGCAGTTTTCTGAACTAAGAATGGCGATCAGTGATGTGAGCATCTTCCACCCTCTTGCTTGGATAGTGGCTTCCATTGTCATGGTCCCAAGTCTTTCAGGTTCCATCTTTTGCTACCAAACACAATGCTTGCATCTTGATTCTTCGGTCATCGGAATGTCCCGAGTCATCGGTCAATTAATGCTTCTTTCCGCGACTGTACTTTACAACCATTACTGGAGAAAAGTCCCCATGAGGAAGTTGGTCAGCGTGGTTCAGATTGTTTATGCGACTTCCCTTCTTCTTGACCTTGTTTTAGTGAAACAGATCAACCTTAAGCTTGGGATTCCAAATGGGGTGTTTGCACTTTGTTTCTCTGGATTGGCCGAAACTATCGCGCAGTTCAAGCTATTACCTTTCTCAGTGCTTCTTGCCAGTCTATGTCCTAGAGGATGTGAAGGATCTCTTACCTCCTTTTTGGCTTCAGCCTTGTGCATATCAGCAATAGTCAGTGGTTGTTTTGGCATTGGATTGGCTCTTTGGCTTGGAATAACATCAGGCGATTACTCCAAATTGCCTGCAGGAATTGCGGTCCAGTTCATCACAGCCTTAGCGCCCTTGTTATGGATTCATCATCTTGTTGGAAATTAATTTTTCATATGGGCCTACATATGTATTTAAATGTATTGTTTAATGTTATCTTAAGGTAAAGCCTAAATTAAAGTGATGTAATTAAGATAAAGTTGAAAGGCTTTTGGGTATTAATATAAAGTATGAGTTATTATTATTAATAATATATGTGTAGATACCAATTTGTAATTTCTAGATTTTATGATGGGCAAAACTAAAAATACATTAAAATAACTAAAGTTATTTATTCTGGTTATGGTTCCCAATCCATACGTACGTATTATTCTCTTCCTGTTTTCTCTGATATCCCATCTTCAAAGAAAATCTCAAGGAATACGTATTGGATTGGAAGACAATAACCCACAACAATCCAAGAATTTGTAATTTCTAGATTTTATGATGGGCAAAACCAAAAATACATTAAAATAACTAAAGTTATTTATTCTGGTTATAGTTCCCAATCCATATGTACGTATTATTCTCTTCCTGTTTTCTCTGATATCCCATCTTCAAAGAAAATCTCAAGGAATACGTATTGGATTGGAAGACAATAACCCACAACAATCCAAGATCATAAATCAAGGTACGCTTCCGCAATTTTGGAAGTATTCCTCTCAATGATTTAACATGAACGATCTTAGTAGAATTTGGTTTGATTTGGTTTCATAACAAGTGGTATCAGATCGGATTTCACGTTGAATTATTGAGAAGTATTTTCTCAACATTTTGTTTTTTTTCTTTCGATTGAATACGGTTTATACATAAATATTTACGTTTTCATCAGTTTTATGTTTGAAATTTTTTGTTTTAAGGATTCAACCCTGTTAAATATTCGGCACAAATGCCGAGTAACCATTAATTGTGGCCGCTGTTCATTATTGTTGAATTGCTGACTCGTGAGTAATGGCTGCCATTAATTGATTATAAAAAAAAAAATTGATGAAAACAGTATTGCATATTCGATACACAATTTCTTGAAATCGTTTATAATGCATTTGGTAAATCGTGGGATTACCGACGGCAATCTCATTGCCGCCGGCAAGGAACTTCGGCCGAGACCCTCAGGCCTAGCTGGAAAGGAAAAGCGGCGGTCTCTGGCCGCGGCGAAGGAGTGGAAACAGCGGCCAAAAGCGACTGTTCAACCGGCCCTGCTAAGTTTCGCCAAAGGGAGAGAGGACGGGCCAATTTTGGGTTTCATCGGCGGGTTGCTGTTCCGCCACCAGCGCCGACTCCCTCTGAGTGCGAACGTGACGTTCTGCCGACGAAGCATGCCAACCGCCTGGCGACGATACCCAGGGGTCGTGACCCCTGAGTGTGAGGAAGGTTCTGGCCTTCGGCCTAGAACTTGCAACTGGTTGCACGGTCCGAAGAGGCCCGTAACCAGTTGGACACCAAGGGGCTCAACCCTTGGGTAACCCGAAATTAAAAAAATAATAATAATAATAAGGAGAAGGGGGGCCTGGAAGTGGATCTGGGTTAGGTTAACCTGACCCGGTCCACAACCCAACCTGGTCCCCTTTGACCCGGTCAAGGTCAACGATCAACTTTGACCATTGACTTTGACCAGTTGACTTTATTATTATTATTATTTTTTATTTTTTGGGTCAATTTTGCATGCAATTTTAAAATTCAAATTGTGTTTTTAGATGATTAATATTATCAAATTAATTAATTGAACCAATAAGCTACCAAAGTAGCCTCTTTTGTGGATGTTAATTAATTTGTGATATTAAGATGGTTGTGTAAATTTAATTCATGCGAATATTAATCAGCCCAAAGGAAGCTTAATATTTGGCCGAATTAAATTCATACCTGTGGTGATAAATATGTAACAATTATATGGTTATTTTTTTGGCATATAAATAATAAGTAGATCCAAAGATTAGCTTATTATTTGATATGATTTATTGTTAATATTTGATCACTACACCAAGAATACCACTTACAAGTTAATATTTCTATCCAAAGACTAAATATTAATGTTGTTACAGGTTTCTTGTGATGGGATTAATCATTGTTTGAATTTTATTGGTTGTTTTATGTGAACTCTTCTATGAATAAGTGATTTTGTTCTTTGTTCAGCTATAGCATCATCTTCCTCGATATCTGCAAATATTAATTCCATTCCTATACTGAATGGGACTAACTTCAAGGACTGGAAAGAGAATGTGTTGATCATTCTCGGTTGCCTAGATCTAGACTTAGCCATAAGGGTTGAACATCCCACTATTATGGATTCTAGTTCTGCTGAGGATAAAAAGGAATTTGAAAGATGGGATCATTCTAACAGAATGAGTCTGATGATCATTAAGAGAGGCATTCTAGAAGTCTTTAGGGGCACTGTGCCTGATGAGGTCACAACAGCTAAGGGTTTCCTTGAGGCCATTGAGAAATGCTTTGTAAAGGATGATAAGGCGAAAACAAGCACGCTTTTGGCGAGCCTGATTTCAATGAGGTACAAAGCAAAAGGAAGGCATAAGGGAGTACATTATGAAATGTCTCATCTGGCTTCAAGATTAAAGACACTAGATCTAGAAATTTTTAAAGATCTTCTAGTGCATCTTGTCTTGATTTCTCTTCCTACACAATTCATCCAATTCAAGATCAGTTACAACTACCAGAAAGAGAAATGGACTGTTAATGAGTTAATTTCTTATTGTGTGCAAGAGGAAGAAAGACTGAAGTAAGAGAAGACTGAAAGTGCTCACTTGGCTAGCACCTCTAAGGACAAGAAGAAGAAAAGAAAGAAAAGTAATGAAGCTGCTAAAGATCTAGCACAAAAGAAACAACCTAAGGATAAGGATAAAATCATAGTTGTTTCTTTTGTGGTAAATCTGGACACATGAAGAAGGTCTGTACCAAGTATCATGCTTGGCATGCAAAGAAAGGTAAGCTTCTCAATTTGGTTTGTTCTGAGGTTAATTTAACTTCAGTGTCAAGACACACCTAGTGGATTAATTCAGGTGCCACTACTCATATAAGTGTGTCTATACAGGGTTGCCTGAGCTATCGAAAGCCAATTGATGCTGAAAGATTCATCTATGTAGGAGATGGCAAATCGGTAGAAGTTGAAGCAATAGGGCATTTTAGGTTATTGTTAAGTTCTGGTTATTATTTGGATTTGAAAGACACTTTTGTTGTACCGTCTTTTAGGCGGAATTTAATTTCTATTTCTGCTTTGGACAAATCTGGATACTATTGTTCATTTGGAAATAGTCAGTTTAGTCTTTCTTTAAATTCAAATGTTATTGGTACCGGTTCTTTATCATTTCAAGATAACCTATATTTGCTTGATACAGTTGCTTCTTATAATGAAACCTTGCATGTTAGTTCTCGTGGCATAAAACATAAATTAACTGATGAGAATTCCACTGTATTATGGCATAAGCGATTATGAAATATTTTAAGAAAAATGATGGAAAGACTTGTGTCAGATGGAATTCTTAATTCCCTCAATTTTACAAATTTTGAAACCTGTATTAATTGTATTAAAGGGAAACAGACAAACAAAAGGGGATTGGTTACTAATAGAGTTATGGATGTCTTAGAATTGATACATACAGACATTTGTGGACCATTTCCTATGGCTTCATGGAATGGTCAACAATATTTTGTATCGTTCATAGACGATTACTCTCGGTATGGCTACCTATATCTCATACATGAGAAGTCACAGACTTTGGACGTGTTCAAAGCATATAAGGCTGAAGTTGAGCTTCAACTCGGTAAAAGAATTAAGGGCGTTAGATCTGACCATGGTGGTGAGTACTATGGCAGATATGACAGATCAAGTGAACAACATTTAGGACCTTTTGCTAAATTCCTAGAGGAATGCGGGATAGTCCCTCAATATACCATGCCAGGTTCACCTAGCATGAATGGTGTAGCTGAAAGACAAAACTGGACACTTAAGGACATGGTGAGGAGTATGATTTGTCTTTCCACCTTACCTGAATCCCTTTGGGGTGAAGCACTCAAGACTGCAGCTTACATTCTCAACAGAGTACCAACAAAAGTAGCAACTAAAACACCTTATGAGCTTTGGACTGGCAAAAGGCCTAGTTTGAAGCATTTACATACTTGGGGTTTTCCAGCAGAAGCAAGGCCTTATAGGCCCAATGAAAAGAAATTGGACTCCAAGATAGTGAGCTGCTATTTCATTGGTTACTTTAAATGGTCAAAGGGTTACAAATTTTATGATCCCACTACTAAAGCTATTTTTGAGACGGGAATTGCAACATTCTTTGAGGATGTTAAGTTTGGGGGGAGAAATAAGGTTAGAGACTTTGTCTTTGAGGATGAATTTGATCATGTTCCTTTTATACAAGAGGGATTGGTTCCTATTCTCATAATTGCTTTTGATAATGTTCAGGCTTCTATCCCTGACATTGATCAAGTTGCATATCAAGAACAACCAGACATAGTCGTTCAACCCTTACAGGTACAAACTCAACAACCTCAAGAACTAGAACCTCAGGAACTTGTGTCATTAAGAAGATCCACTAGAGAGAGGAGAAGTACTATTCCAGATGATTACATAGTATTTCTCCAAGGACATGAGAAAAGTGTTGGATTGATGGATGATGATCCGATCAATGTCCGTCAAGCCATGCATAATTCAAACTCTCAAAAGTGGATGGATGCCATGAAGGATGAGATCAAGTCTATGAAGGATAATGACGTTTGGGATCTCATTCCATTGCCTGAAGGTGCGAAGCCCATTGGTTGTAAATGGATATTTAAAACCAAGAGGGATTCGAAGGGTGATGTAGAGCGATATAAGGCTCGTCTTGTCGCTAAGGGATTTACTCAAAAGGAAGGCATTGATTATAAAGAGACTTTCTCTTCGGTTTCAACGAAAGACTCTTTTAGGACAATTATGGCACTTGTAGTGCATTTTGATCTTGAGCTACATCAGATGGATGTTAAGACGGCGTTTCTAAATGGTGACATTGATGAAACGATCTATATAGTGCAGCCAGAAAACATTGAGTCGGGAGACCCAAAGAAGATGTTTTGCAAATTAAAGAAATCCATCTATGGGCTTAAGCAAGCTTCTCGTCAATGGTATTACAAATTTCATCAAGTGATAGTCTTATTCGGTTTTGAGATAAACACTGTAGATGACTGTATATACCATAAGTTCAGTGAGAGTAAGTATATTCTCCTGGTATTCTATGTCGACGATATACTGCTTGCCACCAATGATATAGGCTTATTGCACAAAACCAAGAGATTTCTATCAAAGAAATTTGAAATGAAAGATCTTGATGACGCCTCTTTTGTGTTAGGAATTAAAATACACCGAGATTGCTCTTGGGGAATTCTAGGGTTATCACAAAAGAGCTATATCGAGAAGGTGCTTAAAAGATTTGGCATGCAGGATTGTAAACTAGGAGATACCCCTGTGGCTAAAGGAGATAAGTTTAGTTTAAGTCAGTGTCCTAAGAACGACCTTGAGGTTAAGGAAATGGAAAAGATCCCATATGCATCGGCTGTTGGGAGTCTAATGTATGCTCAAGGTTGTACTCGTCCAGATATATCATGCATTGTTGGATTGTTGGGCAGATATTTGAGTAACCCTGGAATAGATCATTGGAAAGCAGCCAAACGGGTTATGCGATATTTACAGAGAACAAAAGATCACATGCTTACATATAGAAGGTCAGACCAACTCGAGATCATTGGTTATTCAGATTCAGATTTTGCTGGATGTCAAGATAGTCGTCGATCCACTTCGGGCTATATTTTTTTGCTTGCTGGAGGAGCTATTTCTTGGAGGAGTGCTAAGCAGTCACTCATAGCTTCTTCCACTATGGAGGTAGAATTTATAGCATGTTATGAGGCATCCAATCATGGAATATGGCTGCGAAACTTTGTCATTGGGCTGCGGATTGTGAAAAGTATAGAAAGACCACTTAAGTTGTTTTGTGACAATAAATCTGCAGTCTTATATTCCAACAACAATAGGAGCTCTTCAAAGTCAAAGCATATAGAGATTAAGTTTCTTGTTGTTAAAGAAAGAGTTCAAAGTGGTCAAGTGTCTATAGAGCATATTGATACAAACCCATGATAGCGGATCCGCTTACAAAAGGGCTTCCACCTAAGGTCTTTCATGAGCACACTGCTCACATGGGTGTTCAGTTATTTGATGATATGCAGTTTTAGTGGGAGTTTGTATTTGAATGCTAATTTTCTTTATATATAGACATTGTGTGTTTGTATATGTTTTCTGTAGAAATAAAGAATACAGTTTACTTACACTCTGATTTTGGTACGGTTTTGATCTCATTAAGGTATAAGGTAGGACCAGTTAGAAATAGACATGTTTAGATCACTTTGCATGTAATTTCCATGCTACACATCCATACTTGATCTATGTCATTTGGTTATATCGATATGTGTGATCATTGATGGGTCTAGTCATGTTATATTTGTGACAAAGACCGCTTTGGTCCTATGTTGGTATGATCAATGGATGAGATTGTTCAAGAATACCCTTATTTGTGATAGCAAAAGTTGAGCTCATTAAGGTAAACACATTTTTTGCAAAGAAACATATGTGGCCCAAGTGGGAGATTGTTGGAAATTAATTTTTCATGTGGGCCTACATATGTATTTAAATGTGTTGTTTAATGCTATCTTAAGGTAAAGCCTAAATTAAAGTGATGTAATTAAGATAAAGTTGAAAGGCTTTTGGGTATTAATATAAAGTATGGGTTATTATTATTACTAATATATGTGTAGATACCAATTTGTAATTTCTAGATTTTATGATGGGCAAAACTGAAAATACATTAAAATAACTAAAGTTATTTATTCTGGTTATGGTCCCCAATCCATACGTACGTATTATTCTCTTCCTGTTTTCTCTGATATCCCATCTTCAAAGAAAATCTCAAGGAATACGTATTGGATTAGAAGACAATAACCCACAACAATCCAAGATCATGAATCAAGGTACGCTTCTGCAATTTTGGAATTATTCCTCTCAATGATTTAACATGAACGATCTTGGTAGAATTTGGTTTGATTTGGTTTCATAACACATCTGCCTATGCCACAAGGGGCATCTGGGAGGGAGAGGAGGAGAGGTATGAGTAAGAGAACTCGGCGGAATCGGAGAGTTGGAAGAGTGGTTCTCGGTTCGGTTTATGTCTACCGGCGCGAGAGAGAATCTGAAATTCACAAGTGAAAAATTTTTTCTTTTGTTTACATAAAAATTTCTTCCAAGAAGCATGGAAAATGGAATGCTTTTGCAGTCCAAAGTTGCCCATTGCCTTTTTGTTATGAGAAAGCTTGAATTAATGGACTCCAGAACGAGAATCTTCATCTCACAATGGTGATTGGATGACTTGGAATGTCTTTGAGACAAAGCCATGAGACCAAATTGTTCTTTCTTGTGCCAATGATTTTGGAGTCTAAAGAATGGAACTAGTTTGCTGCAAAGAAAATTTGGTTTTAATCAGATCTACTCCCGATAAAAAGGTTACTTAGTGCAAAAGTCTATTTAAATGTTTTTAAAATTATATCGAAGTAAAAAATAAAAATAAAAAAATAAAAAAGAGCATGTGATAAGTAATTGACAGTCCAAAACTTTATACCCTGTCAAGAATTCTTATAACCTGATTCGTTCTTATATTTTTTGGCTTCTGGTGTACCAAAAAACCAAATAAACTGTTAACGATACTGGACAAAAGATAATGTTATTATGTGACCTAAAATTTTTTGGCAGAAAGGCAGCGCTATGGTGCTTGAAAGCAGCGTCGAGGCGCTACAATTTGGTGCACAAGCACCGCGGCTCTCCGATTCGGCCTGAACGTATATTTCACGTTTTTGGGTTATTTGTAGCTAGGGTTTGAGTCCCCATATATATATATATATATTTCATATTCTCCATAGTCTATAGTAGTTACAAAATATCATAGAAATCATAGTATTGAGAGTGATATAGAGAACTCAGTCTTGTGAGTTTATGAGTGATTGAGTGAGTAAATTTCTGTATTTGAGCGTTCTAAACATGGTTGTAATATCCGTTTTGGGATTAGTGGATTGCTTCTCCTCTGCTCATGGTTTTTTCACTCTTCATTAAGGTTTTTCCACGTGGATTGCTTCTACTCATACATATATATATTTGTCATATTCTCCATAGTTTATAATAGTCACAAAATATTATAGAGATTATGTGTTAAGAGTGATATAGAGAACTCAGTCTTGTGAGTTTGTGAGTGATTGAGTGAGTAAATTTTTGTATTTGAGCGCTCTAAATACCGTTGTAATATCCGTTTTGTGATTAGTGAATTGTTTCTCTTTTGCCAATGGTTTTTTCACCCTTTATTAAGGTTTTTTCACGTAAAATCTTGTGTATAATTTTTCTTTATTTTATGTTGCTTATTGCTTTAATTTCTAATAGATAAAATATAGGCAAAGCTTTGTATCTGGTGTCTGCATGGGAGATAAACCTAAATTTCATCTTTTTCACTAAGGTGAAGCAGGCCTAAAATGTCAAAACTCATGGAGAAGATGTTTTTGTCAGAGAGGTGTAATGGTTGAAGGACAGTTGTGAATAAATGAGATGCATTGTTGGTGTGTGGTGGGCTTCGTTAGGGGAGGAGAGAATAGGGTCATTAACATTAAAACCCTTAAACTTTAAGGTTTCTCCATATTTTGCCTTTTAAACTTTAAAAATCATCACTTTATTATCTTAAACTTTTAATCTCCTTCCTTTATACCCCTTTTGTCCAATTTTCTATTTAAAAAAATGACGAAAATAGACCCATATAAGCCGTACGTGAGTAATCTATAAGGGCAAAAACAATATTGTTTACACCTCATCTAGAAAGTTTTTAAAAAATAATTTAAGATTTTTAACTTATGTGCTATTTGATAAGGGGTTGTCCTAACCATTATCTTAGCTATGAATAGTGTAAAGCTTTCACATACTACAGTGAAAAGAAAAAAAGTTGCTATAGTATAAAGCTCTCACATACTACAGTAAAAACAGTTTTAACTAATAGTTCTCACCGCCATATCGAACACCCTATTAGTGTTTTGTTATGTTAGGGGTAAGAAGGGTATTATCAAGTCATAAATAGTATAAACGACCTCTACTCGAGCTTCACGTGGTTTTTTCTGTCAATTTTAGAAGAAATTGGACAAATTGGGGCAAAGTGAGAAAATTTGAAAGTTTGAGATAGCAAAATAGTGATTTTTAATGTTGAAGTTTGGCAAAGTGAGGAGAACCCCAACGTTCAGAGATCATTAGTGTTAATAATCCGAAAGGATATATTATTGTGTAGAAGATTATCAATGTAATTTCACAATTTAGACAAATAGATAGAGATAAGTGTTGGAAAATGAGAACGCAGCAAAATTTTAAAATTTTTTAAATCAAAATATTTTTTAAAACATAAGTTTGACATGCTATATACATAAACTAATTAGATCTTACTAACCTTTGTGTGCCGCAGAGCTCCTTCAATCAATGAAGAGAAAAAAATTCCAGAAAAAGCCTCAACCAACTGGCCTTCTTTGCTATTCTCTATCCACAATTGGAGTGTGTGTGGACACACGTCGTACAGCTCTTCTCCGATGACTCTTCTGCTAACCAATTGAGAAAACCTAGAGCTAAGGTTCTTGATTGTGAACAACAGCTCTCAAGGAGTTCCAAAGTTTCTCACACTTAAGTACTCATTCTTAACCTCTCAACTGATCTAAATAACTAAGAAAACCCACTCCTTATTTATAGAGGCCGGACTCAGGGCTTGTTATTATCAGATAAGGCCTCAAAAATTCAAATCTAGATCAACTTTGATAAAATTACGTCAAAAACGCGTAATCAAATCATCGTTGGATTGGCAGGCTGAACTAACGGATCGACCTGTGGAACTTACCGTATTAGTAGGTCGAACTAATAGATCGGCCTGCCAAACTTGCGATAATATGATCCTTGAGAATCTCTTATTTCCACTCGAGATCTTTAGATAGAGTCTCAGTTTTAATTTAAATACCTAATAGAGAAGTTATCTCATCAAGACAGTCATATCTGGATAATCTCATAAAAAATAAATATTCCCTATAATTCAACAAATTTATCTTGAATTAATTTACAAAATTAATTCAACTGATAAAAAAACATAAATTATCTGGTCCTATCGAATTTCAGCCAATCGAATAATTTAACATAAGCCACCAATTTATTAGAAAAAGCATGTTGTATCATTACGGGAATTATTATGAGCTAGTAAAGGGGACCTGATGAACAATGTAGCTCAAGCTCCAAATATTATAAAATATAATATCCCAAATATATATTTTAGAATTATCGATTCTAACGCTACTCTACTAAAAGCTTAAAGCTACACTCTCCAACTATATAAAATTACAAAGCTCCAAGTTAGCTAAGTGTCCATGACATATCATAATGTGTCATATCCTCATAAGATAATTATAATTGGCTTAAGGATAGATTCTGTTTTACCTTCTGAATTATTTTTATCTTACGTTTCATTATTTCACCATTAGAAACCTTACCATCCAAAGATAACATACTATTTGATTGCACCTATGCCTCCAAATAGTTGAGCGCTCTAATTTTCTAATTACAGAATAATGCATATAAGAGAATATCATTGACTCTACTAATGGAGCTATAAATTCTGTATCTATGAATAACAAGTTTGTGCTATCAAGAGTCATGTCTCCAATGTACCGATATACGTACCATCATAAAATCAAGATGTCACTCTTTGGTACATCAAAAGACATAAGTTAGGGTAACAGGCCCATTAGTCATTTCAGGATTAAGATATAACACATATGATTGTCTAAAGTGGATTGATTTGCACAGATAGAATTATTAATCCAAATCAATTCAACTTTATGTCCCGATCTAATACATCGTTACCTTTGACAATGTCCTAATGTTTCTACTCACGGAATCCAATTTCGATGGCCAAGACAAGGCATCTCTTATTATGGATGTAGACAACATAATAATCTTAGCATGAATAAAGTGCCCAATTTTATTCCATCGATTGCAGATCTTATGATTAGACTGTCACCTTTAGAATCATGTCTTTCGCATAATCTGTCCATCATATGCCTGATTCTTAAAGGTTTAGACTGACAATCTCAGACTTTTGTTTTCTTAACATACATTCAACAAATATAAACGTAAAAAGGACAACATTTAGTGTATAAACAATAAATAAATTCTTTATTGATAAAATGTCTTAAAAATCATATTACAACATTTTACACCTTAGGGCATATATGTCTAACAATCTTCCTCTTGCACTAAGTGAGTAAATATGACATATCATGCATCCCCATAGCTTCCACATGCCTCTTGAAAACCCTTGCAGTTAGTGTCATTGTGAATGGATCAGCTAAATTATCCTCAGATGCGATTTTGTATACAGCAACATGTCCGCCCTCAACGAAGTCCTTTATCATATGATACTTTCGATGAATATGCTTACTCTTCTTATGAAATCTTGGTTCCTGAGCATTAGCTATCGCTACAGTCTTATCACAATACAGCGATACTGCCTTATCCATGCCAAAAACTACCTCAAGATCCCTAAGGAACTTGCGGAGCCACACTACTTCTTTCGAAGCATCACTAGCTGCCGCATACTCAGCTTCCATTGTTGAATCCGAATTGCAATCTTGCTTGACACTTTTCCAAACAATGGCACCACTGCCTAGAGTAAACACAAAACCAAAAGTCGATCTTCTTGAATCTGGACTGGATTGGAAATCCAAATCAGTGTGTCTTAGATGTGTAAATCCTCACCCCAAATATACAAGTATATACCCTTGAGTCCTTCTTAGATACTTGAAAATATGCTTGACCGCAACTCAGTGGTTTGGTCTTGGATCCAACTAATACTGTCTTACTATCCCGACCGCATAACAAATGTCCGACCGTGTGCAAAGCATAGCATACACACGAGTGAAAGACCAAATAGTCCCTCAGCATATACAACCTCTACAACATAGCAGATATTTGTGCATAAGAATTGATGCGTAAAACTCTTAAGGATTGATGTGTACAACTCTTACTAGGATTCTTTAAGAATTTGTGAATATTTCTTTTTCGTACGATTCTTAAGGTTATCCTTGTATTGTTCTATAAGCCAATTATAGGCTAGTATTCTTCATATAAATACAAAGGCACAAGGCTCTCCAAGGTTGAGTGAGGCCCTTTTTCATCATTTAGAGCATTATTCCTATGTGCTGTATCTTTTCAAGTGTCTTGCTCCATCAGGGGAAATTGTCATTTCACGAAGTGTTACCTTCAATGAATTCAAATTTTCCTTTTCCTCAGACTCTTCCTTCAGCCATGTCAAATGGTCCAACTCCTCATATTATTTTCTAGTTGTTCTCTTTCATCTCATTTCAGCCGAAGCACCTCAAGGAACATCAGTCGATTCAGCTCTTCCTTTGCAAATCACTGCAGAACAACTCTCTTCGGACTCAGTAAGTAGTTCCTCATCATCTAAACCTCACACACCAAATCAATGAACTCATCCTCTCTCTAGTCCTATTGATAACCAACCAAGACCAAATGACCTTCCCTTGCCTTCCACTTTAAACAACCCTTTTAGTCTCCCACCTATTCTAGATACACCTCTTTCTCAATGTTCACCCTTACTAGCTTCTGCCTTACCACCAAAAGTTCCCAATCATCATATGGTCACTCGTGGGAAAGCTGGCATATTCAAACCAAATATCTATGCTTCCAAATAGGACCAAACCAACTCCGAGCCAATCACCATTGCACAAGCTCTCATCAATCCCTTTTGGATACAGGCAATGCAAGATGAAATTGTTGCTCTTACTCGGAACAAAACTTGGTCCTTAGTTCCACCAGCCTTACACATGAAATTACAGACCGTAAGTCGGTTTTCAGTTAAAATATAACCTGATGGGACCATTAAACATCATAAAGCATGTCTTGTGGAAAAAGGCTTTGATCAAACTCCTGGTATTGATTTTTCAGAGACATTCAGTCCTATGATTAAACCGGCGATTGTTCAAATTACTCTCACGTTGGCTATTTCTGGTGGTTGGGATGTTCAACAACTTGACATTAACTATGCTTTTCTCAATGGCCAACTCCATGAAATTGTTTATATGTAGCAACAGCTTGGTTTTGAAGATGCATCAAAGTCTAATTATGTTTACAATCTTCATAAAGCCTTTTTTGGGCTCGAACAATTTCCTTGAGCCTGGTTCGATCGTCTTCATGCAGCTTGTCACAAATGGAGTTTCATTAGCTCTCTAGCTAATTCCTCCATCTTCATCTAAAACCGTAGTGGAATATAGCTTCTATGCCTTGTCTATGTTAATGACATACTGGTAATTGGCAATAACAACAAGCGCATTGATTGCCTTGTTGAAAACTTGAATAAGCTATTTGCCTTAAAATGTCTCGGTCCCCTCCATGACTTCCTTAGGATTAAAGCTCATCGCTCTTCTCAAAGCCTGCATTTGTGTCAGTTCAAGTACATTTTAAACTTACTTCAGCGCTTTAAAATGTCTAGTTCAAAACCATTTCCTACTCCAGCTTCTACAAGTAAATCTCTCAGCCAATGTAATAGTGATCCCTTTGATAATCGGACACTTTATCGGAGCACGATTTGCACCTTGCAGTGTGTTACAATCATTCACCGTTGCGGACATCACATGGATTCAATCTCTACTTAAGAAGCTCGACATTGCTCTGCTTCATTGCTCAGTCATTTGGTATGGCAATAATGGTGTTGCCTCCTTGGTTGCAAATCATTTCTTTCATTCAAGGGGAATAAAAAAACATATAAAGCTAGATGCTTATTTCCCATGTGTTGATGGTAGAACAAATAGCGGACATTCTAATCAAACCTATTTCAGCACAACGCTTTCAATGGTTAAGAGACAAGCTCACCATGCGTGATAGGCAGTTTTGCTTGTAGGGGAGTGAAAGACCAAATAGTCTCTCCACAAACACAACCTCTACAACATAGTAGATACTTTTGGAGAAGGATTGATGTGTACAACTCATAATAAGAATATTTAAGAATTTGTAACTCTTCCTTTTTCACATAGTTCTTAATGCTATCCCTGTGTTGCTCTACAAGCCAATCACATGCTAGTATTCTTTATATAAATACAAAAGGCACAAGGCTCTCTAAGGTTGAGTGAGGCCCTTTTACATCATTCAGTGCATTATTCCTCTATTCAATATCTTTTTATATCTAGCCAAGCACTCCATTTCTCAAGTTCAATCAGTATTTAACACGTTGATGGCTTTAACAATACATCTTAAACCAACTTATATTGCAACCGCACAATGTAGTGGACCGCATATGATACAAATTATTATAAATCCATTGAGTAGAATTCACCCTTGCTGAGTTTTAGTATCTAATATGGCTTTGCTGAGTTTTTAACAATGTATGACTATAAGCAAAATGGATAATAACTTGCAACATGTTGACATACGCTACAATTTGAGAAACTAACAAGCCAAACTACTATATGAGAAACTAGTGTGGAACTTAATCATTCAATTCAGGAAATATATGTTAAAATTTCACTCAGTCGTCATGTTGTGGCACCTTCTTGAAGGTGGCCCATGCCATCTTGAGAATTAACAAAAATTGTGCTAGGAAAAAAAAAAAAAGATAACCACGAGACTCATGACTAACCCTTTGTTTGCCAAAAGTGGTTCATATCACTTTTTCAGTTATAAACAATGTAAAGCTCTCACGTGCTACCGTAACAATAAAAAAATCGTTGCAGTGTAAAACTCTCATAGCTTATAATAAAAATGGTTCTAACCAACAACTCCCACCACCTTTCTAAACAGCCTTTAAGTAATGTAGACATGCGGCACTTTTGAGCGAGGACTCAAGCATGAAAAATGTGTTGAACAAAAAGATGTGTCAATGGAACTAATTTAAATGTATGGAGTTAGAGGCTGAATAAAAGCTTGTCGGCAATCTCACATCAAAAATCATACGACAAACAGAGGTAAGTACGGAAAGAAATGTGATCAGGCAAAGAAAGAGGATAAGAACGCAACTTGTGATGAAATAACAAAAATATAGGCGTGCTGGTGTCTCTGTCTGTTTTCAGTGTGTATCCTCCGAGTACGGAACTTGAAGTGCCAAAGATCGCCTGAAAGGGTAGGCTAACAACAATTGAGCATGCTTGGCAAATCTTGTTCAGCCACTGGCTGTACTTTTGGATTAGAGGCTTATGGGTCTTAGCATATGTGTCTTTAGCAGTCTTAAAAGCCTTGTTGTGAATGGAGTAGTCATCATAAAAGTTTTCTTTAATGCACTGCAATGTATGAAAATCATTCAGAAAACTCATGTATAAACATACATATACATAAAACATGTATCCAGTATGTGACACATAATTAGCCACAAAAAGTAACACGTCTTAAAGGCTAATAGTCCTACATGGACTCATTTGTAATTAATTATAATATAATTGTTTATGGAACCGGCTATATCCAGTGCAGTTTGGGGTTTGACAGGTAAAGTTATGATTTATATTGATTGTATGGGTTTTTTTTTTTTTTTTTTAGCTTTTGTACGAATTAATGGATTTAAATCACAATGTAACTTTGGAACTTAACTAACGTTACAAGTCCACATAACATTACTTTGGTTTGATACGAATGCTGAACGAAATTTACTTTTCTTTATTTATAAAGCTCGTTCCTCCGTACGAAAAGAGTACTATAAACAAGATTGACAAACATAATAATTTAAATGCATTCTTTGTTTCCCCAAACTACAATAAAACTTGCCTTCTCTTAGTTGTTTTTTTTTTTGGGGGAAAATGGTAATAGTAACCAAACTAATTTTTTTTTGTCTCTTAAAAGAGACAATAACAATTGTATTTACGATGTTGAGGCTGAAGATACTAATATGATGGTTAATTTTTCTGCCGCAGATCATAATTATTGAGTTAGAAATCAAAGGAGTAGTCATATTGTCGGTAGTTATTATAGCAGTTACTTCTAGTGTAGTGAATAAAAGGCTTGTACACACCATCATTTTCGTTTGGCATGTTGTTGTACTTTGTTATTTGTGATGTTTGTTGGTGGCTTATTGTCGGTGATGTTTATGACATTTGAATTGTCGGGTTTTGATGTATAATCTATACTCTTACCTTTCCAACCTTTTTTACGACATGTTTGTTTATTGTAGCCGTCTCCCTTGCAATGGCTACATCGTCTTTTGCAATCTCTATTTACTTCTTCTCTGTTCTGTGGACGGTTTACTTGCCTTTTCTTGTGCATGACAATTGGGTCCTGCAAGATTTGAGGTTGCTCATTTTCTTACTTGTATTGTTATGATATGGTTGAGATCGATCTATACTTGTGAAAAGGCTCTCAAATTTGAAAGTCAATCTTGATAAAAGAAAAAAAGCTAAAACTTAATGTCGTTATTAACTTATTAATTGGGGGTTAACCAGTTATGGACAAATAAATATATGTGATCTCCTTTACCCTTTAAACGATATTCACCATCCAATCAAATCTAGAGGGCTCAAAAAAGTTGGAGCTGAGCGTCCATCCGGATAGACGGCAGCAGCTCCCTACATATGTGTGTGTGTATATATATATTAAATCGTTTCAATTCCCAGTGTAGCTGCATAGCAGCGCCTATAACCGGCTATGGGCTTGTCTTCGATAGTATCGCAACAAGATCTAAAGCGTTGTTCTTTCGGTTGTCCAATTGCCAACGTTGAAAAGTAAAATTTTGAATTAATTTCATTTTTAATCTCTAAATTATGTTTTCTTGGTCTCATTTTGATTCCTAAACATCAAATATTATAAATTGCATATTAAATTATGCTCATTATCTTATATTTAACTCTTCAGTTACAAAAATCATTAAGGCCCGTTTGTTTCGAAAACTCTTTGGATTCTTTAAACTCAAATTTGGATTTGAGTATTAAGAATAATTTAGATACATGTTTGTTTCCCTCAAAATCCGATTCTTTGAGTATCAAGAATCTAAGTTTTCAGAGTTTTGACTCTCCTAAACTTTTAATATTCAGATATCTCTGCTACAATAAAAACTAAAAATCTCTCTCCTATATTTGAGGAAAAAATCATAACTTCTTTATTTATTATCCAATTGAGATGATGCTTTTTTCATTGTGTTCCTAGTGAAGAGATGAACAAATTAAAATCTATATTACATATTTTTAAGATCATTAACATTCAGACTTTATTAGATTTGTTGATAAATCAAAAACTATTTTCACTACATCTTCAAACATAAATTTCAATTTTATTCCATCCTTAGATGAAAACTTAAATGCACATCCAAACATCAATTCAGATAATAATTCAAATTACTAACTTAAATCCTAATTCAAATCACACTAACTCAAATCAAATCACTAATTCGAATCCATTTACCAAACGGATCCTAAATGTTTAATGAAAGCAACTATGTGAACCTCATATTAGTAGTCAGTTAAAAATTTTTTAAAAAAATTGCGCCTTTTAGAGGAATTTACAAAAATTTAACCCTCACTCTCACATACTTCCTCTCGCAAAAAATTTATGTAGGGATAGCATAGTTTTGTTTTCTCTTTTTATTGGTCTTTTGAAGTTTAATTTATTTAGGCTAAAATCTGTTTAAGATGTTAACTAAGAATGCAAGTGCACAAGGCCAAACATAGGACAAGAAACATAATCCAGTATACAATTTATAACATTCTAATTTTTTAGGCCAAAATGGGATAAAAAAGTAGTTTGAGGACCAAAAGTAAAATCACCCAAAAAATTGTTTAGTATATTACGCCATTCAATGTTGTACCTCGGCACCACAACGCTGAAGAGGGTTGTACTTGAGAGTTCCAGTTTTAAGAACCCGCCGTTGCTTCCTTCCTTCAAGCTGTTAAACAGTTCTCTTCGTCCGTACGGGCATGGCTGCCGAGCAAAACTCTGCGTCGAAGAAGAGAGCAAAGAGGAAACGAATCCAACAACACGACGCTGAACTCGAACGACTCGACTCGCTCCCATGGAACTCGTCTCTCTCCGACGACGACCCCTTCTCTTTCGTCGTTGGCTCCAACGAGCTCGAAGGAGGTTCGGAACCCTTTTCACTCGATTCTAGGGCTTTAGGAAAATCCCTACAGTAGAAAAGATAGGAATTTTTTTATTTAACTGCTTAAGCTTATGCTTTCAATGGACAATTTTTGCTTTCTAGTGCTCGCTGAATGAAGGATCATGATTTTTGTAGAATATTTTATTTTATCTGTTTGGTTTCTGAGAAAGTTGACGTAGAGAAACAGAAGAGTAAAAGCTCGTTTCTTTTCGCATTTGGTTTGAGTTTTAGAAATGTTGGAAAGAAAAAAAAAACGATTAATTTCAGTTCAGGTTCTATCAGATTGAGGATAATCTAGTTATAATTATACAAATATGATAACCTGGGACTAATAGATTGTTAAATTATGATTTTTTTTCTTTTTTTTTTGGGTTTTTTGCAGGTTTTCTTTCGCTTGAAGAGATTGGTGAAGCTGAATATGGTTTGGAAATTCCTAAACCTGAAAGAGAAACTAAGAAGAAAAATTCTAAGCCAACTAAAGAATCGAAGAAACAAAAGGGTAGTGATGGTGATGTGGTTGAGGCTGAAGTTGAAGGAAAATTGATAGAAAGTGGTGATAATGTGGAGAGCGAAAAGAAAAGGAAGAGGAAGAAGAAGAAAAAGAAGGGAAAGAAAGTGCAGAAAGTTGAGGGTGTTGACGGCAATCGCGGTAATGGAGTTGAGAATGAAGTTGAAGAGAAAGAAGAGGACGAGAATGTGAAGGCTGAACAGGGGAATGAGAAGACTAAGAGCGAGAAGAAAGTGAAAGAGACTCGGGAAAATGAAGAATCCATGTCTGGTTAGTGTCTTCTGTTAATTTTTCAGGCTTTCTAAAGCTTTACTATTGCTTGTGTCTTCCTATGTTGGTGTCATAATTTTTCATTTACTTTATTTTGATGCAGTCTCGTTGCTTTGTTCAACAGCCTAGTAATTTCTAAAGTCGACTTTGAATTTGAACATGCCCTTAATGAATAATTAATTGATGAAATTCAGAGTTGGAGTCAAGTGTGGCTTGATATATAACTTTCTAACATTTCCTATATGTTAATATTAACCCACTATCGTTACTATAATTTGCTAATTTCTGATTGTTCTTAGTCTGTTTGAATTGTGAAAATGTCAAATCATAACTTGCTAATTTCTGATTGTTCTTAGTTTGTTTGAATTGTGAAAATGTCAAATCTGTGCATTATCGAAGGCCTGGGTCAGCTTGCTGCTAGCCTTTTTTTTCCCTGACATGGACCAGAGATTCAGTATCTATCTTTTCTTTTCTTCTTCTTCCTCTTCTTCGTTTGTGTGTGTGTGTGTGGTTTTTAATATGATTTAAAAATTTGAAAGTTCAGTTTTTAAACTATGTATAATTTATTGTACTTTATTCTCTTTCTTCTTTTTCCAGCTTCACCTGAAATCTTTCAACACATTCAGTTTTCTAACTTTTTTGTGAAAGCCTAAACATGGTTGCATGTTGTTGTAGTAAGTAACGGAATTGATGATGTTGAAGAACAACCTGTTGATGAAGATGAATATTATGCATGGAATGAGCTGAGGCTCCATCCTCTGATAATGAAATCCATATACAGGCTTGGGTTTAAGGAACCAACACCAATACAAAAAGCTTGTATTCCTGCTGCTGCTCATCAGGGAAAGGTTGGTATTGGCTCTTGTCCAAGTTTTGGTCAATGTGGGAACATTCAGATTATTGTAAGTCTGACATTTTTTTTTTTTGTTTTGGTATGGCAGGATGTTGTTGGTGCTGCAGAGACGGGGTCTGGGAAGACACTGGCTTTTGGTTTGCCCATTTTTCAGCGCCTCTTGGAGGAACAAGAAAAGGCCTCAAAGATGCTTGAAGAAAGGGGTGAGGAAGCTGAAAAGTTTGCTCCAAAAGGCTATTTACGGGCTCTCATTATTGCTCCTACAAGAGAACTTGCACTTCAGGTACTCTAGCTATTATCATTATTATTTTTTTTAAAAGAAAATGGTTTGACTGGATTTTCTATAAGATTAGATTGACGGCCTTTTTTGGATTTTAGTGAAATAGAGGACTTCTCTTTTATTTGAAGTCAAGAAATCTCCTACAGAGTACTCAGAAGAATTTTTTTAAAATTTTTTTCTAATTCCAAATGAATTAATACTTATAGTTTTGTGTTTAATGTTAAATATAGTTCCGACAACTTTGGAGACTGGTGATGGTAATGATATTGATCTGCATGATAAGACTTTTGGCTTATATCTGCAAATAAACTTGTAGGCAAAGACAGCACAGCTACAACTTTCATGTTACTTGCAAAATAAGACACAATGACCAAAAAATAATATTATAATGATGTTTAAGCTCAATTAACGTACTTTTGAGTCCTTGAAACTTATTGTGCTCGAGCAATTTTCTCTTTCAGAATCTCAGTCCTTGAATTAGCTAAGGTATCTCTTGTATATTTTGCTTTTCCTGAGTTATTTCATGTTTGGAAGTTACAATATTTTAAGGAAGTGTGCTTAAATTCTCTGAATATCTATTTTATAAGGTGGACCAACAGTTGGCTCATCTCTGGTCAAGTTGCTTTTGAGGATTAGGATTACTGGCACAAAAATATCTTATGTCTTCGTTTAGAGATCCTTGGATATGTGGATTGTAGCTTAGCTGTTAGATTTTGACTATACTTGTGTCTGTTTTTCCAGGTGACTGATCATCTCAAAGCAGTTGGCAAGGATACCAGTTTTAGAGTTGTTCCAATTGTTGGAGGGATGTCAACCGAAAAGCAGGCAAGACTTCTAAAGTCGAGGCCTGAGATTATTGTTGGAACTCCTGGTAGACTATGGGAACTTATGTCTGGAGGAGAAAAGCATCTTGTTGAGGTGAGTGCTCAAGTTTAATGATTGGCTCAACTCAGCTAATACCTTAGAAAGATTAAAATCTCCAAGAAAATAAATGCTTTTTTTTTTTTTCAAGATATTTCTGTAAAAATTTTCCTTATCTATCCTTGTATTCGCTGCAGATGCTTTCAGTTTCACATCCTCTCCATTTTTCTAGGTGGTTCTGGTATAACACTTGTTTGACTTCCATTATTTGCTTTGCAGCTACATTCATTGTCTTTCTTTGTTCTGGATGAGGCTGATCGTATGATAGAGAATGGGCATTTTCATGAATTGCAGTCAATAATTGATGTGCTTCCTCTTTCTAATGGTCCTACTGAAGGACATCTGCAAAATACACGAACTTGTGTTACAGTTTCAAGTGTCCAGAGAAAGAAAAGACAAACGTTTGTTTTTTCTGCTACGGTAGCACTCTCTGCTGATTTTCGGAAGAAGCTGAAGCGTGGTGCCCTGAAACCAAAGCAATCAATGTCCGATGGATTCAATTCCATAGAAACTCTCTCCGAACGAGCAGGGATGAGAGACAATTTTGCCATCATTGACTTGACAAATGCATCTCTTTTGGCCAATAAGCTTGAGGAATCATTCATGGAGTATGTGCATTTGTCTATTCTATTCTTTTAGTTTTATAAATCCCGAATTATTGTTTTGTAGACTGTTCAATACATTTTACTTTACCCTCAAAAAAAAAAAAAAAACCTTTTTACTCTAATATTGACTTCATATTTTTCTGTCTGCCCTTTTTTCTCTTAATTTTTTTTTCCTGTTAAAAAGGCATGCTTGTGTATTTGAGGTGTATCAATTTACTCAGGGAAAGTACTGAAATTCTTCTTTAACTCTTCTTACCTTGAATTGATAGTCTAGCACTAGATGCATCTGCAGTACACTGTTTTAAGCTGTGTGGGTCCTACCTTGTACAGTTGAAGTCATTAGTTTGCTTATGCTCATACATCGACCGCACTGAAGGCATGTACTTTTGCAATCTATAATGCGTTTTTTTCTCATATAAAAGAAAAATTCTTATTTTTGTCAAACGACATTGTATTTCTTGAACTCCAAACATTTTTTAATGGAGGGAATTTTTTAGTCCTTTGTATATTTATGAATTGTATTTCTATCTAGATTGACATGGCGCCTTCCTCTTTGACCAGAAGTTGCATATGTTTTTCATTTTGACTGTACCTCCATGTGGAATTGTGTGGTAGGCAAAAGTATTTTTTGCAACAAGACTTAAACTAATGCTTGGTATTCTTCTGGGCTGCATTGAGCCCCGAACACTGTGCCTCTATGCTTAATATTCAGTTTCTGTTTTACTTCCTTTTTGTAGTCCTCGTAAAGATATTGCACTTTTGATAGGTACTGATCATGATATAACTTTCTGATTGTGGAATAATGAATTCTTGCAATGAAGCATTGCTAATCAATTTTTATTGCAGGTGCAGGGAGGAAGATAAAGATGCGTATTTATATTATGTATTGAGTATGCATGGACAAGGCCGGACAATAGTCTTTTGTACATCAAAAGCAGCTCTTCGGCATCTATCTTCTGTCTTGCGCATTCTTGGTATCAATGTTTGGACACTTCATGCCGACATGCAGCAGCGAGCTCGATTAAAGGTGTTTTTTTTTTTTAAATCTTTTTAGCACCTTTTATGTTTATGCATTTGGCATCTAGGTGTGAGGATACATGAGGCTTCAGTAGATATTTATGAGTTCTTGCTTGACAACTCTGAACCTTATGACAGGGGTATTCTTTTGTTGAATTTATTTCCCTAGCTTTCTTGGCTTATTGCATAACTTGACAGATCATTCTCCCCTCTCCAACACCCCCAAGTATCCTGCCACTAACTTTCCGCATAAATGCAGGCAATCGATCGTTTTCGGGGAAATGAACATGGTATACTTATTGCAACTGATGTTGCAGCCAGAGGCATAGATATTCCTGGCGTGAGAACTGTTGTTCACTATCAGCTACCGCATTCAGCAGAAGTCAGTTTAAACCTGGAAGCTTATTTACCTTGTTTTGTTATGGTTCTTATGTGTTAATGCTGCAGCTGTGCACTAAAATTCTCTTTCCTCCCATTTGTATTAGGTTTATATTCATAGAAGTGGGAGAACTGCAAGAGCTTCTGCTGATGGGTGCAGCATCGCACTAATTGCACCCAAAGAAACGTCAAAGTTTGCTTCTTTGTGCAAGTCATTTTCTAGGGTAATTCTTAAATTTGCTTCTTTATGCAATAATATATATGGTTGGAAGGTGACATTGGAGCCATGGAATTACATTACCCTTATTATTATTATTTTTTTTTGGTGAAGGATTTATACCTCCTAGTTTGGTCTACTTCCTAGTTTGGTCTTAATATTTGACATATTTAACCTTCATGCAGGAAAAATTTCAGCGTTTTCCTTTGGATAGTTCCTACATTCCAGAGGTCATGAAACGTTTATCTCTTGCACGACAAATAGACAAGATTGCGCGGAAAGAGTCCAAGGTATATAACTTGGATTTGTATTAGGCTATCTGATGCTCTAATAATTTGTCCTATACCCTCGCTTTGGATCTTTATGGGCTAGTGGAATTCCTTCTATTATCGGGGAAAAAGAAAAATTATGTATGCACAGCTAAACTGGCTGTGTGATCCTGGTGCATGCCTTGTGTCCTGAAGTTGACTTTAATTTGGATTATGATTTTATTTAGCACATTCCAAAATTTGGTTTTTTATGGATCAGCTATGCCAACAGAAAAAGTCCGTTCTTACCCATTAGAAAAGCCACATAATTAATGTTATAAAGTTAGGTCTTGCTGACAAAAGTGTTTTTGTTTTTGTTTTGTTTTTTTTTTTTTTTTTAACCTTGTGGAAAATAAAATTAGGAACTTTCTAGTCTGCTTTTACTTTTCTTTCCTTTTAACTCTTTGCTTATAATATTGGTTACAGAGTTATTTTGTGGCACTACAGATTGATCTCTCTTTATTGAGTTTCCCTTTCTTGTCTGCGCATAAATTTTCCTTATCATTTGATAGAGTGGGCCTCACTTCTTTTTTGTTTTTTTCCCTCTTTCTCGTTTCATTATTTTTCAACTTATTGTGCTTCCCTTGTCATCTTCGTTTTTTAGGAAAAGGCAAAGAAAAGCTGGTTTGAGCGAAATGCAGAATTGGTTGACTTAGATATGGACACTGATGAGAGTGAAGATGAAAGAATGAACAATTATAAGCAAAAGAAAGCCACCTCTGCAAGTCTAAGGAAGTTGCAGCAGGTTCTCTTCTTTCTTGGTCGCTTATTGTAAAATACTCTTGTTTTTGTCCGTAACTGCTTCTGTATTGGCCATAAAATGTATCTCACTACGAGGTTATTAAAATTTTTAACAGGAGCTAAACGAACTGCTTTCACGTCCGCTACAACCAAAGTCCTTTTCACACCGTTATTTGGCAGGGGTAATTATCTGACGTTCTTTTGAACTCTGGCACCTATTATATACCATGTTCAGACGACTGTTGTTATTCTCGGCAAAAATATACAAGCAGACTAAAGCGATTATTTCTTCTCATTGTGAGTTATGAGAATGTGAACTATTGTTTGTGATACAAGTAACCAGGTGGCAACATGTCCTACCTTATTTCTTCACAAATCCAGGGTTCAAAACCAGGCACGAGAAGGAGAGAAAAGATAAAGTCTAATTTACCGTCCAGAACGATATTAGCCGCTTTCCATTGTTCTTCATTAATTGCAAAACTTTGACTCAAATTATTATTCTCAATGTGATGCTCATCTGTTTCCAGGCTGGTGTTTCACCTCTCTTGCAACATCAATTTCAAGAATTAGCCAAGCAAAAACTGGGTGATGTCCAGAGTTCAGGAGATAGCAAAAGAAGGAAATTGGTCGTTATAGGTCAGGATTGTGTGGAACCGCTGCAAGCGCTTCGGACTGCTGGTCAAGAGGTATTATCTATAGCACGTCTTCTATGGATTTTTATTATGATTTCTTTGTTATAAATTTATAAGATCATTTATAGGGTCAATCTTGATAAAAATGCTATCGCCTAGGTTCTCAGCTGTGCACACATACAGTTGCCAAAATATGGGGACTTAATGGGGCATGAATGCTCTCTGTCTTGATTTAAGTAAAAAAATATTCTTCATTTTAGTTAGAAAAACTATCTAATTGATTTAGCGTTATTGGTTCCAGCACATAATTTGTTTCTTATTAGGATAAGAAAATAAAAGAAATTGTTTGATAAACAGTTTGTCCTGCTTAAAAGGTTTATTGATGGTGTAGGGGATTCTGCCCTAAATCCAGATGCAGCTATTTTGTTTAGATCATTGTTTATGCCTTAAGTTTTTTTGCTTTTTGTTTTTCTAATTGAGAAGAAATTCCGCTACACACACCAAAAGGTTAAATAATCAGAGCCTAATTGATTATACTTTCACATGGTCCAATTTAATTGGAAGATTCCGTATGATTCTGAATATTCTTTTGAGTTTGTTGTGACATTACAAGCTGGCGTATTAGAAACCATGATATGGAAATGAACCTACTCGTTGGAGTGTTAACTAAAAGAACCTAAATAGTTGGAAGATTCGGTATGATTTCATCGTGGAGGCTAGTCCTAGGAAAGACGTGACTAGTTTGTTGTGAAATTACACGTTGGCATATCAGAAACTATATGTTATTAAGATCAACTTATCAAAGTGAACACTATTGAAATCAACTTAATTTATATGAATAATGTTAGGGGACATCAGTAGTGCTGAGCATCGCATACTATAAAAGGTAGGTTCCACAAAGGAGGCTCATAGATACAGCCCCGTTTAGTTGTGATACTTAACACCAGTGGTATCCTTAAACATTTTCTTTTCATATTTCTCCTTTTCATATTTCTCCTTTCCAAGCTCTAGGAATTCAGATTTTTCTCCCTCGTCTCACAGGTGCACATGGATGTCAAAGAGATAGCCCAGAAACGAAAAAATATGGAGAATCTGAGGAAAAAAAGAAAAGAAGAGAAGAAACGTATATCCCCTCTTTTCTTTTTCTTTTCTTTTTTTTTATTTTTTTTCTTATCCTGGTTCTTGTAGGGTGCCACATTTTTTATGTATTATTTCTTTCAGGTTTGCGAGATCAACGGAGAAAGCAGAGGAAAAAGCTAAAAGCGGGGCTATAAGAAATTTTTATTGGTTCAAAACATGAAAAAAAAGAACTATTAGAAGAAAATATGTCTGTTTAGTAGTGTTTTTAAAATAGTTGAATATGGTTTTGTTTTAAAGAATAAAAAAAATTTAAAAATTATGCTGAGAGTCTCCAAAAGCATGCAAAAAAGCCTTCAAAAATTCTTAAAAAAAATCAAATTTTAGTATGAATCCATTCGAAACCGTTGTGTGTATTTTGTAAGTTATAAATTTTGATACTCTTTATTATTCTCTTAGGCTATTTAGATTTTAATTGTTGGAACATTTTATTATTGAAAAGATAATTTAATTCAAACAAAGAAACTGTTTTTTTTTTTTTTTAAGGAAAAGAAGACGCCCTTTCTTTGTCGATGCTAACTGTTGGTATGGTCTGGGTGCTACTCCGCCGCTTAGTTAAAAATATTTATATTTGTGGCGCGCGTGTGAATAAACTTATTGTATTTTAATTAATTTGTGGAGAGTTAAAATCATATGGCAATCTTATTAACTCTATGGTGTAAATTTGCGTTAATAATAAAATAGTAGGTTTCAGTTTAAAAAATATATTATATATTAAATTAAAGTTTATTGATTTGTAAATAGTGGGGTTTTAAATATAGGATGAAAAGAGATACATTTAATCATTAGAAAGATATCACTGAGTGGTAAACGCCTTAAAATGATGTTTATTCTTCTTTGTAATAATAAACGGCGGACGTATATAGTATAGAAAGATTGTCGTATCCATGGGGAGGTGAAAATTTGTAACTTGAGAGATTGATAAAAATAAACGGTCAAAGAGGGAAGCACTTTTTGAAAGCAAAGAAATAAAATGAGATAAATATTTTTGTGGTTTTTATTTTATTCAATTCAAAATTTAAATCATAAAATTAAAATGGTGAAGCTTTGAGAATCCCTTGTATGTTTTGCAACTGATATTGAATTTTAACTCTAATTAATAATTATCTAAAGTATTTGATTTATTATATCTTATCTTATTAATTGCAAGCACTTTTTACTAATTATATAGGTCAACCTAAATCGACAATATAACAAGCCATAATGCAGTAAGGGTTTTCCTATAAAAACTAGCAAAATAATCATCTGTCACTAATGATTTGGTGCACTAATTATAAAAATTATAACCGCTGTCACTCAATTATAATTAACATAATTCTAAGATAGAAAAGATAATAACAAATCAAAATTAATATATTTTTATGGAATAAATTATTGCGTTAATTCCAGCAGCATCTCAACTTATTAATTGGTTTAAGAATACACTATGTCATCATCTGTCTACAATAAATCAAGAATTACCAAGCATTTACTGTGCCAGTCTATGTCTATAATGCAGCAGAAACTCAATTTAATAAATGAGCATGACTTTAGTATTATTAATATTAATTATGCAACACAATTAAATTACATAAAGAAAGCATGGCTGAATTTTATGTAAAAATTGACAGTATAACAATAGTAACAATAATTATTGAAAACATAAAGATATAATTTATTCCACAAAAATATAAGCGTTACCACACAGATATAGAGTTAAAACCTATATCAAAGTACTACGCATACAAGATCATCTCTCTGTCTTACCAGACTCCCTACACTAATTTAAGCATTATTTTATTATATGTATATATTTTTTTTACCTAAGAGATAAAAAAAAAAAGGAAAAGAAAAAAATATGAGAAGGGGAAAGGGAGGCCCGAAGGCCTTGGGGGCTCCATTTGCCTCAGTATTTATAGAGGCTTAAAAATCACAACTTGTCGTTTGTAATGATATTTTTTCCCTGTTGAGAGTTGACAATTTCGGATCATTTGATCCATTTTTCTCTTCTTTTTTCACGCTGAGATTCGTTCGTTGCGAATTTGAGTTTGTAATCCTGTGCTTCGCGGATCACGGCAGCACGAAACAGGCACAATCTGACCCGTTGAATACACGATCCAATGGCTAGCAGAGGTGTTCGAGAATGGGCCCAGGTGGGACCAGTGGACCGCAATTTCTGACCGTCAAATTGGTCTTCCTCATCTGATCTAATGGCTAGAAAAACGGATACATGTAGAGTCTACCGCACGAGATTCCAAGCTGTCTGAGATTCCCTGTGACGCGTCTGTAGCTTTGTCGGCGCGTGTAATGCACTTGCCAATCATAAAGTGACACGTGGACTGTACCTGAGATTCCACTGACGCACCAAATGACGCGTTGACACGCGTCTCTTCCTCGAACGATTGAGATTGATTTGGCAGATCATCCGATGGACAAAAACTTGCCACGTGTCCCTTCAGATGAATCCGAAATATTTTAAGGATTTTTTTATGCATTTGATGTCCGATTTTGTCCGTTTTGGTGTCGTTTTGCTCCGTTTTTCCTCCAGATTTTAAATCTAAAAATCACAAACACATTAATATTATTATTTTACAAACATAATATTTACAAAAATATTTATTTTATATTAAAACACATAAAAATAAATAAAAACTCCTAAAATTTCCAGTCTCTTACGGTTTGACACAGATATAATTTTTATGACTTGGAAATATTTTTAGAAATTACAAATAATATAATAGAACATATTTACAAACTTAAAACACACTATCAAACACTCTAAAACTCAAAATAAAATAACCGCATTACTTTTACGGCTTTGACTATTTATAGACTAGACACTTATTTAACAAACTGAAATGGCTCTAAAAATTACTAAAAATTCTATTAAACATAAAAACACACTAAAACATATTTTTAAACACATTTACACACTAAGACATGAAAATACTTATTAACACAAAATGCTATTAATTAGAGAATTTAATAAGAAATAAAAACGTAAATAAATGATTTAAGCCTTAGAAACTGTATACTTTTACAGTCTCATCACTGAGAATGAATGTTTGACTTGTGAAAGATATCCTTTGTGTGAGGGCTGCCTCATCGTAAATACATTCCAATATTTCAAGCGTAGAAGCCTTATTTTCTTTTTAACACTAAATGGCATTAACACCATATATTTCAAGCATGGAATTTCTCTCTCTCGTTTATTTTTTAAGCTTTGTCGTTCTATTTTTTTGTTCTTTTAATTATTCTTCTAATTAAATTTTAACATCTAAGTAAATAACATAATTATATTTATAAATTAGATTTACTAGTGAAGGGACAACCAATAAGATAAGAAAATGAAGACAACAAATTTGAACTCAAACGTAATAGTATCAATGGAAAAAATGGGCTAGAATTCGTGAGGTCCTTTTGGTAAATGGATTTGAATTAGTGATTTGATTTGAGCTAGTATGATTTGAATTAAGATTTGAGTTAGTGATTTGAATTGTTATTCGAATTGATATTTAGATATGCATTTAAGTTTTAATTTGAGTATGGAATAAAATTAGAATTTATGTTAGGAGAGGTAATAAAAATAGTTTTTGATTTATCAACAAATAGAATTAAATTCTTAGTGTTAATGATTTTAAAAAAATATGCAATATGGATCTTAGGAGTTGTTTGTTTGGAGTACTTTTGTACTCAGTGAACTCAAATTTAAATTCGACTATCAAGAATCCTTTGAATACTTGTTTGTTTCCCTAAAAATTCAAATCATTTGAGTATCAAGAATTCAAGTTTTTAGAGTTCTGACTCCTCTTAAACTTTTGATACTCGGATATATTTGCTACAGTAAAAACTAAAATTATCTCTCTTATATTTGAGGGGAAAAAATCATAACTTCTTCATTTAATATCCAATTGAGATGATTCTTTTTTCATTATGTTCATAGTGAAGAGAGGAATAAATTAAGATCAATATTGTATATTTTTTGAGATCATTAACATTAAGATTTTATTAAATTTATTAATAAATCAAAAACTATTTTCACTATCTTTCCAAACACATATTCTAATTTTATTTCATACTCAGATTAAAACTTATTGTATACACATCTAAACGTCAATTCGGATAACAATTCAAATCACTAACTCAAATCCTTATTCAAATCATACTAACTCAAATCAAATCACTAATTCGAATCTATTTACCAAACAGACCCTTAATTTATTCCTCTCTTCACTGAGAACACAATGAAAAAAGAATCATCTCAATTAGATAACAAATGAAGAAGTTATGATTTTTTTCTCAATTTGTGAGAGAATTTTAGTTTTTACTAAAGCAGAGATATTCGAGTATCAAAAGTTTAGGGAGTCAGAACTTTAAAAACTTGGATTCTTGATACTCCAAGGATTTGGATTACTTAAATTTAAATTTGAGTGTAAAAATTTAAAAAGTTATCAAAATAAACAGGCATGTGAAACATGCTCCAAAAACGTTGACTGTTGACTTTTTTTTTGGGTAAAAAAAACACTTTGCAGTTGTCATTTACACGATTACACTCCGAGAAATTAATGTGAGATTACACTTACGGTTGCTTTGTAACTCAGCTTCTTGTTTTGACTTTGGCTCTCTCTCCCTCTCTCTCTCTCTCTATATATATATATATATTACGTATACAGTCTGTATAAATACATGATATATTAATATTATATGGCAATGTGAATTAGGGTAGACAGATTCAAATTGTATTGATTTTTTTTTATTATTTGAGTTATGTAGTTTAAATTGAGTGTTTTGAATTGTCTTTTGAATTAACGTTTGGATATACATTTAAAGTGTTAATCTTAGAATAAAATAAAATTAGAATTATGTTTGGATAATAGTGAAAAAAGTTTTTAATCTATTAACAAATCTTACTAAAATCTTAACATTTATGATATTAAAAAATATACAATATGGATATTATTTTATTCTTCTCTTTATTAGAAACGCAATAAAATAATAATCGTCTTAATCATATATCATATGAAAAAAAAAAAATTTACAAATATAAGAGAGAAAATTAGATTTTTACTATAACGGGAGGGGGGAAGAACTCTTAAAGAAATTTGATGGATTTAAAGGATTTAGATTTTGGGGATGTGGAACACTTATGTGAATGATTAGAATTCTAAAGGTCAAAGAGTTTAGTTGTTTTCCCGAGTATCCGCTAGCAGATTCCCCAAACATTTATGAATTTCTAGCAAAATCATATCCAATAGCACATGAAACAACCCAACAATTTGAGTAATATCATGCTCTGGTCCAGTTGGAATTCGTTCTTTGACTTTGTGATACATTAAATATATGAATGACAAAGCATGACATATGACTATGTCATTGCTTATTTGCATAATTAAGATAATTAAGTATTGATTACAATCACTTTGCCGAATATTCAACAAAAAAATCACTTTGCATAATATAATATTGTTCCTTTTCACACTTTTTCTTTCTTTCTTTCTTTCTTTCTTTCTTTTTTTTTTTTTCTTGAGGATAGTTCCGTTTTACACCTTCACCTACTTGTTAAAAAAAAAAAAAATTCCCCCTCCATTTTCCCCAAATTAAAAAGTTTCAATAGGTTATCCATTATCCTATTATTAAGTTTTTTTGTTTTTTTGTTTTTTTGTTTTTATAATCGATATTGAACATAATATACTAATAAAGGGTAGGTTTCAACACATAAGATTCATATATAAAACCACCTTTTATTAGTTGTGTCTCTAAACACTTTTCTTAGATAAGGTGGTTTTGTAAAAAAGCTACAACATTTCATTTATTTGAGATGTATTATGCAGTTGAATTTTCAGAATGATATGAGTATTACAAATTTTCATTTAGACTTCGGTAAACCAGTTTTCATTGAAAAAAAGTTGATTCAAACACTAACATATAAAAGATTGACACTGTAATTATTTTTACTAAAATGTTATAACATATAAAAATTATATATAGTTATTGGTTCAAAACAATTAGTTTTAACGGCTGTACCAACGCCCTTTTAAAAGAAATTTCTATCCAAGCTTCACTTCTTTATGTCTTGACCTTGGGCTTTGTGAATACGTAGATGTTTTTTTTTTTTTTACAACTATCAGAGACTGCGATTTTTCAGTCAATCTTCCATATATATATATATATATATATATATAGAGAGAGAGAGAGAGAGAGAGAGAGTTTCACGGTCGTACAAAAAGAAAGAGTTTGATTTTTCCTTGTTTGGTTAACCGGCTGTTGTTTTGGAAGATAAATAAATGATCAGTGATTTTATTAGCAATCGATTGGGAAAAAAAAAAACAAATATTCAGAGAAGAAACAGTTGTTGCTGATTTTCCAAGGAAATACGTAACACAATAAGATTTATAATTTTGAAAAAATAAAAGGACAAAATACTAAGGGGATGACCTGAAGAAAAATACATCCACAAAAATTTAAATAAAAAAATACTGCCTAATAAAAATAGATGTATCTTGATTCTTAAATTTGTTATTGCTCTGGATATATTAGCAAATTAAAACTGAGCTATAGAGGGAAGAAAGAACAAAAATAAAAGTTGTCAACTTATATATTATTTTTATTTTTTGAAAAAAAAAACTTTTTAGATTTTATATGACAGTTGTTCTTTTCCTTCATCTATTTTTTTTTTTTTTGTTGAGGGATTTATTTGACAGTTTTTTTCTTAATTATTTCCAGGTATATATATATATATATATATTTACTGTTATGATTGAAAGCTTAACTGCCAAACAATCCATTTATCGTTCGTACCAAAGTAGTAATTCTGGTTGTTTTCTTTCCCAAAAGAAGTAGTAATGTTGATTTTTTTTTTCTTTTTTGGGTTATTTTGTTTCCTTTTTTTTTTTTTTTTTGGTTTGAATGGTTATCTTGTTTCTTTGAAGTTTGACCCCTAACTCACCGTCATAATGTACGGACGCAGAAGGTCGATTCGCTGTATCTCCTTTAATTATCAAATATTATTTTTTCAGTAAATATCTTTGCCAGATCATCACAGTCAATAAATAAAATGAAATCCACATAAACTATAAAACAATTCATTATGAATCTTATCTTTTTGGAATCTATTTTCATTCTTTTAAAACTTTTTTGGAATCATTTCATCAAGAGTTTATTATTGTTTAGTCTATTTTTTTAGGGAAATTATTGGCATTGAATATTCATTATACTGATAGATTAATATTTCAATAGAATAGATTTTGGCTATAAAATAATGTTGCTTATTTCCTTCGAATTTAAACTATGGCGTATAGATTAAGAAAAAATAATTTATACAGCATCGAAAAAAGAAAAGAATTATTATAAAAGAAGTGTAAATACATATTAAACTGTACCAAACAAATGAATTCAATAAAACAAGTCGTAATTGTACAATATAAATTAGTTAAATATTTCACCAAAAATATAGTATCTTAACTCGTGTCAGAAAGAAGATTTGTAATGTACTTTTTATTATATTCTTTTTCTTTATTTCTCTCATACTTTTTTTTTTTTTTGTTCAACACAGTTTTGGTTTAAAAGAGAGAGAATACTGTGTAAATCTTCCCTAGGGAATTTGTTTTGACGATTAATTTCGAGGCTAATTTTATTTTATAGCACTAAAAGAAATATTTAATTGGGATAATACTGGTTTCTATTATTTTCTTTTATGTTATAATCACATTAGATAAGTCTAATAACTTTAACAATTATCAAGACAAGAATAGAGCATTTTAAAGTATCTTTTTAATGATTACTTTTGATAGTTAACTAATGCGGCTGTGGTATTAAAATTAGTGCAATTTATATCTATAAAAATTAGTGTTATTTATACCTTTATTATTAGTAACACTAAAAAAAACCCTTTATGAAACAGGTTCTTCACCACAAAGTGAAATAATTCAATGAATAAAGGAGTAGACGAATTTAGATTTGACGACTCTTCTATGATTTGTGTAGTATAGTAGTATAGTGGTATAGTAGCAATGAGTAGGATACTAGATAAGATTTTTTGTCTTTTGAGTTTTGACGTTAAAAGATCACCACCGCATGAGTTGGGGTTGGGATTTTAGTGTTTGTCTCTTTTTCAAGCGAAAAACCCATGAAAAGAAAAAGCTTTTTTTTTTTAAATGCTCAGTAGATTTATCTACACTTTCACGTGATTAATAGGGACCATATAATTTTTTATGCCACAAATTATAAAAATTAAATATATATATATATATATATGCTACAAATTATAAAAGTTAAAAAATAAATATGTCACAAATTTGGATATGCCGCAAATTTGAACTCTTTCTCCCTTCTCTCACATTCTCTCTCTTCTCACTCTCTTTCTCCTGTTCTTTCTCGCTCCTCTTTTTTCTATCTCTCTCTCCCCTCCACTTCTTTCTCTTCTACCGTCACAATCACAAACTCAGTCAGCCATGGATCTTCACAAACAGTGGAGATGAAGCCGATCATGATGGAGACAACAGATATAGGCGATCTTGGCCATGGATCTTCACGATATCGGTTGTGGTTCTCGAGCATCACATGAGCGATGACAATCGATGGTGGAGATGAAGGTGATCGCGATAGAGAAGGCGAATTCAGGCGATCTTAGCCATTGATCTCGAGCAACGCAAGGGAGCAGCGACGAGGAAGGGGAAAAAGTGACCTCGGAGCTCACGTACAACGGAGGATGGGCGGAAAGAGACAATGACGGATCCGTATCTTCGTCAGGTCGTCACTGCAACTTCTAATCATTGGAGTTAGTTCCTTCTTCCTCTAGCTTCTTCGACTCGTACACCGACGACGAACAAGCATATCAAAACTCCGACGGACAGGCGTCGTGAAGAAAAGAAGACCGCCATGTGGAGGAGAGAGAGGAAGTGGTTCTTCTCTGTTTGATTGTTGTCGAAGTTCGTATGAGATTATTGTTTTTGCAATTGTTGTTGTTGGAGTTGTTCTTTTTTTTTTTTTTTTGGTTTGTTGTAGTGTGTTTGTTGTTGTGGTTGTTTGTTAGCTTTTTTTTTTTTCTCTATTTTTTTGGCTGCTAGCAACATCTCTGGTACCGGAGACAAGCTGATGCTGGAAAGGAAAGAAAAGAGAGAGAAAAAAAGAGGAATAAAATATTCTGAAGAGACATGCAAAATTGGTGGAACGTATCTGCAGTGACATGAAAAATGTTTTACAGGACACATAGTAAGGGACATAAGAAATCCTAAAGGATGTGAAAAATTTTTTAAAGGGACATTGTCTCAAAAGGACAAGAAAAATCTTGAAGGGATGTGAAAAATTTTCTGGAGGGACACCTAAAAACGTTCAGTCTGGAAAACATCTTATAGGGGCATTGGAAAATGTCCAGAGGAACATGCGACATATTTTGAAGGGACTTGAAAAATGCCTAGGACACGCGACATGTCCTAAAAAGACATTCATCAAGTTTTTAGCATAAAAACTTTTAATATTTTGCGGTATAAATAAAATTAAGTTTTAAAAAGTGCAATTTGTGTGAATCCCTTGTTATGAGATGTCTTAAGAAATTAAGGCCACATTTGATAACATTTTATTATTATTTCATTTTCTACATAGAAAAATAAATCTTCTCATGAATATTTTTTTTATTATGATTTTAAAACAAAAAACAAAAAATATGTTTGGTAACTATGATTTAGTAACATGTATTTTTTTGTTTAAGAAAAGGCAATCCGATGGGTGGGTTGGGTCATGCATCGCGATCTAAATGATAGGCCTAAACAAGTCCAAGGATCATGTTGACGAGCCAAGACTAGTGCTAGGATCACGTGGTCAAGAAAAGCTATGGTTATGTCGCGACCCCAATGCTTGTCCCAGACTGCCTTCAGCACTTCTCCAATCCCATAGCCCCAACCCCATCAATAAGCCATGTTTGTCGGCTCGACCTTAGCACAAGTCATGACTCAACACTACACAAGTCTAGGCTAGTTGGACCCATCCTACTCGTTTGCAGACCAACTCAACCCAATCATTGGCCACTACTAGTCAACTTGATCTCCAGTAGTAGCCTTGGTTTGTCTTGGCTCAATCCAATGGTAATCACCACCTATTGACATGGCCCGTGGTCGGTCTTAGGCTATGACCTCGATGCTAGCTCTAACTTTAGCCTAACAAAAGATATTGGCTTGTAGGTCCGATCCTGAAAATTTGCTTGGACTGTCAACCAACTTTGCATCAGTAACATCCCAACATCAACCCTTAATTGTCACTAATGTTGACTTTGGTCTGTTGGCCTGACCTCAAAGTCGACTCTAGCCCATTAACTTAATCCAAGCGTCGACCCTACCCCTCCCCCCTTTTGGTTTTACCTTTGCTTGTTGATGTCCTTAAATTGGTACCAAAATTAATCTACACTTGGCGTGACCTCATCTTGATTAGTGACTATAACCTTAAATTTTTGTTTTAAAAAATTGACAAAAAATTTTGTTTCTAGAATTCAAAAAAATATACTATATTTTTAATAAAATAATATTACCAAACTTGATTTCAGATTTTTTTTTTATTTTTTTCCTTAAAAAACTGGTTTTCAAAACGATAGAAAGAGAACAACGAGTGAGAAAAAGAAAAAAAAAAAAAAGCAATCTAAAACGAGGCTCACCACTGCCTCTAGGCATTTTGAGCTCACGACCTGTATATTTGTCCATGAACAAGTAGCGATGAGGTTGATATGGTGGTGGGAATACTTTTTGCGGCTTCAAGGCACAAGTGACGAAATTGAGACAGAAAGGGACAGAGTACTAATAGTTTACTTCTCTAACATCCTTGCTCTATTAAAGTCTCGTCTCTAGAAAGCGCGTCTTATTGTACTGGGGTATAGTCAGAAAAATTTTCACAAAAAAAATTAACTAAAACACATTATTATTATTTTAATAAAATTTAATTTGATATTTAAAATTCACAATTTATAAAATCATAAATTTATATAATATTGTGACCGAATTGTTGTTTATTTCATATTTCAAAGTTGAAATATAATAGATTATTTAAGAACCTTGGTTTAAACTAAAACTTTTGGTTCAAAACTAAAATTGTTATAGTATTTTATCTTAGAAAATTTAAATCAGTTGTAGTGTTTCTGGTTGAAACCAACAGTTTAAAATAAGATTCTGAAATACCCTGAAAATTCAAAAGATAAAATTCAATGGCATAGTTAAAACTTTTTTAAAAATTTTAATATAAATATTGTCAAGAATACGTTTCAGTGGAGGCAAAATAAGAAAAAAAAAGTGTAAAAAATTTTAATATTAGACTTAAGTTATAAAGCGTATACTGTATGGGTTTTTATTGGTGTTTGTATTTTCTTTTCTAAAATACATTGTATTTTCTTCTCTAAAATACATTCCTCCTTTTTTTTCTCTTATTAAAAGAATTTAATTCCAATGTTGTTCTTGAGGGGGGAAAAATTCTCGTGATACCAATGAACAAAATAGATAAGGTATTTACTATTTTACCATCTTTTTGATCGTACATTTATGATTTATTACTTATTTAAGCCAATTGATTCATCAAAATCATAAAGGAAAAATATAGTAACAAATTAAGACTTGTAAAAACTGCGAATATTCTCCAAAAAGAAAGAAAGTTGCACTCATGGAATGGATATTCATAAGGGAAGTATAGTGATTTACAAACAATACAGCGTTCCATTCAAAAAATATATATATACAATTATGTGTAGTCCACTGTTAATTTTATACATAACTCTAAAAGTGTTCTGATTAAAAATAGATGAATACCAATTTAAATTTCTTCAGCCCTAAAAAGGAATCCGAATTTCAAAAATATAAATAAGTAAATAAAACGGAATCCTAATAAAACGGATCGTATTTAACCATTCAAATAGCTACAAAAATAATAATAAATAAATAATACGATTCTTTTTTAGATATAAAGAAAAATGTAATTTTTAATGGCATATTTGAAATAAATGACCATGTGTTTTTCTAAATTTGGCAAAAGGTCCTTGCTCATTGATTATAAAGTTAAAATGACAAAAATAGTCTTTATTATTTTTAATCAGCTGTAGTACATCACTGATATACTATAGCACATCAGTGATAAACTCAAGTATATAAATGAAAAATTAGAGTACGTCTGTGACAGCCCACCCTTTTTGGACTAGTACTTAACTTTTTTAAGCATAATTTTTTAAACTTTAATCATACTTACTTAGTAAGAAAATATTGAAATTTTTTTTCTTAAACATAGTTAAAACTGTTACGACTTCCATTACAATTGAAATTGAGATATAACTCAACACTTGACTTTAAAATCATTTAAAGCGTTTCTTAAAACTTATTAAGAAACATTTATTTTCTTAAAAACTTCCTTAAAACATATTTTTAGAAATGGCAAAAATTTTTCCTTTCAGCAGCGGAAAACTACCGTAAGAATATACATACCCAACCTTCGCATTTGTCCACCGCAATACTGAGCTCTTCAACAATCTTATTGGTCTCCTGTAGAACTACTTACAGCATGAAGAAACTAATAATGAGCTTTCGCTTAGTAAATTCAAACATAATCTCACAAAACATTTAAAAGTTTCTTTCATAAAACTTATTGATAAACCTTTCTTGTTAACACTTTTCATAAAATGTTTTTCATAAACACTTACCGTAAAACATTTCTCAAAATGTTTTTTTCATAATATATCACATAAATATTTAATGACAAGGAATGCAAACAAAATCATAATGCACGATTCCATTTAAGCTCATTTATGGATATACATTTATGAGCTTTTTATGATCATTCTTAACTTACTTTAACCTTTTATCATTTTTCTTATCTTTCCTTATCTTGTGAACTTAAGTGTTCATACCAACATCATCAATCATGAGAACAAAAACATAATGCTTCCCTTATGGAAGACTTAAGACCATCGAACAATGAGGTTGTAACTTTAACATAACTTGTATACCTCACATTAAGAAGGCTGGCAAGACACTTACTTATTATCTTTGCTTTACCTTCTTGTTAATTTTCATGAGCATATTAAATGCTAAACATACTTTATGCTATAACTTAGCAAACACAGCAAATGCAAACGTATTGCAAAGCATGAACTTGAACTTTAAAACATGATGCATAACATATACAAATATTCTTTAAACATAATAATTGCAAATACATTGCAAGTCTTGACTTAATCTTTAAAACTTTATGCATAACAAATGCAGACATACTTTTAACATAATAGTTGCAAATATATAGCAAATCTTGACTTGAACTTTAAAACTTTATGTATAACATTTGCAAATATACTTCAAAATAATTTGCATAACAATTGCAAACACCTTTACAAACATATATAAAGCATTTGAAAATCATTTTCTTTATGCTATAGGTGAGGTTTGGTATTTTCCTGGATAATATTTAACGTTCCCATTTTATTTCCTTTTTTCCTCCTATTAGTTGGCTTTTGTGTCCAGTTTAAATGACACCTAACTATTAGCTAACCTTTCTTATTATCAATTTACTTGATTAATAATAGAACTTAAACATTAACAGTTCATACTTTTTTTATTTTACTTTGTATCCTATCGGTTTACTTTTACTTTACTTTATATCCTATCAGTTTACCTTTCTTTTATTTAACTTGAACATCCCTTAGTAAAATTCCCATCTCACTCTACAATTTCATTACTTTGCATAAGTACATCTCCCTAATTTGTGAGGCTCGGCTCCATTTTAGCTGTTTCATTATAAATGACGATTTTACCCTTAACAGGTTTTTCGTGAATCTCATGACTTTACTAAACTCCTTACTTAAATTTACCATTATATAACATATTATTATGGAAAAATTCCTACTAAGGGGTATTTTCCTAAATCGGGTGTTTCGGGTATGTTTTAGCCTTTTACGAAAAATGATCATTTTGCCCTTGATGGGTTTTAGAAAACTTTTAGAACTTGTTTTATCAAAGCTTACATTTCCTTACTTCTTTTGGCTTTATGAAAAACCAAACATCAATTTCTTTTTCGTAAAAATATATTTCATCAAAACTTGAAATATGAAAATCTTGGCAATTACCCCTTTAACGTTCTTCTCTTTTCTTTCCGTGGCCAAAATCTTAAGTCCTTTCAAACTTAATATCTATGGTTACTCACTGCCCATAGCAGTGCAGAAAACCAACATTTCTTAGTGAAAATTTTATTTCACACGTTTTACGGTTTTGGCCTGAAACATAAAATCTTGACTTTTTGCCCCTGGACCAAAGACGACCTTTTTATGCTAAAACATTTTTTTTTTTTGCAAGGATTTAAACTTACAAAAGCTCCTTGATAAAATTCAAAACATTTCATACTGTTTTTCTTTTTACAAAATTTTATGCCTAAGATCTCGTAAAATTCACAACTTGAAATTGGTATAGAATTTTCACAAACTGTCTATTTTTCCTAACCATTTCGATGAGACCTACAACTTTCATGTTTCGACTTTCCCCAAATTCATTCATCTTCATGACGTTCTTGAAAAGGCAGAACCAAAATCATTTTTCGGCTTGTTCTAATTGGAATTTGAGCTAGGTTTCTTCATGAAAATTGTCCAACTTGACGTTTTCAATAAATCTCAGTTTGATCCCAGAAAACAATTCGGCCTCTAAGGGCCTCAAATATTTAATTTTTTCAAAAATGCCCTTAAACACATTTTTTTGCACCTTAACATATCTTAGCTTGATTTCCTAAGGTTTAATCTCATTTAAACTTTTTCAATCATTTAATCAAGCACTTGTTACATAAACAAAACATGTGATAACATTTTCTTTTCATGTCATGGTTAAAATCATTTTGTTAAACACTTAAAGTGCTTAGTTTTGTGCTTATAACAAAGTTTGTCATACTTTGTCATTTTTGCCTAAAACCTTTGTTTTTTCAATCTTTCAATCTCATCATTATCAACATAACATAGAAGTTAAACATTCCATAGTGTTTTTCTTGCGTGTTGTAGTCCATAATATATATCAAACACTTAGTATGCGTAGCAAAAACTTAAACTTTAACATAGTTTCAAGGGATATAATTTTACCTAGTCATTTCCCAAGAATTCATCCTCACTTTTGGCACTTAAAAACTTCTCAAAATCCTTGACAACAATCCATAACATATCCCATAAAAATCATCTCAAAACTTGCACAAAAACCCTAGATCACATTTGGTAAGGTTTAGATTTTCTCCTTGGAACTTCCTTGAATTCCACCAAAGCCCTTGAGTTTGCTTCTAAGGATGATTAGAGAATAAAATCATCAAAAACTTTGAGAGAGAAGGGCTTGTGGAAAGGGGCTGACTTTTGTGGAAAAGTTCCAACTTATGGTGAAAAACTTGAAGAAAAAGAAAATATTTGTGTCAAAAAGACCCCTTGATATATGTAGACCACTTTGAGGACTTAAATGCAAAGAAAAATTGCCCAACAACACTTGTCAATTTAATCAAGGGAGATGTGGCACATTTTTCAACTTTGGAGTGTCCCTTTTTTCCCCAATTTTGATGACTATTTACTTAATCATCATTTAAACCCTTTTTTTTTGCTGAAAATTTGGCTTAAAAGTCATGATAGAAATCCAGCCACCTCTAGGGAAAATGTGGCAAAATTTCATGTTTTTGGGTGTCCTATGGTGTCTCCCATAATAACTGTTCTACACAGTCTAAATTTATATTGACAGTATTTTTTCTATACTATCCACATTCTTTTCTATACAATTTATAATGTCCCACAACCTCCCATACTTATTCATATACACCACATAGTATAATTCTTATATTGCTTAACTTTATACAGTCTAAATTTATATTGATAGTATTTTTTTATACTGTCGATATATTCTCTATACTGTTACAAGCTTACATAGCATTTCTTATTCATCTATGTCCTCCACATAATATGATTCATATAATGCTTAACTTTAAATAGTCCAATATCTATATTACATTACTTTTGCAGTCTAATTTTCAAACTACATAATTTTATCAATGTAATCCTTACACTATATTTTTCTCATACTGTGTGATTTTCATATTGTATATTTCTTATATTGTATTTTTGTCTAAACATTTGTTGCAACACATTCTGCGACAATTAATCTTTCTAACTTATTTCCATATAATTCCTTCTTTGTTTGTGACTACGATATGATTTTTAATCTTAAAAATCCCATTTTTTGCTTTTATGGAATTTGTCTTAAAAATCGAATTAACAATAATCCTCGTGACACTCTTTATGTTATTAAAATATTTAACAAAATTTCGAGCATAAATTTCAGCTCACAAAATTTTTGCTTTAATTACTTAACATAATCCTTATGATGCATTAGAAATGCTCGGCTGTCACAACATCAGTTTTAAAAATCTTAGTATATCAATGATAAACCTTAGTATATCAACTATAGCCATTAGTATATCAGTGATAAATACAAGTACATCAATGATAAACCCTGACAAAAGAAGACCAAACATTTGTGTTCTCTTTCTTCTTCTCACCACAACTAGTCTCCTTGTTGATCTAGCACCCAAGAATCCCATCGATGATCTCCTTCAGGCCATCGCTACAATAGCCATCTCTTGCTCATGAATCTAGGGCGTCATTGGAAGCCATTGATGGAGAGAAGTTAAGGGTGAAGAGTGACTCTGAAGGTCAAGCGTTGACAACCTCTGCATCTTCCTCCTTGTCACATACGTCAATTTTCGACAACCTTTGCATCGTCTTCTCTGGCATTAAAGGTAATCTCGACAACATAGGAGCTTCGATCGTGTCCTTTTGTGACGGTCTTGATCATCTAAAAAGAAGAGAGGGAGCAGAGCAAAGAGAAGAGGAGGATCCTTCATCCAGGTTAGGTCAGTAAAATATTATCTCCATGTTTGGCATAGTGGTGAGAACCACAAACTCAGTTATGAACAGTGTAAAGCTTTCATATGCTACAATAACCAAAAAAAAATTTGCTACCGTGTAAAAAGCTCTCACATGCTACATTAAAAGTGATTCTAACTAACGGTTCCCATCACCTTCCAAACTTTTCAATTCTGCTGCATATATTGTTCATTGATATAATTTTATATATAACTCTACCTTTGAAACTTTATAGGCCATTTAAAAACCTAGTTTTACAGTAATTCTAACTAATGAACAATGTAAATTCTCACATATTATATTAAATTGTTACAGTGTTTTAAATTTAAAATTTTAGTTATAACTGAAGTTGTAAATGACCTGTAAAACTGTTCTAATTAAAATAGATGAAAACTAATTTGAATTTTTCAGCCTTAAAACAGAATTAGAATTTCAAAAATAATAATAATAAAAAAAGGAATCCGACGGACAGCGGATCCATATTTAGCCTTCTCAAATAACTAAAATAAATAAATAAAACGATTCTTTATTTATATTTTATATCCGAAAGAGTACTGAAAAAAAAAAAAAAAAACCACGACAGTCAAACTCTCACCAATTTATTGTCAGAAAACCGAACGTACGAAACTCCCCATACAAAAAACGCCCGCCTTCTCTCTCGCTTTCCTCTCCTCCCTGTTTCTCTCTCTACAGTCATGACGACCGTCCTGAACTGCTCGGCGGTCCAACTGGCCCAACTCCTCGGCCCAAACACGACGGACGCCGAGGCGGCGGCGAACCTCATCTGCAACCAGTTCTCTGTTGTCTCCAACAAGTTCACTGACACCGGCTTCGCCGTCGACACCACCTACCTCCTCTTCTCCGCCTACCTCGTCTTCTCCATGCAGCTTGGCTTCGCCATGCTCTGCGCCGGCTCCGTCCGTGCCAAGAACACCATGAACATAATGCTCACCAACGTCCTCGACGCCGCCGCCGGCGGCCTATTCTACTACCTCTTCGGCTTCGCCTTCGCCTTCGGCTCCCCTTCCAACGCCTTCATCGGCAAACATTTCTTCGGCCTCAAGGATGTCCCCTCCGAAAACTTCGACTACTCTCTTTTCCTCTACCAGTGGGCCTTCGCCATCGCCGCCGCCGGGATCACCAGCGGATCGATCGCCGAACGGACTCAGTTCGTAGCCTATTTGATCTATTCCTCCTTCCTCACAGGCTTCGTTTACCCCGTCGTCTCTCACTGGTTCTGGTCCGTCGACGGCTGGGGCGGCGCTGGGAGAACCTCCGGCGACCTTCTGTTCGGCTCCGGGGTCATCGATTTCGCCGGATCTGGCGTTGTTCATATGGTCGGAGGCGTGGCTGGACTTTGGGGAGCCCTGATCGAAGGACCACGAATCGGAAGATTCGGCGGGCCTAACAACCGAACCGTCGCTCTTCGCGGCCATAGCGCCAGCCTCGTTGTGCTCGGGACCTTCATGCTATGGTTCGGATGGTACGGATTCAACCCTGGCTCGTTCACCAAAATCCTCAGCGCCTACAACTCCGGCGGGTACTACGGTCAGTGGAGCGCCGTCGGCCGGACCGCCGTGACCACAACCCTAGCCGGATGTACAGCCGCGTTGACGACTCTCTTCGGGAAAAGAATCATCTCCGGCCACTGGAACGTCACCGACGTCTGCAACGGCCTTCTCGGCGGCTTCGCCGCCATAACAGCCGGTTGCTCCGTCGTCGAGCCATGGGCGGCGATCATCTGCGGCTTCGTGGCCGCCATCGTGCTCATCTCGTGCAACAAGCTCGCCGAGATGGTGAAGTTCGACGACCCGCTCGAGGCGGCGCAGCTCCACGGCGGCTGCGGGGCGTGGGGGATCATATTCACGGCGTTGTTCGCGACGGAGAAGTACGTCAACGAGGTCTACCCCAAGGAGGGCGGAAGGCCCTATGGGCTTTTCATGGGCGGGGGAGGGAAGCTCCTGGCGGCCCACGTGATCCAGATCGTCGTGATAATCGGGTGGGTCAGCGTCACCATGGGCCCACTGTTTTACATTCTTCACAAGCTAAAACTCCTGAGAATCTCGCCGGAGGACGAGATGGCGGGCATGGACCTGACCCGACACGGAGGATTCGCTTATGTTTACCATGACGAGGACGACTCTCAAAAGCCCGGTTTTGCACTAAGGAAGATTGATACAGACAACAACACTTCTCCTTCCATTTAGGTTTTTTTAGTAACTATGATTTTCCACTAAAAAATTGCCCTTTGTAGTACTAATAGTGGTTATTTATGGCCATCTTCTGGATAATGTGGAAAATGTTGATAGAATTTTTGTGTAATTGGTTGTACGGTGGTGGTGACCGTGGACTAAGGAGGGAAGAAAGATTCTGTTTGCTTTTCTTTGCTTCGTAATTCGTCGTTAATGTATTATATTTGTGTTTTTTTAGTGTGATTTTGTTCTAGTTTTGTTTGATTCTAGGTAGAGATGGGGTAGGAGTGGTTCTCCGAGAGTGTGGGATGTTTTTTTTTTTTTTTTTTCAGTGAATGGATAATGCAACTTGAAATTTGGAGTCGACCGATGAAGTTTTGACAGCAGCGGGTGAATTGGAATTCTGTAATTTATGGAATTTGGCTGCTTCTTACTTCTACGGGGCCCAATGCTTTTGGAGGGATTTGGAGATTCCTGCGAAAATTCAACGGGGATATCTGGAAAAGTTTTTTTTTTTCCTTTTTCTTCTTTTTTTGTTTGAAAAGTTGCGTGTGACGGAATATTAAAGAAAAAGAAAGGAAAAAGAAAATATACAAAATCTTCTTTTTTTTTGGAAAGTTGTGTGTGACGGACTATTAAAGAAAGAGATAGGAAGAAGAAAATATATATTTTGTATAACCACGTTTCTTTAAATATAGAAAAGGATGGTAATTCGTTTTCGTAGCTCAATGAAATTAAAATCTTGCTGGGGAAAGAAAGAAGTCAAGTAGCAAGTAGCAAGTAGCAAGTAGCAAGTAGCAAGTAGCAAGGTGGGCACGTAAAGCATCAATGATGAACGGGAACTTTGGGGTTTCTTTGTGATGTTTGTGGCACGTAAGAGGGAAAATGATTGGATTGAACTTCCACTTTCTTATAGATTCATCATCGAAAAGCTAATTTTTGCTAGAAATTAAAACATGATGCTACTTTGTAATCTATATTTTTCCCTGAATGCATAAATCATGCATGGCTAGAATCCGTTTATTTGTCACATACAAAATGATCCGTGCATCAAATAGTTTCTTGGGGTACTCGTGTGTAGAGCTCCAAAACTTGGGTACAATACATTCCATTGGTCACATATACATACATATAAATGCTAATATATTTCATGAGGTCAGATCATAGGTGGTGTTTCATTCCGCATTTAGAAAAAAAAAAATGTTTTATTTTCGTCTTGAACTATATTACTTATATTATTTTACTTTTGACTTTTAAAATGCACAATTTAATCCTCTCAAACTATGTTATGTTAGTAAATAAAATTCTTTTTCATCCAACTCTGTTAGTTTTTGAATTTTTTTTTTTTTTTTTTTACAGATTATTAGAGTGCTTGGAAACCAAGTTAGAACTTGAATTTAAAACTTACACAGTATACCATATAGCTTACATTGTAGTATATTTTTACTTTACATGTAGCATGCAAACTTTACACTATAGGATGTAAGAGTTTTATACCAAAACAGTTAGAACTTTAAAGTTAGAACTTTGTTTCCAAACACTCTTTATTTTTATATGTCCCACCAAACTAAGCCATTTTTTTTAAATTTTTCCCTCTAACTTTTAAAATGTGTCACTATTATCCCCTCAAATTTTGTTTTGTTAACAAATAATCTCTTTCTATCTAATTTCATTTAGCTTAAAAAGTTAATTTGTTTTTCTTCCAACTTTACAAAACCTCTACGTTAAAGCAATCCATATACTTACAACTTACATGAATATTTTTTACAACATCCCTATCAAATACAAATAGAAAGAACAATTCAAGAGGAGAGAATTATTGATGATCAATACCACGTGTGGTTGCGCACGGTGGTCGGACTACCTTGTTCTGTTCTCCTCAACTTCATTGGTTAGCCCTGCAAGAAAAGGGAGTGCCTTGGAGGTCAAAGGGGGACACCAGTGTGGTGCCAGCCAATGGCTCTCCGTCACTCAAGTTAGATACTTGTTAGGTCAAGAGAGAGACTGAGAGTAAGTTAGAGAGAGTCCACTTACCTTGGTGGTGGAAGAAATGCCTCTATTTATAGCTCACCGCTTGGACCAGAGTGTAAAGCAAGTTCGACTCTCGACCTCGCGTGCTCCGTACGGTGGTATTAAGAGGGTTGGTTACAGGCATCACAATTCCTATGGCAGGGGGACTGGCCTCATCTAGGACTACATCGGCACCACGTGGGCCTATGTATGGCTTAATCACCGCCATGCCCTGGCTTATGATGGCGGGGCTCCAAGGGGACTCTGTTCCAACCAGATGGTGAGACATACAGGGATGCTAGGGCAAGTTTGCCAATCAGCTTGGTTGATGCATCCTAACTTATTGTTCCTAGGTGCTACGCAAGCACACCCCCAACATTAGCCCCTTAGTGGACATGGTCGGGTGATCGGCCAGGTCTACCACTGAATAAAGGGGTCCTTAATGTGCTGAGTGTGCTCGTGTCGAGGGCTCTTCAGGACCACCATCGTCGAAAGTGTTGGCTTGCTTAGAGCCTCATCCTATTTTCTTCCCTAACTGCTTGGCTCCTCTGACACGTGTCACCTTATGATTAGGGTTTTCCCGATAGATGTAATTATTACACCTCTTCATTCGCCATCTCAACAGCTGCCTATAAATAGGAGGGACGTCCCTACTGCGTGTACTTCGCTTTTGAATTTGAGTGTGTGTGAACTGCCAAGGAGACCTTGTTAAGGACTTGGGAAAAATCATTTCCTAACCACGACATTAGTATTTCTTGAAGAGGTAATTTTTGAATATAAGTGACCTATCTAACTCCTAGAACCGATTTTCCGACAACCTGCTCTCGACTACATCTAGTAGTTCTGAGTTTGCCAACTAGATGAGCTCAACAAGGTCTTTGTCTCCGACCGGGTAGCACAGCTGGAAAGAATACTCAACAGGGGCCAAGGAATTGTCCTCGATTAGGACTTTTTCAACCTGCTGGACGGTGTCCCCCAATCCTCCCTGTTGAAGAAAAACCCCTATGTTGGTGTAGCTGCCTTCAGCATGTTTAGGCTAACCACAGATTATGCCTGGCTGGCTGCTGCTGCCCTTCAAACTGGTGATGGGACATCCAATGTAACACCCTCCAAATTCTCATGTAACGAATGAGTAACGACGTAAAGTAATTTCTTTATTGATATATGATATAATGTTACTAACTATTTTATTCTAAGTGTTATGACAGGTGACGGTTACGTGAAATTAATGTGCTCAAAGTGTTCATGTTATTTATGTTGTATGTTTAATTATAATTTTGTAATAAATTAACATTTTGGTAAACTTTAGTGTATAAGGCATTTTGGTAGGCCGAACCTTCAAGTTCGGCAGGCCGGACCTCAAACCTTCGGCAGGCCGAATTGAGCAATCGGCAGGCCAAAGACTGCTGACGAGCAATCAGCAGAAATAACCCAAAATTTGTGAAAATGATGATTGGATATGATTGGAATGATTAGTTTTGATTGATTAGCATATTTTTGGCCTTTTTCTTTAATTTTGGTATTGGAAGGTTTGACTTTTTATGATGATTTGGATGAGTTGATGTAGTTTCCTATTTTAAAATTTTGAAATATGGTAAGAGAGACAATTTTTTTTTTTTTACTTTCCTTTTTCACTCCTCATCATACATGTGAATGACCCCCCATTATTTTCAGAAAATTATTTTTAATATCACAGAGAGAATGGACCATCTCCTTTCATTTTTCTCGTTTACGTGATTCTCACTCAGACACTCTCTCTCTTTTTCTCTCTATTCTTCTCTCACTTCTCTTCATGTTTCTCCTTCTCTCCTCTCCTTAATATTGCTGCAAATTATTGAAAGACGTATTGAAATTTCATTAGGGTTAATTCAAGGAGGCTTAAGAAGGAATTTTTTTAGGTAAGAGACTCTTCTCCACAATTCTGAAATTTTGAACACCCTATAATCCGACTGCTATATCTTTCTCTACAAAATTCCTTTTGCTCTGAATTTATTGGACTTTTCTATGCTGAGATATGAATTTTCTTTCCTTTGCCATTCACTGCTAATTAATGCTGATCAATAATGTTATATTTTCTCTATGTTCTGACCCCTATAACTTTGTCTACAAATCTTTGTTTGCTCTGAATTTTTAATATGATATTCATGTATATGCTATGTGATGTTGCTCCAAATTTCGTGCCATTTTGTGTTGTGTAGGTTGAGATATTAAATGTTCATGCTCTGCACCTCATAATGAATTGTTGTTGATTGATTATGTTGCACAAAAACGTGATTTTTGTTCAAGGGGCAAAAGCGCATTGATTTTTACGAAATTTGGCAAATATGTTCATGTATATGTTATGTTATGGACTGGAAGTTTGGTGATGATTTGATGAATATTTTATGTGTTATAGAATTTTCATTAAGACTAGGTCATGGGACTGTTTTATCAATGAATTGATGGACTGTTATTTTATGCAGTTGTTGTATGATTAAATGATTTTATATGGTGATGAGAATTTTTGTAGTATTATTCTTATATGTTAATAAGTTGCTATTAAAATTTTGGAGGCTAAGTAATTTTATTTTAATTGTTCGAAAATGTTTACCATTGTTTACTTACTGCTTCTCAAACCTGAAGTTAGTTTCACCACTTGAATTTCCAATGCATGTTTTGATATATCCTAATTTTATTTGAAGCCCAATTTTGATTATGTTATAGTTCTAGGTGTCTATTCTATGTAGGATTTTTGTGATATTATTTTAGGATGTGGGTAATTTATTTTATGAATATAAATATGGATTGCTCACTATTTTGTTATTGCTGGCAGATTTTGTGTGTATGATGTATGACTTGTTTTTAGATATTACATGGAATTCTTATTACCAATGAAAAATCATGAAAATATGTTTATGTATTAACTTTGTTCTTGCCAAGTGTGGTGCTCCAATTGTGTGTGAATGTTAAGATGTTGAGCTATGAATTCATAGAGGTCAGGAAGCATTTGTGTTGATAGTTTTGTTCTAATGTTTTAAGGGTTAATGAAACATATTATGAATTAATGTTTTCAAGAGATGAATGTATGTGGGTTGTATTATGATATTGGAATATGTTATGTGGTGTTAAATGATTTCATGATCTCATGAAAATAAATATTAATTTTATGTATCTTTAAATAAATGTATGGTATGAACACACTAAGGAACGAGCACATCGAGACTGCGGTGACGTCACCTACAATTCAATTAAGGTTAAGTAAGCTATACAAGTAAGTACATTCTCACCTACAACATGATGTGGTTGATGAAAAGTTTGAAATCTATCTTCATGATTCTTTTATAATGATTTCCACGATGACTATACATGATGTTTTATTATGAAAGTTTGATTTTTAAAGTTTATGCATGTTTCGATGATGATGTCTTTCAAAACATATAAGTATATTTATGTATATATATGTATCACCTAAATAAGTGTTGCATACCCATGTTTAAGTTAAGTTATGATGTCATGTTTGGTTTAGGATTAGCTACCTTTCTCCTCTCATGACGGCGCGCCTGCAATGATGATTATGATGCAACACTTGGACCATTAAGATAAAATGAATTAAGTTTCAATATAGTCAATGTAATGAAAGATATGTTCCTTATGAAATTGTGCTTAGTGCACTATTATGATGAAGATGATGATGTTCATAAAATATTTTAAGTAGTGAGATATAAATGTACTTACTAAGCGTATGCTTATTTAGTTTTATATCATGTTCCAGATAAGGGTAAGAAAGTTTTGGACTAGATGGAGGACAAAGATGGGCGTGTAAATCATGAACGATGGATTGCAAACGAAAGGACGCCAAGAAAGGGATTTTAAAAAAAGATATGAATTATATTTTATAATGCTTGAGTATGTTTAATAATTAAATTTTAAAGATTGGAACCATGACTCTTTAACTTTACAGTTTTATCACATATCTTCCACTTTTAAATGATTGAGTTTTTTTTTTTTTTTTTTTAAGAAACTGGTTTTTGACAGTCGGTTGGCCTGCCGACCATTACTGGTTGGAATGCCGATGTATGGACTGGCTTGTTGAATGCCCAGTATCGGTCTGCCAATCTTAATGATTTTTGGAAGCCCGTTTTACAGAGCCTCGGGCGGCCTGTCGAAGGTTGACCTTCAGTCTGCCGGGCAAGTTTGGCCTACCGAACTGTGTATGCGGATTTTAAAGATGCTTTAAAAAGTTAATTTAATTTACAATAGTATTGGCAAACTATTTAAAGGATGTTTATGATTAAGAACTTAAAAAAAATGTACGCATGGATCCTGGGTATGTTTTTCAAATAGAGTTTCAATCATAATGTTTATCTTAAACTTAAAAGTATTAAGGAATGAATGTAACGAAATCTGTGGCATCCGTAAGTGGAGTGTTACATCCAACCAAGGCAATACCAAGCAAGCTGAAATCTTCGATGAGCTTAGTGAGGAATTGGTGGGCTCAGCTAAGGAGAGGCAACCAGCTGAGGAAGTTGAGTGGACCGAGCAAAGCGTAGGGGAAGAGGAGGGCAAGCCTTCTCCGATTAGGACAAGGTTCGGGGGCACGTGGCATACTGGGTTCATCGATCATGGTAGGCTACCGCTATGAAGTTTATGTTGGCAATGACCCAAACTCCGCTTGGGGCTTAAGGCGAAAGTATCAGATCCCAAAGACATTACCTTATTCTTGCTTGGGCTAATAGACACTCCCACGATCCATTTGAAGGCTGCATCACCTTGTATGTCGAGTTCTTCTGAGCAGGTCTACAGTTGCCGATGCATCCGTTTCTGTGCTGTGAGTTGAATGATCTAAATGTGTGTCCGACTGTGCTCAACCTCAACTGCTACCATTCTTCAAATGCTGCATGGGTTCTCTAGATGCATTCCTACGCCTCTAGAGTCGAGCAAGATCCGATCCGAGCTGCCGATGAGGGCGCCATCTATGTCCAGTCCAAGGACTAATTTGTTGGTGCCTCCAACCTAGGCTGTCAATCACATATAAGTACCTCGAGGACGTGATCTCGCTCCTCTACCCGCAAAGGTTGCTTCAGATTGAAGGTCTTACCCGATGTACCCTATTTTCTCTTTTTTTTTTTGGTTCTGATTAGATTTTAACTTTGTTGTCACCCGTCTACAGACACGTCTTCTCACTGTATCTAGATAATGGTGTCCCTTCAGGACAAGAACAAGGGGAAGGTAATTGGGAAGTAGAAGAGGTCTAACGCTCCTACCCCTATGCTTCAACCAAGTTCCTAATAGGTTGGAAGCACTTTCGAGCATAGGGACCTTTCAGGACAAGTCCATTTGCCTCTACCCTAGTAGGCCAATCCGACTAGGGTCGAAGATTGACCCGACAGATCCATGCCCCTTTGTATTCGAGTGCGTCGAAAGCAATGTTCCTGACGAGACCTTTTTAAGCAAGGTTCTTTGCAAGCTTCATCGAGAGAATTTTGAGGCCGCCTTCAAGCACACGATCTAGATAAGTATACATTGAGCTTGAATTCCTGAGTTATTATTTCCCTTTTTTCTCCCTTTTTTCCTTACTAACATTATGCTCAACAAGCTTGTACGTCACTGAAAATTACCGACCTATAGGCTAAGCAGCAAGTTTTGCTGCAAAAAAAAAGGGCCACCTAAGCCACGTAGCGCCAGAATAAAGTTAAGGAAGGCCAAACTAAACTGGCAAAAGAGTTGGCCCATGTGAAGGTGGAGCTCGAAAAGGAAAAGGCAAATGTTGCTCGGGCCCTGAGAAGGTTGAGGGGGCCAGAGAGGCAACGAGGATCGCAAGGGCCAAGCATTATTGATACCTTCTAAAGGTATTTCCAAGCTTACTTATTAACTGTGGGACCAGGTGGTAGAGAGTTTCAAAGGCACCAAGGAGTTCTCGGACAACTACTTCATGGGCACGAGGGACCTTCGTGATGACATCATCGCCAAGCACCCAGAGGCCATGGACTTCGACTGGTCCCTCATCGGTGACTCTAAGGAAGAAGCTGAGGAGGAGAACAAAGAAGAGGGTGGGGAAGCGGTTGCCCGGGGCCAAGCTATGTAGGGCAACGATGGGGAGGAGCAGGAGAACCAGGCTATGGTGGACCTCGAATATGAGGAGATTGACAACAATGCACAGTCGAATAATTAAGATCCCTCGTCACTTGTAATTTTTTTGGGTTTAGGAGGTGCATGGTTATTGTATCTCCCCCTTATAGATTATAATAAATTCTTTTTTAAGCATTGAGTTGTTCAGACTAATGGTCTTATCATTTTATTTTTATTTACTTATTAGTATTTTTTCAATGCACGTTACCCTGAGCAGTTGGTCGCACTTAGAGTTTTGCCTTTTGGTGTATATGTATATATGCATTTCTTGTTGAGTTGCCATGCTTGAGGGATCAAATCATCTGTCCCCAGTAGCCCCCTTAGGCTTGGCAAAAAAGATTTTGTCCAAGTCTAGTTATAGTCAGGTTGTGCCCTTTAAATAGGCATTTCTCGAATTTTACATGCTGTCCTAACTAGCCTTTCGGTATTTACATCCTGGCAACATATGGTTAAGCATACTCAGTACAATATCATTTTCAAGTTACGAGCAATTTTCTCTTGTTTGGGTGCAATATCCATCCACCATTTAGTAGCCCCACAATTGAGCAAGCATAGGTAGCTCGCCATTTGGCAAAGGTGGATCAACTATTTTTTTTTAATCATGGCTAATGGTGAGCTTATGTGTCGACTTGCCCTTCCTATGTGTTTTAAGTTGGCCAATTGGTGTTAGCGCCGAGCAAATTAAGTCTTTCTCAAAAGTTGTCTTTTTCATTTACTTGTATTTTTATAATTGTTTAAGAGTTTTACAAAAGTTGTACAAGTATGTCGGGACCAAAGATCAAAAAAGGAGTTCCAATTCCCAGATTAACAATAAAAGCACTTCAAGTGCTTAGTGTTCCATGGATGAGCAAGTATGTTTCCTTCATTGTCAGCTATCTTATGCATCCCTGGTCAGACGATGCTGACCACCCTATATGATCCATCCCACTTCGGCCTAAAAGATCCAAGGTCTGGCTAAGGGACTAGGACTTTCTTCAAAACTAAGTCTCCAACCTTGAAGATTCTTCTCTGAACTCACTTCTTGTAATAACAAGCCATGAACTGGTTTCAAGCTGCCATTCAAACATAGGCCATGTTTTTCTTTTCGTTGACTAGGTCAAGACTTGCCATCATCAGCTCGACGTTCTTTTGCTCGCTATAGTGTTCCAACTGATAGCTCAGCAACCCAAACTCCACTAGGATAACTACTTCAACACCATAGACAAGGAAGAAAAGTATTTATTCAGTTGTTATTCTATAGGCGTTCAGTAGGCCTAGAGAACTTTTGGCAACTCATCAATCCAAGTACCCTTAAGACACTCCAATTTCTTTTTTAGGTTGTCCTTGATGGTTTTATTGATGGCTTCAACTTGTCTGTTGCTTTAGGACTACCTAAGTGATGAGTAGAGCTTTTTGATGTTGAGTTGATCACATATGCTCCTCAGATCGGCGGCCTTGAATTGCTTGGTATTGTCAATCACGATGGTGTGAGGGATACTATACCGGCAAATTATATTCTTTCAGATGAAGTTGGTGCATTTAGCCTCTGTAATCTCCATGTAGGGTTATACCTTTATCCACTTTGTTAGATAATCTATGGTGACAATACAATACTTGAATTATGATCGGGCTTTAAGAAAAGGTCCTATAGGGTTGATGGCCCATTTGGTAAAGGCCAAAAGCATATAACGGAAGTGAATGGCTCAGGGTGGTTGCTAAGTACTCAGACATATTGCTGGTATTTGAGGCACTTTCATGCGTGCTCTTTATAGTCTTGGTTCATGGTTGATGGTTGGCCAATAATATGCTTGGTGAAGGCATTTGAGGGACAAAAATTGCCCATCGGCGTGTTGCTGCACATGTCACTATGGATTTCTTCCATAAGATACTTTGCTTCCGTTGGCCTCATACATCTTTAGTATGGTGCTTAGTGACCCCGTTAATAAAATTTTCCCCTCATCATTGTGTACCAAGTAGAGTTGTTGCGAATCCACCGGGCCTCTTCTTAGTCCCTAGACAGTTCAGTTATCGCTAGGTACTAGATGATCGGGTCCATCCATGAATTAGTTTGGGCGGCGACTGTGGTTCTCAACTTGGGCATTGAAATGGTCAGCTTGAATTTAGTGGTGGAGTAAATGACCCAATTTATAACTCACCACTTGGCCCAGGTATGAAGCGGGTTTGACCGTTGACCCGAGTGCTTAGTACGATGATGTTAAAAGGATGGTGACAGGCATCACAATTCCTATGGTAAGGGGACTGGCCTCATCCAGGACTACGGCGACTATACATGGGCATGTGAACAGCTTGGTTGCCACCACGCCTGGGTAGGGCACGCTCGATGCCAAGTAGGGAACATCTAGAATTTTTGGTACACTCGACGTAAAGTTCTTCTCGTAACTTGGTCGGTGATGACAGAGCTTTAAGGGGACCTTATTCCGACCAATGGCGAGATGTATAGGGATATTAGGGCAACTTTGCCAACCAACTTGGTCAATGTGTTTTACCTAATGTTCGTAGGTGCTACTCAAGCACACCCCTAACAAGAATTAAAAACAAAAACCTCTTAAAATAATGTGTTACTTTTTAAAAAACTTTAAGAGCTTTATTTTTTAAGGAATTTTGTAGTTTTTTTTTCCTTTAACTTCTTTTATTTGGGGTCTGAATGGCCTATTAGAAAAAATGCTACTTTTTTCTTGAATTTTTTTTTGCAAAAAGTTTGAGAGGACATAGTAGTGCATTTTGAAAGTTGAGGGTAAAATAATATAACTAACATAGTTTAAGAGAAAAATCTAATAAAAGTTTGCAAAAAAAGTTTTAAAACTAACGTAGTTGGATGAAAAAGGGATACTTGCTAATAGAACAAAGTTTGAGGGGACAAAAGGCCTGTTTGAGATAGATTGTGTCTTTGCTTTTAAGCAGTAGAAAAAGAGAAACATAACTTATAGCTTTTTAATTAGTATTTAAATAATGCATAGAAAAGTGCTTTTTGATTTCAGAAGAACTTGTTTTTTGATTTCAGAAGAACTTTTGAACTTGTTTGATTAAATAAATTAAAGCCTTTATTGATATAAAAAGTAGTGTAATTCAAAAATATAGATGAAATTCTTAATGCGTTATTCTTAAATATAAGGTCAAAAGTGTAAACAAAAAAGCTTTACATAAATGCTTTTTTCATAAACACCTTTGGTTGACTTCTCGAATAAGTGTTTGTAAAAGCCATAAGCATTTTTTCATGGGTAATCTAAATGGTTTTCGTAAATAGTTTTTGGATAAAATAAGCTAAAAGCAACTTAAAATAAGTCATTCCAAATGAGCTTTAATCAATACATTTTAAACATTAATGACATAGTTCAAGAAACAAATATAAAAATAATCCAACAAGAAACAAAAAGAAAAAGAGAGACATATTTCATAAGCACTTATATTGCTTATTGAAAACTTTACATTAAAAGAGCAAAATTTGCAATATCTAGGTTTTAAAAACATTAAAGTCAAGGACAATTTTTCAACTATTGTGTATACGATGCCATTCCCGTTCTGCCTTATTTTGTTAATTAGATTATATCACAAAATTGGTGGATCTAATTATTTAATTTATTTCAATAATATATTAATTGACCCATACAATAAAATTATTATATAATAAAAGGGGGAGAAGGATGAAAATAACAGATTTTTAGAACTTTTTAAAATAAGTAATAGGTTTTAAAAATATTTATGGTAAATAGAAGATTTACTGTGTAAATAACTTATTTATGGTATAAGTAAGAATTATTTACATTGTGAAAAATGGTGAATAAATTATTTGTAACTTAAATCTATTGACTACGTAAATAAAATTTATTTACACTTTAAATAAGAATTATTTTAGTAGTAGTAACTTATTTACTGTATAAATAAAAATTATCTACATTGTAAACAATGGGATAAATAAATTATTTGCACTAAAAATTTAGTATTTACTATAAATAATTTTAATATTTGCTATTTACTACTATTAGTTTTAAAAAAGTGTAATTTACTGCAATTTTTGAATACAAGTGAAAAAAAGATAAGCAATATTCTACTGTGTAGCTAATTTATGTATTGTCACCCATAATGAATTCAACTTTTTAATTATCTTATGAATTGATATTTTTGTCGTGGGTGAGTTACAAAACCTTCTATGATGTTACTCACAATTCTTCCTCATCCTTTGAAAAAGGTACGTATTAGTTGCCCGTAGAACTTTCCAAATAATATGATAAACATTTTCCATTGGTCCTTTTCTTAGGGGTATTCTCATTAAGAGTATAGATTTTCAAACCATTAGATTTAATCAAACTTCATATTTTTCCTGTAGATTTAAAGGCTTACAAAAGATACCTACTAATGTGTGTTATTTTTAGTACCTACTAAAAAATCTCATTAAAAATCTACAATAGTATGTTCTCATGGTGCATGATCGGAGTACACACCACCGATTATGATTGATTTGAGGGCATGTTGGTTAAGTTGCTCTAACGTGTACAACGACAAGGTGATTAATGTTGAACGTGTTTGAAGACGTAGTTATAGCATATGAAATTTTTACATTATATTATATTTTTGTTTTATAATATAATATGTAAAAGTTTTATACTGTGATAACAAAGCTAATAAATTCAAATTAAATTGTCAAATACACTTATTATGATAGAGGTACATGGAGATGCATTGGGTCTGGGCCAATTTAAAAAGAGCAGTTGAAAAACTTTCGTAATTCCTTTATTTATTTATTTATTTCACGGTTGAAAAACTTTGGCAATTCTTTTTTTTTTTTTTTTTTTTTGAAGTTTGCTTCTTCATTGGCTCGCATAAAAGGACTTCAACTTTGGCTAGAGCAAATAAGGTATCAATGACCACATCAGAGAAATTCAAAACTTCATTTATAGAAAGGGAACAAACAAGAGAGAACCCAATAAAACTAGTTTTGAATCTCAAAAAAATTTCACAAAACTATAAACTAGAAACTAATAATAATAATAATAAAGCCATGGCTACTCATTAAGAAAGAAACGCTATTAAGTTATTAATGTTAAGTCATTTTGTAAAGGGTCATCACACAGTTATCGTCTCATTATAATCATGCAACATGCGTTTAAAGTGTTAGTTAAAACTAATTGATTTTAACTAACGTCAATGTAAAACTCTCAATAGTTACAATAAAAATCAAAAAATTATTACAGATAAAACTTTCACATGCTACAGTCCTTAAACTTAAAATTTTAATTCTAATTAACTTGCCAACCCGTCCAGCAATCTCCATCATCCCATCTCAAATTAATGGTTCAAAATCAAGCACTGTTAATAGTATATTAGTACGTATGTCATGGTCAGTACCGTAGATTTAGACCTTCAAAAATGCTAATAATAACATTAGCTTTGCACGTGGTATATTTACACAGCAGACGTGGCGACCGCTTATTATTATGTGATCTCAAATCTCAATCATTAGGTACCATAATCTAGTATAGTTTTTGTGCACCAATATTGGAACGTGCATGGCTTTTTCATCTTTATACAATTTACACTAACGACTATAAACCCTAACGACTACAATCATTCCTTCTTCTTTTTTTAACTCTATTTATAGGGTGTTTGACTAGTGATGGGAACCATTTTTATAGTAGCATATAGGCTTTATACTGTAGCAATTTTTTTTTCTTTTTACTGTAGCATGTAAGAGCTTTATACTGTTCATAACTGAGTTTATGGTTCACACCACCCTTAACTAAATACCCTCTTAATTCCGCACATGCAAGTTGATATATATATATATATGTGTGTGTGTGTGTGTGTGTGTGTACGAGACTGCTTCTTCATTGCTTCGTACATTAAAGAAAAAAATAAATAAAAGCAAAACACACGCGGATATACATATAGGGTGCGGTTTTAATGGTTATTAGCGTGTTTAAGAGAGTAGTTTAAACCATCAATTTGAGTTTGAGAACTATAGCATATAAGAGTTTTTATACTGTAGTATGTAAAAGTTTTACAATATTCACAGTTCAAGCTCAATCACTCTTCTAAACACTCTATACGTTCTTTATAGGTACTATTATTATTGGCCATTTGATGTAGATTTAACAATTATAACGAAACAAATAGTTGATAAAAAACTATGATAATTAATAAAGTTAAATTCTTATTCGTCACATCATCAACCATTATTAAATATCTTTATTAAAAATGTAACTATTGAAAACGAGTCCATATACACACGTTAATAAATTAAAGATTTCTTCAATAGGTAACGGTTCATACTACTTTGTTATAATGCTCTTCTATAAAATTTAAATTGCTACAATATTGTAGGCTTCAAATATTGGTTCTAACTATGTTCTCAAACGAGCTCATAATCTATCGACGTAAAAAAGCTGAGTTTGATTAAATTTAGTGGTTTAAAAATGTGTACACAACTGGTAAGTATTCCATCGGAAAAGACCCTAATCACTTAGAATGGATAAAAATTTGTACGCAAAAATATTCCACAGACTTATTTAGTAATTTTTCTTGTGGATATGCACGGCATGGTTGTTTTCTAGTTACGACACCTTAAGGCAAGTGGGCATGTGTACATCATAAGAAGCAAGTAGGAAAAGATTAAAAGTACCTTTTATGTGATCAATATTCATAAATCATTGTCTCTTTTTACTTTTAGAAATATATTGGTGAAGCCTCTTGGAAATTTCACAATCAATTAAATAGTAGAGGTATTACACCTTGCCTTTGAAGTTTGAATATCGTTTTTTGACGCTGACTTATTAACTTTTGTATAAATTCCATTCCGAAACTCTTAAGAATGATATATATATATATATATATATATGCTAACACAATTAACTACTCCTTTTACCATGTCTAAAAATAAAACTAAACCAATAAAAAAGCTCTATTAAACAAATTAAGAAACCTAATCATAAACTTGGAGAATTCTCTGCTGGAAAAAAGAGGAAAAAACCTATTGATAGACACAATTAGTTTTTTTAAACTATCATATTATATCCTGCTGAGGATTTCTACAAAATTTCCAATATTTTTAACATATTTGTTTAATGTTACACGTGACAATCACAAAGAAATAAGCCAAATCTAATGTATTATGGAAATCATATTTTATTTTATATAACCAAAAAAAAAGCCCATATTGAAGCTACCTATAATAGTGCATTTTCAACAAAAAAAAGATTAATATGTTATACAAAGACCATTGTTGTGTTGAACCCACACATTAATAAAAATTGAGAAACACAACATGAGGTTCGCATAGTGGCCTTTTTTTCTTTTTCTTTTTTTTTTAAAAAAAAAACTAGTTAAGGACCCTCAGAAGCATTTTTAATGATGAATACTCAACAAATCGGAGCAATATAGGCAGCTTAAAAAATTACACATCAATAGAAGTGAATCACATAGCGTGAGATTCACATATAATTCTCAACTTTCATTTAAAAAAAAAAAATCTCTATAAGGCTCCACTTTTTTTTTTTTTTTTTTAGTTAAGGACCCTTCGAAGCAGTTTTGCAAGAGAGAGTTCCAATGTGAACGAGCCGACTTAACTTGGAAGGAAAGCCGGCGGAGTTGTTGAGTATGGGTCGACATCTTTTATGGTCGAAGACTTTGAAGAACCCTTTTGTTGACTTCTAATTTATCCATACAACTTTAAAAATTTTAATAAAAATTAGTTTTTTTTAATTGATTAAAATAATAAAAGATTTAACATGATATTTATAACTATTAATTAAAATTACAAACACTAAAAAATTTTATACTACAACAATTTTGAGCTTACAAATTGGTTAAAACTAACCGGTGTTAAAGCCAATAACTTTCTTTTTTCTTTTTTTTTTTTTTATCTCAATCTGTTCGGCAAAAGCAAAGGCTGCTGACACATATTTACTTTATTTCTTTTAAGTCACATCATGTCAACGTCCAGTGTTCACGAATATGAAAGCAATCGACCAGGCAAGAACTTTCAACTTTCAAGGTCAGAGTCCGTTTGGTAGAAGGATTCTGATGCGTTTGGTAGACGTATTTCAAGAACTTTCAACTTTAAAAATTGAACAATTCTTCGTTTCATGTTTTTTTAAATAATATATTTATAAGGAATGTAAAGTAGAATATTTCTGTCGCCTTAAAAATAGCCGTTAAACATTGAATCAAGAGCCCCTATTTTAAAATATTTTATTTTTTTATTTTTATTTTTTACTCTTGGACTTGAGTTAGGACCTCACACTTTAATATGGAGTTAGGAGCGAGTCTATTAATAGGACATTAGTGCAACGATAATCCATGTTTTAAGTTGAAAATAATCAAAATATATATCTAACTAATTTGCTCACGAGTAGCGACACCATACACTGTATAACACAATAGTAATTTGTCCTGCACATGCCCCCACTAAACTTTAAAAATTTTAATTTTCTACTCTAATACATGTAAACAAATTTTATTATACCATTGTTTTATAAGAAAAATTATAATTGTATCCTCACTCAAAATTTAAAATATATCATTGTGCCCTTATTCAATAATCAAAACATATAGGCTTATATGCAATCAAATCTCTTACTGCTCTTTAATATAGTGCCCCCACTGACAAAAGAGTCCGGCTCTGCTATCTTATTTTATCTCCATGATAAATACCTCTTTTTTATATCAGAGCTTTCTAAGATAAGGAATCTTCAGGCATAGAACGAAATAGTTTAAAATAAGTTGTTTTTAACTTATTCAGGCAAAAAGTTGTTTTTGGACATGTTTTGATGGACAAGCTGTTTAGACTTTTAGTTTTTATAAACCTTTTTTTAACAAGTCACCTCCTCGGTCCTTATGAAAAAGTTTTTGTATTGAGCTCTTTACACAAATGCCACAAAAATAAAAATTGGATTGATTCATACCACTAAAAGCAATTATTGCAGAAAATATAATGCCAACTCATGATAGTATATTTTATAGTACCAAATATACTCTCAATCCAACAACAAAAAATACATCACTAACCACAAAAAAAAAAAAAACATTTCACAAATTAAAAAACAGAAAAAACATCATTGCTATCAAAATGGTGTCGACCAGGGGCCTAGTTTCTGCTGGCCTATATTCGGACCATCACCATGTCAATGGGCTTTCGACGATGGCCCCCACGGCACTGACGAACAGTCCAGCCGTGATCTTCCTTGTTTACGGCATTCTTTCTCCTTTGCCCCCTCTCTTCCTCTTCTCTCTCCCAGCAATGGAAATGCAGCACAAGTTCTTACTCGTCTGCAGCAGGAGTAGCATTGGAAGCAGCAATCAGAGTCATGTGGGGTTGTCGGAGTTCTTTGTCACTGTTTTCTTTCTTCTTCTTTCTCCGCTACGTCAGACATCTTTCAAAAATTCTGACAGCCTCTCCTCCTCTGTTGTCTCCTCCCATGGATTTCACCGATGACGATGTTAGGTTCTTGAAACCCAGGCGCAAGGTGATCATTCCATGGATCTCCACTACCGTCGGACTTCTTTTAGTTGCATTTTGGCATCATTTGTTGATCTTTGTTGGTGGCTTGAGTCGAAGAGAAAATAAAGAGGGAGAGGAGAAGAAAGAGAAAACCTAACCTCATTAATCGACAAGGGTAGAATTGTCTTCGCAGTTCATTAGCTTTAAAAAATAATGACTCAGCATGGCATTAATTCAAAGAGTTTTTTTAGGCGTGACAATTGTCAATCCAAGGCTACAATCCCTGGCATAAAGCCTAATTATCTCCTTTTTATTTACCTTTGAAACCCCTTATTTATGGTTAACAAATTGCAAATTCTATCTGTATCCTTACATTACATCACATTTGATAATAATAAGGACTTTTTACTTATTTAACTATAGAAGTTTAAAAGCTTTTTTGAAATTAAAAAGTATTTTTTCATGCATTATCCAAATATTAATTAAAAAGCTCTAACTTATGCTTCTTTTCTTCTATTTCTTAAAAGCAAAACCACGAGCTATCCTAAACGGACCTCATTACTAAAAATTGTATATTCCAATATGTTTTTAAAGTACCGTGAAAAGTTTACAGGACGGTTAAAAAACCATCTTATAATCATCCGTTGTGGAATAGACAATAGTTTTCATGAAGGTTTTTAAACGTCATGGAATGTGGATTTTTTAGAGACCATAAGGCATTTTTTATAAATCTTACACGATGGTTTTTGGCAAAAACTATCATGTAAGCTCAGGTTTCCACGATGGTGTTTGGCAAAAACCATCATAGAAAATTGGTCAAAAAAATTGGATTTCTAATTACCCCTAGAATGACCAGTTTTGTGTGTTATCCATTAATGCAAGGCCCTGTTGCAAAATCATATAGTTACAGTCAACTTAAAATTTTTACAACACATAGTTAAATACATAAAGTTTACAACATATAGTCAAATATACAAAAATTTCTACCACCTAAATTTAAGAAACCCATTTAAATAATTACCCACTTAAATCTAATCTTAAGTAAATCATCTCCGGTGTAAAATTCTTTTCTTGAAAGCTCGATTATACTATTATTAGTAAAAAAGAATTTCTTGTATGTAATGTGAAATAAAATAACCACATTTAATGTTGCCAGATTGCCCCGGATACTTGTGGAATTTATAAGTCATTTTTTACTGTTCGGTTGCATTGTTACACTAATTCCTGCTGCAAGTTTTAAATCATTGAAGACCCTAATGATTTGTCAAAATAAAGAAGAATTAAAAACAATAATATAATATATGTCAAACAGTATTTTACAACAAAAAATCACACTTACATGTTAGGGATTTAAATTGGTGTTTTCTTCATGGTTGTCTCACTTTTTTCTTTTTCCATGTTGGGAGGAAGATGTCGTATACTCCTCATAGTTCTCTTTTAACATTTTTACCTAATCTAGACCAAATTCTCATCCAAAACAATCTCATAATAAAAAACTATAATTGGATACACAAAATCAATATCACCACAACAATCAATATAATTAAAAATTTATAGTAAAATAAAACCAAACTATATATAGAAACTAACAATGCATTAACTAAAAGACAAAACAAAACCAACATGCATACTAATTAACAGCAACAATACTAAACACAAACTAAGACACTAAAATTAAACGCTAAAACTAACAATATATTAACTAAAGGAATTAAAATGCTAGTGAGTTATGAAACTAATTAAAAAACTATATAACTAAAAAAATATAATTGCTACTAAGTGTTGAGCAACAAAAAGCATAAATAATTTCTATGATGTTCATAGAGGATTTTCATTAAACATGTGGTGGGCATCACCAAAAAAAAAAAAAAACTTCAGGTGAATTGTTATGTAAAATCATCAAAGATAAAATTCAAACACAAATTCTAATCTTTTCATAATAAAAAAAAAAACACAAATGATAATCGTACAAAACAAGCATGTACTTCATAATGACATCATCAACATAAGCAACAATATGAGAATAAAAAAGTATAAATGGTGGCGAAATCAAACCAAACATTAAAAGTCAAGGCAAGACGGAGACAGAGATATAGAGGCTTTGGCAACAATGATGGCGGCAAGGTAGAGTGCTCAAGGAGGAGATGTGGACTCGAGAAAGATAGTGGGCTCAAGAGAGACGGCGACGACAAGGTCGGAGTTGTTGGGGGCTGGGTCGACGACAGCGACGGTGTCGTAGTTATGGGAGGCTGGGTTGATATTGGGGGTGGGGGGTCGTGGGGGCTGGCTTCTAATGGTTTAGAGAGAAAGAAGGGATTTTATGGGTTAGAGAGAGCGTGTGTTGTTCGAATTGGTAAAAGTTGATTAGGTTTAATTAATTGTTCAGAGTGTTAAAATGACTGTGTTTTAGCTGAAGACTACACGATGCTTTTCGAAGAAATCGTTGTGTAAAGTTAGAGCTTACATGATGGTTTTTAATAAAAACCATCTTTAAGCTACTCAATAAACACCTACCCTTATACGACGATTTGTAAGAGAAATCGTCGTATAAGATTAAACTTTTGTGTAAGCCTAGTTTAAAAAACATTGTGGAAATTCCAGTTTCCACGATAGTTTTCGTTTTATTCGTGTAGTACCTTGTTTTTTTTCCCACTAACCCGATGGTTTTTGAAAAAACATCGTCAAATAAGTGTCGTGTATTCCACAATTGCTAGTAGAGCCTTTAGACTATTACCAATACCAATGTTATTACTATATTTGACATTAAAAAGTGTAAAAATAGCATAAATCATGTGTTTTTCTATCTTGTGCTCCAATGCATAAATTTTAAATGCCATATTAGCCTTTTATCATAATTATTAAGCTTTAAAATTTATAAAAGTAAACTTTTAATATTAAAATAATTAAAATGTAAAAATGTTGTAATTATGAAAGCAAAAGAGTCAATTTATCATCCAATAGGAATCACATACCAAATTTGCTATATACGATACTTATTGATAAATTTGTCACTAAATTTAGGATACAACGAATTTGGCATTAAAGATTAGGTAACAACAAAAACAACAAGAAGAACAATAACGATAACGATAATAACTCCATGCAAGATGTATGATTTCTTGAGCTTGAATAATGTATTATAGCCTAATTTTCTAGGGTTGGTTGTGACCACATTGCAAAAGCACTTGTTATGTACTATTTTGCATTTAATATGTCAAGTCTTATGTATATATTCTATATATTTATCACTGGTTTTGTATTTATAGTCTTAAAAACTTTAAACTCTTTAAGTGATTGCTGTTTTCACCGGTAAAAAGTGTGAAAATAGCATAAACAATATGTTGTTCTATTTTATGCTTTAATGCATAAATTTTAAATGTCATATTTGTCTTTTCTCATAATTATTAAGCCTTAAAATTTGTTAAATTAAACTTTAAATATTAAAATAATTAAAATGTAAGAATGATGTAATTATTAAAGCAAAACAATCAATTATCAACGAGTAAAATTCAAATGCTAAATTTGCCATATGCCATACTTGCTAGTAAATTTGTCACTAAGTTTAGCATATATCAAATTTGGCATAAAAAGGGCATTGCGTTGGAGAGCGATTTTTTCTCTTAAATATCAAAATTTAGCATTAAAACATCAAGCATTGCATTGGGATGCTCTTATATATAGTGCATGTTTAAAAAAAAAACTTAAATAGTGTACATAATTTGATACATACACAATTAAAAAGAGAGCCTTATTGCTAGGATGTTTTTCATATACTACTAGAGAATTTTGATTCCACCATACATAGAAAGTGACTCAACGTCTCCCATCATACAAGTGTGCATTTTGGCTATGCTTGTTGCACTAATACACATGGAGCCTTAAATGACGATTTAAATCCATCGTTGAAAGATAAGACCACGGTTAGACAAATAGTAGTTTTATCATTGTGTGGACCAAAAAAGTCACGCTTGAGGCTCATATTAGAAATCCGTTATCTAAAGTATTTTATTGGGAAACATTAGATGACAATTTCCTGTCTAATGTTACTTACTGTTAAAAAAATTACAATTTTTTTTCCCATGGAGTGGCCTATGCCCATGTCTTATCTGTCATATATATAGGTGTTACAATTCACTTATAATAATTAATAAAATAATATATTATAAAATTTAAAAATAACTAAATACAATAATAAAAGTTCAACAAACATATATTTTTATTATGTGTTTGGGTGCATAAAGTCCTCATTCTTCAGGCACCTCCAACAAATGGATATGAATACAATTTTATTGTTATGTCATAGCTTTTATCCCCTTTAGATAATATCTCACATGTATTTTAACAAAAAATAGTTGCATTCTTTGTCTCCGTCTTACATTGGTATATTCTAAAAATTACAGAAAGATTTTATTTTAAATATTATTTATACATTTTTAATTCTCATTTGATTTGTGTAAATAGTAGAATATGTATCTTTGATACTATAATTTGGTAGATTGGATGTGACTTGAGTCTTTTTTTTTTTTAATTTTCACTCATTTAAGGACCTAAATACATTGGTTAAAATGCAATCAATCAAATTATATATACTATAAATTAGCAATAATAATTAATATAATTAACAAAAATACACTAAGAAATGAAGCATCATTTTAAAGTTTGGATGTACTTTATTGGCAAGTGGATCAAACCATATTACCTTATCTTCTTGGGGGTAAATGATGGACAATATCTAATGACCTCCACCATTGTACTGTATTAAAAAACATCGGTTGGTATTTGCATGACCCAAAAACTCACTCAACATTCTTGCTCGTTCTTTAATGCCAAGCTCCACATTGCTCGACACATAAGAAGTGATCATTGGGTTGATGAACCCATATTTTTTGAGACCTTTCTCCTCCTATGCTCGTGCCATAAGTAACTTCATAACAAAAAAAAAATAAACGTTATCTATTACAAGTAACAATTATGATTGATGAAAGTGTACTGTAAAACTAATTATATAGTAGAGTTAGTTTTATAGTTCATGTATGCCATGACACTCCCACACTAATTTAAGTAAAGTAGGCGAACCAATTAATGTCCTCGATAGTGGGAAAAAAAGGACATATCAGATAAATGGCTCATGTCATAAAGCCTCTGAATTACAATCATATTGAAGGCGTCCATGGATTGTTTAGAGTACCTAGATAAGCTTGTTGTATACTTGGAGATAGTCCTTCATAATCAATGATTTTATTATATCCATTGTATTATCCTTTGCTTGTCTCCTTTTCCCCTCGTTTTCTATTCACGCCTTCCATGATTGGCTCATCCATAGGTTATTTGCTTGAACGATGTTGTTGATCAATTGAAGCTTTGTTAAGTTGATTTAACGACCCAATTTGAATTTATGACATAGGCCTGGCCCTAAATCTACCAAGTGTATCACTTACGACCGGGGATGGAGCTGGGATTTTAATCTATGGTGCATAGAGTTTAAATATGAAAACTATTAAAAATCTAAAAATACTAAATATTGCAGTTATTAGTGACTCAAAATACTAACTATTATAATTATTAGTAATCGAGTTAAACAAATTACAATTGTTCTATCCAAGTTTTTGTACATTAAAAGCGTTGCATAATAGCTTCATTATCAAAGTTATCAAAAATATCTTTCTCGATGTACACAACCAAATTCTCGTTTATTCATTAATCATCATTAGATTGCATAGTGAATTATTTACCATATTTATAACATAAAATACTCTATGGACATTAGTTGTAGCAACAGGAAGAATCAGCCCAATATCACAAATATATAAACTAATGGGACGCCTCTTGGTGTATGAAGTTTTTCTAAATCTCTAGATTTTTTTTTTTTTAATAGAAAGACTTCTAATTCTATGATTCAAAAAAAAATAATTAAAAATTAGAGAAAAATAGGAATTCCCATTCTTGTACCTGTTGTCTCCACCGTAGAAGCAAGCACTAAAAAATCTCAATGAGTTCGTAAAAGCAAACATCTTTCATTCTCTCGTTTTAAATTTTCTTTTGTCCTTTCTTTCCATCCACTCCAAGATACACCTATAAATATCATTCTATTATTATTTTTTTTAATGTTATGCATGGGCTGGTCAAAGAATGTTGGAAGTGTTGAGCTTCTTTTTCATTAAGGAGGAGACGGCCCCCTTTGGGTTATTTTCTTGGCTTTAATGAAAATTGTCCTTAGTATTATGCCATTTTCAGGAAGAGACATATGAAACTCTCAAAAATACATAAGTACATTTTAAAAAATAAAATAAAAAATCCAGGGGTATGTGCCCCCTGGGGCTTTAAGCCCCTCAGCCTTTGCTCACAACCTTATTTTCTTCTTTAGAAAAGATAAAGGCGCATCCTTCATATAACAAGTATAAATTATAACGTGTACATTACCTTCTTCAAGTGGCCTACAGTGAAGGATATCTATGAGGATTGTATCCATCCATGCTCTTTCTTCTGCAACAACGGCTAAATGAATAAGCCTACCTCCTTCGCTTGTCGAAGGTGTTAAAAGAAGGTAAAGGACACCCTTACCGAGATTTGATGAGGGCAGTTCCATAGGTGTGTTGGCTTTGTATAAACTATGCAACTTGTTTTCGTACTAGTGCATTGTTCTCACTACTACAAATGCTAGTTTATGTGATTCTCATTAGACGATGGTTTTGTGAGAAACCGTAGTTATAAGTCACGCGACATTTATTAGCATTAAATGTCACGTGCTTCAGACGACAGTTTCTCCAAAGCCGTCATCTAATGTGTAACTTTAGATGAAACCATCATCTAATAGGATTTAATTATCCTGTGCACTCAAAAATCAAAACCTACTCTCTCAGTGCCGTCGGCCTCCCTCTCTCTTTCTCTCATTGTCCCTCTCTCAAATCTCCATCCTTTCTCTCCCTCCATCGACTCCTTCTACCGCCATCCCTATCCTCTTCAGCATCGAGCTTGAAGTCACGAGCCTTTTGCTGCCATTAAGCCCAATCGCGAACACCCCTTGAGCCCCACCACGAACCCTTCTGTTGCCATCGTGAGCACTCCTTTGCCGAGCCCCACCACGAGAGCCCAAAGACATGTTTTTCATTTTATATAACAATGTAGGTCAAACAATTTTTATTGTTAATTATTTGAAAAAAATTTCATGCTTATTTTAATGGTAATTTGAGATTGTTAGGTTTATGATTAAATTATTTAATCTTTAGTAATTAGGTTTTTATATTTAGGATTTGTGGAATTCTTGTAATTAGGATTTGTTAAACTATTTCTATGTTAATTTAACGTGATTAATTTTAATTAATGTGTTGGTTTTAGTTTTAATGTTAATAGTTTTTATATGTTAGTTTAAGTTTATATCTTATTTTTAGTGTTATTGTATTTTAGTTTTAATTATATATTAGTTTATGTGTTAGTTTTAGTTTTAATTATATATTGGTTTTAGTTTTAGTCTTATGTTTGTTTTAATTATAAGTGTTATTGCTTAATAATATTTCAACATTCAGACAACAAATTTGTTGATACGGAGGAGGAAATGACCAAACAATATGATGGTTATGAACTCCGAAAAAGGGAGCCATTTAGTTTAAATGCAGATGGAAAAAGAAGAGCAACTATGATGAAGAAAGTGTTAAGGTTGTGTTCAAAAAGTATAAAAACACAGGTCCAATTCGATGAAAAAGATCAAGCTCTTGGAAAAGAGGGGGATGAACTCCAAAGTTATGTTAGACTTTTAGTTTGATAGCACGTCTCTATCACAACAAAAGATTAAAGAGAAAAGAGTAATAAGGACAATGTGGAACATGTTTGGCAAAGGGTTGTTGCATTTTTCACCATTCTCGACACCTTGAAGAAGAAGTTGATAACAAGCACTGCTAAGATGGCCAAAGACTTTAGGTACAACCTAAATAAGACTTTCATTAAAGGCCGTGAAAACAACTCTAATGTTTTCAAGCTCCCCACAAAAGTAGTTGCAAATTATCATTCTATTAGTTTGGACCAATGGATGGATTTTATGAAATACAAACTTAGTAAGGAGCAAAGGGAGTTATCAAAACAAGCAAAAGAAATAAGAGGTGAATATGTTCTTGAGCACTCAATGGGTCGTTCGGGATATACGAAAGTAGAGTGTGAATGGGTAAGTTAAATTTTTTTACTTCATTTATATAAAACTTTGTAATCTTTTTATAAAATTTTAAACAACCGTATCTTTTTAATGCGGATGAGAATACATACCACCACTACGCCTCCTCCTCGTCACGTTATTTGGAAGTTTATCCAATAAAAAAAGACGTGGAACTTTTAAAAATCCAAGATGCAAAGAGATTAGTCAAAAAATTGTAAGTTACTTAATTATTCTAACTTTTAGTATTTCAAATTTTGTATTAACTATGATTGATTTTAACTTGTATTAATTTCATGATTAATAGGATGAGTATGAGGAACAAGCCTCCTAAGGCAGGTTCTAATTGTAGAAGACGAATGATGTATTGACCGTTGCATTGGGCAATTTTAAACATTCGAAATAGGTACGCAGTCAATCTCAGTTTATGAAGCAGTCGCAATAGTTTCATTCCACCTGTTGCTCAAAGTCCAATGTAGAGATAATCGAAGCGTAAAAAGGTAGAGATGATACAATCTAAGTTTGTCGAGTAGGAGGCGATTATGAGAAGTCAAGTTGGAGATAATTCCTCCACCCATATGGAGGAAAGTATGGTGGCTATGGTAGAAAAACGCACAAGTGAAAAAGTAAGTTGCACAGCTCATACCGCGCAAACACCACCTGCAGAGCCACCCTTGTCAAGTCTCAGTAAGGGTTAAACTTGCCTTCTTCTAACAACATTGACAACCAAGGAAGGTAGTAGTGTTCATTTTAACATTATTGCAAGAGAAAGGGTGTGGATGGATACTCTCCCCATGCAAATGATGTTGGAAACAAAGTGCGCAGCGAAATTTTTAAAAATTTTCGTCAGAGTAATTTCCAAAACACAAGTTTGACATGTTATATGTATAAATTAAACAGATCTTACTAACCTCAGTGTGCCGAAGAACCTCCGTAACCTGTGTAGAGAAGTAACGTTCTAGAAGAGCCTCAACCAACTGGTCTTCTTTGCTATTCTCTATCCACAACCGGAGTGAGTGTGGGCTCACACGTACAGCTCTTCCACCGGTGACTCTCCTTCCAACCAACAGAGAGAACCCAAAGCTAGTGCTCGTGATTTGTGAACAAAAGCTCTCAGGGAGTTTTCAAATGCTCACTAGAAGAGTATCACTCTTAATCTCTCAAATTGATCTTTTAGTAAATCATGAGACTCACTCCCTTTTTATACCTACTGGTCCTGGGGTCAGTCCACATCAAATTAGGTCTCAAAAACTTGAAAACAGAATCAAATTCGGATCAGTATCCGATAAGATCCGCGTGAAAATGCGTAATCTTATCTACCGCTGATCGGCAGGCCGAACATTCTGATCGGCAGGCCGATCAGGCCAGTTCGGCAGGCCGAACACGTCATCCGGCAGGCCGAACTCCCGAGAAAAAACCTCCGCGAATCTTTTATTTTCCACCCGAGATTCTAAAGGATAAAGTCTCAGTTTTGATTCAAATAACCCAATAGAGGAGTTATCTGATCAAAAAAAACTTTATCAAGATAATCTCTAGGAAAATAAATCAATTCACAATAATTCTACAAGTTTATCTTGAACTAATTTCTTACAAAATTAATTCAACTGATAAACAGACATAAATCATTTGATTCTTATAAATTTTAAACCAATCTGATAAATCCGACATAAGTCACAAATTATTGGAAAAACACGCCGTGTCGTTACAGGATTTTGTGAGCTAGCAAAGGGGACCAAAATAGACCTATAAAGTTCAAGCTCATGATAATTATGAAACCCAATATCCCAGATATACATTTCACAATTATCAACTCCAACGCTACTCCACTAAAAGCTTGGAGCTGCACTCTCGAACTTTATAGAATTACGAAGCTCGTGTAGCTAAGTCTCCATGACATATCATAGTGCATCGTATCCCCATATGATAATCCATAATCGGCTTAAGGACAAGTTCTGTCTTACCTTCCCGATTATTTTTATCTTACGTTCCATTGTCTCACCATTAGAAAACTTACCATCCAAAGATAGTATACCATTCGGTTACACCTATGTATCCAAATGGTTGAGCGCTCCAGTTTTCCAATTACAGGACAACGCATATAAGAGGATATCATTACTCCTAAAGAGGAGCTATGGATTCCATATCTATGAATAACAAGTCTACGCTATCAAGAGTCATGCCTCCAACGTACCGGCATGCATACCACTATAAAGATGTGGGAGTCACCCATTGGTACATCAAAAGACACAAGTCAAGACAACGGGCCCACTATTCATCTCAGGATTAAGATACAATACAAATGACTGTCTAAAGTGAATCGATTTACCAAGACAGAATTATTAATCCAAATCAATTCACTTTATGTCCCGATCCAACACATCGTCACCTATGACAACGTGCCAATGTTTCTATTCACGGAGTCCAACTCCGATGGTGAAGACAAACCATCTCCTAGTAGGGATATAGACAACATAACAATCTTTACATGAATAAAGCGCCCAACTTTATTCCCTCAATTGCAGATCATATGTTTTAGACCATCACCTTAAGAATCGTGTCTACCGCATAATCATCCCATCATATGCTCAATTCTTAAGGTTTAAACTGACAGTCTCAGACTACTGTTTGCTTATCATACATTCAACAAATATGAACATAAAGAGGACAAGATTTGATATATATAAATGAATAAATTCTTTATTGATAAAAATGTCTCCAAAAACGTATTACATTTTTACTCCTTAGGGTATACATGTCTAACAATCTCCCACTTGCACTAAGTGAGTAAATACAGCAAATTTCGCATCCCCATAGCCTCCACATGCCTCTCGAAGACTCTCCCAGTAAGTGTCTTCGTAAATGGATCAGCTAAATTATCCTCTGACACGATCTTGCACACCGTGACATGCCCGCCCTCTACGAAGTCCTTTATCACATGATACTTCTGATCAATATGCTTACTCTTCTTGTGAAATCTTGGTTCCTTAGCATTAGCTACCGCCGCACTGTTATCACAGTACAGTGATACCGTTTTATCCATACCAGGAACTACCTCAAGATCCCCAAGGAACTTGCAGAGCTACACTGCTTCTTTCGAAGCATCACTAGCTGCCACATACTCGGCCTCCATCGTTGAATCCGAAGTGCAATCTTGCTTCACACTTCTCTAACTGATGGCAGTGCCACCCAGAGTAAACACAAACCCCAAAGTCGATTTCTAGAATCCAGACAGGATTGAAAATCCGAATCAGTGTATCCTAGAGGAGTCAAGTCCTCACCCGAATACACAAGCATATACCCTCGAGTCCTTCTCAGGTACTTGAAAATATGCTTTACCGCAACCCAATGGTTCGGTCCTGGATCCGCCTGAAATCGACTTACAATCCTGACCGCATAGCTAATATCCGGTCGAGTGCAAAGCATGGCATACATGAGACTACCCACTGCCGAAGCATAAGGCACCTTCTTCATGTATTCTCTTTCTTCATAAGACTTTGGAGAGTCTTTCTTAGAAAGAGTAATTCCAGACCTAGATGGTTGCCCACCTTTCTTAGAATCCTGCATTGCAAACCTCCTGAGAATTTTATCTATGTAGCCGGCCTATGACAAAGCTATCATTTTGTTCTTCCTATCCTGAATGATTTGGATACCGAGAACAAAATTAACCTCACCTAAGTCCTTCATGTCAAACTGCTTGGTCAACCATAATTTGACCGATGACAACGCCCCAACGTCATTGCCAATTAGCAGAATGTCATCTACATAGAGCAGTAGAAAAACCACCTTCCCATCCTTTATGTGTTTGTAAACACATGGTTCATCCACGTTTTGTGAGAACCCATAAGTCTTGATCACTTGATCAAATCTTATGTTTCAAGAACGAGAAGCCTGCTTAAGTCCATAAATTGACTTTAGTAGCTTACAAACCTTACCCTCTTGACCCGCGACCTTGAACCCGTCTAGTTGTTCCATATAAATGGACTCATCAAGATAGCCATTCAGAAAAGCCGTCTTGACATCCATCTGCCAAATCTCATAATCGAGAGCGGCAGCTATGGACAAGAGAATCCGGATGGACTTAAGCATGGCTATAGGCGAAAAGGTTTCCTCATAATCGATTCCTTCCTTTTGCGTATAACCCTTAGCTACCAGTCTAGCCTTAAAGGTTTCGACCTTTCCATCCACTCCTCTTTTCCTCTTGTAGATCCACTTACACCCTATGGGTTTTACCCCTTCGGGAAGATCCACAAGCTCCCAGACCCGATTAGTCTCCATAGACTTCATCTCTATGTTTATGGCCTCTGTCTAGAGTTTTGAATCAACATCCTCCATAGCTTCTGCGTAAGTATAAGGATCCCTGTCATGTTCATCCGGTTCAACCAAAAAGACCTCCCCATTGAACATATACCTTTCAGGTTGACACCCGATCCTTCCACTACGCCGAAGCCCCTGAGGTTGTTGTTCAGGTTCGTTTAGTTTTTCCACACCGATCAGAATGGTTTAGTTCAGAACCTCCAGAGTGAACAAATCACCCCTTAACTCCTCAAGCACCACTTTGCTTCGAGGTTTAAAGTCGTCCATGTAACTCTCCTCAAGGAAAGTTGCATTAGTTGAAACCACGACTTTATTTTCCTTAGGGTTATAAAAATAACCCCCTTTAGTCCCTTTTGGATATCCTATAAACACGCAAACTTCCGAACGTGCTTCCATCTTATTCGGATCCTTAAACAGGACATGAGCTGGACATCCCCATATGCGAATATGGTTTAAGGATGTCTTCCGTCTTGTCCACAACTCGTGAGGAGTTTTAGGGACCGATTTTGAAGGCACAGTGTTCAAAAGATAACATGCGGTTTGTAGTGCATATCCCCAAAAGGATAAAGGCAATGATGAATAACTCATCATGGACCAAATCATGTCCAACAAAGTCCTATTCCTTCTCTCCGCTATGCCATTCTGCTGCGGAGTGCCCGGCGCAGTCAAATGGGATAAAATCCCATTCTCTAACAAGTGTCCCAAGAACTCATCAGAAAGGTATTCCCCACCTCGATCAGATCAAAGTGCCTTTATGGGTCTACCCAATTGCTTTTTCACTTCAGCCCGAAACTTCCTGAACTTATCATAAGTTTCTCTTTTGTGGTGCATTAGGTACACATACCCATATCTAGAGTAATCGTCAATAAAAGTGACGAAGTACTCATACCCTCCTCGTGCCCGAATGTTCATTGGTCCGCAAACATCACTATGCACAAGTTCTAGAACCCCTTCGGCCCTATTGCCCTTAGACCCGTATGGTCTTTTGGTCATTTTACCCTCTAAACAAGATTCACATTGAGGTATAGATTCCACCTTTAAGTGACTTAAAGGTCCATCCCTTACCAACCTTTGAATCCTATTCAGGTTAATATGGCCAAGGCGCAAATGCCAAAGATAAGTCTTATTAGAGTGAGAAGTTTTAAGCCTTTTTGAGTCATTATCATTTATCTTAGCATTAAGCAATAAGTCCATCTTAGGTTTGATAAAATATAGATTATTTTGCATCCATCCAGAACAGATAAAAGATTTGTTTTTACGAATCACCACTTTTTCATTAAAAGATACCACGTAGGAGTCTTTAAATAAAGAAGATACAGAAATTAAATTCCTTTTAAATTTAGGAACATAAAAACAATCTCGCAAAATTAAATTCCTATAATTATCAAAATAAAGATGGACATCTCCCACTGCTTCCGCTGAGACGAAGGATCCATCGCCCATCCTAAGCGTTAAGTCTTCACGAAGTAGACTTCTCGTTTCTTTGAATCCCTACAGAGAAACACAAACATGATTAGTTGCATCGGAATCTATTACCCATATGTCACTGGATTCCTCAACCAAACAAGTTTCTAAATATAGAAGATCACACCTACCTCCCTTGGAAAGGAAGTCCTTGCAATGCTTCTTTATATGCCCGACCTTACCACAGAAGAAGCACTTAAGCTTCTTTGGGTTCTTCTTCTTCTTCTTCTTGCTCTTGGTAGCAGCAGGAATAGAAAACTTTCCACACTTGGCCCGTTGCTTCTTTCCATTCCCAGAGTTAGGATTGGAACCAGAAGCAACTACCATATTGGCCTCACCACCAGCAGGAGACTCCCTGATCAGCAGTTCAAACTCCTGTAACTATTTCATCAGTTCTGTTAAGGTCATATCCCGTCTATTGCTTAAATTAAAAGTAGCTCTAAACGGAATAAATTCCTTAGACAGAGTCTCAAAGACCATAGTCAACTAAGTTTCAGCATCGATGTCGGCTCCATTGGTTTGAGCCTCAGCGAGGTAACCCATGACCCACATCATGTGCTCCTTTACAGATGTCTCCGGTCTCTGTCTACAGTTTAAGAGTTTCCAAAGCACCCCTTGCCGCTTCGTTATGGCCTGGCCTCCGAACATATCCTCAAGATTATCCAAGATCTGCTTCGTAGTCTCATAATCCTGATGTTGAGCCTGCAGTACATTGTTCATGCTGGCCATAACATAGCAGCGGGCCTGATCATTAGCATCTTTCCAGCGGTCGTATGCTTGGAATTGCTCATTACTTGAGTCTCCCGTAGGCTCGGGAGGACAAGGAGTTGTCAGAACATATTTCAGTTTCTCAAAGGAAAGGACGATGTCCAGGTTCCGTTTCCAATCGTTATAATTCTCACCGGTTAATTGGTTTTTGTCAAGTATCGATGATAAAGCATTTTTAGACATTTTCAATCTACAATAAAGAATCACATACCAAACATAAGCAAACATATATAATAATTTAGTAAGATAACACAATCATGTAAAATTATACAAATGTGTTTATGTGTCAAAACCTTGAAAACATCACAACCTTACAACGATAATTCCCAACTCAGAATTCAACAAGCTCCTAGGGGAGTCATGCCAAATTCAATCAGGAACACGGATCCCCTCCTGATTAATATATGCCATCCAGGACCCGTATGATCCAGCATATACTAATAATCGTTTCTTTGGCCATTAATTTTATTAACAGAGCTCCTAGGGGAGGTTAATAATAAAAATACCGTAAGTGTATAACCAACGTTTCAATATTTTATCCATGACTTATAATCACCACCTAGGGGTGTGCAACCATAAATCATACTAAAATACCTTATCCTTTCAGAGATCCAATCTGGTACATGATAGAAACCCCTTCCTAGGGGTTGGGACCACTATGTTCTTCCTATGGACCAACGATGGAGGCCTTAGGTCCTCTCTTCGAAAACCTTCTCCCACTCAATCTTTTGAAGTCAAGGTTTTATTTTAAAATTATGCATGAACAATTTTAATATGAGCGGCACTCCCTATTCTATATGACACGTTATCAATATACATGGTAAATCATATTATAATGCAGACAAGCAAAGCAATCAAGCAAAGCTACAAGCAAAATAATAATAACCGTAATATTATGGTTCCACCCTAGAGAATAGAAAAACTAAGATTACAAGAGAATAATCGAGACATTTATCGATCCTTCATCCTTGAATCCTCAAGCTGTATCCTTCTTCATGTAATATCCATCTTCAAGTCTTCAATCCCGTATGAATCGAATACTTCATATTTTCGGTCATATCCAAATTTAATGTTTCTCAGAATCGTCCCAAAAATAAAATTAAAACTGCACCGAAAAAATTACACCTTTTCTGGACACTCGGTAGCTCTCGGTCGGCAGGCCGATCTGGGTGATCGGCCAACCGGTCTTGCTCCATCGGCCTGCTGATCTGAAACATCGGCCTGCCGATCTATGCAGGTTCGGCCTGCCGACAGAGCACCAAATTTTCTGCCCCACTGTCGGCCTGCCGGACCATACGTCTGGCCTGCCGATCCGTGACCTTCGGCCTGCCGAACTGTGAGGTCCGGCATGCTGACCGAGCAGAAAACCCTCAATCCAAAAAATACAATTTTAATGCAATTTATTAATTTTATTTTCAACAATTCAAAAAACATAAAATTAGAGACTCAGGAAATACCTGGAGGCGCCATCATCAATCTTCTAGATCCGTCTTCTAGATCCGTCTTCTCTGAATAATTATTTAATTACAAAATTCTTACAAATTAAAAATTAAATAACAATTCCTAGACGGAGATGATAGTCCGCCATCTAATTACATGAAAAACCTAGATACACATTCTAACCTCTAAGGAACCATAACCGATATTAATTAATTAATAAATAATTAAACAATGATTTAATCAACCATAATTAATTAATAAACATTCACCACATAATCCATGACAACATATATATTATATAGAAACCTAGAGTGCCATCTCTCTATAAAATTCAATTCAAGCATAGGAGAGATTAAGATCACAAAATTTATGCATATAACATGATCACAAACTTGCAAATTTATGTAAAAACCTTGGCTCGGATACCAATTGTTGGAAACAAAGTGCGCAGCGGAATTTTTAAAAATTTTCGTCAGAGTAATTTCCAAAACATAAGTTTGGCATGTTATATGTATAAATTAAATAGATCTTACTAACCTCAGTGTGCCGAAGAACCTCCGCAACCTGTGTAGAGAAGTAACGTTCCAGAAGAGCCTCAACCAACTGGTCTTCTTTGCTATTCTCTATCCACAACCGGAGTGAGTGTGGGCTCACACGTACAGCTCTTCCACCGGTGACTCTCCTTCCAACCAACAGAGAGAACCCAAAGCTAGTGCTCGTGATTTGTGAACAAAAGCTCCCAGGGAGTTTTCAGATGCTCACTAGAAGAGTATCACTCTTAATCTCTCAAATTGATCTTTTAGTAAATCATGAGACTCACTCCCTTTTTATACCTATTGGTCCTGGGGTCAGTCCACATCAAATTAGGTCTCAAAAACTCGAAAACAGAATCAAATTTGGATCAGTATCCGATAAGATCCGCGTAAAAACGCGTAATCTTATCTACCGCTGATCGGCAGGCCGAACATTCTGATCGACAGGCCGATCAGGCCAGTTCGGTAGGCCGAACACGTCATCCGGCAGGCCGAACTCTCGAGAAAAAATCTCCGCAAATCTTTTATTTTCCACCCGAGATTCTAAAGGATAAAGTCTCAGTTTTGATTCAAATAACCCAATAGAGAAGTTATTTGATCAAAACAAACTTTATCAAGATAATCTCTAGGAAAATAAATCAATTCACAATAATTCTACAAGTTTATCTTGTTCTAATTTGTCCAAAATTAAAACAACCGATAAACAGACAAGAATTATCTGATCGCAATAATTCAACAAGTTTATCTTGAACTTATTTCTTACAAAATTAATTCAACCGATAAACAGACATAAATCATTTGATTCTTACAAATTTTAAACCAATCTGATAAATCCGACATAAGTCACAAATTATTGAAAAAACACGCCGTGTCGTTACAGGATTTTGTGAGCTAGCAAAGGGGACCAAAATGGACCTATAAAGTTCAAGCTCATGATAATTATGAAACCCAATATCCTAGATATACATTTCACAATTATCAACTCCAACGCTACTCCACTAAAAGCTTGGAGCTGCACTCTCGAACTTTATAGAATTACGAAGCTCGTGTAGCTAAGTCTCTATGACATATAATAGTGCATCGTATCCCCATATGATAATCCATAATCGGCTTAAGGACAAGTTCTGTCTTACCTTCCCGATTATTTTTATCTTACGTTCTATTGTCTCACCATTAGAAAACTTACCATCCAAAGATAGTATACCATTCGGTTACACCTATGTATCCAAATGGTTGAGCGCTCCAGTTTTTTAATTACAGGACAACGCATATAAGAGGATATCATTACTCCTAAAGAGGAGCTATGGATTCCATATCTATGAATAACAAGTCTACGCTATCAAGAGTCATGCCTCCAACATACCGGCATGCATACCACTATAGAGATGTGGGAGTCACCCATTGGTACATCAAAAGACACAAGTCGAGACAACGGGCCCACTATTCATCTCAGGATTAAGATACAATACAAATGACTGTCTAAAGTGAATCGATTTTCCAAGACAGAATTATTAATCCAAATTAATTCACTTTATGTCCCGATCCAACACATCGTCACCTATGACAACGTGCCAATGTTTCTATTCACGGAGTCCAACTCCGATGGTGAAGACAAACCATCTCCCAGTAGAGATATAGACAACATAACAATCTTTACATGAATAAAGCGCCCAACTTTATTCCCTCGATTGCAGATCATATGTTTTAGACCATCACCTTAAGAATCGTGTCTACCGCGTAATCATCCCATCATATGCCCAATTCTTAAGGTTTAGACTGACAGTCTCAGACTACTGTTTGCTTATCATACATTCAACAAATATGAACGTAAAGAGGACAAGATTTGGTATATATAAATGAATAAATTCTTTATTGATAAAAATGTCTCCAAAAACGTATTACATTTTTACTCCTTAGGGCATACATGTCTAACAAATGATCCATTGTAGGAACGTTGGAGAAGGTAAGGTGCATGTTGCAATCTTAGTTTGTTATATGAAGGATGCACCTTTACCTTTCCCGACAGAGAAAAATAAGGTTGCGAGCAATGCTCTTAGAGGCTTTGTTGCTTGGCCCAAAAGGTGGATTCAAATGTGGTCGTTAAGTTAAATAAGCAACGTCTAATTGATCAACCCCATTATCGGGACAAAGTGCCTTGCCCATCGGCGAGCCAATCAAGAGAAGTCCTACAAAGAAACAGAGGGAGAAAAAGAAGCAATAAATGGAGGACGTAATGGAGGTGACACGATCAACAGATGGTTTGGAAGGATTACCTCCAAACATGGCATGCCTGTATAGTTATTAAAAAAATTCCATAAGAGCCTCTAGCTCAATGACAATTATGTCGCCTTTTGACATCACCCAAAACAAAGATGAACCCTTATATATCACTGCCGAAGACATTGATTGGTTTGCCAACTTCACTCAATTAGTGTATCACGTATCATGGCATACATGAGGTATTTAATTATATCTATGCTTTTTTAACTTGTTATTTGTCCTCATCTAACAATATTTGTTTTTTATACAGTTTCTTATGGCAATATTGCCAAAGATTCAATTGCTCAACTCATTTAGCTTCATCAACCCCTATATCATCTCTTATTATGTCAAGTGCTACTGAGCTTTCGATCAAGACAGTGCAAATTTGATTTGTGACTTTTTGGAGAAAGAAAAAGCCAACTAGTATTACTTGATGCCATATAACAGTGGAGATCATTGGATATTGGCCTTTGTTCACCCCAAAAAGATCGGGCTTTATGGTTCGATCTAATTAGCCAACCAATACACCTCGACTTTAGCCAAATTATTCAATTGTAAGTGCACTATTGTTAACTATATAACTTATTATTGCTATCTAAATTATAACATCTATCTTTTGATTGATTGTATTTTTAACGAATTATATTTAGGGTCTTTAATGCGTGGAAATTAAAAACAAAAACTAAAGTTGTCTTCAATAAGCAGTATGTGAACATTAGATATCTAAAACCACAAAAGGTAAGCATTTAAATATAAATATAGTTGTAGTTGTAATATAGATTTCTTAACGTCTTTTTTAAAATATACCCCTACAACAAGGAGACCAAGAATATAGCTATTTTGTGCTAACATACATGAGAGATATAATGAATGGGGGGCCACAAGTCTTGAAAAGCCTAGATTTTCATACCAATGAGCATTTGAGTGAGGCGACGGAAGAATATACAGGGTTTGTACAACAATTTATTATAAACTAATTATTGAAGTCTTATTTTGTATAAGTATGTTTTTTATATATGTGATATTATATTTTGTCATGTTTTTAATTTTTATAAATTATGGCTAATTTATGTTATTAATGAATTGTGAGGTCAATAAAAACAAATTGAATACGAAAAGGTCACCTGTAGACAAAGAAAACAAAGCCTGGCTATGTAATAACGAAGTCAGTATTAGACGATAGTTTTTAATTGAAACAAAAACCATCGTCTAATGATAACCAATTCACACCTTATCTGCTTTGGATTAACATTAGATAACGATTAATAACTATCGTCTAATGCATGAAGATATTACAACTGTGGATTAGACGACGATTTTCGTGACACAACTAGTATTTCTTAAGTGGACCCGAATAAGATAAGATAGCCATTGGCGTGAGAAGGTGTGGCATCAGCAATTCTTAGTTGAAGCTTTCAAATTTTGCAAACACGTTAAGAAGCATTTTTCTTTTTCTTACCTCTCGAAAGTATTAGGAAAACAAAATTTATGAAGGAAAAAAAAAGAAAAAAGAAAAAGGACCAAAAAAAGTTTCGAAATTTGATCTCTCGGGACTCTTTGGATAGAGGTACTTGCAAGTTCTCGCGTACGTTTACCTCCCTCTCTATAATCCTTTTGCAAACGTCCATTTCTCATTGTGTTTGGTTTAAAAGAAAATGCAAGAAATAAAAAAGAATACTAGGTTCTAGTCTCCTATAATTTGTTATTTTTCTTTTTGTTGACGAGAAGTATGATTTCGGAGTGAAATGCGAGAAACTATTTATTAGCTTAATCAAATTCTCTTATATTTTACTTGAAAAATCTCGAAAATCACACAGACTTGAATAGGTCAACGTCTGCCCGCACGTCTGGTGCAATGGCATGCTTTGTTGACAAGACTGCAAAGGTTGTCTAAAGCAAATCTGTAGAAGGACAATATATTGAAGTACAAATTAGAACAGAAAAAAGAGAAAAGGTTAACAGTTTCTTCATACATGAATAATAATCCATGGATGATGGAAATCTATACCTGAAGGACAAATTAGAACAGAAAAAGAGAAAAAGATAACACTTTCTTCATGGATTGAATAATAATCCATGGAAATCTACACCGTAAATACAATTTTGTTGTTGGATCTCATTTAACAAAAACATCTCAAATTTAAACATTACAAACTGATTTATTCATCATTTATGGCCTGATAAATTGCTTACAATATATAAGAAAAAGACCCTCCTACCATAGCTCCAGCCAAAGGCCAATTAACATGTGAAAGTTTGAACTATAAAATATGAATCACACATTATTGTATATTAAAGTTTTATACTATAATATATTTTTAGTTTGCACCGTAAAATATACAATTTGAATCGTACACTGTAATATGTTGTAAGCCTGGCAGTCGGTCCAAATGTGAACAACTAGTACTAAAAAGTAAAGCCATTCGGCCCAAAAAGTGTCTAGGTCATGTTCGCGAGAAATTCAGGGCTGTTTGTTTTGATACTCGAATCACGGTTTGAATCATTTTGCTATAGTATTTTCTCTCATAAAAATTTAAATTTTTATTCAAATACTCGAATCAAACGGGCCTTGGTATATTGTAGATGAACGATTTTGGCCTTAATTTGATGACTGCGTGTTGAGTTTAGAAAAGAAAAAGAAAAAAAGGAATTGTCGACTGTTCCAGAATGTTGGGAGGATTCGAGCTTTTTGTAAAATCCCACGTGATAAGTATGCTAGAGTGAGGGGCAGAGGCTATGTTTCGTAGGAAAAATAGAAAATAGAGAGACAGACAGAGTATACAGGAAGAAAGAATATTTTTTGTTTGCACAAGTGCAATGTTATCTTTATAATTTATTGGCATTTAGATATACCAATTATTATAGTTGTAATTGTTCTTGGGCTATATAAAACTATATTTTATTCCCTTCATAAATCTTTCCAATCTTAAAGAAACAATAAAATGTGATTGTTTCTCCAATATTTCTTTGGGTTATCTTTGTAAATTTCCCTAAATTTGTACCTGAATTTAAAATGATCCCCAATTTTTCAAAATTGTTCAAAATACTTCTTGATATATTAGAAACATTGTCAATAATCCTCTATTGTTTTAATTTGTTTGATGATTGTGCATATTATACTATATATTAATATAGTAAGTATTTTAATAATAGGATTTTCGTGCATTTATCCACTAAATTTTAACTTTTCACTTTTTTTACAACATGGTCATTAAACTTTTTTCTGGACAATAGATTTTTAAACTTTGTTAAGCGTGACAATTAAGTCCCTGACAATAAACATCTATCAAAATTGTAGAGAAAAATTATCATATTAGATGCACGTTTAGAAAGGCTGGCAAGAATTTTGGGACTACAATAATTAAAATATATATAAGTTAACAACATTGTTATCAATAATGATGTTTTTGTTATTTTTTTAGGTGTGAAATTAAACAAATTGACTCTTTTTAGAAGCAAATAAAGTGTATAGGTCATCTAAATTAGTCATGCATATCTCATGTTCCTTCTCAATTTCGATGAGCATTTGTAATTAAAAATTTAGTTATCACACTTAGTTAAGTTTAAGGACTCAATTGTCACAAAATAAATTTTAAAAACCATATTGCAAAAAGAGAAAAAAAAAATTAGATGCCCTTTTACATTGTTGAAATTCGAATTAGTATAATGTCTAAAACACCCTAAGTTTTTAGTTCATGGGTGATGAAGTGGTCTATGTCTTCTCCGACTATTTTTTAGCTTGTGGGTGTTACACTCTATGTTTTCTCTTGACAATGGCCGACCCGTCCACATTTTGTTCGATAGCGTTACTTGGACTTTGCCTATTTGTTTTTAGTTCTGTGTCTATAAAATAAACACGATGACCTTTTCACTAGTTAAGGTTATTGTGTTTTTGTTCTTTTGTTAATTTTTTTGTTGTAATATCGAACGTGGTTTCCTTATTTTTTGACATTGTTTGTTTTTCTAGCTCGTCCATTGTAGGTGTTGTGATTGACCTTAGTGTTTGTAGTTTTTCGATCTTGAATGATCGGATTAGACCGCCTTCTGTGGTAGTATATTTAAAAGAGCCTTTTATATGACCATTTAGTTGTGTGTTTCTACGGTTTCCACTTGTTAGAACTTAATACATGTGTTATTCCCTTGAACGTTTTCAATCAAACCTACTAGTGATTTTGATCTACTGTAGGGATTAAGTCGCTAAATATATTGTGGTCTTTTATGTCTAAATTAGTGTTTGTATTGCCCTAATTTGAAATGCAATTACAATTTTACTTGAAAAAAAAAAGTGCAAAGAAAAAGGCCCTAAATCTGGATAGGTACAAGCCCACAGGCTTGTCCCTCCAAAGCAGAGGGCTCTAGGCCCACAATGACTTATTGGGCCAATCCATTGAATAAGAGGGGATTGCCATTGGCGCGAGCGGGCGTGGCATCGGCAATTCTCCGCCGAAGCTTTCAAATTTTGCAAACACGATAAGGAAAGCATTTTTCATGTTTTTTTTACCTCTCGAAAATATATACGAAAACGAAATTTACAAAGAAAGAAAAAAAAGAAACGACCAAAAGAATTTTCGAAATTTGATCTGTCGGGACTCTCCGGATGGAGGTCCTTGCAAGTTCTCGAGTACGTTTCTCTCTTGCTCTCTACAATTTATTTGCAAATGTCCATTTCTCGTTGTGTTTGGTTCGGAAGGAAATGCGAGAAATAGCGAAGAGAACTAGGTTCTGTTCTTCTATAATTTGTTAATTTTCTTTTTGTTGACAAGAAGTTATTTTTTTGGAGTAAAATAGAAGAGATTATTAGCTCAGTTTGGTATGATTTATGGACGGTTTCGGTGATTTTCACGCTTGCATAGCTGTTTCAAGCTTATTATCAAGCTTGTTTTTTTTTTTTTCCCTCACTATCCAGCTTATTATTTTAATGGTATTAATTTTTGCTTTTTTATCAAGCATGATGATTATGATGGTTTAGTTCATTCATGCTATAAGAGTATAATGATGATTGATAATGATGATGATGATGGTTTACTTCATTCATTTATCATAGTACTTAAAAAAAATTGGTTGTGAACCCATGTCATTAGGATATCATGATGATTATAGCTTAGTTCACTTGTTTATGATAATACTTTTTTTTGTTTCATTTTTCATTTTTCATTTTCTTGCTTATTTTAACTCAAAATGTTCACCAAATGATATCCTTGAACAGCCAAAACTATATTATTGTCATATGGCTTTTTTTTTTTGGTAGACAAATCTTATTGTGTAGCTTGCAGCGTTTATGATTGGGGTTGCAGCCAAAAAAAAAAAAGAATTGTGGTTGAATGGTTAGCCTTTGATGTTTGAAAGTGGGTAAGAAAAGTCACCCTCTTTTGCAGGTTTTACCATGGAAACATTGTCCTGCAAAATTTGTTAAGAATGAATTGCAAAGTTCCATGAGGTGTGTGAGGACGGATTGTTGTATTAGACCAAGGGATGGTATTGACGGCAGTGGTGCTTTTAAACCGAATTTCTTGCTTCAGCCGTTTCGGAATCTGAGTAAAAACTTGTCTGCTAAATTTGGTTTGTTTTCGGAAAGCTACAGATTTGTTCCTAAATTGAGAAAATGTAATGGAATTTCCCATCAGAAGATAAATTGTTCAGAAGAAATTAGACAGAAAGTTCCTTTCGTTCAATTAGTTGTTGGAGTGATGCTGGTCATGTCACTTTCTGTTGCCATTACCAAGAGTCCATCTTGTAAGTTCATTTTAGTTTACCTATGAATTAGTGACAAGCATTGCTGGTCTCTAGGGATTTGAGGTTTTACTTTTCGGCTTTACTTAAACTTATTTTGCCAGGGGCCTTGTCTGAGGAGAATCTTCTCTTCTTGGAGGCATGGAGAACAATAGACCGTGCATATGTCGACAAATCTTTTAACGGACAAAGTTGGTTTCGATACAGAGAAAATGCACTGCGCAATGAACCGATGAACACACGGGGAGAAACGTGTAATTGTTTAGTCCTTTCTTATTAGTTATATTTATGGAACACTGCTGTATCTTGGGATTTCAAAGTTGATTCTAAAACAAAACGGTTGATCAGCTTTGTGGCTGTTATTGATGGGATTTTTTTTTAATGTGTTCCTTTGACTAAGATGTGTTATATCAATGTACTGCCTTTCTACTTCCTGGTTGGGCATGTTTGTTTAGATGCGGCAATAAAGAAGATGCTCGCTACACTTGATGATCCTTTCACTAGGTTTTTGGAGCCTGAGAAGTTCAAGAGTTTGCGGGTACCAGGCCGTTTTCTTCTGAAATTTCTTGTCTATCTTAGATTGTTATACCTTTGTTTGCATAAGATGCATTCCTATACACCACGGTAGTCACAAATGTTTAAGAAACCTTAGACATGGCATTGTTTACTTCATCGTATTTGGCAGAAATATTCTCCCTAAATCTGTGAATATCTTCTTTGAAGGCAGTCTGGAACTCAAGGTGCTCTTACAGGTGTTGGGCTGTCTATTGGCTACCCTACAAAACGTGACGAGTCCCCTGCTGGGCTTGTCGTTATCTCAGCTGCTCCAGGAGGTCCTGCAAACAGAGCTGGTATTTCTTCTGGGGATATTATTCTGGCAATTGATGATACAAGTACTGAAACAATGAACATCTATGATGCAGCTGATAGGTTGCAGTAAGTTTCTCTGTCTCTCTCTCTCTCTCTATACATATACATATACTACATACACACACAAACACACCAGCAGTTTAACTGTTGACGTGGCCTTTCAATCAGGATAATACACATTACATTTTTACTGTCTCCTGTACTCAATGAAAACAGATTCGTTAGTCACTTGTTTATGTTTAATTGTACCTAAACTCTGAAACAGGGGATCTGAAGGAAGTTCAGTGAAATTGACCATTCGTAGCGGGCCTGAAATAAGGAACCTGGACTTGGTGTAAGTTCAGCTCTCTCCCTCTCTCTCCCTCTAGAAATGTTGCACTTTCAAAGGTGTATTTAATGTTGACAATTACATTTTCAAATCTGCATCTGGGATATGTTATTCAATCCTTTGGCGATTGGAATTGAGTCAATTGACAGGGATTTTTAAATGTAAGATGTCAATATTTGTCCGGTGAATTGAGCCAACACTGAGTTTTGTGTTTGCTGTTGTCTTACCTGCTATCTCTTTTTGGACATTTTGTTTATTTCTGAGTTGTTTAGGCGAGAGAAGGTTTCATTGAACCCAGTCAAGTCAAGGCTTTGCAAGTTGCCCAGTTCAGGGAAGGATTCCTCGAAAATTGGTTATATCAAACTCACATCATTCAATCAAAATGCATCAGGTGATATTCTCAAACACTAGTTGCCGTCATGTCTCTTGCTTAGTCAATTGTTTCTTAAGAGTTTGGCCTACTAACTCCTACATGGTTATGCTATTCTCTTTACAAATTATGTACATCAAAGCTGCAGGGGAGACACTTTCAAATTTTCGTTGCTTTGATTTATGTGGTTTCCATCACTTTGTTTGATATTTGAGATACTGGTTGTCCATTACCTTTAGAACTTGTCTTGAATTCCTGGTTTGAGTAGATTTCTCCGGCTAGCTCTGACGACTTGTGTCCCGTGCAGGGGCTATTAAGGAAGCAATTGATACTCTGAGGAAAAATGATGTCAATGCCTTTGTGTTGGACCTTCGTGATAATAGGTGATAGCTTCTCAACCTTATTTAATTTTAATCTTTTCCCTTTTGCACGCCTTCTGAAAGCCTAATTGTGATGCAGCGGTGGTCTTTTTCCAGAAGGAATTGAGATTGCTAAGATTTGGTAAGCTGTGCTGCTGGAGCCTTGATGCGAAAGAGTTTTTATTGCATGCCTTTAATATAATACACATAGTTATACATATTTTAAAGCATATTGTAAGAATTATTCTGCCTTTCGGGCAGTATTGAACTTGCACTTGCATTTCAGGCTACTGGCTTCTAGAATTTTAAACAGATAATTAACCTCCTATTTTATGTCGTTAGAAATAAGATGTAATTCTATTTAGGAGCACCTTTTACAATTTGACTTGACCACTAATCTTTTGCTTTACAAGTTGACCATTACTTTTTCATACATTTAGCTGACATTTCTTTATCTAATTGAACCGTGATGAATAAGTTCTGACACATTTTTCCATTCAGGCTGGACAAAGGTGTCATTGTTTACATATGTGATAATCGCGGTGTTCGAGACATATATGACACGGATGGAAGCAGTGCAATAGCATCCTCTGAACCCCTAGCTGTGTTGGTATAGTTTTACATTGTCCTCTTAAATCTTCTTTTTTTGCTCTATTGCTCCTAACCCTCATGATCAATTAGATAATGATAAATTTCTCTTATATATGCAAATAGTACTGTAGGTAAATGTTGAAGGGTTGTGATGTATATTGTAACTTGGGCTGTCTCCGTATGAACATGCCATCCATCTCTATTGAGCAGAAACCAAAACTAATTCTATATTTCCGAAATTTCAAGTCCTAATTAACATATATCCTTTTCTACTTTTAGTGAAAATTCATCATCAATGTGTCTGAAAGGTTGTTGGCTGAACTTTCTGAGGTTTCTTTAGGTGAACAAAGGAACCGCTAGTGCAAGTGAAATATTAGCGGGTGCACTGAAAGACAATAAACGTGCCATGTTATTTGGCGAACCTACATTTGGAAAGGGGTAAATCTATTTTGCTTCAACAGAATAATGCATGCACTTGAATAACACAATATACTTCCTCACATGTGCCGTTCTATCCCGCTTTGCAGCAAGATTCAATCGGTTTTTCAGCTCTCTGATGGCTCTGGCTTGGCTGTTACCATTGCTCGCTATGAGACTCCAGCTCACACTGATATTGACAAGGTTTTTTTTTCTCTTTATATCAGTGAAAAGTGAAAACCATGGAACATCCTAAAGCCACTAGAAAAATAGGAAAAAACAATATCAGCCATTGGAAAAAGGAAGTTAGTTTTTAGCTGAAATCATTTTAATCGCTCAGATCGTTTTTTTTTCATCATCCAATGGCTAAGTTTGGGATGCATGGTACATCCTGATCATAGATTCTTCCCTATTTATCTAAAGTTGAAAATTGTTTACATAGGTTGGAGTGATTCCGGACCATCCCCTGCCAGCATTATTTCCCAAGGATGAAGAGTCCTTTTGTGGGTGCCTAGAGGATTCTGCATCTGCTTGCTATTTGAACAAAGTCCACCTATTTTCAAGATAACAATGTCTTTCCTGAAAAAAAAAAAATTAGGAAGACGACTCTTTCTTGATTTATAGCTTGGCATTCTTTTGAGGCTTCATTGATTTACAAAATGTAAACTTGCTCATATCAGTTGAGCTGAACAGAGCCCCAGAAAGGAGGAAACATTGAAGTTTGGCTGCTATATTTTCATTATAGTTTTAATATTTCGACTAGAATTCTTGCTTTGAAAAAAAGATGAGAGCTATCTTGATTTTTATTTTTTAATATTTGATTACGTTAGAAAGAGAGTGAGCCCCTTTAAGTTGGTGATGGCAACAAAATAATTATAAAACTGCCAACAAATATTAACTGAAACCTCAAAGAAAAAGATTATATAAATAAACAATACAAAAAATGTTAACATCGAAAAAATAGGGGGTGTTCTTCAAACCTATTTTAGGAAATGAACATCCAATCTTATTAAAAGTCGGTTTTTAAAAATTTCATCCAATTCAGTCTGATGTTAGGGTATAATTCAAGCCAATTCAATTAAGGTTAGTTGGATTGGATTGGACTGGTTTATTTGGTTTTTAAGTTTAAGACTTTTGTATATTTTTTGTCCATTTTTGTTTTCAGCTTTGACCTATGCATATTATCTTTTTAACATGATTTAACTACAATTGAAAAAAAAAAAAAAGAGTAAAAAATAACATCTATAAATGCAAATCGCATATAATTCTAAATTACAAACTTTAAGTTGATTGAACATTCAATACTTTAAAGAAAAAAATGAAAAAAAATGTCATAAAGTGACGAGAATAAAAAGTTCACACTTCAACAATAAAGAAAAGAAAAGAAAAGAAAATATAATATAATATAATCCAATAGATCCAACTCTCCATGTCTACTCCTCTCTATGATGATGATCATCATTCATAACACTCTTTCAACCTAGAAACACATCAAGTATGAAAAAACGAAGTTGAAGAAAAGGCAGTAGAATAGATATTACATAATATTAGGAGGTTTATTGGTGTACATAAGTATATGGAAAAATAACAGTCTTTTAATTTTAGACCAATAATATAAATACATATAGGTAATATAAATAAATGTTGGATTGAATTGGATCGGATACTTTAAAGATAAAACAAACATTCAATTCAATTTATATTGGTTTTTAAGAATTGACATTCAATCCAATTTCAATCGGGGTCAGTTATCCGTTAAAAATAGCTTATATTGGATTGGACTAGTCGTTTTAGTCGGTTGAGTCAAATACTAGTGGTTGGTTGGTTTGTTTTGAAAATATTGGGAGCTTCTAATTTTGACCTTATTAGATTGGTGTTTTTCGTATTATGAGATACACATTATGATACTCTGTTGTTAAAAACAAATATTAATTCGAGGCCTTGTTCTTGAGAAATGGAATGTCCTTTTTGTCCTTTCAACCTAAAAAGAGGAAAAAGAAAAGGAAAAAGAAAAGGACAAAAAATTCAGGTGATTCAAAACTAAAACCGTAATCAACAAGAGATAATTTGTTATAAATTTGTAAGTTTAATGGACAAAATTTTAAAGTTTAAAGTGCCTTAAGGTATTGATAGGCTGGAAAGGATTGTATTGGTTAGCGGTGGCTGGATCTAGTTAGTTGTTAGAGGCTCCTTTTCAGTTAGTTAGAGTTGTTAGACATATAAATACAAGATCGGAAACGGTAGAATATGTTATTTTTTCAAAATTAATTATAGTAAATAGTAGGTTTTGAACATATGTGTAGTGGCTATTAAATTTATGTTGTAGATATATTTATCTGTTTGTTTATGTTATAAATAATTCTTATTTATATAATAAATTTTTTTCTCAATCGTGGTTTAAAAACTCCTATTAACCGCACTTGTGGCTTGGTAAAAATTTTTGAACAATAACCGTCTAAACCATACCACGATCACCCCTAGACTCAACTAGGTGCTACTTTCTATATTCAATAGTTTTCATCCATATATTCAACAGCGGGACTAGTTTTGACACGTTTATTTAGTTCAAGGACTAAATTCAATATAATTTTCAACATAGGGAGTCAGGAACTATTTATAGAAAGAAAAGGAAGTTCAGGGATTTTTCATGAATTTATGGAAATACCAAAAATCAATTGTACAAAGAAGAAACTAGGAAAATTTTGTAGTAGGATATAAAAATTATCCTATTTGTGGTACACCTTTTTTTTGGGGAGGGGGGGTTGGACATCATAACATACTTTTTCATTAAAAAAAAAAAAATCATACCATACTTGGATCGTATTGAAAACAAATTTATAAGATAATATAACAAACTTGATAAAATTATGATAGTAAACAACAATTTTTTAGCGGGGTTCATTTTACCAAACTATTCTCCTTTCATTCATATGATTTTCCACTTTCAATGTCACAAGGTCCTTTCATACATTTTTCAAAATTATTTGGTAGGGCAATGCTGTCAAACTTAAATTTTTATATGTTTCATAAGTTTTGTTTTACTCAAAATGTAACCTAGCGGTAATCTCAAGCACAACTCCACTTTACGTAGATTTTAAACCCCACCACCCCGAGTTAAAAAAAAAATGATCATATTTTATAAGTCTAGAAACACGCACCAATAATTGAGCACTTTCTACCTTTTGTTTTTCTTTTTTTTTTTTTTCAAAAATTTTAATTTGACCCACAATATCATGCTTTGCTGAATTTATAATGCAAATAATGACACTGCGAAGGATTACACTCTGATTTTCTACACTCTGATTTTCTACCATTAAATAAAGAGCAAAATAATTGTGTTTAGTCAACGATTAAAAAAGGACAGCTAATTTAAAGTTCAATGATCAACTTTCAATCATTTATTGAGCGTTCAACATTGAGATCATGAGTAGAAGGATATACTTTCTCATTGCTTGCCGGATTTCGCAGAAGCAAGCACGGCTGAGGAGAAAAATGGCAGAGACGTTCTTGGGCCCTGTCACTGAGAAGTTGGTTGATCCTCTGGCTGAATAAGTAAACTCATTAAAAGGAGTTCACAAAGAGGTGAAGAGTCTGAAACGTGAACCGGAGATCATCCAGCCTTTCCTTGGAGATGCAGAAGCAAAGTTAGTGAAAGGAGAACTGAATGATGCTGCGAAAGTAAGGCTGAAACAGTTAAGGGAAGAAGCAAATTGCATAGAAGCTGTGGTTGAAGAATACGTTTATCATGTCGAACAACATCGCCATCAGAGTGGATTCATTGGGTTCTTGGGTAAAGCATGTCATTGTATTAAAGCCTTAAAACCTTGCCATGACTCATTGAGTGAAGAACTCAACTTTAGGGTTCAAGTTATAGCTCAACACCTTTTCAGGAAGGAGCAAGAAGTTTGACCACAAATCCTGATGCGAGTGTTGACGTTCGAATGCATCCTCTTTTCATTCAAAAAGAGGAACTTGTCGGCATTGAGCCAATGATGAAGGATCTTGTAAGAAAGTTGGTTGAAGTACCACCTTCACGCTCAGTGATTTCACTGGTTGGCGAAGGTGGAATTGATAAAACCACTCTCGCTAAGAATGTCTATGATGACAAAACCGTCCAGGGACACTTTGATTGCCGCGCTTGGATCACTGTGTCGCAGATGTATGATAAGGAGAAGATGCTCAAGACTATGAATGCCACATTTGCGGAACAAAAGACCAGGCGGGGGAAGAACTGATTGATCGTGTGAAGCAATAGTTGCAGACAAGGATGTACGTACTTGTTTTTTATGACGCATGGCAAACAGATTTTTGGGATGCCATAAAGCATGCTTTGCCTGCTGATAATAAGGATAGCAGGATAATTATCACAACTCCTAATAATAGAGTTGCGGATTCTTTCAAAGAGACCTCGTATGATCTTGTCCAAGAGCTAAAATCTTGGTCTCTAGAACCATCTTGGGAACTATTTCGCAAGAAAACATTTTTGTTTTGAAGATGAGAGGTGTTGTCCCCAACATTTGGAACAATTATCTCTTGAAATTGTATATAAATGTCAAGGCTTGCCAATTGTTATTGGTGCTGTAGCTGGTTTATTGGCAAAAAAGGAGAAGACTCCTTTAGAATGGCAACGCGTACTTGATAATCTCGATTATGTGTTTCAAGAAAATGATAATCTTGCGGCCGTCTCAAAAGTTCTCTTGCTTAGTTACCATGATCTACCATACCATCTAAAGCCTTGCTTCTTGTATTTCGGCATTTTTCCTGAAGATTATTCAATTTTTGAAAAAGATTATATAGGCTTTGGATTGCCGAGGATTTTATCAAGTCAAGGGGACACATGCCATTAGAATAGGTTGCCGAAGAATACTTAAATCAGCTGATTGACAGAAACTAGGTTTCTGTTGGAGTAACAGATGGAGGAAAGAGACGTTGTTGGGTCCATGATTTGATGCGTGATATCATTTTGCAAATAGCTGATGAGTTGTGTTTTTTCCAAACTTTGAATAGTAGTGAGTCGAGGTTTCAAGAAAATAGTCGTCGTATTTCTACATACAGTACTATAAAAAAAATCTTGGAATATGTTGGTCATTCTAGAGTTCGTGCTCTTTTTCTTCTCAACATGGACAAAGTGACCACATCATTCGTAGTTCGCTTGTTTGAAAGTTTTGAACGTTTGAAGGTTTTGGATTTTGTAAATGCTCCTCTTGATTCTCTCCCAGAAGTAGGCAATTTATACCTCTTGAAGTACCTGAGTTTGAGAGATACAAAGGTGAAAAAGCTTCCAAAGTCCATTGGCAAGCTTCGCAATCTACAAATGTTGAATGTTGAAAGAACTTTAGAAAGCCACCTGTCGAGATTAAAAAGCTACACAATTTGTGACACCTTATAGCTTATTACAAGGGAACTGATAAGAAAAGTGGCCATAATTTGGGTTCAGAGAATGGTGTAAGGATACATGAAGGGATTGGAATGTTGGAGGAGTTACAAACACTTAACGCAGGTGGCAGCATATCATGACAGAATCAGTTCCATCAAGGAGCTAGCTATGTTGAGAAAACTCGAGTTTTGAGGATTTCAGGGTTGACTAAAGAAGTTGGGGAAGCACTTGGAGCCTCCATTGAAAACATGAATCATCTTGAAAGATTAAGCTTAGAATCAATGGGACAAGATGAACCTTTTAATGTAAAATGGAGCATTCCGGCTTACGCTGCTTCTCTATCTCATCTCAATTACAAAAGTTCCCGAATTGGATTCCAAAGCTTCAAAATCTAAGGGGACTGAAATTATATTTCTCAAGGCTAATTAATGAACCATTAGAATACCTCAAAGATTTGCCTAATTTAGCATACCTTCACATGTACCAGGCGTATGTTGGAGAAGAACTACATTTCGAGGAAAGCAGTTTTCGAAAACTCAAGCAACTTGAACTGAAAAAGTTGGGAGGGCTAAAGGCGGTGAAGATAGACGAAGGAGCATTGCCTCTTGTTGAAAAGTTGGACATTGGACCTTCCCCATTGATGGAGACTCTTCCTGACGTTCAATACCCGACAAACCTCAAATATATTGATATTACTGACATGCCAACGGAATTTGTTGCTGGTTTGCAACCAAAAGGATGCTCTCATTAGTGGAAAATCCAGCACGTTCCTTCTGTCAAATTCTGGTGCAAAAATGGAGGGATCATTTATGACAACTACAAGCTTGGTAGCTCAGCCTTGTCACGGCTTCTGCAAAATCAGCAGGGAAAGCAACGCACATTCATCGAAATTAAATGATTGCTTACACAGGTAGACCCCTTTAATCTATTTTGTCTAATTTTTCTTTATTTTCACTAGTAATAAACAAATACAATTCTTATTTCTTGTTTCTCTTTCATAATTATTGTTCTTTTCCATTTATCTATTTTGTTCTTTTATTTGAAGTTGATCCTGCAGCCTCTCTCTTTCTAGCTTCATCTTTTGCTTGGGAAATCTTAATCTTTCCAACTATATCAGAAGTCTTGAAATTTAGCTCATCAAGAATTGCAGTGTTCTCATCATGAGTAAATAGCACAACTAAAAATTTGTCAATTACAATATATTATAGATTTTTCAAAATCAGTACCAAATATTTTATATCTCTTTCCATGAAATTGACTTTGATATCAATGTTTTCTCAGAATTGCGAACTTATAAACCTATTTTCTTGTGATCCTATCAAGATATATTGCTCGATTCTTGCGTTCCCGTTTATTAAGCAATATTAAAACTTATTTACAGAATTAGAATGGTCAATATTTTATGATGCACTGGATTTGTTATTAATTCATGCATATACACAATCTCCTGCTGTAAATGTCCTTTTTAAATGAAAATCTGGTCATATAAACTTGAGACACACTTGTAGATATTGTGCTCTGTGATATTAACAAACACAGTTAAGAAATTGATTTTAGGTTTTTTATGCCAGGGATGTTCTAATCACCCCATACTTTTCTGCCAGGAAAGATGTCAAAGGAGCCAGTGGGAATTTCTCAGACAAGATAGAAGATTCTTTTCAAGTCATTTTATATGCTATTGAGTTTGCAAATTTCGATCTTTTCATTTCATGTTTGTATGGAGAGTGTTTAGTAGGGTAGTATTAATCTTAATAATAAGCTTGAGGGCATTGCTCAGACAAGGATGTTATTGTTTATTATTCTCTTCAGTTGTGTCATTGAGTTTGAATGTTCCTAATTTTTAGTTATGTTTCTAAGTTTATGAACAGGAACCTGTATTCTTGTTTAAGTTTGGGATGTATAATGTCAATAATACCTGAGGGGCATTGTTTCCACAGACAGGAAATTTATCCACTTTTTTAGATCATTTATTTGAGTTTGCGAATTAATATTTGATTTTGTACTCGATGATTGTACGGGCAGGAGCTTGCATGATTCTTTTGTTTTGTGAGCTCTAGCTTATAGCTATGTAATAATTTACTTGAGGGTTCTTCTTAGCATTGTGATTCTTACAGGATGGAGTTCAATAGTAATTCAAACCTAAGCGTTGTCGTTTTCCTTGATTTCAGGTATTTGTTAAGATAAAGAACACATGATATAAAAAGATAAATAACCCGGTATAAATAATAGTATAGATTTTGAATAAACCTAAAAGACATATATAAAAAGATAAATATCCCTATATAGTATATGAATCTTCTTTTTTTCCCCCTTTTTTTGAACTACATGGTACCCAATGAAATTATCAGAACAATAAAGTACCAATGACAAAACTACAAGGTGTGCATTTCTTTAACCTCAAAATTATTCTTAGGGCACTAATTGAGACTAAATCTGTCTCCCTTAGCCACAAGGGTATCACCTGGTTTACAATCTTGCATGCCATATCTTTTAAGAATCTTTTCGATATAGCCCTTTTGTGATAATCTAAGAATACCCCGAGAGCGATCTCGGTGTATCTGTATACCCAGCACAAAAGAGGCGTCACCAAAATCCTTCATCTCAAATTTCTTTGATAGAAATCTCTTGGTTTCGTGCAATAAGCCTATATTGTTGCTGGCAAGCCAAATGTCATCGACATATAACGTAGCTGAATTCTCATTAGTTAATTTTCTCTTTATACCTCATGTACTTAATTGCAATGATTCATTAAATGAAGCACCAAAAAATATGATAAGTACAACCCAAAAAATAGAGAGAAAAGCTGAGAAAAATAAAACAGACGCTCTTTTTCTCTCTCTTTTTCCCCTTTAAGAAGAGATAAATGCAATTATTTTTTATAATTAAGCATAAAACTAAAATTAGCAATACTAAGGTGTACCTCATATAAACCACTCTCTCAACAGTTACTCTTTATTTTTTTTAGAGAGAAAATTTCATATCAAACTCTCTCAACAGTTACTGCACCTCTTGTTAACTGTATCCTAAATTTTTATTCCACATATGAATTATTGTACCTGGATACACTGTTCTTGGACTTTATACAATGGTGATAACGGATTTTTTTAAAAAAAGCATCATCCAAGCCAGACTTGGTAAGAAAGAAACAGGTAAAATCACGCTACACAAGACCACCAATAAGAAGTCTGACATCTTGGCTTCTTCAGCTGAATTGTGATTTCTTAATTACTCCATCATCTACCAACAAAAAGGTCAAGCCAACAATGTGGTTTTATAAGGCTCCTCGGTACCGTCACTTGACGATTCCACAAGAGAACCAATTAAATCATTTTATCATCCTAGTTATCTTGCTATTCTGTCTCACCAAAGCATCTTAGTCCAAGATCCCAAAAAAGGGAAGAAGGCAACCAACAACCTCAACAACAAAGGCGTGTCACCCTTCCTTTCTCTCCTACTCAGCTTACCCTTCCCCGTCTCTGTTCTTCCTGGTCCACCTGTCCTTGATTGCCTTTGTGCCGATTTAGCTCGTTCGAGATTATCCCATCCACCAAAACTGGTTTCTCTTTGGCCACCCTTCTCAACTGAACCTTCATTCCCAGCCACCCATGATTGGTCCCCCATTTTACCCTTTCTGGGCTCCCGGCCTTCATCATTTTCTTCTTCTTCCTCTTCAGCATCTGTTGCAGTGCCTGCAGATCGTTTATATCTCATTCTGCGCCTGCGCTTTGGCCTACTTTGTGTCCCTCCCCATAGCTTCTCGAATGCAAATGACAGTGCTGACTGACCAAGTGGGAGAGCCAATGCCATGAGAAAGGCTGTCGGGCCGGTAGCCACCAACCAAGATATGAATATTATGGGAAGCATCCAACCATAGGACTTGAACACCTGCTGTGACCAAAAAGCAACATAACATTTACAACTAATCTAGTCATAGAAATAAACCAATGAAGACTAACAAAATGAGAAACTCTGTAACCTTAATACTATACCAGAAATATTCGCAATTCACTCTTATATATTTCCTAATCATAATTTAATTCTTTCAATGAGACTCCTGTAAAAATGTTTATATCCATTAAAAAAGCAAAAGAAACACATATCAAAAGATTTTCTTAATGTCTTACACAGTGTGTCACTTAATGAGGCACTCCATAGATGGTTTACTACCTCAATTCGGTGCCTTGTTTAGCTGAGATAAGAACACCCTTTATAGTACTTTTCATTTATCACTTGCTCAAGGGAGCACCATCAGAAACGGACATTGAATTGCAGCTTGATGTAGGAAAGCATAGAAGAGAGAGAGAGAGAGAGACAGAGAGAGGAATAGAAATAGAAGAGACGGATGAATAATAGAAAGGAAATCTAAATATTCAATATTCTCTGGTCTGAATTGCAATGACAATATTTAGATTTCAGTAAGTTTCCCTTTACTAATAGTTGGGTAGTTTCCATTATTTGTTAGTTACTTTCTACATTTAGTATATTGATCTTCCTCATAAAAGCTTTTCTTGTTTCTCATCACAGCTCTTTCCTAATTCTATTACCAAAAATTTGACCTTGAAAGTTATAACCCACTTGCATAGCCTAATTAGCTCAAGAAGTGACTGACAAATACACAAGGTTTGAGTAAAATATTCCACATCATGTCAGGTGATTTTGGTCCAACTACTGATGTTGGCAATTCTAAGTCTCATTATTCCAAAATAAGTAAAGCTACACAAATATTCACAATGGAAGGCTGACAGGTTTTTGGCGCCAAAAAATGAGGGAGAGAGTGAAATCTCTCGTTAGGTATTGGTATGGTTGCCGCGGGTTGTCGTCGGCCCGGCGGACTTTGGGAGGAGATAGATTTAATGCCCGCCTGGAAGTGATTCGCTAAGTCGGGTTTTCCAGCGGCCGCCTATTGTAGAATCGTCGATAACCTGGCTGCCACTATCATGTGTGTAAAGACTTACTGTATAGGCATACTGGAAACCGTTTGGCAAGTCAAGGGAAGTGAATTTTCCCTAGATACGTTTAGTCATTTAAATTTTGGATATATTTCGAGTATATGGATTGTGTTAACGATTTAAAACTCATTAAATTTTATGCAAAATGCTTTTCTGGATGTATAAGTTTGGGATAGTATAAGCGGTCAAAAAGTGGTAACTTATATCACGGGAGAAAACTTTGCGAAGAGTTCCACTACTATTAATGGGTGGCTCCGCGATTTCTTATGGACACAGGAAAACAGAAAGGGAAAAAAAAAAAACGCAATCTTCACAAAATACAGCTAATAATCCATGTATAGTCATAAACATTAAACAAAGCTAAAAAATGAAATTTTAAAAAAAAAAAGGAAAAGAAGTAAGAGCATAATTTGGACCTTGAAAATCCGGAAAGCATCAACGGCGTCCTCGAGAATCCCACCAGGACCATCCTCCATCTCGTCGGACCACCACCGCCTCTTCTTTCCCTTAGTTCTGTAATACTCTTCTTCTTCTTCTTCTTCACTGTTATCGTCGTCTTCTTCGTCGGGTTTGCGTTTGAAACCGAAACCGAATCTTTGGGACCGGACTGTCTCGGCGTTGGAGTCCCAGCGGCGGTAGGCGGTGGAAAAGGAGCGGCGAGAAATGGAATAATGGAAGGAGAAGGAAGAAGTAAGGGAGTTTAGAGAGAGAGAGTGGAAAGGGGAAGTGGGCCGCCATGGAGGAGGAGGAGGAGGAGGATGAGTGAGGACGATGACGACGACACTCGCCATTGGAGGTGCTCAACCGGAGCTTCCATTTGCCACGTTGTTGTTATCTCCTCCACTATTAAGAAAAGTAACTTCAACAATAAATGATTTTAGACGGATGATTTTTTATTTTTTGACAGTCTTTTAATGTAAAAAAATATATTTTTTAAACATTAAAATTATTCTAATTTTTTTTTTATTTTGTTAGAGTTTCTCTTTTTGTTACAATTATTTTCATCTTTTTTTAAAAAAAACTAAAACAATTTATCTATTTAAAAAATATATTTTTTTATAAAAAAAAAGATCATTTTTTTAATTAAGAATTTTTTTTTTACCCTATTGTCAAAATTTTTCAGATTTAATAGGATGATTTTTCTATAAATTTCTCCCCAAATTTAGGTTCTTTTTCACCTTGAACTCCAAAAATTAAAAACCTGTCAATATCACCCGGAACATTGAAATGTCAGCAAAACGACCCCTCTCCGCCGGCTTGATGTATGCGGTAGTAGTTTTGAAGGTTTTTATTGCATGGCAACTACATATTTCCTCACCTTTTTTACATGCCTAGCTCATTCCTGTGAAATTAATTTATTAAGCACTAAGGACCAATTTAATTTATGGACATTTTGTCTCTCGATTTGAAAGCTAATAAAAATATTAAATTCAAATCAACTTGTACGAAGGAAACCAACCGACCAAGTAATGCCATATCAACATATACTTAACTATCGGTTGAAAATTCGAATCTCTCAACAACCTAGGAATTTAACTATCTATTATAGGGACAAGGACGATGCTTCAAACTAGAGGTGTTCATGAAACCTGTCAATCTATGAAATCCATCAAGTTTAATCTAATTCAAAGGTTTTGGATTGAATTGGGAAGAGTTTTGAGTTGGTAATAGGCTAAAACAATCCCAATTCGAAAGTTTTGGATTAGACTATGAATTGATAAATTCTAAATTTGTCCAACGCTATATATATATATATATATATATATATCTTACAATTTTGAATTGTTTTGAAATTTTTAAGTATTGTTGATGAATGAATAATACTTTATTTTGAGTTTTTTTTCATTTTATAAGAAGATTTAATTTTGAATTTTATTGAAACTAGTTTGTCTTAATGATTGGTTGTAACAAATTTACCTTAAGCAAGCTATTTGATATCATGAACTGTTTATTTTAATTTTTGATGTTGAAAAAATTGGTCTTTAATATTCTTATTTTTAAAGGTCTCACTTAATTGTAAATCAGTGAATTCAATTTGAAGGTTTTAGATCGGATTACAGATTAAGACTTTTTTTAATGTGAAGGTTTTGGATTTAAATGCAGATTAGAATTTTTTAATTCAAAGATTTTAGATTGGATTACAGATTAATCTTAAATCTACAAAATCTAATCCATGAACACCCTTACTTCAAGTAATGATAACCTACTAGGCCCTGCTTACTTGTATCGAGTAAGCTGATCAATAGCTATCTCTAGAAGACGGCTCGGCCCGATCCATACAAGCCAAAATGAGAAATTGTACCATGTCAATTAATGAAAATGGCAGCCCAACCCGACGTGAAAACCTTTATGGGCCTGGGGGCCAGCGAGGACAACTTGTATTTTTAGAAAGGAATATGAAAAAAAATTAAAAAAATTAAAAACTAGTGCTGCCTACCCTAGTCTGGTTCAGGTCTATATTTGGACTCATGATGCAGGCTGGGCAGCTAGAGCATCATGTAAAAAACAAAATGGGCCTAGAGCTAGTCTGTTTGGTCAAACAAATTGAGGACAATGAGAAAAATAGGTCTGTTTAATAGTTGATTAAAAGTTAATAAACCAAAATGTTAAAATAGTTAGTAAATAGCTTATTTAATTTTAGATCTACATTAATTAAATAAAATAAGACTAAAATGCTCAAATTGCAAAACCTTAGCAGCCATTCCCTTCCCCTCCCTCTTTCTTTCTGTTTCTCGAGCACAGAGGAATGCCCTCTCCTAAAAAGTACTTCTGCCACCCAACTTTGCCTCCATCGGAGCAAAACCGATGGAGCGCCCGTTGCCGCCCAACCTCATCGCTGTAAGAGCTTGGCTCCAACAGCCATCCGAGATCGGGAGCCGCCAATCGCCATTTGAGAATTGCGAGTGGCCAATCGCTAGGGAGATCGCGAAGCTTCCGTTGCTAGGGAAGACAGCGGCATCTTCCCCTTCTGAAGCAGTCTTTGTCACCGAAGGAAGTAAGCATCGGAGTCGAGGAGGGAGAAGCTTTGTTGTTGGAGCCATTTGGAGAGCAAGCGCCAAAGTCGCATGAGGTTATCGGAGTTGTTGCTGGAATCGCTCAAGGAGCAGCTTCGTCACCGGCGGCGTCGCAGGAGCTGGGAGAGAGAAAAGGAGAAGAGTATTTATGAAATTTTACAAACAATTGGTCTATTTATTTAAATTATCAAAATTTTGGGCTAAAAATTTTTATTGCTATATCATTTTAGTTTATTTGTTGTCATTTCCCCCTGAAATTGTCACATCTAGTAGTATCTTGAAAAAACCAAAGCATTCCAACAACCTGAAGATTACACAGCCAATTTAAAACTTGTTTCTTCGTCGGCATCATTTAAAATTAAAAACAACAATGCAGTCGATTTGACTTTTTAATGCATTCATTCAATTAGTTTTTTTGAACTTAAACATGTACTTATAAAACAATAGATGGCACAGATATTTCATAAAAAACTAGTCCTGTTTGCCATGAGATACAATAATGGATTCATAAAAAAGACAACAGAGAATTTATCTATCTCAAATTAATATGCTATATTTTTAAAGTTATTCTTGAATAAAATAAATATCACCCAAAGATGAAGGATGGAAGATAAACCTAGCAATTGTATCAAAGAACAATGCCATATCTAATTACTAACAACCATTATCACTTGTTTTTCAAGAAGCGATGGTTGAGACATGTTTCGGTGACAATTTTGAAACCGCTTAAAGCCAAGTTTTTGTAACAATCTCTTAAGATTATGCAAAAACAAAATTGATTAATTAGTGTTAATTCTTTTATTTTAAATTAGCTAGGACTTGTGTGGGCACTGGCAAAATGTGCATTATTTTTTTCCTTTTTTTTTTCTTTCAAGTACTGTAAATCACAAAAGCAGTACACCAAAGTTGTGATTGGACGCCAATTTTCAAAAATAGCTGTTTTCAAATTGAACCAAAAAAGAATAACATATCATAATTTCTGATAGTTGAAAATTTTAACAAAATCCTTAACAAAAGAAAATTTTAATAATAATGAATTATCCATAGTGATGTTTAAAATTAATATGTTTCTTAATCTACATTATAACAGAGTTCATTCTCTTATCAATTGGACTAGTTTAACGAGTAAGGCTGCTGTGAACTTTCAGGGATGAGATTGCCACAATTTGAATTTTTAAGGACCAACCGTTAAAACATAAAACTTAAGGGGTAAACACATCAATACGGCAATTATTACCTCGAAACGCCACCGCTTGACAGAAAAATTTCCCATTTGTGCTGGTCAGGCATCTCTTGGGGCTTTGTTCTCGCTTCCTCTGCAATTTTGAGAGAGAGAGAGAATTTGTGGAGAGAGAAACCTAGAGAGAGAGAAGGATGAGGCCGACGACGATGGACTACTTCGGCGACATGGACGAGCAAGGTTCGACGATGGCGATGGACGTGGACGACGTCGATCCTCTGGAGATTCTCGGCGACAGCGTCATCGCCGACAACAAGCTCGCCGACGCCGACTTCTTCAACTCCTTCGAGGACGACTTCGACGACTCCGATATCAATTAAGCTCTCCTCTATTCATACTCATCTTCTACTGTCATCAATTTCCACCCCCTTCTTTTCGTTTATAGAATTCTAGGGTTTGATTTTGTGAAAGAAGGGGGGAAATTATTGCTTTGATTTTGTTTTAATGCAGATCTTTTTCAATTGAATTTTCTGAATGTTCTATCATCTGATTGTAATTACTGTTTAGTATCTCTTGAAAAAATAGTAATATTTGTTCAATTATGGTGTTTTGTTATTTTTATGTTTTGTGCTTCATATGAGGAATAATTATGTTACTTTTCATAGGGAATTATGATAGATGAGTTAGTTGGTTGGTTTGTGTATATAGAGGAATTGTGAAGCTGTAGATATAAATTGATTAATAGATGTTATTGTAGTTGCAATTTCTTGATTAAAATTAATGGAAGGAAAAATCAAATATATTCTTTCAGTACTTAAGTTCTGGTACTGCAGTTGTTTAGGATTTTTTGCAAGTTGGGGATCAAAAATTTTTGTTCTTTAGGCCTTTATTAGTGGTTTGAGTCAGAGGAACCTGAAGATGATGGATGATATTGTAGTTGATGAGAAATTTTGGAAATTTGCTGCACCAACTTTTTTCTTTTTGGCTCAGTTTGGTGCCCTTATTTTATCTTTTAGAATTTTTCCTCTTTATTTACCTTTGGAACATCTGTTTCAACGTATCTGTTCTAATTTTGGATAGGGTAAGGCTCTTTGTAACTCACATATTACAATTTTTAAACTTAAAACATATGTTTTAACTGATTCTCTAAAGGACCTTAATTTTCTTAAAAGAAAGGAAAAAAATTTTAGGCGGACACATTGGGTCAAGTGTGCTTGAGTTTTGCGAGTAAAACACTCAACTTTTAATGGATGTCAAAGTGAGTAAATCTGTTTATGCTCAACTTCTAAATGCATGGAATATTTTGAAGAATTAAAAGAAATGCTATTGAGTTTAGTCTACTCTTTTATGGACTTGTTAATTTGATCCCTTAAAAGCCAAAACCCAAGAAAAGTTGGAGCCATGAAAATTTGGTAGACCATTTAACGACATAAAGTACATCACTGGGCAGCCTTAGATAAAGTAATTAGAAATTGCAAAGGCATCTGAAGGCCTAAGCCCACAATTGGCTATTCTAGTTCATCATTAATTAATTTTATTTTATCATTATTATATCAATTGAATTGTTAATATCCGATCACCTTCTAGATAGAGAAAGAGAATTGGAAAATTCTAGATAAATAATTGAATTGCTTCAAACACAATTTGAGCAAATAGCTCCAAAGAACATAAGATAGAAAGGTATACGGCAAAGAATGGTGACTATTAGAGCTAAGCATTTTTGCACTAATCACTGAGAATTCGGAAAAATCCAAAACGGCGGAGGAAAAACCTTGTCGTCATCAAATTCATAACAAGACTTGACAACTTTACTCTCCAAATTGTACACTCCAATGTCATGGCCACCATACAAGTAATCACAAGTCATGTCCTCCCAATTATCATCCGTGAAGTAAATCGAGTTCCCTTCAAACCCCACTAAATCCCGAGTCGGTATTGACACCGATTCGTCCTCTCCTACAAACACAGCTCGATCTTTAAAACTCTTCACCTTCTCCCACTTCCTCCCTCTCAAATCCATCTTGTGAGCACCAAACTCTATACTCCTGCACGGACAAACCAAAGGGTGTGTGTCCTCAGCAATCAAAAGATCACACTCATCAAGTAGTTCACCATTTGCATTCACATGGTACCCTATAAACCTTGTCACTAGCAAAATCTCCCCCATAGATTCAACCAAATATCTCTTCCCAAAATACTTGTCCTTGGAAAGATTCCCTATAGTCAACCTCGTTACCAAATTTTCTCAAGAAACAAAACTCGTGACTTTTATGGGATAAGATTCACTCTTAAAGTCCCAAACTTCAACAGAGTTCGAAGAAAAAAGTGCATACAACCGTTCTTCGTAGCATATTATATCAGAGTAGGGTGAGTTTTTGCCGTTTAACTCAGTCCATGACTGTCTCCAATGTTACAATACGAGAGCTTTTGTGCAGTTAAGCCATAGATTACTACAACTGAAGTCCATAGATTACTACAACTGAAGTCTTCTTTTTCTTCTTCTTTTTATTGTTATTATTATTGGAGTCAAAGAAGATCAATATGGCTTTCGAGATTAGAACCTCTCAATTACTTTCAAGATAGAAATCTCTCTTTTGCCACTCAAGCATTCCAGGAAGAAAAGTGAACAATGGAAGACGGATTTTTTCCCGATAAAAAGGATTGAAAACAAGAGGGTTTGATCTTTTGTCCAAAAGAACCAACCACCTACGTGAAGATCCAACACACCAAGAATCATGAAGCTCTTTAAAGGAATTTTTGTAAACCGTCTTTTCCTCAAGGCTGAAGAATTGATGTGAAAGGGTGTTTTTGTTATGCTTGTTTTCGTTGTTGTTACTTTCTGTTTGGTTGCTAGGAATCATCAACAATGGAGAAAAGACGACGAATTTTGCAGCCATGTTCCAAGAGCGACAAACGGCTCTAAATTTAACGATGTCAAGGAAAGAAAGCTTCTTGATGACTAGCTCCAATAGATGGCTGTGAAGTTTTGACCAGTTTGACATTGAGATCGTGTTCTTTTTGTTCGCCATTGTTGGAAAAAACTTAAGAGAAAGTATGATAACTTTTTTTTTTTTGGTAGTGAAGAGGAACAGAAAGGAAAGTGAAGCTTTTGAGCACATGTCATGTATATATAGAATCTGAAGAGGTAACGAGCTTTCTTAATCTGATTCGACTCAAATCGGGAAACTAGAGTTTTATTCAGATTGTGTTAAAAAAAGATATGATAATTCTAGATCATTCAATCACATTAAAAAAAGTATCGAACACTATATGGATAAGTCCCTATTTGCATATTTATTTAGTTATTTTTATCTTTATCGAATTCTTAAAGAATTACATTTTTTTTGGCCAAAAAAAAGCCTTTTTTTTTTATTTTCCTTGTGAAGCAATCGATGTTGTGATGGTTCAAACAATTTCAATTTCTCCAAGGGAAAAACGTATGTGTTGATAGAAGAATGAGGGAAACAACAGATTTTTGAATATTTTTTAAGTAAATAACATGTTTTGAAAATATTTGTAGTAAATAACAAATTTACAATATAAATTATTTTTTTACTAATAAGGGGAAAAATAAATTGTTTACACCTTCAATATATTTATTGTGCAAATAAGAATTATCTATATTTTAAATAAAATAGTAAATTAAATATTTACGCCATAAATCTACTATTTATATAAATATTTTTAAAACTTGCTATTCACTTGTATCAGTTTTGAAAAATTGATATTTACTATGATTTCTTTATTTTGATTTAAAGATATAATTCATTTGTTCATTTTTAATTAAATCATTAAATTTGCACATAATATTAGAATATTTTTTTAATTCAATTATATATATATATATATATATATTCTTCTAGTGAAGTAGTAAATTTTGTGAAGGTTCATACATTTTCAAAGAGACAAATTGATATTTTATTTCAACTAATGTATTACAGTTCTAAACTATTGTTGTGGGAAATCTTGACAGCTTGAAGCCCGAAGGAGAGATCATGAAAAACCCTATAAAGTGCAAGTGCCGAAAGACATCTACATTGGAGGCCGAGTAGACAAGGCAATCCCCAGGAGTTGACATACCTCAAAGGGGACAGGAAGTCGAGTTGAGACAATGTCTTAGTTCATGAAACTCAGGACTGAGAATTTGAATTACAAAATAGACAACTGATTCCTCACTAAATCGGGAAATTTAAGCCCTTTATGCACAACATGGGAAAGTCAAATACGAAGAAAGTGGGAATAAAATCAGGAAAATGAATACTCTTGATTTTATTAGATTTTAGTTATTATTTTATGTAACTATATTATACGTAAACTCGTAGCTATAAGTTGGGGTGAAAAAATCCTGGAGAGGAAACTACCTTTTGAGCTCTCTCATACTCATGTGTTTAGAAAAAATAGTAAGAAAATCTCAAAGTGGACATAATTCACATTGAGTGAAACACTATAATTGTTGGTGTTGTTATTTTCCTACGCGATTAATTCGTTATTATTGCATAAAATACGGTAAGTAATTCGTGAGGTTATTGTTGACCAAATTCCACCATCAAAAATTGGCTCTAGAAGGAGGGCCTAGATTTATCTAAAGAACCTTATACTTTAAAAGTTCTCTTATAATCATCATGGTGACCATGCGTATTAATCGTACTAGCGAAAATAATTTTGCTACTCAAGGAAATGATCAGCCTGTTGCTAGTGGCACCAATGGCGCGTAGGGTTCAAGGAGAGGCAGACAGCCTTAATGAACCATGCTTCTAGAGCAAAGGTTGGAAAGAATGAGCGGATTGCTCGAGAAAATCTCTATAGCCCTAGATGACATGCAAGGCCAGGGTGCTAATGCCGCAAGTGATGACCCAACAAACCTAGGGAACTGTCATACTGGTAACCAAAAGGACGGTGGCCAACAAGTTGCCTCTAAGGAAAACTGAATAAATTGAAGGCAACCATCCCAAAAGAGCGAATTGGATGGGCAGCCAAGAAAGGAGGAGAATGTAGCCCAAACCCAGGCTCAGGAAGTGGGCCAGTGAAATCAAAGGCAAAAGCAAGTCTCCCTCTCCTTCTATTGTGACATAAAGCCAGATAGGATGCAGCCTCAATACTGATGGGCGGAGACCTATGGGACCAGTTGCACATGGTAAACTTGAGGGATCATTTGCATGCTAGGAGAGCTATTTCCCACTATGTGGATCTCCCGGTTGTGGATCAACTAGCAAACCATCCTCAGGCTGATACCCAACTCATCGATCAGCAAATACAATAATAATTACAGGCAGCTTTAGGACTCCCCACGAGAGAAGTTAGGCATCTGGTTGGCCCGTTGAGGAGCTACAGGACAAGCTCGATGTGCACTGCGGAGATGAGATTACATACTCAAATCCTTTTGCCCTTGTAGTAAGAAACATGCCTCTCCTAGAGAAGTTCAAGCTGCCACAGATGACTTCTTATGAAGGATAAACGGACCCCGACGATCATAGCCAGATATACGAGTCTTACATGAAGCTCTATGGGTACCCGTAAGAGATCATGTGTCAAGCGTTTAACCAAACCCTTGTCGGTCTAGCAAGATGGTGGTTCAAAAGTTTGAAGGAGGGAGGCATTACATGTTTCAAAGATTTGAAAATAGCATTCTTGAACTAGTTTGATGGCATGAGAGCTTTCCCCCTGTCCAAAGAAAAGCTTGGCTTCCTTACTTAGGGGACTAACGAGTCTTTAAAAGACTGGTCCATGCTGTATACCAACGAAGTACCATAATTGGAGGCATTACTGAAGATGTCGCCCTCGTGGGGGCACTAAGCAATATGCAGATGAATATCCTCTTCAGAGATGATCTTGACCGCAAAAGCACCAAGTCATATAGGGAGTTTCTAGAGAAAGCTCGAGGGTTCATTAATCAAGAAGAAGTAAAGGGCTTGGTGCATAGGCAAGTTATGGGAGGCAACAGTAGTAGTGGTCAAGGGTTGAACTAAGGAAGTAAGAAAACGAGTAATTCATAAGGGGAGAATAGTTTGCCAAAGATATCGATCTATAAACCCCAACAGAACCTACCAAACCGAACGATTACAATAGACAACACTAAATGGTAAAAGCAAGACGATAGAAGACTTAAGCCGCAATAAAGGTACAACAACTACTATGACCTTACCATTCCCATTGATGATATCTACCACAGAATCAACGATCAGCCTTATCTACACCGTCCTCATCCTATGAGGTCAAATCCTAATGAATATAAACAGAACAAGTACTATAGGTTCTATGGTGATATGGGCCACTAAACCAACGAATATGCATGACCTTAAGGATAAGACAAAAAGGTTGATTAGAGAAGGATGGCTACAAGAGTATAGAGCCGCCAGAAACAATAGGAAAAATGACATAAAGAATGATCATAGAGATGATCAGAGGAATGATGGCTGACAGTGTGATGAAGACTATCGAGATAATACTGTAAGTGTTATTCGCACCATTTTGGGAGGCCCATACCTAGGGGTAATTCCCGAAGATCCCAGAAGAATTATGCTCATGAGGCAAGAGAAAATCCTAAGCAAAGGTGCTTGAATATGTCAGTGACTAAGCCGGCCAAGGCGTCAAGATATGACAAAACAGAGATTACATTTTCCAAGGAGGATGCGCATAGAGTGCACTTTCCACACAATGATGCCTTGGTAGTCGAGGCAATGATTGGAAATTACATTGTGTGCCAAATTTTTCTTGACAATGGTAACTCTGTCGACAAAATATAAATGGGTTGCTTAAAGAAATTGGGAATCCCTCTAGATCAAACGATACCTGTGACACCCGTTATTCTCCTAATGGTATTAAGGTAATTAGATTAATTACCTAGTATATATATAAAAAAAAAATCAGAAAATCTCTCATAATTCGAAACTCTCTCTCTCTCTACTTTCTCTCTCTAAAAAAATTCTCTCTCTCTCCTCAAAGATCGTTTGAGATTTCGGCATCCGTTTTCGACACCTCCCGCACCAATGGAAAGCTCTCGACGAGCTGAGTCCAACGAGGTGCCGCGCCGCCTAAAACGCCGCCGGAGGAGACCACACGCGCCGCCCAAAGTGGCGGCAAAACCCATTTCTTTCCGACGAGATATCTTTGCCGTCCGACGTCCGATCGACGTGATTCTTGTTCCTACACGACCACCGTGATGAGAGGAACAAAACCCACCCTTGGTGGCAGCTCAACAACAGCCGGATTGCTCCGCCCGCCTATTGCCGCCGTGCACCGCCGCCCCCATGGTGGAACTCCGCCTTGCCGGAGGAGGTGACTGACACCACCCCTCCCAATGAGTTCAGAGGATCAAGGGGAGTAAAACCCCTCGATCAATTGCACGGAAGGAGCCGGTTTCGCCGGAGAACGGCCAACGCCGCCGTCAACCGTCGCGGGAGTCTCCGTTTTGGCTCTTCCCAGCCACGTTTCTTCAAATTGGATGAGGGGAAATGCTCATAGGAGGATGGGTAGCAAAAGCCCTCAGCCAATTTCAGGTTTCCATCGTCGGAGAATCAAGATCGGAGCTCATCCATTTCTACCGACGTTGTACTTCACGACCCGCTATGTTAGAGGCAGAATTGGGTGAAATTGACCCCGTCATTGGACTCAGAAGGGTCGATTTAGGGGGGGTAGGCCCGAGCCCAGCTGCCAACGGACCCCGATTGACGCCGGTCAACGACGGTCAAAGTCAGTCAACGCCGGTCAACGGTGGTCAACGCCGGTCAACGGCCAGTCAAAGGCTAAATTGGAATTTTGTGATCCGGACCTCCGATTGAAGATCCGAGACCGCCTCCCGACTCGTTTCGATGCTCTGGATGCAATGGTGACCTCCGTTTGAGCAAATTCCACTCCGATGAAAATCATCCGGTACCGACTGCACGCAAATCGAGGCGATTCAAACAGCAGTATCGAAGTCCAGAATGACGTTTTCAAGAATGTATGATCTCCAGGAAGCATTCCTAGCCATTCATAGTCGCTCGAGGAGCACTACAGAGGATGCTTCGTAGATACAGCGAGATACAACTGGATCTGTTTTGCTTGGAGTTCAAGATCAAGGGAGTATGGAGCTAACGTTAATTGATTCCAGGATTAAGAGACTGTTGATAAGCTTGAAAGGTAGGGATTCTCTTACTCATCTTTTGTGAGGTTTTTATAGAATTAAAATTGATTGTTTTGCCGCAATATATATATATCTATGTTGAACTGATATTATATGTGTATCACATATGAAACTATGACATGGACTCGTCTTGTATTGTACGGCGAGGAACATAATGAATTGACACATGTTATAAATTGAGAAGCATGGTTAGGAAAATTAACTCTATTAATAATGATTTAATATAGAGAAATTGTGAGACATGAAAAGGGCGACGGTTACGTCCTTGGGCATGAATACCCTAAAAGGTAAAATAGGGGGAAGGTGATGACGCTTCCTTGGGTTGAAAGTCCCAGAACACACTGTACAGGAATTGATTTGGTGAGGACTCGGGGCTTGATGTCCCCTCACCGGAACACCCTTGGAATGTTTATAGGGTGATCAAGTGCGCCCATTTGGGTTTCGATGAGTTGAGTGATACTCAATTTAACATGGATACCTAGGAACAATGATGATTGGTAATATTTGTATAAATGTGTAATTATGACACTTGGTAATGATTAACTACGGTATCCATAAGATGTGATTATAATAAACCTCATAATCTGGAATATGATGTGACTTACTAACCATGCAGATTTTAATGTGGTAATGATAAAAACCTAAAGGTGAGTAATGGCTTTCTCTACTGAGCATAGTGTTGCTCATTCCCTTATGTTTATATCTTTTCAGGACTCACTAAGTGTGAGGTGGCTACGAGAAATATAGTTGAGGAAGTGATGTAACTATATTACATTGGGACTGCTTCAATCGTTGAGAATGTTCTTCATGATAATGTAAGCATCAATTGTTACTTCTGTGACTGTATTATAATGTGTTGAGGGTTAAAATGATGATGACAACAGTTTATATTATTAAATTTAAGGTGCTACATTAAAACTGTGGTTTATTTATCGTTTATATTTTTATTTTTGAGTTGAGAGTTTTCATTTAAGTCCCGGGCAAATTTTATTTTTAAGGTTTTACTTTTATTATTTATTTTTATTTTATCTCATTAAAAACTGTTAACCCCCATATAGGGGCGTTACAGAATTTTTGGTATCAGAGCCTAGGTTCGGTTAACCTAGGGAGTGTAGCACCACTTTAAAAAATAGATTTTTGAGATGGTTTTGAAGCTGAATTTTTATTGTCATCATCAAAATGAACCTTCACATTGATTTATACAGTCTAGAAGGATGTAACATGGAAAGGCCATAGAATGAAAATATCAATAGTTATATGAGTACAATAATTATATAGAAGGAAAGTATTAATAGTTATAAGGGAATGATAATTATATGGAATGAGTTTATAAGTAGATTGCTTATGAGAGATTCGTATAATATTTGGATCTATAAGCATATCTAATTCGTATAAACGATGAGAAATTCGTGTAGATACGAGGATTTAATAGCCTTTTGTCTCGTGAAAAACAATAAGAAATATAAGGCTTGATTTATTGATTTTAAAGTTTGACATAGATATGCCAAATTTTTCGTAATTGATTCAAACCTAAGTAATGATTATGTGTGGATTCGATGGAGCACATAAGTGTTAATATCTTTTCTTAAAAGTTCTATATATTTGAGGAATATGATATAAGTTGGGAATCATGGTATTGAATCTTGAGAGAGATAAATGTTAGACTTTTGGTCTGTTGAGACTGTGTAAAGTCTAGAATGCATGAATCTCAAAATTGGAATATTTTGTTACGTACATTGTATTTAAGTGTATCAGTGAATCTTTTGGTTACCTAAGGTTTTGTTATATGAGGAAATTATATATTGTATAAGTAGAATTGTGGGGATTGTAGATGTTCTTAAGTAGTAACATCTAGTGTCTTTGCTCATTGATATGGTCTATGTTGGAAGACGTAAATCGTATTGATTTCAAGGTTAGTCGCATTCTAAACCCTTGGTAGTAATGATGATGAATCCATTGATAGATGTTAAGTATTATGAATAACATATGGGTGTATGTATTGTTCAATAAGGTTTTGATTAAAACAAAATTATTTGAGTTGCTGGAAGATTATGTTGTTATGAAATGATTTTAAATATCATTCAAGAAGATCCTTGTTGTCGTTAAATTAGATTTGTTGTTCATAGTTAACTTATCTATAGTGGACTTTGAATTGGGTTTAAGATTTATACAAATTGGTTTTCAATTTTATGTTTGTTATTTAACTCGTTCTAAATGTGTTAAGGCTCGAAACAACCTGACCATTTTCAACTAAGAACATTTGGGCCTAGTTCAAATCTTAAATCAGTTTGATTCACACTGTCTCTCCCACGTGGTTTCTATACGTGTCATATACAGTGGTTTAATCATTGTTTACATATACGTTTACTGTGCATAGGAGCTTATTTCTCCGAGTTCACTTTTTCTCTCTTAATTTGTTATTTTCTCTCTAAATCGCAAATCCTCTTCTTTTTCATTAGAAATTCTTCTTTTTCTCTAAAAGAAGAAGGAATTCTAGGATTCTGCAATTTACTATCTTAATTTTTCCTTTCTATTTACTCTTCTTTCATCTCATCATGGACCCAAAGTACCAACACCTGAGAAAGTATTTCCCATCACTCTCCCAAAAGATTCTCAGAAAGAAATACAAGGCTAGAATTACTCGGTTGTGGATTCTTATGCGTTTTGGTATCCCTTGTGATGTGAGAATGTTGATAGAAGGGAAAATCCGTCCGAGTGACTTTAGTCAAGATGTCGGTTTACCAGGAACAGGTACCAGTCGTAGTGCAATGAAAAGAAGAGCTCGTGCCATCGTGGTCACTTGTAACAAATGTGGAAGACAAAATTGTAACGGTAAATGTACTTCACCTGGTTATATGTCTACGAATAGAGAGGATAAAATAAGGTTTTGTAAGGATGGACTTTCAAAGGAGAACTTGGATAGCATCCATCCTCCTCTCCACGGTCACCCTAGTGGATATGTTCAAGGAGCTATTTTTAAACTCTGGCCTAAATTTTATACAGAAAGACAACGCCTCAGGAATATGGTATTTTTAGATCCTGTTTGCCAAGCCATAAGAAAACTGGATGGGGAATAAGTCATCGCTCTATAAAGGTTATTTAGTCTTTACTTATTTGAAGCAGTTTTAGCTGATGTTCAACAGTTTGTGTTTTTCTTTTACTCAGAATATTTGCTTTTGTGTTTGAAATAATTGTGATTATTAGATTGATACAGTAAGTGTTAATATCTTATTTAATTTATAATTTTCTTAAATATATATATAATAAAATATATTATCTTATCAGACACGTTACATACGGTACAGTAATATGTTTGAATTTTGAAAAACTTATCCAGATATTTCAAGATTTGTGTCTCAAATTTCAAAAGTTCTACAGTATTTGTCGTTTATATTAAATTTCTAGACTTGGTGTATATTTGTCAAAAAGTCTACAGTTGTGTCATGAGGGTCTTCTGTCGAATTGTTCTCAATTGTCAAAAGTTATACAATTAGAGTCTAATCTTTTTCAAAAAGTGAATCAGATTTTCTGAAAACTATCAATCGCCTTATCTTACTTTCTTATCCGCACAATATTTTGTTTAAATCTTTGGATTACCTTTTCATTACCTACTCGTCTATCTCTTTAGCCCTTTTTGTATATATCTCATCTTTAAAATCTCATGTAGAACCCGAAGTCTAAGTGGAGCAGACATTAAGCAACCACTTCTATAAACCAAATATGTCTACCTCCCAGTCCACGAAGAAAATAAAGAATGTCTGTGTCTTTTGTGGTTCCAGCCTTGGAAAAGATAAAGCTTATTTAGAAGCTGCAAATCACTTAGGGCAAGTCCTAGCACGCAAGAAGATTAACATAATCTATGGGGGTGGTAGTATAAAAATGATGGTAAATATGGCACTAGCAGCTAGGTCTAGGACGCTACTGATGTAAGAATTTGGCCTCATATTCCAGTTGAAGGAAACCTTTGTAAGGAAGCCATAGGTAAGGGAGAAGGAGTCAGGAGTATCCCTAAAAATTTTAAAGACATAATCTATAATTCTGATGCTTTTATAGCATTACCTGGTGGTCTAGGTACTCTTGAGGAAATATTTATAGTTGCTTGTGGGCAATTGTTGGGCTTTTATTCCAAACCTTTGGGACTGCTGAACGTAAAGGGTTTTTATGACGGTCTTTTGAAATTTCTAGATTACGCTGTGGAAGAAAACATCACTACAGAATCGGAGAGACAAATCTTTGTTACTGCTTCAACAGCTGAGGAATTGATAGATAAAATGCAAATCATACATCCAGAATCCGACACTGCAACATCCAAGCTTGAATGGGAAAGGGAAAGCCGGGAGCGGCCAATTGATTTGAATCTCCATCTGTAATCTTTTTGTTTTATCTTTGGCATGTAGGCATGTGTGTCCGTATTTCGTGTGTTACGAATAACCGTTTGCCTTGTATTCTGTGTTTCTTGTGGTACGTCGTTGTTCAATCTTTTAGATTCATTGAGCCTAATGCCGGGATGGCTGGATACGGAGTACTTGATGCTCTCGAAACGCATCCTTCTTAAGGTCCGATCTTTTGTTTATCGATGTTTTTGTATCCTCTAAGCATGCATGATATGGATAGCTGGTATACGGAGTGCCTTGTACTCTCGAAACGTATCCGTATTATGTTTGTAATGTGTAATATTCTGTTAATATTATGTGGAAGTACCAGAGTCAGTTATGGGGATATTCCATATGAAATATGAGTATATTATTTGGATTGAATGTTTGTGTCATGAGGATAGTTGTTTAATGAAAAATATGTCGGGTATGTTTGCAACTCTGAGATTCCGTTTAATATCTCTATGAGTAAGTTTAATGTATAGTTTTGAATAAAAGTGTTTGTGATATATGTTTTATGATTATATTTTAGTTTATTAGTTGAGGTATGAAATCAAATATATTTGACTTTTCCTTACTCAAAAAGGAAAAGGAACCTAAAGATGAAGTATATAAAATTTCTCTAGCAATCTCCTTAAATGTGATTGTAAATCACAGTCCATGGACAATGAAGGACTGGAATCATGATATGGTCAATACGTATGCCTGATCAGATTCTTAGACTATTATACAGTGTTATAAGTTGAAACTTGTCAGAAATACTCTCATTGAGGGATTTAGGAGTAAGATTTATTATGCAAGTAAATAAGTGGAGATACGATGACTTAAATTTGGAAGATAAACAACATTAACGGTTTAGACTCGGAATTGGAATCATAGTTTTTACTAGTATTACTAGAATTGAAATTTCGAGGACGAAATTTCTTTAAGGGGGGTAGAGCTGTGACACCCGTTATTCTCCTAATGGTATTAAGGTAATTAGATTAATTACCTAGTATATATATAAAAAAAAATCAGAAAATCTCTCATAATTCGAAACTCTCTCTCTCTCTACTTTCTCTCTCTAAAAAAATTCTCTCTCTCTCCTCAAAGATCGTTTGAGATTTCGGCATCCGTTTTCGACACCTCCCGCACCAATGGAAAGCTCTCGACGAGCTGAGTCCAACGAGGTGCCGCGCCGCCTAAAACGCCGCCGGAGGAGACCACACGCGCCGCCCAAAGTGGCGGCAAAACCCATTTCTTTCCGACGAGATATCTTTGCCGTCCGACGTCCGATCGACGTGATTCTTGTTCCTACACGACCACCGTGATGAGAGGAACAAAACCCACCCTTGGTGGCAGCTCAACAACAGCCGGATTGCTCCGCCCGCCTATTGCCGCCGTGCACCGCCGCCCCCATGGTGGAACTCCGCCTTGCCGGAGGAGGTGACTGACACCACCCCTCCCAATGAGTTCAGAGGATCAAGGGGAGTAAAACCCCTCGATCAATTGCACGGAAGGAGCCGGTTTCGCCGGAGAACGGCCAACGCCGCCGTCAACCGTCGCGGGAGTCTCCGTTTTGGCTCTTCCCAGCCACGTTTCTTCAAATTGGATGAGGGGAAATGCTCATAGGAGGATGGGTAGCAAAAGCCCTCAGCCAATTTCAGGTTTCCATCGTCGGAGAATCAAGATCGGAGCTCATCCATTTCTACCGACGTTGTACTTCACGACCCGCTATGTTAGAGGCAGAATTGGGTGAAATTGACCCCGTCATTGGACTCAGAAGGGTCGATTTAGGGGGGGTAGGCCCGAGCCCAGCTGCCAACGGACCCCGATTGACGCCGGTCAACGACGGTCAAAGTCGGTCAACGCCGGTCAACGGTGGTCAACGCCGGTCAACGGCCAGTCAAAGGCTAAATTGGAATTTTGTGATCCGGACCTCCGATCGAAGATCCGAGACTGCCTCCCGACTCGTTTCGATGCTCTGGATGCAATGGTGACCTCCGTTTGAGCAAATTCCACTCCGATGAAAATCATCCGGTACCGACTGCACGCAAATCGAGGCGATTCAAACAGCAGTATCGAAGTCCAGAATGACGTTTTCAAGAATGTATGATCTCCAGGAAGCATTCCTAGCCATTCATAGTCGCTCGAGGAGCACTACAGAGGATGCTTCGTAGATACAGCGAGATACAACTGGATCTGTTTTGCTTGGAGTTCAAGATCAAGGGAGTATGGAGCTAACGTTAATTGATTCCAGGATTAAGAGACTGTTGATAAGCTTGAAAGGTAGGGATTCTCTTACTCATCTTTTGTGAGGTTTTTATAGAATTAAAATTGATTGTTTTGCCGCAATATATATATATCTATGTTGAACTGATATTATATGTGTATCACATATGAAACTATGACATGGACTCGTCTTGTATTGTACGGCGAGGAACATAATGAATTGACACATGTTATAAATTGAGAAGCATGGTTAGGAAAATTAACTCTATTAATAATGATTTAATATAGAGAAATTGTGAGACATGAAAAGGGCGACGGTTACGTCCTTGGGCATGAATACCCTAAAAGGTAAAATAGGGGGAAGGTGATGACGCTTCCTTGGGTTGAAAGTCCCAGAACACACTGTACAGGAATTGATTTGGTGAGGACTCGGGGCTTGATGTCCCCTCACCGGAACACCCTTGGAATGTTTATAGGGTGATCAAGTGCGCCCATTTGGGTTTCGATGAGTTGAGTGATACTCAATTTAACATGGATACCTAGGAACAATGATGATTGGTAATATTTGTATAAATGTGTAATTATGACACTTGGTAATGATTAACTACGGTATCCATAAGATGTGATTATAATAAACCTCATAATCTGGAATATGATGTGACTTACTAACCATGCAGATTTTAATGTGGTAATGATAAAAACCTAAAGGTGAGTAATGGCTTTCTCTACTGAGCATAGTGTTGCTCATTCCCTTATGTTTATATCTTTTCAGGACTCACTAAGTGTGAGGTGGCTACGAGAAATATAGTTGAGGAAGTGATGTAACTATATTACATTGGGACTGCTTCAATCGTTGAGAATGTTCTTCATGATAATGTAAGCATCAATTGTTACTTCTGTGACTGTATTATAATGTGTTGAGGGTTAAAATGATGATGACAACAGTTTATATTATTAAATTTAAGGTGCTACATTAAAACTGTGGTTTATTTATCGTTTATATTTTTATTTTTGAGTTGAGAGTTTTCATTTAAGTCCCGGGCAAATTTTATTTTTAAGGTTTTACTTTTATTATTTATTTTTATTTTATCTCATTAAAAACTGTTAACCCCCATATAGGGGCGTTACAATACCAAACTCTCAACTACTCTTTGGGTTTATAGGTGATAACATAATTCTAGAAAGAACAATAAAGCTACCAATAACAATTGGGGATAAGCCAAAACAACGACCATTTTGTCGAATTTTTGACTAGTGAAAGGAGGGGACCAATGCAACATTGTTACAAAAAGCCAACTTTGAGGACCTTGAAAGCCGTCATATCCATTTATCATCAGAAAGTGAAGTTTCTTTAGCCAGAGGGAGTGGGTGATATGAGAGGAAATCAGTATGAGTCAAGGCTAACTTATTCGGATGTGGTACATAAGTGTATAGACCCAAAGAAAATAAAGATGAAGATGGTGTATCGGGGGCTTTTGTGGAGGATATTGACCTAGATTCGAAGAAGAGATTAAAAGAACTGGGCCAATTGAAGATCTTGTAGAGGTAGAAGTAGACGAGTAAGACACGTCAAAGGTATTAAAAATAAGATCAGGGTTAAGTAAGAGGCTGGGCAATAACCTTGATGCTTTTATCTGAAACCATGAAGATATGGTTGGGATTGATCCAAACCTCGCTTGCCATCACCTGAACATCGACCCAAGCTATCCCCCAAATAGACAAAAAAGGCGTCCAATGAACCTAGAGAGGTATAAGGCTCTCCATGAAAAGGTCGATAAGCTAGAAAAGAATGGGTTCATCTAGGAGTCCCATTATCCAGACTGGATATTGAATCCAATGCTTGTCCACAAGCCGAATGGGAAGTGGAGGACTTGCATCTACTTGAGTAACCATAACAAAGCATGTCCAAACAATTGCTTTCCACTTCCTAGGATTAATCAGTTGGTTGAAGCCACAACAAGACATGAATTGCTGAGCTTCATGGATACCTACTCAATATATAACTAGATTCCCATGCACCTGTAAGATCAAGAGCATACTTCATTTATCACTGATAGAGGGTTATATTATTACCTTATCATGCCCTTTGGTTTGGAAAATGAAGAGGCAACATACCAACACTTGGTTAAAAAAATGTTTGCCAAGTATATTAGAAAGACTAGTCCATGTCGATGACATGTTAGTAAAGATCATGAGGGCAAGTTTACACATTGTGCACCTTGATAAGACGTTCTAGGTGCTACAAAAGTACAAAATGAAGCTCAACACCTTGAAATGTGTGTTTGGAGTGGCATTAGGGAAGTCTTTGGGATTCATGGTTAGCCGTCGAGGAATCAAAGCTAACCCAGTTAAATTTCAAGTGTTATTGGATATGGAAGCACCAAAGAAGCAAAAAAAGTTCAAAAGTTGATATGGTGTGTTGTTGTGCTCAATCGCTTCATTTCGAGGGCGACTGATAAGTGCGTACCATTTTTTGATAATTAAAAAAAGTCGTTTGAATGGACAGAGGACTGTGATGAGGCATTTAGACACATGAAGGAATACTTTAGGAAACCCAGTTGCTCTCAAAGGCTTTACCAAGAGAAACCCTGTATATTTACTTAGCTGTCTTATCCCACGCCTTGAGTTTAGTTTTTATCTCCTGGTTGACTACACAAGCAAGTGAATGCTCAACGTGGAGACGAGGTATCTAGAAGTGGAGAAACTTACGCTTGCTCTTGTAATGTCTACTAGGAAGTTAAAGAGATATTTTTTAAAGCAAAAAGTGGTCATCTTGACCAATTATCCTCTACGGCAAGCTTTTCAGAAGCCTGAGACATCAAGTTGCTTGTTGAAATGGTCAATTGAGCCAAGTCAGTTTAACATCAACTACAAGACTCATGCAACAATCAAAGGGCAAGCATTGGCAGACTTTGTAGCTGAGTTCATGACACGATCGGGCGACATGGAAGTACAGGTCGAGACAAAACAACAAAATGGAAAGTATGTCAATGGATCTTCAAATGAGCACGACTTAGGAGTAAGGATAAAGCCCAGAAAACCACAAAATCACGATGGAGGTGAGATTTAAGTTTAAAGTGTCCAATGATGAGGCTGAGTATGAAGCAATTCTGGTAGGGTTGCATCTCGCCCACAATCTAAAGGCCAAACCATTAGAATGTAGAGTGATTCCCAACTTGTTGTGAATCAAATCTCGGGCGAGTACAAGCAAAAGATGGTGTGATGATGAAGTATTTAAGGACAGTAAAAGAGAAGCTATCAAAGTTCCATTCTTACGAGATAAAGCAAATTCCTCACATTGACAATAGCAACGCCGATGTTCTGGCTCGTGTTGCCACATCAAGGGGTTTAGAGCCACTCAAAGAAGAACCTGTCGAAATATTAGAGGTGCCAACCATTGAAAAGGAGATAGAGGAAGCAATGCTTATTGTTGAAAGGGAAAGCTGGACGACCTCAATCATAAAGTATCTACTTGATGGCAAACTTCTAGTTGATTCAAATGAAGCAAGGGCAAGTGCTATTTTTGTTGCATGAAGGAACGCTATATCCATGGGGAAATTCTACACCTTTTCTCAGTTGCCTTGGCATATATGAAAATAGGAAAGTTCTTAAAGAGATACATGAAGGTGTGTGTAGGAACCACTCTAGGGGCAGTTTTTGGCCCATAAGATCTTAAGACAAGAGTACTACTAGCTGACCTCGAGAAAGGATGCAATGGAGTATGCTGCAAGTATGACAAGTGTTAGCCAACGCTATACAATAGTGTCAAGGTCCCACCTTGAAAATCTTACGCCTATCTTAACCCCATGGCCATTTGCAAAATGGAGGATTGATATAATCAGTTTATTTATCACAATGCCTAAAGGTTTTAAGTTCGCCATTATGGTAGTCGACTATTACATAAGGTGGGCCCAGGTGGAGGCATTACAAGCATTACTAAGGCAAATTGTACCAGCTTCATTTGGTCATATATTGTCTGCCTTTTTGGTGTCCCACATTCGCTCTTCTCTAATAATGGAAGACAGTTTAAAAACACTAAAACGAAGAAGTTTTTACTAGCCGACCTTGAGAAAGGATGCAATGGAGTATGCTTGCAACTATGACAAGTGTCAGCCAGTGCTACACAACAGTGCCAAGGTTTCACCTTGAAAATCTCACACCAATCTTAAACCCATGGCCATTTGCAAAATGGAGGGTTATAATCGCTCTATTTATCACAACACCTAGAGGTTTTAAGTTTGCCATTGTGGTAGTCGACTATTTCACAAAGTGGGCTGAGGCGAAGGCATTTACAAGCATTACCAAGGCAAATTGTACCAGCTTCATTTGGTCACATATTGTCTGTTGTTTTGGTGTCCCACATTTGCTTGTCTTCGATAATGGAAAACAGTTTGATAACGCCAAAACGAGGAAGTTTTGCAACAATCTTGGCATCCATAATAATTTATCAGCAATCATCTACCCACATTCCAATGGATAAGTTGAAGTGATGAACAAAATCATTAAATGCACCTTGAAGAAGCGTCTTAGTGACTTGAAAGGAAGGTGGGTAGAAGAGCTACCAAAAGTACTTTGGGCATATAGGATGACAAACAAAACAACCACAGGAGAAACGCCCTTCTCTCTCACCTATAGGGTGGAAGCTGTTTTGCCTGTCAAAATGACAATATCTACCATTCAAATTGTTGGCTGCAACAAGGGGGAGAATGTGCAATTGATGGATACATAGATCAACTTGCTTGAAGAACGAAGCATTGAGTCTTAAATGCATATTGTTGCTTGTAAATAAAGAATGGCGATGTATTATAACAAAAAGGTCAAGGAAAGGAGGTTTGCTGTTGGTAATTTGGTTCTTAGAAAAGTGACCGAATATGTTAATAATGATCCTCATATTGCCTTCATTATTATGTTTAAGTATTTAGCAAACATCTGTTCCATGACTATTATAACCAAATCTTAGGATCGGGCAATATGGAGTTTATATGCGGTATAGATACGATACTACAATAAATAGTCTAAATTATATAGTCTGTAGTATATATATTTAGTTGGGTACTTTATACATGATAAGACTCTAATAGAGATCTACATCCAATTGAGAAGACAGTTTATCTAGACTGCCAGGGTAGATTGACTCCATGGTAGATACATTGGTATGGTAGATTCAATGGTGGTCGTACAACGAACTAGACCTAAAGTGTAATTGATTTAATAATAATTCCATTTTTCTTAAATCAAATCACTTTGACAATCATCTATATGTGATCTTAATTCTAAAGTGGATTTATGACTTCATGTTTATAGCTTGTATCTTTTGATATGCCAAGGGTAGGAGTTCCGATAAACGAAGGTTCCATTGTTAGTATATTGGAGATACAACCTATATTGGATGAGAGCATAATCCACAAACATGGAATCTATAGCTCTCTAACAAAGAGTAATGTAGTTATCCTTACAAAGGCATTATTTGAGAATTTGGAAAAGAAGAAGGCCTTGGTCATCTAGATACTTGTGGTAACCAGACGATTTTCTATTTGTATTTGATATAAATGGAATTTTCTAACTAAGTAAAATAATAGAACTTTGAGATAAAATAATCAAAAGGTGAAACAGAATTAAGTACTTCATCATATTATGGATAAGTTATGGGGATACACATACGCATGAGAGGTCATAGACAAGACTAATGAATAGTCTTGTAATACGATATATTATCAAGAGTGTAGCCTTGGTTCTTTAATGGAGTGACACCAAAGTTAATAATTAAATAGATAATTAATCAATGATTAATTTAACTATTAATTTTAGAACTTGATAATACATGTCCATCAGGTTCCAATGCTAGCTCACAAATTCATTGACTAGCTGTGTAGAATGTAGTCTATTATAGGGAATATAGGAGGTTACACCAAATGGGTTACTGGAGCTATCTGTGTGCATGCCCAATAGTCTAGTTGGACTGTGTGTGGCACCTAGCCCAGTCTAAAAGGACTATGGGCACCAACCACAGAGGTAGATCTCAAAATTGGTTAATTAATTATTAAATTAATTATTTTCAAGATAATATTTCTTCAAATTTAATTGTTGGGATTTTGTGATAATTATTTATTTAAATAATTAATTTAAATCCTAATTGTATTTGAATTTGAATAAAGGATAATTATTCATAATTATTTAAGTTAGATGATTGTCTAGAGTAATTAGAATTTAATTTAAATAGAATTATTTGAGTGAGAATTATCCTAGATGATACAGAGAACCACATAATCCCACATTGTGATTGGTTGGGATTCGAACCTTCCTCTGATTATGATAGGCATGCACAGTGAGGATAATACCTCTGTGATGGGCATGTAAATCAAGGGAGGAGAGAGAAAAATCATCTCCTAATCCTGATGACTTCTACATCCTATTCTATACTCTATGAATCTGTGCCTCTTCTCCTCATTTTTTCCAAGTCAGAAAAGAGAACTTTTGGTGCTTCTTTTAGAATGAGAGAATAGAGGAGAGTCTATGGTGAGTTTTCTATGAGTTGTGCCCATACTCATAATAAGTAAAAGGAAGAGACATAGCATTGACGATATGAAGATTGAGATTTTTAGTCAGATGTGCTGCTTTTGATTCATCAATAGGTAAGTTTAATTAGAATTTTATTTATTGTTTATAGCAATATGATTATGTTTCTAGGTGATTAATATAATTTTTTAAGTTCCGTTGCATCACCGAGTCAATGTTTTCAACAATTGGTATTGTGGACTCATGATTATGCTATAAACATAAATTAGATGATCTAATTAATCTCTCCTATGCATTGAATTGATATTTTATAGAGTTGGCACTGTAGAGTTTCTACATGTAAAAATTAATCTGTGTAGGATTTTTATATTATTTGCTATCATGAAATTTATGGTGAACGGTAATTATTATTAATTTTTCAATCATTGCTGTTATGGTTCCGTAGAGATTAGAAAATCTGTATCTAGGATATATTCATGGTATTGTAATTGTAACAGGGTGCAGTCTATCATCATTGTTTAGAATTTATTTTCTTTCTTACAAATTTTGCAAATCAGAAACGATACAGGATTTTCTATGTAATTTGATTCTATGAAGACGGGACCTGAAGATGAAGCACTCTATTGGAGTATTCATAATTTTCTGAAATTTCTACAAATTTTTTGGATTTAATATATGTGTATATGCATACTGTCAATTGAATTGTACACTACGTGGTTTTAGGGTTTAGAACCTTATTGGAGCTACATAGGAAAATTTTTTGCTTTGCTTGTTGAGTGCTCACAGGCAGAGAAAAGCATCCTTTACGGACGCTGTCTTTAGCAAGGATAGGCCAGCTTATTGCTAGCCCATGCCCATATATATATATATATATATATAAACTGGGCCAGCGATTTGCTTGCCCAAGATAATATATAACCCATGCCATCTAAGGCGCAGGTGGAAGAAATTAACGGGTCAGCAATAAGTAGACTCATGTACATACATTTATAATTGATATATATTATATTTATAATATAATGTAATATATTATATTATTGATAATATATAATAATGAATAGTAATTTTAAAATATAGGAAAAATTATTATGTTATTATTAAATAAATAATTTTTATTAATCTTTTAAATATGGAGACAAGTAGGTAAAATTATTTGGGATCCATAAAATCAATTTCACTTGGTGGTGGTGAAATTTTGATCCAAAAAAGCCTTAATAAAATTCTGGGAATTTTATTGGAAAGGTTTAATCAGAAGACATGAAGATAGATACAAGGACAAGGTGCAAGAATGAAGGCCGATATATGTTTCGGTTTATTTTTGTAATATTTTATTTTCTTGCTTTAGGGTAGAAATATAATGTTACGGCCATGTTTACGTAGTGCATTTGCTATGCTATCTTGCTATGTTTGTATGCTTTATGGTGTGATTTACCATATATTTAATAACATGTCATGTAGAATAGTGAATGCCACTTATAAAATTGTTATGCATGTTTTGGAAAAATGTCTGTGAGCATAATTCAAAGTTGTACTTCCTGAGGTGGCAATTTATGAATCATGGATCATAAGATAAAAACAATGGTTATACACTTAAAACGAGTCTAATTATTAACCTCCTCAGAAGTTGTGTTAATTAAACTTGTGACCAAATAAAGCAGTAGTTAGTAGATACATACTAATCGGATGGGATCCATGTTCACAGCTAGTTTGTGTTTGACTATCCTGAGGTGGCTGACATGAACGGGGCTAGGAATTATCACAGTAGTGAATGTGTTTTCTCAAGATTTTACACATTAATATATTTGCATTATTGTGTTTTTATACTATTGAATTGTATGTTTGCTTATTATTAATACATGAAATATATTTGTTTATTGTAGTCAAAATGTCAAGTTCACTTAATATGATACTTGAAAAAAACACCCTCATCAGGAAGAACAAAATCAATGTAGTTCGTAGAATAAAATCATGAACATGAAAATTGGGGCCTTTGATTACCATTATTATCTTTATCACCATTAATCAAATTATGATAAAAAGCATATGACAAACAACCAATGAATAAACTAAATACAAAAAGTAAATAATAAAGCCAAAATTTATAATGGTTCACTCTTGAATGAGCTATATCCACTGTTCAGATGTTCACTATGTTGGATCAAAATTTACAAGGTAAGTTAAGTACAATATTTTGAGTGACTTTTGTAGAGTTACAACAAGTAAAATAGCATAAGGTCCCTTTTAAAGAGTCTTTTCCCTCTATTTATAAAGGTTAAATAAGGTGGTTATATGAGTAATTACCACTCCTTTTTTTTCTTATCATGGGGTAGCTGAGCACTATAGTAGTAGTGTGAAGTAGTGGATGGTTACTATGTACTCGTATGCCCATGTTCTTCTGATAGTGGTAGTCATTGAGACATGTCTGCAAAGATCAGAGTGGTTTCAAGAAGTCCAAAGTTGTTAATCGTCATTGTGAACAATAAGTGAGCAAAGAATGCAAATGATGAGTGAGGAGGAGGGAGCGACGAGTGACGGAAGACGAACGATGAAGAAAGAGCAATGAGTGACAAAAGATATGTGATGAGGAGAGACAAGCCATCGAGTAGCAAATGAAGTCAATTAGCGATGAGCCGACTCATGGCAAGTGAGGCTACGAGTGATGAACCGACAAATAGCGAGCCAAATAGTGACGAACCAATGAGTGTTGAATCAAAAAGTGACAAATAGAGGCCAATGACTTGCCACTTCTTAGGCATGAGAAGTCATCGAGTGGTGAGTAGGAAACTAGGCAACCATTAAGTAGACGGCTAAATGACTGTCAGGCAATCGACTATGCGATCATCGAGTTGATGACTATATGACCGTTGAAGAGTCGCCTAGGTGACCATTGAGTAGATAACTAGTTGATTAGCATGAACACATGACTACTTCCAAGTGAAGTGATCGTTAACCATATGTGTGGTCATGAACGGTGGACGAAGTCTAAACCTAACACACATATTATCGCAGTCCATAGTTCAACAAACCTAACAAACATAACAAAGAGTTTATGAGAGTACCAAAAACGTTATAATTAAATAAGTCCCTTTATAAGCGGAATGAAAGTTAAGACAACATTATTATTTCATCTCATAGCATGACTCCGTTTTCCAACACCATATTCCTTACACACTCCCCTACCATCCGTCCATCATCATAGGCTATTTAATCTTACTCTTATCTACAACATGATATACATTAAGGAAGAAAAAGCTTAGTAAGTACATACTTATTCTCACAGTATCACATAAAAGATTTAATATAAGCACATGCATTATTTTTTTCATTATCTTAAACATAGAAGTACTTATAGAAAAATCATAAGAACTTGTCCTTCAAGCTTTTAAAGGAAAACTTTCATTTTATCTTATTAGGCCTTGCATGATCTGTTAACATCATTGGCACGACGTCATGAAAAGAGAGAAGTACCTAATCTCAATCAAATTGTAACAAGTCCACCTTGGTGGACAAATTATCATCAAGGTGTGTCATGCTTTGTTTATGTGTTACTTATAAATACATAGATACTTTCCTTAAAGCAATGTAATAAAAAAATTGAGAAAAGCAATTATTTAAAACATCCTTGGAAAAACCATCACAAAAGTCTTTGGAAAAGAAATGCTTAAAGATATACATATTAACATTTTCATGCAATAAAACAACTTTGATTCCTAAATATGCACTTAGGGTCAAGAATCATAAAGGCTAGTAGTTTGTCCTTTATACTCTTAGAGAATCTAATCTTAGAATATATGCGTGATAAAAGTGTAAAAACTTAGTCAGACTATATAGCTATCATCAAAGACATCATCTTAATTCTTATCTCATGAAAAACATTAATTAAAATAGCTTTTTCAATTTTTTTTTAAAAATGACTTAACAATCTGCTAGTCACATGACCAAACAAAACACAAATCCTTCCCAGATTTTTACAATATATATATAGCAAGAGGATACAAATTTTCAAAAATAAAGTTAACGTCTATATGATCCGCATAATTTTTACTAGTCATAAAACGTTATCTGAATATTAAAATGAATTTTGTAATAGAAAGGTAAACAAATAACATATCTAATATGAAATACCTAATAACATGTTTTATATAACTAGTGATGAGCACACATCTATGGACATAAAAGGTTATGAGGGGAAAATATAAATAAAAGATAAAGAAAATAAGATGAAAAGAAGAAAAAAAAAACATGAAAAGAGGACAAGAGAAAGACCAGAGACTAAGTACGCTAAGGCCCAGGGGGACTCAAGCAAGCCCCACCCCCCAAAACTTTGGGCTGTCTGTTCTTAAGCCATATATGTATACATAGTCATATATATAGCAAATTGGGTATTCCTCTAAAACATAAAAATATGTCTTCTACTTAAAATTTTTTTTAAATATTTTATAGAAACACCTAACAAATAACAAACTTTAATGTCTAAAACATGTGATGGCCTCCCGTGTCAAAAGTATTTTAACTTACTAAGAAAGGAAATAAAACAAAAAATAAAAAAAAGAATATATAACCTAATTTGACCACTTCTCCTTTACTTGAATTTATTTTATGTTATCATCAGAATGCAATTGCAAGAGCTAGATAATTTTAATAAGGTAAATGCCAACATAAGACATACATTTATGACCTATAATTGATTTAAATTAAAATTTTGGTGATTTTTATGGTAGAAAAGTCAATTTTACTCTACTAGTAGGCATAGGTATTTTAGCATCGAATTAACTTTTAATGGTCTGATTTGTGATTGGAAACAATTATGTATTGTGTACTACAAATTTTTAACGCAGATATTTATACATCAAGCTATTGAAATCCTATTCTGATGGCTAAAACAGCCTATTTCACTAATAAAGCAAATTTGTCTTTTTCATCATAAGAATTTCTTAAATTTTTGTTGTAGTTATAATTAGCCCCCCTGATAAGAATATATGGCTTCGTCACTAAGAAAGACATATAGAGTATTGTAGTAAAGACACATGGAGCAATATAGGAAGAGCTATTTTCACTTTTATATATGTTCTACATCATAGATTATAAATAAAATCTAACTTTTTAATATATTTAAATTATTTAATGCAATATTACATGTATAAGCAAACTTAAAGAAGGAAATCAACATGCATAGAGGTTTACATTAATAGTAAATTATCATGCTTTTAAATATGTAATACACATTAAATAAATAATTAACAAAATAAAATATAGAACTGTAGAAGGTCATAAGAATTAAATAAATAACAAATAGAAAATTTTTAATTCATATAATCACTCATAACATTGGGTATTTTATGTCATTGAGGCTTTTTTGGGCCATATTAAAGGATATTTATACACCTAATTATTATGACATTCTAAATGTTACAAAAAGGAGAAAATATGTAATAAAATTCATGTCATCGTCAGAAATATAACTCTTAAGGCATGTTGTGATGTAGGCCTCTAGAATTTCAGGTTGGGGACTTGGTTTTCCTTAAGATAGCATCGATGAAAGGAGTTATAGGTTCGGGAAGAAAGAAAAGTTGAGCCTAAGATACATTGGACAGTTGAAGATACTCGAGAAAATGGGTAACATTGCCTAAAAGCTAGCTTTGCCTCCCGAGTTAGCATATGTGCACAACGTGTTTCACATGTTAATTCTGAAAAAGTATGTGTTGGATATGTCACATATGTTGAGTCACAAGCCGATTGAGGTATGTGAGAATTTATTGTACAAAGAAAAGTTGGTATAAATTTTGGCACAGAGGAGAAGGCCTTAAGAAATAAGACCATACTTCTTTTCAAAGTCCTATGGACCTCAAACTACACTGTCAAAACAAGAAAAATATAGTTCTAATGAATATTAGACTGGCAAAGTAAAACACAATCTACGAGGTGTACTTTGTTTTTATCTAAATGGACCTCAAAATTTTTTCAAAAATTGCTCCTAATGGCCTTAAGAAATCTGGGTATAAAGGAGAGTTTTTAAGCAAAAGTTTGTTGCACTAACTCCCTAAGATCAAACCTTATAAGTACTCAAGGGTAATTTTGAAATTTTATTTTCTTTCTTCTTCTCTAAGTTTGTTTCATGGAGCAAAATTTCTCTCCCATTTCCCTCTCCAAAATTGTCCCTCTCTATCTCTTTTTCTCTCAAAATGTTGTTGATGCAAGCCTCAAAATCATCTCTAGAAGCAAGTTTAAGGAGTGTGGTTTTGATCCAAGGAGTTTGAAGGTAAAAATCCAAACTTTCAATGTAGGTTTTTATCAAATTTTAGAGTTTATGTAGATATTGATCTCCTATGTTTTGATCTTGAGGATAAAGAGTTCTAGTAGCCATATTCACTAAGAAAATGTATAAGCTCTAACCCTAAATCCTTATTCAAAGTTTGTGTTTTAATTTTTAGGGCTTATAAATAATGGTTTTTGAAATTTGCCATGTAAAGGACTTATTATGACATGATTTATTTATGCGTTGTATGGTTATGGATGTGATGATTAAGCTTAGATTATGTTGTTTTCATCAAAAAATGAACTTTGTTGCAACATAGTTTAAGACAATTTTTAAAGATCTATGTTTTAGAGGGGCTGAGAGATTGATTTAATTTTTAAGCGCAACATAAAATTTATTGGAAATGACAAGATAAACATTTTTCATGGAGAAAATTGCCCCGAATTCAAACCAGATCTAGTCAAGAAAGTTGTTACATATCTTCCCTTTTAGAAAATTAGCTAAAAGTCCCCCGAAATAATTGATTTTGAAAAAACTTAAAACACAAAAAGTTGTAGATCTTGTAAAAACTATCGACTTTCATGAAACAAGGTTCCTGTTAATTCCACACCAATTTTGAGTTATGAATTTTACTAGGTTTTGTGAAAAAACTTTTAAAATGGTAAAAATGGGAAATCATTGCCAAAATGGTTGAATCTGCCCAAAAGCCTTTGGAGAGTTTTAATCCTTGTTAAAAACTGCACATTATAGCACCAAACAGTTTTATTTTGGTGCAGGAGCAAAAATGACAAGAAACTGTAAAAACTAGCAAAACTGTATTTTTCATTATACATCATGTTTCCTATATTGTTTTAGGCAGCAAGCAAGTTTGTTTCCAAACAGTTTGAAAAATTTTCAAGACCTGTTAAGGGTAAAAATCAAGATTTTCATGTTTCAAGCCAAAATAAAAAAGATAAGAAAAACTATGATTTTCACTGCATAGGCAGATTTTCTACACTATTTTAGGCAGCAAACAAGCACAAGTTTTATCCCAAAGTGTTTGAAAATTTTTCAAGCCCTGTTGAGGGAAAATTGGTCGTTTTTACAAAAAGGTCAAAATAGACCCGAGCTTACCGATTAAGCTCAAGATTTTGAAGCAATAAATCTTGTCAAGCAAAGTTCAAAGCCATAAAATGAGACGTTAATTGTCTTTAGTCCATCTAAGCCAAGGGGTGCAGGATTAGACCAATAATAAAGATACGAACTAATAGTCGGGTGTCACATAAATAGGACACAAAGCCGACTAACTAAGGAAAAGGATTTAAGAAAATACGTTAGCGTGAGGTTCAAGCAAGTTTCAAACCTCACCTATAACATGAAGAAAATAATTTTTATATGCCTTATTCATGTATGTTTTATGATTGCAAATGTTATACTTATTGCCTTTAATACCAAGTCATGACATAAAGTATGTTTGCTAAGATTACAAGGTTGGTAATCTAAAAATCAAGGTTAAAGAAACTTAAGATAATTAAGTGTCGTGTCAACCTTCACTCAGGTGAGGATTATAAGTCTCTCGACCCAAAGGGAGCATTAAGTTAAGATACGATCTCGGTGTTTGACACGCATACTCGATACGAACTCTTAGGCCTATGATTCAAAATAAGTTAAGAATGATGATTAGATGTTCATAAGTAAGCATAAATGGAACCATGCATTGTATTAATGCTTTATTCATGTATGACATGAAGAAAATAATTTTTATATGCCTTATTCATGATGTTTTATGATTGCAAATGTTATACTTATTGTCTTTAATACCAAGTCATGACATAAAGTATGTTTGCTAAGATTACAAGGTTGGTAATCTAAAAATCAAGGTTAAAGAAACTTAAGATAATTAAGTGTCGTATCAACCTTCATTCAGGTGAGGATTATAAGTCTTTCGACCCAAAGGGAGCATTAAGTTAAGATACGATCTCGGTGTTTGATGATCACGCGTACTCGATACAAACTCTTGGGCCTATGATTCAAAATAAGTTAAGAATGATGATTAGATGTTCATAAGTAAGCATAAATGGAACCATACATTGTATTAATGCTGGTAATCCTATATAAATGTTTTGTAAGATGTGTTTGGACTTGCTGAGCAAAAGCTCATTAGATTCTTCATGCTGTAGGAAATCTTATTAAGGGGCTAGTGTGAAAGTTCATGAGCAGGGCGTAGCAGTGTGACAAATACGATGATCGGGCTATGAATACCGTTGCAAGTTTAAATTTTGCTTTTTAAAAGACTGTTTATTTTATATAATACGTTACGTTCTAATAGTAAGACAGATACTACTTTTACAAGTATGTTTAAGTAAGTGTTTTGTAATTATAAATAAGCAAGTATTTTAAACATGTTTACATAACCACTTAAGTAATATAAGTAAGTTTTACAAAAATATATTTTGAATAAGATTACGATTAAGTTTAAGAAAAAACGTTAAGTAACAACTGGAATAAGATTAAGATTAAGTTTAAGAAAAAACGTTAAGTAATAACTGGAAAAGCCGTGATGTTATATGTAGAGCAAGATATCTAGAATTATACGAGGTGTTTAACAGTGATAGGAATCACTCAGTTTTTATCATAATTTTAGTTATAAACAGTGTAAAATTCTCATATGCTACAATAACAATAAAAAAATATGCTACAGTATAAAACTTTCACATGTTACAATAAAAGCGGTTCCTATCACTGGTCTCCACCACCCTAATAAAATTAGTACAACTCATTGATCCAAGCTGCATGCCTGTCTTGTCAGATAGCGTGTATATAATTACACTAAGGAAAACCGGCTTCACCTTTGCAGTTGGTAACTTGTTTTCTCACTACCCCTTTTGCAATCTTGGCCATTAGTTTTGATCTGGACGGCTATAATAAAGTGGAGAGTACAAACTGCCAAAGGACAATGATGGACCATACACATATCTTATATATATATATAGAATAATTATATATATTGTCACGTTTTATGAGTTGTAGATTTTTTTTTAAAAAAAGGTTCATTTATGAATTATGATGATACGGGGCAAAACATTATTGATCGGGCCATATAATAAAAAAAAAACAGTACGGAGGCCAGGTATGGTAAAAAAATAAGTTTCCTAATGAGCAAAAGAACCTCTTGATGACGTTGTATGTATGTACGTATGCATCGAAAACATATCTTCATTTGAATTTTGTTTCATTTTATTTATTTTTGTTTAATTAGATTTTATTTGTTTTAATTTAATTTGATTAAATTTTATGTTATTTTGTTTCCTTTTATTTATTTATTTCTTTATTTATTATTTCCTTATTTTGTGCACTAAAAAGGGTAGATTTGGAAATTTGAAATTCTAATGGATCAAAAAGGTCAACAAAAATATTATAAAAAATTAAGAGCCAAACCTCTCGCATATGCGTGACTTCGAGCAAGGTCACTATTCCATACAACCGTCGGATCGTGCCAGAGCTGATCTCATGCGCGCGTGCATACAACCGCGTCAAGAGGCACGTTCAAACCGTTTGGGGCCCGCCATGTCAGGCATTGACACCAATGTTGGATCTAATACTCTGCGCTACTCGAGTTTACCGTGCACCCTGTTTCTTGGCAATAAAGACTGCCACGTCGCCCTCTCAAAGCCTGGGACAAACATTTTGTGGCCACGTGTGCCTGACGTTGAGATGCATTAGTTCCGAATTATTTCCCTTTTGGCTGGCGTGTATGAAAGGAAAAGAGAAATAAATAAATAAAAGAGGCCGATGCTTTTTAAAAGGAAATAAGATTTGATTAATTGTTAGGCTTCTCAACAGTGCATTATCATGGCGCCTAAAAATTGACGCTGCAGGTGGGAAAGTCCAAAAATAGTGAATTTTGAAAGTTGTTCAATTTTTTCAAAACCTAAAGTAAGACTTTTTGGAGGCTTTTTGGGAGGGACCCATTCGATAGATTCTCAGATTTCTTCCATGCGCAAAGCCCCGTTGGATGGCTTACAAATAAAAAAAAAAAAATTGCAAAGATACATAAATGTAATAAGATTGGTATGATCATCTTCATGCATGCAAACCCCTAGCTAATCTATAAATACCCATGCAATAACTCCCATTAAGCAAACTACTAGTCTCAAACAACTTCTTATAAAATAAAAGGAAGGAATCATGAAGTTGAATACTCTTCTAATCATTTTGTCATTTGGTTTTTTGCTAGGCACCATCTGTGCAGACGAACCACAATGTGGAAGGGAAGCAGACGATGCCTTATGCCCAGACAACTTATGTTGTAGCTATTCGGGGTTTTGTGGTAACACAGCCGACTATTGTGAAGTTGAAAGTGGTTGCCAAAGCCAGTGTTGGTTTTCACCACCAGCTCCGAGCCTGCCTCCTGAGAGCCCGCCTCCTCAAAGCCCGCCTCTTCCGAGCCCCCCTGCTCCGAGCCTGCCTCCAAGCCCGCCTCCTCAAAGCCCGCCTCTTCCGAGCCCCCCTGCTCCGAGCCTGCCTCCGAGCCCCCCTCCACCGAGCTTGCCTCCCCAATGTGGAAGGGAAGCAGACGGTGCCGTATGCCCAGACAACTTGTGTTGTAGCTATTCAGGGTTTTGTGGTAACACAGCCGACTATTGTGAAGTTGAAAGTGGTTGCCAAAGCCAGTGTTGGTCTTCACCACCAGCTCCGAGCCTGCCTCCTGAAAGCCCGCCTCCTCCGAGCCCGCCTCCTGAAAGCCCGCCTCCGCCAAGCCCGACTCCTGAAAGCCTGCCTTCTCCTAGCCTGCCTCCGAGCCCGCCTCCTCAAAGCCCGCCTCCTCCGAGCCCCCTTACTCCGAGCCTGCCTCCGAGCCCCCCTCCTCCGAGCTTGCCTCCTCAATGTGGAAGGGAAGCAGACGATGCCTTATGCCCAGACAACTTGTGTTGTAGCTATTCGGGGTTTTGTGGTAGCACAGCCGACTATTGTGAAGTTGAAAATGGTTGCCAAAGCCAGTGTTGGTCTTCACCACCAGCTCCGAGCTTGCCTCCTGAAAGCCCACCTCCTCCGAGCATGCCTCCTCCAAGCCCGCCTCCTCCGAGCCCGCCTCCTCCGAGCCCCCCTCCACCGAGCCCGCCTCCTCCAAGCCCCCCTCCTCCGAGCCCCCCTCCTCCGAGCCCCCCTCCTCCGAGCCCGCCTCCTCCAAGCCCCCCTCCTCCGAGCCCACCTCCTCCAAGTCCACCTCCTCCTAGCCCCCCTCCTCCGAGCCCCCCTCCTCCGAGCCCGCCTCCTCCAAGCCCGCCTCCTCCAAGCCCGCCTCCTCCAAGCCTTCCTCCGCCTTGCGAACCGAGCATTGAAGAAAGACCGGATCACCTATGCGGACCAGCCACTTGCAATTCTCCCTGTGGGCCAGGAAGATGTTGCAGTAATTTTGGGTGGTGTGGCAATGGATTCTATCATTGTTACCCCTATAATTGCCAGTACCAATGTTGGTACTCTCTCTCTTCTGCAATTCTACTTTCAAATGGCAATAACGCTATTAAGAAGATCATAAGCAGATCAGTTTTCGATGAAATGTTTAAGCATAGGAAAGATTGTCCAAGTCACGGATTTTACAATTACGATGCTTTTATCACTGCCACTACATCTTTCCCCCGTTTTGGTACCATTGGTAATATTGCAACTCGTAAGAGGGAGCTCGCCGGTTTCTTTGCTCAAACCTCTCAAGCAACCGCAGGTAATTTGTCTTTCTTTCTAAATAAAATAAAATTTACCATTTGTTACAACCGACCTGTTAGCTCAATATAATAACAACTCGTACACCCACTAAACATCAATTGAGGTAGCCTCATTTTTAAACTAAATGAGGGATGTTAGGTTATCATTGGTCCGCATCAACATTGATTTAACTGCTCACATATCACGTACAGCATCAACTGAACCAAAACGACTCCAAGACAAGATTTGACACTTAACAATTTGACATGGAGCCATTCAACCAAGAACAACAGTTGTCATCAATACTTGTAGCTATTTTCGTTGGTATTAACAATTAAGTTGTTAGATTAGTTTTCTTATTATTTTTTTAGGAATTTGTCGATTACTTAAAACTACTTATGCCAGTGCTTGAATGCTGTGCAGGCCAAGGGTTTGATTCCCATGAATGGGGATATTGTCATATCAATAAGACCACTGATGGTAATGAGAATGTTTATTGCACGTCCCCTCATTGGCCATGCCCCGCTGGCAAAAAATACGATGGTCGAGGACCCATGCAACTCACTCAGTAAGTGTATATTTCAATATTGTTACAAATATAATCGAGTTGGTTGATCGTAGTACTTAATTTCTACGCATATTTATTGTTGAAAATTTTCTTCCGCAATCGTGCATCATATATCTCTCTTTATTAAAAAAATTCAATTTCTTATCACGATTAAAATATTAATAGGTCACAAAAAGCTATGCACGTGGAAATGTGGGAGGCTACATATTTCATGTGGAAGTTTTTTGGATGCGGTTGAAAACAATTCGTGTACATGTTTATATTTTGGTGTTATATTTGAGTCTTAATCTTGCCCTTGATCCCCCAACTTTAAGGTTATTTTACTTTGTTCTTTGAATTTTTATGGTTCAATTACATAATTCTACTACTTAATTTTAACTATTTTACAATGCGTCCTTCTGTTTTTAAAAAACTACAAAGACAACTTTTAAATTTTAAAACTACCCTTAAATAGTTATGAAAGATATTTTATATAATAAAAACATAAAAAAAAATCCAAAAACAAAGCATCAAACTTTAAACATAGATCTTAAGTTTCATGACTTTAAATTTTAAATTTTTTTTAAAAAAATTCAAGAAGAAAAATATATTTCATAAACAAATTTGGTTTTAATAGGGTTTTTTCTCTTATCTCCATGTTTGTTCCATCCAAAAAGTTTGTGAAGGATAAACTTGAAACACTTTTTAAATTGAAAGGATATTTTTGTAGTTTCTTAAAATAGATGAACAAATTAAGAAACAATAAAAACTAAGAAGTATAGTACGTAATTAATCTAATTTTTTAATTAGCCTTACTTAACTACGATTAAAACTTCTATTAAAAATGACAAAAGAGGAGAGCAATCTCAGTCAATCTTTTCTATTAGTAGAATTTATGTTGAAAATGAATTGAGAAATACTTCATTATAAACTTCAGTGAAAGTGAGAGCTTTTAAACATTTAGAGCGTAAGGTGAGAATGATACTAAAGTTGAGAGGATAGAGATGAGGTTTATTGGTTCTAATCTAAAGTTGGATTATAGATTTAGTAAGTTTCATCAACATTATTTTTTTGAACTTACTTTTTATAAATGCCACAAATGCTTTAAGTATGGTACAACTTAAACATATAGTACAAGTAATAGTGTGGCATAACTTTATCAAACGTGACATGAATAAATATATTTTTTAAAAATGTGACATAACATGTAATCTTCTGTTATATGCATTTGACATCTTGATGTGCTCATTCTCTCAGCAATTACAATTACGGCCTTGCTGGTGAAGCTCTTGGATTAGATTTGATAAACAATCCTGACTTGGTGGCTGGAGACCCAGTTGTATCGTTTAAGACAGCCATATGGTTTTGGATGACTCAACATGACAACAAACCTTCTTGCCATGATATTCTTGTAAATGCTAGCTCGGAATCTAAGAAAGTCCCAAGTTCTGGCGTGAACGTTGGTAACATAATCAACAGTTTCAGATATCAAAGTGTTGTTGGATACTATAAGAGGTACTGTGATATGTTGGATGTGAGCTATGGAGATAACTTGAATTATTGGTATGATCAAACTCATTCGGAAGTTGCTGGCATCTAGATTATTCGTGCAGTAGGAAATCCTACTAAAGGGCCAGTCTGAAAATTTGTGAGTTGGGCGCAACAATCTGACAAATACGATGATCAGGCTATAGATATCATTGCAAGTTTAAATTCTTACTTTTTAAAAGACTGTTTATTTTATCTAGTATGTTATGTTTTAGTAATAAGTTAGATATTGCTTTTGCTAATATGTTAGTTGTTTGTAATTATAAGTAAGCAAGTGTTGTAAACATGTTTACAATGACCATTTAAGTAACATAAGTAAGTTTTACAAAAATATATTTCGCATTTTTACAAATAAGATTAAGATTAAGTTTAAAAAAAAAAACATTAAGTAAGGGCTTAAAAAGCCAAGTCGTTGCTTGTAGAGCATGTCACGTGGCCTAGAAGTATACAATTAATACAACTCATTGATCCAAGCTGCATGCCTGTATTGTCAGATATTATGTGTATAATTACACCAAGAAAACCGGCTTTGCCTTTGCTAGGCAGCTGTTTTCTCACTACCCCTTTCGCAATCTTGGCCATTAGTTTTGAGTTGGACGGCTATAATAAAGTGGAGAGTAAAAACTCCAAAAGGACCAGACACATGTCCAACACACACACACATATATATATATATCTAATAATTATATATATATTGTCACTTTTTATAAGTTGTAGAAATTTTTTAAAAAAGGGGATCATTTATGAATTATTATGATGTGGGGCAAAACATTATTGATCAGGCCATATAATTAAAAAAAAAAGCATTACACAGTCCAGGTACGGTAAAAAATAAGTTTCCTAGTGACCAAAAGAACCTATTGATGACGTTGTATTTATGTATGTATGCATCGATAACATGTCTTTATTGCCAGGTGATGACTTTATAAAATGGATGTATTTTAGTTTTCTTTGGTATTAAAGTTGTTAATGAGATTTTATTTTTATTTTATTGAATTTTGTTTCATTTTATTTTAATTTTTTTAATTAGATTTTTTAATTTTATTTGATTAAATTTATTTTATTTTGTTTCCTTTTATTTATTTATTTATTATTTTCCTATTTTGTGCACTGAAAAGGGTAGATTTGGAAATTTGAAATTTTAATGGATCAAAAAGGTGAGCAAAAATTGTAGAAAAAATTAAGGGCCAAAAGTCTCATATGCGCGTGACTTGGAGCAAGAGTCACTCTTCCTCACAACCGTCGGATCGTGCCAGAGCTGATCTCATGTGCTCGTGCACACAACCACATCAAGAGGCACGTTCAAATTGAGTGGGGCCCGCCATGTCACTGCATTAACACCGGTGTTGGATCTGATGCTCTGCGTTACACGAGTTTAGCGTGCACCCTGTTTCTTGGCAATAAAGAATGCCACGTCGCCCTCTCAAAGTCTAAGACAAATATTTTGCGGCATTAGTTCGGAATTATTTCCCTTTTGGCTGGCGTGTATGAAAGGAAAAGAGAAATAAGTAAATAAATAAATAAGAGGCCGATGCTTTTTAAAAGGAAATAAGATTTGATTTATTGATCAGGCTTCTCATCAGTACATTTATCATGGCGCCTAAAATTGACCCCCGGGGTGGGAAACTCCAAAAATAATAAATTTTGTTAAGTTATTCAAAACCCATTAATGAGACTTTTGGGAGGGACCCATTCGACAGATTCTCAGATTTCTTCCATGCACAAAGGCCCATTGGTTAGCTTACAAAGAAATATTTGGGGATTTATTGTGGGGGATTTGGTGTAGCTTTTAGAATTATTTCTATTTAGATACTTATTTTTAAGAGAGCTACGTCTTGAAGGATCAAAGAGAAGAGACTGAATATTGAAAAGTCAAGCTTAAAATCTTGTGACAACTTTATAGATTTTTCTTTTTTATGTCTCATATTTTATTTTTACAATTTAAGAATGTTAAACCACCACTTGACTTATGTTTATTTATTTTTATTAGACAATACTATGATCATTAATTTTATTTATTTTTGCTTTCAAAGAATTAATTTCTCTAAAGGTTTTTTTATTAATAATTGTTGTTAATTTTAATGTTCTTAATGCGTATTAATTATAAAATTGTTTTGAAGATCTAGATTGAAATTCAAGAAGGAAAAATTTAGGAATAGGTTTTCGTTAAACTAACAGTAAGTGCATGCAATACGAGTAATAGTAATATGACTTGCATGAACAATTAAGAGAATAATAGCACATAATGAGTTTTTAGGGAGATGGAATTCACATCAAATGATAGTAGATTTACATGCTAAAGAGACTTTTAATATCATCCAAAAGAAGAATATTAAATAAAAATTATCATTTTTTGTTTTAACATGTGAATAACTGACGATGTTAGTAAGAATAATGAATTAAATTAGATTAGTTTTTGTAACACTTGAGCATTTTGAGTACATTAAAAATGCAGTAATTAATTATTATGTTAAGATAAAAATACAGTCTAAAAAAAATATTGTATAATAATATAGGAAATTATAAAGTATTAGAATAATATAGTGTAAGAAAGTACACTGATAAAACTATATAGTACAAAAATTACACTGTAAAAGTAATGCAATATAAGAATTAAATTGTTTAAGGTTAAACAATACAAAAATTAGACTGTTTAAGTTAAAGCAATATAGAAATAATATTGTTTAGAGAATATGGAAGAATAAGGAATACTATAGCAGTATAGAAAAATACCGACAGTATAAGAAAAATACTGTCAGTATAAATTTAGACTGTACAAAGTTAGATAATATTGGAATTACATTATGTGATGGATGAGGATAAGTATTGGAGGTTATGGGACCTCATGAATTGTATGGAAAAGAATACCAACAATATAGGAAAAATATTATCAATATAAATTTAGACTGCGTAAAAAGTTTAGTGGGATACTTTGAAAGTTTTGATTGGGCCACCACATCCACTAATGTGGTCCAATCATATTTGGCCACCCAAAGGAACCAAATTGATTACCAAGGTGAATTATCACCTTTTCATTTTAAAAAAAAAGGAAAAGAAAAGAAAAAGAAAAAAAAAGTGAATTTATTCATGATATAAGCGACCATTATGGTCTCCACGGTGGAAGAAAAAAAAGGAAGAAATGTGAAAAAGAAAAGAAAGAAAGAAAGAAAGAAAGAAAATGCTTCATATGCCTCCCAAGGAAACGTCCCCTTCATAAGCAATTTTCTCTCAAATTTTGATGATCACCAAACCTCCAATTAAGCTTAAGGCAAGCTCTAGTGTTTTAGGGCAAAGTTTCGCAACTTTGGAGGTAAATTTATAAACTTTGTCTAAGAATTTTAGTGATTTTTATTCAAGATTATGGATGGGCCATGATTGGAGTTTTATCATGATTTTGAGGAAAAGATATGACAAAGTTTTGAGCTTGACAATGGAGGGACAAAAAGGTTGGCAAAGTTTAGGTAAATTTCTAAACTTTTTATTTGAAATTTACATGCGTACCATGTGTTTAATAAAATGATTTTGGTCTATGGCATGTAAATGGACAATATGGCATAATTGTTTTATGTTATATGTTGATGGTGATGATGATGAAAAGAAGAAAGTAAGGGTTTCGGTGAAATTTTAAAAGGAACTAAATTGCAAAGAAAAGTGTATTCTCGATAGATTACCAAAAAGTCCCCCTAAACGTTGGAATTTTAAAAAAATGACAACACGAAAGTTGTAGACAACGCAGATAGATTTTCAAAATTCTACCCTGTTGATAAGTTATGAATTTTATGAAATTTTGGACACAAAATTTCAAGAAATGAAAATGTTATGAAATGTTTCGAATTCGACCATGGTGCTTTTGTAAGTTTTATTCCTTGTGAAAAACTGAACATTTTGGTATAAAGTGATCGTTTTTGGTTCTGAGGGCAAAAATGTAAATATCTTTGTATTTTGGGCCCAAACCAGAAAATTATGTAAAAACTAGGTTTTTACTAAGAAATGTTGGTTTCCTGCACTGTTGTAGGCAGTGAGTAATCATATATGCTAAATTTTAAAGGATTTAAAGTTTAGTCAATGATTGAAAGAAAAGAAATAAACTAAGGGCAAAATAGTTATTTTATGAAAATGGTCAAAACGGACCCGAAACACCCTATGTTGAAGCAACACCCTTTAGCGGAAATTATTCCATATTATGTAAGTAATGAAATGGTAAAATTAAGCAATGAGTGCAATAAGTTATAGAAATTGACGAAAAACCCACCAAGGGTAAAATGTCATTATCATGAAAACGGCTAAAAGCGTAGTCAAACACTCTGAACTAGCAAAATGCTCTTAAACAAAAAATGATTTGTAATACGTTAGGTGACGAAACCGTCATGTGAGATGGGAAATTTAATAAGGGATGTTCGAGTAAATGAAAGGTAACCCGGTGGGTTACAAAGTTAAATTAAAAAAAAAAAGCAACCTAATGGGTTACAACAGATCTAAGTAAGAAGAGTGATAACCCGATGCGTTATAGAGTTAAGTAAAAGGTATGGTAACCTGGTGGGTTACAAAGTTAAAAGCAACGAGTTACAAAATTAAGTAAAGAGAATGGTAAACCGATAGGGTACCAAGTTAAGTTAAAAGGAAAAAAATGGTTAACGTTTACATTATATTATCAATTGAATAGATTGATAAAAAGAAAGTTAACTAATAAGTCGGCTATCGTTTGATCAGAACATAGAAGCTGACTAATGAAAGAAAAAAGGAATGGAATAGGGAATGCTAGAACATTATTCAAGTAAATTTCGAACCTCACCTACAACATGAAGTAAATAATTTTTAAATGTTTATGTATATGTTTGTAAATGTGTTTGCAATTGTTAAGCAAGTTGATTTAAAAGAATGTTTGCATTTGTTATGCAAAAAGTTTTAAAGTTTAAATCATGATTTGCAATGTATTTTTTTAAAGCATGATTGTATTTAATATGCATAAAGTTTTTGAAGATCAGGTAAAAGTTTGCAATGTAATTACAATAATTATGTTTTAAAGTATGCTTTGCATTTTGTTAATGCATAATGTTTTATAATTTATGTTATAAGCTTTATGTTGCATTTGTTATGTAATAAGTTTTACAGTAAAAGTTATAATTTACAAATGTGTTAGCATATAATGTGTTAGCATTTGATATGCTCACTAATGTTAAAAAGAAGGTAAAGTAAAGATAATAAAAAGAAAGTGTCGTATCAGCCTCATTGTTGTGAAGTACTAAAAGTAAAGTTAAAGTTGTGACCTCTTAGATGTGAGGAATACAAGTAAAGTTAAAGTTTGACCTCCTAGATGTGAGGTACATGACCTCGATGTTCGATGGTCTCAAGTCTTCCACAAGGGAAGCATCATGTTTATGATCTCATGATTAAATATGTTGATACGAACACTAAAGGTTATAAGATAAAAAAAGTTAAGAAACAAGGATAAAGGTTAAGAAAGAAAGGAATGTTTAAGTTTATAGAATATTCATAAAATGCTCATAATTGAGCATAATTAGAATCATGCATTATGAATTTGCTTATATTCCTTATTATAAAGTATTTACGTTAAATGCTTATAAAAAACATTTTGAGAAATCTTTTATGTTAAGTGTTTATGAAAAACATTTTTATGTTTACAAGAAAAAGTTTATAAATGACGTTTTAAGAAAAACGTTCAAGAAATATTTTACGAAAAATGTTTATGCAAAACATTTCAGAAATGTTTTATGAAAAACATTTATGAAAAATGTTTTTAGAAATGTTTAAGAGAAAGGTTTTTATGAGAAAATTTTTTTAAGCATGTTTAAAGGATTTGTGAGTTTACGTTTGAACTTACTGAGTAAAAGCTCATAAAAAGTTTCTTCATGCTATAGGTAGCCCTAAGGGTGACCAATAGGCCTTGTTTAAAGAGCTTAGTGCTGCAGAAGGCAGATGCGAAGACTTGGGTATAGATACCACTACAGTTTGCTTCCGCTACATAAAGAAAAGGTTATCCACTCTGATAAGAACCTCGTCAATATACTGACGAAACCCGTTATTAATAAGAAGGCACCAAGACTGTTTCTACTCAAATTTGGATGGAAGTCACCGCGACCTGTTGCTTATATCGAAGCAAGAACCTTGGTATATCGTAGATGCCACAATCAAGGATGGAAAGCTTGATTGATAAGTCAGGGTTGAACGCCCGGATTGATCCGATGAGTTCGTGTAGTTCGTCAAAGAACCAAAGAAAAAATTTTCTGTCTTAGAAAAATAAACATTCATCAATGATTCATTAACCTTGGAAACGCCTATTTATAGGCCAAAATTACAAAGTGTTGCCCAAAAAGAAAAGTTGACAAATTCAAACATAATTACTAAGCCTAAAATAAAAACCAAAAGAAAGGAAAGTCTTAATGGCTGATTTTCAGCCATTTACACGCCCAACAATTAAAGGAAAGTGCAATTAATCCTCGTCAACAATTTGCACAAATGATCAGCCGCATGTATGCCAATAATGGAAAAGTTTTCGAAATTCTTCCATTGACTTGATCTTGCAAAATTTGAGCTGATTTCAAGCTTGACTCATCCGGATTCTTCTAGAACTTGGATCAAATTGACGCACCGTTGTGGTTGACATGGGCCTGGGTCAATGGGCTTGCACAAATTTTCTTGATTCTAAATTTCGTGAATCATCTTATTTAGTGCTTCCTTGAATTTCTTAGCTCGGGCTCTTGTGATTGGTCCAACAGGAACTTGTATTGGGTCAACCACCTTATGTGCATTTGAGCTCCCTAAGTCTCCATCATTCCCCTCCTCTTGACAAGGATTTGTCCTCAAATCAGACTCTTGCTTGTATCAGATGACATAAGGAAATGTCTCGATGAATTCCACCCAGCGGGCATGCCTCTTGTTCAACTTTTGTTGTCCCTTCAGATGTTTCAATGCCTCGTGATCAGTGTGAATCACGAATTCCTTGGGCCATAGGTAGTGTTGCCAAGTCTTTAATGCTCGAACCAACGCGTACAACTCCTTGTCATAAGTCGGGTAATTTAGTGTTGACCCACTTAATTTTTCACTGAAATACGTGATTGGTCGTCCTCCTTGCATCAGCACGGCACCCATACCTACACCAGAAGCATCACATTCAATTTTAAATGTTTTAGAAAAATCAGGTAATGCGAGTAAAGCAGCATGAGTAAGCTTATGCTTAATAAGCTGAAATGTCTTCTCTTGTTCTTCTCCCCACTTGAACCCAACATTCTTCTTGATTACTTCTGTGAGTGGTGCAGCCAAAGTACTGAAATCCCTTACAAACCGCCGGTAAAAGCTGGCAAGTCCATGAAAACTCCGTACTTCTCCAATGCTTGTGGGACTTGGCCATTCTTGGATAGCCCTAACCTTTTCTTTGTCAACCTGTATACCTTGAACACTAACAACAAAACCAAGAAAAACAAGCTTATCCGTGCAAAAAGTACACTTCTTAAGATATGACAATGCTTTAAGAAAATCACAGTTGTAAAAAATGTTTTCAAAGTTTTAAGATATATTTTACAAAATGCTTTGTATAATTATAAAGTTAAGTTTTAAGCTATATTTTAGTAAATGTTTCTTATTAAGTTTTAAGAAACGAATTAAAATGGTTTTAAAGGCAAGTGTTGAGCCATGTCTCTACTTAAAATTGCGACAGAAGCCGCATCAGTTTTATGAACGTTTTAAAGGATGTTAAAAAAAATTTTAATTCAGTATTTTTCTTACTAAGTAAGTAAGATTAATATTTAAGAACGATGTTTAAGAAAGTTAAGTGACTACCCCAAAAGGCGGGTTGTCATAGTTTTAGTGAAATCAGATTCTCTAGTTTTCTTTTTATTTGAGTAGTCTTTTATTTACTTAAACTATCATTTATATTGTTCAAGTATGAAAAAGGAAAAAAATTTTCAAAATTGCAAAAATGCATCAATGTAATAAGAAGGGTATGATCGTCTTCATGCATGCAAATGTTAGGGAATTAGTCGTCTCCTAATTCTAAGGATCGCAAGAACGAATAATTGCAGAAAATAAATAGGAGAAAAGAAGAAAAGAGAGACACCAAATTTTATACAAGTTCATCCAAAATTGAGACTACGTCCTGTTTCTGCCGCTTGCAGATTCCACTATGATGAAGGAGATTACAGATTACAAGAGAAGTTTCCCACACACTCTCATCTATCTAGCACCGTGTGGGAATTTTGCTCTCTCTCAAGGATGGAGCTCTCAAGAATTATGCCTCACACAAAATTATGCCACTCACAATTTCACACACACACACAACCCTAGCCACCTTATGTCTATTTATACCCAAAGGAAGAGAAAAATAGCAACTAATGAGAAACCCTAGTAGTTTCTCATTTTTGGGGCATTTGAGATCGACTCTGACTCAAAAATATCGTGCAAACGAGTGCCGCAGCGCTCCCCTGGACCGCTGCAGCGCCATGCACCTGGCGCCTAGGTGCCATTCACTTGGCGCCTAGGCGCCCTTGTCCCAGCACCGCGGCGCTCTCCTGGCAGAGCCGCGGCGCTGGCTCCCTGCCTCACGAGGACTGCATTTCTCCCTCTTTCTTCCTTTTTGCTGGGGTGTCGACTTGATTTGGCTCCACATTTGCAACAATCTCCCACTTGGAGACTAATCAATCACCATGTCTCCAACTGCAGCGGCAACGACTTCTCATGCCTCTTGGAGAAGTCCAACTGAAGTTGCACACAACTTCAGTTTCTCAATGGAAACCGTCTTGGTGAGCATATCTGCTGGATTCTGACTCCCAAGAATCTTCTCAAGCTTCAACACTTCATCTTCCAAAGCCGACCTGATGAAGTGATACCGTAATTGTATATGCTTCGTCCTAGCATGAAATGCGAGATTTTTCACCAAATGAATGGCGCTCTGACTGTCACTATGTAATGCACTCCTTTCCTGCTTATGACCCAGTTCTTCCAAAAACGACCGCAACCAAATCATCTACTTGCTCGCTTCTGTCATTGCCACATACTCTGCTTTTGTTGTAGAGAGTGCAACTATCTTTTGCAGCTTCGAGACCCAACCAATTGTAGTGCCACCCAAATTGTAGACATAACCGATGGTACTTTCTCTATCATCAATGTCTCCAGCCATATCAGCATCAACATAGCCCTGTAGTCCCAAGTCTGACTTCTTAAAACACAATGTTAAACCTGCAGTACCTCTCAGATATCTGAAATCCACTTCACTGCCTCCCAATGCTGCTTTCCTGGATTACTCATGTACCTACTCACAACTCCCACTGCATGTGCAATGTCCGGTCTGGTACAAACCATGGCATACATGAGACTGCCTATAGAGGAAGCATAAGACACCTTGGCCATATGGTCTCGTTCCTGCTCCGTGGTCGGTGATTGTTCCTTTGATAACTTGAAGTGACTGGCCAAAGGAGTATTCACAGGCTTCGCATTACCCATGTTGAATCTGCTCAGCACCTTTTCAACATATTCTTCCTGTGACAGTTTCAGACTGTTACGGTTCCTCGTTATTCTCATCTTAAGGATTTGTTTTGCAGCACCCAAATCCTTCATTGCAAACTCCTTAGACAGCTCCTTCTTCAGCTTGTCAATCTCCTATTTGCAACCTCCTACTATCAGCATGTTATCGACATATAGCAACAATATAATGTAGGCATCACCAAAAAATCTTCACATAATAATAGTGATCTCCCTGACACCTCAAGAAATCATTGTTGCACATAAACCCGTCAAACTTCTTGTACCACTGCCTGGGAGCTTGTTTGAGGCCATACAAGCTCTTCTGAAGTTTGCACACCAAGTTCTCCTTACCCGGTACTTCAAAACCTTGTGGCTGCTTCATGTAGATCTCCTCCTCCAAATCACCATGGAGAAAAGCTATCTTTACATCCAACTATTCTAAGAACAAGTCCTTATTCACCACTAGCGCAAGTACCGTCCTAATCGTGGTTAGCTTCACCACCGGAGAAAAAATCTCATTGAAGTCGATGTCTTCTTTCTGCTGAAAGCCTTTTACCACCAACCTTGCCTTATACCGTTTGCTGCCATCAGATTCATCTTTAATCCGGTATACCCACTTATTGTGCAAGGCCTTTTTGCCCTGTGGTAACTTTATCAATTGCCATGTCTGATTAGACATTAAGGAATCCATCTCATCCTTCATGGCTAACTCTCACTTGACTGAATCTTCAGCCTCCACGGCTTCATCATAGCTCTCTGGCTCTCCTTTGTCGGTCAACAAGATGTAATGCAAGGATGGGGAGTATCTCTGTCGCGGTCTGATGGTCATGCTAGACCTCCTGACTGGTGTGGCAGGAGTCCTCTGGTCTCCTTCTAGAGCTATGTCTTCTTGGTCTTCAATCTCTGGATTTTACACCTCCACTTCAGGAAGATCCTTCAATGGAATCACCTCAGGCTTCTTGTCTTCAGAACCTGAACCCCTAGAGTCAGTGTTGTCTCTATTCTTGTATAGAACACCTTCATTGAAGATCGCATCTTTGCTCCTGATAATCTTCCGACTTTGGTCATCCCAGAGACGATAACCAAACTCAAGTCCACCATAGCCAACCAGAAAACACTTCTTTGACTTGGCATCAAGTTTACTTCTAGCAGCAGAATCAATGTGAACATAAGAAACACACCCAAATACTCTCAAGTAAGAGAGATCCACCCTTTTATGGCTCTGGACTTCTTTCGGTAGCTTGAACGTCAGCGGTGTGGATGGACTTCTGTTGATCAGATGAGCGGCTGTATTAATTGCCTTAGCCCAAAACATCTTTGGTAGCCCCGCATGCAACCTTATGCTTCTGGCACGCTCGTTTAAAGTCATGTTCATCTTCTCAGCTACCCCATTCTGTTATGGTTTCCCTGGAATGGTCTTCCTCATCTTTATTCCATTCTTAGCACAGTACCGCCTGAAATCTTCATCTAAATACTCTCCCCCATTGTCAGACTACAAGCACTTCATCTTCAAATTGTCTCATTCTCCACCATGGCTTTTCATCTCTTGAAAGCATCAAAGACATCATATTTGTTTTTCAGAAAATAAACCCATACCTTCCTGCTTGAGTCATCTATGAATGTCACATAGTAATTTGCGCCACCAAGGGAAGTCACCGGCGCTGGCCCCCACACATCAGTGTGAACTAGCTCTAATTTTCTGGACTTAGGCTCTCTACCCATCTTTGAGAAACTAACTCTCTTCTGTTCACCAAAGATGCAGGCTTCACACAAACTGTGATCAACAGTTTTCAAACTCGGCAGTTTTCCTTTGCAGTGAAGCACCTTCATACCCTTCTCACTCATGTGACCGAGCCTATAATGCCATAGCTCGATATTGGCAGTAGAATCAGCAACTGCTATGGTATCTCTGTAACTAGAGTTCATGTAGAGAGTCCAGCCTTGTGTCCCCGAGCAACAACCATCGCTCCTTTCGTGACTTTCCAACCTCCACAATTTAAGGTCACTTTATGTCCTTCATCATCCAGTTGCCCCACCGAAATCAAGTTGCGCATTAGTTTAGGAACATGTCTCACCTTATGAATCTTCCACACAAACCTATTAGGCATTTTTAAATTGACATCTCCAATGTCAACAATATCTAAAGGTTCTCCATTAGCGAGATAAACCTTACCATGATTTTCGGCAACATAATTCTCCAGGACATGACAGTGTGCAGTGGTGTAGAATCATGCTCCTGAGTCTATCACCCACGAATCAAAAGAACTATTAACTGACAAGATTAAGGCATCCTGTTGCTCTTCAGTGGCGGCGTTAGCTGCATCATTAGTCTTGTCTTCGTTCTTCCTTGAAGCCCTACAGTTCTTCTTCAAGTGGCCAGTCTTCCCACAATTCCAACACTCCATGGTCCTACCGTTCCTTGACTTGCTTCTCCCATTCCTCGACTTGCCTCTCCTGACATTATCCCTGTTGGAATGCCTCTCAAGTTTCCTACCCCTATTATCAACATTAAGGGTCGAGTTCAACGTTGAGGCTTCACCTGAGTCCTTCCTGCGAACTTCTTCCGCCATAATGGAGTTTCTGACATCAACAAACTTCAGTTTTGCATTCCCAAGCGAATTTGTAATGGCCACCCTCATGGGTTCCCAACTATTCGGTAACGAGGCCAAGAGGTTTAGGTCATTGATCTCATCATCGAATTTAATCTTCACCGAGACCAATTGGTTCAGGACAATGTTGAAACTGTTTAGATGCTCTACTACCGAGGCACCTTCAGGCATCTTTAAATTAAAGAGCTTCTTCATGAGATGTACCTTGTTATTGGCTAAGGGCATCTCATACATCTCTGACAGAGCTTTCATCATCCCTGCTGTAGTAGTCTCCTTTGCAACGTTGTAGGCAACGTTCTTTGACAGGGTCAAACGGATCACACCTAGTACCTGTCCATTAAGGAGATTCCACTCATCATCATTCATGTCTTCGGGCATATTACCAAAGGGCAAGTGCAATTTCTTGCTGTAAAGGTAGTCTTCTACTTGCATCCTCCAATAGGAAAAATCCAAACCATCAAATTTGGTGATATCGGCTGCCGTACCTTCTTCTCCCATCATCATTCTTGATCAAAACCTCCGCTCTGATACCACTTGTTGGGGAATTAGTCGACTCCTAATTTCAAGGATCGCAGGAACGAATAATTGCAGAAAATAAATAGGAGAAAAGAAGAAAAAAGAGACACCAAATTTTATACAAGTTCGTCCAAAATTGAGACTACGTCCTGTTTCTGCCGCTTGCAGATTCCACTATGATGAAGGAGATTACAGAAAATAGGAGAAAATAAATAGGAGAAAAGAAGAAAAGAAGAAAATAAATAGGAGAAAAGAAGAAAAAAAGAAAATAGGAGAAAAGAAGAAAAGAGAGACACTAAATTTTATACAAGTTCGTCCAAAATTAAGACTACGTCTTGTTTCTGCCTCTTGCAGATTCCACTATGATGAAAGAGATTACAGATTACAAGAGAAGTTTCTCACACACTCTCAAATTGTGCTTACCAAAACTCTCTTCTATTTAGCACCCTGTGGGAATTTTTCTCTCTCTCAAGGATGGAGCTCTCAAGAATTATGCCTCACACAAAATTATAACACTCACAATTTCACACACACATACAACCCTAGCCACCTTATGTCTATTTATACCCAAAGGAAGAGAAAAATAGCAACTAATGAGAAACCCTAGTAGTTTCTCGTTTTTAGGGCGTTTGAGTTCGACTCTGACTCAAAAATATAGCGCAACACAGCGCGTTAGCGCAGCGGTGCTTGAAACGAGCGCTGCAGCGCTCCCCTGTAGCGCCTAGGCGCCATCCACTGGCTCCTAGGCGCCATGCACTCGATGCCTCGACACAAGGTTGCTAGCGCCTAGGCGCCCTTCAATTGGCGCCTAGGCACCCTTGTCCCAACGCCTAGGTGCCGCTGGCTCCCTACCTCACGAGGACTATATTTCTCCCTTTTTCTTCCTTTTTGTTGGGGTGTCGACTTGATTTGGCTCCACATCTGTAACAACAAACCCCCTAGCTAGTCCATAACTCCCATTAAGCAGACTACTAGTCTCAAACAGCTTCTTATAAAGTAAAAGGAACGAATAATGAAGTGAAACTCTTCAAATCATTTTCTCTTTTGGTTTTCTGCTAGGCATCGTCTCTGCAGATGCACCACAATGCGAAAGGGAAGCAGACGGTGCCTTATGCCCAGACAACTTATGTTGTAGCTATTCGTGTAACACAGTCGACTGTTGTGAAGTTGAAAATGGTTGCCAAAGCTAGTGTTGTTCTTCACCACCAGCACCGAGCCTGCCTCCTGAGAGCTCGCTTCCTTCGAGCCCCCCTCCGAGTGCGCCACCTCCAAGCCTACCTTCTCAAAGCCCGCCTCCTCCAGGTCTGCCTCCTCTGAGCCCACCTCCTCTGAGCCTGCCTCCTGAAAGCCCGTCTCCTCCTAGCCGCCTCCTCCAAGGCCACTTCCTCAAAGCCCGCCTCCTCCAAGCCTACCTCTTGAAAGCCCGCCTCCTGAAAGCCCTCCTCCTCCGAGCCTGCCTCCTGAAAGCCCTCCTCCTCCAAGCCCCCCTCCTCCAAGCCTGCCTCCTCAAAGCCCGACTCTTCCGAGCCCACCTCTTCCGAGCCTGTGTCCGAGTGCGTCTCCTCCGAGTCCGCCTCCTCAAAGCCCGCCTCCTCCGAGCCTACCTCTGCCTTGCGAACCAAGCAGTGAAGAAAGACCGGATCACCTATGCGGACCAGCCATTTGTAATTCTCCCTGTGGACCAGGAAGATGTTGTAGTATTTGAGTGGTGTGGCAATGGATTCTATCATTATTACCCCTATAATTGTCAGTGCCAATGTTGGGACTCTCTCCCTTCTGCAATTCTACTTTCAAATGGCAAGAACGCTATTAGGAAGATCTTAAGTAGATCAGTTTTTGATGAAATGTTTAAGCACAGGGTGTCCAAGTTAGGGATTTTATAATTACGATGCTTTTATCATTGCCACTACATCGTTCCCTCGTTTTGGTACTGTTGGTAATATTGCAACTCGTAAGAGGGAGCTCGCCGCTTTCTTTGCTCAAACCTCTCAAGCAACCACAGGTAATTTGCCTATTTTTCTAAATTAAATAAAATGTACTATTTGTTACAACGGACCTGTTGACTCGACATAATAACAACTAAACATCAATTGAGTTAGCCTCATTTTTAAACTAAATGAGGGATGTTAAGTTATAATTGCTCCGCATCAACATAAATTTAACTGCTCACATATCACAAACAGCGTCGACTCATCCAAAACGACTCCGAGACAAGAATTGACACTTAACAATTTGACATGGAGCCGTTCAACCAAGAACAACAGTTGTCATCAATACTTGTAGCTATTTTCATTGGTATTAACAATTAATTTGTTAATTTCTACCCATATGTATTACATATATTTATTGTTGAAAATTTTCTTCCGCAATCGTGCGTCATATATCTCTCTTTATTAAAAAAATTCAATTTATTAGCACGATCAAAATATTAATAGATCACAAAAAGCTATGCACGTGGAAATGTGGAGTGCTACATGTTTCACGTGGAAGTGTTTTGGATGAAGTTTAAAATCAATTCATGTACATGTTTATATTTTGGTGTTATATTTAAGTCTTAATCTTGCCCTTGGTCCCCCAAGTTTAGGGTTGTTTTACTTCGTTCCTTTGAAATTTTATGTGTCAATTATATAATTCTACTAAATTTTAACTATTTCTCAATTTTTCTTTTTATTTTTAAAAAATTACAAAGACATCTTTTGAATTTTAAAAGCTTATTTCAATTTCATCCCTATGATTAAAAAAAAAAATAGGCAAAATAACATAACTACCTTTAAATAATTATGAAAGATATTTTATATAATAAAAAAATAAAAAATAAAAACCCTAAAACAAAGCAACAAACTTTAAACATAGATCTTAAGTTTCATGATTTTAAATTTTACAATTTTTAAAAAAAATTCAAGAAGAAAATTATATTTCATAAACAAATTCGGTTTGAATATGGTTTTTTTCTCTTATCTCCATGTGATAAAATTGAAACACTTTTTAAATTCAAAGGATATTGTTGTAGTTAGAGGAACAAATTAAGAAACAATAAAAACTAAGAAGTATAGTTACGTAATTAATCTAATTTTTTAATTAGTCTAACTTAACTGTAATTAAAACTTTTGTTAAAAATAACAAAAAAGGAGATCAGTCTCACTCAATCTTCTCTACTGATAGAATTTATGTTGAAAACGAATTGAGAAATACTTCATTATAAAGTTCAGTGAAAGTAAGAGCTTTTCAAGATTTAGAGTGTAAAGTAAGAATGATACTAAAGTTGAGAGAATAGAGATGAGTAAGGTGAGAATGATACTAAAGTTGAGAGGATAGAGATGAGGTTTATTGGTTCTAATCTAAAGTTGGATTATAGATCTGGTAAGTTTCATCAATGTCGTTTTTTCAAACTTACTTTTTATAAATACCACAAACGCTTAAGTGTGGTATAACTTAAACATGTAATATAAGTAATAATGTGGCACAACTTTCTCAAACTTGACATGAATAAACACATTTTTTTATAAGTGTGGCATAACATGTAATCTTCTCTTATATACATTTGACATCTTGATGTGCTCATTCTCTCAGCAATTACAATTAACGGGCTTGCTGGTGAAGCTCTTGGGTTAGATTTGATAAACAATCCTGACTTGCAGGCTACAGACCCAGTTGAATCGTTTAACACAGCCCTATGGTTTTGGATGACTCAACATGACAACAAACCTTCCTGCCATGATATTCTTGTCAATGCTAGCTCGGAATCCAAGAAAGTCCCAAGTTATGGTGTGAACGTTGGTAACATAATCAACAGTTTCAGATATCAAAGTGTTGTTGGATACCATAAGAGTTACTGTGATATGTTGGATGTGAGCTATGGAGATAACTTAAATTATTGGCATGATCAAACACTTTCGGAAGTTGCTAGCATCTAAATGACACTTGAGAGGATAAATATGGTGGCTCTGGGAAAATTACTGGGAGAAGTTTAGTTCGCTCAATGCTGAGAAGCTAGTTATTAGCTGGAAAATTGCTAGCTACTATATGTAATGTGTCTCCAAAGTATTGTAACATATAATTAAGTGGCTCAGCTTAGTGATTGGGTTTATGATTAAATAAATAGATGCCTATGATAATGATCGCTACGTAATTCTCTTCTCCTTCTAAAACGTTCATCTTTATTTCGCAAATAAGGAAAGGGGACAGTTGCTAGAGCCTTGAATTTTCAGTACTTTTTGGTTCATAGATTCGACTTTGACCACAAGTCCAACCGTTTTGTTATCCTATTTTTTCTCACAAAATTTTAAATTTATATTCAAATTTACGATCCAAACCAGCCATAAACATAGTGTGAAATTATTGTTCTTAAATTGACTTCTTCTGATGAAAATCAGTTTAGAACAAAAACTGTGAATTCCCGGGCCAGTTCCTACCGATATTTTATTGATGAAATAATCGTTGAGAAAAGGATGGTGCATTAAAATGTGTAACAAATACGACAAGTCCTGGAGACCAAGACTGTAAATAATTATTGTTAAAGAACAAGTAGCCAACTAACCATTTACAGCAAATTCTAAAGATTCTTTGTTAAACAATATAACTAGCAAAGCCTTATTTATAATTGGTTCAGTGATGCCAATTAATCTAAGAAACTAAATTTGATATTTATATGGAATGATATAAACCTTAAATAAAAACTAATATATCATTTAATGATTTAAGGTTTAGGATTGAATTATACATTTGTTTTTATATGGAATGCACGAAAATTTCGTGGGTGTAAGGAGGCAACGATAATCGTCGGGAGCGCAACAATACAGAATAGGGACATAAGGGCTTGTTTGGTACATCGTATTGTATTGTATTATATTATATTGCATTATATTTTTTATATACAATACAATACAATACGGTGTACGAAACATGCCCTAAATTATCAAGAGTGAAAGGGCGCACAAAAAAAGATGGCACTAGCCAAGGGTGCAAGAGCGTGGGACAACAATTGTCGTGGGAGAAACGCATAGGGAGTAGGGATGACAACCATCAGGGGTTGTGACCAGAGTTGCTCATTTGAAATGTAGAGCTTTAATATCATATTAAAAATCAAAGAAGAAGAAAACATAAAATCTGACGCAGTTTGATAATATGTATATATCTACGAATTAAGAGGAAAGAAAAAATCTACTTTTTTTTAAAATAAAAATCTATTTGTTATGATCACTACAAATAGGATCCACGAGAGATAAAGCCAAAAATTTTTGTAATAACTGTAACAAAATTTTAATTCAAATAAGTAACTATGAATGTACTATTATCCTCAATGATTTTTTCATGCTTTGAAAATATTGCACAAGAACTTCATGATCAACGCTATTGAATAAAGTGTCGTTCATAAACTGTGTGAGAGTTTTCGCTGCTTTGAAACAATTGAGTCCCAAAATATCGAATGCCACTAGACAAAATTTCTCAATATGAGAGAGCCATTCTAAGTAGTATAAAACCAGAATTACTACAAGCTCTTTTAGAAAAAGGTGGCTTTGCCTTACCTCTGATGAAGGTTCCACCAATAGGTCTATGGAAGTTCCCTAATTGGTTTGAGAACCCGATTGAAGAAGACCGATATCTTAGAATACACATATATCTGCAAATCCAATGTTTGAAGAGATAAAATGTTTTTAACGTTTTAAAACATGTATCAGTCTAAGACGTTATTTCTGACTAAGAAGAGAATAGTGCAAGTCCTTTAGTCCTTTACTAATTGGATAGGCAGCAATTTTCCGCAATGAATGAAAGCTTGATTGATTAAAGGTCTTGTTTGTTAAGTGAAATCGTTGTCGGATCAACGGTAAGGGATGTTGGAACAGGCTAGGATATGCAAGCACGAGTCTCGCTGCTGGTGACGGGTCTGATAGATGAGGAACCTGTAGAATCCATTACTCGAAATCATTTTGCTCGGTAACATATCAAACAAAAAAAAAAACTCTTATCCCAAATATAGACTGTCATGATGGCAAAAACAGAAAAAAAAAATAAGGGATCATATTTGAATAACCATTGGGTTATCTTGTATAATCTAACTCTACTCGTAAAATATAATTGTCATCGATGTGTAATTACAGATGTAAAGCACATAAGAAAGATTGTTGACGTCCGTCTACAGTTCAACACTACGTGTGGCTGCTCATGATGGTCAAACTTCATGTCCTACCTATTAAGGACTGTTTGATCGGATCTACAAGGAAGAGAATGCCTCAGAGTAGAGGGATATCATTTGTGGTGTCTGTGAAAGAGATTCCAAAGCTCAAGTCAGCATAATGAACTAAGACAGTAAGGGGAGAGGCAAATGGTGGACAAATGAATAGATGTCCAATATCTTGATGGAGTTAATGCTTGTCTTTATAGAGCTGGGCTTGGACTCAAGTGTGGATCAAGTTTAACGCGTAACCAGGTGTGCAGCTGTACGATGCCTAAGAGGCAAGTGTTAAGATCCCATGGATAAGGTGTCTCAAATGGAGGGTGGAGATAGTGCTACGTAATTACTTGGTTGTGAAATGCCCTTGGCAAGTAGTTCTTCCTCATGGGGCATTGGAATCGAATTAAAGTGCCTCCGTCTTTGGATCATGTCGTCTCTTCTTCTCCACTCTGGACTCTTTTCGCTCTTCTTTTCGGCTAGAATAACTCTTCTAAATAACCTAAGAAGATCCTATTTATAGGCATTATGCAAACATGATAACTTGTGTAAAATTTGGAGATAGAAAGTTTCTAGAATTGCGATCAATGCGTGCCCCAGAGCTCAACTCTTGGCGCCGAGACGCCTACTCACCACTCTGTCTCCATCAGTGCCCAACGCCCAATGCCTAGGCGATGAGTTTCTAGCGTCTAGGCCCCAGTTCCCAAGGCCTAGGCCTCCAACTTTTGGAGCTTCAATTTTGTGTCTTCGCGAGAGATTTTCTTCAATTCTTCAAAGATATATAGAAAGCTTCAATTTTCCTCAATCTTATAAACAATGAATAAAAACAAATAAAAAGCATTTAAAAGGCTCAAAACTCACAAAATATTAAGTTAAAAATATCCAAAAAAACAAGTATAAAACTAGCTTATAACGTACATTCTTAATTAGGAAAAAAAATATTTTAGTTTAACTAATATATCATTCAATCTTAAACCTTAAATCATTAAATGTGTATATTTTTGTAATTGCATGCACATTCTAACTGTAACTCTACGTCTAATACCTTCATAAAGTGTACGATTCGAGTTTAAAAAATAAAAATCGTCGTATGTTTAATGTTTATATTTAACGTACTTTTTTTTTTATTGGATTCACAACTTAAAAGGTGTAGAAATTGAAACTTAATATTAGTGGGATTTTATTGGATTCACAACTTAAAAAGTGTAGAAATTGAAACTTAATATTAGTGGGATAGAATGAAACTTTTTCGCTTTGAGAGTAAGAATGAAATTACAAATCCATACTTATTTTGGAGATATTAGCTGGTATATCACTTCCTTGATACTACTAATGCTTTTTACCACTTTTTTCAAAATTTTTGATACAAATCACTTCTAACACAATTTGTCAAATTATCCCTTCGACAGACCCAAAAAACCTACCAAAAAAAAAAAATGGAGATTTGTCTAGCTCCTCATTCTCTCTCTCTCTACCCTCTATCTCCCCTGTTTCTCTATCTCTCTCCTCCCTTCTTTCTCTCTCCCTCTATCTCCCCTCTTTCTCTTTCTTCTGGTTCCTCATCAATGTCGCCTTGCTCCGAGCTCACGAAGAAGATGGCATTCTCGTGATGGTGTTCGAAAAGAAGACGGCTTCGATGATTGGCAATAAGCAGATTCATCCTTCAACGGTGCATCGAACATGAAAAGATTAATGACGACGACGATTTCATCGTCACATAGGTATGGAGCTCAACAGCAATGGGTGGAATGAGGGAGACAGAAAAGAGAGACAAGGAAGACCAGAATGAAGCAACGGAGATCGCGGATGCGGTCAACAATGACAACGATCTCGATTTCTTCATAATCTCTTGAGATCCGTGACAACGATCTCATCTTTGATTCGGCGACATGTGACAACAGCGCTATGAGATCTGTGATGAGGTCGACAATCGCCGTGGATTGGCGTCTTTGTGCGATTTTATCTCATCGTGAACCAGTCCCAACGCTGGCAAAAAGAGAAGAAAAGGGAAAGCCAAAAAAAAAAAAAAAAGAATATGCAAAAATTATTAAGGTGTTTCGAAGAGTAGTTTAAATCATCAGTTTGAGTTTAAAGACTATACCATATAAGAGCTCTACAATTTAACATATGAGAGTTTTACATTATTTACATTTCAAACTATCGATTTCAAACTATCGGTTTAAACTAGTTTTCTAAAGATCATTTATAATTATGCCCAATAGCAACAAATGGCAATGTTTTTTTCTTGATAAGAATCTATAATTTGTACCCACACATAATAATCAAAATATATAATTGCGTTTGCATTTAATAAAACCTTGACCAATAAAAACTAAAAAGTATAAACTTGTGTATTAAACCTAATTTAAAAGTTCTATAACTGATAAAATATATATATATTCTAGATAAAGCTAAAACAAAAGGTATAAAAGGATGTATGATCCATAATTTTACTGCTAGAATAAACCTACGACAAGGAAAACTCTCTCCCATATTTATATAATTTGAAATAATTTTTTGTGCTAGCACGTTGGTTCGTCAGCTTACCATAGTAAAGCTAAAAGCAATTTACGTTTTTTTTTTTTCTCTCTTTTTTCTTTCATATATATAGGATCGGTACCAACTTGCAACTGATTTTATGTAAATTCAAGGGGCTACTCCAGGTCACCGGTCCAATAGCTACCACAAAAAAAAAGTAACTTATAAAGGACTATTGCTCGAAGTCCATCCATTTACGCCACTTGTACCCCCAAAAAAAAAAAAAAAAACCAGTGCCCTATTGCTTGAAAGTTTTTGCACACCCCCCCGTCTTTGCTTCTTGTGCAAAAGACACTTATTTATGCTTAGAAACTCACAGGGTGCAAAATACACACTAATTTAGCCTTGGAAACATTACTTGCAAAATCCTATTGCTCGAAACTTTCGCTTGCAACACATCTTCACCACTTGTGCGAAACACACTAATTTAAACTTAGAAACTTACAGAGGGTGCGAAAAATACACTAATTTAGACTAAGAAAACATCCCATCTTGCCAAAAGAAAGTGGAAGGGAACAACAGTCTTCAAGGTTCCCGTTCCGGCTATATTCCTTTGTAATAACTGTCATGGAAACTGAATGAAATTTAATTACATTTCAAAACAAAAGGGTACAATTACATATTAACAATCTTAAAAAAGGAAATGGAACGAGCACATGCCAATAATATAACATCATTCTAGTCCACCCTTCGCTTCCCCCAACTGATCTGACTCCCAACTCCCAAGTTAGATCAATTTCCTAGTTGTAAGATAAGATATACTCTTGTAAAACAACGCAAGGGAATTACCAACTCATATTGCACACATCACTGAACAGCAATTGAAGGAAACAACAGACTGGAACAGGGTTGTTCACTGCAATGTGGAAGACGGCGTATTTCAGCATATCACAACAGCTAAGCTCCAACACGTATGGATGGTCATTCTTGACCTCATTGGCTCGTCCTGATATAAAGTAACAACAATTATCTGACCAATGGAAGTTTTCATCCATGCCGGTAAATCAGATTCCGGTACCAAAAATTAATGGCTAAAACATCGATTCGTAAATTACGAGGATTCCCTTGGTTCAACTTCAATGATACACTCGTATTACGTATGTTGTGAAGGAAGTTTCAGATTTCGAATTAGCTTTCTAGGCGCCTTCTCAATTTCAGCTGGGGACGTGTTTCTCCTTTTCCATATCCAGTAAATAAATAAAAATTGTGACCTGCCCAGTAAATAAGAGGATTCACTGGACAGAGGATCCTAAACTAAATAAATGAGATTCCAAAACCTTCGAAAGGAAATAGAGTCAGAAGTAAGAGAGTTTAGCAATCAATTTTACAGTTTAAGTTTTCCTACATCAGAAAACACATGGTTCATTGGATCTTAGTGTCAATGGTGCTTTGACCTTTCAATCAGAATCGTAAAGTTTATGTCTACTCCTACTATCGACTAGTAAGCAGCTATTATTAAGGTAAGGTTGAGGCAGTTGATGCCTGATCGATAGATATTAATGGTAGGCAAATTCTAGGAAAATTTTTGAAATGATGAATAAATATAGATGGAAGACAAATTCCAGGAAAATATTTTCTTCATTTCAAAATAATAAAACCAATCTACCAAGAATAGGAACAAACCAGCTAAGCTGGGTGGCATGACTCACAAGGGGGTCGTAACTGCAACTTCTAGCATTCCAAAGCATAAGTAGGGACCTACAATGGCAAAAAGCTTGTATCACTAGTAACCAAAAAATCATAAAAATATAAAAAACAGATACCAAAATTATCCATGAACTCGGTCTGCCTTCTACCTCAATCATGTTTTCATCAAGAAAACCTGTATGATTCATGCTATGAGAACGATCATATTGGAGGATCCGCAATTTTCCTTCCTACAAAATTTACCATAACAAACAATTGAGCTCATGACATTAATTGAAAAATCCAAAAAGCAAAAAATATCACCAAAACCTCAATTATCTACCTTAGTTCCATAAACAAGCCCGCCCCCAGCAGAAGGATGAAAACTAGCAACATTGACCTCGTCCTCTGCACTCGGAAGAATCCTCACAAGTTCCATATCAGAAACTCTGTAGATCTGATAAAATAGGAATCAATATGTCAAGTATTGAATCAATGTAGGAAGAATGCTATAAAATTTTAAATTCATCACTATGATCTCTATAGAGCTATTTAGTATACAACAAATTATATAACAAGAAATGACTGCAAGACATTAAAGTCTATCGCCAAATAAAGTCAGTTAAATCCAACACTAAAAGACAAATTTACATTGGTAAAGTATAATTATAAATAACCAGTTAACCAATGTTCTTATATGTGACAGTGGAAGCTAAAGAACTGGGGGTACAAATATTTTTGTATAAATGCATTATCATTCTTATACGCATGGAGACTGCATAGACGTTTGCTAGTACAACAGTTATCCAAAAAAATTGGACACATTTGAACCAAAAAGAACAGGGAAGTTTGTAGCCCTTTTACCTCCAGAATGGTGTAGATAGGAACTGTTGCCTCTCCATCAATTATAACACTTTTAAGGAGTGAACTGTGACGACGGCCATAAGCAAGTAACAAATGCTCTGATGTTGGAGAGAACTGCAAGCATGTAAATGTATAAACAACCATGCTTAAAGAAACTTGCCACTGTCCTACTTTCAATAAATAAAAGACTGAATATGAAGTTAGATTTATGTACAAGGCATGCTTACGATCAAGCGCTTACAACAACAAGAACAAGAATTTCTTTCTGGAATATTAAGGAACCATTCAGACTCCAATATATGAGACTGTTTATGAGATATTTTTGGCTGTAATTAGATAAAAACATATCAAGAATATCAAGATTTACAATCTGAAACGCTTTATTTCCAAATCACAATCAGCTCATGATTGACAAACATTTGACCCCTATTCTTTTAGGACCAGGATGTCCCTCCAGATACTAACAACACCATATGCGTGACTTTTGAAATCCATTTTAATTTCTTTGCCAGCTTCATTAAGTTCTTGAGGTAGCACATAGTTCAGAATATCACATAAGTTGAAAAACAGTAAGAGAAAATATAATCATCATGTGAATTATAAAATGGAATTCTCGTGACAATTTATCTAGGGTAAATCTGGAAGCAACTCGCTTAAATAGATGTTCAGCAAAAAAGAGAAAAAAAAAAAAAAAAACCAACAACAACAACAACAACAGCAACTTACTTGAATAGACGTTAAACAATGTGCAGCTCTTATAGCCCGTGATGCAAGCACCAATCCAAAACTAGACAAAAAAGAACAGAGACTAGAATAAGGAAAAAGTATCTTTAAAATCTTTAAAAGTACAAATAGGCAAGCAATCCAACAAATAGATTAGAGACTTCAAGCCCTACGTTGCCTCTTCAAGAGAATATATTCGAAGCTCGTAGACGACCTGATGCACTGAAAGTGGGTGTCGAGTTGGGGAAGTTGCTATTCCTGTGACATCATGGTTGACCTGGCTCTGCAATCCAGGATCGGCTTCCAAATGGGGAAGCACGCATGCAACACAGGCTGCTAAAAATCTTCCACAAGGTGAAAAATGGGCACCCATTTCACTGCAACAAAACACCTCAAATAAAGACACCGTAAATTTTTCTTAATGTTGCTACCAAAGGGCACACTACAAATGTCATATAGACTAACAAGCACAAGCTCACTATGTATAAACTAATGCTTGATTTGCAAATAAAAGCCTTCATGATATCAACTTGATATAAATAAGAACCAAACCCAAGCCCCACTGACCCAAGGCAAAAAAATTGCAAATGCCAATTTTCTGTAACCTTATGGAATACTGGGAATATGATGGTTTTATGGTATGTGAGCCTAGGGATGGGAACATACCTACAAAGTACAGCATGGGGAATGGTTAAACGACATCTTTCTGCTTCAAGTGGTGCACATGGATTTTTTACATCATGAGGCCATATTCTAAGCTTCACAGTGCATGGCAACTCTGCAGCTGCTGCTGCAGCAGCAAGTGAGGTGGCACGTTCTGATTGGATTCTACTAACAGGTCGAGCATGACCTTCAGCATGCATGCTATTATTTAAACCAGCACCTTCATTAGAACCAGTCACAGGTATTGCACGAGGATGTGAAGAACGATGTCCCAAACTGGAGTGCCCAGTAACCCTGGATTGGCTAAGACTGGTAGGAATTACTGAGGACAAGTTCGGAGTAGCTCCCATCTCACCGTGTGCAGAAGCACTTTCATGAGCAGCACTATTAAGGGGCTGAATGTTATATCGACCAGCTTGGCTCTGACCCATTAACCACCCTTGCAAGAAAGGTGCCTCCCAATATCTCAGGTCACCAAAGGGGAAAACAGGATTTGATCTCCCTCCAGGCTGCACTTCCATAGGCTCTAAAGCAGCAATTGCTGATTGAGAAACTTCGGTTTCCATTTCACTCAATAAATTAGTTCCTGTTTCTTCTGGAACTGGGCAAGAGCCATTAGGTTCAATAGGGGACAGCAGAAGTTCATACTGTCCTGATGGAGTTGAAAATGTTAAAAGCTGCACTGAAGCAGAAGGATCAGCTCTCTGCTGGACGCCAGTTGAACCAACATCAGATTCAGTACGTTGCATAGATACTCTCCCATATCTAGCAAATGAAGGCCAGATCATAAACGGTAAGGACGCAAGAGGCACTCCATTTGCCAAAGTAGAACGCCCAATAGGATGACCATCTGCTAAATATACAGTAGGAGGAGGATAGCTCAAATAGCCTGGAGAGGTTGCAAGTGTCATCGAGGAATCTGATGAATCAAGGTCATTGACCTACAAATAAGCAACATAGAATAAATTTAAAAATGGACAACTTAAAATAATCATAATTGTGAGTAGAAAAAAATTATATATAAATGACCTCAGCTGTTAAAAGGAAGGGAGCAGCATGTGGGTGAAAATGGACAGCCCGAAGTGAACGCCGAGTCCTAAGTACTATGGCTGGAGAAGATGTCTCCCCTCTTCTATTGTAGTGCCATATGTAGAGCTAGTAGAGTTTTTCAAGGTCAGATCCAGCAACAAATGATCAAATCCAGTTTCTCATATAAAGTTTCTGAATAAAATTCATTACCTTGTGGCCTGATGCTACTGCAAGGAGATCCCCTTGCGCATGGAAAGCCATAGAAGCAATTGGGCGATCTGCATTTGAGAAAAACCTAACATTGATCAACTATATTACTTATAAAATTTAATTCAATATTTGTTTTTCTTTTCATAAGGTATTATTCATGGTTATATACAGAAGTTATTACAGAAATCGCGTGATCCTATACACTCTGCAGTTTTTGCATCCCATAAACGAACTTCATGATCCAAGCTTCCACTAGCAAGAAGGTCAGGATACAGCGGATGGAACCTAACCTACAAGGGCAGAATCCAGCAGGAAAATAATCCATAAACTAGTGAATCACTGAATTAGAAAACATATTCTTGCAAATATGACCTAACTTCTTCAGTTTGGAAATGGCTTATGTATGTATTGGTCACTAGTCACTACTCTGGAACACTTGGACAAAGTTTTTCCTGAGCATCTAGACTAGAAGAAATGCACGTAAACTACTTGTGATGGGCAAATTTCATATAATAAGAGGAGATATATCATAAATACAAAACAAAAATGCTCATCATAATAAGTTGGCGACTTCAAAACAGCATGTTATATGAGTGAATCAACAACATAACTCCACTGGAAATCACTCCTGTCCAGCCACAAGCATATTGCAAGCAAGCCTCGCATGCATAGTAGTATACACATATATGCAACTGTACAAGCGATAGTCTTCCAACCAACACTTTGCCTATTGTAGAAATGCAACTAAGGCACTATTTCAAACAGTAACTTACGCTACTAATTACATTAAACCATGATAATTGCAAAAGGTCGATCAATGCTATGTAAATGCTTAAATTAATATACTTCTAAAACTTGTAGCAGGCTGAAGAAGGAAGTAAACAAACAAATGATTAAATTTATCAGTGAAGTTCTCAATCATACCACCCAAGGTGTCCTGCGATGACCACTCAATACCTTCAAGCAGCTCCCAGATCGACAGTCGATAATCTTTACTGTATGATCCCCACTGCAATTAGAGAGAGAAATCAGATTTTAGATATGGAATACGTGTACGAATACCATTAAGCTTTATTATCAAAAGCATTTCCCAAAATATATAAACTTTCCATAACTTACTGGGTAGAGGCAAGTGTCTTCCCATCAGGGCTGAAGGCTGCAGCTATAGTTGACCTTGGAGGAGGCAAAAGTGGACAATATTTGGCAGACAGATGCCTTAATGACTCCGACTCCGCCCTGAAAACAGTAAGGTGTAAGTGGACGATATGTGGCAGACAGAAGCCTTAATGACTCTGACTCCACCCTGAAAACAATTAAAGCGTAAGTGGACAATATTTGGAGGACAGATGACTTAATGAATCCGACTCTACCCTGAAGACAACCAAGGTGCATGGGAAACACCCAGAGTCTCAGCTAGAATGCTAGATATAATAAGACAGTTTAAAATCCAAGTTGGCGGAAAGATAAAACCTCAAATAGACCAACACAATTCCTTTCCATCACATAGAAATAAAGATGAACAAAAAGGTAGGGAAATACCATGAGACAAGACCATGTTTAGCATTCCCAGCAGCTTCACGCCTTGGCCCAACGGATTTGAGGTTGCACTTGGAAGTTTCTCCCCATAACCTCTTCGACAAATGTGTTGTTTGAGGAGAAACCTCTCTTCGAGCTAACAGTTGAAATACATTGCCAACTCTAACAGGAACATCAGAAAAGGCAAATCAATCAATACGTGAACGAAAAATTCCAAGTACTTGCAACTTCATCAACACCAATAACAAACTTAGCGATTCCAATTATTAGGCATTAATAACTCCATAAGAAAGGAAAAAAAATAATAAAAAAAAAACTTCCCAAACAAACTGTAGAGAATCAAGATCAATAGCATTTCAGCTCCAAAAAGCAAGAAAATCAATTCAGAAATAGTATCAAAGAGTTTAAATAATCCACCAATTCGCAAAGCAAAGGAATAATGGAAAATTCCGGGTTTAAATCCAAATGAACTCATCAAAAGCTTATCAAAACTTAAGAAATCTCCTCAAACACGAGCAGTATTCAACAAATCCAACCGAAATTCAGATCCTTATACAACATCCTCAAATTCAAACCAAATTAAGAAACAACAATCGATTAGCAAAAATAAAATTACCTATGTCTGGACGGAGTATTCACCGGAGGAGGAATGCGCGACGTGGAGGTCGAAGGAGCATTAGCCTCGTCGTCCCACAACGAAGCTCCCATCATAATTTTCTCGGGAAAACCTCATGCTCCTAAATTTCTCCGCATCCTATGTAAAACAACTGAAGAAAAGTAATGGAAACTCGAAAACTTGTTCAATTTGATCAAACAAGATGTACAAAAAACCAATATATACGCAATAAATAATTCCCTACGACAAGCTATGTGAAGCAAGATCCCATTGAAAGGACCGGAAATGCGAAGGAAAAACCTAAGAGAGAGAGAGAGAGAGAGCGGTCTTGTTTAGCTTCGATTGAAACGTTTAGAATTTGACATTTTTATACCTTGAAATTCTCTCATCTATATATATATATATATTATATATATGTTGACGGTAAAAGATGAGAAATGAGAAATTCTACTTTCTGAGTTTCTGCGAAGGTGAGGAAGAAGTAGATTGACGAGAGTACCCTCAAAGATTGAGGAGGGTTGTGGAATCTTCAGCGAGATGCTTTCTCTTATAGGAGAAGCAGGAATTAGGCGTCCTTAAACTACCACAAGCTATTTCAGTATAAAGCTCTGTATATTATAATAATTTATTATAATTTAAAATTTTATTTATTATAATATTATTTATTAACATTAAAAATAAATAAATTAAAATATAATAATATTAAATAAATAATCTATTTAGATTAAAATAAAATTTATTTTGATATAAAATAATATAAAAAATAAAAAACAACATTAAAATAAGAGAAACAAAACAAAAGAAAAGAGAATAAGAAAAAGAAGAAAAAAGAAAAAGTAAGATTAAAAATTTATATGTTTAAAAAAATATATGATTTCAAAAAAAGTTATATACTTAAATTTTTTTAAGAAGTATGCTGTTTGTTTACGTTAGGAATTGAAACCGTATAATTTAATATAATGTAAAAATTATATAATTTGTCTGTTTTTTAAGGAGTGAATTAATATTTATCTTTGTTATGTAAATGTCACTTATATGTCTTTTTTTTTTTAATTTCATATATTCAAAACCTTAAAATACCATCTAACTAAATATTATCATGTACGTAAATTTTTATAACAAATTTTCTTATTTTTGATTAGTTAAATTAGGGAAAAAAATATACACATATATTTCTTATTTTAACATTTACATCGATACATTATCATTATCACTTGAAGTCTTAAAAAAGAAATAAATATCATTGAGTATCATTATCATTACGTATCATTAACTTAATGATATAACAATTATATAACCTATAAGATATACAAAAGAACTTAATAAATACTATATCATTAATTTAATTACATATCACAAAAAAATAGGAAATATCATTCAATTGAAGTCTTAAGAAATGAATGTCATTGCGTATCATTATCATTACGTATCATTAACTTAACGATATATCAATTATATAACCAGTAAGACACATAAAAAGAGTTAATAATAGTGTGTCATTAATTTGGTTACAGCTCCCTAATTTTAATTTGTCAGTAAAACTATATCATTTATTTAATTACAACAATCTAATTCTAATTTGTCGGTAAATCTTACTTGTCAATAACAAAATTTCATCTTTTTAGGGAATTTTAAAATTATTATTTTAGATACCAATTTGAATTAGGCAACAAACACCCTAATTCTAGGGATTTTTTTAAAATATTATGATATCATAATCCGTTTAAAATCTTAAATATTATAGTTATTCTAAAAAAATAAATTAAAACTAACAATACCATAATCATGGTCATTAATATCTTTATACATACGTATTAAGATATATAAAGAATATTCATAAATTACAAACATGTCTCATTAACCCTAATATAACTTCCTTAGGGTATTGTGGGGCCTGGCGAGCACGCGCCAAATCATGGGCCTGCATTTGGTCCACACTATCTCAAACCGTGAATCCAACTTGGGGCATGTTTTGTTAGTCTCCAATGACAATACAATTTTAATTTCTTTTACTTTCTATTTTGACAAAGCAGAACTAAAAGTTTAAAGTTTAGAACAATTTTATTATAGCATAAGAGTTTTATATTATAGACCATTTTTATTTTATGTTGTAACATATGAGAGTTTTATACTATTGCAATTTCAACTATGTACTTAAAATAGGTTGCCAAACGCACCTTAAATGTGCTTCCTTATTGTCATTTAAAGGCCGGAGTTGCGTGAATTTTGATTTGGGTTTCTATAGATGTGTGGTTAATGAACTAGGATGTTTGCACATGCCACTTCATTTATAACAATTAACCTAAGACATTAGAGATGTTAGTCTTTAAAAAAAAAAATCTATTAGATGTTTGTGATTTTTTTAAAAAACATTTTGGTTGTCGTGTGTATCCTGTGGTCTGATCAAAAGGAGAAAATCAATGTTTTTAGGGATCTTAATAGTGAATTTCATAATCTACCATTATATCTCCTTCTTTATTGATATGTTTACGCCTATGTTAACACTAGATATTAAACATGAGTAAATATGCTAAGCACCATATTACATCACTAAATGATCACGAGTATAACATGATAAGTTGCCCTAATCACTGCATTATAATCACGTAAATAAAATTTTGAGCAACTTGTTATAATATATGACAAAAACAATATCCCATAATAAGCTCATTAGGCAACCTAAATATTTTACTGTGTTAGAACTACACAGAATCTGGTAGAAGATATTAGAAGACCATAGGTATCCTGAAAATCTCGAAGGGCAAACTCCATTCAAATTCACATTTTTTTTTTTTTAATCATAGGAGATTACCTTTCAAGATACATACGCATATTTCAAAAGGAGAGTATTTAAAGTTTGAATTAGTGTCTTATTTTTTATTACAAATAGGTAACTAGGCCTTGGCTTAGCCCCATTCCTTGTCTCCCTTATTGCCTTTTTGCATTCTTGTGCTCTTGTGCTTTTACTAATTTATAGGCCGTTTAAAAAAAAAAGGTTGGAACCAACAATTTCAATTTGAAAACCATAGCATGTGAGAGTTTTATACTGTAGTAACTTTTTGCTTTTTTATTACAGAATATGAGCACTTTACACTGTTTATAATTGTAACTGATGGTTCCAACCGTTTGGAACTTCCAACCATTCTACCAAACGGTCTATTAAGTATTACCCTTTTGTTTTGAAGGTTCTGTCTTGTTTTGTGTTATAAGTGATCCAAAGAATTTGCTTATTAATCAGTGGCCTCGTTTACAAATTCAATGCTAGAATATTAATTTCTAACATTAGTCACGCACCACAGACAGCTTGAGGATGTGTCCAAGAATAAGAGAGTATATATGGGGAGGGCTTTTACTATGGTCCATCCAGATGAACAATCTATTCAACGTAACATTTGAAAGAAAAAGACATAACAAAATAGCTATTGAGTGTAATGTTAGAAATACGAAATGAAGACTTGAAACACATACAAAAATACTCTTTCTTTAAAGCGTTATTTGTCCCTCTCGATTGAGATTACTTATAGGAATCACTCTATAAATCACCTTTAGGATATAACAAGCCTATAAATGTGTTTATACAGCAAGCAATGATAAAGAAACAAATGGAAGTAATTATTATAACTGTCATATATTCAAAAAGATTATAACTTTTTTTATAAGTTAAATTTGAATTTCACACTGTTCTTTGAAAGGTGATAGTGCTACATGTCACACACTTACATATCCCTGGCTACAAGGCTTAGGTGTATAAGTTATCAAACTCTTAAAAGAGTAGAGCGTTCTAAATTCCTACAAGAATTTATAAGTTTTTTATATGAAACTGTGTGGTTGTCACAACACTTTATATTTAAATTTGAATAATTTTAGCACGAAATGTTAACTTTAGGGAGACTTAACATGATAAATGTTACGTTTAATGACTATGATGTTACAACTAAACGTCAATGTTATGCTCAATAAATGTCATGCTATATCATTTTCTTCAACATGCTATGTTGGATGGACCGTAGCAACATTCTATAGGTATATGTATCTCTGTATATACATATAGATATATTGCTCTGTATGTAATCAAGTTGACAATGCTCCAAACGGATGTGTTTGACTACCATTGACAATACATATCACGACCCACAACCATAAGTCCAAGTCAGTGTACCAAATATTGGGTTTAGCCCATCAAATAAGAATGTAGAGCGTTTAAGGCGACTCGTTCAGAGCAAAGCAAAACACACATCACCACCAACTATACAATAATTATTATTTCTATCACGGTACATTTTAGTTAAGGTAATAATTATTCTAGTTTGCATAAAAAAATTTAACAATTAGGAAAACTTTCTCTCATGTACTAACTTTAGTCACATGTTATTTATGACAAATCCCTTCTAGGTAATGAAAGATAAATCACATTCACGGGGAGCCTACACACACACACACACACACACAAAAGAAAAGTAAGAATACCAAAAATAAAAAAATACAGAATAAAGACCCGCCACATGTGTAATTATTAGTTACTTTCGTAATTGTTTCCTTAAATAACATGGAAGAGTGTATAAAGTTGCTGTTCAAATCGTGGTCATCCAAAACGGAGCGCCCTAAGGTTTGTCTTTTTCTTCTTTTTTTTTTAAGTTTTGGGTTAAGAAGCTCTTCTCTTTTTTTTTTTTTTAATCTTTAATAAATATATTTAAAAAGTGGATAACTTCCATTGTTCAAAGTTTGGTAGTCCAAAACAGAACTTTTGGTTTTTTTTTTTTTAATTTTTGACATTTTTCTTTTTTTATCCCTTTTTGGCTTTTTTTGACTTCTTCATCCTTATTTTTTTTTTCCATTTCTTTCCTTTGTTTTTTCTATCCTCTTTTTTTTTTTTCATTTGTACCTTTAGCGGTTTATTTTTGTTTTTTCTCACCATTTAATACTCTACCTTTTTTTGTTTTCTATTTTGCCTTCAATTTTGTATCAATCTCTTTCACCTTTTTCTTACCTTTTTAGGCTCTGTTTGTCTACCATTATCTCGTACTTAAATTTTTAATTTCTTTCAACTCCATCATTTTAGAGCTTTATTTTTTTCCTTTTTTCAAAGTCTATTTGTTTATTATTGCCTTCTACAAAGAGTGTTTTATTATTTCCTTTTTAATTTTTTGATATTTTGCCTCTTTTTTTCTCTTTCTTTCTTTCTTTCTTGTCATCTACTTTTTTCTATCTTTTTTCCTATTTTACCATTTTGCTTTTTATTTTTATTTATCTACCATAGTCTTTTACCTCTAATATTCTACAATATTTTCCTTTTTGGTCCTTCTTTCATTCTTTTCATTGTCAATTTTTTGCGTATGTGACAATAATTTAGGTTTATCAAAATTGAAGAACTAAATAAACATTGTATTTAGTATTTAGTTAATGATATCTACAATTTTGACTCTGTAGTTAATAAGTTGTTTATTTTTAAACAAAATTGAACAAATAATGACACATGTAAATAAATTAAACTGTGTCACCTTCCAAATATTTTTTTTCCTTTTTGAGAAATATTTTTTGATGTATTTATTTCTTTTACTACCTTACTCCTTGCATAACCCTATCCATTATAACCAAGCCATATTTTCTCTAAAAATAATTTATTAACTATGGGATTTAACCTATATATTTCATAAATCTCAAGGTAATTAGACTCAAAAAAATGTCGACAGTCAAAATAAAATAAACCCATATTTCAAAAGTTATTTTTGGACTTTGTCTTTTCAAATTTCTAAATTTATTTATTTATTATTCATAATCTTTTTTTTGGAAAACTTTTCTTTACAACCTACGTTACAAAAACTTCCATTACAATTTAATTCTAGTCCTTTAAAAAAATAGAAAAAGACATAGAGGACAAAGAATATCTGGGAATATTATAGCGAAGATACCCCGTGCCTTTTTGCTCTATTGTGACGGAAAAGATGGTCTAGTTCTGCATATTCCTTTCTGCTACTTTTATTTTCTGTTTTGATATGTGCATCATACTAACTTTTTTTTTCCTTCCAATATTTATAAAAGTTTTTAAATAATTATATTTCTCCCTTTTAAAATTATACTCTACCCTTAAAATTACATTCTATCTCTCTTAAATCTTGATAATATTAACATACGCTTCGTCCTTAACTAATTGTTCTAGCTTTTTCCCTACGTGCCCTGCTCATATCTTCAAAAGATTGAGCTTACAAACTTTTTGAGATTTATATATTGTCTCTCGAAATGTCAAAATGGGCCAGGCCTAGTAGGTCGATACGAGCACAACATGTTTAAAAACAAGCACGATACAAATATTAAATGGGCTAGTTCATCCTGTTTATTAAATGGGCTGGACTTGGTATAACTTTTATGCACAAAGTATGTTCAGGGCAGGCACAGTAAGGGCCCGCACGAGCATTAGCATGGGTACGTTAAAAGCATAATTGGGGACCAATTATAAGCATGATTAAAATATGCAATTTAAAACTAATTTTACTAATATATTGTATATTTTTATAAATATTTTTATAAACAGTTCTAAATTTCAAACAGATTTGATTAAAAAAGAAAAAAAGATTAAATGGATTCTTTATTGTTGGTAAATTATTAATTGCCAATATATACTTATCCTCTTTGATTTGTATAATAAACTAAATAATGAAAACCACACCATACAAGATTCTACAATATTATTGTCCTCAGAAAAAGATTTTTTTTATCAATAATGTACTTTCCTTTGTTACGATTTAGTGTTTTCATTTTTTTTTTTTTTTGTAAATTTAACATTGGGCTAGAGAAATACACATTAAGAGCTAAAAGTACAACAAAAGGCATAAACATCGAAGCAGACACGAGCATGGCCCAGTAATAAATGAGCACGATAAATAAATAGGCAGACCCAGGTATGATACGAGACATGCTTGAGCCTAAATTAAATAGGCTGGCTGCTAGTTACACTTTACTTATTACACACCTTATAATTCTAAAATTACCCCATAACTAATTCCATTAAATCACCACTTTAAATATCTTTTCACGCTCACTATTTTATGCTTGTTTACTTTAATTTTCTCACTTCTCTCTCTCTTTGATGAAGCTTTAAGCATAAAGCATATTTTTTTTCATTCATAAAGAAAAACTCTAAACTAAAAACTTATATATTTACTATTAATTCTTTTCAGAAAAAATATGTACCACTACATGTGCGAAGTTAACTAATCATGAATGCTACTTTATTAAAATAAAATATAAATATAAACAAAAAATAAAGGCATTTTATTTATATGTAGTTTACTGTAATGTTGACCTCTATGTAAGTTTTTGGTGTAGTTATGTTGAAAGGTAAAAACTAGGGTTTCGTTACAGATTTCTTTATAGTAAGAGTACATACGTTAAGTGGTTTCTTGTATGGTGATATGTTATATAGATGTGTGACGGTTATAGATTTTGTAACAATAGGAGTTTATGCATGAAGGGATCTTTTCTTTGGGGACAGAATGTGTGCATGTGGGGACAGAAAAGATAATCGGGTGTTTTTATTACAATATAAATTAATCATATCTTGGTTAGAAAATTTTAATTATAAACAAGTAAAATTCTTATATTTTACAACACTTATAGTTCTAACTTATATTTTCAACTATGTTTCTAAACTTTTTATAATAAAGTCTATCTTAACTAGCGTTTTTTTTTTTTGTTATTATTTTATGCGTCTTTGTAGTAAAAAATTTTGATTTAAAAAGGCATGCCAAAATCAAATAAAGCGTGTGAGTAAAACAACACGTTGAGAAAACTCTTAAATCTTTGGACTTGTCTATATTTTTAGAAATTTAAATTTATCTACTTTCTCAAGTCTTAATATTATTAAGTTTTTCCTATATACTTTGTTTAATTAAATTTGAATCATTAATAAAAATTTGCTTCAACCTCCACAAAACTAAATATTATACCTAGTTTCTATATGGACTATAGTTTTGTAACTTGTAAGAGGTGTTTTAATAAAATGATATGAATTTGTTGCTAGTTGCACCCTTGTATTTCTGTTTCTTTCTACAACATTCTAGAGCGATCTAACTTTTTCTTCTTCTTTTTTAGAGGGGAAGCGATCTAACGTTTTTGTTACTACTATGTCATGCACTTTTTTCACCTTTGAATGGTTCAGAATGTCTTAGGATCTTCTATTACCTATTTGTCACAAATAAAGCGAAAACAATTGGTTAATTCATTTATTAACTATAAGACCTGCAGGTATCCACATGCTCAAACCTGTCGTCAATCAATTTTTTTTTAAGCTTATGTTCTGCCAAGGCACAAGCTGGGGCTTAACGCATCACAGCCGCTGGTCACAAGAAGCTGCTTCTTTTTTCTTTTTCTTTTCATTTTTAATAAATAACTAGTCGAAAGCACATGCCTACCTATTAGGCATGTTAATAAAAAATAAAAAGACAAAGACAAATATATATATATATATATATATATATATAACGACAAAAATGTAAAAAAAAAAAAAAACAAATATGTAGAAAAATAATGATAAAAAATGAGTAAAAAAAGAAGGAAAAAAAAGTAAAAAAATTGTAAGAAACCAGAGAGAATCTTAAGAAACGGATTCTCTTTTTTTAAGATAAGAGAAATAAAATTTGCTTTGTTGATTATATGCATGAACTCATGTAATAGAATACCACTCATCAACAAATATCACGATATTTAATTTCTCTTTTGGAAAACATATTTAAATTAAGTTATAAAGATTCAAATTACAAACATTTTAAAAACAGAGAGTAATTATTTTGAATTGTCCTCATCCTTGTCGTGTCATGATCCAGCTACTAAGACATTGAAAACCAAGAACAAAGTAAAAACCAATTGCATTGCATGAAATATATGGTACCATTCCTATCACAAGAGAAAAACCTCCAATTTGGATGAAATCTAACGGTCTATTTGGTATTAGTTGGCTCTAATCAATTTTTTAGTGGGAAACAGTATAAAGCTCTCATATGTCACAGTAAAAGCAAAAAAAATTGATACAATAACTCTCACATGTTACAGTGTTTGCAGTTCTAGCCACCATGTCAAATACCATATAAAACTTAGATAAGAGAGACTCAATTTATGTAAGCTTAGAAGAGGTGCGAGAAACGACACGATACTAAACCTAAATGGCTGATCTGACAATGGACCTTAGCTTGCAAGAGCATCAATGGACTGCATTCTTGCCAAAAAAAGATCACATATGCACCATTTGAAGCGCCAATCAGCATTAGGAAAATCATGGAGATTGAAAGAGGTGAATCAAGATAAAGAAAATGACCACGATGGAAAGTAGCACAAAGATATCGTAACAAACACTCTTAGGATATTTGACAAATTAATGTGAACTCCAAATTTGATTAAAAAATTATAGTATATAAGAGCTTTAGGCTGTATTAACTTTTTGCTTTACACCGTAGCATATGAGACTTTAGATTGTTATTAGTTCAAACCAATTTATCAAATGGAGATAAGTGATTTATAGTAAGATAATACCTAAAATGTGACGTAATAAATGGATTTGAGTCATCATTCATGATACAAAGTAAATTTAGAAAATGGCCGACAATAATAAAATTTAATTATTATCAAAAAATTATGTAAGAATTATGATTTTATTGTGGCCTTGGTTCAAGGTATTTTAAAATACACTAGGGCGTTCATTTAGTAATTACCAATATTATTTAGTAATTATCATTATTATGAACAAAATAAGATCATTTTACCAATTCAAAAATAGACAATGCCACGATCTTATCAAAATAAAACATCCAAGCATTATTACTTCCATTATAAACCAAATTTCTACTCATTAAAAAGGAAAAAAAAAAAAACTGTATCTGAACACTTCATCTACACGCTAAAAGGACTTGTGAGAAATATGAAGCAACCTTATGATATTGCTCATAAATATAATAGACAACAATTAACGTATAAATAATAAATAACTTTATTTCTCATAATGTTGTTAAAAGATTACACAAACATGTTTTATAAGCACCTAAAGAGAGAGCGGCAAATAGCATCTTTGGACGAATTAGAAAAGTCGGAAATTTTTTGAAAAGTTGGTGCGTAATAGTACATTCAGATTTATCGAGTGAATCTTATATTTACAGCATGATCAAAATTGATAAATCCGTGAAGTACTTGGTAAATCACAGGTTAACCCGGTGATAATTTACCATGTAAATTCTTTCACTCTCAATATTTAGGCTCTGTTTGTTTTTGTTTTTATAATTTTTAAAAATATTTTTATATGTTTTTTGAGACAAAAATTTTAAAAACACTCTCAACGCAATTCCTAAAAAATTCTTATTTTTCAAAACAAAAACATTTTTACCTATTTTAAAAATAATACCAAACAGCCCTATTTTCATATTTACATAACATATTAACCTATAAATTTTATCAGTTGTTCAATTCATGAACTCTTTTTTATCCCTACAAATCTTCTTTTAAAATTAAAAGACTATTAACAAATTTAACAAATATGCTATTTAGAATAATAAGGACCAAAAAAAGGATATTAGCTATGATTTCTAAATAATAATAAAATATTGAGAAATTGCACCAAATAACACAATTTTAATTTAAATATAAGCAAATAACGTACTTCTAAAAATATTTAAGTACATAGTATTTTTGCAATTATATGTCTTTTTAAACACTTAAATTTTCAACTTTACCTCATCTTTTTTCTTCATTTTCTTCTTCCCTTTTTTTTTTGTTTTTCGTTATTTCGTTGTTGCTTTATGTTTTTCTCTACATCATTCTATATAAAAAAAAATTATTTTAATCTAAGTGAGTTATTTACTAAACATTGTTACCTTTTAGTTTATTATTTTTATTACAAATTAATGATAGTCTAATTCCCTCTATCTTTCTAATGTGTGTAAGGTTGGGCCTTATCTTTTTAGGCCTTCAAGTTCAATGTGTGTTGCTTTTCACTTTTTTTTTTTTTTTTTGCTCTTTATATGTATGCCACATAAATAAACCTTAGAATTGATAATGTCATGCACATCATCATACTATAATTTATAATATCAAATATATCCTTAAAGCTCAAATTAGACAATATAAAAAAAAAGTTTTTGATTGTCATTAAGAGTATATTAGTCCTTTTAATTTAATTGACATATATTTTTATGACATTTAATTAGATAGTTTCTTAGATATAACACAAATCAATCCACAACAAAAAAAAAGTGAAATAAAACATAAATATCTTCTTTTTTAATCAACTAATTTAATCAAATGTTTTTTCGATGTTTTTTATACCCCATGTTTAAATATAGATTTTTTGGACATCCTAAAACTCCCCCCTCTATCTCTGTTATTTCTCTTCTCCCCAACCTCGAACAATGAATGGCAAATTCTATGGTATTGGCCTGAGGAGTGTTGGCAGTCTCCTTGGTCAACCCAAAGGACTAGCGCTGTCGATTAAGGAAAAACTCCGAGAAGGCGGCGGTGAAACACTATGAGAGAGAGGAAAGAAACACCCAAAAGTAGAGCTAAGGGGGTGTTTGGAAGGTGGTGGGAACCACTTTTACTGTAGCATGTGAAGCTTTACACTGTAGCAATTTTTTAAATTGTTACTGTAGCATTTGAGAGCTTTACACTGTTTATAACTGAGCACGGTTCCCACCACAATGCCAAACAGGGGGTAAGACGTTGTTCTCGTGTTGGCGCCTAGTTTTTACATGTTGTTGAAACCAATTTTGACCTTCTATAGGCTAATTGATTTCCTTTTAATCTTCGGTCTAAGTTAGGATGGAGAGGGCGGTGAATTTACATACTTTTGTGCAAGCAGAAATAAAACCTTAAAGGAAGGGGACACGATCAGAAGACAACTAAGGAGGGCATGGATCTAACGTTGTATTTGATCGGAAAGAAAGAAAATGAGGAAGATAACAAAATAGCAAAATAGAAATAAAATATGGAAGAGAAAACTAAACTTAAAAAGTCAATTTAGCAAAGCATTACCAACTAATTTATACTGTGAACAAATGACTTTTTTTATTTTTATTTTGTTAAAAAAAAATTAAGAACACAGATTCAACAAAAGCAAAGCCAAATTCTTAAACAAAATTTTTGGTGTGATCATTCCTTTCAATTCATTAAAACGAAACAGGGCAAAAAAAAAAAAAAACCTAAATTACTGGCTTATACTTAGGTAGGAGACGTAAATTGCAGTGAGATAAAGAATAATGTTAAGTACTACAATCCATTTTTAATGCAAATGGTAAGGTTAATACTATATTTGCTACTAAAAAGTATAAAATAGTATATGAGATATGTTATTTTATTTTATGCTTCAATGTATAATATTATTTTGAAATGTTATATTTGCATTATGTCATAATTATTAAACCTTGAAATTTGTAAAAGTAAGCTTTTTAATATTAAGATAATTAAAAAATAAGAATGTTGTAATTATTAAAGAAAAAATTAATTTATCAACCAATAGTAATCAAATATCAAATTTGCTAATATGTTAAACTCGATAGTAAATTTACCACCAAATTTAACTATAACACATTTAGTATTAAAATATGGCATTGGAAAGTGTTTTTTATACTTAAATAGTAAATTTGTAATTAGCACATCAATTGAGCATTGGATTATAGAGGCTCTAAGAAAGTTGTTTTTTTTGTTTTTTTTGTTTTTTGTTTTTTTTTTTTTGAGGAATGCTCTCATGAAGTTGGTTGTCAACTATTAGAGGATTTCTATGATGAGTATGAAAAAATTAACCTACTGATAAATATTTTACGACTGCCAATAAATATTTGGCTTTTCATCATTAAATCTGTAAAAAAAAATGTTTTTTAACAATATTTAACAGTTAAAAGCAAAATCCTAATGTATAGTTGCATCGTACAAGAACCCTAATCATTAAAGGGAACTCTTTGAATTTAAATCTTTAGAATTTTTATTTATTTTCTCTAAAATTCAAATCAAATGAATCCTTTGAATCTAAGTTTTCAGAGTTCTACCTCTTTGAACTCTTTAGACTCGGATATGTTTACTATAATAAAAGTTGAAATTCTCTTTATTATATTTGAGGAAAAAAATCGTAACTTCTTCATTTGATATCCTACTGAGACAATTCTTTTTTTATTGCATTTCCAATGAAAAAGAATGGTAAATCAAAATTCATGTTGCATATTTTTTTAATATTATAAATATTAAGATTTTGTTATATTTGTTAATAAATAAAAAACACACAAATTTTAATATTATTTTATATTCAGATTAATACTTTTAATACGCATTCAAACATCAAATCGAATAACAATTCAAGTAACAGAATTCAAATAAAAAATTATCTAAATCAACACAGTTCGAATCTAATGTGTTAAAAAAAAGGAAAAATAATACGTGTCCTAAAACGGATGCATGTCCATATAATCCCAACAAATCTATCGATACAACGAGCGTACGACCAAAAACCTTTGTCAAATCCTCATTCTCCCACTCTTTTTCCTCCGCAAAAGAAGTTTTTTCTGGACAACCAGTAAAAAAGGCACGTGCATTGCACGTGCTAGTTGTATTAGCTAAATTTATGTATTAAATTACATTGTATGTAAGAAAATCTTTGCATCAAATCGTAACAATATAAAAACTCTATCAAATCACAAAATTTATCAATGAACTTTTTTGTTGTCTGAAATATCAAAAGCTGGGATTCAATCTTAGCTTTTTTTTTTCTTTTTTTTTTAAGATTTAGAGATTATTATAAGGCAGGCCTGCAATGTAATCGTTTTATCTAATTTTCATGGCAAACGTATCTGAGAATAAAATGACTTTTAATTGTTAAAAATATATCTAGTGTAGGTTGGGTTTGGTAAACTAAGAAGCAACATTGCCGTGTGACCCTAAAATGGCCAAAATGGCTATAGGACGATAACTTTAATATATTATGTGTGTTTATTTTAATTTTTTAGAAATATTGATTTTAATCCTAAATTTTAAAATAAACAAAATAGTCAATTAGCCCCTTTTCTTTTCTCATATCACAATGAGCCTAAGAGTAAAAAATAATATCAAGCTTCCAAAATCATCGGACTAAAAGTTCTTGTTTTAATATGCATCACCTTAACATATCAAAGAGCAACTCATTCAACATCAACCCAAAAAAGAAATCAACACTCAAGAGAGAGGGAATGCCACATAAACTTCAAGATGATTCAAAATTAGGATGTTCAATTACTACACTATCGCCAATTTACAAGATATCCAAATACTTTAAATAAATAAATAAAACCTAAAGAACTTCAAACACAGAATGCATGTGGATGGCAGACCTTGTAGAGCATGATTGAGCATAATAGAATGTTACCGACGGTCCTGTCGTCGAAGAGCAGTTTTCTTGTTGGCATGATGTTAAGCTGCAGAAGAGAAAGAAGCTACTCATGGAAATAATAGAAGAAGACACGGAAATATGTTGGTTGGTATTTTCACAAATGTTCGAGGGATATAAGTATATCTTACCCTATGTTTCCATTTTTTCTAAAGAGCATTAAAATGAACTTCAAATGGCATGATCTTGCTGGATTCGTGTTTGAAATGAGCATGTACAAATGGGAAAAAAAGCTTTAACACTCATAATTACAAACAAAAGAAGCTACTCATGGTTTTACAAATTCGAATAATCTCTTTTCTCCTTTGGGTTTACCTCTGGAGACTTTACCTCGACCTCACGCCGATCGCACACCAAAGCCCTTGTAGCCCGTGATCACCAGTTGTATGAATTCATCACCTTTCTATCAAACACAAGACCGAAATTAATAATCTCGAGAGCGTTTTACTCAAAGCACTCACGTTCACAAACTCAGTGTCGTTGGCATTTTCATTCTCTGAGACAGAACTTCTTGGTGAAGACTCTTCTTCTGATCCTTCTAACATTTGAGACGGTGGTTGAGGCAGAGAAAAGCAAGCCACTCTCAATTTGCCTTCCTCAACCGTGTGCCTTGCCTCCTCATGAAACTACACCAAATTGCCCAATTTCTTAAATTGATCAAAATTTAATAGAAAGCTCAAAAAGTTTACAAGACTTGTTATCTAACTTTTTACTCGTAAATCATAGCTCCAGCATACAAAGAATGGGCCGAACACAAATACGGTGTTTCTCACCTTAGCTTCTTGGTCATTGTTCAGGTTCAGCAAGTGCAATTTTTTCATCATAAAACTTATAGTATTTGACATGATAGTTAAAACATTGATTAAAACTGTAAACACTGTAGCATGTAAAAGCTTTACATTGCAGTTTTTTTTTTTTACTGTAATATATGAAAGCTTTATACTACAAATAACTTTTTTCCTTTTGCTGTAGCATGTACTTCATTTTAATTTAGATCTTCATTTGCTATTTCAGCTTTCTCGTTCTTTTGTCTCCTTTTCTGCCTAGTGTAATGTTTCTCAGCCTTTCCTGCCAATCCTGCTTTGTCTTTGCCTGTGCTGGTCTCCACTTCAACTGCTTGAATTCATACAAAATTAAAATGCAAGTAAAAAAAAATTAAAAAGGCAAATTATCAAAGCTTCAAAAGGGAAATAATAAATGTATCTCAAACCGTGAGTGGTTAAAAAATTAAAAATAAGAAAAAAAAAATCAGTAAATTGTATCTATTTCTCATGACAACGTTCAAATTCTAATGAAATTATAGTAATAGCGAACCACTTGAGTTTAAGATTGGAAATGTTATGTAGTGTTCATAACTGGAAAATCAAAATAATTGAAAAATAATAATGTCAACATTTGTAATCTCCTCAGAGAATCAAACAAAAACAGAACACTTACAAATTCCTACATTTCAGAAATTTCAGAAACTTAAGAAAACCGATCATACAAGCTCAATAGCAAAAAAAAAATGTTAAAAATTGCTTGCCTTTGACTCTCCATCGTTATACGAAGACTCAACCTCGTTCACTTTAATCAAATTCTTTGGCGATTGCTTATCCAAATCTTCAACACCAGTCCAACAATCAGACAAACATTCAGTTCAAACCACATTCAACACACAGATTTCCCACAAAAAAAAAAAAAAGTTGAAATAGCAAATGAAGAACGAAAGCAAACTCGCGAGAAGTAAACAGGAAGTCACGAAGCAGTATAAAAATAGCATTAAAAAAAAACCAAGCGAACAAAATTGAAGGTGAAGATTTTAGAGATAGAAAGAGGAGAGAGAGGATTGCGGAGCTCGAAAACAACATTTAAGTTAATTGAAACTAAAATCAAAACAACACGAGTTGAAAGAACCTACAAAATTGATATTTCCTTGCTTCCTAAAGTATGTGCAAGACACAATAACGCTTTGCTTGTGAAAAAAAAAAAAAAAAACAAACAAACAAACAAATTGCCAAATCGTAAGAACCATGAATCCAAGCAAAGACGAACGAGATCCAGACACACAGAATAATTAAAAAAAAAAGCGACATTCACACAAATTTGTAGCAAAAACCCAAAACGAAAATAAAAGATACACTGCCGCCTTAACCTCTTTGTCACTAGAGATGTAACAATGGGTCAGAGCCATACAATGATAGGCTGGGCTGATATAGTATAACACTGTTTATGATTTGGCCCATAAATATTGATAGGTTGGGCTGGGTTAATATATGTTGGCTTATGAAAAATCATGGGCAGGGCAAGACAGGGCCGGGCCAGCCCATCTGGGCCATAATGAATAATATTTTTTATATATTTTTTTTTATTTTTTTTACTTTTAGTAATTTTGTAAATATTTTATGTATAATTATCTCAATTGTACTTTTTTTCCTTACTAAAGTTTTGTCCCACTGGGTTTTTCTTGTAAAGGTTTTAATGAGACAATCGTAAATAAAATATCCCTTTTATATTTCTCTTGATTATTCAAATTTTATATTTGTAAACTTGTTTAAAAATTTAAAAATTAAAAATAAAAATTAAAAAATTAAAAATTACATGTTTAGATGAGCTGGCCTATTTAAATCTATGATAGACTAAGATGAGCCAACCTATTTAAGGCCCACGGTACGGCCCGACATGACCAACGATACGACCAATGAACCAGACTAGACCAAGGTAATTTTAATATAAACCGACCCATTACTCGACCCATGTGGGCCTAAAGAGAACGGGCTGGCCCGTTCTTGCGTCACTATTTGTTACTCACATGAATGTAAATGATTTTTTGGAGTGAGACAACAGGCTTAAAAATCCTTGCTCTGCACTTGATATATTTGCTTGCTCGTCACGTTTGTCATTCGGATTAATTTCCTTCCCCACGACGCTTGAAAGGCAGTTTCAATGTTGTTTTTCTATCTGGAAGAGAGGACGCAAGTAATTTCGATAATCAGCCCAGTTTCCGATAAAGCATCTGCGGACTACTTGAATCGTTAAAGCGCGGCAATTCAAAGAATATACAGTCATTTACAGCTGTAAAGGCTTTTATCAGCAGTTTACTTTTACTGTTGCGGACAAATATTGGTCAAAAAAATTATATATTATTATTTGAAGACAAACGGACAAGGTTGCAAAAACATAAATTAAAACGGGAAAATTGAAAAGAAAAATCACAGCTTGCTTAATACATTTTTAATATATCGTAGATAAAAAAAAAAAAAAAAAAAAAGAGCAGTTTTACTCAGCCCTGAGCAGGGTCTCATTTGGTAGGTCTACCCATGTGAAGGGGCCCCGCAGCTGCCCCAGGGGCTAGGAAAAGTTTTTCAAAATAAAAACACAGATGATCTATAGTGGGACCCATACTGCCTAATCTATACAAATATAACGCGTGGACCCAACTAAATCAATAAATTCTCTCCCAAACGTCTAGATTCACTTTTGGGCCCACAAGCTGTCCAATCAAGACCCGCCACCACCATCCCGCGCACATATGACTCATCAATCATATCCTTTTCCCCATCACTCAAAACGGAAATTGTGGCACCATTCACCGTCCCACTGACTCCACCAACCGCCACATGTTAGTTATTTTAAAAACAATGGCACCGAATTCTCCAACTCTCTTTTTGATTTTTTTTTTCCAAGTTTTTTGTTCCGGCAATTTTTTCCCAAATCCCAAATTTCTATTCATTGCGTGGACGTCAACGGAGGCGTAGAAAACAAATGCAAAACGAGTAAAACGACACAATCCCAAAACGGGCCGGCCCATTTTTTCCCATCTCTTGAGCCGAAAAGCAGGGCCACGTGGCGATTCTCTTTCCAGCACGTGCCGTTCCTTCATCCGCCATCTATTTTTCGCTTTTTTCCACCATTGTATTTTGCATAAATATAATTTTTGCCTATTTTAGTTTATTATACAGATAGCCAACACACACCACATATTTTTAAAATCATAAATAAAATACCCTTAAACGCAGTTAATTAGTTAGAATCATTTAATTATAATTAATATATTAAAAATATTATAATATATAAATATTTTATATTATAGTATATTTTTACTTTAATATTATAGTATATAAAAACTTTATATAATAGTAACTAAAAGTTTTGATTTGAGCTAATACTTTCAAATACAAAATAAGATTAGCGTCCTACCAACCTTTACTAAATACAATTTAAAACATATTAAATTAAAATACTAAGTAAAATCAATCATATGGAATTAAAAACTATAAAAATAATAGAAGTATTCGTTTAATTAAATATTTTTTGAACATCTTAAATTGACTTTTATTTATTTATTTTAGTTAAGTCATATTTAAAATAAAAATAATAAAAGCATTTACTTGATTAAAATATTTTTTAAAACATCTTAAATTGTTTTTCCTTTCTTTTTAGTTAAAGTCATACTTAAAATAGCATTGGTGTCCCTTAAAAAAATATAGCATTTAATATAAATCAGGTTCCTTAAAAAAAATGTACATGAGGTAGAGTAATCATTAAAATTCCAAAAAAAAAAAGTCTATGCGTTTGAGGGATTAGAATTACAGTGGTGGTTTGAAGTTTTTGGTTTAAAATAAAAAGTTAAAAAAGTATTGTTTGAAACTAGAATTCAAAATAAAATTTAAAATCTATAATTGTGTTTAGATATAAAAAAAGATTCAAAAGTTTAGAGCCCATATGCGAGAAAGTGTTCAAGCATCTCAAAATTAAGGAGGGCTGATTTCTGATTTTGGTGGGATTTTGATCTCAAATATCTTATCAATAGTTTGAGATTGGGTCTCAAAAAATTATCTAAACACCTACTCAGAGTCTAAATTTGATTTCAAACTTTTTGAAACCAAACAAACTTAGAGTATGTTGAGTTGATTTTACACAGGTGTTTGGCATTTGCATAAAAAAGAAGAACAAAAGTGACATTTAGATTTATAGGGTATTTAACAAAGTAGTTTAAATCATTGGTTTAGGTTTAAAAACTATAATATGTAAAAGCTTTATACTATTTATAGTTTAAATTATTAGTTTGAACTATTTTTTCAAACATTCTATTTATGTAATATTTTGGATATTTTACTAATAAGGTGTTTGGTATAGTAGTAAGAACAATTAGTTAAAACTGTTTTTATTATAACATATAAAGCTATACAATGTAATAACTTCTTTTTTAACTGTAGCGTATGAAAGCTTTATATTATTGATAACGGTTAGGAACGTTTTGCCAAATAACATATAAAAATAATTAAAAATTCCAAGCAGAGTGGAATTGACCGGGAACCTTCAGGCTCCGCGACATCCCACCGTCCATTGTCACGTGAGATCGAGCAATCGTAGCCGTCGCCTCATCACCGCCTAAGTGCTGCCACGTAGCAAATAAACACGTGGCGCCAGATTTGCGGTTCAACGGAGATTATTCTAGTCCTATCCGTTGGAGACTCCCTATAAATACTCGGAAGATCGCCCTTTTTCTTCCCTGCAAGTCCTATTCGAAAGCCAAAAAGCTTCTTTGTTGTTTTTTTTGAGAAAACAAAAAAAAACCGAAATAAGCGACTGAATCTGCATCTCTGCGAAGACTTCTGAAACGAAAACCAAGAAGAAGAAAAGAGGGTTGCGCGTATCGCGTTTCGAGTTTCGTGAAAGATCGGAGGGAGTTTTCATCAAGATCATGGCGTTGAACATTACTCACCAGATCGCATCGCTCGCCGGGACGACGATTCCGGGGGACTCCAGCGTAGCTTCCGGCGAATCTACGGCGACGGTGACGACGACGACTGTGTCGGCATCGGCAGTATGGAAGTCGCCGGTGGCGACGAGCCGGAGATGCCGGAGTCAGAAGTCAGACTTCGCCGACGGCATTCCTTCGGTGTCGCCGCCGATGAGCCCTTGCCGAACTACTCCGCCGCTGAGCCCGCGCGTTTTGCCGTCTCTGGCGGGGATGCGGGCGGATCTGTCGGCGGCGTGCCGGGCTTTCGGGACGGAGCTTGAGGCGCCGGTGTCGGTGGTGGAGAGCGAGCACGGAGAGGCGAGGGCGCAGTGTAAGGGGAGGGGGGTGCCGGTGTACGTGATGATGCCTCTGGACAGCGTGACGATGAACCACACGGTGAATCGGAAGAAGGCGATGAACGCGAGTCTGCAGGCGCTGAAGAGCGCGGGCGTGGAGGGCGTGATGATGGATGTGTGGTGGGGTCTGGTGGAGGGCGACGCGCCGGGCGCGTACAATTGGGGCGGGTACAATGAGCTTATGGAGATGGCCAAGAAGCACGGGCTCAAGGTTCAGGCCGTTATGTCGTTTCATCAGTGTGGTGGTAACGTTGGTGATTCTTGCACGTAAGTCATTCATTTTCCCTGCCTTATTCTTATCCTTATTATTTCTAATTAAGCTGGAAATTTTGTCTAAATCTAAATAAGCAATGTTTTTAGCTCGAAAAAAAATCAGTAATTTTTTTTTCTTTTTGTTGGGTGCAGTAATGTTAATGTTAGGCTTATGAAATAAAAGGAACAAGATCAATAAAAAATATATAAAAAAATTTACAGTATCATTTTAAAAAACTGAAACTTTGTGAAAAAAAAAAAATCACCTTTTAGAGCCGTGGTTAACGATTAAAAACTTACAATACATGACAAATTTTCCTAAAATTTAATGGGGTGTTATACTTTTTTTTGGGGATTTTTTTTTTTTTTTTTGATGTTGCTGTTAGTATTTGAATTGCTGGAAACTTTTTTTTTTTGGGAGAAATATTAAGGATAACTTTTAATTTGTCTTATGCTATTATTTTATATCTCCTTATTAAAGACGCTAGATCCAATCTCCTTATTTTTGCTTCCCTATGTTATCATTATCACGCCCTGTTTGTAGGAACGTGAATAACACGCGCATGAGATTGATCTCTTATTTTGGGTTTTGTTTGGTATTGCAGTATTCCTCTGCCAAAGTGGGTGGTGGAAGAGATTAACAAAGACCAAGACCTTGCATACACGGATCAATGGGGAAGGAGGAACTACGAGTACGTCTCTCTGGGCAGCGACACCATCCCTGTCCTCAAGGGCCGTACTCCCGTCCAGTGCTACGCCGACTTCATGCGCGCCTTCAGGGACAACTTCAAACATCTTCTTGGCGACACCATTGTGGTACCTATTTCTGAGCTTTTACTCTTTTACCCCATGTGGTTTTTCCACCTCATTTCTTGTTTTGTGTATGGTTTTCCGATCACAGAGTTTATTACTGGATGAACTGGAACTGATTTTCTTGCATTCCTTCAGGAAATCCAAGTGGGAATGGGTCCAGCAGGTGAGCTACGTTACCCTTCATACCCGGAGCAGGATGGCGTTTGGAGTTTCCCCGGAATTGGCGCCTTTCAGTGCTTTGATAAGGTAATTGCAGATTTTTATCACTTTTTCAGACATTAAATGATGATTAAGAAAAAGTTTAAGGTTCAAATTTTTTGTTGTTAGGTCTCACTTAACATAAGTGGCTCAAATTTGGATAGTGGTGATATGAATTTTATGGCCGAAGAAAGAGTTGGGTGTGAATTTACGGCTACTTGCAATCATAGTTCATATTGATTTGTTCATCGTTACTGTAATTGTGATAGTAAATTAGACATGATTTACATCCTTGTTCTCTTTTTGTGGCATTGCAGTACATGATCAGTAGCTTGAAAGCTGCTGCGGAGGCTGCTGGCAAGCCGGAATGGGGAAGCACTGGCCCAACCGATGCTGGTCACTACAAAAATTGGCCTGAAGATGCCCGGTTTTTCAAGAAGGAAGGTGGAGGTTGGAACAGCCCTTATGGTGAATTCTTCTTGACATGGTACTCTCAGGTGCTCATCGACCACGGCGAGAGAATTCTCACCTCGGCGAAGTCTGTCTTTGAGAACACTGGTGTCAAGATCTCGGTGAAGATCGCAGGCATCCACTGGCACTACGGGAGCCGGTCCCACGCCCCGGAGCTTACTGCAGGCTACTACAACACCCGTTTTCGAGATGGGTACCTCCCGATCGCCCAGATGTTGTCCCGCCATGGTGCCATATTCAACTTCACCTGTATTGAAATGCGTGACCACGAGCAGCCTCAGGATGCACTCTGCTCGCCGGAAAAGCTTGTCAGCCAAGTCGCCGTGGCGACGCAGAAGGCGCAAGTGCCCCTCGCGGGAGAAAATGCATTGCCCCGGTATGACGAGTACGCGCACGAGCAGATCCTGCAGGCATCGTCCTTGAGCTTTGATGGAGGGGCCGGAGAGGAGGAAATGTGTGCATTCACATACTTGAGGATGAATCCACAGTTGTTTCAGGCGGATAACTGGCGGCGCTTTGTGGCTTTCGTGAAGAAGATGAAGGAAGGGAAAGGTGCGCACAAGTGTTGGGAACAGGTGGAGAGGGAAGCAGAACATTTCGTGCATGTTACTCAGCCTTTGGTGCAAGAGGCTGCTGTTGCTCTCATGCACTAATGTGTGTGTATAGAACTTAGGCAGCTATTATTTTCTGAAGTCTTTATCATCCAAAGGCAATAATTTGTGTCCCTAAAAGAAACCCCTAATTTATTTCAGCAGCTCTTTTAATTATGCTGTTGCTTAGAGATGGGGATCAAGGACCTGTAATTTCAACACCAGTAGACGCCTTTTTCTGTCTCACTTTCTTAAAGGATTCAAGTTAAAATTTACAATAAATTATAATAATTTCTCTATATGAGCTTGCCGTATTAATTATTCTATGATGCTCTGAAGTGTTTTTTTACCCTGTCCTTGGCAAACCTTTTAAGCAAAGGTTGCTTAGAGTTGTTGTGCAAAGTCGTTTCTTGTGGGCAATATACGCAAACTGAAATGATCATTGGTCACTTTTAGATTGCTTTCTTCTTGAATTTTTTTCACTTGAAAAAGAAGTTAGCTGTTTTTGAAGCAATAAGTGGGACTATCTTAACTTTGCTGAGAAGGCCCCACCCAAACAGTGTTGACTAGCTCTCAGAGGCTATTGTCAACTCAAGTAAATTAGGCCATTTGGCACTTGGTGGCCCCACTTTTTTATTTCCACTCCATTCTTTGGTACAGTACAGATCTTTGCCAAGCAGATGGCATGTTCAATTCACAAATATTACAAACACTTGCTTTCTTTCGTCTAAAGCTCCTCCATTTTTTTAGTGCCTATTTGTTTCTGTGAATTGAAACAAGCTCTGTATTTGTACTAATTTTTTATTTTTTTTAGAACCCTTTTGACAATAATCATTTTAGGATTATGGATGGAGTTCAAATTGTTAAAAGTTTGAAGAATGTTATAACTAGGAACTAGTGGAAATATACAATTAGATAAGATTTCAAACCATCAGATTACATGAAAACGATGGTATGACCAGAAAACAAAAAAAAAAAAACTGAGAAGAAAATATAATAAGATACGATTTTAAACTATCATATTACATTAAATTGTACAATATTAAAATAGAAGTTTGATGAAAATTTAACAGCTTAAAAACTATCGTCACTTCAAAGTTTTTGTATTTGATACAATGTTAAAAGGTGATACTGATCTTGGAAAAAAAAAAAAAAGGAAAAAAAGAAAAGGCACAAAACAAGTGCCACATGATGCTCGCCAACATTTATGACAAAACATGGTTAACCTCATTTTCTGCTCATCTCCTCAAGTTTCTAAAAAGGCAGCAGAAACGAGACAAGACAGGTTTTCCAAGCCACGCCTTTCCGAACCTCTTATTCAAAAAAGTCAAGAGCCCTTTTCATGGTCGCATGCATCACCATTCACGTGTGTTGAACTAATTGAAGCCCTGTGGTTTAGACAAGTCGTGACTCATGAGAATCACAAGCACTAAGAAGTTGTGAAAATGTGTTGTCCAAATTACAATCTCAATTTGCCAAATTGGTATTTCTTTAATTGCTTTTCTAGGTCATATCTTTTCTTATCCAATCCTTTCATAATTCATTACCATCTGAATCTGAGATTCATGTGTGGAGTTTTAAAGGACTAGTAGACAATTTTGTACTTTTGTTAGATTTGAAAAGGTTGGGGTTGAATGGTATGGGCTATACATCAACCAATTTTAATGCCCATCAAGTTCATTGTATTGAGGAAAAATTGCTCCAAAAATCAAAGCAAACTCATGAGCTAGTTAGTAGTTAGTTGGTATACATATATATAGATATTTACACACACATACATACATATACACATACATTTTCGATAAGTCTCATTCTGACGTGAGGTCTACAAAAATTTTGTTAAACTACCTTAGAATTATTGGTTTTACATTAAGGTTGGGATGGGTGTTATGTGGACTTTTAGATCCAATATTGATGAGAATGGTGTAACGTTTACTCTAAGTATTCTTAAAATAATGTTTAAATACGAGAATTTTAAATTCAGGAAGTTGTTGTAAATAGCCCTTTTTTTAGTGGCTGGACTTACTGATAATGATCATGAAATTGTAAAATTTAATTTGTAAATATGGGAGAGTTATCTAGTTAGTAAAAATAGGTTCATAAAAAAACATATCTTCAGCAAAAAAGATGTTGCTGTTCTGGTTTTTTATTTATTTATTGTTATTTTTTTTAATTCTCCCTAAAAGTTGACCATTTCCTATACCCCTTTTTTAAATATATAAATTCTCAATTTTGTATGTCCTCCGCAGCAGTGAAATACACTTAAGTACTTTGCATGGATGTAAATTCCAAGACCCAAGAAATGAGCCAAAAAAAAAAACCAATATGAAAGGTTATGGCTTTACCCTCTTTAGTTTCCTACTAATAAGGGTCACCAATGCTTTGGTTGTGCCCACTTCTTCCCTGCTCTCTCCTCGGAGGACCATATAGTAATATCACTATTCCAAATCAATTTTTGCCTTCTAATTCTAAATATTCCCAATTCACAAGCAAAAATTGCAAGCTCATCCTCTTTAGACTTGTTCAACTGTGACACAAGCAGAGCTCAAATTCTACCTCCACATAAGCACAACACGTCTATACAAAGCCAGATATTAGAAAACGGTTAGATCAATAAGAAGGTTTACATAAATTTAGCTACATTGTCCAAGAACTATACTTTTTCTTTTTTTTTCTGAGAAAGATATGTCTAGCATTCAGCGAGAGTTCAATGCAGGCCAAGACAGGCCCGGACCCAGTTAACAAATTAAAAAGTATTGAAAAGAAAAAAAAATAAAAAAATAATTTCATCCTTAACTCAACCTATTAATTAATTTTTTGTCTTCTTTTTTTTTTCCCCTCAAAATTTTGGTTTTTTTAAGTCAACAAATAATGAGAGAAAGTGAAAACGATTACATTATAGTGTTAAAAAAAAAAAAAACACTGAGAAGAGCATTTCTCTGGACTTTTCAGAAATATATTTCCAATTCATTTACAGTTGCAACTTTGATAAATTCTTCAACCATTTCCAAGCCCACCCTTTGAGGGTTTTTTTTTTTTTAAATGACCAAGAAGTTAATTTGGGTTTTGCAGACCAAGACAGAAGAATTGGCAGAGTCCATTAAGAACTCTGCACATGAAGCGAAAGAAAGGTCAGCTGACGCAGCTCACTCAGCGTCCGAGTCTGCCCAGCAAGGCAAAGAACAAAGCGCCGGATTCCTTCACCAGGTTGTACTATTACTACGCCTTTTTCATAAAGCTTCGCTTTGAGTAAAAATTATTGAGTTGGTTTAATTCATCACTTTTTACATGACTTTTTTCAACAAGTTTAAGCGCTTAGAAAGTGACTTAAAATTGTAGTTTTTATAGGAAGTCCCTTTTTTTGCTTTGCATTTGATCCTTTATTAAGGACCAATCCTACACTATAGCGTGTTAAAAATTAAAGAATGTAAATTGATATTTAATTTATATAACAATAACTTTGAAAAGATGATTTTTGATGTTACACCTTTATGTCATTGTTATATATAAAAAGTTCTACGTAACACTTGCTATTACACATGTTATATATAATAGTGGTCCTACCAAGGGATACCACGATATTAAGTATCATAACTAATAAAAGACGGATTTAATATATAGACATTATGTTTTTAGACGTATATTTTATTAGTGTATGATGTTCAATACTATCAGAATCTATCATCATTTAATTTTGGAGGCCCACGTACCTTGATGTTTATAAAATATACAATTTTGATTACACAATCAACAAACTTCTATTTTTAAACAAATGTAGCATGAGTATGACATATGAAAGTTTTAAGAAGGGATAAAATAGTAAAATAGACAGACAAATATAATGAAAAATAAGATTTAGACTAGCACACGATCTGATTTTTTATTTTAGATCTGGTTTTTTCCTTTTTAGTTTTTTTTTTTTGAATGCTCATTTCCTTATTATTTTAGTTTCTATTAAACCATCATGTTAGATTTTGTCTGAAAATAGAGAGCATTATTAATCAAGGGTTCAAATATATCATAATGTTCCTTAAAGTTCTAGTCTTCTAGGATTGTGCAGTTTTAGGTTGACATTGGCCTTAGTTATTCTTTTGTTGTATTCATAAGTAAGGAATTTGTGTCATAACCTTCATCATTTACATTTGTACACAATGGTGATACTAATCAATTTTAATGTGTGTCTATATACTAATCAATTTCCCAGACTGGAGAGCAAGCGAGAAACATGGATCAGGGAGCTGTGGACCCAGTGAAGAGCACACTTGGAATGAATGCGAAGAAGTGAAAAAGCCACACTCCACTTTTGGCTTGGCTGATACCTTCAATGGATTTACGCTTTGCAGGAACAATTATTATTTGCTTATGATATCTTTCCCTAATTCATCATTACATACAACTTTTTTTTTTTTTTTTTTTTTTCCTTTTGGTTTTAGATTGAGATTTCCTTTTTGAGAAAACTATGTAGTGATCAATGTGTAATAAGGGTCCGTTTGTTTCGATACTTGAAATACGGTTTGAATCATTTTGTTACAGTATTTTCTCTCACAAAAATTTAAATCTTCATTCAAATACTCTATTCAAATGCTCGAACCAAACGGGCCAAGTCTCTAGTTACTCTACGTAGCAGACAAAAATAATTATAAGTTTCCACCTAAAATGCAAACTTAATCTAATGCAAACAATGCTTTTTTTCATATGCTTCAAATCCTCTCTCTCTCTCTCTCTTCTTTATCAATTTCCTATTCCCATCATTGAAAACATGTATATGACATTTATGATGTTTTATATAGCTTTAAAGGAGGTGAGACTTTTACGCTAAAAATGGAAAAGATTATAGTTTTTCTTGATTTTTTTAAAATATATTTCTCTATATATTGTTAGTGTATCTCACGCTTGTATTTGGCACGTACACATGCCAAACGACGAAACGAGGGGTGCAAACTTTCATGGATGTTGTTCTGTGATCAACGACGTCATCTTCAGTGTCGTGTCCTCGTCTCCTGAACACAAACGACATGTTTCAACGTTCTTATTCTTTAATAGAGGAGATTCCGTTCTCAACTTTGCAACCGCGTTAATGCAGGAAAACGACGTCATCAAATTTGTCGTTTGATTAATAGGTCTTTTATGTAAGGGCGTGCATTTTTGTCGTCTAGTAGGATAAAAAGTTTTAATTAATCGAATTAATTTTTGGGCCAATAAGAAAAATAAACCAAATTAATAAAAGAATAAAAATTGGCCAAATTTACCAATTGTTAATTGATAGACCATTTGATATTAGCTTATATATATCGGAGAATTAAAGGACCAAAATAACCCATATGAGAAAAACCATGCAATTAAAAAATCCTAAATTATCCTATTTCTCCCTCTCATTTTCTCTCTGACGTTCTCTCTCTACCATTTCAACTCTCTCTTCTCACTTTCTCTCCTCTATCCCTCATGACAACGAACAGTTGAAGACCATTGTTGAGGGAAATCTTCACGATGAGAAAACCGTCTGAAGTTCATACCCTCTTAAAATCGAGCACCCGAACAGGTTAGCTGAAATGTCCAATCCGACCAGGACAGGATCGCCCGACCAGGGACCCGTCTAACCAGGGACCCGTCTGACCAAGATAGATCTATCCGACCAGGACCCGTCCAAGCAGGATTTGTCTGACTTACCCAAAGACCACCACGTGGCACCATCTCAACCCTCCGTTGGGCAATCTTCATTCTCCGGAGATCGTGACACCTGTCGCTGGACACCTGGGTTACGGGCAAAACCGGACCATACCTGGATCCAAGCTAAACTCTATAAATAGGAGCATCAATTCCACCACAAAAGGTACAGACATTCTTCCCTTGCCTACTCTGCCTCTCCCTTAGCTCTTCCCGGTCAGAACACTGACTTGAGCGTCGGAGTGTCCTTGGCAGGCACCAAACCGGTGTCCCCTTACTCCGAGGCCTTCTCTCCTCTCGCAGATCCGACCAGACTAGGCCAAGCCAGGCAGAATAGGAAACCCGACCATCGTGCGTCCCCGCAAGCAGTGTTGTGCCGAACTCAGGCATCAACAACCACCGTCCGCCTTGACTCCTAATCTCAATACTCGGTGGTGAGCCACCATTGGGCTGATCACATAAAGCCAAGAAGTCCATTAATGCCAAAGCATTGTTTGTTGAAGCGGCAATTTCAAAGATCAAATAAGTTAAATCTGAGGAATAAGTTTAAATCCGAGTGCAAATAATTGAGAGCTTAGACTTTAAAGCATTGTTTGTTTCTGATTATTTTAGTTGATTCTCATCATTTTCAAAGTGCAGTAGATGAGAATTTTTGGGTGAAATTTTATCATATTTTGTCCTGTAGAGCATTGTGTCTTGCCGTCTTCCTCCTCGGTGATCAATGACTGTCGCTCGCAACAAAGGAAGACCCTCGACGGCGTTGGTTTGGCAACGATCTCGACGGCATCATCGGAGAGGGGCGGAGGGGAGAGAAAGAGAGAAGAGGATAGAGAGGAGGGTGAGATAGGCATACGGTAAAAACGTAAAATCCATTTTTAATGGGTCTATTATTTAACCATGTCTAAAAATACACTGTTAATTTTTAACTCATTATAATTTCCTTTAATGCACATAGTAAATTTTTAACATTAACCCTAATAAAATAAACAATTCAAAAATTCATTCTGGTTAAAACAATTTGTTTTATTAGTAAGGTAAAATTATCTGCTTATTATAAGATTTCCTCAATTAAGTAGTCATTAATCTTGTGTTTGCCAAATCAACTTGAGCTGAAAATTTGGTTCAAAAGCAATATACAAAAACTTTACACAGTAACTGTTAGAAAATTCTACACCGTTATCGGTTTGAACGGATTTGTAAAAAAAGTTATAAATATAGCAAGTTTCGTCGGTTAAAGGTAATGTTTTCCCAAATGGACAACGCCTTTCTGGTCTCGCGCTGTTTTGCCGCTAAAAAGAATAAATAAAAATAAAAAAAGAAAAGGAACAACTGAGGCCCCACGGCTTCCCTCTACTTGTTTCTGAGAGCTTCCATAGGCCAATCACAATAACCCACTCTCAATACCAACTTTACATTAATCTCCTTCCCAACCGTCCAAAATTACACATCTGCCACTTCCACTTGCACTTGTATCATTTCATTCCATTTTTTGCTCTCTGCTCCGCAAAGCTTTACTCTCTCTCAGCCATGGCGTCTTCTCTTCCAACCTATTACGCTCTTCCACTTCACAACTGTTTCTCCTCAACTTCTCCCAGGCTCTTCTATCTCCGGCGCCGCGATTTGTCTCGGCGATTCCCGACTTCCGAGAAAGTTGGCTTCTTCACTTTCCGAGAAAATCTAAGAGGCGAAGATAAAGTTTTCTACTCCGTCTGCTGCCTCTGCAAAGCGAGTACCGAGGTCGATAGTGTTTCGTTCGTGGAGGAAATGGAGCGACCGCCGTTCGACATCAATCTCGCCGTGGTTCTTGCCGGTTTTGCGTTCGAGGCCTATACTAGCCCTCCTGTAAATCTTCCTGAATCTGAAGTCCTCTTCTTCCTTTTAGCTAGGGTTTGTATGGCTTTCGGTAAAATTAAGGAAAACGAAAAGAATTTAACTGCTGAATTTGCTGCAACTATATTTGCTTCCGGGAAATTGTCGAAGGGTAAAAAGAAATGAAGTCAGAATTTTGAATTAGCTAATCGGAGCAAAGAAAACAATATTGGAGAATATAACTGAGTTTTACAAAGATTTATCAATGGAGAAAAAAGGAACCCCAATTTTTTTGAATTCTTGCAATGCTTTGTGGTTCCGTACAAATGAAGGAAAAAGAAAGATAGGGGAGGGAAAAAAACTAAAAGTCTTCCTAATGTTAAAGTTTTTTCTCTCGACATAGGATTAGGAGGAAAAGTATAGAAACTAGGAAATTTTGTGATTCCTGTTTGTTATATTATTTATTTATTTTTTGTTGCTAATGAAGAAAAAAAAATTACTTAATTCCTTTTGATTGTACGAGCTTTATCATCAGCATCGCCATAACTATATTTTACCTTGTTACGCATGAAGTTATTATGTTGCAACTTAATTAGGTGTTTATGACAGCAATTTACTGCAGAATTTTACTTTTGTGAAATCACACTTAATTTATTGGCTCTGCGTTGTTCAGGAAAATGTTGGTAGACGGGAAATTGACGCGGCTGATTGTAAGACAGTATATCTATCAGAGTATGAAATTCCTTGTAATGGATAAATTCTTCAAAATTATGTTATTTTCTTTTATTTTGTGGAAAGTTTCTCAATATTGTTGGCTTGCATTCACTTAAGTTAAGAATCATAGCGACTCATGATTCATGACCACTCGTTCTAGTACACGATTTAAGCTAATTATAAATATAGTGGTCAATAATTATCATAGAACACATACATTTCTTTTTCCATGAATGCAGATCATTTGTATGCGACATATATGATGGGCAAGTATTTGTGAAATTGAAAGAGGGTTTTGATCTTCCTGCTATGGATCCCTGGGTTTGTATTAAGCATTATGCACTGAGGATCAGTTATATCTTTTTGCTTAACAAGTGATCCATGCGTGTCCGTACACGTTTATAACTTTATCTTTGTTCTTAGGGGACAAGCGATCCATATGTGGTTATGGAACTGGATGGTCAAGTGGTCAAGAGCAAGATTAAATGGGGGTATTTTTTTTTTTTCGAGTCCATCTGATATCTTTGAAGATAAAAGGAGATGTCTATATTTAATAGCTCTTTCAATACTGTGGAATCACCAATATTTTATCTTGTTTCATATAGTGTGTTATAATTGTATGTAAGATTGAAGCATATTTAGTGAAATTGTAGCTTTAACACCACTGCACCTAAGACATTTTAAGATTGCCTAATTAGATGTTCCCTCTTTCATAAGAGCCACTCTTGTTAATGAAAGAGTACCCAAAAATGTAAGATTGCTCAATGTTCTAAACTATATTATTCATATTTTGAACATGGTACATGAGAAGACAATTTCCAGGGGATATAAAAAACATTGAAAGCTTGATGTGATGCAACTTATAGCTTTTGATATATTTGTGAATGATTAATCATGTCAGGACAAAAGAGCCAAAATGGAATGAGGACTTCGCTTTTAATATCAAGCAGCCTCCAAAGAGAAATCTTCAGGTCAATATGCAGAGTTGCTGAATCTACAATTTCATTTGCTATCAGAAAATTTTTTAAATTAATCTCAGTTTTCCAGTTCTTGTTTTAAAAAATTATATAAGTATATAGGATATGAACTATGTAGAATTTTTTTTTAATTTAAATTACATATTTTTTTTGATAAATTTGTGGAGAAGATCCTTCAGAGATCTTCATTGGGCTGGAAGGAGAATGTATAACCATCCATTTGATGCATGAGCAAGATCTCTAGACAATTTCTTTTGTGCTCAATGGATATCTCCTTTAATTAACTTGTAGGTTACTTAGGTCAAAATTATTCTGTAACTCTCTAACATGTGGATATAATCTTAGGTTGCAGCTTGGGATGCAAACCTTGTAACTCCACACAAACGCATGGGGAATACTGGAATTAATCTGGAAAGCCTCGGTGATGGTGAGAATACAGTAGTAAAACACTTACATGGTGTAGGATAGGAATCACTTCTCAAGTCTGTTTCACTAGCAAATTGTGTATGCAAATGTTTTGTGTTTGTTTTTCAGATATACTGTGTGTGTTAAAGTTTCTAGGTATGATGAGACAACTGCATTTTGCTAGGAAATACGCATGAACTACTGGTGGACTTGGAAGGGATGGGTGGTGGTGGAAAGTTAAAGCTGGAGGTAAGTTTCCCGGTGAAATGAACCACTATATTCACAATTCTAGAAATGATAGAGCTGTTCATTTCCTTTTTTGTTGGGGGAATGCATCTTATTTGTTTTGGGGTTTTATGCGAGGTTTATTTATACATACTGAATGAGTTTACCTTTTTAATCTTAGCAGAAAGAGAAGTTTTATATGCATCAGCAATTTTAGGGAGGAATGAGAAAGTACTAGCAATTTAAATATGAGAAAGCACCCTAAAATGTCATTTTTACTTTTATATTGGAAAGAAGATCATTCAATTTCTCTTTCAGTTTTCAAGATTTTCTATTTGATATTCTCTTGCTAATGTTGAGGTTTCAGGTCAAGTATAAAACCTTTGATCAAATTAAAGAAGAAAAGGAATGGTGGAGGCTCCCTTTTGTTTCAGAATTTCTGCGTAAAAATGGTTTTGACTCTACTTTGAAAATGGTTGTTGGCTCTGAGACAGTCCAAGCCCGTCAGTTTGTGAAATATGCTTTTGGGCAGCTAAAATCCTTCAACTATACTTACCTTACTAAGGATTGGATGTCGATCAGTGATAAAAATGGCAGAAAAGAGATTGATAAATCTATTGAAGTTACTGTTGTGTTAGACATGCCTTCGCAAATGGAAGGCAATGCTGAAGGCCCCTCAAATAGTACAATTCCCACTGATGAGAACAACTTAGAGGAGCTTCACACAGATGATGATGGATTGGGAAATGGGCATTCTGCTGAAGTTGTACCACAAGTTGGAGAGAAAATGGAATCAGATAAACATTTCTGGAAGAACTTTGCTAATGTTATCAATCAAAGTGTTGTTCAGAAACTTGGTCTTCCAACTCCAGAGAAATTTAAGTGGAATGGATTCGACTTATTGGACAGAATTGGTTTACAGTCAAAACGTATAGCAGAAGCAGGTTACATTAAATCTGGGCTTGCCACTTCAGAAGGCATGAATGAAGCCCATAATAGAACAAGTGGCTTTATTGACATTAATACTGTCCGTTCTTCCCTTCCAGATATAAAGAAGGCAACAGAGGATCTCATAAAGCAAACAGATTCCATTTTAGGAGCTTTAATGGTTTTGAGAGCGGCAATATCTGAATCAAACAAGGAAGCACGTCTGTCAGAAAAGAGTGCTAAACAAGGGAGTGTTATTAGTGAAGGAGATGTTATGAATGAAAAGCTTGCTTCACAAGACGGGCCAGTGCTGGATGAAAAGAAAGTTCAGGAGATGAAAGAACTCTTTTCAACTGCAGAGAGTGCCATGGAGGCATGGGCAATGCTTGCTACTTCTCTTGGACAACCAAGTTTTATAAAGTCAGAATTTGAGAAGATATGCTTCTTAGATAATGAATCTACAGACACACAGGTATTTCTTTTTCCTCTTTGAAAGGAGCTTGCTTTATTGGTTAGATGTGAAGAAGGGAATATGTTATTTCGAATTATGTCAATAAAGCATTCTGATTTTTTTTCGAAGCACTAAAGTAAGAAAAGCTGTAGGTGGCAATTTGGCGAGATTGTACAAGGAGAAGACTGGTTGTTGCTTTTAGAGGAACAGAACAGGTGGCACATACATCGCAGTCATTACTGGAGTTGAATGTATAGCTTTTCGTTGAAGATGCCATATTGTTTGATTTTGCAGACAAAATGGAAGGACTTGAAAACGGATTTAATGCTAGTTCCAGCTGGGTAATATCTCTATATACTTTTCCAAGTTATTAGTTCTACTTATATTTATATCTCTCTTCATCTGATGTTTTGTGTGATATTACATTTCTAATTGTTGGGCCCTACTAATTTTATTGGTACTTGTTTCTCTGGAGAATTCACAATGTACTAGATAAATTGCAACACGTTTGTTAGTGTTGCTTAATGCCTCATTGTATTAAAGGTTGGAGAATATACAATGTACTAGATAAATTGCCACATATTTGTTAGTGTTGCTTGATGCTTCATTGTACTAAGAGTTGTAGAATTCACAATGTATTAGATAAATAGTAACATATTGTTAGTGTAGCTCAACGCTTCGTTGTACTAACGGTACACGTGCTACATTGTTAGCTTCCAGCTTAGCCATAAAGTAACTAGTTGCATGACACTTATGGAAGAATATGTGCCGTTGCATTTTGTTAATACGCCTTTGTTTTATGAGTATTCTTCCAGATAATTTTCCTCATATCATTTTCATGTAAGCATAACTTTTCTTCTTTTATCTTCCATTGAAAATGGAGTTCTGGTGTTTGGATTATTTTAGGGGCTTTCCTTGTTCAGTTGTTGATTGTTTTTCATCTCAGCTTAGATCTTGTGGTTTTCATATGTACTTTTTTTTTTCAAGTTAAAGATAGCTTGATAATTATTTGCATCTTTCTGTTTAATTTTTCAGGCTAAATCCTGAAAGGATTGGCGGAGACTTCAAACAAGAAGTTCAAGAAAGCAACTGAACACTCTGCTACAATTTAATAAGTTGCAAAGATTACTGAGGACAATTCATTAGTTTTTTTTTTATACTATGGTAATTGATTTATTTCAGGTTCACAGTGGTTTCTTAAGCGCATATGATTCGGTCAGGATAAGAATCATCTCTCTTATCAAACAGGCAATTGGTTATGTGTAAGTTATGTCTTCTATACATGTAAATGATTTTTTTTTTTTTTACAAATATGGTATTATAGGAAAATTTGATGTTTGAAATAATTTTGGAGGACATATTTACTGTATTTATCATGGTAGGATTCTTTTAGGTACTTTTGTAAAATTTTCCTTTCTCCAAAAACAAATTTTTGGAAGATTTAGAATAAAGCTAAGTCTCATACTAACGTAGGCATTTGTACTTCCAGAAGTTTAGTTCTCACTTTTAAACATTTAGATTGTGCTTGTCAAGAGGAAAAGAAATGGGAAGGGAAGAAAAATATATTACCTGGGTGAGGAAAATGGGGGGAAAAGGGAGGACCTTTCTACTATTACGTGTGGTTCTCTCCTCCAGTTCTTCCATGTTAGGAGAGATTTAACTTGGGTTCTTTGAAGGATTTGAAATCCCTGACCCAATCCATTCCCTCTATTCCAAAATCCTTCCACTAATTCCCCCACCCCTCTCCTCCCTTCCAATTTTCCCTCCTGCCATGCAGGCTTAGTCATTTTGATGAGAATTATTTGGACTGTTTTTCTTCTTATCTCAATATACTTTATTAGTCACAGGGTTAACTATATGGAACAGATCAAGCTTAAATAAATTTGTATGGTCAAGTACTATTTTTTCAGTTTAGGAAGCAACAATAATTATTTTTCTTCTGTGACAGTGATGACCATGGAGAGCCACCGCTCAAATGGCATGTTTATGTGACTGGTCATAGTCTAGGAGGTGCATTGGCAACCCTTCTTGCACTGGAACTTTCATCAAGTCAATTGTCGAAGTGAGTTATTTCTCCTCCAGTAAGTTAAGCTTTTTGTCTATATTCTTATTAGTTGTTATCATATATGCAATCAATATGTTGGTACATTTCCCAAAGTCCTCCATGTACTTGATGTTTCTAGTCGGATTACTGTTGCGACACAATGATCTATCCATACAGTTAGACAGGGTAACATGAAGGATCTGCAAAACTTCTAGCCTGTTTGGCAAGTTGGTCTGGACCATGATCTAGACCATTTTCTCAGTTATGAATAGTGTAAAGCTCTTATATGCTACAGTAATCATAAAAAAAGAGCCTCAGTGTAAAGCTCTCACATGCTATAAAAATAGTTCTAACAAACGGTTCTAACTACCCTGTCAAACACCCAGTTTGTCGATTGGAATGTGGATGTTTTGTGTGTGGCCAAGTATCATCACAGAAAATATTAACCAGTTGTGCTGTCCTTGGTTTTCCCCAAAACCTGACTTTTTTTTTTTTTTCTTTTTTTTTTGTGAGGGTTCAAAACCTGATTACACACTTGAGTTTTGGCTGTGTTTCTCATCTAATGTGTCTGGTCATTTTTTGGATGACTACGAGGCAGCTTAATTGTGGCCCATATTAGGTTGTTTGTGATTTATGTTTTAAAAATTAAGGCAGATACTACTGGTATAGCATACTTAAGGATGACTGATGGTAATAATGAAACACGTAAATGCAATAATGTGATTGCAAGTTTAAACACGGTGATGAGATTTCAACTTGAACTCTTGATAGAAGGGCAAAATTATTTTGAACATCACTGGAAGTTTTAATTTTGTTGAGGAATTTTGTAAACATCCTATTTAATCACCGAACATGAGAAATAACAAAAAAGCAGCAGCAATTTCTTGCAAACAATGTACAATCCTTGCATTTTATTAAACAAACAAACGAACAGTACAGTACAGTATAGTACAGTCATTAAGCTTTCACTTCTAAAGATGATTAAATGTTTGATTTCTGTATTTGTGTGTGCTAGGCTTGGGGCAATATCTGTGACCATGTACAACTTTGGATCTCCTAGAGTTGGCAACAAACGCTTTGCTGAAGTTTACAATCAGGTAAACAAACAATTCATATGAATACAAACTTCAAATTGTTTTTCGTATCATGATGTTTTCTTTTATTCAATGACAGTTAAAGTTATGTAATATCATTTCTTTCCTAACATTTCCTCTGTTTTTTATTACTATTATTATTATTATTATTGTTGTTGTTCTCATTCTTATTATTATTATTGTCTCTGCTTGGAATAATTGCATATAACCTCTATCAGAAAGACTGATTTTAGGTCGATGTGGTAGCTGCCACGCTTCTTTTACCCTTGAAATAGTTAGACATTCAATTCCCAGATAAAAAAAAAAAAAAATTTGCAAATTGTAAATTTGTGTTCTCTCAGCTACAGTTTAAGACCACTTTCCACGTGTGTTTTTGAAGCACGAAACTTGGATTACGTTCAAGTGTAGAAATGGTTAACAATTTTGCTTAAATCTCTATAAGATGCTTTTGCTGTAAATTGTCATAGGGTATCACCTTCCCTTTTCACTTTATATTAATATTTCACCCTAGCTTCTTTTTATGCCGATGAGTCAAATCACTGTCATCTTGTTTGTTATATCCTGATTTTTTTCTTTTCATGTCTCTTTTCTTTTTTCATATTTACAAGTGATTTCCTTCATAGTTTCTTCCTAGTCTACTAGTTCTCATGTAAATCTTATAAAATTATGCTGAGATTGTGAAATATCTTAGCTTTTAGATTCCTTTTTTTTTACCTTTCTTCACATCCATAAATTCCCTGGTAGTCCAAGTATTTTCTTCGTTTATATAAAAAAAAATGTATTTTGTTGTCACTGTAGTTCAATTATGCGCTTCTGGAGTTGTTTTATGTAGACTCTTCTCTTATTTTTACTGGACGCTACATGATTGTTGGTGAGTGTTTACACAACCTTCTATACTTGCATTTGCAGAAAGTCAAAGATAGCTGGAGAGTTGTAAACCACGGGGACATTATACCGACGGTCCCACACTTGATGGGTTATTGCCATGTAGCTCAGCCTGTTTATTTAGCAGCAGGAGATCTAAACATTGCCTTGGTGAGTAACCGGTTTTTGATCCCATATGGAGGTCAATTATCAACCATAAGGAAGCCCATTCTAGGCTACTAAATATTATAACTTGAAGCATCTTTGTGTTGTAACGCAATTGAATATGGCTTCTCTTCCGTTGCTGGTTTTATATTCTAAGACTACTTTGCTTTACATTACTGGTAATTTTAAGGTTTTTGGGGGCTTGGATGGGGCTTCGATTATGCAACTTCTTTCACTGAAAGATCAGACCTTTTATTTCCGGGAACATTCTTTCTGAAATTTGCACCTTTTCACCTACAAGTGTTTTTCCTTGTCAAGCTTTTCATGACAGTCAGGGCTCCTCCACCTCTCTAGGTATTTCTGAGGAAGCAAATTTGTGTTCTAACGGAACAGAATTTTGAATCAATATCCAACAACTCCTGTACCTCTAACTTTGAAAAGAATTGGAAAAACTAAGTTCCGATCCTATATAGGTTATATATTGGGAAATTGCAATCAAGATGGCTGTGAAATGGCGCTGTTGAGATGTGTTGTGCTCTCTTGATATACGTTGGCCTGTTTTTTAGTAGTTCCCACTTTTGTGTTGGTACTTCGTAGCTATTTAACATGGTGTCACAGCGCTGATTGGTTTTTCTTATCTGGGGATCTTAGTAACCCCATTTAGTAATCTTTTAGAAGCGAGTTAACAGCTAGGAAACAAATGGTCTCCTTCATTTCATGCTCGGTTTTTTTTTTTTTCCCCTGCATGTAGTATCTAACAAATGCAGTGCATGCTATCCAGGAAAATTTGGAGCTTCTGGGAGATGGTTACGATGGTGATGTGATCGGGGAATCCACACCAGATGTACTCGTCAGTGAATTTGTATGTATCTTGCCTTTTAATCTTTCTTATCGCCAGATTTTGAGTCCTTGATGAACCTTTGAATTTGTTAAGTTTGCCTTATTTTTCATCTTTCACAACCTTAATAGCAAGAAGTACTTTGTTATTAAGCAGATTTATTTCATCTTCAAATTTCCCATTCTGATTTCTGTTGACATTTTATCTTACACAGATGAAGGGTGAGAAGGAACTTATTGAAAAAATTTTACAAACCGAAATAAATATATTCCGCGCAATCAGAGATGGGAGTGCACTTATGCAGCACATGGAGGATTTCTATTACATCACATTGCTAGAGGTAAAATATTTGTGGCATGATTATCATTTAATTTGCCGCTTTTTTGCTGCTTCAAATTTCATGGATGCTGAAAGTCCATGGAAGAACTGTAGTAGTTACTTTGATATAGCTTTCTCTGTATCGTTTGTAAGGGTTAGTAACGCAAGTTAGCTGAATGGTATAGCATGTTTTATGTTAGTTATTATGGATTGGCTTTAATTATATAAATATACCTTTTAGTTTTGAATTTTTCTTAATTTATCCATCTATTTTTAGAAACTATAAGGGCTATCTTTGGATTTAAAAACTTATTTTAATTTCACCACTTGCAAGCTTTGTGCACAGCATAAATGGAGCAATAAGGCAACAAACACTAATATAGATTTCAAAAAATATTTTTCATATTATAAAACATTAAAAATGAAACAGAACATAATATTTGAAAAAAAAAATACAAAGATATGGAATTTTATGTTTTTTAAATGTTTAAAAATTCTTTTAATGGATTTTCCTTAAAAAATATTTTCAGAAACATATTTGTTTTTTGGTCCAAATGAAACTGAAATAAGTTTTTTAAATTCAACTCTATAGTTTTTAAAATAATGAGATAAATTGCCAAAAAAAACTAGAAGGTATATTTATGTTTATTAATTCCCCGTAATAATTGTAAACTTGGTTAGTTCTTATTCATTTTTCTCTTACACCAGAATGTGAGATCCAATTACTTAAATGATGCAAGATCGAGCTCCACTGATCAAGATAGCTTAACTATTGGCCAAGGTTAGCCACTCATGAACATAAGAAGCTCAGATACACATAGGAGTTCTCATTTTTGTGTTGTAAAAGAGCCACATTTCTCTCTGCATTATAGAATAAGGCTTCTTGTTTAAATGGGAAAGCAACAATAGCGGCCGTTCGTAATTATAAATTTGCAAAAATGGGTTAAACCTAAAAACATATCAATAAAATTATATTCATAAACATCTTTTAGTAGCCATGTTCGACACGTGTTTAAGAAGAAGAAATATATATACGTATATATATATGTGTGTGTGTGTGTGTGTAATTTCATTGTCGAACTTCCTCTCTGCCACCAGATAATGCATAAAGACAAGTGAAATGACATCCAGTCAAGCGGGTTTTTTTTTTTTATGACGCAAATTCGTATTGTAATGTTTCTCCCTCTTCTTTTGTTTTTTGGGTATTCCTCATAATGTTTATCAGTGCAGTTTTACAGACGTATAAAAATAAAAATAAAAATAAAAGTGAAGTTGAGTGGTATTTTTGCTACGCCATTTGTGGACTATAAATAATTGAGTTTTGTATTTAAGCAAAACACAGGGTGTGTTTCGGGTATTTTTCTGTATAAATAATGAAGAATGGGTGAATGTAAATACAAAAAAGAAGGTAAACTGTTATGTCAGGTTTGTAATTGTGAGATGAACTTCTAATTTGCTAAAATAGAAAAATGCAAGCAACAAAAATTTAAGGTTTAAAGAGATTCGAAGATAGTGTAACATACATTGTTACAACTGTATTTATAGTTAGAGTGAATGTAATAGCAAAGATATTTAATGAGGACTGTAAACGTGAAATAAAACTTAAAGGTGATAAAATCTCATTTTTACTCTTATAGGTGACTCATGTATAAATTACATAAGTTTAATTTATAAGTTTAATTTTGTCTATTGAAACAAAAAATCAAAAATTTAAAAAACAAAGTGAAGAGTTTTGAAAGTTTAAGGGTACAATGATGATTTTTAAAATTTAAAAAATAAAGTAAGAAGTTTTAAAAATTTAAAGGCTAAATTGATGATTTTTAAAATTCTAGAACATTAAATTAGAGGTCCTAAAATTTTAAAAACCCTGGAATGTAATAGTCAAAAATCCGGTTGTCATGTACGCTCGTTGTCCCCACAAGCCATTAATTCCTTTGTTCCGCTACGAGTTGAAAGCTTATCCCTTTCATGAAAAAAAAAAAAAAAGAAGCAAAGTTGGAGTTTATTGTACAAGTAATTGTGACTTAACGACTTGTTTGGATGTGAAGATTTCTCAAGGAAAAAAAAAAAAAAACCTCAACAGCAAATTTATTATCTTTATTCGGGGACCTTGATAAAGGGTTTTCAGCATTATTACCCCACAAACTTATCACACATTAACAATCTATTCTTTGAACATTGAACTTATAAATTTGTAGTAAATCATCTCATTAATGAAAGTGTTAGTTTTTTTATTAAAATTGATATATGATTTTCACATAGGTAGTTAATTAAGAGTATTAAAGGTCTTTGGTCATGAATGTTAGCCCAAATTTATATTCAAAACTAAGTTAATTCAAAATTTTTCATTTTGATAATAAATATGGATAAAAATACATAGAAATAACAATCATGCCGTTAATTAATTATTTATGTACAAGTTACACGTGAATTTTAATTAAAAAAATAACATTACAATCAATAAAGGATAATTTGCAAAAAAATTATAATTTTAAAGTGTAACTTGTCAAAAATAAAAGTTTTAAGAGGCAGAATGTACAATAAGTTTAAAAGATAAGCGTGCAAAAAGCCCTATAAGGAAATACATTCTTATTTTCATAAAAGAAAAAAAATAAGCAGACGAAAAAGAAAGAAAGAAAAAAAGACTTTTAAGTACCAAAAAAGAGAGAAAGAAAGACATGATCTATCTTGGCATTGTCACAGCTAAGCTCAAATTTAGCTCAGCCGATTTCCAGACAAGGGCAACCTACTAGAAAATATTGCTCAATTATACATCATTACTAGGGTGTTTAGAAAGGTGATGGGAACTAGTGGTAGGAACCACTTTTACTGTAGTATGTGAGAGTTTTACACTGTAGCATATTTTTTTTATTGTTACTGTAGCATGTGAGAGCTTTATACTGTTCATAACTGAGATTATTGTGGGAACTGAGTGGTTCTCACAACTGCCAAACACCCCCTACATGTACTTCTTTTGTCTTCTTGTAAAGGAGCCATTTTCTGAGCGACTGATGATTCTCACAATTTTTCCACCTTGTTTGAAAACAACTTTCTCGGGTGGTGTCTTGGACCGCAACACATTCTTGCTGCTCATAGACCGCAGACCTTGCCTTAATATGTCAGTCTGTCGGTCCCTCTTGAACAATACTTGTTCCATAGAAGACAACCTTGACTTCAACTCTTTTTATGGTCTCTTCTTTTGCTTGTACCTCTCTTTTTAGCTCTTCTTCCTTGTCCTCCTCCCCTGCTTTCCTATAGAGTTCCCCTTCTGCACAAAGTAACAATAAGTGGAAAGTGAGGGTTACATCAATTGGTCATTTTCTTGGTCTGAAAATTATTTTTCCAAGAATATTTATTGAACTTGCAAACGGGACAGCCACTAAAATTTTGCAAACAAGGCCGAATGTTTAAAAGACAATCTAGTCTTGTTTTAGACCGTCGGAAAACAGTTTTAATGTGAAACCAAACTGATGGTCTAAAAATTGCCGAATTGGTCTAGTCTAAGCTGTTTTTTGGTTTTTCTACATTGCCCTAGTAGCAGAAGATGAGATGGAATAGTGCAAATATTGTTAAAAATGGCGTCAAATTATAATTTTTGAAAATTAAGAGGGTCTAAATGCAATTATATATTTTTCTAAAAATTACATTTTGACAGCTTGTTTTTGAAAATTTTATTTTGACCCCATAATTTTTAGAAAAAATCTATTTTATCCCTCAATTTTTAAAAATTACATTTAGACCTAAGTTTTTAAAAATTATAAATTGGTTTTAATTTTTCATAAATATTTGCAAAAAATTAAAAATAATAAAAACCCGTTCATTTCCGCTACCATTTCCCTTGCCCCCCTCTTTGTGTTAGGTCAAAATCAAGATTGGAATCGAGATAGTTTTAAATCAAGGCTAGACCCACTCCGTTGGCGCAACCTTAGCATTAGTCACAGGCTTCCAACCTATCACCCTAACCCCAATGCAAGTCCTATTCCATTGGCCCTACCTCCATATAGGTATTGGCCTATCACCCTGATCCTTTGCCCCTGACTTGTCATCTAAAAAAATTTTTATCATTGATCAAATATGTCTTTTTTTGTGTGTTTGGTTCTTTAAAAAGTGTTCATAGAAAAAACCTACCAAACACCATTTCAAACGTGTTCTTATTTTTTACTTCCAAATCATGTGGGACTACGCTTTTTTTAATTTTTAATTTTTAATTTTTATTTTGCCAACATCCTGCAATTAAAAAAGTATTGGGTGCACTAGTGATGCAGAATAGCTTCTTAGTTATGCATAATCCGCAGGCTTTGCCTCAGCATGTCAACCTCTCGGTCTCTCTTGTACAATTCCTGTTCCATAGAAGCCAACCTTGACTTCAACTTTTTTATGGTCCCTTCTTTTGCTTGTAGCTCTCTTTTCAGCTCTTCTGTCATGTCTTCCTCCTTTTGCTCTCCAATACAGTCTGCCTTTTGCAAAAAAATAACAATAAGTGGCAACTGAGTGTTGCATCAATTGGTCACTTCTTGTTCTAAATTTTTTTTCCCCAATAATCTCTATGGAACTTGCACATGAACATAAATATTGGTTAAAAAAATCTTGGGGCTTGGGAGGTTTGCTTAAATGAACCAAAATGAAAAATTAAGAAAAAACGTGCAAATCCAAATTCGTGATACCATTAAAGTCCTGATTTGGACCCAATTTTGTAGAAATGCAACCAAGAGTAATATTTTTTGTTTTAGATTAAAGGAGACAATCTCAATTCACTAAGAATCATATCTGTAAGTAAAGTAAGGCTCAAAGCTTTTAAAATGTGTCACTTCTAACTTGAAGTGCTTAGGACTCCTTGTGATGGCAATCATTATGAAACTAAAATCCAAAGGAACATATAAGAGTAAACTTGCCAATTCTACATTAAAACTTTTTAGCCCCAATATGCAGATTAGATCTGTCTGTGAGATTTTTTTCTCATCAAGGGATGAGAAGAAAGATGACACCAATTCTAGTAGCAAATAAGGAAGGTGGATAGATTTTTATCCGAAAATGATAAGCACGACAACTTGGGTAGGAAAACAGAAATGGCTGCCAGAAGTGGCATCAACTTGGGGAATTAACTTTATTTTCACTTTTTGAGATCATGTTTCTTGATTGTACTAGCGCATCCGAGTTAACTATATTAAACTGGCTTAAGAGTATTCTTATCGTCATGGAAGCAAGCAAACATCTAACAAGATTTTTCCTAACTTTTTGCCTACTACTTGTCACATCTCAAGGAAGTTCGGCTCTTGCCAATGTAAAGCCAGCATAGGATATATCTTCTCTCTCGCATATATTATATATCTTTGCCCATCTGTTTTTCTTGTTTGTTGTAAAATGGACTCTTCATTTATTAGTTTCAAGGGAATATTTATCTTACTTTCTATATTTCTACCCACTCTATGACAAGGAAGATCTTACTGCTGAAACAGATGGCGCGTATTATAGTTCTAATCGTCAACTAATTTATTAACAAAATTGGTCAATGATATTAATAAATATAATAAAAGAGTCATAAAATCCAAGGCATAATTCATTGAAACAAACTGGCATGAAAGGAAGGCTCGCACGCCAAGCAGTACAATTCCAAGATAAAGGTCATTGGGATTGTGTTATTTCTTTGAGCTCTCTAAATATAATGGCTTAATTAAGTTTATTTTCACTCATTTCTTTTTATGGGACAAATCTTTAGAATCTACTGTATGATAGTATAAAATTTGACATGAATAGGTAAAATGATCGTAGTTTAAATATTTTGCTTACTATGATAGTGTTGTTTTTGGATCCTCAAAAAAGTTAATTAAAATACTGTTTATAATTATCTTTCTTTTTTTTTTTTTTCTTGGGAGACCATTTGTAGTTAATATTACTAGAACCTACTCAACATTTGGATAATCAAATTTTTAAAAAGCCCAAATTTGAATATGGATTTGAAACCATTCAAATGCATCAGAATGTTCCACCACCAACCAAATACATATTGGATTAGAGTCCAATAAGAGCTATTAAAGATGGACGTCCAAACATGCTCTAAGGGAAAGGCTCTCCTATCTCCTCCATTTTTCCAATTTTCCTTCTTTACTATCTGTTGTCCTTCTTACTGTCTCTTATTGGTTCGTTGTAGGCCCACAATCAAGGATGTCCTTCACCATTTTTTCTTCTGGAGACTTGATTTAAGACTGTCATTGCTCCGGAATGCATTGGAGGGTGCTGCAGGCATCATGTTAAATGGGAGGTGGGATAAAAGAATGGATCTTGAGTTCTACAAGCACGTTTGCTCGCACAGGGTTTATAATGTTTGGAGCATCGTTGACTTGCTGTTGGAATTGTTGAGTTTTAATAGAAGGAAGAATATTATAAACAACTAAAGCTCCTACATTTGAATCTTATAAAGTGGGGTAGCCTTTTATAATATGTTAACTTTTTGAAGGGGTTGATAACATGTGTTTTGGACTTTAATTTAAGCTTGTATATGCGTGCGGCATGGACAATAAGGTTGTAAAGGTGCATTTGACACTTGGGCATGTAGGCATGGACGCGTACCACGTAGCACGCATAGAATTGCGGTCTAAAATATTTTTTAAGGAATTAAATTTGAATTAAATTAAATTATTTTGATTTCGGTTTAATGTTCTAAAAAGTGATAATGTTTCAAAAATAGTGTAGCTCAAATTTTAATTTTATTAGAAAGAAATGGGTGACAACTATTATTAAAAGGTGTTTTGAAATGTTGTCTTTTATTTTGTAAAATAGAAAAACATGGTAAAAAATTCTAATCTAATTTCATGTTCTTTCTCTCTCACCCAAAAAACTATATTCATCATGCTATGTATATTGTTCATTATTGTTTAACGCAAAAACACAAAAAAGAAAAAGAAAAAGAATGCCATATCCTAAAAGCAATTTCCAGTGAATCCTATATACAATTTAAAAAAAATAATAACAAATAACGCTTTAAGGAAAGCATATTTTGTACGTGTTTCAAGTTTTCATTCTAGATTTCAAACATTTGCTATGCGTGATTTGCAACCAACTAAATCATTATCACGATCTTTCCATGGATATCAAGCAACTTTTAGGACCTAATCCGGAGGGACTTGATGCTTACTTCTCCCATAGATCTCCGGAGCTATTGATGGAGGTTTGCAGGCTTATGTAAATGTCTTGTAGGGAGGAGGAATTATTTCATAAGCACGTATGGACCTAATCTAAATTTTGTAGGACAACATGTCAGATGCTAGCATCTTAGAATGTCGTTTGTCCTTTGCATTCGATCAAGCAAACTAACTACAAAACAAACTTGTTTTCAACAAAGCTTTATGCGCCGTGGTGCATAAATTTTAGACCATATAGGCAGTTTGGTAAAGTAATAACTAAGAGGGTTTTAAACCAAAAAAACAGTTTTAAACGGGCAAAACACCTAAAAAATATAGACAATTTTAAACAGACTAAAACACCGAAAATTCAAACTTTGTCTTCCCTTACATTCAGGTAGTTTTGAACCACTTTCTAAAGTAAAACAATTGTTATCCTTGTTTTTCTTCATGAACTATTGCTTTCCAAAACAAGTTCTTCTTTTAAATTATTAGTCTCGTTTTAAACCTTTATATTTCAAATGTCAGTTCAAAACTATCGTGTAAACATACAATTTAGTACCCACAGTTTAAACTATAAAATTCTAAACGACATCATTTGAACCTACGCACCAAATGAACCCTTACAGGATTGCCACACCTTCTTTGACCAACAAGAACCCAATTTTCATTTCTCTTCAAATAAATAAAGATAGATTACAAATAATAAAATAAAAACATAGGCTCCAAAATATCTGATTATATTTTGATAAAAAAACAAATGGATGGCAAGGTGATTGGTGTAGAATGATTTATGATACTAAAGCAACCAAATAATTTTTCAATGCAAGGAACTATCAATCCTAGCCACTTTGGAGGGACAGTAAGAAGAAAAGGACAATAGCAATCTTAAAAAAATGTTGAAATGGTTTGTTTCACGCACCAGGTCGAAGCAAACGTTGGCATCTGTTTTAGAGTCTGAGCCAACATCTGCACTTGGCAAGTCTCAATTGATAAAACTAAAAGACACGTGGTCATAGCACTTGGCATCTAATTTAAAATATGAGCCAACATCTATAGCTAACTTTTTTTCATTGTCATTTTAAAACCTAAAAAAATAGTGGCGAAATTGACCTCAAACTAACCTCATCAGTGTTGACAATTGGAGAGTAGAGTACACATTAGGCTTCCACAAGTTAATTTTCTCATTATTTACATTTGTTGTTTGCATTCATCAGCCATTTAATATGATGGCTGCAGCACCCTTCAATGCATTCCGAAGTATACTGGATTTCGGTTCCAGTTGGACCCAATCAATGGCATCTCGGACCAATGATTGTTGTAAATCAGGACTCCAGAAGAAAAGATAGTGCAGTACATTCTTGGTTGTGCACCTATATACCCCAAGAATTTCTAATACATTATATATTAATTATTAAATATTATGTTAAGTAATTTATGTACAAATTTTATAGGCTAAATTTTATGCTCAAAATTTGTTAAGAGTTTAAGGAATAATTTTAATGTCAAAAGGATTATTTTTTTAATCCATTTTTTTGTGACAAAGATGATAAAAATTAATATGGGTTTTATTTTAAGATTTGAAAATCATGTCATAGTTTCAAGCAAAGTTGAATGATATGAAGATGAGAATTAGTTAATAAACAAGAAAGAAAATAAGCTAGAAAGCTTAATTGTTATAAAATGTGTTGCAATAAATTTTAAGATAAAAATATAGTAAAAAAATATTATATGAAAAATATAAAAATTATATAGTACAAAGTTATATAGTATTTAAATAATGCAATATAAAGATTACACTAATATTTAAGCAGTATAGAAATTATACCGATAAAGTTAAGCGGTATGAAAATTATCCTGCATAAAGTCATGCATATAAAGTTAAGCGGTATAGAAATCGTACTGTGTAGATGATGTGGAAGCTTATGGACTATGAAAAACAATATAGGAAAGTATACTGATAGCACGGGTAGCGTAAATTTGGATTGTTAAAGTGATGATATGGGGTTCATTTGGTGATACTCAAATAGTGGAAATTTTTTCACATCTCCCTCTTCATGGCCGGATTTTACAAGTGGTGGAAGCAACTTTTTAAAATTTCAATGGTCCTAAACTAAGTTATTTTAACAATTAAGGGCCTAAGTGATAACTTAAGCCTTATCATCATTCATTTTTGCATGAAACATGCAAAAAAAAAAAAAAAGCCTATTTCCTCCTCCATGAAAACCCGCTATAACTGTAACACCCGCCTATTTTATGTAACGGACCATGTTAAGTTAGTAACGTTGATAAGGAATTTTTATTAATAAATTATGTTATATGATATGATATGTGACGTGCATGTTACTAACTTTTTATGTCAAGTTTTGTGACAGGTGACGACCACATGGGATCGTTGTGCTCTAGTGTTCATGTGAAATTTTGGAATGTATGTTTATTTATGATGCAATGATGTATGAATATTTTATTGTATGGCATTTAAGGACAGTTCGGCAGGCCGAACTTTTAAGATCGGCAGGCCGAACATCTTGCCCGAGATCGGCAGGCCTAAGAAACCCATCGGCAGGCCGAACTTGCTGGAACCGGCAGGCCGAACACGGCTGACGAGCAGTCAGCTGAAATCTCTCCAAAATTATGGCTGAGTTAATTATATTAATTGGATAATTTAATGTGATTAATTGGCATAATAATGGAAGAATTTTATCAGTTAAGGAAATAAAAAGGGGTTTGACTTGCATGATTTGTGTCAAATTAAATGATTTCTAATTTTAAATGGGCAAAATATGGTAAGATTGATGATATGTTGCGGTTTCCTCTTCTTTCTCTTCTTTCCTTCCCACGCCTCACGCCCTCAACAGTCAGAAAATTTCTGACTTAATGAAGGGAATTGAATTCCCATCAATGGTGTTTAATTCGTTAAAATTTTTAACGTTTCTTTTTTTTCATTATTTTCTCTCCTTCTCACACTTTCTCTCTCTCAAAAATTCTGAGACATTTTATGATTTCCCTATCTTCCTCTTCTCTTCTCCACGAGTGTTTCTCTCTCTCACGAAAATTTTCTGCAAATATTGAAAGAAAAAGTTTTGTTTCGTTGGTTTAAATTCAAGGATTTTGAGAAGAAACTTCAAGGAATGAATTCGGCTTTTCTGTTTTTTTTAAAAGGAAATTCTTCTCCTCGTTTCGTCTACAATATTCTCTTTAGGTATTGTATTTTGTTTTGTGTTTTTATTATGATGCTCATGAGTGTTATGTATGATGATGTTTCTTCACGTTTCATGTCATATAAATGTTTTATGAAAAATAAATGTTTCTGTCTTCTACCCCTCACAGTAAAATGTTACTGTTTAATTTTGATGTATAAAAAAATGTAATGTTCATTCAAGGGGCAAATATGATGTTTTCATGAAAAGTTGTTAAAGTATGCATATGTATGATGAATGTATTTTATTTATATGTTATGAAATTTTTATGGGAATTCATTAAGAAAACTGTTTTAATAAGTGTTATTTCTGGATTTTTGTTTATAAAATGTTATGTATGTTTAAAAGATTTTATGATAATAAAATAATTTCATGCATGATAATATGATGTTTGTATGAAGTTTTAAATTAAATATATATATTTTAATTGTTCAAAAATGTTTTATTTAAAAGATAATTATGTTCAAAATGTATGGTTTGTTTTATATGCTTAAGGTAATTTTTTATGATTTAAGAAAAATCATAATAACATGTTTATGTAATGACGATTTTTATGGTTATGAATTATGTTTATAATATGAGATGAATGTATATATATGTGAATATTATATGAATGAATGTTATGTGTATGAACATTTCATGATAAGTATTGATTTTTATTGTATCCTTAAAATGGAAAATGGCATGAACACTCAAGGAACGAGCACTACGAGACCGCGGCGTCGTCACCGAATCACACTAAGGTTTAGTAAGCTAGTGATAAGGTAAGTACATTCTCACCTGCAACATGATGTTTATGACATGTTTTAAAGTATGAAAATTAAGTATGTATATATATGTATCATCTAATAAGTGTTGCACACCCAATGTTATGAAATGTTATGTTATGATGTCATGTTTGGTTTGAAATTAGATACCCTTCTCCTCTCATGACGGCGTGCCTATGATGATGTTTATGGTGCAACACTTGGGCCCTTAAGATAAAAATGGAATAAATTTTTAGCATAGTCAACGTTATGAAAGATATGTTCTATGAAATTGTGCTTAAGGCATTTTTATGATATGATGACAATGATAATGATAATGATGTTCATGAAATGTTTTAAATTGTGAGAATTTATATGTACTTACTAAGCATTAGCTTAATCATGTTTTATATGTCATGTTGCAGATAAGGGTAAGAGGACCATGGACTAGGTGGAGGACGTGGGAAGGCGTGTGAGCAATATGAAAGATGAATTGTAACCGAAAGCACGCCAAGAAGAACGATTTTATTATTTAATTAAGTTATATATTTTAAACATATATTTTTATGTTGAGTTTTAAAAATACTTATATTATGGTTTTATAAGTTATTTTACCATTTTTTTTATGAACCATGAACTTCCGCTATGTTTTACGTAAAGTTGGTATGTTTTAAATTAAGTTTTTCAAGGAAATTTGGTCTCGGATGGCCTGCCGAACTCTGTGGCCTGCCTGCCGAAGACCAGAAGTTTGGCCTGCCGATCGCATTTTTCCGGCCTGTCGAACATGGATGAATTTTTTGTCCGAATTGCAAAGCCTCTGCCGGTCTACCGGTTGAGGGAGCTCCGGCTTGCCGATGATGTTCGGCCTACCGAAGTCCCAAGTTCGGCCTGCCGAACTGTGGGAATAAATAGATTTTAAATGATGTAATGATCAAAGAGATTTAATGTGATATTTTGTAAAGTCCTAATATTTTTTTAATTTGATAAACCTATATTATTAAATAAGTTCATGGTTAATTTAAGTATAATTGAATAAATTATGATATGGAATAAAATAAACAATGTTATTCTAAACTATGATAAGTTTAAAAAAAAAATTAAAGGTATGAATGGATCCTGGTTATGTAAGTTTTAAGTACATTAAAAATCAATAGTACTGTTTAAATTTGATATTATTTTTAAGTTTAAAGTTTATGCAAGTACGAATGTACGTATGTAACGATATCTGTAACGTCCGAATTAAGGGGCGTTACAATAACCCTAAATATTTCTCTTAAATATTTTTCAAGATATCACCTCAAATCCATTTTGGAAGCAAGTTAAAGTGCTAGTGCTAAGATTAGCAACTTTAAAGGGGAACTTTTTCTAAGTATTTTGATTATTTTTCTATAGACTTTTGAGTGGATTTTGATATGCTATGTCATGGTTATTCTCAAGGAAGGTTAGCAAAGTTTTAAGCACCAAAGAGGAGGAACAAAACTATTAGAATCACTTGGGTAAATTCTAAACCCTAACTTTAGTTTAGTTTATGCATATTAAGTTTTCAATATGTAATTTATGATATACATGGACTACGGCATATAAAGTGAACTTTATGGCATGATGATGTTATGTGTTTTATGTATAATGGTGATGATAGATGCTAGAAAACTAGGGCTTTAAACTTTAAAAGAAGAGTTTAGCAAACTTCGTTCAAACACAAAGTTTTGATGGTTTTTTAAAAATGAAGGTTTTAGTAACTTTAGAAACTATTTATTTTCTAGACAAAATACAAGATTTATTGAAAACGGTGAGATAAATGATTTCTTGAACAAAGTTTTATAAAATTCTTATTGGAACACATTGAGAATTTGAGTTTCAAGTTCAACAGGATTGAAAATTGACTAAAGACCCCATTAAAATGTTGGAATTTAAGAAAAATTAAAATATAAAAGTTGTAGATCTCGTCAACGTTTTGATCCTTGTAAAAAACTAGATGTTTTGATATAAAGCAGTTATTTTTGGTCTTGGGGACAAAAATGTTAAGATTTTGTGTTTCGGCCCAAAACCATAAAACAATGTCAAACTGAATTTTTCACCATGTAAAGTTGGTTTTTTGCACTGCTACGAGAACGTGGGTAACCATAGGTTTTAAAGCTCACAAGAACGTAGGAATTTTCTAAGAAAAGCACATTAAAGACAAAATCATCAATATTCTTGTATTACGGGTCAAAACTACAATGCTTTGCTAAAATAGATTTTTTACAAAAAGAAAATCAATGTTTTGTTTTTTTTTTTTTTTGCAACATTATGAGTAGCTAGAAAATGTAAGTTTTTATTTAAACAAGTTTAGAATGTTTTCTAAGACATGTAAAAGGCAAAATGGTCTTTTTTGTATTAAAAAAAAGCTCAAACGGATCCCGAAACGTCCAATTTAGGAAACCAACCCTTAGCCGAATTTTTTTATAACTTGTTAGTATTGGCATGGTAAAGTAAAACGAAAGTTTAATAAAGTCATGTGACTTATGAAAAACCAGTTAAGGGTAAAATCGTCAAGTTTTAAAAAACTAATAAAACAGACCTAAACCCTCTGAATTAGCGAAACGCCCTTAGACGAAAAATGTTCCGTATCACATTATGTAATGGAAGCGTCAAGTAAGAGATTAAATTTGACTAAAGAACGTTAAAGTTAAGGGAAATAAACTGATGGTAACAAGATTAAATAAAAAGGATGAACATTTACTATTTAAGTATTGTTATCGCTCAAGTAAGTCGATGATAAGGAAGTTAGCTAATAGTCAGGTATCATTTGAACTAACACATAAAGACGATTAATAGTAGGAAAAGGATAAAGTGGGACATCTAAAGCGATAAACAGCTAAATTTCAAACCTTACCTGGCATGAAGAAAATGATTTTCAAATACTTTATATGTTTGAAATGTGTTTACAATTGATACGCATGTTGTTTTAAAATCCGACATATTTTGAAATGAGATTGTATTTGTTATGCATAATGTTTAAAAACTCAAGTCATGTCTTGTAATGTGTTTGCAATTATTATGTTAGACATTAAATTATGTCATGCAAAATGTTCATTAAGATTACAAGTTCGTTACTGCAAACCCTCAAAGTAAGATAACAAAGTGTCGTACCAGGTTCCCGATCCAAAAAAAGTGTCATGCTAAATTATGTTATGGCCTCAATGTTTGATGATTAAGCGTGTTTGGTATATGTACTTGGGCCCATATTTTGAGAAAGTTAATAATGATAATAAAATGTTCATAAAAGAAAATGGAATCATGCATCATGATATGGCCTACATTCCTTTACAAAATGTTTTTAGGAGTAATGTTCATGAGAAATATTTTACATTAAATGTTGTCATGAATAACATTTTATGAAAAACATTTTATGAGAAATGTTTCAAGATAAATGCCTCATGAGAAATGTTTCATGAAAGATATTTACGAGAAATGTTTTAAGAAAAACGTTTTAAATGAAAGGTTTTAAGAGAAAAGTTTTATGATGAATATTTTTATGATTTGTGGGAACAGTTTGAGCTTACTAAGTGAAAGCTTATTACAAGTAACTTTATGTTATAGGAAGTGCTACATAAGACTAGTATAACTAGTTAAAGAGCTCGGTGATGCAGTGAGACAAATGCGAATGTTAGGCTGTAGATACCACTACAGTTGACTTCTGCAGTTTAATAAAAAGTTTTCCACTGTCATGGAAAGATGTTTAAAAAAAATGTACAAAAGTAAATGTTTACTTAACAAATTTTAAAAAATGTTTTAGATGATAAAGTCAAGTTTTAAACCAAGTTTCAGTTTGTGTTGCAACAAAAGTGGCAGCAATTTCAAGTATGTTTTAAGGATAAAAATATTTACTTAGTATTTTCTCATTAGTAAGTAAGATTAAAGCTAAGAAATAATACTTAAGCAAGTTAAGTAGCGACTCAAAAAGTTGAGTCATTACAACAACACAACAATAGAGACAGGTAAGAAGGATAACAAATAGTAAAGAAGAAAAATTAGAAAAAAAGAAAAAAAAAAAAATAGGAGAACCTTTCTTTAAGAACACATTTGGATGTTTATCTTCAATAGCTCTTATTAGTCCAATATAATATGAATTTGGTTGGTGGTGCATTTTAATGCATTTGAATGATTTCAAATCTAAATCCAAATGTTCTCTTTTTACAAATTTGATTATCCAAATGTTAAGTAGGCTCTAGTAATAGCAACTATAAATGGTCTAAAAAAAATACCTAACTAATTATAAACAGTCTTTTAATTAACTTTTTGTTTTTAGTATCCAAAAGTTAAACTATCCCAGTAAGCAAAATATTTGATTTACGATCATTTTCCTTATTCATATCAAATTTTATAATATTAAAAAAGAGATTCTAAAAATTTTGTCCAACAAAAATAAATGAGTTAACAATAAACTTAATTAAACGATTATATGTATAGAGGGCTAAGAAAAAAATAACACAATCCCAATAAAATGCAAATGGCTTGGTCAGATGCTAGTATCTTAGACTTCCACGTGTCCTTTGCATTTGATCAAGCAAGCTAATTACAAAGAAAACCTGTTTTCGATAAAGCTTTACAAGGTTGCTACACCTTCTTTGACCAACAAGAACCAAAGTTTCATTTGTTCTCAAATAAATAAAGTTAGATTGCAAGTAATAAATACAAAAACATAGGCTCCAAAATATTTGATTATATCCTGATAAAACAAAAACAAAGGGATTGTAAGGTGATGCGCGTCAAACGATTTATGATAATTATGTAACCAAATAATTTTTCTATCCAATAAACTTTCAATTCTACCCACTTTGCAGAGACAATTAGAAAAAAAAAAGAAAAAAGGACAATAGCGATCTTTAAAAATAAAGTTGACACAATTTGTTTCACACGCCGAGTCGTAGCAAATGTTGGCATCTATTTTAGAGTCTAAGCCAACATCTGCATTTAGCAACACTCAATTTATAAAACTAAAAGGCACATGGTCATAGCATTTAGCATGTGATTTAAAATATGAGCCAACATCTATAGCTATCTATTTTCTCATTGTTTTAAAACTTAACAAAATAGTAACGAAACTAACCTCAAATCAAGGTTGAGATCCATTAAGAGATGATTAAAAAGATTAAGAGATTCTGGTATTTTCTCAACTAAAAGTGATTCTTCTCACCTCTCACAATCCTTGTATCATGTTCAAATTTCTCACCATATAAGTGTTTTACTCTAGTCATATAATAAGAGAGAACATTATCTAAATTAAATAAGTCTATTGCAAGCGTTTGGCGCTTCTACTCAATTACTTCAGATGCTTGACAACCTGAACTACCACAACGAAGGGTTTGAAAACAACATACTATAAGCAATAGTATTCCTATTGAATATTGCCACCTAGAATTTTAATATATATATTTTTAAGTAAGGGAGAATTAATTTACTTCAATTTTGAAAAGTGAAGAGATGCCTACCGTTAGAGTATTGACTTATGGAAAGGCATTTACTGATACTCATATTGCATAGTTTTGCCATTAAACTTACACCATTATTTATCAAAATGTTTTTGAGGCTTCAAGTTCCCATGAATAACCCCGATTTCATGTCAAAAGACAAGTCTAGATACTACATAGATATTCGTAACATTATAAGCTTTCTACATGGGAATCTAAATTTAAATAGAAAATTAGAGCAAGATGATAATTTTCACTACAAAATACTTATAACTAAGGGTGACAATTAGTCATTTACATAAGCAAAAAAATCAATCGTTTAATTAATCTTTTTTAACGATGTGGGGATATATAAATTACTAATTTGTTTATTTAGTTTACTTTTAACAAAAGAATGTTGTGGAAAAAAATTAGACAGAAAGAAATTATCACCAAAAATTAGATATTTTTTATTATAGTATTTCTTTATTTCATATTTAGTGACCAAAAGAGTTGTAACTTAAAGACTTTACTCACAAAATTTTTTTTTGTTGTGATTAAAACTTATAGTGCTTTTAGCAATAACCCAAGCCATAATAATTTGTTTTGAAGAACATTGTTAATTACAACATTTTATACTTTTAGTTACTAAAACCCTTTTTTTTTTTGTAGTGTTTAACTAACCTCATCAGTTTTGACAATTGAAGAGTAGGGTACACATTAGGCTTGCATAAGTTAATTTTCTTATTATTCCAATTGTAAAAACAAGGCTTAAAGCATAGGTAAATGAAGTGTTCATTATCCTCCATTCCATAGAAACAGACAACATTTGAATGTTGATCAGATGCCTTTAGATTTTCATTTTCTCTTATGTCAATATAATAATGAATCTTAACAAGCCGTCTAACAACTTCAAACCACTATTGTAGCATCTCTCAAGAACAATAGTACCAATGTTTCCCCTAAAGGTGTCAAAAAGGTTGTGCCATGCCGGCCCAGCCCTTTTGACCCTAGGACCATGATGGGCTTGTGTCGTGTTTGAGAGCAAAACCTCAGGCCCAGCCCTAACCTAGGCCTTGGCCCTTAAAGGGCCGCGTTAGGTCTGGGCCTAGGCCTTATAGGACTGGCCCTGTATTTTTAATTTTTTAATTGCTAAATTTGTTGTTTATTTTTAAATAATTTTTAATAAAAATTGACGTATAAAATCATGAGACTACTAAGTGTAAAGAAATATTTCTAAATATTATATAGAGTATTAAAAAATATAAATTCTTATTTTTTTAATGTGTGATTTAAGCAAGTTTATATTTAAATTTGTGATATTGTTTTATTGACATGATAGATATAGTTGGATATCAAAAATTACGCAAAATAACTGTCTACTTGAATGATTGATAGACTCTTATTCCTTATATAGAATTCATGTTAAAACCTCAAGGTGCTCAAAATATGGATATTTTCTTGAACACCTAATGGGCCAAGCTTAAATTGCCTTTGACGTGCCTGGGTCAGGCTGGGCCTGTCGCGTGCTTGAGCTTGCCCAGGCCCTTTCACCTGCCAGGACCATGCTGGCCTAGCCCTAGCCCTAGCCCTAGCCCATCGAGAGTGTCGTACCAGCCCAGCTTGCTATAGTGCAGGGCTGAGCTGGGCCGTGCCTTACACTATTGCAAGCCAGGCCAGATCGTTCATGGAAGGCTAAATTCATTGACACCTCTAGTTTCCCCTAACATTTTTTCGAAACCAGCAAGCTCCCAATCTTCAAATCATCAACCTTGTTTTATGTCCGTAGAGCTTCTCTCTCACTTTTTTTAGAGCGTAAAAACTCATTTAATCTATTGTTTGCTCCTTCCTCAATATTGGCATTATTCTTCTTGTCTTTCAGCATTTCTTCTTTTTGCAAACCATACGTTCCTTAATGGCCCTTTTCTATTTTCTATGTCACACTATGAAACATGCCATCACAATAAAACTAGTAAGGACAGCAAGAAGTAATAGGATAAGAAGATGTACATGAGACCTTGGATTAGTTTCAGTTACTCCACTTGTGAAATTTAATTCGATATCCGAAACTTTAATCTCAGTAGAAAGCAGGGTAACTGCAATGCCTCTGGAAGCTATTCTAAATTTTCTAAAATCCCTAAAGGCTATAATTTCAAATATAGAAAGTGGTTTGAATACCCTTCTATGGCGAACATGAATGATCCAAGTAGGAGTAGCAATTCGCATCAATGGATTGTGTTTATGTCAACCGTTTATTAATCGCGTCAAAAAATCAACCCAAACATAACTAATTTATCATACATGTCAGAGGATGTCTACCCAAATACTTTATCATGTAAATTGTGTCAACCCACATAACCAATTTAAATTTATATATGAAATAAATAATTAAAGCAACTATGACTTATTTAACACAAGTATGACACATATAATAGATTTATTGGTCAATTTTTCATTTATTTTTAAGACTAACATGTAAAATTTACTAACAGATTTTTAAATTCCTAATCCTAAATTTAATAAAAGCAAGCAAAATTTCTTTATACATCATATAAACTATTATATTACAACATATATAATTAAGATTCAAATCATATATGTAGTTAATAGTATTTTGATTTGTGTTAATCATGTTCAGATGGTTAATTTTAACCTATTTATTGTAAACTCAAACCCTCTAATTTCGTGCAGATTTTGATTTGTGTCAAAATTCAAATTTTCGTCCTTAGATGGGAGGCCTATGTTCTGTCTCTATATTTAGATCAAATGTACACATAGAATCCAAAATGACAAATTCCACAATTCTTGATTATTGCTAACAATATCCAATTCAAAAATGGTGCTTCATATGAAGAGCAACGACTTAATATTTTCTACTTCTCTAGTTTTCTTCTTCATTGATATGATTGCCTATTTCGACTATTTTATACCTTGATTTTTTTCAACAGCTTGCCAACCAATAATTATTGTTTGGATTTTAAAGAAAAAAATGCCACCAAATATATTTGAATAAAAAACTAATATAAGTGCTTATAAGGTTTTTATAAAAGCTTCAGACTCTCTCTTGTTTTACTTTTAAATTGATGTGGGATTGTACTTTCTTTTCACTTTACTAAGTATTGGGCAAACTAGCTTTTTTTATTTGGTAACCAAATAAAATATATTGTCATAATGGTTGTTTGGAAACAAAAAATTGTTGGTTTTGGAAAACGATTTTCACCAAAATAACAAAAACGTGATTATGGTATTAATTGTATATAACAAATAATTTCTCATAATTTTTTTAAAAGATGTTATCGATTATGTTAATTTAACGGTAAATAAATATATATAATATATCTTATCCAAATGAAGACGTAAATGAAACTCTTCTAACAGAATGACCGTTCTCAATGCGATACCATCGTCTTCTTCGCAAAGTCTTCAACACCAGAATAGACAAACGGATGGGCATAAACTGAATTTATGGTTTATATGATCACTCTAAGAGGAACATTTCTTCTCTCTTTTCTCTCTTTTTCTTCTCTAGACGCCTACACTAGGCTATCTGATAGAGTTTTTCTAATCTTATTGTAACACCCTAAGTGAGAGTTAATAGTTTTTAATAAAATAAATAAAAATATCTGAAAATAAAATAAAACTTCAAAAAATTTTGTCTAGGACTTAAACGAAAATTTTCAAGTTAAAGAAAACATAAAAAAAGCAGCAAAACCATAATTTAATGTAGCACCTTTAATTTAATATTATAAATTTGTCATCATCATTATTCTAACCCTGAAGACAGCTTAATACAGTCACAGATAGAAACATATGATGCTTACGTCATAAGGAAGAACATTCTTAACAAATAAAGCGGTTCCAATTGGATATAACTATATAATTTCCTTAACTATTTTTTTTCCTTACCACCTCACATTTTATAAATCTTGAAAAGATGAAAATATAAAAGAATGAGTGACAATATGATCAGTAGGAAAACCATTACTAACCCTTTGGTTTTATTACTTACCATATTGAACCTGCATGATTAGTTTATTCATCAATACATCAGTAACAAATCTTAACAAGCCTATTATATCTATAACTAGTGGATGTTTAATAATTATCGTGTCTGTATATCATATATATACATCTATATATATATATATTATAACAAGATTATATAGCATCCACATATCCATTATCATTTATATATTATTTTATATTCAATTTCTCCGTACGTTGCACTAGATAATACATTATATTGATTGTCGAGTAATCAAGTAAAAGGACTCGTTATCCCATGTTTTTACGAAGTCATATTCCTATACAATGCGTTCTAGGACTTTCGACGCAAGAGAACGCCATCGTCTCCCCCTATTTTTCCTTTTAGGGTTTTGAACCTAAGGATGTAAGCATTGTCCTATTACGTTACACATTTTTATTTATTTTATATTGCTTATATACTTTTAATCCAAGTATTTACATGTCATGTTATTGTATTTTGACTCCTTACTAGTATACAAGAGTCCATTTAACCTAACCATGCTTCCCGTACCATGTTATGTTTCAAGTTATGTCAAAATCAATTTCGACCACACTGTATATTACAAGATGGGTCTGCACAATTATCCATATGACGTTTATATAATAATAACGACAACATAATATATATATATAATTTATCTTAGAAAATTAAATCATCAATTTAATTAAATAAAACCTCATAAAAGTTAAGTAATAGAATCCTGACCTTAAAATGGGTCCTGAAGGAAATGTGGATAGCTAGGAATGACTCAAGAAGATTCCTAAAGTAACAGCTACTAGTACCAATCTCCATTCTATCAATCTACTTTGCCTCATTTTGCATGTACTCAGCACCAGATGATTTTTATTGAAATTGAATTAACCCAAACGGAGGTCACAGAACGTCGAACGAGTCAAAAGTCGATCTTAAATCATCAATTGGAGTTCAGGTCAACTATCGCACAGCTTAAACTAGTTTGACCAGTGTTGACTGTTTGACTAGCATTGATCAGTGTTGACCGGGCTCTAATGGCGGCTAGGCTCAGACCTATTCCCCTAAATCGACCCTCTTGAATTCATTGGCGATAATTTTGCAAATTCAATCAGCAAATGCTTCGATCAGACTCGCCTTTCTCCATTTTTTGGTGACCTCAATTTTTGACCTTTCGGTGATGCAACCACGAAATTAACCTGGGTGTTTGTAACGTCCCGAAATTTATTTAACATTAATGTAATGTAAATGATGAATTAGTGTGCCATAATTAAAGTTTTAACTTTAATTAGATTATTTGGTTGGATTTTTAGTTTTTGGTTGTTTTGATTGATACATTTAAATGATTTCTTATGGATTTAAAATGATGTTTTGAGTTTTAAAACACAACAATTTGTAAAATGTTAAAGATACTCTGTTTTGCAAAACCGTGGGCGGCACATGGTTTTCGCACAGTAAAACCGCCCACCGATTTTCTCTATTTATTTCCCTCTTCTCTCTCTCTCTCCTCACTCTCACGTTTCACTCTCTCTCTCTTCTCTCTCTCTCGGCAGCTCCCTCTCTCTCTCAATCTCTTTCAAAAAATTTTGATTTCCATTCGAATCCAAGCTTCGGAACAGCAAGGAGGAAGCTCGGGGACGTGATTCGGCAATCGAGAACGCGGATTGAAGCTTCGATTCGAGGTTAGATTCGAAATTTCTAAACTTTTTACAAAATTTTTGATTTTGTGTGTTTTTGAAATCTAAGTTTGTTTTAGCTTAGAAAACCGTGGATTTGTGTTAAATGAGCTTAGAACAACTAGAATCTAAACCTAGATTGAAGAAAAACGGATTGGATTCAAGATTTTTATTTTTCTCATCTTTTTCTCATTTTCGGATTTTTGAGGATTTTGAGTTTAAATGTTGTTTAAATGATTCCAAACATGTTCTAGAATGTTTTTCTATCAATTATAGTTGTTTTTCATGCCTGGGATTTGAGAAAAACAGGTTAGAAACAAGATTTGGATTTTGGGGATCGAGAAACCTGTGGCTGGGATTTCTGGATCTTCCCAGTTCGGCAGGCCGAAGTTCATGTTCGGCAGGCCGGAGTGATGATCGGCAGGCCGGTGTTCTTCCGACCGGCAGGCCGAATCTGGGGAAATGTTCGGCAGGCCGAACCTCGTTTTCGGCAGGCCGAACTGTGCAGTTCGGCAGGCCGAAGCAGGGCGTCCGGCAGGCCGACCGAGGCATGAAAAATTTTGTGATTTTTACCCGATTTCACTGTTTTGAACCCTGATTTAAATCCCAACCTTATAGGATGATTTTAATGATACAAATGGCCCACTAGGACATCATGAAATGATTTAGTAACATAGAATGTTTCGAACTAGATATTGATCGACTTAGTTTGTATCTAGGATTGTTCGTGGTTCCGTGGAGCTAACGTATAGCGGATCGGGATTACGGTGTGGGGTACCGGCACGAGTACTGAGGTAGGACTTCTATCCTATTTCTTTGGTAGCCTGGTTTTGAAATGATTTGGCTTTGAAAATGATTTCTATCAAAATGTTTTCAACGGTTGTTTGAAAATGATTTTATCGGTTATATTTTAATATACCGTGACATGAAATGAATTTCATAATGAATGTAATTGACAACACTCGGTAATTGGGTTTTGAATGATAATGATAATAAACACTAAGGCATGATGCCATATCAGAGATCGGGTCATGTGACGATCGACCTTGGGGGCAGGTCTCGAAACCCAGCTGGGCCACTACGGTGGTGATATCATGGTTTGCCTAGGTAAAAGTAAACTGGTGTTTTGATTTGACGAGTAAACTGTTCTGTGTCAGAACGGTTCTACTCAATTTATTTATTTATTTATTCAAGTTCCTTTTCTGTATAACTCCTGATAATGTTATGTTTCTTTGCATTAAATTATTTTATAAAACTTAGTCCTACTGAGCCTTTCGCTCACGTTTTATCTGTTTTAAATTCCCCCCCTTCTAGGTGGTTTCCCATTTAGGTTTGGAGAAGATTCTTCGGACCGAACTCAGGAGCAATAGGAGAATTTATTTACATTCTGTATTTATTAATCAAGGCATGTAAGACTTTAACTTCATTTATACTTGGACTGTAATTGTATTTATGATATTGTCAGAACCATGTGTGTGCACAAGTTGTGGGTTGTGGAACCCATATTCGCGGTTTTTATTCAATTATTGTTATTTGTTTAATGATTTTAAATTCTTTTATCAAATGTGGTGGAAAAATCTCTTTATTTCTTGCTTAATTGGATTTTTAAACCCTTAATTTCAATTAAACTCTCTTTTAATTAATCTAAATATTCCACCACGTCATCTCCCGTACTCCGGGGCGTGACAGAATGGTATCAGAGCTCAAGGTTATGAACCTTGGGAATTGTGCACACATAGGTTTGACAATGAAATACCTCTGACAGTCCAAATTTTGTTTTCAGAAGTGAGAGAATGGCACCTAGACGTCGTTCGACAGCTGACGCCGAGTTCGGAAATGATGAGGGCCTGATGAGGTCTATGATTGCGGCTTTTCGGCAGATGACAGCCAGGACTAGACCGGAAGACTCCAGTGTTGGTAGTCGGCATGCTTTCTTTAAGGAATTTCGACGGGCGTCTATTCCGACTTTTTATGGCAATGGGGATCCGCAGTTAGCAGAGTATTGGTTGGATTGGATCTTGAAGCATCTGGATACTCTTGGTGTGCCTGAGGAGTATCGTGTGGAGTTTGCAGCGTATAAGCTCGAGGGTGGCGCTAACACCTGGTGGAAACAAACTAAGCGTCTGGAGCGTGGTGGCGATATCGGTTGGGACAAGTTCGAGGATCTGTTCTATGATCGGTATTTTCCGCAGGGATATAGAGATCAAAAAGCAGCTGAGTTTTATAGATTGCAGCAGGGTGATATGTCAGTTCGGGAGTACGAGGCAAAGTTTAGCGAGTTGGCTAGGTTTGCTCCATCAACTGTGGCATCGGAGCGCGAGAAATGCATCAAGTTCCAGGAAGGACTCAAGGCTCCTATTCGGCGGCAGTTGGTTGCTCTACGGCTTAGGGGTTTCGGAGAGCTTGTGTCGTCGGCGATCTCCGTGGAGAATGATTACGTGCAGTATTGTGAGGACCGAGCCAAGGCTTCAGGAGGACCGCAGAGGAGTGGCAGGAAGAGCACCAGTAGTCGTCCAGCTCTAGGGAAAGGCAAGCAAGGCGGTGCGACCAGTGGCAGTAGCAGTTCGTCTGGCAGCGGGCGCAGCAACCCCTACAGCTTTCATTGTCATTTCTGTCAGCAGCCCGGACACATCAAGAGGAATTGCCCGATCAGGAGTGCTCATCTTGGATCGCAGACCGGGGAGGATGCCAGTCGTCAGTCTCAGCCTCAGCCTCAGACCCTACCTCCGCCTCCGCAGTACCCGCAGTTGCAGTATCCGCAGTTTTCTCCTCAGTAATTCTCATATCCGGCACGGGGACAGCAGCCGCAGTATTTTCAGCGCAGTGTTCCTCAGTATAGAGCTCCGAGTACAGGTAGTGTGCAGTCATCTCCATCTCAGCAGTATCGGCCGAGTAATGCAGGACCCAGCAATGTCGGTAGAGGAAAAGGGAAGGCGCCAGTGCAGGTTCATGCAATGGCATCTAGAGGGTCAGATTCTCAGATTGGTAACGCGGTTGTCGATGGTATGGTTTTGGTTTCTAGATCTCTAGCTCGCGTTTTATTTGATACCGGTGCCTCTCATTCTCTCATTTCGAGTTCCTTTGTACATGCCTTGGGATTAGAAGTAGAAGAGTTTAAGGAACCCCTAGTTATAACTTCTCCCTTGGGGCGGGTGTGTGTAAATTGTATGTGTAAATCATGTAAAATAAAGATTGGGGATGAGATTTTGAAAAGTGATTTGATCATACTCGCCATGAGTTCCTATGATGTGATTTTAGGGATGGACTGGTTGTCCAGGTATAGTGCAGTTGTGGACTGCCAACTTAGAAAAGTGACCCTAGTGTCTGATAGGGGGACGGTAATCACTTACCAGGGTGGTGGTGATTGGCTAATGAGTGAGCGTCTCATGAAGTCATGTCTAGGAGGGCGAAGGAATCTAGATTGTTTTGCTTTTCTTGCCAATCTAGATTGCGAGCCCTATGTTTCGAGTAGTAGTGTAGCGATTCCAGTGGTTGGTGAGTTCGAGGATGTCTTCCCCGACGAGTTATCAGGATTACCACCGCATCGGGAGATTGAGTTTGGTATCGAGTTGTTACCAGGGACATCACCGATTTCTATGGCACCTTATCGGATGGAGCCGGCAGAAATGAAGGAATTGAGGAAGCAACTTCAGGAGCTTGCTGATAAAGGATATATTCGGAATAGCACATCTCCGTGGGGAGCACCAGTTTTGTTCGCTAAGAAGCACGATGGGACTCTCAGGTTATGTGTGGATTATCGACAGCTGAATCGTGTTACGGTGAAGAACAAGTATCCCTTGCCTAGGATTGATGAGCTATTTGATCAGTTGGGAGGTTCGCGATACTTCTCGAAGATTGATTTGCGGTCAGGTTATCATCAGCTCAGAATCAAGGAAGAGGATATTCCCAAGACAGCTTTTAGGACTCGGTATGGGCACTTCGAGTTTCTGGTTATGTCTTTTGGGTTGACGAATGCTCCAGCAGCTTTTATGGATTTGATGAACAGGATATTTAGGCCGTATCTGGATCAGTTTGTGATCGTGTTCATCGATGATATTCTTGTGTATTCTAAGACATGGGAGGAGCATGAGCAGCATCTTCGGATCGTGCTTCAGACTCTGCGGGAGCACCAATTGTATGCTAAGAGGGAAAAATGTGAGTTCTGGTTGACTGAGGTCAAATTTCTGGGTCATGTCATTTCGGAGCATGGTATTTCAGTGGATCCGTCCAAGATTGAAGCTATATTGGAGTGGGAACGGCCAAGGAATGTAGCGGAGATTCGCAGCTTCTTAGGTCTTGCTGGATATTACAGGAAATTTGTAAAGGATTTTTCGAAGATTGCAGCTCCGTTGACGAGGTTGATCAGGAAAAACGTCAGGTTTGAGTGGGATGAAGACTGTGAGTCTGCTTTTCAGGAATTGAAGAACCGGTTGACTTCAGCTCCAGTATTAGTTATTCCTAGCAGTGACGAGCCGTATGAGGTTTATGCTGATGCTTCAGGGCGTGGACTTGGATGCGTGTTGATGCAGCATGGTCGTGTGGTTGCGTACGGATCGAGACAGCTACGACCTCACGAGCGGAATTATCCTACTCACGATTTAGAGCTTGCGGCGGTGATCTACGCGCTGAAGATTTGGAGATGTTACTTGTATGGAGCATCGTTTCAGGTCTTCTCCGATCACAAGAGTTTGAGGCATTTGTTCACTCAGAGGGATCTCAATCTGAGGCAGCGCAGATGGGTGGAGTACATGGAGGATTATGATTTCGCGTTGCAGTATCATCCCGGAAAAGCTAATGTGGTCGCGGACGCGCTTAGCAGGAAGTCTTCAGGGATTCTCGCTTGTTTGATTTTTGAGGACTGGAGCAGGGATGCGACAGTGAGTGAGTATCGGCTACAGTATCATGAAGACGGTGATCGAGTTTTGTTGTATCATGTGCAAGCGACTCCAGCTCTTGTTCGGATGGTGAAGCAAGGTCAGTGGCAGGATCGACATTTGCAGGGGATTTGGTCGCGGATTTAGAACGGGGAGCAGTTCGAGGAATGGAGCGTGCATGCAGATGGATCGTTGTACTTCCGGGAGCGACTTGCAGTTCCAGTTATCGCCGAGGCGACGAAAGCCGTTCTAGATGAAGCTCATAGGTCTCAGTTTGCTATTCATCCGGGGAGCACCAAGATGTATCGTGATTTGAAGAGGCACTATTGGTGGAGAGGCATGAAGAAAGATGTTCGCGAGTACGTGGCCAAGTGTTCGACGTGTCTTCAGGTGAAAGCTGAGCATCAGAAGCCTGTAGGTCAGCTTCAACCGCTTCCTATTCCAGGGTGGAAATGGGAGCATGTGACGATGGATTTCCTCACAGGTTTGCCGAGGACGGAGCAGCGGCATGATGCAGTTTGGGTTGTAGTCGACAGGTTGACGAAATCGGCGCATTTCATTCCGTTTAGGTCGACGTGTTCCAGGAAGATTCTCGGGGAGTTGTATATGCAGAACATTGTGAGGTTGCATGGAGTTCCTTTGTCCATCACCTCTGATCGAGACACCAGGTTCAATGCTAAGTACTGGAGGAGTTTTCAGGAGGCTTTGGGTACGGATTTGAACTTCAGTACGGCGTTTCATCCTCAGACTAATGGGCAGTCTGAGCGGGTTATCCAGGTTCTCGAGGATATGTTGCGTGCTTGTGCGTTGGACTTCGGCGGGAATTGGAAGCAATGTTTGCATTTGGCAGAGTTCGCGTACAACAACAGTTATCAGGCGAGTATCGGTATGGCACCATTTGAGGCGTTGTATGGGCGACCGTGTCGGTCACCGGTGTGTTGGGCCGAGCCGGAAGATAGAGTTATTCTTGGGCCGGATGAGATTCGTGACAGCAACGAGAAAGTCGTGGTAATTCGGGATCGGTTGAGAGCAGCTCAGAGTCGGCAGAAGAGCTACGCAGATAGGAGACGTAGACCCTTAGAGTTCGCGGTTGGAGATTTTGTTCTCTTGAGGGTGTCACCTCGTAAGGGAACTATGCGGTTCGGAGTGAGTGGGAAACTCGCGCCGAGGTATATTGGGCCGTTCGAGATCACTCAGCGTGTTGGTGTGGTCGCTTATCGGCTTGATCTTCCGCCCGAACTTTCTCATGTGCACGATGTGTTTCATGTGTCGATGCTTAGGAAGTGTCCACCTGGGCATGATAAGATAGTCTCGTTTCGCGATGTGCAGGTTCAGGAGGATACGACGTACGAAGAAGTGCCGATTCAGATCATCGACCGGAAAGTGATTAGCTTGCGTCGTCGTGAGATACCGTTGGTAAAGGTCGTGTGGCAGCATCACAGGGTTGATGAAGCCACTTGGGAACGAGAGTCGGGTATGCGGGAGTTATATCCGCATTTGTTTTGCTTTTGAGATGAGTTGTAAATTTCGAGGACGAAATTTCTTTTAGGGGTGGAGAGTTGTAACGTCCCGAAATTTATTTAACATTAATGTAATGTAAATGATGAATTAGTGTGCCATAATTAAAGTTTTAACTTTAATTAGATTATTTGGTTGGATTTTTAGTTTTTGGTTGTTTTGATTGATACATTTAAATGATTTCTTATGGATTTAAAATGATGTTTTGAGTTTTAAAACACAACAATTTGTAAAATGTTAAAGATACTCTGTTTTGCAAAACCGTGGGCGGCACATGGTTTTCGCACAGTAAAACCGCCCATCGATTTTCTCTATTTATTTCCCTCTTCTCTCTCTCTCTCCCCACTCTCACGTTTCACTCTCTCTCTCTTCTCTCTCTCTCGGCAGCTCCCTCTCTCTCTCAATCTCTTTCAAAAAATTTTGATTTCCATTCGAATCCAAGCTTCGAAACAGCAAGGAGGAAGCTCGAGGACGTGATTCGGCAACCGAGAACGCGGATTGAAGCTTCGATTCGAGGTTAGATTCGAAATTTCTAAACTTTTTACAAAATTTTCGATTTTGTGTGTTTTTGAAATCTAAGTTTGTTTTAGCTTAGAAAACCGTGGATTTGTGTTAAATGAGCTTAGAACAACTAGAATCTAAACCTAGATTGAAGAAAAACGGATTGGATTGAAGATTTTCATTTTTCTCCTCTTTTTCTCATTTTCGGATTTTTGAGGATTTCGAGTTTAAATGTTGTTTAAATGATTCCAAACATGTTCTAGAATGTTTTTCTATCAATTATAGTTGTTTTTCATGCCTGGGATTTGAGAAAAACAGGTTAGAAACAAGATTTGGATTTTGGGGATCGAGAAACCCGTGGCTGGGATTTCTGGATCTTCCCAGTTCGGCAGGCCGAAGTTCATGTTCGGCAGGCCGGAGTGATGATCGGCAGGCCGGTGTTCTTCCGACCGGCAGGCCGAATCTGGGGAAATGTTCGGCAGGCCGAACCTCGTTTTCGGCAGGCCGAAGCAGGGCGTCCGGCAGGCCGACCGAGGCATGGAAAATTTTGTGATTTTTACCCGATTTCACTGTTTTGAACCCTGATTTAAATCCCAACCTTATAGGATGATTTTAATGATACAAATGGCCCACTAGGACATCATGAAATGATTTAGTAACATAGAATGTTTCGAACTAGATATTGATCGACTTAGTTTGTATCTAGGATTGTTCGTGGTTCCGTGGAGCTAACGTATAGCGGATCGGGATTACGGTGTGGGGTACCGGCACGAGTACTGAGGTAGGACTTCTATCCTATTTCTTTGGTAGCCTGGTTTTGAAATGATTTGGCTTTGAAAATGATTTCTATCAAAATGTTTTCAACGGTTGTTTGAAAATGATTTTATCGGTTATATTTTAATATACCGTGACATGAAATGAATGTAATTGACAACACTCGGTAATTGGGTTTTGAATGATAATGATAATAAACACTAAGGCATGATGCCATATCAGAGATCGGGTCGTGTGACGATCGACCTTGGGGGCAGGTCCCGAAACCCAGCTGGGCCACTACGGTGGTGATATCATGGTTTGCCTAGGTAAAAGTAAACTGGTGTTTTGATTTGACGAGTAAACTGTTCTGTGTTAGAACGGTTCTACTCAATTTATTTATTTATTTATTCAAGTTCCTTTTCTGTATAACTCCTGATAATGTTATGTTTCTTTGCATTAAATTATTTTATAAAACTTAGTCCTACTGAGCCTTTCGCTCACGTTTTATCTGTTTTAAATTCCCCCCCTTCTAGGTGGTTTCCCATTTAGGTTTGGAGAAGATTCTTTGGACCGAACTCAGGAGCAATAGGAGAATTTATTTACATTCTGTATTTATTAATCAAGGCATGTAAGACTTTAACTTCATTTATACTTGGACTGTAATTGTATTTATGATATTGTCAGAACCATGTGTGTGCACAAGTTGTGGGTTGTGGAACCCATATTCACGGTTTTTATTCAATTATTGTTATTTGTTTAATGATTTTAAATTCTTTTATCAAATGTGGTGGAAAAATCTCTTTATTTCTTGCTTAATTGGATTTTTAAACCCTTAATTTCAATTAAACTCTCTTTTAATTAATCTAAATATTTCGCCACGTCACCTCCCGTACTCCGGGGCGTGACAGTGTTATACTACCCACTCCCCCTTGAGTTGATTTGTGGTCTCAATTGGGGGATAACAACCCCTTAGAGTGGCAGATCAGACATGGCTCATAATGAACAATGGCAGCGCTTCTTGTTTTCCAACAGGGGACAGTAGTGATATGAAATTGATGAATGAGTTTTGATGTCCAAAGTCCTTTGAGTGTTTTGGTGGCGATGGTGAGAAAAGCAATGGCTAGGAAGGCATTCGTCTGAGTTGGCCATGACAATGGCTAGAATTTACAGCTCTGGTGATTGCTTTCTGGTGATATTTGAACGAGCAAGACCAATCTAGTTTTGTTCCTCTCGTTGTTGTGAGTCCATAGAAACCAAAATCGTCCCGATCGAACGCGGACGGAAAAGTTATGACGGTCAAAAGTTTGACGGTTTCAAAACTTTGACTAGCGATTCTAGCCGTTACAATTTGAATCATCGACCGCACAACACATCGTTAGACTCAGCTCGTTGAGAGCTTTCCAACAATACCAACCACATCAAAAATAGACTCCGGATACTTGCCCATGATTTTGAACAAAGATTTTTTTTCTCTCTCTATGCCTTACCTTTTCTCTTTGTTTCTTCTTCTACTCAATCTCACAGGAGATTATTTTTGCTTTTGTTAGCCCCATATGGAGAAAAAAGATACTGCAGAAGTTAGGTCATAGGTTTAAAATGATCATAGTGAAGAAATTAGGTTTAGATAATAATTTATTTATTAAAAGCCGAATGTTACACTCTCCAAGACCCTGAATTGTGTATTAAACAAAGAGTAGGCCTCTATATATAGAGAATGGGAGACACAACTAACTCTGAAAGCTTCCTTTGGCGCCAACATCCATATAGTGTAGGAAGGAATAGTGCTTATTGCTCAATCTCATTTGTTTTTAAATTTAACTTTACATATTTAAACTAAATCACATTTATCCACAAAAAAAAATAGAAGTTATAAATACGGAAACTTAACAATCAAGCTAGACTTCAAGTAATCTAATTATTTAATAATTATAAATTAATTCATAATTAATTTATTTTGAGTGATATTTAATTTAGAATTTAATAATTTTAAATTAATTATTTAAACCAATAATTCTGTTTGTCCAAACAATGCTTACAAAAATGATGGGAGGACTAATAGACTCATATTTTCAAGCTCCAATAAAACCAATATATTAACTAAACTCTTTAATTAATATATTATTCTTTTATTAATTCTAATGTAACTCCACTAAAAACTTGAAATTGCAATATTGAAATTATAGATATAAGTACTGATTTCTTAGCGTCCTCCCTTTAATGTAGCCATTACATTTAAGTTCATCATTTATAAATAATTTATAATTAGAGCTACGTAAAATCCGTTAACCTCTCTAATTACTTTTTTATCTTTGAGTTTTGTTGATTCTCTGATGAATGATAAATTCATGTACCTACTCATGAATCGAACGCTCATATTATTCAAACCCCTAATCAATACTCAAGAAGATTATTTATCTGCTTTTTATTAGAGAAAGAATACATTTTATCTTGTAATATTAACATTTTTGACTACTTATTTCCTTATACCTTCAAAGTACAAGCGATAGGATTAGATTCTCAACTCCGTACCAATAAATCAAAAGACATTCATAAGGGAAAATTTCATTTTGAGTACCTGTGTTACATCAAAATATGAGTTTGGCATCCTCTGTTTTGGAAAATTTCATGCCAGTACCTCGACCTTTAAGAAAATCTTTTTTTAGTACCTTGAAGCCCTTTTTTGGGACACAAGAAGACAAAATTACACTTTTTATAAAATATAATCAGTTGACCAAAATTTTGAGTAAAAAAATTAAAAGTTATTATGCCTGCAACTGAACACCCAAATACCCAGAGCCCCAAATATAAAGTCATTTTGGGTGTTTAGTTATAGGCATGATAATTTTTAAAGTTTTTCTTAAAATTTTAGTCAACAGATTATATTTTCTAAAAAGGGTAATTTTATCTTTTTGTGTCCTAAAAAAGGGGTTTAGAGATACTAAAAAAGGATTTTCTAAATAGTCGAGATACTAGCATAAAATTTTCTAAAACAGAAGGTATCAAACTCATATTTCGATATAATATATGGTACTAAAATAAAATTTTCCCAATTCATAAATAGGATTCTACAAATAATTCAAGATTAAGATTATCTTATATACGATTATTGGTGGGTATGATTAGAACTTATTATATTTAACGAAAATTATAAATTGTTCACATCACATTATGTATCGATTCTACATAATCTTATTATGTCCTTTATAGAAAGTTTGTACTATATTATGTCCCAATATTTTATTTATTTATAAATACATCCTTTACAAAACATCGGACATTCAAGGGCATCTATTTTATTTGAAAGTTCATTACAACTCTTATAGGATTCCTGCAGGAAAAGCGCCACGCGTCTTAGCTGCAGGAGATGTGTCCATGGAACATATTAGCCAAAAATCCTGTGATCAGTACATTCACTCACATTCTCCCCACAAGGCACAAGCCATTAATTCCGATCTTCCACTACAAGTTGAAAGCTTATCCCTTCCATCACAAAAAACAAAGTCGAAGTTTGTAGTAATTGTGACTTCGTAACTTGTTTGGATATGAAGATTGCTCAAAAAAAGCCCAAAGGCAAATTTATTATCCTTATTTTGGGACCACGTGAAATTGCATTCTTATTTTCAGGAAAAAAAAAAAAAAACCTTTGCTTGCACGACACATTTATCCTTCTAAGCACCACCCGAAAAGAAAGAAAGAAAGGCATGGTCTGCCTCAGCATAGTTACAGCAAAGCTTAAATATAGCTTAGCCTATTTACAGCTAAGCTACTAGTAAATTGCTCAATTATACATCATTATATGTAGTTTTTTTGACTTCTAGAAAATGAGCAATTTTCTGAGAAGCTGTTTTATTACAACTTTCCACCTTGTTTGACAACAATTTTCTCGGGTGGATTGTTGGTCTGCAACACTTTCATGCTGCTCATAATCCGCAGGCTTTGCCTCAATATGTCAACCTCTCGGTCCCTCTTGTACAATTCTTGTTCCATGGAAGCCAGCTTTGACTTCAACACTTCTATGGTCTCTTCTTTTGCTTGTAGCTCTCTTTTTAGCTCTTCTGCCATGTCTTCCTCCTCTGCTCTCCAATACAGTCCACCTTCTGCACAAAAAAAAAAAAAAAAAAACACTAAGTGGCAAGTGAGTGTTACATCAATTGGTCACTTCTTGGTCTAAAAATCCTTTTTTTCAATAATCTTGGGGCTTAGGAGGTTTGCTTAAATGAACCAAAATTGTCATCTCAAAAAAAAAAAAAAAAAGAATCAAAATTTAAAATAAAAAATGCAAATTCATAATACCATTGAAGACTGATTTGGACCCAATTTGTAGTTATGCAACTAAAGTGTAAGAAATTATTGTTAGATTGAAGGGAGTCATCTGAATCAACCAAGAATCATATGTAGCAAGAGTAAGGCTCAAAGCTCTTAAAGCTGTGTCATGTCTAACTTGAACTGCTTAGGACTCCATGAAATGGCAATCATTGTGGAGCTAAAATGTAAAGGAATGTATGAGTAAACATGCCAGTAATAACACTATATATAAGCACATGTATTGTCCAATTAAAAAGGTTTTAGCCCCAATATGCCGATTAGATCTCGCCAAATACACATTAATATATATATATATATATATATATATATATATATATTTTTTTTTTTTTTTTTTTTTTTTTTTTTGCTGCATGCTCCAACTTATTAAATACCCCTGCATTGTGTTGGCCATGAAACATTGTACCTCTATCCTTTTTTATATTATAGGAAGTACGAAAGGAGCAAATGCATTGGGTGGAGAAATTAAGTGATGAAAGCCACCAATATTTAAATCATGTCGCTAATCAATAAATAAAAAAATGTGTGCAAAGAGGCTTTAAATGGGAGTAGAGCTGCTAAATGATGCATTTCTTACTTCATTTTTCTATTTCCAGCTAATCAGAATTGTTGTACCTCATTTATGCCCTCTTCTGCCTTCTAACCTTTTCATCTATACGACATGTCGTACAACAAGCTCAAGTTGATAACTCAAGAATTACCAAGAACAGCACAAATCCATGAAGATTCTATACCTTTAACATCAATTTTCCAACATTTTCCATTATTGGGTGCTCAAAATCTAAAAATAAAAAATAAAAACAAAATTAAGCAAACAAGTATAACAACAACCTTTTATGGACCCAAAGAGAAATCAATAAAAGAGCTTTATTCTTTCCACCCCACCATGAATTTAATATTTTTCTTTGAGAAACGAATGTAAAATTCATTGATTCTCTTTTCTATGATAACAAATTGTCAATTCCACTTATATAACATGAGAAAAAGCAAAGCATAGTAAGACTTTACAAGGAATTATCAACTTTTATCTACTTATATTTTTGTGTCATATGTTAAACGTGTGTGTCTGTTGGGAGAGAAAGAGAGAGACAGAAAGGGGGAAAAAATCACCATGAGTCCTCTGAATGAGATCATCAAGCTCCATCTTAATTGCCAGGTAAAGCTGCTTCCACTTCTCAACAGTCTCATCTCTTCTTGCTCTCTCTTCCCTCATTTGATCCACCAAAAAGTTTGCACCCAAAAAAGCCCACTCTTTCCCAACACCATTTATGCCCTTCTCTCCCACACTAACAAGTCCTCCTTCTTCAATCTCTCTAATCCTCTCATCCTTCTCCTCCACCAATGCCTTCAACATCTTCACCTCCTCCTTTAGCTTCTTCCTCTCTTGCTTCCACTCTGCCTTCTTGAATGCAAAAGCCATCATTTCCTTCTCATAGGCTATAGTAGTGATACCATTACTACTATTCTCTAACTTCACCCTCTCATACATTGACTTGTCATTCCTCACTTCTTCTTGGATAAACCTTATCTTTTTCTTCAACCCCTTCACATTTTTCTCACTCAAACCCCTCCTATGCCTGCTTGAATTCCCACCCATTTGGAAGAAGGACAAAATAAATAAACAAATAGACAAGCTCTAGCTTTCAAGGATTGATTTTCTCTATCTTCTCTTGGGGTTCTCTACAAAGTGATGGGAAATGCCTCTGGATGTTTGGGAAAATGATAGATGAGGAGTGAGAAAGGAGAGGAGTGTGAGTGTGAGTGACATAAATTCTATGTGGAGGCTCCCCCCATTAATGAAAGAGCCTACCTTTTGGCTCGCCTAGTTTTATAAGGGAACTTGTTAGGCCTCCCTAACTTGAATTATTAATGGAAGTGTCAATGAGGCTCGTGACCGCCTGTCTGTGGGATTGTGATTTTTTGCATCAACAGATTGGACACATATATGACCATTATGCAAGTATAAAAGGGAACAAAGCTAAGTCACATGCACAAGTGATAAATATTTTTTTTTTGGGGGGGGGGATTTTTGCACTTTTCTCTTCAAACTTTCATTGAATTAGCAAATTGTACTAAAACCTTAAATTGTGGCGGACCAACCCCTGGATTTAATAAAATCTTACAGTGTCCCAAATCAATAACATGTTAAAATTTGGCCCCAAAAAAAAAAAAAGGAAGGTCGAATTGTACATTTAATGGCATGATATGCTTATGTCATATTTAATCTTTTCCTTCAAATGGTCACATGTGATGTGCATGAGGATTTTTTTTATCTAAATTTTAATGGCCCTTAGTGATATAAGGACACTTTCTAATACTGATAAATTTAGTGATAATTTGCCAAAATTAAAAACCAGAAGGTAACTTATCAACATTGAAAAGTTCAAGAGGCACATTTACCAAATTTTTTTTTTACCTCAAGGTCCTCAGGCCTTTGAATTCTTGGTACTTGGGTTTCTTATTTAAAAAGCTTGATATTTAGGTCCCAAAACAACAAATTCTTGCATCTGTCAGCCCTTTCATTTAAGACCCTTAATTATGTTCTAATGGAAAAATAAGAAAATTTCGATATTTGTAAAAATAAATGAACTTTGGTTGGTTGATCCTCCAAGCACTATTTTTTCATTTCAGGCGCAATGCAACATACTCAATTCTTTTTACTTTTTAAAATCAAGATTAAATTGTGTGTAGTTACTAGTTAGTCACCCTTATAATTGTTATTATTATTATTATTATTATTCAAGATTAGGATTTTTTTTTTTTTTTTTTTTGGTTTTTTGCACCTCCGGCCCCTCCAAACTTTATCCATGGAGTTTTTTCAACCTCACAAACTGATGGGAGGACTGACAATGTGTTTGATCTGTAGGTTCACGTGGATTTGAACTCATAAGATTGGTTCAAACTCGTGCTTAGATGTCTGTTTGGCTGAGGTAGTTTTGAATTTGATGATATTTTTTGGAACTTTTCTCTTCTTAAATTCACATGATTTGCTACAGTAAAATCACTGCTCCATTTTCGATCTCTTAATAGTGCTTACACTAATTGAAAGACCAATTTCCTATCGTGGTGTTTAACCTGTTATTTTTTATTCAGACTTTACTTTTCTAAACCCCAATTAAAGTTAAAGTTTCAATCAAATTAAAGTTAAAGTTTAGATCAGATGGATTCCATCATTTTCATTTCAAACAAAAAAGAAGTGAGGCTTTTGTTGGTTTAGTAACTTCGATTTTTAAATTGAGGATCCAAGTATAATGATTCATTGTTCAATAATTTGGGGGGAGAAGAGGCCAAAAAGAAAAAAGAAACTTTTTTTTTTTTTTTTTTTTGCCTCTCTTGAAGCATAAGCTAGGCCTAAGAAATCACATCTCAATAATTAGCCAAATAGGCCAGCTTCCCCAAGGGTCCCACGCTATTTTCCCAATGACATGTTTGACATTACAACAAGGGTTTTGTCCTTGTGAGCATCTTCTGCATATATTCCTCAAACGTATGATAGCCTTCTCAAGTCCCTAAGTTAATGTTTCCAAATCAGACAGTTTAGCATCCTCTTCCTTTCTTACCGTTCCTTTTAGTCCTCCAAATCTGACAAAGCTTTCCTCAAAATTATCTCTTTTATTTTTCTTTCAGTAGCAGTGTTATTTAACGTAGTAGGGTTATAATCTTTACTTTTAACAAAATAATGAGACTCAATTTAAAAAATACACTATATATTAGATTGAATACTATAGTTTTATAAGTAGTTGAGTTATAACTCAATAAAGATGAAAAAGATTTTTCTTCCCATTATATATAACATCTGGTTTTGGGTCTTTAATGATGATTTTAGTGCTAACTTCTAAGTAAAAGTTTTTGTGATAATTTTTCAAAAAAAAAAAAAACAGAGAGAAAGATTTACTCTGCAAGTATTGAACAAAATCTTACCAGTAGGTATCTGTTTTAACTGTTATATCTATAAAAAAAATGATTTTGATCAAATCTGACAATTGAAAATGTGCACTATCGATAGAAATACTTACTAAAAAAAGATCCCAAAAAGTTATGAAAGTCAATAATATATCTTAAAAATTTATAAGATGTTTGGCATATTAATTTGAATCAAAACTTTTAATTTAAATGTTATAATATGTGTGAGTTTTATGTTGTAATATTTAGGAGCTTTATACTATTCATTGGTTTCAATTAACATAACAACCACCCTTTTCTATGTACCATGCTTAAATTCCAATCGCTAATAAAGTGAAATAATTTTAGATATTAAAAAATAGTTTTTATTGGATGAAAAAAATTACATTTCAAAATTCAAATCTTTATACTTGGTACATCCAATAAAACAGGATATAACGTTGGTTCCTTAAATCCTTGTAGAAAAAGAAATCATGGGTATCAACCACAGATTAGTATTTGGAAATGAAGTATAAGTACATCCAATAAAACAGGATATAACGTTGCTTCCTTAAATCCTTGTAGAAAAAGAAGTCATAGGTGTCAACCACAAATTATTATTTGAAAACTGAAGTTGGAACTTGATATTAGAACTTAAGTATTATAGCTTGTAAGAGCTTTATTTTAGACTGTAGCATGTGAGAATTTTACACTGTAGACAATTAAAACTTTGTATTCCAACTTGATTTTCGAACACTCTAATGCCATTTTTATTCCAATGGTGATTTTAACAAATTAACAAATAACTATCAAGCAATTACAGTTCTAAACTTTTAATAGGTAGGACATCTCAAATAGTGGTGTTAAATTAATATAGGATTACTCGCATAACTATACCTCTTAATTTTCATTATTTTTAAATTTATCTATCTGTTTTTAGAAACTATAAAGGTATCCTTTAAATTTAAAAAACTTGATTCAATTTTATTCTTTGCAGACTTTTTTGACTTAAAAAAACATGGAAATAAAATAAAAATATCTTTAACTAAATTCGTTTATAAAATATCATCTTGAGAAAAAATTTAAAAATATATATTTTAACATTTAAGAAGTCATAAAATTTAATATCTTTTTTTGAAATTTGATGTTTTAATTTAAGGTTTTTTATGTTTTTTATATATAAATATTTATCATAACTATTTAAGGGTAGTCAAGTTGTTTTGTCCAATTTTTTCTATTCATAGGGATGAAATTGAAATAAGTTTTAAAATTTCAAGGATATCTTTGTAATTTCTAAGAAAAGAGAGACAAATTGAAAAATAGTAAAAACTAGAAGGTACAATTATGTGATTAACCCAATTAATATATCATTTAACAAATTCTGTTTGGTATGAAGGAGGGAGAGGGGTGGAGGAAGAGCGGTGGAAGGAACGGATAATTAACAACTATCATTCATTTCTTTTAACTTTCTCCCTCTCTCTAACCAAATAGGATAAGGGATCCCTATAATCTTCTTCATCCTCCACGATTTTCTTCCCTCCAACCCTCTCTTTTATTCCTACCCTACATCTCTCTCTTGTCAAATAAGGCCATAGGTTGAATAACCATTATCCAACACAATGATGATATTTGTGTTAAATTTAGCACATGAAATAAGTAAACATATCTCCAAATTTTGATATTTGATTGCCATAGCTTATTTTTACATCTTGCAGAGCTTGAAATTTATAACAAAAAGTCGAGATATCATTTCAAATATTATGCATTGAAATACAAAATAAACAACATATTAATATGTCATTCTCTTCTTTTCTTTTCTTTTTTTTTTTTGTGTTAAATACATATATTAGGTATGGCAATGGATTTTCATTGGAAGTGGTCTTAAACAATATATCTAAGATGTAACGTTCTTGAGTCACAATCCTTGATGAAAGACAAGGTATAAATCAAAAAACTTGTCCATTTCACCTTGTTATTTACTAAAAAAGTAACCTACCTGTTGGTATCCGTCTTTTGGTCATTAGATTTATAGAAAAGAATGATTTTGACAAAATCTATCAGATTGAACTCATGCATTACCAATAGGGTTCTGTTAGAGAAAGACCCATAATGATATGCTAAAATCTAACCCCCACCCCCCAAAAAAAAAACCTACATCTTTCTAATCTTAAGGAGTCATGAGTATGAGCTATGGCAGTTCTAACAGGCAATAAGCCGTGGTAGTTCTAACAGTCAAACTAAATTCCAATTCCAAATATGTACAATTCCCGAGTTAAAAAAATGGTTGGAGAAAAAGATTAAGCTCAAATTTTCTGGACCATCAAAATTATACCAACTGCACTAGTTTTGCTGAATATCAACTACACTAATTAGTCATCCAGGGTCACGGGTTAAACCTTGTAGATTTAAGCAGAAGCATATCAACCTCTAATTTTAAAATATTTACATACTATATATATATATATATATGTATATATTTATATATTCATGTCTATCCCCACTGATTACACCAAACACTAGTTGCTGTTCCGCAACAGTTCCCAGATTATTCAGTAGTGAAATGATCAGAGAAATGAACACCAAATCCCACTTCCATGATTAGGAGAGAAGTTGCAAAAAAGCATATCTTACACATACCACTTTTTGCATGCGTCATTAAAATCTATTAACCAAAACAGTCATTAAAATCTATTAACCAAACAATACTTCCATGCATCATAAAGTGCCTGTTTGCTAGCCCATAAGACACTTAACACTGTATATATGGCACATATATATATGTATGTGTGTGCATGTATATCACATATGTACAAATTGTATTTATGGCTCTAGGTGGGAATCTTTGGATTCCCTGGATGAAAATGACCTGCAGTTATGGCTGGTAGGAATGAGAATTGAACAGGGGCATGAAAAATTGAAAATGAAATGGCTGTATATATAGACAGAAAGAGTACCACTAGTAGGTCCAATTTTCATTAAATTGGTGTTCTAGATGCATCCACCACCTTGCAACCAACCCCATGTGTTTCAGCATGGCTATGAGAAGGCATTTGAGGCAAAAATAAATCAATAAAAAGGGCATTTTCCTTTGGATTTTGTGGTTATCTTTTATCCGTTGTAGTCGTTTAACTTTTTTTTATCTCTTTAGATCTTTTGTGTATAGAGTGTTTGAAGGATTGGTTTAAACTTAAACAGTGTAAAACTCTTGCATATTATAACGTAAAGCAAAAATGAGTTACAGTGTAAAGATCTTACATGCTGTAATTTTGAACTAATTGGTTTGCTCTGATAGTTCACAACCAATACTTCTAAACACCTTAGTAATTTTGAACTGTACTTTTCAGAACCTAAATGGTCTTTTCCTTGTTTTTATTTGAGAAAATTACATATTAGCCACATTCTTAAAAAATATATTTCTTTATGTTATACTTGAAAAAATTGTGTTACATTATTATTCATATTACATATTTAAATTATGCCATACTTAAACATATATAGCATTTATAAAAAAAAAAAAAAAGTACGGTTCAAAAAATGACACTTACGGAAATTTCCCTTTTATTTTTCTTTTATTTGTCTTGTTTGCTAGAATTTTCTATGGTTTGATAAGTTTGGCACCTTTTAATCGTGTCTCTTGTTTTTGTATTTTTATTCTTTAATTTTTTTTTTGTCCTTCTCCGGTAAATATTCCTATTGTAGTGCATATTTTTCAGTTATTAAATTTGATTAAAATTACTTTTTTCGGCTAAAAACATAAACTTATTAGAAGGTTGCTAGAAAAATCCTTTTTTTTTTTAGTCTATTTCCTATTTCTTGTATCCGTTATGTAATTGTCTTTATTGCTCATTCATGCATTGAGATTTATTCTGACGTTTCATTCAATGATAAAACGGGAGAAATTAGCTATAAAGTGGGCTCCAAAATTATGAGTCTATTCAACAAGATAGGCATAATTACAATACTAGATGTGGGCATCTCACCAACCTATGTAGCAGTTTAGCAGACTTTGAGTCCCCCCCCCCCCCTCCCCCCCCCCACCCCAATTTTGGGACTGTATTTTCCTTTTCAAATTCTTCTCTTTTTTAAAGATAGAGATAGTTTGTGAAGGTAAGTTCTTTTGTTTTTCTAAGTGTATCATCTTTCACACTTAAGAATTAAGAGAGATCTGTGGCCCTCTTACTTTAGACAACTCATGGGCGCTCTCAATCCAGAGGTTGGGTTCCAACTCTTAGATTTCTTTTCTTGGAATTTTGTAAAATATCTGTCTCTTTTAAGGTTGAATTTTTTTATAATGTTTGAAAAAATTGTAAGTAAAAATACGTTTGATTATTTTCTTTTTTTAATTATTACAAAAAATTACATAATGCAAAATTAAAATTGACTACTCAAAAAAAAAGAATTATAGTAAGAGTGTGACAATGGCATCAAAATAGTGGTGTTATTTTTTTGAAATGTATTCCTTTTATAGTATTATTAAAAAAAAAATTGTTCTGTTAACTTTTTTCCCTTGCCTTATAGAGGGGTATAGGACCATTTTTCATTTCATAAGAAAAATGGAAGTTACCGGGAATTCCCTACTTATGCAGATAGCATAGGAGAACGGAGACCTAAAACTTAGACATGTTAAAAGGCAAAGGGGGAAAAAACATAAATTAAAGTTAAAAAATACTTAATTATTGGCAACTGGCGAACCTTTTAAGTGTCAGATTTAGCACGTGCGTGTTTTCTTAAGTCGAATTAATTATGCTATAGTTAAAATATCACAGAGAATCTATTGATGTTCCTGAGTTGAGAAGCTCCCATGTGAAAAATAAAATTTACTAGGGGAAGTTATGAAGTGGAAGCTACCTAAAAAGGAACCTTAGACTCTTTTTTTTTTTTTTTAAGTAAATGTATTCCATTCCAAATCAAGGAGATACAAATACTAATGCATACATGAATGACCTCATATTATAAGGAAACTTAGCCCCTCCTAGTGCCACTCGTAAGTTCTAATGAAACATTCAAGGAGATACAACGTGCACCAAGCTCCAACAAAAGGATGCTTACAAAGCACACATATAATCAAGCGCACAAATGGATTTTTAACACAATCCAATACAATTGATGGAAAAATCCAATCGATTGAGACTAAAAGACCCATAAACCAAAGGTCACTCACAATACCGCTTGGCAACAAACCAAACAGATTGGACATGCAACTAACAACGAGGAATGGGGAGACCACCTCCATTAGTACAGACTCAAAACAAGAATAACATAACAAAACATAATACCTAATAGGCGGAATACAACACACCATTATTTGAAACGAACAACTACCATGAAAAGAAAATGAATCCTCACTCATACCGCAAAGATACCTAATTAGATAATAAGCCGTACAACCAACTGAGCCAAGAGACTTGGATCTAATTGAAGAAAGAAAACACACAAAAGGGTTTGCTTCAACAAGCGCAACTGCTGGCCACCAATGAGACCAACAACACCCCTTCTAAAGAGAGCAACATTGTAGGGATCGAAGCCCCATACGCCCACCCCTCGAAGACCCACGCATCCCATGCCGACGAGCACCACCACAAAGCGGCCTTCCTCTTTGCGCTTCCACCTTCGAGCAAAATTCTGACCCCCACATAACCTCCATTATGGGAGCAAAGCCCATGAGATGCAGGGCCATTGTCACTCTAACGAGCCCAAGAGAAGCCCATGCAACGCCGACTAAACCTTGCCTTCTCCTCACCAAAATCAACCCTCTCCGGCTGCACAATCATCGCCACCACCAGATCTCTCACCATAGGACTAAAAGCTTTATCTCTGGGGCCAGAAGTAAGCAGGCTAGCCCACCAGCGTCGCTAAACTCCGACCCAAAAGAGGGGCACACATCAAACCCCAGCAAACATCAAAAAAGAAGGAAAAGAGGCAAAATTGAACCTTAGCCAATGTTATAGGATTAAATTTATGGAATTTAATGCAATACTTTGCATGTCAGTTTATGTTTTACAGAGAAAAAAAAAATTTAAACCTGACTAAGACCCATGGGGGGGAACACCCTCATGTAAGAGCGTAGGGCTCCCACCTCATTGGGATGTTTAAATGTGCTCTTTATATAGTGATAAATCACCTTGCAGAAAATCAATGCTTTATTATTATATTCATTATTGTATCAATCTTGTGCTCCAATAAAGAACACATAAAAAAATTTTGCAACAAATAGTTGAAATAAAAATTATATTTTTAGGGAAAGAAATAAAATTAAAATTTTAAAAAATACAACCCAAATTTTGGGCTCAAAAAACCATTTTTGATAACTAGGGTATTTGAAGCTGTAGCTAAAACCACACAATTTAAACTGTAAATAATATAAAACTCTCACATGATACAGTATAAGTAAAAGTTTACTATAGTATAAAGCTCTCACATGCTACAGTACACTATTTCAACAACAAAGTTTTAACTTTTCTCTCAAACACTACAAATATTATACTGATTGCAAGTGATAAATTTGAGTATTTATCATATTTATTAACTTAAATAGTATATATTTGGAATATATAGTAAATATACAATAATTGGTAAATCAAAAATTTAAGGGGTGCTCCCTCATTGGACAGAAATAAAGATGAGAAAATTACATATTATGCTAAACTTAAAAAAAAATTGTTTATTTATGTCACATTTAAAAAAATTTGTGTCACACTATCACCTCTATTACATATTTAAGCTGTGCTACACTTAAACATGTATAACGTTTATATAAATAAATTTCAAAAATGGAATTTATGACAATTACTCGATAAAAATTTATGTGATATATAAATACTGTAACATCATGGTCCTCACTCTCCCCATTAAAATGTCAAATCGCAAGGAAAGTTTTTTTTTTTTTTTGCAAAAAAGGGAAAGTAGTTTAAGAGAAAACGCTCAAGGATGAAAATATCTATGATATTGTCGATATTTTTATGACAATATCCATATTTTGAAGTTTCAACATAGATAGAGGGGAAGGATTTTTTTTTCAGTGATATCCGTAAAATATCTACAATGTCAATAAATATCCGTAATATTTATGAAAATTTAGGATATTTTTAGAAATTTTTACAAATTATCCAAAAAAGCTTGGAAAATTTTCTTTTTTGCACAAAAATCAACTGTAGGAATTTTTTAACTTATTTTTCAATAAATTTTGATTAATATTTTGAACCTAGAGACAATAAAGAAGTATTTATTAAGACTTATTCAGTTTTCAAATAATTTTTACTTTTGAAATAATTAGTTCATGACTCTTCTGCAAAGCCCTATGTCTTGTTATATATAAATGTCTGTATTATATTTTTACCTTTTAGTCTACTAGTTCCAATTATTATTCTTCATGGAGCACATAAATTTGTTACGATACTAAAAACATTGATGATGATGACAATGGTAGGTTGGTGATGATAATTGCAAAGGAAACTATGAAAGAAAAGGAAATACATTGTCCAATCAAATATCCTTGAGTCCATTCACTGGAGAAGAAAAATTTACCCATGTCACACAAGATGAAGATCATGGTTGTAGGGCAGCAAGTGAAGATATTGTGACAATTATAAAGCAATGTATAAGAAGACATTATGCAACTCAAATGAGTTAAACTGATGAAGATTCTGTTGTCTTGGGTTTTGATACCATGAGCTTCGAAATTAACAAAAATTCTTATGGTTATAATATTTTTTATAGTTCTCAAACAATGATGAGTTTAGAAGTACAAAACCAAAATGGTTTTTTTTATTTACTTGTGCATCCTTCGCCATAAATCAACATTGAGATATCATTGTAACTCCATAAAGACTACTTATCAAATTAGATAGATCAACAATATATAATCTACAGATTAATAGTAAGAAGAGATCAAGAAACATACATGTGGCACATTCAGAACCATTCAAAGACAATATTCTGGCTGATGTATTATTTAGATCAAGATCAAAACCTATATAATATTTTCCAATAGGCCAAAAACTCCTTTTAATATTTAAGACACCTAAAGTTTATGTGTACTTTATTATGTTTGGTGATAGGTTTTATGTATTTTATCATATTATTGCATCTTGTTTGTAATGAGTATGTAAAATAATATCAGAAACATAATTAATATATATAATGATGTTATCCTTTTGTAGTAAGCAATATAATTATCATATTAGATCAATATTGTATAAATTATGTTATTAACTTGGTTTAAATTTAGTAATATTGATTATTTTAACATTGTGCAAAGTTGTAACAAAAAATTAAAAATTTTTCTTATGATCTCTATTTTTTTCCCAAATATACATTGACATTGACAATATTCATGACATTATCTATAAATCGAAACCTCGATAATCTTGACGACATTGACATTTTTGTCCTTGGAAGACACAAAACTAAAGAAACGAACTAAGGTGAAAATTATCATTTTTCTCGAAAGAAAATCTATTATTATAATTTCTCAAGAAAAATTGTAATAACTAATACTTTTTAAAACTAATTATAAATAAATAGCATGTTTTAAAAATATTTGTAGTAAATAGTAGATTTATTATGTCACCCCTTTAAGTTTAGAAAAATTATACCAAATAGCATAATTTCAATTCTTAAGTAAACAAATAACACTTTTAAAAATATTTAAATATATAGTATTTTTGAAACCACCTGTTCTTTTTAAACACTTAAATTTCTAATTTTATCTCCTCTTTTTTCTTATTTTTCTTCCTTTCTTTTTATTTTTGTTTTTTGTTATCTGTCTGCTCCTTCGTATTTCTCTCTACGTCATTATATATAAAAATAAATTTTACTTTAATCTAAATGAGTTATTTACTAAACATTATAATATTTTAGTCTATTTATTTTTATTCTTAATTAATAATGGCCTACTTTTCTCATTCTCCTCTTACTTTATTTACATAGTATAAACAGATGATGTCTACAATCTATGAGCTGAGCCCAAAATTCTTTCTGCGGCTATGTAAGAGGATTTGGCCCAAACTGTTATGCAGGCTTTTCAGGGAATCTCAGGGGTCGTGATCTTTATCAAGGGATACTCTTTATGTCCAATAAAGAACTTGTGTTTGCAAATCATGTTGGGACTTTGAGACTAAGAGGAACGATTTGAATATTGAGGAAATTATGAGATACCAGAATTTTTATATGTTTTAGATTTATGCTACAACCTATTTTGTTCAAAATATTGTCAGATTTTGCTAACATTTTACTAGTTTATTTATATGACATATAAATTCAAAACTCTAATATTCCTGATATAAATTTGAATGTGAGGTTCCTCTAGACATCTCCCAAAATTTGTCCCCCTATACTTCTGAGTACATATATGTATATATTTTTCTTATAGTACTTTTTTTTCTCATGATGTGGTGAAATATATATATATATATATATTTATTTATTTATATTGTTTTCTAATATATGTTAGTAGCTTTTTAAATTTTATACATTTTGTTAAAATAAAAATAAGTTAATATGTTTTAACATTAATCATCATTTTTATATAGTTTTAGGTGCAATATTGGTAAATCTGCCTAGATAATAAAATGAAAACATTAGAAGAGAAAAAGATAATTATATAAAGTTGAACTACGAAATGTTCAAATATCAATAAGCACAAATACGGAATAGGAGTCTAGTGAATAAATTCTCCATATTTAAAAGATTGGCTTCGACATGGAGGAGGGCTAACGCAACGTCTATATTATATGTGGTGTCCGATATTATTTAAGCAAAACATCTTTTCTATACTTATGAAAAATAAAAATAAAATAAAAAAGGATAAATAAATAAAGAGTTATTTTCACTTATGACCCTAAGTATATTAACTTGTCTTATTTAGTCTCTAAAATTCACTTTTAGGGATTACTAGGTTTGAAGAGAAATAATTTTTTTTGTAAGAGAAAGTATTATAGGAGAACTGTATAAATTGTGGTTGAACATATAAAACAAATGTGATAATACTATAGTTTTGAACCTTGCTTTATAAATTGTCTATTTTTAATTAAAATCTAGCACGAGAATGACATTTGAGAATTTCAAAAAGTATAAAATTAATAAAAAAACACATGAAATTTCTTTTTTTAAATCTAAAAAAAAAAAAAACAGCCCGAGTCCTATTTTTCCTAAATCTGATTTTTTTCTTTTAAAAATATATTTTGTTTTCGATTTGCTTTTTATTTAATCATTTTATCATTTCTAAAATCTGGTAAAAATTGTATACTGTAAAAATGTTGCAATGGTTAATATACAGGTCATTTGGCACTTCAGTTATAGTTTTAAGTTTAAGAATTGTAGCATGTGAGAGTTTTTACACTGTAGTTGATAAGAGTTTTATATTGTTTACAATTAAAACTAATGAGTTAAAACTAAAATGTCAATTAACAGACACTAAATCTCTAGAAGTGAATATGAGAATCAAAATAAAAACAAATGAATATCCCGAGCAACGTTGGTGAAAAAAATTTAATAATTAAATAAATGAAGATAACCAATTTTGACTAATCAAACCATTTGCTATGCGGGCTCGAAATTGTGTGATTTAGAACTTTATAGTTTAAACTGTGTGTTCTAAACTATATGATTTAAACCGTAGTTGTAAATTGGTGTTTAAAATGTAAAGGTTTAAAATAAGAAAAAAACATCGCATCAAGTTTAAAATGAGAAATTGGTGTTTGAAAAACTACGGTTTATAAAACAAAACGAGAATGAGAATAGTTTGTAGTATGGAAAATTGTTAAAACCGTGTGAACTTAAGGGGGACAAAGTTTAGACTTTAGGGGTTTTGACTGCTTTAAAACTCCTCCATAATTTAAACTGACATTAGTTGTTACTTCATCAAACCTTAGTTTAAAACGTCTTTATGATTTGAACTACTTTAAATGGTTTCAAACCTACGTATCAAATAGCCTATAAATATTTGTTGTGGCCCCGTAAAATAAAGAGTGGACTCTACTTCAGTCCGTTGGAAAGAAATGTAATAGCGGAAGATTCATACTTTAGCAGGCAAAAAGTAAACATCAATCCTTTTTCCTTCTTACGAAGAAATGGTTCCTTCTTTTCACCTTGTTTACGAGCTTCCAAATTTCAAGTTTGAACTAACTCCCTCTTTCTAGGGCGAAGCATATGTAGAAAGGTGCAATAATAAAAGAAATAAAAATGTGATTGTCTCAGCTTGGCGACGAAAAAGCACATACCTTTGAACTTTACGTCACTTTTAAAAGATCCATGCAAACATCGTGTTCTCCTATAAATCCCATATATGGTAGGTCGTGGAACTTGAGGTTCACATTTTATCCAAAATCTCGATGTGTAAAATAATGTCATGTCACATGCTGGTTGGCTAAAGAAGTGTCACACCTAATTCTAATTCCAAATGGGTTTTCGTTGGTGTGGACCTTCACCCTGTAAGGCTCTATTTTTTATCGTTATGTCTAATTAAAATCATTTTTTCAACATTTCTAACGATTGAAAAGTGAAAAGATAAAATCTACCGAGAAGTTATTTTTTTTGTACCTTTTTTTTAAATTTAAGATCAATTAATGCTAGCTAATCATAATATCTTAGAAAAATATAAATAAGGAGTAATTTATAGGGAATCAGTTGGTAAATTCTTGTATCAAATTTTGTTCTCTTCTAACTAATGTGGTCCCCACTTTGAGAATATATGTGAGGCAAAAGTTGCCAAAAACTAACGGAATAGAAATAACCTGGAAATAATACCCACTAGTTGTTATTGAGCAAAAAATACCACCAACTGCTACATAAAATTATCCATCAACTACTTCACTTAAAACAAAAAAGTTACCTATCAAACTAAATACTACAATTTGCATAACAATTAACATACACTAATTTCGTTAGACATTATTACTTTCTTTATTCATAACGTACAGAATTTATGTTACAAATGTAGTAATATTTATTTTTTGACAATTAATCATGTCAGATACTACATTGCCCATGCTAAAAATAAACCAAAACATTAACCTTTCATAAAAACAAACGTTTGTAAGAAAGTACAAGAAATATCACCCCACTATAAATGGTACGTTTATGAATGATCGAAGATTTATAAATTTAGGCCATGTTCATAATTATGCTGAACGAGGCCCTCTGTCATAAAAATCCCCTTAAAGAGAATAAAATAAAATAACATAACGAGATGATACTTCTTTCTTATTTATACTAATAACTAGCTATCGTGACTGATATGAAACGCACTATTTTGACCTCCTACTCTATTAATAAATTACGTATTTTGAAATAAAATTAACACTAAAATAAAATGAGGGTTTAAGAGAGATAATATAATAATATAAGAACGAGTAGTTTTGAAAAAAAAAAAAAGTTTTAAAAAAGATCTGAAATAAAAATCCAGATCCCATTTAAATTTGTTTTGTTTTTTTAATTTTAAGATCTTTTTTATTATTTTTTAATCATTATCCGCTTAAAATGCGTGCGTCTCATCTCATGTTAGATTGCCTCTAAATATTAACAAGTTATTAAGAAAAGGGTTAAAGTGTTTAACTAGCAAAAAAAAAAAAAAAAGTTGAAGTGTATATTTTAATAGACATGTTAGATTTGTAATGAGCTGCTAATGAGCTTTATTCTACTCCGAGCAGGTTTTTCTTTAGGTCTCGATGTTGTTTGTTATCTATATTTTTCATTTTTTCTTACTAGTAGATCCAGTCTTTGTCCTAGGTCAATTGTATTCACAGTAAACAGAGATTTGCAACTTTGTTTGTCAATTGTGCTCTAGTATCAATAAAATCTCACTTCAATAAATAAATAATGATAGGGTAGCTTGACCTCTAAAAGTAACATTATAGATTAAAAATGAGACAACTTAATATCTAAAGAAAGTTATTGATAAAAATAACTATTTGTTATATATTTATGGGATATTATTAGGGTCTTTGGAAAGGTGGTGAGAACCATTTTTACTGTAGCATATGAGAGTTTTATACTGTAGCATTTTTTTTTATTGTTGCTGTAGCATGTGTGAGTTTTACACTGTTCATAACTAAAATTGTGGTGGGAACTGAGTGGTTCCCACCACTGCCAAACACCCCTATAATGTTGGAACGATATGTTTTAGGGAAACATCATATTGGTCTTTATTATTTAAAAAAATATCAAAATAATACTTTGTAGTTTTAGAAAATATCATTTTGGTACCATGAGTTTATTTTTTTGACGTGAAATTTCCTCTTTAACCTTTTATTAATGAATCTCAAATTAATTTTATAAAACTAAAGTAGAAAATCAAAACAAAAAATTAAACAAAACTCTTCAAAAAAGCATAAATATAGACTTACCTATTTTTTGGTATAATCTGTACTTTTTTTATAGTTGTTATTAAATAATTTAGGGTTTATCAATAAAAAGATAAGTTAAAAATTTTACGTTATAAAACACGAACTCAAAATATCAAAATAAGATTTTTAAAACTTATAAGATTTTATTTTGATATTTTTAAACAATAAGATACTAATATCATATTTTTTTTAAACATAGGATATCAAAAAATGATAAAAATCTTTTTGTTTTGTTTTGTTTTGTTTTTAAGCTATGGTTGTTTGCTTAGAGAATCCCATCACACAAAGAAGCCATAGACCATTGCGCCAACAGCAGTGGTCAAGTCAATGCTATCTCAACCCACGCAAGCAAGCGCCACATTTTATTTATTTATTTCCTCAAATCCGACGGCCAACATCTTACCGATCCCCGCAAAATCGTCACTTACCCGCACGAAGGTGAGTGGTGGTGGGCCCAGCTCGACGACACGTCATCGAAAGAAGACAAGACGAGTTGTCAAAGGGATTCCAGAACGTGAGTGAGTCGTCGACTTATTGATTTGATTATCAGTTACTTTTGGGTTGATTATCTCCGACAAAGAAAAGGCTCTCCGGATCTAGCGGAGTCTAATTTTGGTGGGGCCCATGGTCAGATTGGTTTGATCGGAGCCGCGAGATTTCAGTTGCTCGGCCCACTAAAATTGATTATACCGTCACCAACGGACAGGAGGTTGTTGCCCCCCTCTGTTGTAACAAAATCACTGCACTTACTTCCCGATTTTGCCCTCACGACTATAATAGAATTACAATTGTGCCAGCCCTTTTGGTACTTTTTTTATAAATAAAATCTGTACAAGAAAATAATGAAAATAGAATTTGATAAACTTTAATTAAATTCAAGAGGGTGAGGTTGGTAAAGTTGCGGTGTTAATGGACTAGATCCTACCAAAAGTGTCATTTAATATACAAGATGCATATTAAAGGAGTAGTTACATATTCTTGATAAAATTACTCTTCATTATCTAGTAGTGTTTGGTATGAAGTAAAGTTTCTTACCACAATCTTATATTGCTTAAAACTAATCTTCCATATAACACAAAAGAAAAAAAAAATCATACTTTGGGCAGGTATTCATTAATCATTTGCTCATTTATTAAGGTTATAATACAACTTGTTTTTCCGGCCTTAGATCTTAGATTCAAGACGATTCATTTCGTTAGAAATCTGTATATCACATGAACAAGTAGAGCTACACATGAAGAGATATTGCACAATGTAGGCAAAATTTAACATAGAAGGTACATTTTTACATTTTTAGTATTTATTGTAGCTCGTGTTATTTTAACTGTTAAATTAACTTCTTAACGATCTGATCTATGATTGGAAATAACTTTACATCGCGCATTGTAAACGTTTAACGTGAATTATCGATAATCAGTCTATTGAAAAGAATTCAACAGTTAAATAATAAGACTTGAGGTCAAAATGTATGTTTTATCATAAGAGCTCCCCTGTTATACATCATTTATTGAGATTGTGTATAGAAATGATATTCTCTAGGTATAAAGCAAACACAAACTCTAATATATATGGTGAGCTGATTAAAATGTGCAGTTGCACCGTCATAAAAGCACTTAATTTCTTTTTTTCCCCCAAACTCTTGAATATTTAATCTCCTATGAAAGCTAATTAAACCATTCATTTATACTAGGAAATGCACATCTATCGTATAGTTATCTTACTTGGCAATAGACATTAAGTGTTTGTTTGGTTAAGTCGGTTGGAAACTATAATAAAAAATAAAAACTATGTAAATATAAATTTTTATATGTTATAGTTTTTAAATCAAAATTTTCAATTCTAAACTTCACCTCTAAACACTGTAAGAATTCTCTCACCAGGAAAAAAAAGGTACATCAAAAATTCAATATTATAACTCCTTAAATTTTACGTGATTGGTCATTTCAAATTTGGTTGGTTGACTAGACATACCAACAAACAAAGTTTGAAAAAAAAAAGTAGACCTATTTAAGGATATTTATTAATTTGCTAACTAAGTAGAGCACTCAAATGGCCCGATCCAGGGCTTTCCTTCTTTCTCTTTCATCTTCTATCTTTATCTGAAATTCTAACTATTCTTTCACTGGAGAAAGATTAATCATCTTCATCATCTTTCAATAAATCTCTTCTGATAGGATTTTTTTTTTCATTTTGAATAAATATATATATCATCTGAAATCTCAATACATCATGGTGTGCAATTTTCTATTAAGCTGTGGTTTTCTATCCAGATTTATCATTTTTTTTTTTGTGTTTTTATGTAGTTTGTTTATCAAAGTCAAATCGGGAAAGATTTTAAGGTGTTGAAAATTTTAAGTAGATAAATATACGAGGACATTTAAAAACACAGTTAAAACTATCAATTAAAATCACTAACCAAAGGAGCTTAGGCCTAGTGGAGGGCTTAAGCCACCTGACCAAAGCCCCTAGTATATGTACTTTTAAATTTTATAAATTTTGTACTATTTCTCTTTTGTTTCTCTTCTAAAAATGCTTTAATTGCGAACAATGGTTCTATTATTAATTTTTTAAATTATAATTTTCTTCTTATTTTGCGATATTTCACCGACCTAATTATTTATAACTTTATTTTATGCAAATAATTTTAAAATTTTCATTTACACCTTTAGCTTTTACTTTTCATTATACCTTATTATTTTATTTTTTCTTACATAGATAAATTCAAAAAAAAATATAAATGAAAAAATGATGATACAATATTATTTACATCTATGGATTTAAAAGGAAACAACGAAAAACTCATCTATAAAACAACAATAAACAAAACTAAGAAAAAATGTTACACGATTAATTCAATTTAAAATTTTTATTTAATTCAAGCCCCTGAACAAATTTTGTGGCTTCTCACTGGTTAAAATTATAAGCATTATAATATGTGAAAACTTTATAAGGTATTTAATAAGAAAATTAAAACTATTGGTTAAAATTATTTTTATTATAACATGTAATATTTTTATATTGTAATAATTTTTTTATTGTTATTATAATATATAAAAATTTTATATTATTTATAATTAAGATTATATTTAAAACCAAACTTGTCAATTAGGACATTGTTTATGGCCGGTTGGAACTTATGATTTTCAACCTAAGTTGTTGAACATCCTTGATATATTAAATAATCATTAAATGTATTGACTGTGACCGTATAAATCTATATGTTGCAACAGTACTCCACAAAAGATCAGAAAGCAATACATCATTATCATCCACCACTTGGGAATTCGGACTCTCCAAAATTCTGTAACTCAAATAATGTCAAATCACGTCATTTAATATAAATGCTTTTTCACCAAAGACTTCGTTTACTTCACTTTTTCGCTGACATCGGTACCCTTTTCCTTTTTCGAGGCATTCAAAAGATCTCCAAAAGGTCACGTTAAAAAAGTCATGTCCAGTTACTTTCTTCCTGGAAAGTCACCGTTTTAGATGAAGAATTTTGGATAAGCGATTACTATAAATTCTTCTCGTTTAAAAATAGATTTAAATTAATGATTTAAATTAATATTATTGTAATTTAAATTAAGATTTAAATTGATAATTTGAATTGTTATTTAAATTAATATTTAAATATGTATTTAAGTTTTAGTTTGAGTATAAAATAAGTTGAAATTTGTGATTAGAAAGACAGTGAAAATAGTTTTTGATTTATTAACAAATCTAATAAGATCTTAATACTAATGATCTTAAAAAATATACAATATAGATTCTAATTTATTCATCTTTTTACTAGAAATATAATGAAAAATAATCATCTCTATTGGATATCAAATGAAGAAGTTATAACTTTTTTCCCCTCATATATAGGAAAAAGAATTTCATTTTTCACTGTAGCAAAGATATTCGAGTATCAAAAGTTTAGGTGCAGTTAGAACTCTAAAAACTTAGATTTTTGATACTCAAAGGGTTCAGATTTTGAGAAAAACAAACGCGTATTCAAAAGATTCTTGATACTCGAATCCAAATTTGAGTTCACTGAGTACAAAGAGTAATTAAAACAAGCAACCCCTAAATTTTTTATGGTACCTAAGCTGGATCAAAATTCTTTTAACGTGATGTTTAACAGTTAATAGTCTACGCTACTTTTTTAGTTATAAATAATATAAAGCTCTTATATGTTATAGTATCAATAAAAAAAATCGTTATAACGTAAAACTCTTATATGCTACAATTAAAATAGTTTTAACTTACTGTTCTTACCACCCGTCAAACACTACGTAAGTTTGCCAACTTAAACTAAAAAGTGCTTTTTGTCATTGCCACATGCATGCTCTCATTTGCTTTACTTGTTTGTTTTGCCGTGTTTTTGATGTTCATCAAAGCACACTTATCATGATCTTAATTAAAGTGCTCATTTGATCTGAATTACTGTAAAAGTTAAAATGAAACCAGGTCCCACGTAATTCAAAGCTCCTTACGATATGTTAGTTTTAATAGCTAAACTGTAAAGCTCTTACATGTTATTATATAAAGCAAATGTATACTACAGCCCATAATGTAAAGATTTTATATGCTACATTATTTTAGTTTTAACTATATAGTTTCAACTACATTTTCAAATAAAATAAAAATAACTATCAACTTATAAGAACCCTTAAAAAGTCAAATCCAATTAACACATTGACATTTTAAGATAGAAGATCAAACTCTCAAAAAATTTCAATTATTATCATGATTTCAAATCCCAACAAGTTTAAACGGTTGACTAAATCCATCAAATGCAAGATTTGTGACTATGAAGGACACACAATCTTGTTAAGCATGTACATGGGTAAAGTAAACCCACATCCCACATCATTAAAATATAAAAATCTTTCATAAGTGCATAAGAATATTGGGTCATCTCAATTAATTAGTTGATATTTTAAGATGAAATCCAAATCAAAATCCAATTTCTATCAATTTCAGGTGCAAAGGTGTACTGGTTATGGTGTTGGACAAAATTTTGCACCAAAAAAAAATTGATATTGATTGTTAACTGTAATACGCAATTAGCATGTTGATGGTGTGTCTCTAAAGGTGTTAACCAAAAAAAAAAACCCAATAAGCAACGAAAATCAACTAAAACAGATCAAACTGAACCAAACAAATTGGTTTCCTAATTGATCACATGGACCAAACTGATCCAAAATTCTTCTATAATCACTTTTTTAAAAACATTTCTCATGCTTCCAATATTTCAATCCATTTTCATGCATATTATCTTCCTCAATGTTATTCACATTTTTATAGTTTAAGTAAACTTTTAAATAGTTAAAAGTTCTAAAAAATTACTAGTTATTTTTACAAGATCGACGTAAAAATTTTATATGTCAAGATTTATTTCAATTATAAGTCTTAACCTACCAAACCAATTATACATGGTTTACAATTTTAGCTTGGTTGGTGGTTTTTCCTTTCAAGCTGACCATGAAGATTCATGGTTGTCTCTCTTGAATCTTGTTTGGGTCTAATTTTATACACTTCATTTTATTATACTTTTTGTCACTATGTATACCCCTTTTTCATGCTCTCGATCATCGACTGTCCTTTATTTCAATACTAGCATTGGAGACGTGCGCAAGGCACGTCCCCTTTTTTATGTTAGATTTTTTTTTCTTAGAAAAAAAGATTTCAATTATGATTTAGTATTATAATGTTAATAATAATTTTCTTTTATTATATAATTTGCAAGGATGCATATTTGTAAAAAGAATTTTTTTAGAAGTCTAAAAAGAATATTAGGAGATCTATATAATCACAATAATAAGAACTAATTATAGTAAGAATATGTTATACGTGAGCAATTTTCTCAAAAAGTTTTTTTTTTTTTAATGTCGATAAGAAGTTTTATAAACTTTTATTGTTGTATATTTTTCTTAGCCAACCTTTTGTTTTGTTTTGTTTTTTTTTTTAAGTGAAGTGCACAATAATACTAAAATATTTTCTAGAAAGATAAATGAAATATATGAATTTAAAATAAAAATAAAAAAAATACACCAGCCATGTATGACCTCCCAAAAATTAGGAAATACAAATAGAATTTTAAAAAAAAAAGCTAAACAAACAATTTTAAAAAAACGTGACATGAGATGAAATAAAATACATAAACAAGATTGAAGCATGAGGTGTGAGAAAATGTATATACCATATAGATAAGTTTAGACCATTTCATTTCAAATTAAAAAAGGATTAGTTGGTATGGACCATTGGATTAGTTGGACAAATGTTATAGATTATAGAGATCAATTCGATCAGTTGGACACATTATCAATAAGAAGACACAATCCTCACCTCCCCCACTCTCTCTTTCTTTTTCTATTATAGGTCAGCCAAGTGTTATTAGTAGGGTATCCATAAAAAAAATGTTATTAATAGGGTTGTCAAAGGACTCAAAATTCTTCTAGGAGGGTCCTCAAAGGGGCCGGGTATGAAAGGCTCTTTTATGTGTGTTCTTGTTTCTTAGCCCTTAATCAAGCAACCATCATTCTAGATCTCAGGTAGGAAAAAAAAAAAAAAATACACACACACACTAGAAATCCCACCGTCAAATATTCTTTAAACTATATTGTGCATGTTCATAGCAAACTGAAACTTACTGAAACATTTAGGCGTTGTTTGGTACAGTTTTTTAAACGAGAAATTCTTGGTCCCTAAGTTATATGTGTTTTACTCTCTTTAGAGGAAAAAGTGGTTACAGGTATATTTGATTTCACGTGAAGGTGAAGAGTTTAAATCTCTCATGCCGGGCCACCTTAAAAAAAAAAAAAAGAGGGAAAGAAGAAGATTTTTCTTATAATAGCTGCATACTTAATGTTTCAATGTTGAGTTTTTAAGTTCATACATGTACTTCATAAGATGTTCAGTTGTTTAATAATAACTATCCTGCGTTAAATTTAATCTTATCTCTCCTGTCTTGTTATTTTTGTTTCAAAATGGTAGTTTTACAAGACTGTTTTCCCATCTATAAATACATTTCCTCAATTTTTTTTAGTTTATTAGATTTTTCCAACTTTTATAATGGGAAATTCTATAATGCAATCCTTAAAAAAAAAAAAAAAAAAAAATCTATAATGGAATCACATGTTGAACTCCAACATAAGCTTTTAAAGGGATTCTCCTCGCCAAGAGGAGGAGAATCATGTGGTCTCGATCACATGTTACATTGCATTCTCTTGACTATAAATTTAGAGCCAATCAATCATGGACACTCATTTCAAATCAATATTAATATCTATCATGTATAATTCCATCTTTGTGTTCGATATTGGGGTGGCCTTGATTGAATAAACCCTTTACAATATTTGTTTTATTTAAAATTCTTTTTTGAGTAAAAATATACAAAAACATAAAAAATGGCAATATTTTTTTATTTGTTGGTTTTTTTTTTTTTCAAAAGAAGTTTCGACAGTTAGCAATATCAAGCTTTACTTAATTTGGAGCTTCATATATCTTAACTTATTACTTCATGAATTTATGATTAATTGTCCCAACTGAAATAAATTCGTGTATCACTCTATCTAAATTAATTAGGAGGCATGTAATTTGAGATAAAAATTAAAATCATGGAATGAATATTTTTGCCCAGTTTTACCTATCCATGCTATGATCTCTGAGAGTTTATTATACTTTTATTGTGTCATATCAAAGATGTTTACTTTACCAGATTTTTTTCCAACCAAAAGCACAATAATAATATTATAAATATTACAAATATTATTGAATAACTGTAGAAGATAAGGAATGAAATTTGAAAATAATTGCTGGGTAAATAATTATGTTTAGTAGTTTTTCTAGAAATGGCTTGCTTTATTAGAAAATGAATCACGTGAAATTTTAAATTGTTTGTTTTTTTAAAACTCATTTCTAAATTGTGTGGCTCGCACGTTCTTTTTTTTTTTTTTTTAGTTGGAGTTCGCACGTTTTTAAGATTATGCAGCACATAATTGTTTTTTATTATTTTTTCTCCGGCAAGTGGAGTAAAATTTTATTATGGAGTCTAAATTGATTAAAATCTTTTATTAGCTTTATATTTGTTAATATTAGGGGTGAACAAAAACCACCCCGCAACCGCCGGCCGCCCGCCCAAAAAAAAGACTATGCGGGTTCAACCCGCCCGCCTACATATGTTGGCGGGCGGGTACGGTTTTAAATTTTAGGGGGCGGGTTCAACCCGAACCCGCCCGCCTAATTCTTAAAAAAAAAAAAAAAAAAAAAACTTAATCTAAACCTCTCCCACTTCTCATTCTTTAAAAAGAAAAAGAACATTTGACTTTGTTCATCATTTCATCTGTAGTATCCTGTTATTTTCGAACCCAATGAACAGGTTTTATGGAAGAACAAGAATTCTTGACTTTGTTCATCACTTCATATATAGTTGATGTTTCTTGTTGCAATGAATGATTATGTTTCTTAATTTGTTGTGAATATGGTTATTGTCTTTAGGCGTCAAACTTGGTTGTTGTTGAGAATGCTTCATACATTATCGTCTTATATTTTCTACAAATTTTCTTCACTTTTTTTTAATAAAAAAGAGCTCAAAAAATTATATTGTACATTAGTGTAGACCCAACCCGCCCGCACCGCCCGCACCCGCCCGCCCCCAAACCGAAACCGCCCGCCACTCCATGGGCGGTTTGTTGGTTGGTTAATCGCCAACCCGTCACTTAAAAAAACCGCCCCGCACCCTCCCAAAAACCGCCTACCCGTCCGTTGTTCACCCCTAGTTAATATCCTTTGAGACGTTACATGGGAGCCAGGTATATAATTGCTTCCCGGGCCTCTTTTTCTTCTCTTTTCTATCAAATGTGGTCCAAGTGTTATTATTGTACCTTAATTTGAAGGCCAATCATTTATAAGTAATAAAATAAATAAATCAATAATGGAGACCTATCGTACGTAGCGAAGATGACCAGCCTACAATCTTACCATATACATAGGAATTCCAAGCAAAAGGAACATATTATAAACAGATTAATTCTTGAAAGAAAAAAAAAACCAATAATATTTGCCATGCATTAAAAAAAGAGAATATTTACCATGATCCTAAATCTAATTCATCTTTTATTAAAATTTTTTTTGGTAACTTTCTTTTGTTAAGGTTGAATGAAAGCAGTCGTGGTTCATAGTATGTCACTAATGGTAATTGTGTAAAATGCTTTATAAATTAAGTCGTGTAATTTTTTTATTTACGAGCATGGTTAATTAGCAAACAGATAAATATTTTATATTTTTTGGCTTAAAAATGTTAAAATTATTTACTTGTTGGCGTATAAAATGAGAAACTTCAGACACTTGCTACAAATAAAAAGCTTGGATTGAAATTTGTCACAATAAAAAAAATTATTTGAAAAAGTGCCACACTATCGCATCAATTTATTTAGTATACATCGCAACTTATCCCTTCTCCTAAGACTTAATTTCATTCTACACGTTAGATAGAGAAATTAGAAACAAACCCTATACTAATTTGGGATATTTTAGTCTATATAATCACTCTTTTTTAACCATTGTGGTAGAATTATAAGAGTTTTTTTAGTTATGACATAATTCAATCCACACAAAAAATTAGTAGTTTTCCTCCTAGTTATCTCGACATGGGCTTTCAGTAGTAGTTTATACCTTCAGTTTATTTATGTGTTATTGTCATGTGGCAATGTGTACACAAGTGATCGGAAGAAAATAATTTGATGTCTTCCCATTTACCCCAAATAAAAACGCAAAAATAAATACTTAGCAAAAGTGACGTTATCACCCCTAAAATTTTTAGTTCAAAATAGATTATCATAAGATATGGTTACCAAGGTAAGTTTCCACTTTAAATACTTTTATGATTGAGTTATATGTGATTTAATTGTTTATTCTTTCTTGTTAGGGCATTGGAATGTCGGTTGAATTTTCAAAGAGGCTATCATCAGTGTTAGCGCTGTGAACACGAGTCTAATCACCATACAATGCTGTAGCATGTAAGATCTTTATATGGTAGACAGTTGGAACAAATAAGTTCTAACTTATTTGTCAAACACACTCTTGAAATTAAGTAGATGATGACTCGAATAAAAATAAAGACCGGAGATTTTTCCGCTTGCAAAGTTCTTGTAAACATCAAAGTGAAGCTTTTTTTGGATTAATTTCTCATGATTATCTTATGTTGTTGACACTAAAATTTGGTTGTCATTAATAGATATTGTCAATTTCACGTTTTAGACAAGTAAAATACGCAGGGTCTTTGAAAGAGCGGCTTGAAAACAACGTACTTTAATTGCATGCATAATATTATTTATTTTATTTTGACTACAAAAATAGGAACTTCCTTGATAAAAAATAATCTCACTCTTTCTTTGGCAATTTTTTGAAAAATAAAATTAAGAACAGATAAATAAACGATGATGTTTAAGAAGGCTAAAAAAATACCTAGGTTTGTTACGTTTGTACTTCGTATGATAGTAGTTGGAAAAGAACAACGGGGCAGCAGTACGAACTCCATCAACGGCTGGGGGCACAATCCGTAAATACATGAACGATAAGAGGGTATTATCGGAAGTCCATAGTTTGTGTTGAGTTTGCGCGTTGGCGTTGTTTGTGCTTTTCTGCGAGAGCCAGTTTGCCAAAAAGCCAAACAAACAAACAAACGCCGAGAGAGAGCGAAAAACACAGACGAGAGGGAAAGAGAGAGACCAAAATCGGGCTAGAAAAATCGAAGGAAACCGCGAGAAAATAAGGGAAATAGTCTTGGACAGTCTTCCCTCGCGTGCTTTGGCGATTTCAGCTACGCCATTGTTGCCTCCTTGCACCGGCATTTCTTTCTTTCTCGTCCACATTTTTGTGTTTTTGTTCCTGAAAAACCGAGTTCTCTTCAGAGTTCATTGGAAGCTCTCGATACTTAGAGAGAGAAACTGACGCTCCGTTGAACTTTGGCGGATCATTGGCCCCCAAACTTGGCATAAGGCTTGAGAAATCGTGATAAAGATTGGATCTTTTTGCGTGTAAAAAGTGCCGTGGGATTGAGAAAACCCTATGATTTCGTTGGCATTGGGTGGTGCTTGTTGCTGACGGAATCTAGGGTTGAGTAGCTCAGCCTCCGATCTGAATCTGATAAATTATTGTTGAACAATGGTAATGGTTGTTAATTGTTCTTTTGTTTTCTTCCTCTCGAAGTTTAAAGTTTATTGGATTTATTTTTTCATATATTTATTGGTAATCTTTTTTTTTTGTATTGTTTTTCTTGGCTCAATGTAAGATCTGTGCTTGAAATTGGATTGATTATCTGATTAGTCAGCAGAAATGTGGATTAAGTTCGTGGCTTTGATTAGCCAAGAAGTAATTGAAACTCTTTAAATAATGGTTTTTTTTTTTTTTTGTTGTGTCACCATCTTGGAATTATCTGCTGTGAGATTTCAGAAAATGTGGGACTAAAATTCAGCCTTGTCTCCCTTTTTGGCTCTCTGGATTGTTAATTTTTTTTATTTAATACAACTGAGTGGTTGGTAAATAATAGTTCCAAATGTACATGTTTCTTTCTCTTTCTTGAAAGCTGCGTTTCTTTCTCTTGAATGAGAGGGTTTTTTTTATTATTATAATTTTTTCATCTATGTTGTTAGGCTGTAGTGTTGAATGCTTTTTTATGCGATCAGGTAATTACTGTAAAAGTACACTGTTTAACAGGGGTCTCATTGTTGTTTGTGTGGCCTTTTTTTTTTTTTTTTTAATATACCTAATTAAACAATGTCGAGTTTGAGAACGTAAGTGCCATGGAAAAACCAAGTTTTGTTGGGTACTCCTTAGTCATTGTATCAACAGATCTTATTCATGCCATGCATGTGCTTTTAAGGGATGCCAACTCTCCTGCTCATGCTGTTGGAGGCAGAATCTACTCATACATACGTGATGATCATGAGCAGTTTTAATTTTGGCATGAATGAACATGGCTATGGCTTTGCTGTTTTTGTTTGGATACGCTGATGATCTTCTTGGTGGTGCAGGCTGCTCAAGTCAATTTTGCGGTTGGATCTCATGTCTGGGTCGAGGATCCTGAGGTGGCCTGGATTGATGGAGAAGTTCTTGAAGCTAATGATGATGAAATTAAAGTAGATTGCATGTCAGGGAAAACAGTAAGTGTTGTTCGAGCCTTCCATATTTGGTTACTGCCTTGCATATGTGACCGTTTAATGTTATGAAGCATCTGTTTCTTTAAACATGGTAGTTTTTCAATTCCTTATTTAATTGTTTCACTTGTAAATAATAAATACACTCAAAAAACAGAAATCGCTGTGCATGAGTTGAGTGCACTAGGAACTTTCTGATGCAAGTTTTATTGCTAATAAATGAAAAGAGTTTTCCTATTTGCGGCGACTTTGACTTTGGCTACTATGTAATTGAAAGAGAGTTTGATACTTCGCCATGTGTTTAGATTAGACTTCTTATTTTGTACCTGAAAAAAAATTTCGATCGAGGTGTGTAGGTTACTTGAATACTTTTATTCACGTCATTCTTATTTACTTTGACCATATATTATACTGTTGAAAATCAATAAAAGAAAAATCATGACGGTGAATCATCCCTCTTATTAGATAAAAAAATAGAAAAGATGTAATTGTACATTTTGTTGTAGGTTGTTGCTAAAGCATCCGATGTCTATCCCAAAGATCCAGAATTTCCTCCATGTGGTGTTGATGATATGACAAGACTAGCTTATCTACATGAACCGGGAGTTCTGTACAATTTAAAATGTCGATATGACATAAATGAAATATATGTGAGTAGTACGATTTCGTCTCTCCGCTTCACTTTACTAATTGCTTGTAGATTCATTTTGGACGGGACATTTGTTTTATAAAGGCAACAAGTCATGATCTTTTGTAAAGTTTCATGTCTTTCTTTGCCTCGAATTGGCGGCTGTGAGGCAGGGAATGCTTTTTTTTGCACTACATGTACTGAATGTCGTAGCTGTTGGTTTCAGGTGTATTAACATTTTTCCATACTAGGCTAAACTTCCTAATGTTGTTTCCAGACTTATACAGGAAATATACTGATAGCTGTAAATCCTTTCCGAAGGCTACCTCATTTGTATGATAATCACATGATGGAACAGTATAAAAGGGCTGCTTTTGGCGAGCTGAGCCCCCATCCTTTTGCTATTGCTGATTATGCATACAGGTAATCTCTTCAATTTTGTTATCAGTTTCATGTTGAGGAATTTAATACTTTCATTGTCCCTGACGAGTGAAATAAAACGCAGACTGTTGATTAATGAGGGAATTAGCCAGTCAATTTTAGTTAGTGGAGAAAGTGGAGCTGGTAAAACTGAGAGTACAAAGATGCTTATGCGTTATCTTGCTTATATGGGTGGAAGAGCGGCAACTGATGGGCGTTCGGTGGAGCAGCAAGTCCTAGAGGTATCAACTTTACAATCACTTGGCTAAATAGGTGATGTTGACTTTTTAATATAATTTGTTGCACTTGTAATACATTTTGTTTTACTTGCTTCTTTTTCTTTGGTGGCAGTCTAATCCTGTTCTTGAAGCATTTGGTAATGCAAAGACTGTCAGGAACAACAATTCAAGGTCTCAACCTTTACATCTCCTTTTCTTTTTACTCAATACAGGGTGGGAAACTGATATTTGAAATTTAGCTGTTTGACCTTGTAATTGTGCTAACTGCTCTCCTGAATTGATTGTTATACAATTGCAGTCGATTTGGTAAGTTCGTGGAGCTTCAGTTTGACAATAGGGGGAGAATCTCAGGAGCTGCTATTAGAACTTATTTATTGGAACGATCTCGAGTTTGTCAAGTATCTGATCCAGAAAGAAATTACCATTGCTTTTACATGCTTTGTGCTGCACCACCCGAGGTAATTTGGTCTCTTTTTTGCATGCAAAATGTTATTTGTAAAGTAATTGGGTTGTCCTGGTTTCCTAAGTGGTCTCTCTTTAATTATTAAGTGAAAATATCATGCGTATTCTTAACATCATGTGTATTCTTAAGATGAATATCTGACATTTATATTTTCTCTTGCCCAATGTTAGGATGTTGAGCAATACAAGTTGGGAAACCCGAGAACTTTTCATTATTTAAATCAATCAAATTGCTATGAACTCGATGGAGTTGATGATTCCAAGGAGTACCTTGCAACTAGGAAAGCCATGGACGTTGTTGGGATCGGCTCTGATGAGCAGGTTGTGTTTTTGGATATATAAATAAGAAATGTTGTTGCTAAAGGTCTCTAATTGGGTTCTCTTTTCAGGAAGCAATATTTCGAGTCGTGGCTGCAATACTCCACTTAGGGAACATTGAATTCGGTAAGGGGACTGAAACAGATTCGTCTGAACCCAAGGATGAGAAATCTTGCTTCCATCTTAAAACAGCAGCTGAACTTTTCATGTATGATATTATTTTTTACCCCTTTTAAGTAGGTGCATCTCGGATAATTATTCTAGTGTAGTGAAAGCGTAACCCTTGGTCTTGCATCTTTTGTTAGGTGTGATGAAAAGTCTCTTGAAGACTCTTTATGCAAACGGGTGATTGTGACCCGTGATGAGACTATAACAAAATGTCTGGATCCAGATGCAGCAACTGTCAGTAGAGATGCTTTAGCCAAAATTGTTTATTCAAGATTGTTTGACTGGTAAGACGTTTTATTGAATAAGTTTGTAATTGAGGATATAATTTATAAGGTAAATTTATCCTTATTGTTCGTTAATGCTGTGAACTCTTACTCCCTCAGGATTGTGAACAAGATCAATAGCTCTATTGGTCAAGATCCTGATTCAAAGCACTTGATTGGGGTTCTAGATATTTATGGATTTGAGAGTTTCAAGACAAACAGGTGCTTAACTGGTACGCTTTTATTTTCATTATTTAGAAAGGTTAAGCTATTGAAAAGGACTGCAATAATCACCGTGTTTCATGCGGTATTAGGAGCAGTTTTTTTTTTGTGGTATAATGCAATTGATACCTCATATTAGTCTTATGGACTCTAAACTAATCTGTCATGGAAGATAATTGGAATCACGTTTAGGAGTTATTGAAAAGGAAAGAAATTAAAATTTAAGGATTCTGTTGTTGTGTTTACTAAAATGATTAGCAATCAAAACGAGGAAAAAAATTAATTCCATTCCAATGTTTACCAAGTTAAGGAATAGGAAGAAAAATGAATCTGCTTACGAAAATGCCCTGTTTTTTACCTATATTTAAACTATATGTAAAGCATATGATGGTAACTAAAAAATAGTGTTAGGAAATGGAACCTAATTTCTTACCCATTCCTCATTGAGTACCAGTTTTTCCCGATGTCATTCCTCCAAAGGAATTAACTTTCTGATGTGTAATTACCACAAATTTGGAGTCATTCAATTCAATCCCTTTACTGATTGGCAAACACACCATTAGTGCAAACGTTCTGGATACTTTGCTAGGTGGTTTCGCCTGGTGCAAATTAGTGATTATTGAGAAATGATATTGTGAGAGCACTTAATTACTTGTTTGGTTTGCTTTTGATGAAAATGCAGTCTTCTAATAGTTGACATTGCACCTTTTTCCTTTAATTTGCTGGTGCAAGTTTAATTTCTTTTTTATTTTGGGAAGTCCTTGATAATCGCATAGATCTTATTTCTTAGCTTTTGCCGGCGGTGTTTGTTATGTTCTTGGGTTTTACTTCGCTGATTTTCTTAACATTTGTGGGCTTTTAATTTTCTCTGCAGCTTTGAACAATTCTGTATCAATTTGACAAATGAAAAACTACAACAGCATTTCAATCAGGTTTTATATCTTTTGTACTCTTTTGTCTTTCTAGATCTTTCGCTCTTTTTTTTTGGCTAATTTGAGTTACTGTTTGGCAGCATGTTTTCAAGATGGAGCAAGAAGAATATACAAAAGAAGAAATTGACTGGAGTTATATAGAGTTCATTGATAATCAGGATGTTCTTGATCTAATTGAAAAGGTAGGTCATTTTGTTCCAATTTAATTTATATACATTGTGGTTTGTTTTTTCTGTTTTATGATCAAGTAAATATTTTCTAAGTATGTCCTTAAGATTTTATTTTCATCATGTATTTTTACTTTCATCTTCAATAAGATATGAATTTTCCTTGATGTTGTACCCTTATCCTTCTAGTTGATTAATTAATTGAATGTCAAATATATTTTCTTCTGGTAACTTGCTACTTCAATATAAATCAAACACTCAAAAATTTTCCTTCCCCATATTTGTGCTTTCATTTTATTTATAAAGTAAAATTTTCTTCATTTTCTACCCGAAAAAATTGCTTGTTAAATACTGATATTGGAGGTTGTGTTTTGACTCATGATTTTCTTCCCTTATTCCGCTAGTGAGCTATCTTTGATGAATGAGAGAGTTTGAAAATTATGTGTGTATTGTTCTAATTTATTTACATCTCTATAAATGCAGAAACCTGGAGGAATCATTGCTCTGCTGGACGAGGCATGGTATGTCTGAAATATAAAGCATTACTGCAATAAGATTTTTACCGTGATTTCATTGAGATACTATGCGGTTAGCTAATTTAAAATTTGAAATACTTGCATTTTAGGAAAGATATTCCATTTTCCTTTAGCGAGATGTTGACACTGCCCGTAATTATTTTTGTAGCATGTTTCCAAGGTCAACACATGAAACTTTTGCTCAGAAGCTTTATCAAACTTTCAAGGACCATAAACGATTTAGCAAGCCAAAGCTGGCTCGCAGTGACTTCACAATTTGTCATTATGCTGGAGAAGTAAGTAATTTATATGTCCTATATAGATTATTTAAGTATGCTGAGATCATTGAATCTCATTTAAAGAATACAAACAGTTGCAAGATATATGTCAAGATGAGCATTTTTATTTTCAGGTCACTTATCAAACAGAACTCTTCCTGGATAAGAACAAAGATTATGTTGTTGCGGAGCATCAGGAACTCTTGAGTGCGTCCAAGTGTTCTTTTGTTTCAGGCTTGTTTCCTCCTTTACCAGAAGAATCTTCCAAATCGTCAAAATTCTCTTCAATAGGCTCTCGATTTAAGGTCTGGTTTTCTTCTAACCTGTAAATGCTCAGGGAAAATTGTTGAGTTCCTTTTTGTTTGATTTCATTTTTCATATGCTTTGTACAGCAACAATTGCAAGCTTTGCTCGAAACACTGAGTGTCACTGAGCCACACTACATACGATGTGTGAAGCCAAATAATCTTCTGAAACCTTCTATATTTGAGAATAATAACATTTTGCAGCAGCTTCGCTGTGGGGTAAGTTTTGTCAGTTTAGTCTTCCATCTGTCTCAGGTTCACCATCTGAGTATGATTTTGGTGTATCATGTGCATAATGGGTTTGGAAAATAACTAATTTCAGGGAGTCATGGAGGCCATTAGGATCAGTTGCGCTGGATATCCCACAAGAAAGCCATTCAATGAATTTGTTAGTCGTTTTGGTATCTTGGCACCAGAAGTCTTGATTGGCAGGTTTGTTCATCAAAATCCAAAATGATAATGACACTCTGTGCGTCGTTTATTCCACACATATGTGCGCACATATTTGATTTCAGTCTGGTTTTGTTTTCAATCTCTCCTATGCATTTTTTGGGCAGCATTTTTTTTTCCTTTAACATACACTAATATTCTTTAGTTGTTGAATTGTAGCTGTGATGAGGTCACTGCTTGTAATAAGCTTCTAGAGAAGGTGAACCTCAAGGATTATCAGGTACACTTCACTCTTATGTACGTTACTGCCTTTTAGTTTGCAAATTAATCCAATCCTAATGTTCTCTACGGTAGGATTTTAAGGAAAAATCTTTTTGATCTGTTTCAATGGCAGATTGGCAAAACCAAAGTGTTTCTCAGAGCAGGTCAGATGGCAGAATTAGATGCTTGTCGAAGTGAGGTCTTAGGAAGATCTGCAAGCATCATACAGAGGAAAGTTCGAACATATCTTGCTCGCAAAAACTTTGTCTTATTACGGCTTTCTGCGATTCAAATTCAAGCCGCATGTAGAGGTATCAAATGATTTTTACTTTATCTTGCAGTCCATGAAAATTGTGCCTAGCAATAGAAAATTGTGCAAACTCAATGTTTTCCTGGATCTGAATTGCAGGACAAGTTGCCTGCTATGAGTATGAATGCATGAGAAGAGAGGCTGCTTCTATGAGAATCCAGAAGCATTATCGTATGCGTCTTGCGAGGAATTCTTACCAGAAGTTATATTCTTCAGCTGTTCTTTTTCAGACATGCATGCGCGGGATGGATGCTCGTAATGAACTTAAATTCAGGAAGCAAACAAGAGCTGCTATTGTTATTCAGGTAAATGATAGCATGCTCAATTAAAAGTAGTAGTAGCATTGCATAACTGGGGATTCCTAGTTCAAACCCAAGAATATCAAAAAATTACATAATTATTTGAAATGAAATCCTGCTGAAGTACTTTTGTTTTCCATCCAAAAAATTTTGGTGTTCATTATTCAAGGGGATATGACATGCTGGGAGATGCAATTAATATTAAGAAGCCTCAAAAATATTAACAATGAAAGTAAATTGGCTTTGTTCAAGGAAATCTCATTGTTATATTTTATGCATACTACTACTGATTTTTGCTGTTGATTATTTCAGAGTCAATGTCGGAAATACTTGGTGCGCCGTTGTTATTTGAGCATAAATAAAGCAGCAGTAACCACACAATGTGCTTGGAGAGGAAGGGTTGCACGGAGAGAATTACGACAGCTCAAAATGGTAGCGCCTTTTGAATTTTTTTTTCTTTTTATATTTATGTTCTTCAATCCTCATTATAATCTGTTGAGGGATTGCTTGTTATGTTTTGCTTTAAAAGTGTTACCTTATATTATTTTTCTTGCTAATTCAAACCTAAAACTCTTCATTCTTGTTCCCTCTGGTTTCTGCCCCTCATGGGTGTTGATATTTAATGTAAATTTATTTGATTTTATGTTATTTTGCCCACATCTTTTGCAGGCTGCTAAGGAAACTGGTGCTCTTCAAGCTGCCAAAAACAAGTTGGAAAAGCAAGTTGAGGAATTGACCTGGCGTCTGCAGCTGGAGAAACGGATGAGGGTAAGATCCTTTCTTTTACTATATAGGGACAATCTGTTATCAATCTGTTATTTTCTTTTCTACTTGTATATTCCCAGTCTACTATACAGAGGCAATGATTTTTATGTGTGGTACTCTGAAGAATGCTTTGTGCTATGCTATGAATTTGAAGTGTGGCCGGATTCCCTTGTGAATTTAAGGCTCTTGCTTTAGTAATATTGACATCTTTTTTGGTAAAACAATATTTAAGGAAAGCCTTATGTAATTCTTATTCACCCTTTTTTTAATTTCTATTTTTTTTTTGTAATCTTTGTTCTTGACCATGAGCCCTGAACATGGGAAAGAATCATAACATGTATGCGGTTTCTTTAATTAAATATCTGTAAACTTCTTTGATTTGGTTATGGGAAAATATATTTGTTCATTTCCTGCTGTCAAACCTTGTAGTTCAATTTGGTTACCATTGATGCAGGCTGATCTTGAAGAAGCTAAAACACAGGAAAATGCAAAACTGCAGTCTGCTTTGCAAGAGATGCAACTTCAGTTTAAAGAAACTAAAGAACTGCTTGTCAAGGAACGTGAGGCTGCAAAAAAAGCAGCTGAACAGGCTCCTATCATACAGGAGGTTCCTGTAATCGATCATGAAATGATTAACAAGCTTACTTCCGAAAATGAGCAGCTTAAGGTGGGTTTACTTAAACCTCTTGTATTCACACATGTTTTTGGATAAGACCTTAGGTTCTTGTTGAAGGGCTTTCAAATAAAGTTTTACTTACAGATGTTTTAAGTTTCTTAGTTTATAGCCAAAGATATTAAGTTGGTCGAGACTTTTTGCAGGCCTTGGTAAATTCACTGGAAAAGAAAATTGATGAAACAGAGAAAAAATTTGAAGAAAGTAGTAGGCTTAGTGAAGAGCGGTTAAAGCAGTCTTTAGAGGCGGAGACAAAGATAATTGAACTAAAGACTGCCATGCAAAGGTTTGTGTGCATCTATCAAGTTCTGCTAAGTTCCATGAGTCAATCTTACTCTTTGGAATTCATTCTGAATTGGAGAAATTTTCCTGTTTTATTAGGTTTGTTAATCTAATTCAAGTTTGCGAATTTCTTTCCCAGGCTAGAAGAAAAACTTTCTGACATGGAAACTGAGGACCAAATCTTGCGTCAGCAGACATTGCTTAAATCATCTTCGAGGAGAATGTTTGAACATTTAGGAATTTCAGTGGCTGAGGTATTTATGCTGCAGTTTTTTGTTTTCTTTTGTTTTTGTTTTTTTGTTATGATCTTTTGCTTATATTGCTCTCCTTATTTTGCAGCCCAAAGAAAATGGTCATCATGTAAGTGTTTATAGAAAAGCTGATGTGATCCCCCTTTGTATATAATTTACCGTTTCTCTTATCTAACCTTGTAGTATGATTCTAAATGATATCCTACTTTCTTCAGGAACCACCGAGTGCCATGCCATCAAAAAAATTTGGCACATCTGATAGTAAACTGAGGAGATCTCAAATCGAAAGGCAGCTTGTACGTGCTTGAAGATAGAAGAACAATAAGCTTTCAAATTTATTTCTTTTCGTTTTTAACTTTTCAGGTGTAATTTAAGTACTATATGTCTAATTTTGTTCACTTGTTGCAGGAGAATGTAGATTCTCTTATCAAGTGCGTGTCACAAGATATTGGCTTCAGTGAAGGAAAGCCAGTTGCTGCATTTACCATATATAAATGTCTTCTTCACTGGAAATCATTTGAAGCAGAAAGAACAAGTGTATTTGATCGCCTCATACAGATGATTGGTTCTGCAATAGAGGTAATCATATGTGCTATACAAACTCTTACCCATTATGACCTAGGTTTGGGTTATTGGATTCCAATATTCCCAATTGTGGAAATTCTCTCGACATTTTAGGATATATTCTTGGTCTTCTCTGATTGCATGGAAAAGTTAAAAGAATCTTATAGTAAAGACGTGTTTTAGAATGTAGAGGTCAGCACAAAACTGGAACTGTTACCCCCAAACTACGCTATTCTGTTCTGGAATAAGATATTTAGATTTAGATGCTTTTCAGACATTTTTTACATGTCTAATTCTCCTTTTGGATTTAGGACGTATGTAAGTAAATGATTAAGTTAATTGCTGTTGTCTACTTTTCAATTGGAAGATTTCATCCACCGAAAAGGGTGAGTGAATTATGAACTGAACTCTAAGAGGTGAAAATCTTTGTACTAAATCTTTTTGCAGGACCAAGATAACAATAATCATATGGCATACTGGCTATCAAACACATCTACGTTGCTTTTCATGCTCCAACGAAGTTTAAAAGCTACCGGCACTGTGCCAAGGAAGCCTCCTACGCCAACATCTTTGTTTGGGAGGATGACCCAAGTAATTATTTGCTTAAATCTTAGAGAACTTGTATCTTGTTTTTATATGTACTTTTGTGGCAAGTTAGTAACGTTTATGGCTTGAACATTGGAATTCTTAATAAGACTCTTTTTTCAGGGCTTCCGCTCATCTTCAGCCAACCTTTCAGTTGGCCCAATTGATGTGGTGCGGCAAGTCGAGGCAAAGTATCCGGCTTTGCTCTTTAAGCAACAACTTACTGCATATGTGGAGAAGATATATGGAATCATTCGAGACAATTTAAAGGAGGACTTATCACCACTGCTTTCTTCTTGTATCCAGGTAGTTAGCACAAAAATGGTCTACTCTAAAAGGGGTTTGTTTAAATTCAGTAAAAGAAAATGTATTGTCTTCTGTGCTTGCTGGCTTGTAGCAATTACTTTAGTTATATTTTGAAGTAGCAAGTTTCTAACACCAGCGACATCGTTTCTTGATGATTCAGGCACCTAGAGCATTAAGAGTAAAATCATCTGGAGGGTCAAATGGCAATAGTCCTCCGGCTAATCCCTGGAGCGGCATGATTGATAACCTCAATGGACTTCTCTGTATATTGAAAGAAAATTTTGTAAGTGATACACTTTTAACTATTTTAAAGCAAGTTAATTCATCTTTTTGATTAAAAAAATGTGAATTCATTGTTTGCGGCTTTGTTCAGGTGTCTCCGGTTCTTGTTCAGAAGATATTTTCCCAAACTTTCTCATATATCAATGGACAACTCTTTAATAGGTAATTTTCCGTTTCTGTGTTTGAAAATATATTTATTTAGGTTAAAATCACCCATATTAGATTAAAAGCAACCATATTAATTTGTTAATGCATTGTTCTCTGATGTTACGGCAGCCTTCTTTTGCGTCGAGAGTGTTGCACATTCAGCAATGGGGAATATGTGAAATCTGGGTTAGCTGAATTAGAGCTGTGGTGTGGCCAAGCAAAAGAAGAGGTATTCTATTACCATCAGCATGAGCATTCAGAGGATAACTTATTTTTCACTTTTAAACCACTCTACCAACTTCTGTATTCCTTCTTGGATATCACTTATATGTTATTTCATAATGTATTCCAAGTATTCTTGGATTGATGATTCCTCTTTCTTTCAGTATGCTGGCTCATCATGGGACGAACTCAAGCACGTAAGGCAGGCTGTTGGATTCTTGGTATGTTTCTTCAACTATGTTAAAGGGGAAAAAAAAAGATGATAAAGATGTGATTGCTTTAGATCACGTTGCTAACGTGTATAATTACATAAGAATATATATATATATATATGATGAATCTATTGGTGGTATGTTCTTCAGTGTATGAAGTCATTATCTAGTTAGTGTGAAAATGATGTTTTTGTTATTACCTAAAACAAAAGGATGTTCTTGTTGTGGGGAAAGCAAGAATTAATGACCTCACAATTATTTAGTTTGCTGGGAAAGTATGAATTTTCTGATTTTGCTGTGACTCATTCTGGAAATTTTCTTCTATTCAATCATATTTTGGGGAATTACTTCCACAAACATATATAATTTCATGTGGTTTTTGAGTTGTTCAGGGAAATCTAACTTGGGAAAACAATTTCCTTGCAGGTCATACACCAAAAGTCTAGAATATCATATGATGAAATTACAAATGACCTATGCCCAGTGAGTTTCTTTCCCTCTGTGACTGGAAACTGCAAAAACATCTAAGTGCATAGAAGTACCAAAGGAAAATTTGTGTGAAACCAAGATGCGCTTCATATTATATTAGTTGAATGTTTGTGCTTAAACTGGCTAACAATATAGAAGAGGAATGAAACTTGTGCTAATTTCATGCATGTACTTGGAACTACGTAGTAAGTTGGTAACATTGAAGTTTGCATATAGATTTGAGGTATAAGAATAATTTGAGTTTCATATCAATATTTGCTTCCTTGTTCAGATCTTGAGCGTTCAACAGCTTCATCGAATATGCATGCTTTATTGGGATGACAATTACAACACCCGAAGTGTATCTCCGGATGTAAGTTAAAGAGAAATTGTTCTGAAATTGCTAAACAACAATGTCATCTAGCGGTTATTAATGTAGTGTCACCGTTAAACTTTTCTCTGTACAGGTAATTTCTAGCATGAAGATTCTTATGACCGATGATTCCAATGATGATGATAGCAACTCCTTTTTGTTGGATGATAATTCCAGGTTAAAAAGAAAATCTCCTTTACCTTTACCCTAGATCACTTTTATCCCTGCAAGTACCAGTACTAATCATGCTTTCTGTATTGCAGCATTCCTTTCTCTGTTGATGACATTTCCAGTTCCTTACAAGACAAGAAATATGTCGATGTGAAACCGCCAGAAGAACTCATCGAGAATCCAGCCTTCCAATTTTTACAGGATTAAGGCGGGTGATTCTTCAAGGAAGTCTTTTCTGTTGGTGCTCCAACTATTTGTTCAGAGGTTCAACAGAGCTTTTAAACTCTCTCAAAACCTTGTGAGTGAATGCCCGGGACTGTAAATCCGCTCTTTTTCCGGTATTCCTTCTATCCATTGTAACTTCCTATGTGCTGGGTATGACATTATTCTTTTTAAATTAGAACTGTAAAGTTTCCTAGGCCGGTTTAGGATAGCTTTATTTGGGCAAGAATAGGTTTTGCACATCAAGTGTATTTATTATTCTCTTTTAATTTCGTCTTTTAATGGGTCACCTTGGGTCCAGCATTCTTTGTAGGATATGGTAGGAGGGGAAAACAAAAGAAAAAGAGAAAAAAAAAAAAGAAAAAAAAGGTCAAATATCATGTGGGTGGGACAAGCTGAACTCAAGACTACTGCTCCAGTCCCCAGAATTTATCTTGTACAAAGCAGTAGGATATATTTAGATCTATGTAAAAGTGGAATTGTCTGGAATGTGGCTTCAGCTAAAACCCGTTGTAGACATATGACTTGGGTTATACCATAGATTAATGTTTTATGATATAAACTTTAATTTCAAATGTTTCTCTGAAAAGAGAGTTGCTCCTTCTTTGTTGTATTCTGTTTTCTTGGCAAAGGCCAAAAGCAATGAATTGTGTGTTCGGTGGTCCAAAAGCGTGGCTGGTTTGCTCAATAAAATCGTTTTTCTAAAACAGTGATCTCTTTTTTTCTTGTTTTTATTTTTCAGAAGCTTCTCTCATTTGTAATTCCCATATATAACGGTGGTAAAAAAGTGCACCTGCTCATAAAAGAAGGCAATTCTTACTGGTAAAACAAGCAATTTTGTTCCACTCAGTATTGGTATTTTAGCCGTCAGAGTAGCTTTTTAATGGTCTGATCTATGATAGGAAGTAATTTTGTATCGTATTTTGTAAATTTTTAATATGGATAGCCACAGATCTTATTGTTAAAATCTTAATCCGACAGTTAAAACATCCTAACTCCGTCTGTGAGGCAAAATTGTCTTATACTTCATAAAGAATTCCATAAAATAAAGGGAAAAATTATTAATTTCTTGGAGGTCATTTTACCACTTTGTCTTTGAATTTAGCAAATTAAGATTTGCTTTCCCTGAACGTTAGGTTCTAAATTTAAAAGATTAAAACCTACAAAAGCTATATGGTGGAGAATAACTCTGGTGGAGAATAGAATTATTCTCCACGTATGGAGAACAATCAAAAGGTTAGTGTCAGATCTCAATGAAGGTCTATATGCTTTCTCACACGTTGAATTATGGCTTAAATACACCAAGAATAGTAATAATAATAATAATAATAATAACGATGATATAATTGAAAATTTTTAAAAAATGTAGAATCGTTAATATTTTTTTTTTGAAGAAAACCCAACAAGCTGTCGGCCTCTGGCTGGTCCACTCCTATTACACCCAGCTACCGTGGCTCCCATCCCAACCATGTGTTTCAGTTCCAACTGTTTTTAATATCCGAAAAAGCGACAAAAACAACAGACATGCAACAAGGACTTGTGAAAAAAATAATAATAAAGGAAATCTTTATAAATGTTATTTTTTAAAATTTATTTTTTTATAAATGTCACATATTTATTTAAGGTATAATTTAATATATAATATATATGATAATATGACAATTTTTTTAAATATGGCATAAATAAATACAATTTTTACAAGTATGGCATAACATGTAATTTTCTCAAAAAATAACAATTATATAGCTCGTGTTTAATATAGTATTTGAGAGAGTAGTTTAAACCATCAGTTTGGGTTTGAGAACTAGTAGTATGTGAGAGTTTTATACTGTAGCTTTTTACAGCAGCATGTGAGAGCTTTTAATTGTTTATAGCGCAAATTGTTGATAGTCACTTTTATGGGTTGATTTTTTTTTTTTTTAAAACTCCAGTTTGATGATGAACTTCGTTTATATATGAACGTTGTGGGCAAGCTACCCAAAAAATCTTGTCAAATTATTGTTAACTATCACATAGTAGGTAAAAGTTGGAGCAAAAAAAATAGGATAAAAATCCTGGTAGTCTTGAAATGGCATAAATAGGTAAAAGATTTATGTAAAAATTCATCTAAGAGTCTTTCTCTATGCATCACCATTTAGGATATGTTTTGTAGGAGGGAGAGAGGGAGAGATGGAGAAGGGTGGAGGGGGAGCTCCAATCTCTTGTTTGGTTAGATGGAGAGGAGGGTAGAGGCGGAGGGAGACCTTTTCCTTTTAGGTCCTTCATTTTACATTCCTCTACTTATGGATGGATTTATATAATCCACTACTCCATGGTTTGAAAAGATTATTTTATCCTTTAAAAAATTTAATATAAAATGATAAAAAGGATAATATAGTAATTAATATATTTATTCATCTATCTTTTTAACTCCCCCATCTCTTACCAAACACCATAAAGGATTACTATAATGGGTTAATCGCATAACTATACCTCCTAGTTTTCATCATTTCTCAATTTAGTCCCTCTATTTTTAGAAACTACAAAGGTACCATTTGAATTTAAAAAACTTATTTTCAATTTTATCCCTTGCAGACTTTTTTTGACTTAAAAAACATGGGGATAAATAAATATACCCTTGACTAAACCTAATTTGTTTATGAAATATATGTTTCTTATTGAGAAAAATTCTAAAAATATATATATTTTAAAATTAAAAAGTCCTGAAACTTAAGGTTTTTTTTGAAATTTAATATTTTGTTTTAGAATTTTTTTAAGTTTTTAATATATAAAATTTTTATCATAACTATTTAAAGGTAGTTTGTGACGCCTGTTTTTTTTCTTAACAGGTATTATAGGTAATTAAATTAATTATTAGTGTGTTAATTAAAATTTGTTTCATTTAAAATTTAATTCATATTATTTATTTCTATCTATTTTTATTATTTAGTATATTTACCGAAATGTCCTTAGAATTTCTAATTAATTACGAAAATACCATTTGGCATTATATAGGACTAAAGTCTCCGAAGGAGACATAATGCACCTAACCCTCACCTGCTTAGTCTCCTATTCTTTAATCTTTTATTTCTTCAACCGGGCCATCCAAAAAAGAAAACCATGTCTTTCTTTTCTTCTCTCTGTGCAACACTCAGCTCTCTCTCTTTCTCTTTGAAACGTCTCCCTCTCAGTCTCTTCTTCTTCTTTCTTCTACGTTCTAAGTCTAAGAAACCCAACTCTATGCTGTTCAAAAGTCTCTATTCCAAAGTTGAACATGAGCTTAATCCCTTGATCTGATGACTTAAAGTTTTCAATGAGATTTTGAGGTAAGAATTTTAGAAAATGAATCTGGTTTCATCTACCACCTTCACTCCAAATTCACTCATTCAATTTGCTGCATAATTGAGTTTTCATGAAATATTGATATACACCTATCTTGTTGCTCCTAAAGCGTATGTCTAGAAAAAATGAGTTTATATGTCTACAACAGAGGTTATATTGTCAATTTAATTTCATATGAATGTTGAAAACATATTTCAAAAGTTTATCATGGATTAGCTTGATGCACGGAAGAGATTTCCATGGTTTTAAATGAAAAAGTTTGATATAAGCATGTTTTGGTTTTGGTTTTAAACGAACTTTGAATTTGTGAGCTTTGATTGTGATTTGGGTATGGAAATTCAAAGAAGTTTGTTTATTCACATCTTAGCATGTTTTCAAAGTGTTTTAGACGAGTTTTATGCATTAAAAATTGATTTGGAGTAGAACAATTGTTTTAAAACACAATCTATCCACTTTGGGATGAGCTGGGTAAAACCCAGTTTTGGTGGGTCACAATCGACTGCGTATAATATAGTGTAGTCGACCACATTGAGCAAAATTGGTAGGTTGAAACAGCTGACAAGTTCGGCAGGCCGCACTGGGAGTTCGGCAGTTCGAACTCAACAGTTCGACAAGCTGAATTCTGAACAAGACTGGCATGTCGAATCTTGGAGATTGGTAGGCTGGTAGAGGTCCAAAAATAGTAGTTTTGTTTGGTAGGACGAAAACAATTGATTAGTAAGTCGATCAGTCAATCCAAACACACCTGTTTTTCATCGTTTTGTGTTCTAAAATGTTCCAAGGATTTCAAATAAATGATTACGACACACTAATAAGAATAGGTGGTAAATTGGTATGATTATTGATTAGGAATTTAGTTAAAGTATGGTTATTTTATACGTCGTAGGATAACGAAATACTTGGAGCTTACGTGATAAGCTTGGTATTGTGAGCTAGAAGTTATCAGCATAGCATTCGTCAAGAGGTAGGGATTCTATTATTTATCTTTTGTGAAGTTTTGGTAAATTAAACTTTGATTATTTTTACGTTGCAAGATATATATATGATATTTTAAATGTATATAATTATATCCATAACACAATGAGATGAACTTGTCCTATATTATACAACAAGGAATAAATTGATTTGACATATGTTGTTGTAAATTAAGAAGCATGGTTAGGAAAACTAACTCCATAAATAATGATTGATTATAAGGAATGGTGAGACTAAAGAGGGCAGCGGTGTAACGCCCTGAAATTTATTTAATGTTATTGTAATATAAATGATGAATTAGTGTGCCATAATTAATGTTTCAACATTAATTTGATTATTTGGTTGAATTTTAAATTTTTGGTTGTTATGTTAATTTGATAAATTCAAATGACTTCTTATTGTTTTAAAATGATGTTTTGAGTTTTAAAACACAACAATTTGTAAAATGTTAAAAATATTCCGTTTTACAAAACCGTGGGTGGCATTTGGTTTTCGCATAGTAAAATCGTCCATTGTTTCTCTCTATTTATTCTCTCTCCTCTCCCTCTCTCTTCACTCCCAACTCTCACTCTCTCTCCTCTCTCTCCTGCCTGTGACCCCCTATCTTCTTCCCTCTCAGTTTCCCTCAATCTCTCTCTCAAATTTTTGAATCAAATTCGAATCCAAGCTTCGGGTTAGAAAGGAGGAAGCTCAGGAACGTGATTTGGCAACCGAGAACGCGGATTGAAGCTTCGATTTGAGGTTAGTTTTGAAATTTCTAAACTTTTTCCAAAATTTTTAATTTTGTGCATTTTTGAAATTTAAGTTCGTTTGAGCTTAGAAAACCTTTGATTTTAGTTAAATGAACTTAGAACAACTAGAATCTAAGCTTAGATTGAAGAAAAACGGATTAGATTCAAGATTTTTCATTTTTCTCCTCATTTTCCCATTTTTGGATTTTTGAGATTTTTGAGTTTAAATCTTGTTTAAATGAGTTCAAAAGTGTTCTAGCATGTTTTTCTATCATCTATGATTGTTTTTCATGCCTGAGATTTGAGAAAAATAGGTTAAAATCAAGATTTAGATTTTGGGAGATTGAAAACCCGTGGCTGAAATTTCTGGGTTTTTTCAAGTTCGGCAGGCCGAACTACGTGTTCGGTAGGCCGGATTCAAAGGATCGGCAGGCCGGAGTTCATCTGTCCGGCAGGCCGAACCTAGGAATGTCCGGCCGACCGGACCTGGTTTTCGGCAGGCCGAACTGCACAGTTCGGCCGGCCGAAGCAGGGAGTCCGGCAGGCCGGCCGGGGATGAGAAATTTTGTGATTTTTCACCATTTTCACTGTTTTGAACCCCAATTTAAATTCCAACCTTATAGAATGATTTTAAAGATACAAATGACACACTAGGACATCATGAAATGGTTTAGTGACATAGAATGTCTCGAATTAGATATTGATTGACTTAGTGTGTATCTAGTGTTAGACATGTATGCCCTAAGGAGTAAAAATGTAATACGTTTTTAGAGACATTTTTATCAATAAAGAATTTATTCATTTATATATATACCAAATCTTGTCCTCTTTACGTTCATATTTGTTGAATGTATGATAAGCAAACAGTAGTCTGAGACTGTCAGTCTAAACCTTAAGAATTGGGCATATGATGGACTGATTATGCGGAAGACACGATTCTTAAGGTGATGGTCTAAAACATATGATCCGCAATCGAGGGAATAAAGTTGGGCGCTTTATTCATGTAAAGATTGTTATGTTGTCTATATCCCTTTTGGGAGATGGTTTGTCTTGGCCATCAGAGTTGGACTCCGTGAATAGAAACATTGGCACATTGTCATAGGTGACGATGTGTTGGATCGGGACATAAAGTGAATTAATTTAGATTAATAATTCTGTCTTGGCAAATCGATTCACTTTAAACAGTCATTTGTATTGTATCTTAATCCTGAGATGAATAGTGGGCCCGTTGTCTCGACTTGTGTCTTTTGATGTACCAGTGGGTGACTCCCACATCTCTATAGTGGTATGCATGCCGGTACGTTGGAGGCATGACTCTTGATAGCGTAGACTTGTTATTCATAGATATAGAATCCATAGCTCCTCTTTAGGAGTAATGATATCCTCTTATATGCGTTGTCCTGTAATTGAAAAACTGGAGCGCTCAACCATTTGGATACATAGGTGTAACTGAATGGTATACTATCTTTGGGTGGTAAGTTTTCTAATGGTGAGACAATGGAACGTAAGATAAAAATAATCGGGAAGGTAAGACAGAACTTGTCCTTAAGCCGATTATGGATGATCATATGGGGATGCAATACACTATGATATGTCATGGAGACTTAGCTACGCGAGCTTCGTAATTCTATAAAGTTCGAGAGTGCAGCTCCAAGCTTTTAGTGGAGTAGCGTTGGAGTTGATAATTGTGAAATGTATATTTGGGATATTGGGTTTCATAATTATCATGAGCTTGAACTTTATAGGTCCATTTTGGTCCCCTTTGCTAGATCACAAAATCCTGTAACGACACAGCGTGCTTTTCCAATAATTGGTGACTTATGTCAGATTTATCAGATTAGTTTAAAATTTGTAAGAATCAAATAATTCATGTCTGTTTATCGGTTGAATTAATTTTGTAAGAAATTAGTTCAAGATAAACTTGTTGAATTATTGCGATCAGATAATTCTTGTCTGTTTATCGGTTGTTTTAATTTTGGACAAAATTAGAACAAGATAAACTTGTAGAATTATTGTGAATTGATTTATTTTCTTAGAGATTATTTTGATAAAGTTTGTTTTGATCAGATAACTTCTCTATTGGGTTATTTGAATCAAAACTGAGACTTTATCCTTTAGAATCTCGGGTGAAAATAAAAGATTCGCGGAGATTTTTTCTCGGGAGTTTGGCCTGCCGGATGACGTATTCGGCCTGCCGATCAGAATGTTCGGCCTGCCGATTAGCGGAGATAAGATTACACGTTTTCACGCGGATCTTATCAGATATTGATCCGAACTTGATTCTGTTTCGAGTTTTTGAGACCTAATCTGATATGGACTGACCCCAGGACCAATAGGTATAAAAAGGAAGTGAGTCTCATGATTTACGCAGATCAATTTGAGAGATTAAGAGTGATACTCTTCTAGTGAGCATCTGAAAACTCCCTGAGAGCTTTTGTTCACAAATCATGAACACTAGCTTTGGGTTCTCTCTATTGGTTGGAAGGAGAGTCACCGGTGGAAGAGCTATACGTGTGAGCCCACACTCACTCCGGTTGTGGATAGAGAATAGCAAAGAAGACCAGTTGGTTGAGGCTCTTTTGGAACGTTACTTCTCTACACAGGTTGCGGAGGTTCTTCGGCACACTGAGGTTAGTAAGATCTGTTTAATTTATACATAAAACATGTCAAACTTGTGTTTTGAAAATTACTCTGATGAAAAATTTTTAAAATTTCGCTGCGCACTTTGTTTTCAACATCTAGGATCGTTCGTGGTTCCGTGGAGCTAACGTATCGTAGACCGAGATTACGGTGTGGGGCACTGGCACGAGTAACGAGGTAGGACTTCTACCCCATTCTTTGGTAGCCTAGTTTCAAAATGATTTGGCTTTGAAAAAGGGTTTTTATGAAAATGTTTTCAACGGTTGTCTGAAAATGAACTTATCGGTTATATTTTAATATATTGTGAACTGAAATGAACTTCATAATGAATGTAAATGACAATACTCGTTTAATGAGTTTTGAATGATGATGAAAATAAACACATAGGCATGATGCCATATCAGAGATCGGGTCGTGTAGCGATCGACCTTAGGGGCAGGTCCCAAAACCCAGCTGGGCCACTACGGTGGTGTTATCCTTATGGTTTGCCTAGGAAAAAAAATGATGTTTCTGGTCGACCTAATAAACTCTTTTGGGTAAGAACGGTTTTACTCGAATTTATTTATTTATTTAATGTTTCTTTTATATAATTTCCTGAATAATGAGATTTTACTTTAAATTAAATGATTTATTAAAACATAGTCCTACTGAGCCTTTCGCTCACATTTTCTTTGTTTTTAAATTTCCCCCCCTTCTAGGTGGTTTCCCATTTAGGTTCGGAGAGGATTCAACGGACCGAACTCAGAAGCAGTAGAAGGATTTATTAGATTGTTTGTATAAATTAAACAAGGCATGTAATGTTTTTAACTTTCTTTGTAGTTGGACTGTAGTTGTATTATTATGTTGTCAGTATCATGTGTGTGTACAAGTTGTGGGTCAGTGTGACCCATACTCGCTATGTTTATTATTTATTTTTCATGCAATGGTTTTCTTGAACTTTCACATTTTATTATTTAGTTTAAATCCCTAAAATTCTTTATTTTAATTAAATTCTCTTTTCATTGATTTAAATAATCCGCCACGTCACCTCCCGTACTCCAGGGCGTGACAAGCGGTTACGTCTTTAGACACGAATACCCTTAAAAGGTGAAATAGGGGGAGGTGATGACGCTCCCTTGGGTCGAAAGTCCCAGAACGTACTATACAAGAATCGACTTGGTGAAGGATCCAAGACTTGATGTCCTCTCATCGGACACCCTTGGAATGATTGTAGGGTGGTCAAGAGCGTCCATTTGGGTTTCATTGAGTTGAATGATATGATATTCTATTGCACGGTGGATATAGATGAGCATAATTGAATCCTGAATTAATATGTATACATATATGCATAGAACTTGGTAAGAATGATCATAAGGTATCTAACAGAATTGAACATGATAATATTGAGAACAACTAACCACGCATGTTTAATGTGGTAATAAATAAACCTAAAGGTTAGTAATGGTTTTTTCCTATTGAGCATGTTGTTGTTCATTCCCTTATATTTACATCTTTTCATGACTCACAATGTATGAGGTGGTGATAAGAAACATAGTTAAGGAAACTATATAGCGGTATACGTTGGAATTACTTCATTTATTAAAGAATGTCCATCATGATGAGTAAGCATCGTATGTTACTTTTTATGACTGTATTAAGTTATGTTGAGCGTTGGAGTGATGATGATGACAGTTTTGTATTATTAAATTTAAGCTGTTACATTAAACTGTGGTTTATTTGTTGTTCATGTTTTTATTTTGATTTGAGAGTTTTCATTTAAGTCCCGAAAAAATTTGATTTTAAGATTTGTTTTTATTTTCTGATATTTATTTATTTATTAAAACCAGTTAACCCCACTTAAAGGGATTACATAGTCATCTTGTTTTGTCTAATTTTTTTATTCATGAAAATGAAATTAATTTAAATTTTTAAATTTTAAATATACCTTTATAGTTTATAAAAACAAAATAATAAATTAAAAAATAATTAAAATTAAAATATATAATTATGTAATTAACGCTTACTATAATTCTCTCTATCATCCCTCATATTCTCTATGGCTTCAACTCTTTTCATTCTTCTTGCTCTTAGACCCTCAAAATTTTCAAGTTCTATTAACAGTCACCAAGTAAATTGATTAAACCCCAATCTGCAAAAGATCTTATTAAAATCTATAAAAAGTAACTGTTAGCCATTCACCGAAAAGAGAAGGGCCGACTTTATAGTTTATAATAGTCATGAGAAAAGTGGAGACCACGTCGGAGAAGAAGATATTGCTAGCTGAATCCACACAGGGATGCTGTAGAGAAGGGGGGGAGGGATTATTGGATGGTTACTTGATTTGTCAAAAGCAAGTGGTTTTAGTCGTCGAAGAATGTCAGCATGGAGAGCGAACGCCGACATGTTGTTTGAAGTTTTGACACAAGAAACTCCATATTATTTCTCAGAGTGAATGAAAATGAGAGTAAATTAGATACTCTGCTATTTTTTTACAATAATTAATTTTATTTTACTATTTTTTTCTTTTTTTTTTTTTATAAATACCAGTTTTTCTTACTAAAAAACTAAAATACCTTCCAATAACACATATTTTTTTAATATTAATTTTAAATATTTTTAATTATGTTTTTATTTTTTATTTTTTTTACAATGGTAAGTTTTAAACTTCCTGGCGGTAAAGATTAAAAGACAATGCCAGAGAAGGGACATTTCTCGAAGTGATATTTCTCCAGTTGACCTTATCGTTTTTGCTCTGAAACGACAGCGACATGGTTTCCCACGGAAAACATGCTGCTCCATCTCCCTCTCTCTTACCTGTCCGTTCTGTAAACAAGTGTTTTGTCAGTGGAAGCATCTTGACCCAAAAGCAAATAAAATAATAAAGAAAAAAAGAAAAAAAGAAAATTTTTTTTTCTTTTCTCTCTCTCCTCTTCGGAATCGTTGACAATTGGATTCCTACCCATCGTCAAAATCACATCCTCTTCAGAAGACTTCTTCAATTTCTTCATCAGCAGCCACAATCTTTCCAATAGGTCTGCTATTTCTTCATGATTTTCAATTTTTTTTTTCAATTTAATCGTATATTTTTGCTGATAAGATCGATATGAGTTTCGTGATTAGCATTTTCTAACGTGCAATAAATGTGCTTGATTGGCTTGTGAACTGTGTCTGAAGGAATTGAATTGAATCCTATGTTAAAACTTCCTTTGTTCGATTGGATAACGCTTGGTTCAGTGATTTGTATAGAGTGGAAAACTTAATGGGTTTTTGCAGTAATTTTTGTTCCTTCCATGAATAATAACGTAGTGACAAGATTTTCAGTCTTTAATGTTGTATTTGTTGACCCAAAACTATATGCTTAATTTTTTAATTGCTGCATATATATACCACAAAAACTCGATTTTAGGCCTTTGAAATTATCAAAACCTTACTTGCAATGATCCTTTGGTTTTTTATGTGTGAATTTAATGAGAAGCAATACTATTTAGTGACTCGAACTCGGTATCTCTCGCATAAACTGAGCACAGTTGGCGTTTAATTGTTGTGTGAGTCTTTTTCAATGAACTGAGTTCCTAGGTTTTTATTTATTTATTTAAATGAGAAACAATACATTTGATTAACTTTGCTCGTAGTTTATTAGACTTTCGTTGGAGATGACTATTTACGAAAAGGCAGAGGAGGTGAGATAGGGTGCAAGAAAGTATTCTCTAGAATCTCATATTGTCCTTTTCAAAGAGTTGGGAATTGAGTATATCTTAGTTTTTTGTTTGTTTGAGATGCCCAGATCGTGTGGGGAGAAAATAGGTTGATCAATTTTCACTTTTTGGACGGTTCATTTCTTTTCCATTTCGATGCTAGTTCGAGTTGATTGTGCTATTCTTTTATTTGAAGTTATTTGGCTTAAAAAAAGGGGAAGTTCTATCTTCTATTGTTTAGAAATGGAGATCTGGCTCTAAGTTGGGGAAAGGAAGAGTTGGTGGTTATCTAATGCTATAGGTTGTTTAGACTTATAGCATTGGATATGCCCAAATAGCTTTTGAATCTTTGTTGCTGATATTTATAGGTTGTTTCGGAGAGCGGTTGGAGCTGAAGCTGTTGGTTTGGAAACTATAGCATGTGAGAGTTTTATACTATAGCAATTTACTGTAGTTGCTAAGAGCTTTACACTGTTCATTGGTTGAAACCATTTGTTCCAAGCAGGCTCCCAAACAAGCCTTTAATATAATTGTGTTGGTTTGTTGTTATTTGATTATTATCATATGCTATGGAATGTCTGAATTCTGATTAGACGAGCATTGTCACTGTTGATTTTGGTGTATTGTGTGCCACAAAGAAGATAAAGCATCAGTTAATTATCTGTCTTCCTTTTAATGGTTCTTTTCAGTTCATGATTTTGGCTTCTGTGGATAGGAGTTTAAGTAGGTTGTGTTCTATTTGGGCTTCAGCCTATCTAATGGATCATGTATTATGATATGTTTTTATGGCTGATAGTTACGTTTGTGATTTCTTTTTGAAAGAAGTTTAAGACGACAATAGAGAGGAAACTCTACTGATATTTGATTAATCTTTGGCACATTTTTTATAATAACTTCAAGAACCTAGGATGCAAAACATTATACTGTAAAAAGTTCAGAATCTTGTTCAAATTTTTTGAAGCTTGTTAATCATGTAATTTGTCTTATTCCAAGTTTTTGCTTTGATTGTGCAATCTTCTTATTCTTACACATCCTTATGATGCCTTAGATTTCAAGTATTTCTATATATAGCAAAAAATGAGTTGGTGGTGGGCTGGAGCTATTGGTGCTGCTAAGGTGAAAATCATAACCGTTGTCTCAATTTCTATTCTGTTTTGCAGAAGCATTTATTGTGCATGATTCTCTATTTACTTATTTTATTTTATTTTTTCCAGAAAAAGTTTGAAGAAAATGAAGCACCCATAAGCTATCAAAGTGTGGGGCTGGTGGTTGGCGTGACTGGCATTGTGGGCAATAGCCTGGCTGAAATTCTCCCACTCTCAGACACGCCTGGCGGCCCCTGGAAGGTCTATGGTGTGGGGCGAAGACCGCGCCCTAACTGGAATACTGACCATCCTATCGAATACATCCAATGCGACATCTCGGACCCTGAAGACACCAATACAAAACTTTCAATATTGACTGACGTCACCCACATCTTCTATGTTACCTGGGCCAACCGAGCAACTGAAGTTGAGAACTGTGAGGTGAATGGTGCCATGTTCTGCAATGTGCTGCGTGCCTTGATACCAAACGCTCCAAATCTCAGTCACATTTGCCTCCAAACAGGGTGCAAACATTACATTGGCCCTTTTGAGTCCTTTGGCAAGATCAAGCCCCATGATCCTCCTTTCACTGAGGATTTGCCCCGATTAGATGTTCCCAACTTCTACTACACTCTGGAAGACGTGCTGAGTGAAGAGATCAAGAAAAAGGAGAGCTTGACTTGGTCTGTGCACCGTCCCGACATGATATTTGGGTTTTCCCCTTATAGCTTGATGAACTTGGTCGGCACGCTTTGCGTCTATGCTGCTATATGCAAACACGAGGGCCGTCCACTGAAATTCCCCGGAGCCAAAGCAGCTTGGGAATGTTACTCGGTGGCTTCAGATGCAGATTTGATTGCGGAGCAGCAAATATGGGCGGCAGTGGACCCGTATGCAAAGAATGAAGCCTTTAACTGTAACAATGGGGATGTTTTCAGATGGAAGCATTTCTGGAAGATTTTGGCTGAACAGTTTGGCATTGAAGATTACGGGCTTGAAGAGGGCGAGCGTTTGAGCTTGACGGAGTTGATGAAGGATAAAGGTCCTGTGTGGGAGGAGATAATTAAGGAAAATCAACTAGAGCCCACCAAGTTGGAGGAAGTCGGCGTTTGGTGGTTTGCTGATCTCGTATTTAGTGGGAAATGTCCCTTGACTAGCATGAACAAGAGCAAGGAGCATGGGTTCTTGGGGTTCAGGAATTCAAGGAATTCTTTTGTCTCTTGGATTGACAAGGTGAAAGCTTACAAGATTGTTCCTTGAAAATTGTTGGAAATCAAAGTTGTGGGCATGCAATATATGTTGAGGACGTGTGGTTTTCGTTGATGTTTGTTTTTCTAGAACTCGATTTCTTTGGAAATAAAACATGAACAGAAAAAATGGGGAAGCATGAGCATGAATTTCTTGGCACAAAAATTTGGGTGAATGTTGTAGTGACTTAAAACTCTAGTGGCGTGATGATGTATGGATTATTAATCAAAAGACTTTAGTTCCAATTTGTAAGTCAAAAGCTACTGAAGTTCTTGGGACATGCCACACAAACAGAATTTATAGAATAAATTGTCCCCATTTCTATGTTTGATGAAATTGTACTAAAGAACAACATATTCATGCCACTCTTTGGACGATCTTAAACTTTGTTAGATTGCTTGTATTGTTGAAGAGCTTTTGATAGACTGACTGAGTTTGGTCAGTGAGCTTTAAGGTCTTCAACAGTTGTAATGCTTGTATTAAGGTTTGTATTAGTTCAGTTGGTGTTGTACTGAGTAATTGGTACACCTGCGTATGCTTTGTGATTGTGTCCCTGATGTTTTCATGTTGAGTTCAGTGAGAAAACTGTTGGAATACCCCTGGAGTGATTTATGTCATTTTCTTAAATAAATACTAAAAAAATATACATCTCTTTATAAATTAGGATGTGAGACGTAAGATTAGTAGGGCGCGTTCCTCGCCCTTTGATCCAACGGCATGGGGAGGACTTTAAATGGGTGGTTATAGATTAGAGGTCACTTGTAATTTTTATTTTGATATGCACCGGCAGTCGTTTTGACTTTTTAGTACATAACACTTTGGTTTTTTGTTTTTTGTTTTTGTTTTTTTTTTTTTTTATAATTTTGGCAAAACAATCCCTTAACTCTTTAAACTTTAACCATTGATGGATTTATGTTAAAATTAACCCAAAGCTTAATGGAATCAAGCGTGCGACTATCATAAGCAACTCTATTTGAATGAAAAGTAAAAAATGCCCTCAAATATCTACAAAAAATAAATAAGTTGGAACTGTAGCTTTGCTCCTCCCTTTTGACAACTTTCTGCAACATATTTAAAAAAACAAAGTAAAATAATAATAAAAAAAACTGTATGCAACACCAACACTTTGCTCTCCTTGGAGCAATACACGCCTCTACACTTGTGGTCTTCCGGTATGCGAATCTAACAAGCATTGCTACCCCTCCAACAGCCAACCCAGATCCGTTGTGAATTATTGTTAGGATTGGTGTCCTAAAAAACAATTACTTCATTTGTAATTAATGGTATTAGATTAAATAAATAAATAAATAAATAAATAATGTAAATATTTTATGTGTTAATAATGGTCCTTATATTGCTTTTATTATTATGTTTAAGCATTTAGCAAATATGTGTTCTATGATTATTACAACCAAATTTTGGGATCGAGTATATATAGAGTTTATATGTGGTATAGATACGAAACCAAGATAAATAGTCTAAATTATATAGTCTACACAGTCTGTGTATTTAGTTGGACACTTTATACATGATAAGATTGTAATGGCATCTATGTCCAATTGGGAAGACGGTTTATTTAGGCTATCGGGACAAATTGACTCCTTGGTAAAGACATTGGTGTGGTAGACCTAATGGTGGTCGCACACCATTGGACCTAAAGTGTAGTTGATTTAATAATAATTCTGTTTATCTTAAATCAATTCACTTTGACAATTATCTATGTGTGATCTTAATCCTTAAGTGGATTCATGACTCCATATTTATAGCTTGTATCTTTTGATATGCCAAAGGTAGGAGTTCCAATGCACGAAGGCTCCTTTGTTGGTATGTTGGAGATGCGACATTTATCTAATGAGAACATAATCCACAAACATAGAATTCATAACTCTTTAACAGAAAGTTAATGTTATCCTCATAAAGGCATTATTCAGGAGTTTGTAAAAGAACAAGTCCTTGGTAACCAAATGATTTTCTATTGTATTTGTTATAAATAGAATTTTTTAAATAAGTGGAATTATGGAACTTTGAGATAAAATAATCAGAAGGTAAAATGAAACTAAGTCCTTCATCTGATTATGGATACCCTATAGGGATACACATATGCTTGAGAGGTCATGGACAAGACTAATAAATATATCTCATAATATGATATATTATCAAGAGTACAGCTTTGGTTTTTTAGTGGAGTGACACTAAAGTTAATAATTAAATAGATAATTAATCAGGGATTTATTTATTTATTATTATTAGAGCTTGATAATATATGTCCATCGGGTTCCAATGTTAGATCACAAATTCCTTAACTAGTTGTGTAGAATGCGGTTGACCACAGGTAATATAGGAGGTTAAGTTAGATGGGTTACTGGACCTATCAGTGTGCAGACCCAACAGTCCAGTTGGACTATGTATGGCACCTAGCCCAGTTTAGAAAGAATGTAGGTGCCTACTAGAGGGCAAATCTAGAAATTGGTTAATTAATTAATTAATTTCAAGATAACATTTGTTCAAATTTAATTATTGAGATTTTGTGATAATTAATTATTTGAATAAATAATTTAAATCCTAATTATATATGATTAGAATAAAGGATAATTATTCATAATTATATAAGTTAGATAATTATCTGGATTTATTGGAATCTAATTTAAATAGAAATATTTGAATATGAATTATCCTGGATGTTGAAGATAATCATTGAATCCTACATTGTGATTGGTTGGGATTCAAATCCTTCCCTTTCAGTAGTTGGCATGTACAGTGATGATAACACACTATGATTGGCATGTGGAGCTAATAAAGGAGAGAGAAAAATCTTCTCTTAATCCTGATAGAAATCTACTTACTCATGTAAACTCTATAAATAGGTACCTTTCTTCTTCATTTATGCTAAGTCAAACAAAAGAGTGCTTTGGTGCTTCTTTTGGAGAGAAAATTAGAGTAAAGTCTGTAGTGAGTTTTCCTATTGAGTTGTGCCTACGCACATAACAATTAGAAGGAAGAGACATAACATTGAAGATCTAAAGGTTGAGGATTTCAGTTAGATGTGCTGATTTCGGTTCATCAACAGATACGTCTAATTAGAATTCTACTTATTGTTTATAGCAACATGAGTATGTTTATCGTTGTTTAATAAAATTATTAAAGGTATGCTGTGTCATCGAATTAGTATTTCCAACTATTTCTGGCCTCGATCTTTTCTCTCGCGAGGTCGTCAGCACCAAAACTATTTTGGGATGGAGTAGAGCATGAGGGGGATTTGGGTCTGACCTGCTCCTTTTCGGCATCAAAGATGGGGGTATACGGAGTGATGATGGATTGTTGGGGAAGGTTTATGTTTATCTTGATTTGGTTGTGGCCTTAGCTTTGATGATTCAACTAGCAATTTGTAAGTGCCCAGCTAAAGAAAATCAATTTGGGGTGGAGGAGAGTATGAGGGGGACGTCTCCAGTGTTGAAGAAAATTAGTTTCTTGGATTTTTGTTGGTCCAATTTGTTTTTTAATTATTTTTATTATTAGTTGTTCCTCTTTTCTTTTTAATTTTTATAAAAATATATAGTATGTGATTTTACTATGTGATGAGCACAAGTATGCGTCCGTCATGTTTTTGACGGATTTCAATCGAAGGTCCTTGAATTACAACCATCTTAAAAGTTCAAGGATTGTTTTATCAAAATTTAAAAAAGAGAGACTAAAATGTCACTCATTAAAGAGTTAAAGGACTACCGGTGCAAATTACTCTTTTATTTTTTACTAGTCTGAAGCACATATTGTGCATGTGCATATTCCAGTTTTCTGATTTTTTAAATATGATAATCTGTACACATTTTAACATATATATATATATGTGTATATTCTTTTCTGCAATTATTTGTTTTTGCGATCATTGGAATTAGGAGACGCCTAATTCTCCAACAGGCACCGCCAACTGCCAACGTTGACGCCATGTCTTGTCTCTGTCGCCATCCCAGTGCTTGTGAGGTCAGGCTTACTTCATGGTGGATTTTACTGTAGGTTTAGTTAAAATGGGAATTCTTTTAAGGCTTTGTTGCCTTTTGGTGGATTTTGCTACAGATTCAAACGATTTTGTTGTAGGTTGTTAAGTTATGTTTAGTTTTGTTGATTGATACTTGCCTAATTAACATTGTGAAATTAGAAATTATGAAATGAAAATTTACATTGTAGTTTGATTTTGTGAGATGCGATTTTTGGGAAATCTGTATTTTTATTTTATGTCTTTCTTTTCAGTATGTTGATCTTGTCGGATTTTTTTTTCAATTTTTATAGTTGGATTTATTTGCCGTCAAAGATTTGGAAAAAAACGTTTGGAATTGTAGATTTGTTAAATCCTTGTTTTTTCATGTTTGGCTTGATCTGCTCTTTGTTTTTGTTTTTTACTTTGAAACCTGGTAGGTTCTAGCAAGTTCCTAAGATAGAATTTGACAAATCCAGTGATTTTTTGATCAAAATCTAGTGGGTTCTATGTTGAAACATGACAGGTTTTAGGACAGAACTTGTCGGATTCTATTATGGTCTAGCACCCTACCCTGGCGACCCAAGGTGGTTGGTGTTCTTTGTTTCAAAGAAAATATATTGAAATCTAATAGGTTCTAACTTTAGAAGCCTACCAGATTACAATCCAGCACCCCATGCCGGCGATCGAAGGCGATTGGTGCTTTTTTGTTTCAAAGCAAATATGTTGAAATTTAGTAGGTTCAAACTTTGGAACCTATCATATTCCAATCTGGCACCTCACGCCAACGATCAAAGGCAGTTATTACTTTTTTGTTTCAAAGAAAATATGTTAAAATATAGTAGGTTTCAACTTTGAAACCTATCAGGTTCCAATTCAGCACCTCGCGTTGGCGACTGAAGGTGGGTTCTACAGCAGAAGCTAGCGAGTTCCATGATAAAACCTGGCAGGTTCCATGTCGTCATCGTGCGTAAGTAATAAGTGAGGAAGGGCAATTTGGTCTCTTAATAAATCTCCAATTTCTAATAAAGGACAGTTTTAATAATTGGTTTGTTGGAGAGTATTTTTGATAAAATGGCCTATTTAAGGGTCATTCTTGTAAGTCATAGTAATAAAACACATTTTTCTTCTCTTAACCTACACAAGATCAACTAAAAAATCTGTGTAGAAGCTACACATAATAGAAACAACAAGACAAACCCATCATTCCAAAATAAGAGTTCTTAAGCAATTTGCATAAGAAAATATGTATTATCTTCATTTAATTGTCTGCCAATTAGGAAGACTTTGTCCTTAAATAAGTCTCTTATTATCTTCATTTAATCATCTGCCAATTAGGAAGACTTCGTCCGTAAATAAATCTCCACTTAGATCCCTCGAGCCACTATATTAGCTGCAACATTGTCCCAATGCATGCATTTTCCTTCCCTCTTTTTTTTCCTGTCTTCGAGGTATGCGAGGAAAGAAAGAAAACAAAACAACAAAACAAAAAAAAAAGAGCAAAAGCTCTTACTTTTTTTGGTTTTTTAAAGAAGGGAAAAAAGGGGGAAAGCGAAAAAAAGCATTTTTGAATGTGCAGGAATATGCCTGAGGTGGGTGCATCTTGTTAATGATTAGGCTTGGAAGCACATGGTGTTCTTGTACTTGGAAAAAAGTTTATATATATATATATAATACATATATATATATATATATATATATTCGGGTCATTAAAAGCTAAATGTTGACCGTTTCTTCACCAACGGCCACCACTCAACCCTTTGCTCCAACATTCATGTGATGCACTCACATGTGTTCCCATGTTTCACATCCGATTCATCTCTCATCCCCACTTGGCCAAGCAAAATTTGACCTTCATTTTTTATATTCCCTAATACCCTTTTCAGTTATTACAGTTATGGAGTTTGTCGCATTTATTTTATTTTGTTTTGTTTTTATCTAATAGAAAATAAAAGACAAGCAGAGGATTTATATATATTAGTGATAGTACGAATAGGGGCATATGGATTAAGGTTTCAAAACTCCACGTTGTGGGTTCTGAAGGTTCTAGCATGCAAGTAAAAACTGTCGTTTCAAACTCAAATGATTGTACTAATTATTCAGCTGCATCAGGTTTAGAATATTAGAAATAAAAAGCTGGCCTTATAGTGATAATATTTTCTTTCTTTTTTTTTAATAAAAATATAGTGAAAATACTGAGATATCAATTAACTAAAATATATATATATGTATTGATATTATGTGATTTGAAACATTCCACATCAATTAACTGATGTCCAAGTATAATCCAAGTTGCCTTGCCTATGTATGCCGCAGAAGAGTTCTCTCTCTCTCTCATCCTTTTTTTTTTTTTGTTTTGGCCTTAGAAATTGTGCAAATATTACTCTTGCATTATTTGACATGGGTGTTTAATGCAACTCAAGTTTTGGCCCTAAACCAAAAAAAAAAAAAAAGGATAAGCTTATGACATTACGCTTCAACTCTAAAAAAAAGGGTTATCACTCTTCAATAATTTTCCAAAGAAAAAAAAAAACTCCAGCAAATTTGAAACTTTGAATGTCAGAAAAAGAAGGCAAAAAAAAAAAAAAAAAAAAAGGAGCTTTCTTTACTAGGTAAGATAGTTGCTATTTATGGCAATCTAGTCCAAATGTTAACTTCGTAAAAATATAACTTTGTTATATTTGTAAATGATATGATGTTGTATGTTGCCCTCTAATACATTATTTTATATATTTATAATTTTAAGCTTTGTGACTTGTTAAAATCCTTACTAATTAGAAGAAAAATACTTAAAAAATAACAATTATTAAATAAAAAAGTCAACACAGTAACCAAAAGTCAAAATTTGTCACATGCTATATTTGATACCATATACAACATGTATAGCATGGCATGTAAGAATGATATCTTACTTAAATATTAAATTTTGGCATTTTTGCTAGTATTTGATAGTGCATAGATTTATGCTTTAATAATATTCTCAAACTAGGGATGGTAATTTTACATAAGTCAAGCAGATCAGTTCCTAATAGACCCGATCTTTCTTAGGTTTTAGTTTAGGGATTCGAGTCGTATAGCCTACCTTGTGTAGTTTTTAAAATAATTAGTTTACTTTTAAATTGCAATTCATTTATTTAATTAACATGTTCTAATGTGTATCTATTATTGTTGTTGTTATTGATAATTAGAAGATAATTAGATCTCAGTTCTCCTATTGTGTGAATTATTGCCTTTTTGTTTTTGGAATTTGAGTACATATCCATGATGAATTAAACTTTTAAACAAGAAAATACAACCTTTAATTCAGATTTAATAAAACAGGTTACTTGCATGTAATTTAGATTTGTGAAATGACGAGAGCCTAAATCCTCTTACATGGGTTAAAGGGACGAATATTTTCCCCAACACGAGACGGAGATAAGAAATATTGCCTTACCATGAGGCTTAAACATAACTAATTATAGTAAATATTAATTTTAAAAATATTTATAGTACATAACAGATTTATGACGTAAATAATTTATTTATTCCCTTATTTACAGTGTAAATAATTATTTGTACAATAAAAATATTTAATACGTAAATAATTTATTTACTCTCTTATTTATAATGTAAATTATTCTTATTTGCATAGTAGATAAACTATTTACATTTCATAAAAAGATACACTATTTACATTGTAAATTTGTGACTTACTATAAATATTATTAAAGCCTAATATTTACTTTAAAAAATTTCAAAAAGATGTTATTTTCCTCGTTCTTCCAAAAAATAATCTAATTAGCCTAATATTGTAAACAAGACTTGAACAGAAAGAAAGCAACGAAGGAGGAGAAGAAAATTAATAACCAACTGTTAGTCAATATATGAAATACGTTTTTCTCGAATTTTTTTTTTAAATAAGCATAAAACTTTATTTAAAAAATAAAGCAAAAAGTTTGAACAAACTAAAACATAGAATGGTCAATAATTTTCCCACATATTTCTATCCTCAATTTGCGGTGAAGATATTGGTGAAAGCACCTCACTTTATTTCTTTTTTTTTTTGGAAGGCATGATTTCTTATTCTTCTTCTGTGTCTACTTCACCTCTAACATATGAAGCTGTTACGATTCAGGGGCTTTTTACCTATTTCTGAATACTAAATATGAAAACCATATCAAAAAAAAAAAAAAAATACAAAACTGAGAAAATTTTGTGAAAAGTTTACGATTCAATACAAAGTCCCACCATATGATATTTTTTTCATACTCTTACATAAAAATGTCATAAGATTAATGTGGTGTTTGGAAGAAGAGTTGAAACTTTATGGTTGGACTCACACGCTGTAGTATATGAGAGCTTTAAACTATAACAAACTTTTACTTTGCACTATAATATATGAGAGATTTATACTGCTTACGATTGAAACTATATGGTTGGAACCACATCTCTAATTAAGTTTTATGGTAAAAGTCCTAGATACTATTTGTACAAGATCATGGGTTCACATATAGGATGTTTGGAAAGTGTGGTTAAAACTAAAACTTTTGAAGTGAAAACTATAACATATGAGAGATTTATATAATCGATTACTTTTTTTAATCACCGTAACATATGAGAATTTTATATTATGATAACCAAAAGTTTTGGTTAGAACTAATTTTTTCAAACATCCTTATAATTTCTATTAGGAGATTTGATAAATGTAGGCAAGTTTAGTTAGAACTAATTCTATTGCCAAACTGCCTATATAATTTGTTGTTCTTGAAAAAGAAAAACCTAGTCAGGTCAAGTAAGATATGGCGTACAGCAATATTTCTTCCCTTGGAAAACAAAGTAGGAGATCAGGTTAGTTTACAAGAAAGATCAAAAGAAAATAAAATTTAAGAGGTTGGTGCCAAAAGAAAGATTTTGGTTGGTGCCTCAACCAAAACCCACCCCACTATAGTACTATTTGGATGCATGACTTAATTAGAAGGAGTGCATTTAATTTGTTGAAACTTTGGAACCGACTTTATTAACCGAATCTAACTATTGGAGACTGTGTCATATTACTGTGGGCATGATTTAACAAAAAATGAGAGAAACCAACCAAATTAGTTTCTACACACATTTATCCAATTTTCTTTTAGGTAAATATGCACCCCATTTTAATAATCTAGTACTTTTTAGATCCCACCTGATAATATTCTTTTTCAAAAGCGTAGCATCAATTTTTTGCTATATAATTCTAGATTAGATTCTTTTTTCTTGATGCGGGCTTGGCTTCTGACAAACCCCACCACAATTGAATAATAGAAGAAAAATAAAAAATTGGAGTATTAGAAACTGTCATTGAAAGAAGCAAATGATCATTGTGCGGATGTTCTTATGTGTGCAATAATAATAAGATTGAAAAAAGAAATGAAAGGGGCAAATGATTGAATTGTTTGTGCATCAACTGATTTTTGATGAAACCCATAATTACAATCTTGATTAAGTCACATGCAAGGTCTGATGTAGGTTATCCCTGACCACCTTCTTTTCAAATTAATGGAACCCCTTTATGTATTTTTTAATGACCTAATCCAAATCCTTGTCAATGCCCTAGCGAATTCCATGAATATGTACACACAACATTTTTCTTTTTATTATTTACTAACTCTTTTGGCTAGCTGTAGTTATTTTTGTCAATATATGCAACACTTCCTTCAATATCAACTACCTCTAGCAAGACATGTATGCATACATATATTTACATAGACGAAGCTAAAAAAATAAGCAAAAGAAAACGCACTATATATTTCAGAAAGTATATACAAAATCAAAGAACAAACATTCAGATGGCCACTGCCATCTATCCTCGAATTTATGTAGCTCTGTCCCTACACTCTAATATAATACAACGTGATGGAGTTAGAATTATTCCTTTTGATTGCTCAATCAAAGATGTGCCGTTTAATTTCAAATAGAATAACTTATTTTTGGGATCTTTTTGTGTGTGACGCATTATAGGTATGGTTATGCATTATTTAGGATTGTTTGCAAGAGAAATATATAATTTTTCATTTTGGTCAAATCAAAGATCACAAGTCAATTGGAACATTTGGAAGGTTAGTGATATGAGAATCTAAAATAGGTTTTCTATATCATTAGGCAACATGTTTGCGCAAATGATGCCTATATAGAGGCATGTGGGAGAAAGGGTTTTCTTTTCTTCTCATTGTATTATGTCCCTGGTTTTCTCAACTATTTATGTTTCCATGTGATATTTATTCCAATATGAAAGAAACAAATGTAGCATCCATATATTCACAAAGCAATACATATTCCATGTAGCATCGACATACGTACATACATACATACAGTATTTGGCCATTCTCTCTCTCCCTTTCTCTCATCTAGATTATGCCAAATAGTTGAACAAAACATTCGGAAGCCACAGAGAGAGAGAGATATATTATGCTTATAGAAGAAAAGTGTATAGAAAAAAAGGAAGTCAAGAAGATGACATGCCCCGAAGTACGGGAGGTGACGTGACGGGTTAATAAGTTTAATTAAGTAGGTTTTAGTTAAAAATTTCCAACTTAAGGAATTAATTAATTATTAAAAGTGATGAATTTAAGCCTTTTTAAAAAATGATTATTAAAATAATAAAATAGATAAGTGGAGAATAAAATAAAATAAAATAAAATAAAGAAAGAGATATATGTGTTGGGGTCCCTCCGGGCCCACAACTTGTGCACACATATAATATCGACAATAATTAAATTTACAACCATAGTCCAAAAAGAAATTAAAATGATACATGCCTTGATTAATTAATATGAATATCTTATTCAAGTCTTCTACTATTTTCGAGTCCGATCAGTAGGTTCCCAATCTGTCCTAAGCAGTATTCCACATAAGGGGGAAAAGGTTTGAAAACAAAAAAAAGGTGAGTGAAAGGCTTTGTAGGACTAAGCTTTCACAGACAATAGTTTGAATATAAATTCTTTATTCAAAATAACATTTAAAGATAAAAATTAAACAAATAAACAAATAGATAAAGTCAACTAAATCAATCTTACTAGAAACAGTTCTTGTTCGTCTAGAAAGAATCTTATTATCTTTATCAGGCAAACCATATATAACACCACCGTAGTGGCCTAACTAGGTTTCGGTACCTGCCCCCAAGGTCGCACTCTACATGACCCGATCTCTGAATATGGCATCATGCCCTTTGTGTATTTATTGTTATTATTCAAATCCTATGTTATTGAGTATTCTTAATTACATTCATTATTTGATTCATTATAAAAATTTATTCTTAGACAAATATGATAAATATTAAAAAAATCCATTTTTAAATCATTCCTTAAAAATTAATTTAAAAGAAATCCCTTGACAAGAAATCTTTTTCGTGGCCAATGGCCCCCTTTGAAAATAATTAAAACATTTGTCATTTATTGAAATCAGTTTGAAAGAACCTTTAAGGCCAAAACCATTTTCAAAACATGGCTACCAAAGAAAGGGGTACAGTCCTACTTGGAATCCTGCACAATGTCCCATCATCACAGTCTTGGTCCGCAATAAGTTAGCTCTACAAAATCACATACAACCTTAAATTTAAACTAAGTCCATCAATATCTAGCTTAAGATATTCTAAATTACTTAGGTACTTCATGTCTCAATGTGCCATTAAAGTTCATAAAGTCATTCTATAAAGTTAAAAACTCCATCTAGGTTTAAAACAGTAAAAATGGGTAAAAATGATCATTTCTCATAAACTCCCGTTGGTCTGCCAAACTGTCTGTACCGGCCTGCCGAACTACACAGTTCGGCCCACCGGTCGTACAGAACCTGTTGGAAAAATAGTACGCAGCAGAATTTTAAAAATTTATATCAGAGTATTTTCCAAAACACAAGTTTGACATGCTATATGCATAAATTAACCAGATCTTACTAACCTTTGAATGCCGAAGAACTCTTGCAATCCACGAAGAAAAGTAACGTTCCAGATGAGTCTTAACCAACTGGTCTTCTTTGCTATTCTCTATCCATGATCGAAGTGAGTGTGGGCTCACACATACAGCTCTTTCTCCATGTGACTCTCTTTCCAACCAATTGAGTGAACCCAAAGCTATTGTTCGTAATTTGTGAACAAGAGCTCTCGGGGATTTTTTAGATTGTCACTAATAGAGTATCACTCTTAATCTATCAATTGATCTAAATAACTTATGAGACTCACTCCCTAGAGGTTGGGTCTAGGGTCAGTCCTTACCAGATAAGGTCTCAAAAATTTGAATCAGAATCAAGTTCGGATCAATATCTAATGAAATCTGCGTGAAAACGCGTGATTTTTTTCACTCATAGACAGGCCAAACTTGCCCCATCAACAGGCCAAACTTGAGGATTAGCATGCCGAACTACCAAAAAAAATCTCAGCGATTTTTTTATTTTTCACTCAAGATTCTATAGGATAAAGTCTCAGTTTTAATTCAAATAACCTAATAAAGAAGTTATCTAATTAAAACAACTTTATCTAGATAATCTCTAAAAAAACAAATGAATTCCTAATAATTCTATAAGTTTATCTTGATTTAATTTATTCAAAATTAAATCAACTGATAAACAAACAAGAATTATCCAATCTCAATAATTCAACAAGTTTATCTTAAATTAATTTTGTCACAAAATTAATTCAACTGAAAAACAGACATGAATTATTTGATTCTTTCAAATTTCAACCAATCTAATAAATCTGACATAAGTCACCAATTATTGAAAAAGCACGCCGTATCGTTACAGGATGTTGTGAGCTAGCAAAGGGGACCAAATGGACCTATATAGTTCAAGCTCCTGATAATTATGAAACCCAATATCCCATATATACATTTTATAATTATCAACTCCAACGCTACTCCACTAACAGCTTGGAGCTGCACCCTCGAACTATATAGAATTATAAAGCCCGTATAGCTAAGTCTCCATGACATATCATAATGTATCGTATCCCCATAGGATTATACATAACCGGCTTATGGACAAGTTCTGTCTTACCTTCCCTATTTTTAATCTTACGTTCTATTATCTCACCATCGAAAAACTTACCATCCAAAGATAGTATACCATTCGGATACACCTATGTATCCAAATGGTTGAGCGCTTCAGTTTTTCAATTACAGGATAACACATATAAGAGGATATCACTACTCCTAAAGAGGAGCTATGAATCCATATCTATGAATAATAGGTTTACGCTATCAAGAATCATGCCTCCAATGTAACGGCATACATACCACTATTAAAATGTGGGTGTCACCCTTTGGTATATCAAAAGACACAAGTCAAGACAACGGGCCTACTATTCATCTCAAGATTAAGATACAATACAAATAATTTTCTAAAATGAATCGATTTACCGAGACAAAATTATTAATCCAAATCAATTCACTTTATGTCTCGATCCAACATATCGTCACCTATGACAACGTGTCAATGTTTCTATTCATGGAGTCCACCTTCGATGGTCAAGACAAACTATCTCCCAATAGGGATATAGACAAATAACAACCTTTACATGAATAAAATGCCCAACTTTATTCCCTCGATTGAAGATCTTATGATTTAGACCATCACTTTAAGAATCATGTCTTTCGCATAATCTGTCCATCATATGCCTAATTTTTAAAGGTTTAGACCGACAGTTTCAGACTTTTGTTTGCTTAACATACATTCAATAAACATGAACGTAAAGAGGATAAGATTTGATATATAAATGATAAATAAATTCTTTATTGATAAAAATGTCTCCAAAAACATATTATATTTTTACTCCTTAGGGCATACATGTCTAACAGAACCGGCCTATCGAACTTTCTCATGTTCGGCCTGCCGATGATTTGAATCCGGCTTGCCGAACTCATGAATCCGGCTTGCCGATACTCAAGATCGGCCTGTCAAACTGAAAAATTTCAGAAAGTTTTAGATTTTGAGTCTCGACCTCCCGAGCTCGAAATCTTATTCTAAACATAGAAAACATTCATAGATGATATAAAAAAAAAAACATAATATAATGCATTTAAACAAGTTTAAACAAGATTTACATAGAAAATCTCAAAGGAATCTAAAAATGGAAAAAAATAGAAAAAAATGTGACTTAATCCGTTTTTCATGAAATCAAGCCTAGATTCGAGTTGTTTTGAGTTCCATTAACTTATATTAAAGGTTTTCTAAGCTATAGAAACTCAGATTACAACATTTTAAAGAAGTTGAAAAATTTAGAAAAAGTTTTAAAAATTTGAAAAATAACAAACTAACCTTGAATCCAAGCTTGAAATCAAGTTTGTGGAGGCTCAATTTTGCTCCTTAGCTTCCAATCTAGCTGAAGATCTAAGCTTGAGCTCAATTTTGAATCAAAATTTGAGAAGGAAAGAGAGAGGGTGATGGGCAGAGAGAGAAGAGAGAGAGAGTGCTAAGAGTAAGAGAGGGAGAAAACGAGAGAGTGAGTGGAGATGAGAGGAAATAAATAGAGGGAGGGAAGGAGTTTTGAGACAGAAAACCATGTCCCACACTTGATTTTCTAGAAATGGAACTCGTTGAGCATTTAACAAATTGTTTTGTTACAAAATTCAAAATGGCAATGAAAAAATAATAAAAAATGATTAAAAATCAAATTAATTAAGAAATCATTATAAAATAGTTAGATTAAAATCAAATTACAATTTGACACACTAATCCATCATTTTACACTCTAATCATACTTAATTAAATTCAGGAGTGTTATAGAAGATGAACATTGTTATAAGAGATCATTTATATATAAAATTAATAGATTATGGGGAATTCCTTTTATGCTTTAATTCAAGCTTAGCAAAATCTTTGGTCTTTGTTTTGGCAGCATCGATCATTTATTTGGTTTACATTGAAAACCACTAATACTTTTAAATGAAAAAACGAAAAAAAAAACGCACTAGTTTTGTTAAATATAATTCCAAAAGTTATAACGTTCCTTCAAATACGGTAAATATTTAAAAAGAATGAGACTTGGTTCATAAGGTAAATATCTCCGCTGCACAGTTAATTACGTATTGGGCGTTTGGAAAATGTGGTTTGAACCAATACCATTAAGTTAATTTTTAGTTTAAGACTAGTGTACTATGTGAATGCTTTATAATATAGCTCATTTGTTCTTGACACTATAGCATCTGAGAGTTTTATATTCTACCAACAAAAAAATTGATTGGAATTGTTGAAAAATAGAGATTTTGTTCTGGTGTGTTATAAACGTATAGTTGACTTTCAAGAAATCATGGTATAATTAGTTTCTTTTTGTAGGAGATTTTTGTTTTTTCTTTTGCCGTGTAATTAGGTTGGAGATTAATGTCTACTCTTGTATAAATGCCTAACTTAGGCTAATCTAATACACATAATTTTCCTCCCAAACCAAAATGGTATAAGAGCTTTAGGGAATTTAAATATCAATTTTTCTTTTTTGAGTTTGTTTAAAGGTTTTTGGTCTTTATTGCCATTTTCCAGCGTACCTTCATTGTCACCGACGTCCTATTGCCCTCTAATAATCTCCATTGCCTCCTGATCATTGATTACAACCTCTCACCGCACATCCATCCATTTAGCAAACTAGATTTGAGCATCCACTGCCATCTGAATCACAACCTAGAGTGTCAACCTTAGAAATTGCACGACCCAAAAACAAGTTATAATGACCTGCCTTTACGGGCAGTCACTTTACTTACTTAAACATCATTACTTAAATAGTAATCTTACTTACTTATAAGAAAATACTGAAATAAATTTTTTTAAACATTCTTTAAAACGTTCTTTAAAACTAATGCGACCTCTGTCGCCATTTAAGTTTAGACCTCACTCAACACTTGACTTTAAAACTATTTCAAATCATTTCTTAAAACTTAATAAGAAACATTTACTAAACATAACTTAAAACTTAACTTTAGTAATTATATTAAATAGTTCGTAAACTGCATCTTAAAACTTGGAAACATTTCTTCAAACTTTGTTTTTCTTAAAACTTTGAGAACTTTAAATTAAATCGTCAAAAAACATTTTCTTTGTATAGCAGAAACTTACTGTGGTGGTATCCATACCTAAATCTTCGTATCTGCCCTCCGTAGCACCTAACTCTCCTAACGGGTCCTACTGGTCACCCATAAAACTACCTACCGCATGAAGAAACTTTTAATGAGCTTTCGCTCAGTAAGTTCAAATATATTCTCACAAATCATTAAAAACATGCTTTAAAAACTTTTTTCATAAAGACCTTCCTCTTAAAACGTTTTCCATAAACATTTTTGAAAACGTTTTTCATAAAATATTTCTAAAACGTTTTGCATAAACATTTTTTGTAAAACATTTCTTGAACGTTTTTCTTAAAACGTCGTTCATAAACCTTTTCTTGAAAGCATGAAAATGTTTTTTATAAACATTTAACGTAAAAAATGTCTCAAAATGTCTTTCATAACATAACATATAAATATTTCACAAAAAGGAATTTAAGCAAGATCAGAATGCATGATTCCATTTATGCTCAATTATGAACTTTAATTTTTGAGCGTCTTATGAACATTTTTTTTTCTTATTTTAACTTTCTACCTTTGTTCCTTGTTTCTAATTATGTAAAAAAAAATAATTTTGTATTTTTTTTTACTAGTAAGTGAAATAAAACTAAGAGATGATGTTTAAACAAATTAAGTAACAGCACAAAAAGACGAGTCGTTACATGCTCAATAATGACTACATCTTAAAGTAACATTTAATTTGGTGCTTCCTTCAAAACATACCAGTGTTGGTTCGAATCCAATTGGAAAATTCGAGTAGTACCGGCTAACAATTCCTACATCATAACATATATATGATCTTTTACATAGTGTAGCATGTATAAGACTTCCAACTACTAAAACATATAGATGTCTTCACATGCTTTCAACTTCCTTAGTAGTTTTGGGAGACATTTCCTTAGAAAGTGTTATTCCATGTCTCATGAGTTGAAAATCCTTTGGAACCTTTCATAAAATACTTTTCAAGTATTTTATCTATGTACAAGGCTTGGGATTAAGCTACCAGCTTGTTCCTTCTGTCATTAAGGAGTCAGATACTTAGAACATAACTAGTTTTTCCCAAGTCTTCTATTTGGAATTGTGCTGCCAACTATTCCTTGACTGTTATTAATGATTCTACATGATCATCTATGATTAGAAAGTTATCAATATAAAGGACCAGATAGATTACTCTCTTTTCCTTTATTTTCTTATATATGTGTGGCTCATCCACGACTTGATCAAAACATAAAACTTGATCACTTGATTAACTTTAATGTATCATGATCTAAAGGTTTATTTGATTCCATAAATGGATCTCTACAACTAGCAAACTCTTTGCTATTGTACTTTCACAATGAACCCCACTGGCCGTACCATATGAATGGTCTCTCAAATCCAATTGAACCCAACAAGCATGTGACACCCGTTATTCTTCTAACGGGTATTGAGGTAATTAAATTAATTTTTAATGTATAAAAAAAATTGCTTCATTTAAATTTATTTTATAATATTTATTTTTATCTATTTTTAAGTTTTCTAAAATTCTCCTATATTTATTTAGTATGATTACTAAAAAGCCTTAGAACTTCTAATAAATCTCAAAAATGTCATATTGGCATTATGTGTGTTAAAGTCTTTAGATGAGACATAAGGATATCTTTTCCAACTACTCTTGACCCTCATTTTCTTTATTTCCTCCGTGACATGCTTCAACATGTCTCCTCTATAATTGTTTCTATCACTTCTTTTCAAAGACTTCATCTTTTCTTCCTTTCTCTTCCACGGTTCCCACACTCTTCTTCATATTTCTTTGCTGAAGCAAAATACTTAGAGAACTTCTTCAAGGCAGCCATAAAAATCAGCCACCATCACCTCCATTTGAGCAAGAATTTCAGTCATACCGAAGTAAAGGAACCTGTTTTGAAGCCATTTCAAGCTTCCAACTAACCATAATCCGAGGTTAGAATCTTATGAACAAATTTAGTCTTTCATTTATAAATTTTCTTTTATACTAAAGGATTATTCAAATTTGCGTTCTTAAACCTAAGTATATGTTTGTTGCTATTTTGGAGCATATGTATGAAGTCTAAGTGTATATGCCCTAGACAGAAAATTTATATTGTTAAACTTTGTAATACCTCTATGGGTAGTGGTTATTTCTTGAAATTCTAAGATTAAATTAAAATGAATTTTATGAATGTAGTTGTATGTTGTGCTTTAGTTTTAATTGTCCTTATGCACGCCTTAGGATCAAGGGAGTATGGAGCTAACGTTAATTGATTCCAGGATTAAGAGACTGTTGATAAGCTTAAAAGGTAGGGATTCTATTACTCATCTTTTGTGAGGTTTTTATAGAATTAAAATTGATTGTTTTGCCGCAATATATATATATCTATGTTGAACTGATATTATATGATTATCACATATGAAACTATGACATGGACTCGTCTTGTATTGTACGGCGAGGAACATAATGAATTGACACATGTTATAAATTGAGAAGCATGGTTAGGAAAACTGACTCTATTAATAATGATTCAATATAGAGAAATTGTGAGACATGAAGAGGGCGACGGTTACGTCCTTGGGCATGAATACCCTAAAAGGTAAAATAGGGGGAAGGCGATGACGCTTCCTTGGGTTGAAAGTCCCAGAACACACTGTACAGGAATCGACTTGGTGAGGACTCGGGGCTTGATGTCCCCTCACCGGAACACCCTTGGAATGTTTATAGGGTGATCAAGTGCGCCCATTTGGGTTTCGATGAGTTGAGTGATACTCAATTTAACATGGATACCTAGGAACAATGATGATTGTTAATATTTGTATAAATGTGTAATTATGACACTTGGTAATGATTAACTACGGTATCCATAAGATGTGATCATAATAAACCTCATAATCTGGAATATGATGTAACTTATTAACCATGCAGATTTTAATGTGGTAATGATAAAAACCTAAAGGTGAGTAATGGTTTTCTCTACTGAGCATAGTGTTGCTCATTCCCTTATGTTTATATCTTTTCAGGACTCACTAAGTGTGAGGTGGCTACGAGAAATATAGTTGAGGAAGCGATGTAACTATATTACATTGGGACTGCTCAATTGTAAAGAATGTTCTTCATGATAATGTAAGCATCAATTGTTACTTTCTGTGACTGTAATTATAATGTGTTGAGGGTTAAAATGATGATGACAACAGTTTATATTATTAAATTTAAGGTGCTACATTAAAACTGTGGTTTATTTGTCGTTTATATTTTTATTTTTGAGTTGAGAGTTTTCATTTAAGTCCCGGGCAAATTTTATTTTTAAGGTTTTACTTTTATTATTTATTTTTATTTTATCTCATTAAAAACTGTTAACCCCCATATAGGGGCGTTACAAAGCATTATCCCTTTAGGCATATCAACAAGTTCCTAAATGTTGATGTACTTATATTTCAATTCATGGTTCATTGTATCTTATCATGATTTAGAATCAACGACTGTCACACTTTAATTATAGGAGATGAGATCATTGTCATTGGAGATTGCTACATTAGCTTTATTGATTCTAATGCTCCGATCCAGTTGTCTATGACATAGCATCCTCATTGTTTATCTAAAAGCATGGTCTTATTTTCATTGACTGGTCTCATGTGAATAACCACATTATTCTCATGCCTTTGTGGGATGATCTCATCTCCCACTAATGCCTCTAGGATGACTTTATTTCAAGGTTTGTAGTCTTTTATATACTTTTCTTCAAGAAACTAACACTTCGTTATCTTGAATACTATAGAAGAACCCCTGCACATTCCACTTGGTTACTTTAGTACACATTTCCAACTTTTCCACCTTTGCTCTTTAAAAGCTGGACACTCCAACACACATAAGTAGCTTAGACTAGGTTCAAAACTAGTCCTAAATTTATGTAGTATTTTAGATACAGATATAGAAGGAACAAAAGTAAATTGATATTCTACCATTTGCAAAACATATCCCTTAAAAGAATATTAAAAGTGATGAACAACTCAACATTGATCTCATCATGTCGAGTAAAATCATGTTGCTTCTCTCTACAACGCCATCCTATTATGGCATCCCTGGTGTAGTGAGTTCGGACAATCTTGTTGTCTTATAGATGACTCCTAAATCCATCATTCAGGTTTCCCACCATGATCCGATCGAAGTGTTTTGACTTGCTTACCTAATTTTAGCTAGGAATTCTCTGAAACTTTTCAAAGATTTCTAATTAGGAATACATTAGTCATGCATAACCATCTCTAGCTTTCTGTACATTAATTGGATATTAATATCTAAGTGTACTAGCTTAAGAGGATCTTTGGCCCTTTAACTTTTTCACTGAGAAAGTTCTATTGGTCACTTTACTTTCTAGATGAGACTTATAGATCAGTATATGTTGAACCCTTAACTTCTAAAGAGGTTCATTCTTAACTAGCCTTTCGATCTTGTTTAGGTTAACATGACCCAGTCCAAGTGCTATAGTCATCTTACAACTTTTATCTTCTAGGACTTGTTTCACCTTATTGCATAATTTCAGTATTATGTAGTGAATGGCAACTAGGGAGTTATATATTGCCATAAGTACCATCATAACATATTAAAATATTATCCTTAAAATAGAAACTTTTTCATTAAAAAAAAATAAAACATGATTGCTCTGACAAAAAACATAAAATGAAATCAAATTCCTTTTTAAAATAGGTACATAATAGCAAAAATTTAATGTTCCTAAAATAGAGTACGACGATTTCCATTGCAATAACTAAAACCAACTTCCCTGTGCCTACTGTTGTCATGAACTCTTCATGTAATTTCCTTGGCTCTAAAACCCTTGCAAAAAAAAAAACACAAACATAATTAGTGGCTCTAGAATCTACACTCTAGGTATTAGTAGATTTTTTTTCACTAAACTTGTTTCTAGGAAAAGTACCCTACCTTCCTTGCTCTTTTCCATAACAAGAAACTCTTTACAGTTCCTCTTCTAGTGACCTTTTTTCTTGCAATGGAAACACTTTCCTTCGCTTTCTAAATTTGCTTTCTTCTTGGCAGTCTTATTTTTCAAACCCAAAGTGGCCTTGCCTTTGTTGCTCTTCTTCTTTTTTTTTGAAAGAACTAGCAACAGCCACATAAGCCTTTCTAGACTTAAAATTCAGTATGCTCTCAAAAGTTTAGAGCTTAATCATAAGTCCTGTGAGATTCAAGTTCATCTTGTTCAGGACGTAGTTTCTCTTGAATGAGATAAATGCATCGGAGAAGGTTTCCAAAATCATACCAACTTGAGTCTATTGGTCAATCTACGAGCCATTGATTTCCACGTCAATGAAGAAGCTCATCATTTTTAGCATATGCTCCCTTATGGAAGAATTTGCTTTCATATGGATATTCATAATAGCTTTAATGGCATCTAACTACACATGCTCGTTTTGCTCCCCAAACATGGCTTGGAGTGATGCAATGATATGAGTAGCAGTTATCATATTCTAATGTTTCAATTATAACACGTTTGACATAGAAGCCAACATGTAACAACGAGGCATGTTATTAGTCTGGATCCACTTATCATATGCATCCTTGGTATTTTTAGAAGCATTTGGCCCAGGCTCAAAGAGGCACTCTTCTGATAGCACAAATTTGTGCTTTCAGTAGTAGGTACAATGTCCAAGTTGCGTTTCTATTCAACAAAATTTTTACTAGTTAATTTTTTTTTTTACTTAAGATAAGGGATAAGGGGTTGAATGACATTATGATTGGAAATAAAGCATAAGCATAATTAATGAAGATTGCAAATATCATATGAGACAATTATAATTTAGTAAATGTATGTTAAGGAAATAAAGCAAAAATGTACAGATGTATGAAACATAAGAAAATGCACAATACACACAATCCACTTATCATACTAGGCCATTCTTGATTGAACTTAACTACCTAATATCTCATATTCGGCTAAATTAACTACTATATTTTTAGTCTATAATCTTAGTAAGCAAGAACTCGTTCTGTGAGTATATTGATAGGTTACTGTTGAATGTATAACCATCATTTTATACCCTAGTGATTTTCATTCAATGAGTGTCGTTGTAGGATTCGGTCAATCGTACGTTAATAACCAGTTAGGAAAATTATCCTTTAGGGAGATAGATAAAGCTTGGAAAATACAACTCCTATAGGGAACCGGTCGCTCATCACTCTTCTCATATCATGGGATTCTCACGCAAAAGGATTACCCAATAGAACCTTTTGTTACGAGATTCCCGCATCTACTCAATTCTTTGAATTTTAGGTTTCTTGAATTTATTTAGCTCTTAAACAAATTCAATTTGTAGTTTTAAGACCACTAATCATATTAGATTCCTAAAACTACGTGATGCATGAACATTTTATTATGATTGGCACTAATATCCTATATAGCATGTTATCAATAATTATGAGTATGGTAATCAAAACATATCAAACATATTATAAAACATTAAAAAAAGCAAATAAATGATCACAACTGTAATACTATGGTTCCACCTAAAAATAAAGAAAACTAAAAGAAAATTGTGATGATCTCTAAGTGATCATCTTCTTTATCCAGTCTGTTTCGTGGTTATGTTTGATCCCTTTATGCTCCCCCAAGCATTAATGAAAGTACCCAAGTTTTAAAACTCTTTAAAAATTTAGTTTTATTAATTCTTAATTTTAAATTTAAGTGATCCCATTTTTGAAACTCTATCAAAAATCTCACTTATATTTTAAGAAACGAAATTAATTATGGATAACACTTATCTAATTTTTAAATTCTCCCCACTAAAGTAGGATAAAATCAATAAAAATATTCTAAGATATTCAAAAGATCTCAAAATCTTTCCACAATCCAATTAAAATCTTCAAGACCTTATTTGGATAACAAAATCTTTCCATAATTCAATTTAATTCTCCAAGATCTTATTTGGATAGCATAATCTTTTCATAATTTGATTTAAATCTCCAAGATCTTATTTGGATAATTTGAAACTTTTTCAAAATTGGAAACATTAGTAATTATTTGAAAATACTAAAATTGGTCTTCCATCAATTTAAATTTTCAAAATTTAACAAATTTTAAACTCTTTTAAAATTTGAAGCACTTGAGGCGGTGGAAATAATCTGGCCCCCATGCATGGTGGCGAGAAGGTGGAGGAGGCAGTGCTAGCCGTGGCCAGACAGCCACGACCTAGGTACCCTACGCGTGCGCCTAGCATACAGGTTGCTGCGTGTTGGGCTCGACCAGCGATGAATCTTGTGTTGAAAAATAGTACGCAACGGAATTTTAAAATTTTACATCATAGTATTTTCTAAAACACAAGTTTGACATGTTATATGTATAAATTAAACAGATCTTACCAACCTTTGATTGCTGAAGAACCCTCGCAAAACATGAAGAGAAGTAACATTCTAGAAGAGCCTTAACCAACTGGTCTTCTTTGCTATTCTCTATCCACGACCGGAGTGAGTGTGGGCTCACACGTACAGCTCTTCCACTAGGTGACTCTCCTTCCAACCAATCGAGAGAACCCAAAGCAAGTGTTTGTAATTTGTGAACAAAAGCTCTCAGGGAGTTTTCAGATTTTCACCAACAGAGTATCACCCTTAATCTCTCAATTTATCTAAATAACTTGTGTGACTTACCCCCTATTTATAGAGGTTGGGTCTAGGGTCACTCCTTATAAGATTAGGTCTCAAAAATTTGAATCAGAATCAAATTCAAATCAATATCTGTTGAAATTTGCATGAAAACGCGTGATTTTTTATTCGCACATAGGCAGGCCGAACTTGAGGATCGGCATGCCGAACTACCAATAAAAAATCTCAGTGAATCTTTTATTTTTCACCTGAGATTCTATGGAATAAAGGCTCAGTTTTAATTCAAATAACCCAATAGAGAAGTTATCTAATTAAGATAACTATATCTAGATAATATCTAAGAAAACAAATGAATTCCCAATAATTCTACAAGTTTATCTTGGTCTAATTTATTCAAAAATTAAATCAACCAATAAACAGACAAGAATTATCCAATCCTTATAATTCAACAAGTTTATCTTGAATTAATTTTTATCACAAAATTAATTCAACCAATAAACAGACATGAATTATTTGATTCTTCCAAATTTTAACCAATCTAATAAATCCGACATAAGTTATCAATTATTGAAAAAGCACGCTGTATCGTTACAAGATGTTGTGAGCTAGCAAAGGGGACCAAATGGACCTATATAGTTCAAGCTCTTGATAATTACGAAACCTAATATCCCAGATATACATTTCATAATTATCAACTCCAACGTTACTCCACTAAAAGCTTGGAGCTGTACTCTCGAACTACATAGAATCATGAAGCCGTATAGCTAAGTCTTCATGACATATCATAGTGTATCGTATCCCTATATAATAATCCATAATCGGCTTAAGGACAAGTTCTGTCTTACCTTCTCGATTATTTTTATCTTACGTTCTATTATCTCACCATTAGAAAACTTACCATCCAAAGACAGTATATCATTCGATTACACCTATGTATCTAAATGGTTGAGCCCTCTAGTTTTTTAATTATAGGGTAACGCATATAAGAGGATATCATTACTCCTAAAGAGGAGCTATGGATTCTATATCTTTGAATAACAAGTCTACGCTATCAAGAGTCATGCCTCTAACGTACCGGCATACATACCACTATTAAGATGTGGGTGTCACCCTTTGGTACATCAAAAGACACAAGTCAAGACAACGAGCCCATTATTCATCTCAGGATTAAGATACAACACAAATGATTATCTATAGTGAATCGATTTACCGAGATAGAATTATTAATCTAAATCAATTCACTTTATGTCTCGATCCAACATATCGTCACCTATGACAACATGCCAATGTTTCTATTCACGGAGTCCACCTCCAATGGTCAAGACAAACCATCTCCCAAAAGTGATATAGACAACATAACAATCTTTGCATAAATAAAGCATCCAACTTTATTCCCTCGATTGCGGATCTTATGTTTTAGACCGTCACCTTAAGAATCGTGTCTTCCGTATTTTCTGTCCATCATATGCCCAATTCTTAAGGTTTAGACTGACAGTCTCAGACTATTGCTTGCTTAACATACATTCAACAAATATGAATGTAAAGAGGACAAGATTTGGTATATAAATAAATAAATAAATTCTTTATTTATAAAAATGTCTCCAAAAACTTATAACATTCTTACTCCTTATGGCATGCATGTCTAACATCTTGCACCCTCGAAGGGTGTAGCTCTGTAGGGCCAAGCATTGTGCCCTTTGCTCTGCATGCTCGAGGGAGCGAGCTGCTCATAGTGTTAGGCTCAACCCAGTTAAGCCTTGCTTTTGGTTTTTCGTGCACTAGAGGTGCACAACATGCCTCTGGTCTATGCCTATGGCATGCAGACCCGCTGCTAGCTGCACCGAAGGGTGTGGTCGGTGGTTCCACTATGGTTTCACAAAAATCATAATTTGTTTTCTTGTCTAACAAGAAATCAAACTAGAATCACAAAAATTGCTAAAAATTAAAATTAAATAAAAATTAAAAAATTGGATATTTCTTCATCATCTTCATACTTTAAGTGCCTCCATTTTTTGAGAAGAATAAAATTGCAAAGACCTATATAGTTGATGGCTTAGAAATATTTTTATGAAAGTAGCAAATAGCTAGTAGGGAAATTATGATGATAATAGACCGTCCCTTGTTGCATAGCTAGTATAATTAAAATAAATATCAATAATTGATATAATAATTAACATAAACATAAAAATTAAAAACAACAAAAATCACACATCTCATGGATTACCTTTTACGAACAAATCATAAACAAAGATTTGGGTAATATTTGATATCCCATATCAAATAACAAGATCTTTACATTCAAGTTCCTGAATTAATACTCATGGGAATATTATCTTAACATCCTATTATATAGGAATTGTGGATTCCATATTTGTGAGTAATATTCCTAGCTATCTATATTAGTAGGTCTCCAATGCACCAAGTTATTGTTCATTAATGTTATAGACCTTACTCATTGATAGTAAAGACATAGTAAATAGATATGAGTCCACTAATTACCTCAAGATTAAGGTATGATCCATAAAATGATCATCAATAATAGAATTCTTATATCTTATTACGAAATTACAGAAGAACTTAAATTTTATCCTAGTCTAGGTTTAATGTGTTTTAAACGCACTGATGTCTCTATCTAGTAATCACCATTACTATAATCAGGATAAGATTATTCGACCAAGTTAGGAATAGACAACATCAGAATCATAAGCAAGATAAAGTGTCCAACTTTATCTACTGATTATAAACCAATGTTTATACTAGTACATATAATCATATCCTTTGTATAATGAACACTTCACATACATGATTATGTACTTGTATAAGTATTGGAAACTTTATGATATTTGCATACATATATATATTTCAGCATATATATCATGGAGAACATTAAGGAATATTATTTATTAATAATGCAATACTTTATTTCTCATGATATCCAAACAGGATAAAACAACATGCTTTAAAAACACTAATCCCAACATTTACTTTGGGCCTTCATTGTCGTGTTTTCTTTTAAAGTCTTTACTATTGTGATTTTTTGCACCATTTAAGTTTTTCTTTAGGCCTTCATTGTAGTTTTTGGGCCTTTATTGCTGTTATTTTTATCAGGTTTTTTGCTAGCCCTTTTTTCCTACCATTTTTGTCAATATTTGGCAGATAATTATCTTGTTAAAAATGGCTGAGACGACCTCATACATAGCATAGTTTAGTCTAGAAGATAATGACCAATCAACCTACCGGAGACGTACAATATATTCAGGCTAATGTTACTGCAAACTAGAACTAGACAAATCCAAGAGAACTTAATCAAGAAGAGATTGAAAAACTAAGAGGATTTTTGGGATCATTGGAGAAGGAACTCTAGTTTACACTTTTCCCATACTCTCAGGTAAGTTTTTTATTTCTCGTGGGTTAAATGTCTCAGATAAATGTATTAGGAATTTATGGATTATCGACTCAAGAGCCACTAATCATATGACTTATTCTTCATTAAATTTCAGCGCCTACACACCCTTTCCAAGTAGTCCAAAATAGTCGTCACAGATAGGCCCTTCACCACCATAGCTGGCCTAGGGGATATCCATATTAGTCCATCCCATGTTCTAAAAAATATGCTTCATGTTCCCAAATTATCCATCAACTTGATATCAATACAAAAACTCACTCATGTTTTAAAATATAAAGTACTTTTTCACCCTTTCTATTGTCTTTGTCAAGACCAAGATTCAGCAAAGAAGATTGGACTTGCCAAGGAGGGAGATGGGCTAATCTATCTAGAGAAATCGAGCAAGTCGAATATTGTCAAAATTGCTTTTTCTTAGTCTCTTTTATCATCATTCAATAAAGACATTATTTGGCTTCATTATTTTAAATTAGAACATCCATCATTTAGGCTTTTAAAAACTATATTTCTAGCTTTATTTAAGGGGTTATTTAGCTTTATTTTTGGCTAATTTCTAGCTAAATTAGAACATCCATCATTTAGGCTTCATTCTAGTGTAGTCATCATTGTGATGTTTGTGAGATTGCTAAACATAAACGTGGACCCTTTCTCATTAGAAATAGCAAAAGTTCCATTCTGTTTTATTTGATTCATTGTAATATTTAGGGACCTTCCATAATTCAAAATGTGTCTGGCTCATGTTGGGTTGTTTCAATCATTGACAACTACACTAGAATGCCTTGGATCTTTCTATTTAAATCCAAATCTGATATCCATAGTGTATTTCTAAATTTGTATAACATGATTCAAAATCAATTTAGGATTAAAATAAAAAGATTTAGATCAAATAATGCATGAGATTATTTCAATCAAGTTTTATCTCCATATTTTCTAAATGAAGGCATTATTCATAAATCCTCTTGTTTCATTAGCACCCTATAACAGAATGGAGTTGTAGAACGGAAGAATGGCCATTTGCTAGATATTACCTGAGCCAATCTTTTCACCAACATGTTCAAAAAAACTATTAAGGGAAGTTATTTCCACAGCAACATATACAATTAACAGATTGCCTTCAAGGGTTTTAGGGTTTAAAACACCAATCAAACACTCAAAATTTTATCCTAATCCAAAAACCACAAATAACCTCACTCCTTGAATTTTTGGATGCACTACTTTTGTTCATGTTTATAGTCACAACAAGAAGAAGTTAGATCCTAAAGCTATCAAGTGTGTCTTTATGGCCTATTCTTCAACACAGAGGGGTAAAAGTGTTATCATCCACCCACCAGGAATTTTTTTTGTCTCTATTGATTGATGTTACTTTTCAAGAACAAAAATCCTATTTCAGTCAACCTTATCTTTAAGAGGTGTCCTTGTAACTATTGAGGATAAGGACCATGACTTGTTTTTGTTTGACTTATTCTCTACAACACTATCCATACCTATTGAAACAGAAACACCTCCTGAGCCGTCTCAAAATGAGCCAACCTCGTCACCCATCAGATCTAAAACACTTCCTTTACTTGAACCGTCCCAAAGTGTGCCAACCTTTTCACCCATCAGACCTATAGTAGAGAATAAAGCACTTTGTGATGTGCTAAGATTTAACCAGGTTTACTCGAGATGTATAGACCAGAATCCGGCTCCAAAGCAACTCCAAGATTAACCACCTACTCCTGGAAATGAGGTAAGTATAGAAACAAAAACTCTTTCTCCTCAGTTAGCACATGATCATGACCTTCCTATTATTATAAGAAAAGGCATAAGGGACTAAACCCCTTTATATCCTTTAGTGAAGTTTGGGTCACTTGATAAATTCTCAACTTCACATAAGTACTTCTAAGTCAGTTTAAATACAATCTATATTCTTAACATAATATCTAAGGCTTCATCTAATGAGAAATAAAAAAGCACTATGAGAGAAGAAATATAGGCACTAGAGAAGAACCAAACATAAGAAGTCATTGACTTGCTACTAGGGAAGAAGGCAGTGGGATGCAAGTGGGTGTCCATAGTAATGCACATGTTAGATGGCTCTCTAGAAAGATATAAGGCTAGACTTGTAGCCAAGGGATACACACAAACTTATAGGGTTGACTATTTGGAGACATTTGCACCAGTAACAAAGATGAATAGAGACAGGGCTTTGTTATCACTAGCCTCCAATTTCCATTGGTATTTGGATCAATTTGATGCAATAACACCTTCCTTCATAGAAATTTGAAAGAAAAGATATACATGGATCTCCTCTAGGATTCACACAAGACATGAAAAACAATAAAGTTTGCTGGTTGAAGAAAGCATTGTATGGTATCAAGCAATCTTCAAAGGTTTGATTTGGTAGATTTTCCAAAGTTATGTTTGTCATATCAGGCAAAGCCAGAAAGACCAGACACTCTTCATCAAGTACTCAGATTCAGGGATAGTAACAGCTCTTCTAGTATATTAACGATATAAGTGTGACGGGAAACAATGAAAAGGAGAAAGAAGCCTTGAAGAAATGTCTAGCTAAGGAGTTTGAGATAAAAGAGCTAGAAGACTAACTTACTTCATGGGAATAGAAGTAGCTCACTCTAGTGAAGGCAACCCTATTTCACAACAGAAATATGTTGTAGATTTTTTGAGAGAGACAAGAAAGTTAACATGTAAACTAGCATCCATACCAATTGATCTGAATCGTAAGCTTGGAGAAGCAAAAGAAGATCTAGTTGTAGACAAGGAAATGAATAAAAGAATAGTAGGAAAGCTCATATATCTGGCTCATACTATACAAGATATTGCTCATGCTGTAAGAGTGGTAAGCTAGTTTATGCAAGATCCTAGAGAAATTCACCTACAGGCAGTTTAGCAGGCACTATATTACTTGAAGGTCAATCCATGTAAAGGTGTTCTATTTTAGAAGACATGGTGGATTAGCACTTGGGGCAAACACTGATGTAGATTTTGTAGGCTCACCTGTCAACAGAAGATCTATTTCAAGCTATTGCACTTATCTCAAAGTGAACCTCGTTAAGTGGAGAAGTAAGAAAAAGAATGTAGTGACTAAATCAAGTGTAGAGGCAGAATTTAGAGCAATGGCTTTAGGGATATATGAGTTACTATGGCTCAAGATAATCCTAGAAGACCTAAATATCAAATGGGAAGGACCAATGAGACTGTTTTGTGACAATAGGTCTGCCATTAATATTGCCCATGATACTGTTTAACATGATTGAACAAAGCACATTGAGGTATACATGCATTTTATGAAGGAAAAGTTAGATAATGGAGTCACTTGTATACCTTATAACTTAACCAATGGTCAACTTAAAGATGTGCTTACAAAAGGTCTTAATAGTTCAACATTCCGAGAAATTATTTCCAAGCTGGGAATGAAAGATGCGTATTCACCAACTTGAGGGAGAGTGTTGAAAAATAAAGATTTTGTTTTGGTATATTATAAATGTATAGTTGACTTCCTAGAAATCATGGTGCGATTAGTTTGCTTTTGTAGGAGATTTTGTTTTTCCTTTTCCTATGTAATTAGGGTAGAGATTACTGAATACTCTTTTACAAATGCCTAGCTTAGGCTCATCTAATGCATATAATTTTTATCTTAAACCAAGAGAAATTAAGATTGCCAAACATATTATTAATAATCTAAAATATCAAACACAAATCAATTTCATATAGGGCTAGCAATTTGTGTTTCTGTGTCGTGTTTGTATTAGCACGTTTACAGCACGATATGATTAGGTTGAATATGAACACGACATAATTAATAATCGTGCCTAAAACATAAACACGAGCACAAACTGCTTATGGCACGTGTAACACGGCATGACACGATTATTAAACGAGCTGTGACACGTTGACACGATAAAAACACTATATGGCACGTTTATGACCTAGTTAACTGAAAATTAAAAAAATAAAAAAGCCAAGAAAGAAAATTAACAATGACTCAATATTTAATTAGAACTAGCCTACTACTACTAGGCATGTAAAACCGTCCAAGAAACATCATGCCTAGTTCCAAAACATAACAAAACACTCAAACTAAGTTTCAAATATTATAAAATATTCAAATCAAAATTCAAAACATAACCAACGTCCAAATCTTTCAATCCAAATATCTAAAATAAACAATATAAGTGCACAAAATATCAGTCTTCTTGAGCTTGAAATGAGGTCCCTAAATCTAAGCTCCAAGCACTCTCTAAAAGTCTTCAACTATTTCATCTTGTTTAAGATTTCAAAGAATAACAAAGTTAAACAAAGCAACAAATTAAACATGGGTGGCGAGGGTTTGGGTGGTGAGACCATGAGGGTTTGAAATAAAATTGTTTGAATGGCTAGGGTTTAAAATTGAGGGTTTGGTATAACATGCCTTATATATTTTAAGATTTAAATTTTAAATATTTTTATTTTTGAGTTTAAATGTGCTATAAATAGATGGGTCGTGCCATATTGTAATGACACATTTACGGCCCATTTAATTAAACGTGTTAAAGTGTGTTAAACGTGTTAGCAGAAATCCAGCCCGTTTATTTTTGTGTTATTTGTGTCAATCTATTTATGGCCTAATTAATATACATGCGGTCTAAACCTATTTATCTCGTATCGTTTTCATATCGTGTCATTGTGCCGTGGCTGAAATTACCAGCTCTAATTTTATAAAAACCAACACTCAATTAACAACACTTCTAACACTAGTTTCATAAAAATAAAAAAATAAAAAAAATAAAAAAATAAAAAAACTCAACAAAATAAAAACTAACTAAAACTTGACATTAAAATTATTAAAATCAACTAAATCAAACTAGAAAAAACAAAAAAACAAAATGTTATAACCTCTTGGAAGGGGAATGGACGGTGGCAAGAAAGAATGGGATATATTGGATGGCGTTGGAAGGTGATGGACGACAATGGCGTGAAAAATTGAAAGGGGATCTCAAGTTTTAGTTTTGGTTCTTTTGTTTGAATCACCTACTCGTGTATTTTCTTTAACCAGTTTAGATGACAGTTAACTATAACCGTTGTCTAAAGGTAACATTAGAACGACATATTATAGCATGTTATAGGTTCATTTCCACTTATAATCTTTCTGTTGAAAGGGGTTTTATTTCCCTTTTTTAAATATTATGCAAAACCTGTATTTAAAGCTTTCGAAAACAAATTCTATTACATCAATCTTAGGATATATAAATCCATACTTTAAACTATACTCATAAAATTTTATCTTAGCTGCATATATTTATTTCTCAAGGACATACGTATGATCTACTTGGAATGTCATTTGATAGGAAAAATAAGATTTCAATTATCAAAATCATCATATAATCTGACACGTATGCAGATTTCAAATGAAATGGTCCCCATAATATCGAGCAGCCTTTCCTTTATCTTTTCTATTCTCTTTTTTAATTATATAAATAACTATGAAAAAAGAAAAATACTTGTTCCTGAAAAAAAAAATTCAGGGGCACATTTTGAAGGAAAAATATTTTAATAGAAAGTCATAAAAGGAATATAATCTAACATATATAGAGGATTGTAAGGAAAAAAAATACTTGAGAAAAAAAATATTTTTTGTAAATAAATTATTTTTACTGAGAAATTAGAAAAGAAAAACAATTTAATAAAGTGGATTTAAAAATATACAAGATGTTATGAGGATATGCAAATAAAAATTAGGAAAGCAGAAAAATGAGTAGAAACAAAAATGAAGGACAAGAACGCAAATAAGAAAGAAATAAGGACCAAAAAATAATAACCAAATAAGTGAAGGAGGAGACCTCAAGTGCGCTTTGTTAATATACTGTTAAGATTAAGATAAGATAAAATTTATCATTCTTTACTTCACAAGTTTAAAATACTTTAATTTGTGGTTCTTGGGGGGACGGAACCCATTAGTAAAGTAGCTTTTCTGGATGAATTTTAGCTTATACATTACTATAAATTCTATACTAATTAGTTTTGGCTTAAATCCGGCATTGATTTATCTAACATTTGTAACTTTTTTCGTTCAAGAATATAACTTTATTCATGTTGTATAACACTTAATTGGTCGAAATACAACTTTTAATGTTACATGTGAACAATTTAAAAGTTACATAAAGGTATGAATAAAATTACATTCTTCACCCAAAAAAAAAGTTACAAACTCCGAATTGGTCAGGTAACATACCAATGACTCTTCCATTAATTATATAAAAAGAAAATGTATATATCATATGCCTACAATATATTTATAGCGTGAAGGTTATTACATTTGAAGGTTCAATTTGCTCATGAACACCGGTAAGAAAGCACAGTTTAATATTGGGTTAATTTCTTGGAAATATTAATCCTGTCTGTCATTGTCATTTTCGAGAGAGCAATATTTTCACAACTTCCATTGCAAAAGGAATGATTTTACATAGCTACATCATATTTTCGATGACGATCAATCGACCATACATATAAATATATGCAGCGCACACATACACACGTATAGTGAAATGTACAAATCCTAGCTGCCTTTGACCTTCTTGTTAATATATTCTTATGGTCGATAAAGTGGTCGCTTAGCTGGCAAGAAAAAAAAGGTCCGATCTGTTTTATATTTATCCAAAAAATATACCATCGATTTTTGATATTATCAAAAACATAACATGATTTATATCCTTATTTAATCAATTATTAATTTTGATTTGAAAATGCCTAAAATACTTTTAAAAACTACAATATTTTAAAAAAACCCTAATGTTTTTTTTTTTCCCTAAATAAGTGTTTTTATTTTTTCGACGTTAGCAGATTCAAGGATTCGGAAGCTAGAAAACAATACAAGTACAAATGTATATCAGTGTATGTGTATTTATAAAAGGTACCTCAAAAAAATTTTATATGAAAAGATACATACTCGTATGTTTGTGTACGTATATCACACATTCCTATTAAATTATGAATCGCCTATCAGACATTTGTTGGGTTTTCCTGTTATATTAACGAGGCCAGCAAATAATGAATAGCAAGGATGATTCTACCAATTTCTTCGAAGCCATTGGCTAGAATATTAATAACCCAAGAAGCAACAAGCCACATCGCTCTTATCTTTTGCATGAAAAGAATAGAAGTCACAAATTCTTGCATTTCCATGCACGTGTAAGTGCCTCTTTTTTGTCAATGATTATTTGATAGCTGCTGGACTTCGCTTCTTGTAGCACAAAAACTACCCAAGCTAAATCATTTTTAATTGACAGTCAAAATTTCTCATTCTTCATCACTTCTTTAGAATATGAGCAACTTCCTCCATTTTGTAACGTTAAAAGTCAATTGGTCATGCGGCACCTAAACTACAGATGGAATAAGAAGAAAAATTCAGATTATAAACAAATATATATATATATATATATATTTAGGTATAGTTTCAATAGTTATTTTTCTAATAAGTATTGTTATTATTAGTTATTTGATATAAATTTAACAATTGTAATGAAATGGATAGTTGATTAAAAAATTTATAATAATTAATGAGATTATATTCTTATCGTGTCATATCATCAATTATTGTTAAAATATACTATTTTTAGAAATGTAGCCATTAAAAATATAATCATTAAAAACAATTATATATATTTATATAAAATCAAACAATTATATATATATATATTTATATAAAATCTGGACAGAGAATGATAAGTAGCTTCCTAAGGCCCAAGCTCAATTAAGTTTATAACAGTGCTGCCAGATAAGAGTTCCCATCCTTTTGATGTTTTTAGAACAAAAAAATTTTTGATGCTACCAATGAGAATAATTGTGAAGAATGAACATTGATGTAAATTTTATTATTGATTTAGTTGATATTGATGATGATTGTCAGAAATTGCTCAAGTGTAAATAGAAGAAAGAAATTTAGGGACGCATATGGAAACTGCCTCTTTGAAAATTCCAAGTGAAATTGAAGAATGCCGCATTGAAAGTTAAAGGAAATATAAACAATTTATGTAGAAATGCATGCAATATGAAAGTATTTGTGTGCAACGAGTGCACACCTATTAATACCACAAATACCGGATTACAAGGATTGGAAGTTAATTCATAATCTAAGCTATACATATCAGATTAAGAAAATATCGATTCGAAGTCAAATCTATAAACATCCCCAATCCAACTGAAACTGAAAACAACATATTAATGACTTGAGCCTTTGAATTAATTAGAAAACCAGAAATTAAAATTAACATAATATAACATAGCATAAAAGGCGAATGCAAGTTTTTGATAATAAACTAAACCACAGCATTACAAAACATTACAACAAACAAACTTAAATAAACTTTGACCGTGAGTAAATGATGTTGAGCTTTGTAAATTGGCTAGGCTCTTTTTCTTTTTAAGCATCTAAACTATTAGACATAAGGTCATATGTGTATAAGTTTATTTATTAATAATCACCTATCTATATAATATATAATTTAGATTCACGGATTATATAGATTGAGATATTCTCAATAAGTAATCTAATCCATACATATCAGATTGAGTAAAAATCCTAACCTAAAATCGATCTATATTTTCACAATTCCTTCTAATTTGATTGATTTGATTGGATTGAATGAATTGGTAGATTTCGTAAACACCTCTGGTTATGGATCACAACTTTTTTTTTCCCGATTGTCTTTTTCGTTTCGCATTTTTCTTCAACATATATAGCTTGAAATTTGCTAAGAGTTAGCTGTATGCATCTCAATCTCTTGTGGGTGCTGAAGAAGATACTTCTCGTTTTTGGACTTTCATGACCAAAAGCATGTTCCAAGGCAAGAAAAATATTAAGGCAATAATAATAATAATAGATATATATATAATGGTATTTGGGGTTTGCAAATTCCTAGTTAATAATGTGAGGCCTCCAAGGTGAGAGAGAAATGAGAGATAATCACCTACTCCACGTGGGCACATCGTGCCTATCGTCGTCAGCTCTCCAAATTTTTATCAAAAAGCATTGAACTAAGCTAAGACAATTCATAATCTTAATGTCAAGTGGTTTTTGTTTAAACATATTTTATTTTACCCAAACTCAATTTCCAATAGTTCATTACACTTCATGCCTTTTTCACAATAAAAGATTCTTTATTTACTATATTATTGTCTAATTTATTGCCCTAAAATCGAAGCCAAAATCTTGGTTTACTACACAATTGGATAATTGATCACATGCTTTCACAAACAATACAATTCAAAAACTGAAATGTACTCATTGATGGTTTTGGTGATAAACGAGTATTTCTCCACATTCATTCTCGGGATACTTTTCATATTAAGACGTGTATTGAAAGAGAAATTTGATTAGGGTTTTCTAACAATTGAAGTCTTGCTGCTTAAATTGTAGCTCTATTGACCGGTATTATTATTTTTAATGGGAAATAAGCGATATATGTGTATGTGTGAGGTTCACATGCTTAGTTGCTTATTTTGACAAATAATTCAGTTTTCCATTTTGGCTATGTGATTAACTATTTGCAGAGTTAATAGGGATGTTGTGAAGTAGCTTTATAATTTTAGGTTTGCAAGTCAACACATGTGAATTTAAATAGGTCCGGTTAACTTTCGGTTTATGTTTAAATGAGAAGCCTTATAATTAACTGAAGAATATCATGATTATAGGCCAGTGTGGCAGTAGAATTCTAATGGATCATTTAGTTCACCTATTTGAATGGAAAGTTTAAACTTAGATTCAAAATTTTTAAAATTTTTGTAAGAGAAAAAATTATGACAAAACCATTTTGAACCAAAACTTTTTGGTTCACACTAGTAAAACAAAAAATAGTAAGTGTTTTGGAGGCATAGGCACCATTTGTAAAGGTTTAAAATAAGCTGTTTTTAGCTTATTTTGTAATGAGTCGACTTTTAGAGTCATTTCTTAATAATTAGCTATAAAAATATAGAATACTTTTTTAAAATATAATTTAGTTCCAAAAAAAAATTTACAATACTTAATTTATAATGACATATTTCCAAAATACTTCTTTGTTTAAAGTATTTATAATACTTGTTCTATTTGTATTACACACCATAATAAACTAGATAGTTTTCTTTTAAGTAACATACTTCAAAACATATAATTTGCAGCGAAATTATTCTCATAGCGGTTTCTATACCCTTGACTACACACTTGCTCATTTGTCATTGTCATATCAACAATAATTCTATTCCGGCCTCTTGGTTGGATTTCTTATAGCATGAAATAACTAGGTGGACTATTGCTTAGTAAGTTCAAACATAAACCACAAAATAATTTTCATTTATATTCATGATCTATTTATGCTCAATTATGAACTTTAATTATTTATTCCTTAAACTTTTCTTGAACTAAGATCCTAAGTGTTTGCACTATTTGCGCAAGATCATCGTAACACTGAGATCATAATAATATTCTTTACTTAAATCTCCTATTGGGTCGGGAGTTAGTGTGACACCTACTTTACTTATTTTATCTAGTGTGTTACTTTACTAGTTCTTTATTATGCTGACATACCATATACAATGCTTTATTAACTTTAAATAAGTGCATAACGAATGCATTTTATTAAATGATACAAATAACATTTTTATTTTAAACCTTTAATTCCATACTATAGGTGGAGTTTGAAACTTTAAATAAGTGCATAACAAATGCATTTTATTAAATGATACAAATAACATTTTTATTTTAAACCTTTAATTCCATACTGTAGGTGGAGTTTGAAACTTACTTGGATTTGGTATAGCGTTAACCAATTTCCATTCCTTTGTTATTTGACTAAGTTTCCTACCTGGGCAATATTCCATCATTAGCTAACTTATTTAATATCAAACTATACGTTAAAAATGAAGATTAAGCTTTAATTACTTAATCCTGTTATAAATCGATTTCCTAAAAGCCTAAATATCATGGAACTTAGTTTCCTTTATTTCACGTTGCCTTTATGTCACTAACGGAATTTAAAAAAATTTCCTATCAAGAGTGTTTTCTTAAATCGGATGTTTTGGGGTTCGTTCAAGCTGTTTTTGCAAAAGTGATGGTTTTGTGCTTGACGAGTCTAAAAATATTTTTCGAATCCATTTAGTTAAAAACTTGAATTTTCTTGCTTATTTGCCATGGTGCAGAAAGAGACAGAGAGAGAGACGTCAGCTTTCTTTTTGCGGAAAAACCCATTTTAAAATAACCTTATGATTTTAACCCAAACTGTGAAAATTTTAATGATTTTACCATCGAACTAAAAACGATCATTTTTTACCGGTAGGCTCGGTTTTTCAACGAGGTTAAATTTCTCAAAAGTACCAAGGTTAAATTCTTTTTATTTCAAAACGTTTACCTTATTATCATAATTCAAAATTTTCATGATTAAAAACTTATAAAATTCATAACTCATCAACCGAGCCGGATTTTGACAAGCTATTCAGAATTTTAAACAATTTCAACTAGATCTACTACTTTTGTGTTCTATCTTTTCTCAAATTATGACTATACAGTGGAGTTTTTTGGCTGATTTTCAAGTCTTTCAAATTTTGAACAAATTTTCAATATGTTGCAGATAGAATTCTACAAAACCTTGTTCATGAAAATCTTTTCTTTTTTTTTTTTTTTGCCATTTCTAATAAATCTTGTGTGTTGTCCAGAAAATAAATCGACTCCTACACTAGTCAAAATCTCATTTCTTTAAAAACCAAAAAAACCTTATATTTAAGCAAAGTTTGCTAAACTTTTCTTTCAAGGCTCAAAACCCTAATTCTAACATCCATTTACACGTTACATAATCATATCATATAGTCCATTTAACTTGTCATGGTTCATAATTTAATCAATACATACTAAACTTCATTAAAAAACAACAACAACAACAACAACAACGCAAAAAACTTTAGAATAAAAATAAAGAATTTACCCATGGATTTTGTAAGGTTTATGAGGCACCATAAAAATCTTGATTTTGTCGAACATTCCTTGGCACAAATCATGACAATACTCCCATCAAACCCACTCCAAAAACCCAAGAAAACCACTAGAACCCATAGGAGAAAGGTTAAGATTTTTACCGCTAAAGTTGACAAATCTTGGACTAAAATGCTTGGACCTGATCTAGAGTTTGATTAGGAGTAGTGTTTTGAAAAAAAAAAAATCGTTGAGAGAGAGAGCTTAGGGCAGCTGGTTTTGGCAATGGGATATAGACTTGTTTGGCTTCAAGTGTGCATGGAAAAGATGATAACAAAGGGTGATATTTTTTTTACTCATCATTTAATCTTGTGATGACTTACCCTTTTGGACTAAGATTACATAAAAATCAGTCAATGGAGGTTCAAAAACCAATGCACATAAGGGAGGATGTGGCTTATTTTCATCCTGTTAGGTGGGTCCTACTACTTTTTACACAGTATAATTTTACACTACACTGTATCTTTTCTATACTGTTAGTGTAAACTAAGGAGATATTTACTTAAATAGTCTAAAATATACTGAGTCACTTTTTACCCACCTTTTCTAATCCTTAACATGGTATTTCATATATTTGTGTTTGCGCTTTTATTAGTATATTTACATTGTATAGTGTGCATTCACTTTTATGCGTCCCTTTATTATGTATGCCAATAACTCTTGGATTGTAGACACAAAAATCTTTTTCTATTTTACCTATTGGCCACAGACAACTTTTAACACTATTTTAGACAATAGCATGATTTTTTAATTTAATTAACATATTTTTCCCATATTAATTTAGACCACAAAAATTATAATAAATGTGACATAAATTTTACATTCAGAATATTTCATGAATTTTAAGTATTTAAACTCACAAAATTTGCATATTAAAAATACTACAAATTGCACAAAATTCACATATATAGTGCACATTAATATTATCCATAAATAATTTACATTTTATTGTAATTATACAAAAATATGATTTATAGAAGAAAATTAATTATTTAATTCTAAATTAATTTTGGACTTAAATTAATGAATTTTCTCATACATTACAATCTACCTTCTTTAAAAATTTTCGTCCTCAAAAATTAAAATAATTCTGGTAGTTCTGTCTCATTTCATCCTCTCGCTCCCAAGTTCCTTTTTCTACTTGTTGATTGCACCAGAAGACTTTAACAAGTGATATTTTCTTGTTTCTCAATTCTTTCTCTTCATGTGCTAGAATCTGGACTAGTTTCTCCTTATAGGACAAATCTTCTTGAACTTCTATTGGCTCCTGTTGAAGTACATGTGATGAATTCAGTACATATTTCTTTTGCATTAACACATGAATACATTCTGTATAGATGCCAATTCGGAAGGTAAAGCTAACTTGTAGACGACATTGCTCACTCTTTCTAGAATCTCATACTATCCAATATATCTTTGACTTAGCTTACCCTTCTTCCCAAACCTCATCGTTCCTGTCATTGGTGCTACTTTAAGAAAGAGCAAATCTCCATCTTGGAATTCCAAAGGTCTTGGTCGTTTATCAGCATAGCTTTTTTAATGATTATGGTCAGTTTCCATCCATTGACAGATTAACTTCATGTCCTCAATGGTTTTTGAAGAAAATTTGTTATCGATAACACCCTTTCCAAGGATTCATACTAGTAAAATGGGATCTACATTTTCTTCTAAAGAGAGCTTTTAAGGAGCCATGTCAATTGAAGCATGATAACTGTTGTACCATGCAAACTCTATTAATGGAAGCTTCTTGTCCACCCTCCCTTATAATCAAGCACACATGCTCTCAACATATCTTCTAGAGTCTGAATAGTCTTTTTAGATCGACCATCATTTTGAGGATGAATTTCTGTACTAAAAGTAAGTTTTGTCCCCATTGCTTGATGAATGCTCTTCTAAAATTTGGAGGTAAATCACCCATCGTGATCAAAATTAATAGACTTTGGCACTTCATGATATCTAACTATCTGAGCAACAAACAACTTAGTTAATTGCTCAATGGAGTAACTAAGTTTAATGGGGGAAGACGTGAGCCAACTTAGTCAATTTGTCCATAATTACCTATATAGGATCATGTTCTCTTGTGGTTTTGGGTAATTCGACCATAAAGTCCATTATTATCTGATCCTATTTTCATTCTAGAATTTTGATATTCTATAACTCTCTTGTAGGACATTGGTATTCAACCTTCACCTTCTTGCACGTAAAACATCTGCTAGCAAAAAAACACTTTTCCATACACTATCCGAACACTAATTAAAAGCCTCTAATTTATGCTTCCCTTCTTCTATTGCTTAAAAGCAAAAGCACAAGTTATCCCAAGTAGGCCCATAGCCTAATAGTAATATAAGTATATCAAACTCCATTGCAAGATGTAGAGTTTAAATCTTCTCATAAGTTCAAAAAAAATCTAAGTGTTTGGTAAATTATATATGAATTTATCATTGAGATGCATAATGACTAAAATATACACACTTCACTACACATATTTATAGTTTTAGTCTTAATTTCCAACGTTAAGGACAACATTCAATATCATATAACAAAATAATTTTTAAATTTTTTACTTGAAAGATTTTTAAAAAGATAAATTGTAGAGAAAATATTCTTATAAATATTAAATGAAAAAATAAATGTAAAACTTAAATTTCAACCTCATCCTGTCTCAAGAAGAACAAAGAAGAAAGAGCACAATAACGTTATTTACATAATTAAATTCTCAGAAAAAATTAAAATGAGAAAATAAATGGAAAAATTTTCATTTATATGTTATTGTTATTTAAAAATACTTAAAATATATTTGAATAAAACAAAGTTTTATTTTTATTGAAGATTTGTAACTTTTAAACAAATATTTTTTAAAAAAATAGATTCCTTTAATTTGCTATGAAAAAATAAAAATGATAGATTATGAATTATGTTTTGCTGCTAAGGTTATTTTTGTTAAATTTAAAGTATCATGACAATAAAATTTGCTGTGAAAAACAAACCTAGATCTGCTTATCAAATTTTACTACTGGACGATAGTTTTTAGAATCTATTGGACAACAGCGGGGTTTACCAAAACACCAGTTGTAGCTTCTTATAAAAGGTCTAAAAACAACCTCTAGATATATATACAACTTTGACTAGAGTTAGAAATGTGAATAATTATAGGGGGAAGAGGCGAAAAGAGACTCATTCAGGTCGTTTACAATGAAATTGATCTCTATCATGAACATGTAGGCTAATTTGTCACGACCAATGGAAGTATATATTTTTCTCAAAGTGGTAAAGTAATCACATTTGCATATCTATAAATATTTTAGGATTATCGCTCAAACAAAAGTTGTGAATTAGTCAAGATATGGATGGGGCTCTATGTGTTTCACTTGAATAGTTACATGATTTTAATTTAAATTAGGATTGGATTCATCCATGAGATATTCCTAAATTCTTTAATCTATTCAAAAGTCGTATAGTTGGTGATATTAAATAGTGCATTTGATAATTTCAGTTTTAACAAAAACCTTTAGTTGCTACGGTGTAAAAATCTTACATGCTATAGTATTAAGCTACAGTGAGCTAAAATTTAAAGTTCTCACATGCTTATACATTACTTTTAACCAGAATTTGTTTATATCATTGGCTCAAACTTTTAGGTTGCTTATATAGTTTCTATTGTTGGTAAATTGGGATGTAATTGTTTCTAATAATGGGTAAATTTTAATGGATCGAATAGGTTGTAAATGTCTTAAGTGTTATGACATTTATCCTATTAACACAAACAAATTGAAGATCATTTTGATAAGGAATAGGAGGATTTGAGGAAGAATCGAAAAAAAGACGGATCCTAATTTGTCTGCATTTTGAGTGTTTTTACTTAAATTGTTTCAATGTTTTGGACATAGCAACTAGCTCACAACGAAGATGAGATTGATTGAAATATTAGGTGTTTAGATGAGTCCCATATTAACGGTGTAATAAGCCTTAAATTTTACGTGCAAAAATAAAATTAAAATATCTAATTATTTGCATGGGTAGCCGTTTGTTAGCCACTACCAGCGCCTTGCATTTGACAATCTTAAAGGTCTATTGACAAATGTAAACTCAAAACTAATGGAAAGCAATTAAATTAAAAATCAATTGCAGACCCATAATTAACTAATGGAAAGCAATTAAATTAAAAATCAATTGCAGATGCATAATTTATGGAACAACCCATGAGCTAGACGATTGATCCATTCATCCTTGTTGTTTGAAATTCACAAGTGTGATTAGGTATTGTTTATCATAAAGGCATGAGAAGGAGACCAAAGTTTGCTTACAACTTCTTTTTTATATATATGTCCTGTTGAGATGTTGACTGCACCACGAGATGAATAGTCTAAGAAAAATTAAAGAAAAGACAATTTTACTATTTAAGTACTCCGTATAATAATAGGTATGATATGAGACAAAGATGTATGAAAAATTGAGGAAGTACAACTTGAGATTGGGTACATAAATGGATTTTTTTTTTTTACCTTTTTTTTGCAAAACTATACGTGTCATGCAATGTAGCTTATCATTATTCTTAATTTAGAGTACTTTCTATGGATGATTAAGTTAAAAAGAAAAAAAGATATAGAAGAGAAGAAGATAAAGATTTAAGGTAGTTTGATGAGAAATAATTCACTAATAAGGAGCATTCTAAATGAGGTTTCATATAAATATACATTACAGAACACAAAAAAGAGTAATTATCCAAAATAAAAATCAAGACATATAAATGGAGAAATATAGATTCAAAACTATTAGTGAAAGATACTTTCTTTAATACTCTCAAGTAAAAATGAAAAATAATAAAAATAATATTAAAAAAAACTTTTAGAGTTAAAGTATGTCAAAGAGAAAAAAATGTTCTATAAATATTAGAACTGGAGCAACAAGTTTGCAGCCATATATCTTTGAGTTGTCCCCAACTCAAAGGCATGTCAACTTCGCTTCTAATTGACTTGGCTAATATACATAAAACAGTGACACTTATGCAAATTCATCCACAAAAGCCTTAAAGAAGTACTGCTTCTTCAAGCAAGTTAGTGAACCTTCTAAAACTTTCATCCGTTTTAATTCTTGATATGGACCATTATAAGTTGTTTGAAAATAATAGGCTCCATTTTTGTACGGACACCAGGCAAACATATATGTTATATGCAACATATATAACAATAATTGGTAATTACTAGGCCTTTCTTGTAGAAACTAGTTGGCATTGATCTATCCTTCTCAATGTGCATTCTCTTGGTTATCACCTGTAGCTATCTGCCAAAAGAACATGACTTCTTGGTACTTGACTTCTTGTGTTATTTTTGTGGAGATCTCTTTTTAGTACTTAATTAAGAATAAGATTAAGATTCCATCTAGTTTGCATTAAAGAATTCATGGGATTTGAACCTTTTTGGTTTAAACTGTAAATTTGAGAAAAGCTACATAAATTTTAATTCGAGCCAATGTTTAGAAAATTGTAAAATTTGAAATGAGAAAGAAATGAGTGTTATTATATTTTGCTATAGTTCTTTAATCATACTCTTCTTATTAGTCTCTGTGTTATCCAACAATGAATGTTTTGATAAAAACTTCATTGATCTTTTCTCCTTTTCACTTATGGAGGGAAAAGAAATGATCAAAAGGATTAATCCCGTTCCAAGTTAAAATGTAATCTATCCAAATAAGTAAGCCAATATGAAACTTTTGTTTTTATAGTTGGGACGATCTCTCTCAAACATTAATGATTTATGTACATCTTTCTCGATACAGGCAAACCAAGAAGACGACAACTCCGTTGTTTTTTTTTTTTTTTTTTTTTTGAGGTTCATGTTATTTATATACATATTGAACTGTTCTGATATCATTTGTAGGGTCTTTGGAATTTTATCTAAAAAAAATTAACCTATTATGAGGAGTAACCCAAGCCTCTTTTATATTCATTATCCATTTCATGTTTGACCTATTAGTAGCGTTAGAGTTCTATATGTTACAGTGGAGCAATATCACTAACAAACTAAACAACTTGCTAACCACACAAGGTTAGCCAAAGCTCCTCAAGCTTGGTCCTTAAATCACAGTGATAAAACCCGCGTTTTGAAGCCTTAGATTTTTTGGGAAAAAAAATATAACAGTTACTAAAGTCCCTGGACTATGAGATATTTGTTAGAGTAGATATTTTATCCAAATCAAGGTAAAATAGTCTTGTGCACGGTTTTTCAAAATTTATAGGGCTTTGGATAAATAGTTCAACAACCTAGGGGCCCTGCATTGGCCAGTTAGAAAGATGTTATTTATATATCTAGCTACAAGGAACATATATATCAGTAAAGGATGCCTAATTAGTTTAAGAGTTAATTACAGAACTATATATTTAAGGTTTATTACTTTTAATTTATCTGTCTGTTTTAAGAAACTATGAAGATATTTTTTAAATTTGAAAATTTTATTGTAATTTTATACTTACTTTTTAGACCAAAAAATATGAGGACAAAATAAATATACCCTTAATTAGACTGAATTTCTTTCTAAAATATATTTTTCTTTTCAAGAAAATTTTTTAAAAAATATTTTAACATTCAAAAAATTATAGAATATAAGATCTTTTTTTAAAAAACTTTGTTGCTTTGTTTTAGGAGTTTTTTGTGTTTCTGAGTCTATAAGATATTTTTCATAACTATTTAAAGGTATTTATGTTGTTTTGCCTTATTTTTTTTATTTACAAAGATGAAATTGAAATAAGTTTTTTAAATTCAAAGAATACCTTTATAGTTTCTAAAAACAGATGGACAAATTGTAAAATACTTAAAACTGAAAGTATAATTATGTAACTAATACTTAGAGTTTTATTAATTAACTAACTCATAACATGAACCAGCTTAAAAAGCAATTAACCAACATAATATCACATGATAGGGTTTGTAAAAGTCCATCCATGTAACATAGAAAAGAAATAGACATAACATGGCTTTCATTAAATGCAACTTTGATGTTGGATGTAACTTGACCTTTGTCAAAAGTAATTGAGTTATAAAACGATTTGGAAAGTTGACTCAAACTAATAATTTGAACTCAAACAGTATAAAGCTCTCTGTCGAAAGTAATTGAGTTATAAAACAATTTGGAAAGTTGACTCAAACTAGTAATTTAAACTCAAATAGTATAAAGCTCTCACATGATATAGTGTAAAGCAAAAGTGAGTTGTAGTATAAAGCTTTTATATACTATAATGTTTTGAACCAAGATTGCCAAACACTTGATATCCAACATCTATGCTAAGTTCAGTGAGAGTATTATATTATGTTTTTTTACTTCTACATATTACATTAGATAGATCGTCTTTTAGATAGACCATAGCAAATATATATATATATATATATATACACGCCCGCGCTCCCACTAGTAGTTAAATTTTTAGCTTGATATTTATAGAGCTTGTAGAAACCCCACTTAAGATAAGAAGCTGGCTCTACCATGTGCATGCCCTAGTACTCAAAAGACTTTTAAAAATGAAAAGAAAAACAACTTCAAAAAGCAAAAACACTTCTGGTGGAAACCATTTGCTAAGTACAAATATAGGATGCAAAGTATGGGTAGCTGGTTTGCTAGTATTGCAAGTGGCTATAGTGATCGCTACAACTAAAAGTAGAAAGAGAATTTTACAAAATCCAGACCCAAAAAAGATCCATCTTCTAAAAGGTTATGGATATCGTTTCTACTTTGTTAAATATATGTAAAACCATACGAGTAAAATAAAGTGATCATGATGCATGTGATGTTAGTTTTGTGTGTTGGGACTTAAGAGTCCAATTAATTTAGGTAATAAACAAAACAAGGCGGCACAAAGCTTATCATTTGATTGGGAAAAGGGAAAAAAAAAAAAAAAAAAAAGTTATTTCTCTCAGCTATCAAGTTGAAATCCCACTCCATGCTGCTCTCATGGTCAAGACCCCGCTCCTTATTTAAACACCCTCCATCCCTTATTTCCCCCTCCACACATAAAATTCAAACAAAAACTGAACATTTATTCTTCTAGTCCCTCTCACCCCATTTTTCCATACAGTTTCAAAGCAACCAAAAATCAGCCTATAGCTTCTTTCTTGGATCATCATCCAAGAACAATTACAAAACCCCCTCTTTAATTCCCATCAATATTCTTTTTCACTTATTTACAAATTTCCCCACCACACTGTTTCTCTTCTGTCCCTCTCAAAACCTTGTTAGTCATTCCAAACGAGAAAAAAAAAAATGTTAGACCACACTTGTCTTAACATACCACCAATGGTACAACAAACCTTCAAGGATGATCACTATAACTTCTTCCCTCGCCGCTGCATTTTGGTTAACGGGCCGGTCATCGTCGGCTCTGGCCCATCGGGCCTTGCCGTGGCGGCGGGCCTAAAACAACAAGCCGTTCCATTCATCATCTTAGAAAGAGCAAACTGCATTGCCCCTTTATGGCAACACAGGACTTATGATCGCCTCAAGCTTCACCTTCCAAAACAATTCTGCCAATTGCCCGGCTTCCCATTTCCAGCAAACTTGCCTGAATACCCCACACAGTACCAGTTCATAGACTACTTAGAATCCTACGCCAAACACTTTGACATAAACCCTTTGTTCAATGAAACAGTGCAATCTGCCAAGTACGACGGGACCTTTGGGTTGTGGCGTGTCAAGACCATCTCGAACGGCAACCCTACAGAGGTCGAGTACTTGTGCCGGTGGCTTGTCGTGGCCACCGGAGAGAATGCCGAGAAAGTCGTGCCAGAGTTCGAAGGATTGGAGGAGTTTGGAGGGCATGTCATGCATGCTTGTGACTACAGAGCCGGTGACAGTTACCAGGGGAAGAAAGTACTAGTTGTCGGGTGCGGGAATTCGGGCATGGAAGTCTCTCTTGATCTTTGCAACCACAATGCCAGCCCTTCAATGGTGGTTAGAAACTCAGTAAGTAAAAATATTTTTTCTCCACAGTTTAAAACTGATCAAAAACTGACATTTCAGAACTGGAAATGCAGAGAATGCTCTGTTTTTCTCTGTTTCTCAAAACAGAGTACTCTTTGTTTTTATTGGTGAAAAATGTTATGTTTTCTAGTTAAAGACAGCATCTTTGAGTCGAAACTAAAAGAGGGTATTCTGTGTTTTCGAATGATGAATCCAAGGTTCACGTCTTGCCGAGGGAGATTCTTGGAAAGTCAACGTTCAAGCTAGCGGTTTTGATGATGAAATGGCTTCCACTTTGGGCTGTGGACAAGATACTGTTGATTCTTGCCAGAATTGTTCTTGGGAATCTTGAGAAGTTTGGTTTGAAAAGACCATCTGTGGGTCCTTTGCAGCTCAAGAACACTGCTGGGAAGACCCCAGTATTGGACATTGGTGCACTCAAGAAAATAAGATCTGGGGAGATCAAAGTGGTCCCTGGAATCAAGAGGTTTTCACAAGGGAGAGTTGAACTTCTTGATGGCAAAATTCTTGAGATTGATTCTGTTATTCTGGCAACTGGGTATCGAAGCAATGTCCCTTCATGGCTCAAGGTGAGGGCTTCTTTTTTAATTTTTTTTATGTGTCGGAATATTTTAATTTCAAAGTACTTAATCTATTCAGAAATTTGTGTCTTGGAATCCATGTGACGGTTGTGGAAGTTATTAGTTTTCCTTCTTATTCCTGCTTCTTCTCTCATATTTTGCTTTTTTAAAACAAAGGGAGTTTGAATTTAGACAGTTTTGAAAAAAGGGGTGAGGAATCTTAGTCAGTCAGACAGGTTGGTTTGGTAGTTGTGTTTTGTCTATATTGGTGTTATTTCTCGAACAAATGGTCTAAAACTTAGTTTGGGGATTTTTTGTACTTTTTACAGGAAAATGACTTCTTTTCTGGAGATGGAATCCCAAAGAATCCATTCCCAAATGGGTGGAAAGGCAAAGCTGGTCTTTATGCTGTTGGGTTCACAAGGAGAGGCCTATCTGGTGCATCTTCAGATGCCGTTAGTGTGGCACTTGACATTGCCAAGAACTGGAAAGAAGAAACAAAGCAGAAAAGGAAATCTGCAGCGGCGTGCCATAGAAGATGCATTTCGCATTTCTAAATCAATGGCGACACTTTATCGATAAAATCCAGTCCAATCCAATCCAATTTAATTTAAACCCGTTTTGTTTCTTTTGTTTTGATCTATTACACAAAACTACAGATCAGTTTGCGTAGAGAGAATAATAGTACACAACACAAAGGGACATTGTAACACACAAAGATAGCCCTCTCCTAGGCATTAGACCAACCCAAGAATTGCAAAAAATTATTTTTTGTACAAAAAAAAAAAAAAGGAAGATGAGGCTTGTTGTCTTTATTACAATGGATTTTTGTATTGACAATTTAATAATCCTAGCCAATTGGAGAAAAGATTGTCATTCTATGCTTGCATAGACACACAAATCTAGTTCAGTTACCTCATTAATAAGATTGATGGGCTTTTCTTCAATCCTCGATCTAAGTCCACTAAAGGGCCCAATATATACAGTGGACCCCAGATCCATCACAACCCCAACATCACAAATCTCTCCGAAGTGATCCCCCTTGAGTACTCCTAAGCGTTTTTGATATAGAAGTAGCTTTCAGACTTCTTTGACTCCATGTTGCCCTGCACATGGATAGAGCCCACAAAAGGAAAAGGAAGAAAAAAAAATGAATCTTATCCTTGGCCGGTGCTGGTAATAAATCTTCACCATTGACAAGGTAATCTAAAAGTCTTTTCACTTTATGAGTCAGTATATCAGAAGATCATTGCAATTGCAGGACAACATGTTACAAAAACACACATATATAATGCAGGAGAATTATGTGATAAGACAAGGTATGAAGATGAAAAAAAAAAAAAAACCTTAAAACACAATTTTGAATCGTCAACGTTAAAATCATATTAGATAAAATATATATGCAATAATTTAACAGAATATAATATTTTCTAACTACTTGATGAAAACATCAACATATATAACATAATGGAATTTGGACTGAAAAAGATTTTTGGACTTTTATTTTCAAAAGGCAACTTATGAAAATGGGGTGGTTTAATATCCTTATAAATTAATGTTTATTTGCATATTTAAATGATATAAAATTCAAATTTATTAAACCAAAGGATACTAATGAAATTTGATAAATCCTACCAATAAGATAATTTTGAATTAACTGATCATACCAAAATCAAATCAAATCAATAAATATATATATATATATATAATAGTTGATCCGGCGGTTTTATAATTGTGAATATAATTAGATTGTTTTTCTCTTACCCCATGAGAAAATTTTACAACAATAGTTTTATGTATGTATATATATACGTATATATATAATTGCAACTCCCAAGTATTTCTGCATGCATGCCACATGAATCTTGCCAGTCATCATCACCTAAAGACATGGGTATTCCTAAAAACTTTCAGAGAAGCAAGTGAAGAGATGATGAGCCAATTCTATTTTCAAAGCATCTGACAGATATAACTTTCATAGAACCGAAATTCCTCTCCTTCTGAGTGCTTCAAAACATGCCCAACATTTCCCCTCTCTCTTCTTTATTTTTTTTCCCCTCGAAAAGGAAGTCCAACTTTTTAATCTCCCAAAGCCATTACTTCTATCTTGACTCGGAATTTAAGATGATATTTCATTTCTCCAATGTAAAAGTCATGTGAAAAAATGTTATTGGTGTTCAATTCCAAAGAACCCATTTTTTTTTCTTTTTTAAATGTTAAATCCCTGAGCCAGTTTGCCATTTGTTTGCTTAAGGAAGTGTATACTTGTTTTCTTTGCCACCAAAATACTAGCCACTTTGTCTTTATTTCCTTTTTCACTTCTATAGTTTGATCCGATTTGACATTCTAAAAAGCAGAAAGAACAGGAAGGAGAAAAGCTCTTTATTTATCAATGAAAAGGATTTAGTTAAAGACAACCCATATGAACACCCATGCTGTTTGTCATCCAAAATCTCTTCACCACCAGACACTCAAAGTTATACATATATACAAATTAATATTATATAATAGTTCGTTAAAGAATACTTTTATCGTATATAAAAGAGTAATGTTAAATATAATATAACATTTATTCAACATTAGATTGACATTAAAAATATATAACATTAAGAATTTAGTTATTCTAAATGATTGATATTCCTTCTTAACGCCGATGTTACTATACATTTATTTTACGTTAGGCTTCTCATTTTTATATATTATGTGAAAATACGATAAGGCTGTAGCAATCGCAAAAACTTATAAAAAGTTGGACAATCTTAATCAGAATTATCTCCAACAAATTTTTTTAATCAGTAAAAATAATTTATCAAAGTTATTAAGAAGAAATTGACCTGAACGGCTAAAATTTGAATTTCTTTGTTCGATAAGACTCAGTAACAAAATACTTGCACGGTTCAAATATTGTTTAACCATCATGCAATTGCCTCTAAAAAAAAGGTCAGATGGTTAGGTCCCTTTTCCTTTAATATGTGTGTTTATAGGCAATAGAAGCAAATATTGCTGCTTAGAAGTTTGAGCCTACAAAATGAATTCCTCAACTGCTCTTTTGCTAAGGTTTCTTACATTGGCTTTCATTAGAGCTTGAAACTTCTAACTTAAAAGAGACATCACTATTACCAAGAGAAGAAAATCACATGGGGTGGTTTCCTTTGTTGTTCCTCACACCAAAAAGAGCCCATTCCTTGGTGTTCTAGGGTACCAGTTAGTGTGTGTTACTGTTGTTGGATTATTTCGAATCCTCCACTTGTGCCGTCTTCTCTCAATACATAAGAAGGAAATAAATCTAGGGTATGTTTGATAACCTCATTTCAACTACAGGTGTATTTGACAACCCCATTCTTACTGTATAGTTAGAACTCTTATAGCGTAAAGCTCTTATATGTTATAGTGTAAAGCAAAAGTCAGCTACAGTGTAAAGCTCTTACATGCTACAATAAATTAGTCTTATTCGCGATGCCAAACGCAGTTGGAATTGCTAAAGTATAAAGCTCTCACATGCTACAGTATAAAGCAAAAGTAGGCTACAATATAGAGCTCTCACATGCTACAGTAAAATTATTTTAACTTTTAGTTTTAACCGCTGTTGTCAAACACACTCATATATATATATATATATATATATATATCACCAATCAGAAAAAAAAAATAGAGTAATTTCCAATGGATTTACGATATTAATACTATATTTGACACCAAAAACTATTAAAACTAAGATATTTGGTATGTTGTTTTATTTTATTTTATTTTAATACATCCTGCTATTTCAAATGTTATATATATTTTATCGTAATAATTAAGTTTTGAAATTAATTAGTTGCAAAAATGCTTTCAATTTTACAATAATTTGAAAACGTCAATGGTATGGTATAATTTAATGAAAAAGCAAATATATTAACCAATTTAGCAATCAAATGTCAAAATTTGACAAATATATTTAAATTTAAATTTGTCACCAAATTTAACATCAAAATAACATTGCATTAGAGTAATTTTTCAACTCAACTGTTAAAATTAGACGGTGGCATACTAACTTGGCATTGACATTCTATAAAAAAGATGGTTTAAGAGAGACCTTTCTACGTTTGACACTGATTTCTTTCACTAATCTTTTCATAATTCATACAGAGAGAAATTCAAATTAATGTTCTTTAAAAGAATTCAAAATCTCTCACCCTCTTTCCTTTCATTCCCTTTTCTATGCCACCAAACAAGCTCTTAAATGTACACGTGACTTTCATTCCCTTTTCTATGCTAACAAACAAACTCTTAAATGTACACGAGATTAACATCAATATGAGTATCTAAAAAGTGACTCTTCGATTCTGTTATTGCACTACAAAAAATTAGAATTTTAATCACAACAAAACCTTTATCAAACATTTGTTATTATTAATATGTATTTAGTCACAAACTTTAGTTTAATTTTTATTATGGCTAAAAATTTTAGCCATAGGGTTTTTAGTCACGGAAACATTTCATGACTAAAAACCTCATTGTTAAAAATTTTAGTTACAGCAAAAATTAAACTAAAGTTTGTGATTAATTGTACATTAGTCGCAATATTTTGTTCTGACTAAAAGTTTTACTAAAAATTATTGTGTCTAAAAGTCCAGTTTTTTGTAGTGGTATTTGTTAGACATGTATGCCATAAGGAGTAAAAATGTAATACGTTTTTGGAGACATTTTTATCAATAAAGAATTTATTCATTTATATATATATCAAATCTTGTCATCTTTACGTTCATATTTGTTGAATGTATGATAAGCAAACAGTAGTCTGAGACTGTCAGTCTAAACCTTAAGAATTAGGCATATGATGGACTGATTATGCAGAAGACACGATTCTTCAAGTGACGGTCTAAAACATATGATCCGCAATCGAGGGAATAAAGTTGGGCGGTTTATTCATGTAAAGATTGTTATGTTGTCTATATCCCTTATGGGAGATGATTTGTCTTGGCCATCGGAGTTGAACTCCGTGAATAGAAACATTGGCGCGTTGTCATAAGTGACGACGTGTTGGATCGAGACATAAAGTGAATTGATTTGGATTAATAATTCTGTCTTGGCAAATCGATTCACTTTAGACAATCATTTGTATTGTATCTTAATCCTGAGATGAATAGTGGGCGCGTTGTCTTGACTTGTGTCTTTTGATGTGCCAAAGGGTGACACCCACGTCTCTATAGTGGTACGCATGCCGGTACGTTGGAGGCATGACTCTTGATAGTGTAGACTTGTTATTCATAGATATGGAATCCATAGCTCCTCTTTAGGAGTAATGATATCCTCTTATATGCGTTGTCCTGTAATTGGAAAACTAGAGCGCTCAACCATTTGGATACATAGGTGTAACCGAATGGTATACCATCTTTGGATGGTAAGTTTTCTAATGGTGAGACAATGGAACGTAAGATAAAAATAATCGAGAAGGTAAGACAGAACTTGTCCTTAAGCCGATTATGGATAATCATATGGGGATGCGATACACTATGATATGTCATGGAGACTTAGCTACATGAGCTTCGTAATTCTATAAAGTTCGAGAGTGCAGCTTCAATCTTTTAGTAGAGTAGCGTTGGAGTTGATAATTGTGAAATGTATATCTGGGATATTGGGTTTCATAATTATCATGAGCTTGAACTTTATAGGTCCATTTTGGTCCCCTTTGCGAGCTCACAAAATCCTGTAACGACACGGCGTGCTTTTTTAATAATTGGTGACTTATGTCGGATTTATCAGATTGGCTTAAAATTTGTAAGAATCAAATAATTCATGTTTGTTTATCGGTTGAATTAATTTTGTAAGAAATTAGTTCAAGATAAACTTGTTGAATTATTGCGATCAGATAATTCTTGTCTGTTTATCGGTTGTTTTAATTTTGGATAAATTAGAACAAGATAAACTTGTAGAATTATTGTGAATTGATTTATTTTCTTAGAGATTGTCTTGATAAAGTTTGTTTTGATCAGATAACTTCTCTATTGGGTTATTTGAATCAAAACTGAGACTTTATCCTTTAGAATCTCGGGTGGAAAATAAAAGATTCGTGGAGATTTTTTTCTCGGGAGTTCGGCCTGCCGATCAGAATGTTCGACCTGCCGATCAGCGGGAGATAAGATTACGCGTTTTCACGCAGATCTTATCAGATACTGATCCGAATTTAATTCTGTTTCGAGTTTTTGAGACCTAATCTGATATAGACTGACCCCAGGACCAATAGCTATATAAAGGGAGTTAGTCTCATGATTTACTCAGATCAATTTGAGAGATTAAGAGTGATACTCTTCTAGTGAGCATCTGAAAACTCCCTGAGAGCTTTTGTTCACAAATCACGAGCACTAGCTTTGGGTTCTCTCTATTGGTTGGAAGGAGAGTCACAGGTGGAAGAGCTGTACGTGTGAGCCCACACTCACTCCGGTTGTGGACAGAGAATAGCAAAGAAGACCAGTTGGTTGAGGCTCTTCTGGAACGTTACTTCTCTACACAGGTTGCGGAGGTTCTTTGGCACACTGAGGTTAGTAAGATCTGTCTAATTTATACATATAACATGTCAAACTTGTGTTTTGGAAATTACTCTGATGGAAAAATTTTTAAAACTCCGCTGCGCACTTTGTTTCCAACAGTATTTGCTCTCCATATACCATATATATATATATGCATATATATTCATGCATGCATCCGTGATCCCTATGTTTATATGTAGTTCTTGGAAAAACGTACTTGAAAAGAAAATGCTTGCAAAAGAAAACATCCCTTCTTTTGTCTTGAAAACATCAAATGCATTTGCAAACTTGAGTGCGTTTTTGAGAAAATAAACTTGATTGGTTATTTCACGTTTGATTTTGGAGCGTAAAATAAGCTTTTTAATATAAACTTATTTAAAAAGTAAAATCCTTCTTTTCTATCAGTATCAAGTTCTTACTACACCTTTATGCTGTTTGCATATTTTGTTTAGGACGTGCATGAAACTATACAAGTCTCTAACTGTTAACTTCATTCGTTTCACACAAAAAATAATAATAATAATAATAAGAAGTTCGTATCATCCACCTTATCGATTTCATTATTTTGTCTGATATGCACAAGATAAGTGCAATTTCTTTATTTCCTAGTGCAAGTAAGTGAAATTAATGCTTTAATACAACGTATACGGTTCAAATTCTAATATATATATTCACATATTTATTAGTTGGATCATGCATGTTTAACAAATGAGTTCATAAGTTCAAACTTAAATACTACAGCATATGATAACTTTACACTGTTTACGGTTGAGTTTTATCTCATTTGTCCAACACCCAACAAATTTTTCAATCAATATATTGTTTCTCTCATAACTCTTTAACTATCTCCGACGTAAATTCATACTCTTTAACTATCTCCAACGTAAATTTCAACATAGAAAAAAATAAAAATGACTTATTTGCATGTTGTTCTATATTTTGTATTTAATACATTGCTAATTTCAAATGTTACTAATTTTTTTGTCTTAAATTTTAGGCTTTCAATTTTATGTAAGAAAAAAAATAATTTTAAACAGCTTATAAAAGGGCAATATGAAAACAGTCAAATTTAGCACAAAAATCACATTGTATTGAAGAGTGATTTTCCTATTAACATGTTAGAATTTAGCATTGGCACATGGGTGAGATAGACGAAGAGCATTGTTGAGGTGTTGAGATCCCCGGCTGGAGCTTGGTGGGTACCTCAAACATATTGCCGAGAGCATTGTTGAAGTGTAGAGATCCCTGGCCAGAGCCTGATGGGCACCTCGAACTTATTGCCGAGAAGGCTACTCGGGGAGCCTCTACATGGATTTACCTCCGTTCCACTTCAATAAGAGGGTCTTAGGGTGTCCCTCAGGTACCAATATAACCAATTGGATGGATTGGAACCTGGGGACACCCTAAGACCCTCTTATTCAAGAGGAAACAGGTTAAACTCCTAGGAGACGCACTCCTCTCGCGGGAGGCAAATCCGAGCTAGGTCTCTCCCCGAGCAGGGGCCCTTTCGGTAATACTTTCGAGATGCTTGCCAGGCTCCGGCCGGGGATCTCAACACCTCAACACTGTGGTGCAGTCTAACCACCACCACATAAATTATTTCTTAACTGTTTTCATCTGTTTTTTTTTTTTTTTTTTTTGTATGTAAAAGTTACAACTACGTTACTACAACTTAAGATAATTTTTCCCACCAAAAAAAAAAATACTAAGATGTTAAAAAAAATAAAGGTTGCCCGTAAAAAATAAAAATAAAAATAAAAAAATAATAGTTGCAGGTATAGTTTAATGGTAAATTTCTATCTGACTTTAAAAGAATACAAAGTTTAAATCCTTATTTTAATTTTATTAAAAAAAAAAGATGTTTTTTCTAGGGTTTAATTTACAATTTTATCTAGTTTTGGGATCTTCTTTCCTTCTTGAAATTACTATTGACAAAGATGTTGATGATTAGTTTCAGCGAACTCTTTGCCTGTTAAACCCTTTTGGAGTAAATTTAGGTGGTGTACCATTTTTTTTATTACCATCATTGTATTTTTTTCCTTCCTTTGATCCATAACATTAATTATAGCAGCATCATCTTAGATAGTATATATTTGCCTAACCCTAACCTAAAATCCTTAGAAACAATAATGTCTTTATATTTATTATAAATGGTATGTTTTAAACTTTTTCATAAAAGTAAATTTCTCCAATTGACCTAACTTTTTGTACTTTGACAAATTACCACTTAAATATTTAATGTTTGAATATTAAACACCAAAACCTGTCAAGCCATTGTAATGTGGCCTCAATGAATAACGCCATTGAAATCCGCCATTAATTTATAAATTTAAAAGTTCAAAAGACAATTTATTAATACATAAAAAGTTAAAAGGGAAAAGTGCCGAAGTTAAATATTTTTTTACCAAAATAAACATGTAATTTGCAACATGGGTAGCTAATTAAAAGTATGAATTATTTTTTATCACCTTTACCCCAAATTTATAGTTAAAATAAAGTTAATTCAAAAATTCTTTTACTTTCAAAAAAACAATAATTTTTTTTGAGATATTCACAAAACTTAATTAAAGATCCTAACTCAAATAAATTTGTTTAAATAACTCTCAAAAACAATAACTTCAGTTAAATAGATAAAAACAATTATTTGTGCCATTGATCAACGGTTTATATATAAGTTATATGTCAATTTCGATTAAAAAATAGTATAACACAAAAGTGTAAAAATTCAAGTTGTTTACATTGTGTTTTTGTTTTATAATATCACCTTTTTGTTGTTTCTTGATTTGATTTCAAACAGTTTCCTTTCTTTTTATTGTTTTGAGTTGATTATTTTTGCTTTTGCTTTTAGTTAACTGTTCTAAGTTTGTTGGTCATTACAAAATTGTTTATGGCCTAATCCCTCTATCTCTCTCTCCCTCTCTGGTTGTGCTAGGATTTTTTTGTGCTTGCCTCTCTCTTAGGGTTGGAATTTGGCTATGGTGTTGTGTTGATCCTCTGATTCTCGGCCTTTGAGATAAAACTTGTAACCCTACCTATGTAACCATCACTTAACTACATAATCATAGTACTTAAACATATTTAACAGAAGATATTTAGATTTGCCGAATAATATAACTTGTTAAAACTTAATCTTTTAAAACCAACATAATAATTTTCGTAAATATTATTGTTTTAATACTTTTTTCTTAAATTAAAATAAAACCTTAAATCATTTCTCAAAACTAAATATTGTTATAATTTTTTACTAGAAAATTTACATATATTTGTTGCATTTCTGTTGCAACAATTTTTTTTAAATCTTAAACCATTTTATGCTGAGGTCTTACGACTACAACCTCGATCTCTAAAACATACTTTCATAATACTACTTAATTATTCGTACATACATAATTTATAAAAAACGTACAGTGGAAAATAAATTTTTGTGTAAACAGTATCTATTCTCATCTCCAATATTCGTCGGCTGCTCATTACTGCCCATCAAGTATTGTTGACATGTTCTTTACCTACAGCTTGAATATCCTTAAATGAGCTTTTGCTTAGCAAGTAAGAAGCCAACTCGCAAAACAAATTTTAACATCATTTTAATAAGATACGCATGAGCATTTTATGCTTGCTTATTGACTGGTTTTATGCTTAATTATTTAAGTCTTATCTTATCATACTGATTGGGCCTTGGTGATCATACCGACTGCACACGATTCTCAAGAAGTTAAGGTTCACAAAGTCCCAACGACACTGAGATTATAAATTGTATTGTGATGATCGGGAAGTTAGGATTTGCAAAGTCCCAATAACACTGTGATCTTAAAAGAAAACTTAAGCCTCATCATAGGTTGAGAGGTTGGTACGACACCCTTTATTTGTCTTATTAGTTTCTAGTTGTCTTATTATGCGTATACAGTATGACATGTTACTACATAGCACCATATATTAATATTAAAACATGCTTAATCTGAAAATGAGTAAATAGTATATTTTATTGTAGCATACATCACATATCATTCATGTCCTAACAAGATACAAACATAGCATATCTTAACTAAGTAAATATAACCTCAAAATATGACAAGGCATAACACTGAACATGCATTTCATAATTTTATAAATTATGTAAAAAAATTTATTTGAAACTATTTATACTATAAGCGAGATTCTTACTTATATAGTTTCTTGTAATAGGCTTCTCTATTAGCCCTGACTTCCTTATCCTCTATCGGAAACAATTCTGCATAAAAACTCATTAAGAGTGTATAAAAATAACTTTATTTTATGCTATTAAATTTTAACAATCGTAAAAATTTTGATCATTATATTATATTATATTTCCTTTTATCAAAGGATCATAAAAATCATTAACTTAATTACAATAATTAATTATTTAATTAAATCCTTATATTATTTTATTTACAGTTTTGTGACACAAGGTCATGCTTTAACTATATTTATTTAACTCAACATTTCGGATCAAAATCGGGCTTTAGAATTTTATTCAAAATTGATAAAACACTAAATCTAAGGCTTATATAGTTTGTCATAAGTGTCAAATTTCTTGGTTTGTCGAAAACTAGAATTCTGTAGTTATAAGATTGTTCATTTATAAAACTAGTACCGGGAGGTACTTTTTCGGTTAGTTTTAAAGGTTACTACAAAATTATATGCTAAGGAGAATTTTTCTTTTGAAGTTTTTCTTCATAGAAGTTGCTTTATTAAAATACAGGGCTTTAAGGACTTCTATGCTTATTTTAAACATTTTAAAATTTTGTGCATTATCTTTAGCATATTCATTTTCTGGTTTTTATTTTGCAAACTTGATCGGTTAAAAAGTTTTTGATAGTTTTTTTTTTATTTTTGTTAATTTAATTTAAAGTCTATTTTAAAAACAGGTTTTCTTAAAAGTTTCTTCATGAAAGTTCTATGTTTCATTAAAACCTAAAAGTTTTATGTTCGGTAAAAATTATAGTTCGGCTTCGAATCGGACATGAAACTTTGACAAACTGTTATAGCCCATAAATACAGTTTTTAGACAGTTTTGGAAAACCGTCCATAACAGTATTTTAGAAGTAGACTTTGAAAAAAGTTTCTTCACAAAAGTTATCCATCTCATTAAAAAATAAAATTTTCATATTTATAAAAACGTAAAATTTAGACTCAAAATAGCCAAAACAGTGGCTGCCTGCACCAAAACAGTTTTAAGCAGCAACCAAAAGTGTTTTGGACAGCCACAGGCAGTTTTAAAAAACTACCTGAAAACCCATTCTAGAGTCAAAACTACATTTTCTCTAAGTTACGGAATTTTGTTCAAAACATCAAAATCTAAAAGTTATGTGTTCATAAAAGTTTTAAAATCCCACTCTTAGGCTTCCATTTTCACGATCGAAGTTTGTGAAAAAATTTTCTACAACGCCAAACATGCACAAGACCTAAACTAAAGTTACAAAACTTAACTTATTATAATAAAATACATATAAAGCCACACCAATCAATATAAATCACAATTATTACAAACTATTTTCTTAATAAAACATAAGCTTAACTTATAAAAACTTAAACTTGGAATTAATTAAAAGATTTTGAGAAAAAAAAGTTTTACCCTTGGGGAATACTTCTTGAAGACTACTTCTAAGAAAGCTTTGCTCCTCCTCTTTTTCTCCTTGGTTGGTTACTAAAAACACAATCTTGTCTACATATAAATCTAATCTTAATTGATCTAACTTATATGAAAAGAAGGTTTTGGAATTTACTCTTGGTGAACAATATAAAAGCTTCAACTTTCTCCTTATTCTTCTAAGCCTTCCTAGTTCTTCTCTTTCTATCCTTGATTAGTGATTTTTTTACGGTGGAATGGAAGGAAATTTTGGAGAAAAAGGCTTAAAGACACAGGTTTTTGAGAGGAAAAAGAGGAAGAAAATTTTCTTGGAACACCATATGATAGACCTGGTTCTTAATGGGCAAAAAAGAGAAAAAATTATTGAAAAACCCTTGTGTTATGCTTGGTTTTGGGAGAGAAAAATTTGGAGTTGGTGCTTAGATCCCGTTTTTGGGGTGGAGAATAGAGGGAATATAACAAAAATGAAGTCCTGTGTCAAGTACACTTATTTATAGACCAAAGCTAATCTAATTATATAACTTAACTTATGATTAACTAAGCGCTTAATTGACTTTAATAGAGTTAAAATTGAGCTTATATCCTCGTAATTGTAGAGCCTATGGACTAAGGACAGTGGGTGAAATTTTTGTCTCATTAATGAACCAAGGACACACTCACGTCAAGTCTAAGTCATGGTCAAATTTCCTTCTTTATTCTGATCTTCAAAGATTCCCACCAAATAGATATATTTTACACTGCCAAGGATGACTAACTTAGCTGACAAGAAAATTAATTTTTGACGGGTCCTTTCCTGTTTTTCAAATGTAGATGAACACTAATCACAGTGTATACCAATACTGATATGTTTTAATCGCATACTGATTGTCGACTGTTGTTAGTTTTAAAAATTATTTCTAGATTTAATGAAAATCTAGACAACTTTTCTCTGCATCTAAACTCAATAATGGCCTAGTTTTGCGATAGTATAAATTTTTGAGTTTGCGTGGCATTTTCTACCGAAATTGCTACTCGTGTAACACTAGCCTTAAATTAATTGGCAATTAAGGACTTGTTGAGTGGTAGAGTGTTTCTTGGTACACTGCTGATATTGTACTACACTTGAAAAATCCTGTTATTAAAATTCTTAAGTTATTAGGAATTAAAATTTTTTTCGCTTAAAATCACGATAAAATTTATGAACCAAATTATTCAATCACAAAAGTTAATAAATTATAAATTTAAAATTTGTTGTAGAATTTTTTTTGGAATATTTATATTAATTCTATAAATCCTTTAGTCATAAAATCAAATCCTTTAGTCATAAAATCAAACATAATATTATCTAAGAAATTATTCTCTTAAATATGTAAATTAAATTATTTAATTTTAGGATTTTCTCAGCCCTTACTACTATGAACTACGTTCTTAGTGCTTGTAACGTTAGTTCCATAATTTCACTCATAATAAACTCTTTAAATTAAATAAGAGCTTACTAATTTTGCTTAGCTATGTTGAACTATCAATATGTACATCTTAATACAGTATTCATACTTGAAATTCTAATTTATTAAATTTAAGGTTCCTCATTGATAAACTCCATTTATATTTAATTTCAAGATGAAAGGTCTCCTAATCTTTAACTATTTCCTAAAAATATCCTTATAGTGTTTAACGGTATTGTATAGTACCGAATTCACTCCAATTATAGAATTGTGGAAATTTAAGTTGAATTTTCATGTTAGGTACTTGGGTTTTTTGAGAAAACCCTTGACTTAAATTGTTAAATTCTATAAAACATAGTTGATGCATGTTACATCTCGAAATTAATTAATTATAATTAGTGTATAAAATAGTGAATTAGTGTACCATAATGTAATTTGAAACTTAATTTAACCATTTTGTGATATTTCTAAATTAATGTTACTTCAAATTATTTTTAATCACTCTCAATTATTTTTATTTGTTATTTTAAATTTTTAAACAAAATAATTTGTCAAATACCAAAATTGTCCTATTTGAAACATGTGTGCTGAATGTGGCTTTCGTGTTGAAAACCACCTTCCCTCTCCTCTATTTATCTCCTCTCTCTCTCCTTCTCTCCCTCACTCTCACATTCTCTGTCTCTCACTCTCAGACTCACACTTGTGTCTCCCTCTCTCTCACTGCCTCTCTTTCTCTCTTCTCTCCCTTGTTTTTGATTCAAATTGAGCTCAAGTCTTCGATCCTCAGCTAGATTGGAAGCTCGGGAACGCATTGGAACAATCACAAACTTGATTTCAAGCTCGGATTCAAAGTTAGTTTAACTTTTTTTCAAATTTTAAACTTTTTTTCCAAGCTTTCAATTTCTTTAAAATGTTATAATCTGAGTTTTAAAAGCTTAGGAAACCTTTAATCTAGGTTAGTAGAACATAAACCCTCATGAATCTAAGCTTGATTTGGCCAAATTAAACCTTAATTAACTTTTTTTCTTTTTTTCCATTTTTGGATTTCTTTGAAATTTTCTATGAAGAACTTGTTTAAAGTTGTTCCAATGTGTTCTGGCATGATTATCTATCATTTATGAATGTTTATATGCTCTGAGAATTGAGAAAACAGGTTTAGAATGAGATTTTGGACTCGGGGAGGCCGAGGCCAAGGCTCAAAGTCTCGGACCTCTCAATTTTTTCCAGTTCGGTAAGCCAATGTTGAGCATCGGTAGGCCGGACTCATGAGTTCGGCATGCCGGACTCATATAGTCGAAAGGCTGAACCTGAAAAAGTTTGGCAAGCCGGTGTTGAACAGCCGGTAGGCCGAACTGTGGAGTTCAGTAGGCCAAGCCAGGAAGTTTGGCACGCCGACTGGGCTCTATGAAAAATGACTGTTTTTCACTCGTTTCTACTATTTTAAACTCATATTGAGATTTTAACTTTATAGTATGATTTTACAGATATAAATAGCACACTAGGACACCATGAGATAGGTTAGTAGTGTAGAATATCTTAAGTTAGATATTGATGAACTTAGCTTACATTTATAGTTGTTCATGGTTCCGTGGAGCTAAAGTTTAATGATGGATCAAATCTCAGTTGAGAGTTTTGTCTCGTGTACCATGAGATTAATCATACTGGTGTTCTTATGTTTTGTTTAGTTGAATACAATTATCCTTTTTGAAAGAAAAAAAAAATTTCAAAAAAATTGACAACGCCATTTTTAAATGTTACTTGATCTAGTTTGAAGATGAAGCAGTAGTTTTTTTTTTTTTTTTTTTTTCAATTTTGAGTTAGTTGGTCATTACAAACTATGTCATTTTTTTTTTATCTACCCTTAGCCCTATTCAGATATTGAAAACAGTGTGGGTGTTCATCGATCCGTTTTCGTCGGCTTTTTGTTGGTCAGTTTTCGACCGATGGCAATTGGTTTTGAGAAAATATAATTGAGAACAAACGGATAGACAAACTAATGGACTGCGATCGGTTTTCAACTACAATAACCGGATAGGATACTAAAAGTAATCCAGTACTTAAAGAGCAATGACACGGTCTTTTTTTATTCCAAATTTAACATACTAGAGAAATCTAAAACCTAATTATGAACACAATAATAAATAAGTTAAATAATCTACCAAACATTCTTTTAAATTCTTTTTTAAATACAACTTATCAAAGATAGAAGCAAGCAAAAATGGCTAAATGTTACAACATGATGGACATAATAGCCTACCTCACCGTACAAAATAGTGAAATGCATCACAATAGGCACACCATATAAAATAGTCTCATCACCCACAACTCATAAAATGACAATGTCTAAATTAAAACACACTGAAGTTCTATCAAATGAAATTACACCATTAACATTACCAAAGGCATGAAACATTATCATTGAATAATAAATTTTATTTCTTTAGAAAAAAAAAATTATAGACTTGAAATAGGCTATCAATCAATGGCAAAATTAAAAAGAAAAAAAAAAAAAACAATACTGGAATACAACTACTCATGTCTCATAAACCAAAACCTGTAGAACTAATGCTACCGAAAAACAAAGTTGTTCTAATTAGATGAATATAAACTTAAAGTACATGTTTTGATTTTTTTTTAATTTTAATTCGTACCATACTGTAAGATATATATATATATGTATGTATGTACATATATATTAAATGTAATATGTTATTATACACTTGAAGTGAGGTTTTGATTCTTTAGAATTTAAGAGTATCGGTGGGTGCCTACCGACCAAAATAATTGTTCCTGAAAACCGGCTGCCAGAGATTCATGAGCAGTCAATTTTCAACCGATTCGGTCGGTTTGGCGATCTGTTTTAGTCGGTTCACAGTTTTGTGAATTCTCTATGTAATTTGTGAATTTATTGAAAAATATCAAAACCATCATCAAATAACATGGAGGTCATGCGTATGTGACTTCTAAAAATATATATTTCTGCTTGCAATACTATCTATAATCCTAATTTTTATATTAATTTTTGAGTTGTCACTCTTTTTAATAAACAATTAAAAGATTATGAGATCAATAGTTTACACCTCTCCATGAAATAAAACAACTTATAAAAGTTAGAATCAAATAAACGATGACTCACAGTTTGCTTCCTTAAAAATCTTTGTTATTGACTTAAGTACCCTACTAATGATAGCTATGTTTGTGATCTCAAGGGGAAAAAAAAAAAAGACAGGATTCGGGCCAGCAAAATTTATGTTCGTGTTGTGTTTGTGTTGACACATTTATAGCATAACATATTTAGGCCGAGCATGAACACGACACGATTAATAAATGTGTCAGAAATAAAAACACGAACACGACCCGCCTATGACACACGTAATACGGCACGACATGATTAACACGATTACTAAGCGGACCGTGATAGGTTGATACGATAACAACACGCATATAACACGTTTATGACGCAGTTAACTAAAAATTAAAAAAAAAGGCAATAAAAAAATTAACAAAAACACAATATCTAATTAATACTAACCTACTATAAACATTTCAAATATTTTTATTTTTAAGTTTAAATATGTTATAAACGGACGAGTCGTGTTTAATTAAACTTGTTAAGGCATGTTAGATGTGTTAGTACGAATACAGCCTGTTTATTTTTGTGTTATTCATACTAACCTATTTATGGCTTAATTAACAAACGTACGGTCTAAACTTATTTATTTTGTGTTATTTTTATATCGTATCATCGTGCTGTGTTTAAATTGTCAGCCTTAGACAGGGTAGAAACTAGACATAACATTCAAAAGGAAGACTTCCAATTGGTGGAATATCTTGGATTTCGAAAGCAGTGAGCTTGGTAGTTGGTGTGGATAATGTTTGCATGTCCCAATTAACCCAAACTAAACTAACCATGGTTAAAATACAAACCCTGGTTAGTAAGGCCCACACTTAGCTTCCATTATAGTCCTACGCCAAACTTATTTGTTGCATTGTATGATTTATTGTTGCTGTGTCGGTACAACACAAAACAGCAAGCGAGCGAGAGATCATATAGAAAATATAGTAGAGAAATATATATCAAATCATAGAGATGGAATCTTTGTCACTGAGATCATTCGGTTTCTGGGGCAGTAGTAGTATTAGAAGCGTCATAGATCATGATCATCATGATTATGATCGTGTCATGATGATCAAGCAGAAGAAGAAACAGAGAGGTTTAGTGGTGGGCATGGCAACAGCAGATTACAATTACAAGGGAAAGTTCAAAGGGACGCAGATGAGAGAGAAACAGCTGACGGAGATGATAGAGAAGAAAGTGAAGGAGGCAACGCAAGTGTGCGAAGGAGATGAGAAATCAGACGAGTGTAAGGTGGCGTGGGATGAGGTGGAGGAGATCAGCCAGGCCAAGGCTGACTTCAGGCTTAAGCTTGAGAAGGAGGATCCTCTTGAGTCCTTTTGTCAGGAGAATCCTGAGACCGAGGAGTGTCGTCTTTACGATAGCTGATCACTTGAATCCCAATCATCATCAGCGTCATCTTCAAATATTGTACTTTTTTTTGTGTTTTTCTTTTTTTAGGAAAAACTTTATCAATATGTACACTTATCGTTAAGCTATTCCTGCAACAACTATATTTTCGTTAATTCTCTTTAATTGTTTTTGTCATTTAAAATTAAAAAGAATAGTGTGTGAAATTAGTGTTATTGATTTTTGAGTAATTATGTTAAGGGATTAATATTATTATATAAACTTAATGAAGTTTGAAGTAAATTTCACAATTTTTTTGGCACTAACTTTTTACCGGCAAAACAGGTTTTGGATTTTATCAAGAGCAGAAAAAAATTGTAAAAAAAAAAAAAATAGCATGGCTTGACTTGAGCTTTGACTAATCAATACTTGGTGGAGATTAATTTCCTCTAAGACAGCTTGAAAAAGAAGAGAAAGTTCTCAACGGCCAAACAAACAAGAAACATGAAGAGCCACCTAAGGCTCAATAACAAGTAATGATAATGTTCATCAGGCTCTGCAAAACATATCAGCTGCCATGGCAAACAAGATTATGATTTCTTTATTCCTAACAATCAAACAAGCTTAAAAATACAGGATTCAGACGGCTTTCAAAGAGAAAAGAGAACACAATTGTTCTCTAGCAGCGGCTAATAGAACTATAGAATAAAACATCATCTTTTTGCCTCGCATTTCTTTTTACCACATTAAGCAGCAAAACCGTCATCAGCTAGCATATCATTGTAGCCTTACAAAAGCATTGCACATTAGTCCCAACATTGTAAAGATACCAAAAATTGAAAATACTTTAAGGAGAAGATCCAGGAAAGCCTAGCCAACATAACTAAAAAGGGACCCTTTTTTTAAATTTATTCTCCCCCGCTCATGTCGTCATCACCCCCTCCTTCTTTAACATCAAGTGTGAAGGGATATTCCTGATCACAACCCAAATAGGAATCGCACATGAAATAAAGGGTGTACAACTTCTTTCCGGCATCCGAAGGAGCTGCAAAATCAAGCTTCACTTTCGACTTCCTTTGCAGAGAAACCCTTTTGATAGCAAGCAAAGAGTTGTTCTTTGTGTCACCAACAACAAGCCACCACCCTTCTTCTTTGGCCTTGGGGTACCTGGGAGCGTCCACAGGCCCAACCTCCGTCCTCCCCTCGAGATCCCTTTCGAGAGTGACTTGCAGCGTAACGGCGTCTCCGGCCCTCACGTTGTCACTCTCCAACACCTCGTATGTCATGTCAATGTTAGGGAAACGGTTGCAAAACCTCGCGATATCAAGCAACTGCAAATCCGTCATCTGAAGCAGTTCTCGTCTCTCGCCATCCTCCATCTCCACCAAATCAAACACTGTCTCTATACCTTTTTCCTGACATCTCTTGGCCAGCTCCTTTGTGAAGTGGGGAAGCTGTAGAAGCATGGAATCGCGTTCCCACATGCCCTGCGTCACCATCTGGCTAACTTCCATTGCAAGAAGAGCTAGACTCAACCAGCCATTGCTTGAAATAACATCAACCATTGCTTGTAGAAGCCTGCTCGCAGAAAGAAGCACCTCTCGTTGGTCAAGCGCAAGGTTACCGCCCACAGAGTGTCTCGAGAAGTGGGCTTGAAGCAGAGCATTTGCTTTCACGTGAGGATCTGCACAATTCGGATTTTCAAAGGAGAATCTCTGGTGGTTAATCAGCCTTCGAACAACATCTTCCTCCCCAGGTCGTACTGGAAGCTGCGCATACTCGGAACCTGAAGCTAGAATCTCTAGAAGACCCTTCATCTTTGTCTTGGAAGTCAAGGAAGAACTGAAACGTTCTATGGTTGCATAGCTGATGTAATAGTATGAGGCAATTAGGCCAAGATTCGAAGGAGAAAGGTCCATGTCATCCTCAATAACAACACACTTGCTTGCTTCCAAATCGTTAAGAGTATTTTCCACAAGCTCGGAGAGGTGGTCAGAAAGATGCCTGTGGCTAACTCCCTGAATATTGTAATAGTTAGGATTCTGCGTGAGCCTCCTGTACATGAAAGTCCATGTAAGGTAATCCACAGCATCTTGCTTGTTCTCGATAATTCCGGCAACAATCTCAGCGTTTAGATTATCGTGGAGGTAGTGGTGAAAATGGCTTTCAACAGGGAATGCTTCGTACAAGAACTTCTTGTAGTATTCTTTACGAGGCGCATGGCAGAGGATGACGCATTTCCCGGAATTGTCTAGCAAAGGCCGACTAGCATGACCCATCATCTGCAACAGATCAGTGACAGGGTAATCTGTGTGGGCATTTTCCCGGCCATCATAGTACTGTGTTCCCATCACAACCACCAAATGAGCAGACAATGGCACCCCCCAACACATCGAACTACTCATGACACACACTTGAATCCGTCCAGCCTCAAAGAGCTGGGACACAACTTCTTGATCCAAACTGGATAAGCCCTCGTGCAAGTACCCAACCCCATGACGTAAAGTGGCTTTTAATATTTCTTCATTAACTCCGTCAACGAGCGGTTCAAGATCCTCCAATGACTGCAACAGAAACGGTGTCTTACCACCACTGTCTACCTGTGAGTAGGCCGCCAGATCATCAGCTGTAAGACGAACATGCTTCCTAGTAGGAACATACACAATAGCCGGTTTACCATTCTTGGCATGCTGGACGATTGCAGTGTATGTCGGTTTTGTCATGGCTTGCATTCTCGCTTCAAAATTACCTGTGGATATATCCACCCCCTGTATGTGTATTTCAAGTGGTACTGGACGGACACCAGGAGGAAAATTGAAAAGGCCATGAGATGTAGCCCCTATCCATTCCCCAAGATCCTTTGCATTTGCAAGAGATGTGGACAGAGCAACTATGCGGATCTTGTTCTCAACCTGACTAGCTATATATCTCATTCTAGAAACTATGACTTCCAACGTCGGACCACCTTGGCCCCCAATCAAGTGAAGTTCATCTATAATAAAGAGACTGACCTGTTGAACATGCTTCCGCTGTTTCCAACGGCGAGATAAGGCATCCCATTTCTCTGGGGTAGTGATGATAATTTGACCTTTCTCGAGCAATTTCAGGTCCGTCGCCGTTTCGCCAGTTAATTGTACAACACGCATCTTCAGATGCTGTCCAAACTTCTTCTCCCAATCACGGTAACGTTCCTTTGCAAGAGCTTCAATAGGTGCAATATACACCACTCGCATACTGTCAGCCGCTTTCTGGTGATTTCTCAATATAGCAAACTCTGCACAAATGGTCTTCCCGCTACCTGTTGGCGCAGCCACCAATACATTGTCATCTGAATTATACAGAACGGTGAAAACCTGGGTCTGAACAGGATTGAAGTGTTTAAAATCCTTATAAAGATCCTCATACAATGAATTTCTCAAAGCAGAAACAGGCAATGGCTGCAAATCCAACAGCTCTGTTGGGGGAGGATACTTTTCTGGTAAGATGAGGTGTCTGAAAGAAACAGGAAGAACAGTTTGCGACCCAAGCCACCTATCTGACACAACACGAATGAAGTACTGCGGTGGCAGAGGTTCATAAATTGGAACCGTAAAATTCAACGTGTGATCCTCATCAATGTACTGCTTTTTCAGCATAAAATATTCATGATGGAGAATATATTCACCGTCATTATCCTCCACAATTATCCAAAATGGCTCCACATATCCATGAACTTTGTCCTCCCATTGGAAGTCAGGTGTTATTGTCAGCTCAATCCTCAAAACAGTGCGAGTAATTGGCTGCACATGCGCAGCAAGGTCTAATTTGGGAAATTGATGAATAAACTTGTGAAGTGTTCTACCCAGCTTTGGAGCACGAATCAGCTCCCCAAGTTCCTGAGATGAGAGGTCATAGTACCTCTCCCAGGCCAAATCCTTCTTTTCCAATTTCATCAAAACATCATTTGCTATTCCGTGGAATTGGCGAAGTGGTGTTTGGACAGTCCACATCCTCTTGTTAACCATCTTGAACAAGTTCAATGCCTTCTCTGCTACCTGTGCCCATCCTCGCTTCAAAATGATTTCAAAAAGAGCTCGAAGTAGCCGTCCCGCACTCTACAAATAGAAAGGAAAAAAAGTAAGTACTATGTACAGCAGGGGGAAAAAAGACAAGAGGGTAACAAAACACAAACAAATAAAGAGAAACTGCAGCCCTTTTTAACATAATAGAACTGAGAATCAATAACAACCTGAGTAATGTACACCATGTCAGATGTCAACGAAAGCCCGTCAAGCTTCAGCTGTGAAATATATGCTTGGAGCAAAACATTAATCTTTGCACTGGGCTCTTCCAGGCTTTCCTTGATGGGAATTGGAACGCGATCCAAAAGCTTTGCTAGCTCCATTTTTTCATCCTGACGGACAGTTACGTATTTAAATTCCTCACTCAATGAGAACAGACGACAAAGTTCAGTATCCCCCATTGTTGGCTTCAAATGCTCATTATATGTAGATATTGTCCCGTGTGTAATATAATAGTAACTAGCAATGCGACCCAAGTCTGTAACCTGGAAATACCCGCTTTTCCTATCATACTTGATCAAGTTGTTCTTGTCCAAAATTGTTGCAGCAGAATGAATCTGCAAATAATTGCAATCAGCATGAAAACTAATACTTATACCAACAACGTGAGAGCATGTATTAAAATATAGAACCTAGGATTGAAAAGCTTTCAAGGGTTGCTGATACAGTCATTCCCTATTTCTAGCAAAAAAGTCAAGAGCACTAATTAAATTCAGAACCCAACGATGAAAATTATGCTTACAAGAATCACAAATAATAAATACAGAATGTAGGACTGAAAATTGTGCATAAAATTTACTGGCACAATCTTATCATTTTTCTAGCAAAACCTTTAAAACATCTATTAGATATAGAGCCTAGGAGTTAGGACTGAAAATCACACCTAAAAAAATTATCAGTCTAATCATATGTCTAAAAAAAAACGTAACAAGACATGCTAAATATAAACCTAGGACTAATAATTATGCTCAAAAATTACTGTCTACTAATCATTCTAGAAAAACGTAAGAGCACAAATTAAAGATAGAACCTAACTAAAAATTATGCTTAAAAATACTCATACAGTCTTACATACTTCTTAGCTAAAATTGACAATACGCGTTAAATATAGAACCAAGTACTAAAAAATTATGCTTTATTCATACAGTGTCTTTTTATACTTTTTGCAAAAACGTGACAACAAATGTTAAACATAGAACCTGGGACTGTAAATTATGGTTAAAAATACTCGTAGTTTCTTGTCATACTTCTAGAAAAAACGTGACAAACGGATATTAAATACAGCACATGGATTAAAAAGCTATTCATACAGTCTATCAGATCCCCTAATTATCCTTTTGAAAAAAGAAACAGGAAACAGGAAACAGAATGATGATTCCAAATTTCAAAAGATAACAATAGCAATAAGTACAAGAAATATAATGATTGACAAAAACTTATATATTGTAGAGAAAAATGCTTACCAAATCAGCTCGCCGCTCATGCAATAATACATCCCTTTTGAGAACATCAGCTTCCATACCATAAAGCGTAGGGTTTCGCACCATGCGCACGTATAGGTAAGTATACCCAAGCCAATGAATTGCTTCAGCAGCGTTCTGAACAGTTCCAAGAACAATTTCTGCATTTAACTGATCGGCCAATTTGGATACAAACTGACTTTCAATAGGAAGTTGTTGATTCATCAAAGAAAGATAGTATTGCAGCTCAGTGTGGCCAGTAATAATAATGCCCTCCCCATAAGAATCATACTGGGGTCTTCCTGCACGCCCCAACATCTGCATAATATCCAGAGGACTGAGCTCAGTCCATGCTCCTTTTTCAGGGTCATAAATCTGGGTGCCTTTAATGATCACCGTGTGAGCAGGCAAATTCACACCCCAAGCAAGAGTTGCAGTGGAAACCAGAACTTGAATGTGGCCATCGGCGAAGAGCTCCTCAACAAGCTGACGGTCAGTTCTGTTCAAACCAGCATGGTGAACTGCAAAACCATAAGGCACCAGATCTTTGAGATCATTGTTCTTCACCAAATCTGTATGCGTGTGGAGGATTTCACGGCTGGCACTGTCTTCCTTCAAGAATCTACTAAGAGTGTCATTAGCGAGGGCAGTGTCTCTTATGGCACGAGCTGTTTTGGCAGTCTCTTTCCTTGAATGGACAAAGATGAGAACCTGATGCTTACCCGCCACAGCCATTACCTTTTCATAGCAAAGATCATTCATTAACTGGAACCTTTGCAACGGCTTTCTCACCTGGACCCCTACGTACTGCTGAGAAAGAGGGACGGGTCTATAACTGTTGTCAAAATAGAAAAGTCCCTTCTTGTGATCAACTCGTAAAAACAATGCCACATCTTCATAATTTGGCAGCGTTGCAGATAAGCCTACTAGCCGAATATGTTCTTTCGTGGTTTCAATCTGCCTAACAGTTCTAGCAACAATACTTTCGAGCACAGGGCCTCTATTATCATGAAGAAGATGAATCTCGTCAATAATCAGAAGTTTCACAAGTTGGGTGTAAGTACGGTCACCAGACTTCCTAGTAATAATATCCCACTTCTCAGGCGTTGTGACAATGATCTGAGTTTCTTCAATTTGCTTGCGAGTGAGAGTCTGATCACCACTGAGCTCCTTCACCTTTACTCCATAGTCCTGCAAACGATGAGATAAATTGCCAACAACTTCAGCAACAAGAGCTTTCATTGGAGCAACGTACACAATCTTGTAATCATTGTGGTTGATCGAACCATCCTCCTTATTCATATGCAATCCAATCTGCTGAAGTATGGTCAACACTGCAACATTAGTTTTGCCAGCCCCGGTGGGAGCACACAAGAGGACGTTGTCCGCCTTGAAAAGGGCAGTCTCATACACCTTACTTTGTACCCTGTTCAACTGGGTCATTCCCTTGAAAGCCGGCTGTGCCCACTCGGGCATGGCAGATATTTTCACAAATTTCTCATCCGGATCAAATGCTTTTGGCTTCAATGCTGGCACATGAATTTCTTCATATCCTTTGCTGGCACGTCTGTAAGAACCATCAGGAAGAATGCACTTATGATTAGAAGAAAGCCGACCGTGTTGAAGGGCAAGGCTGTCCAGATCCAGGAGCTGCAATTGGCCCTTCAACCAACCACTCTCCGAATCTCTGTCACCACCAACTTCCCTCCTGCCCCTGTCACCGTCTCCACTGCTCTCGTCCTTTAACCTCCGGGCCTCTTCTCTAATGCTCTTCTCCAAGTTCTTTTGCCTCTCTTTTGCGGTCGCTCTTGTGGCGTGCAACTGCTCCACAATCGCAGCCAATTCAGGACCCAAATGAACCATTTCCTCCTCAATTCTTTTCCTCTCCTCTTGGTCCTCTGCCCTCGCCAGGCGGGTGCACCACACGATCTTCAGCCGATTTCGCAGCAGAAACTTGATGAGGCTGAATTTTTCAAACTGCAGGTGCAACAACAGCTTGTTCTCCACGTCCCTGTCGTCACTGCCTTCAGCAAGAATCTTAAGCACCTCTTCAGCAAGCTTCTGGCACTGCTGCGGATCAATCCGCTGCTCGAAAGCCTGAGAAATCTTCCTCTGCAGCCAATACGCATCAATGTCCTGAACATTAAGGCTCATGCCTTCGTTCGCCTCCTGCATATCATCGTCGTCAATCCCGCCACCCATTTGCATGCCCCCCAATCCATTCGCCTCTGCCACATCATCTTCATCTTCCTCGTCCTCTTGGACCAAATCAAGATCACTCTCTTCCTCATCATCCTCATTCTCCTCAAACTCAACAGCTACACCCACATCATCATCCAGTGCATCATCCCCGGTAGCTGCAGCTGCACCGGCAGCCTCACCCCCGTCTTGGTAATCGGTGATAAGCCTCCCAATAGAAACCAACTCATCGAACCTCGAGTTATCAATGGTATCCAACAGCTTCTCGATCTCCTTCTTCTTATCGGCATTCTTAAATGCGTCATTCTTAAGCACGGCGAGAATCTCATCCGCAGCACCACTAACAATACTGAGGGGCTGGCCACCCAGCTGTTTCTGAATGACGCTGAGCATGGCCTCGTAGGCAGCACGAGTCTCCTTGGTCTTGGGCTGGTAAACTCCCTCCTCCGTGGAGGTGAGGACACTCTCCTCACGAAGCCGTCGCCTCTTTGTCTGGCGAACCGGGGCAGCGGTGGCACCAGGCTCTGAGAGCGGGTCCCGTTCCTTCTTCTTCTTCGACTTCTTAAGCTTCTCGTCCAGCTCCGGCGGCCTCCCACGGTAAGCCCGGTCGCCAAAGTGCTTGGGATCAATTTTTCCCCAGAGTGATTCCGGCTCGCCGGTGGGCTCATGGGTGTCTCGTGGCCGAGAGTCTGTAGTCAGGACCAGACTCGAGTTAGCCCGGTACTCGTATTGCTTGAACCGGGCATGCGCCTCCGCGCCACCGCCGCCCAGGTGCGCCATTTTTATTGCGGTTGGAAGGTTTCAGAAACCCTAACAAATCACCAAATAAAGGCGAACGATGAGAAATTCAGGAAAAAAAAAATACACAACAGAAAATTCGTTAGAGCTTAAAATCGGATTTGAAGATCTCAGAAACCCTAATAAATCCCATAAAACGAAGAAGAACTGTGGTTTTCTAGGGTTTTAAGTGTTGACAGCGGGTCAAGCAAAAAAGGGAAATTCAGGGAAACAAAAAATCATAAACCCTAGGTCAGAATGTGAGATTCAGAAATGTCGGAAGTAAATTAAAAAGGATAAACCCTAGGGAAAAAAAGATCATAAACCTAAAAGGTCGAAAGTGATTCAGAAATGTGGAAGAGAAAAACGATAACCCTTGAATGGAATGGCACTTACAGGTTAGAGGTAGAGAACTGAGAACAGAACCATTAACAAAACTAGCAGCAACGACGACGCGTTTCTTCAATGCCGAATATAATGATTTAGGAAAAACACATCATGAGACTGAGATGGATAAAATAGTATTTCCGGAGGGGAAGAAAATCACGTACCATTGTAGCCTTACCCTTTCCTAAAAAATATTTTAGTAAACAAATAAATTATAGAATACCGCCTCCGGCTGTGAGGACCTCTAGTAACCTATATGGTGACTTGACTTGTGAGTTGCGCCTACAAAAACAACGATGTTTGGAACTAACCGAAAATTTGAGCAAATTACATCATATGTATGGAAAAATAGTTGCAACTATAAGTTACAACCGTAAACAATATAAAACTCTTATATGTTACAATAAAATATAAAAATTATTACAATATAAATATCTCTCATGCAATAATTTTTAAATAAAAAATGATAGTTGCAGATGACCTATTACAAAATTGTTGTAATAAAAAAATATTTTTTTATTACAACAATTTTCAAAGTAAAAGAATTTTCAAAGTTTTTTCAGACCACCTATTACAAAAAAAATATATATATATATATATTAAGATTGTTCTCTTAAAAGGCTCTTATCAAAACCGTCCTTTTAATTAAAAAATATGATTTATTAAAAGTCTAAGTTACCGTCTATTCTTTAATCAAAAGAGGTAATTTATTAAAAATCCAAATTATCATCCCTCCTCACTCCTTCATCTGATAAATTACTCCATTCGCCGATACAAGATGCCATATTGTAACTTGGTAGGATCTAAAGTTTGAACCTATAAGATTCCTACATATTTTCTTTAAAACAAAGAAACGTCAACCGCCTCCAATCGCCGACGTGGGTGAATCTACCAGATTCTAATATATTTTCTTTAAAATAAACAAAGCGTCAACTGCCTCTGATTGCCGGTATAGGGTGTCGGATTATAATCGGCTATGTTTTAAAGTTGGAATTTACCATTCCAACATTTTTTTTTTGAAACAAAGAAGCGTCAACTGCCTTTGGTTGCCAACACGAGATGCCAGATTATAACTTGATAGATTCCAAAGTTAGAGCCTATGAGATTCCCACATATTTTCTTTGCAACAAAGAAGCACCAACCGCCTTCGATCACCAACACGGGATGTCGGATTGTAACCTAGTAGGTTTCAAAGTTGTTAGACTTCTAATTGAAGAAGACAATAGAGGCTCTGAAAAGGAAGGCTCATCTCAGGCTATTGCTAAGGCAAACATTGTAGAGCACGGTCAAATCTCTAAATCCAAGAAGAACAAGTCATGCAACAGGTTCAATGTAACACCCGTATTTTTAACGGGCATGATTTTGTAAAATTTAATGAATAAAATGTGACTATTTAAAATTACTAAGTTGTTTACGATCATTAAAAAAAAAATACCACTTTAGTATTTTCTTACCAAGTCTTCCTAAGAAACATTCAAAATTTACCAACACTTCTACCAATCTTGTCTCCCTAAATTATTGCTCAATTATATAGCCTTCTTCTTATTTTGCTAAAGGTATCCGAAGGGGACATTGAATTATTTTCCCTCAATTCATAAAAGACATGGAGATATTTTCTCAACCACCTCTTTAATTATTTCCTTATCTTCTTCTATAATTCACTCCAATTGTCCCCTCAATTATGTTAGCATGATTTGCTAAAAATCTTCATGGGAGACAAGATGATATTTTCCTTTAAGACTCTTTTGTTTCTTCTTACAACTTTCCCCCGTAAACATCCCATTCCTCTTAAGCATTTTGATATCTTTTTATTTAACTATCACCACCTTCTTCTCTAGTTCTCATTCTCTCCCTTTCTCACTTCAAATTTCTAACTAAAGACATAGAGCACAAAGCTCTCTTTGTGGCCAAGACAATTATAATTCCCAACCATGATCGAGGCGGTTTTAGAGTTAATTCAAGCTTGATTGTTAACCCGAACTTTGGTGCTTTTCAAAGAAGTTTTGAGGTAGGTTTTCTTTAATCTAAACTTAGTTTTTAGTATGTATTTTCTCCATGTTTAATGCATAATTTTCGTGTTCAAAATTCATGCAAATTTCTAGTTAAGTTAACATGCATCCTTAAACATTTATGAACAAAAACTTGAGTCTTGAGTTACAACCCACAACCAACTTTTATTTTGGTTTGATGACAATGTTAGAAACATGTTAGGAATGTTTAAAACCGGTTTCCATAACTTTAAGATTGATGTTCTAATGTTTTGAGCTTAAAGAGCAAATTTAAGCATGTTTTCATCATTATTTACAAGAAAGGCTAGAGATATAATTTGATAATGATTTTGGTATAAAACTCATGAGAATATGTTTATTCTGATTATATAATGCATGTTGCATATTTTGGAATGGTTTTGAGATTTTAAACAAGGATAATATGCTTTAAGTTAAAGAAAAATTTGACATCCCATAAACTTTATAATACCTCTATGGGCAGTGGCTATTTCTTAAAATTCTGGAGTTAAATGAAAATGAATTTTGTAAATTGGTTTGCATATTTAAAAAGTAGACATCCTAAGCTTTCCAATGAGCTATCATGACCCTAAATCGGAGTTGTATTTTAATTTCTATGAATTTTTCAATTTTCGGATTAGAAACTAGTAAACCTGCCAGTGGTAATAAACCACCCGTCTATCTTAAGTAAACCACCTGTTAACCCGTGTGTTAATTGTAGATAGTGAACCCGCCTTTTTACAAAAGTATACCACCAAGTTGCCATGGTATACTAGCTGTTAACTTGAACCAAAAACCCAATTTTGCTCACCTTCTAGTCTCTTAATGTCTTACAACCTTTCCAATACTACCCTAAATGATTTATGAATTCTTATTAGAGACTAAAACATAAAAATTGCTTGTATGTATTTTATATTGCGTTTAAGATAAAAATTGTTTACTTGGTATTTAAAGAACAATTGCATAAAAATACTTTAATGGCACTAGTAGACGGGTTTACACATAATTCACTTATGAATGTGATTATACGTTGTGCTTTAGTTTTAATTGTCCTTATGCATGCCTTAGGGTCAAGGATGTGTGGAGCTAATGTTGATTAATTCCGAGAATAAAAGTTTGTTGTTAAGCTTTGAAGGTAGGGATTCTATTACTCATCTTTTGTGAGGTTTTGGTAAATTAAATTTGATTGTTTTATATTGTAAAATATGTATATTGTATAGCGATAAATATAATGATTTGACATATGTTATAAATTGAGAAGCATGGTTAGGAAATTGACTCTATAAATATAAATTGAATACAAAGGAATAGTGAGATGTAAAAAGGGCGACGGTTACGTCCTTGGGCACGAATACCCTAAAAGGAAAAATAGGGGGAAGGTGATGACGCTTCCTTGGGTTGAAAGTCCCAGAACACACTGTACAGGAATCGATTTGGTGAGGACTCGGGGCTTGATGTCCCCTCACCGGAACACCCTTGAAATGTTTATAGGGTGATCAAGTACGCCCATTTGGGTTTCGATGAGTTGAGTGATACTCAATTTAACATGGATACCTAGGAACAATGATGATTGGTAATATTTGTATAAATGTGTAATTATGACACTTGGTAATGATTAACTACGGTATCCATAAGATATGATCATAATAAACCTCATAATCTGGAATATGATGTAACCTACTAACCATGCAGTTTTTAATGTGGTAATGGATAAACCATAAGGTGAGTCATGATTTCCCTACTGGGCATGTCGATGCTCATCCCTATCATATCTTCATATCTCAGGTGGAACTCAGTGCAACATATTTGAAGAGGAATAAGCGAAAACAATCTTGCTGTTTTCGTGTTAGAAGACCCTGTTTAATTACAACTTATCTACAACATGTAAGAGTTGTATTATTTTTTTTTATGGCTGTGTTAAGTTATTTGGGAATTGTACTATGGTGATGATGACTGTAATTATATATATTTGGTGCTACACTAAAAACTGTGGTTTGTATTTAAAACGTTTATTTTTATTTTTCTTGTTGTTTAAAGACCCATGGGCATTGTTTAATTGATTTAAATAATATAAAATTTAAAATTATTTTTATTTATTTAAAACTGTTAACCCCCACATAGGGGTGTTACATTCAAGTTGGGACCAAAAGGAGGAATCTCCAAGAAGCAAAATTTCCTAAGGAAATGCTTCAATTATGACAATGTAGGTCACAAATTGGTAAACTGTAGGCTACCGAAGAAAAACAAGACAAGGAAGTTTGTAAATTGGTGAAGTTATTGTATGGCGTAAAGCAAGCACCGAAACAATGACAAGAAAAATTTGATGGTGCTACGCCAACAATAAGTATACACTGTGACGGTCAATGTAAGATTGGAAGGGCATAGTGCAACATGTATAATGTGGTAAAGTCTAGACACATATGTCATAGACACAAAACCATTAGACAACTACTTTCATTTAGGGTTATCACTATTAACTATGTGATGTCAAAGGATAATAATCAGCCAATCAAAAGGTTAAGTAGAGAGTTAATTGATAAATCATTAAGGGGAATGGGACTAAAGCCCATGAAATTAGTAGTCGATACAACAAAAACCCAACCTAGTTGACTAGAAATGCCAAGATCTAGGTTCAAAGGAACAACCTAGTTGTAAAGACTATACGAGATCACTGTAGGGGGTTATTCTCTGGTCCATTCCTATGATAAAACACTGATGCCCATAGGGATAAGGTTAAGCTATGCTTTTAATGATTCTTAGACGCTGAAATCGGAATTTCGAATCAAGTAACACAGGTTACTCTTAGATAAGAAATCACCTATGTGAAAGAGAAGTTCAGTGCTTCAAAGGAAAATTGTTTGGGACTCAATTCTTTAGAAATTCTTGCAAAACCAAGGAGGTGTTCATGACCAAAACAAACATAATAGTGAAAAACTGAATTGTATCAGGAAAGATTCTTGTGTGAGATATATCATCATTTATACAAATAACAGAATAATTTGAGGACATCGCATTTACTGGTCAGCCAATAAAATAAACATATTTTCATAAGAGAATGTTTAAAGGGTGTCGTTAAACATATTTTCATAAGAGAAGGTTTAAAGGGTGACACCTTCCTATCCTATCTAGGATTCGACTATTAAACTCTATCACTAAGGTCAAACTTTGTTGTTTGTCATGTTACCTCTGTCAATTTTTATTCATGTGGAGGAATGTTGGAAAATGGTTTAGAAAAAACTTCATGCTTAATTTTGAGTGGGACCCTGTAACGTCCCGAAATTTATTTAATGTTAATGTAATGTAAATGGTGGATTAGTATGCCATAATTAACGTTTTAACATTTATTAGACTATTTGGTTGGATTTTTGAATTTTTGGTTGTTTTGTTAAATTAATGAATTCGAATGATTTCTTATTGTTTTAAAATGATGTTTTGAGTTTTAAAACACAACAATTTGTAAAATGTTAAAAATACTCCGTTTTGTAAAACCGTGGGCGGCACATGGTTTTCGCACAGTAAAACCGCCCACCGATTTTCTCTATTTATTTCTCTCTTCTCTCTCTCTCTCCTCACTCTCACGTTCATCTCTCTCTCTCTTCTCTCTCTCTCGGCAGCTCCCTCTCTCTCTCAATCTCTTTCAAAAATTTTTGATTTCCATTCGAATCCAAGCTTCGGAACAGCAAGGAGGAAGCTCGGGGACGTGATTCGGCAACCGAGAATGCGGATTAAAGCTTCGATTCGAGGTTAGATTCGAAATTTCTAAACTTTTTACAAAATTTTCAATTTTGTGTGTTTTTGAAATCTAAGTTTGTTTTAGCTTAGAAAACCGTGGATTTGTGTTAAATGAGCTTAGAACAACTAGAATCTAAACCTAGATTGAAGAAAAACGGATTGGATTCAAGATTTTCATTTTTCTCCTCTTTTTCTCATTTTCAGATTTTTGAGGATTTTGAGTTTAAATGTTGTTTAAATGATTCCAAACATGTTCTAGAATGTTTTTCTATCAATTATAGTTGTTTTTCATGCCTGGGATTTGAGAAAAACAGGTTAGAAACAAGATTTGGATTTTGGGGATCGAGAAACCCGTGGCTGGGATTTCTGGATCTTCCCAGTTCGACAGGCCGAAGTTCATGTTCGGCAGGCCGGAGTGATGATCGGCAGGCCGGTGTTCTTCCGACCGGCAGGCCGAATCTGGGGAAATGTTCGGCAGGCCGAACTTTGCTTCCGGCAGGCCGAACTGTGCAGTTCGGCAGGCCGAAGCAGGGCGTCCGGCAGGCCGACCGAGGCATGGAAAATTTTGTGATTTTTACCCGATTTTACTGTTTTGAACCCTGATTTAAATCCCAACCTTATAGGATGATTTTAATGATACAAATGGCACACTAGGACATCATGAAAAAATTTAGTAACATAGAATGTTTCGAACTAGATATTGATCGACTTAGTTTGTATCTAGGATTGATCGTGGTTCCGTGGAGCTAACGTATAGCGGATCGGGATTACAGTGTGGGGTACCGGCACGAGTACTGAGGTAGGACTTCTATCCTATTTCTTTGGTAGCCTGGTTTTGAAATGATTTGGCTTTGAAAATGATTTCTATCAAAATGTTTTCAACGGTTGTTTGGAAATGCTTTTATCGGTTATATTTTAATATACCGTGACATGAAATGAATTTCATAATGAATGTAATTGACAACACTCGGTAATTGGGTTCTGAATGACAATGATAATAAACACTAAGGCATGATGCCATATCAGAGATCGGGTCGTGTGGCGATCGACCTTGGGGGCAGGTCCCGAAACCCAGCTGGGCCACTACGGTGGTGATTTCATGGTTTGCCTAGGTAAAAGTAAACTGGTGTTTGGATTTGACGAGTAGACTGTTCTGTGTCAGAACGGTTCTACTCAATTTATTTATTTATTTATTCAAGTTCCCTTTCTGTATAACTCCTGATAATGTTATGTTTCTTTGCATTAAATTATTTTATAAAACTTAGTCCTACTGAGCATTTCGCTCACGTTTTATTGTTTTAAATTCCCCCCCCCCTTCTAGGTGGTTTCCCATTTAGGTTTGGAGAAGATTCTTCGGACCGAACTCAGGAGCAATAGGAGAATTTATTTACATTCTGTATTTATTAATCAAGGCATGTAAGACTTAACTTTATTTATACTTGGACTGTAATTGTATTTGTGATATTGTCAGATCCATGTGTGTGCACAAGTTGTGGGTTGTGGAACCCATATTCGCGGTTTTTATTTAATTATTATTATTTGCTAAATATTTATAAATTCGTTTATCAAATGTGGTGGAAAAATCTCTTTATTTCTTACTTAATTGGATTTTTAAACTCTTAATTTCAATTAAATTCTCTTTTAATTAATCTAAATATTCCGCCACGTCACCTCCCGTACTCCGGGGCGTGACAGACCCATTACGTGTTAGTGACGGGTCAAGACAAAAACTTGTTTTCTTCTACGTAGAGATTGAAATAGTATATTCATATGCTCAAAATCATGAACGGATGAATGAAAAATTCACCCAAAATATACACTTGCACATGTAAAATTTCTAGAGCTTAAATGAATTGGCGGCGGTGGAAAAGACTTCCGACGCCGGCAGGGATAAATAAGCGACGGCGAACTGTCGGCGCTAGCAGAGATGAATGGGCGGTAGTTGGTGTTGTAGCCCTGAGTACAGGCAAAGAAGAAGATTGGCAGATGGAAAAGACTTCAGAGGTGTAGCCTTGAAAACCAGCGGAGAATATGGAGATGCCGGAGAGGCAGAGACGTCGGTAGGCCCTTCTTTAATTCTCATCGACTTAAAACATTTCTAACATTGATTCCTCCAACTCCAACCCCCGTGCACGATCCTCCATTTTGCTTTCTCACTTTTTTTTTCTCATGGAGGACCTCCTCTTTTCGTCGTAATTTTTCTTTGTTATAAATCGTAATGCAAAGCGTTGATAAAACCTCATATAGAAATCATCTTGAATTCTTGACAGACCGTTTAGCACTTGGAGGGAAAAGGAAAAAAGAAGACGTTTGCAAAACAATTGATCCAACGTCCGTATAACAAAATGATCCAACGGTGCGGTATTTATCAAGAAAAAAATGGTGGGTCAACAGTGGTGACGTGGCCAAATATGATTTGATTTAAAATTATCATCCACACTACTGTCTTGCACTATTACATACACTGCATGCTCTTTTTTGAGTGTCATCCCAAAATTGAAAATTGTTGGGACAAAATTTTGAGAATGTTTAAATAATAGTAAGACATGCATGGCAATAATGATTATTACATTTTATATTATATGTAATGTAATTTTTATTATGATATTAATTTATGTTATTTTCAAAATATTTTAAAAATTTTGCTATATTGCTATTATAACCTCTTTTGTTTTTCATAAATACAACCAATCTTACGGGTCTTAAAGAATATTTTTTCTTCTGTTTACTGTTGTTGTAAATTCATTCAATCTTAGTATGTACTGTATACATTCTTTCCATGGTTTTTTTTAATTATTATGAGGAGCTTTCTCAGAGGTTTAGTTCGTAAAAATATTGCTAATAGAAATTTTATGATCAGTAATTTATATTGATATTTTTTCACTTTGTTCTTTAGCAAAAAAAAAAAAAAGGACAAGTCAACAAATATTTTTCTTTTATTATTATATATATTTATATGTTTTTACAATGTTTAAAAGAGGAGAGCAGTAGAAAAACAATACAAACCAGAGAATGAAATCAATTAGGCCACCTAATGACCACGATACACACTGGAAAAAAAATCATGAGATGGACCTGACACAACACGACAATAAAGAAGAGCACTAATCAAGCATGGATGACTTGTTCTTAGCTCACCAATATATTTTTTTTCTTTGTATTGTGTAACTTTCATATCAATGTTAAAGAATTCTTAATATAATTAAAAAAAATTACATATCATGAAATTATATTTTTTCTGCTTGTTAGAATACTCATGGCATCATTTTTTTACTTAGTAATAAAATGTAAAATTGTTATTATTTTTTATTTTATGATTTTTGAGAAATAATTTGCATTTCTAAGACTGTGACACATCAACTTTTTGGCCTTATTGTGTCAAGCACGATAAAAGCACAAGACGTGCTCAGGCTCGTGCGTTGGACCGGGTCTAAGGCTATGGCACGACTCCAAACCAATACGACACGAACAACCTAGTTGATTATGTGAAAACCAAAATCACAACGATCATCACTACCTAATCATGGCATGATGCTTTATAGCGACTCCAACTTTTGTTTTTTTACTCATTTTTTCTACTGCTTGCGCATCGCTTTCTTGTTGCATTATCAGCTTTTGTTGTGGATGTTATTTTTAACTACCGTTTTGGCTGTCTTTCATGTTAAACAACCTTTTATCATTATGATTTTCTTATTGGATTTAGCATAAGTTCTCTTGAACTTCAGATCAGAGATGAACATGTTCACGATATTGTCGATATTTTTACCACAATATCCATATGTTGAGGTCTTGACATAAATATGAGGGGAGGATTTTTCTTTCGAGATGTTCATAAAATATCCACAAGGTCCATAAATATCTATAATATCAATGAATATTTATAAAATCTAAGATATTTTTATAAATTTTCACAAAATATCCAAAAAAGCCAAGAAAATTTTCTTTTTTGCACAAAAATAAATTTTGCAAGACTTTTTTTGTATTATTTTTCAATAAAATGTGATTGATATTTTGAACCTAAAGACAATAAGAAATATTTATTAAGACTTTTTTAGTCTTTAAATAATTTTTACTTTTAAAATGAATTCATGACTCTTTCGTGAAGCCCCATGCCCTGTTATATGTAGATGTGTGTAATATTTTTACTATTTTTGCCTACGAGTTCTATTTATTGTTCCTCATAGAGCATATAAATTTTTACATTTCCGATGACACTAACAATGACAATGACGGTGGTGATGGTGGTAGGGTAATGATGATAATGCTTGTGAAATCTATATAAAAAAAGAGAGGAAATATAATGACCAATCAAATACCCTTTAAGTCCATTTATTAGAAAAGGCAAAATCACACATGCTACAAAAGATAAAGATTATCGTTGTAGGACAATGATATAAGAGAACGTGGTGCAACTCAAATAAGTCAAACTGAAATTAACTAAAAATCTTATGGTTATAAAATTCTTTATAGTTCTCAAAAGAAGATGAGTTCAAAAGTATAAAACCAATATGGTTTCTTTGATATACCTATGTATCATTCGCTATAAATTAATATTTAGATATTATTACAACTTCATGAAGACTACTCATCAAATTAGATAAATCAACAATATCTAATTTATTGATTAATAGTAGCAAGAGATCAAGAAACATACATATGACACATCAAAAACCATTCAAGGGTAATATCCTGGTAGAGATATTGTTTAGATCAAGATCAAAACTTACATAATGCTTTTTTCAACTGGCTAGAAACTCCTTTTGGTATCAAAAACACCTAAAGCTTGTGTGTATTTTATTATGTTTAGTGGTAGGTTTTATATACTCTATTATATTATTGTATATTGTTTATAATGAGTATGTAAAATAATATTAGAAATATGATCAATATATGTAATGATAGTATCCTTTTATATTATCAATATAACTCTGATATTAAATCAATATTGTATCAATTATGTTATTAACTTGGTCTAAATTAAGTAATATTGATTATTTTAGCATTATGTCAAGTTCTCAAAAAAAATTACAAGTTTTTCTTGTGATATCTATTTTTCCTGAATATCCGTCGACATCAATAATAGTCACAATATTATTTGTAATCAAAACCTTAACGACATCGACATTTTCATGGTTGCTTTAAATTAAGCGAAGGCTTCTTTTTTTTTTCCTTTTTGCATAAACGGTTTTGATGATACTGATAAACATGATATATTGAATTGTTAAAGACAAAAAAACATGTAATTTCACCTTCAAAAAACAAAATGTAATTTCTAGGGGTGGATAAATAATCCAATCATCCAAAACATCCAATCAATCTAATTCAATCTATCCAAAAAGTTAGGATATCCAAAGGTTATTGGATTGGATTTAAATGGAATTTTTACATATCCAATTGAACTAGATTGGATATTGGATTTCAATTATAAAAATCCAATAAAACTAATCTATTTTATATATAGCTATATATTATATGTACACAAAATATCTGCACTACTTTTTTTTTTTTCCAATTTTGTGTTTATCTTATCTTTTTTTAGTTTACTGTTCAGTTGGACAAGTATTACATTGTGTGTAGTTATATTTTTTCTACTACTTGTTTTCCCTGTTGAATTTGGTTTTATATTGATGATTGATGGTTTTATGAAATTTAGCATGTTAGATTTTAAATATTTCAAGAGAAATTATACCAAATAGTACAATTTTCATTTTTAATGTAATTAAATAGTACAATTTCAATTATTACTGTAAGTAAATAACGCTTTAAAAAATATTTAAGTACATAATATTTATAAAATCATGTGCTTTTTTTAAACATTTAAATTTCTAATTTTACCCCCTTTTTCTTCTTCTCCTCCTCTTCCTCCTCCTCCTTTTGCTACTTTCTGTTTCTCTCTATGTCATTCTTTATAAAAATTAATTTTGTTTAAATTTAAGTAAACTATTTACTATTTAAACATTTAAGTTTCTAATTTTACCCTCTTTTTCTTCTTCTCCTCCTCTTCCTCCTCCTCCTTTTGCTACTTTCTGTTTCTCTCTATGTCATTCTTTATAAAAATTAATTTTGTTTAAATTTAAGTAAACTATTTACTAAACAATATTATATTTTTATCTTTTATTTTTATTGCTAATTAATGATGCCCTCTTCCCTAGAAATATAAGAAATTTTGATAAAAGATGAAAATTAATGATGCCCACTCCAAGCATCCAATCCAATGGCTATTGGATTGGATTGGATGATAATAGAACATTAAATTGGATTGATTGAATTTCAATGAAATTTTATTATATTAGATTTAATAATTGATGATAATAAAAAATAAAAAAGCTAATTTCGACCCAATGCCCACCCCTAAAAATTTCAACCTTACATAAATTTAAGCACCCAAGTTGAAATTCTTCACCAAAAAAAAAAAAAAAATTATGCAACTCGAATTTTGCCAGTATATTTCATTTTTTATGAACAAATAACAACATAGGCGGTACACTACAAAACGACAGGTGCACAACACAATCGCTCATGTATACCAGTTTCTCTTTTCCATCTCCTCCAAAGTTACTGCCAAAAATTTACTATCTAAATCAATAAAGAAACTATCTTTATTGTGATGCTTTAAAACAAATGACATGGATATTGACCAATGAACGTGGAGGCCTCTCAAAACAAGCTCATTTTTCTTCTGTTAGTTAAAAGAATGAAGTAGAATTGGCTCAAAATATACAGAGTTTACTATCTCGTTTTTATCACTAGAAGGTGAGGCGAAATAAAAGCCGGTCACAGCATGGGATACTTCTATACTGACTTCTATTTTAAAGAAGCTTGCTAGTTCTCCTTCTTGATGGTCCTCCAGGAAAGAGCTTCATGATCCATCCCAAGACTCGCTCAACCACCTGGTAGGAGAATATAGAGAGAAGATGAAAACTATGTTCAAACATTACAACTAAACTTACATTGAGATTTTTTTAGAAGATAATATCGGTTTCAACTTCAAACCATTATTTTCAACATTTATCTAAACACCCTTTTAAGTTATTTCAATTCAAATGACTTTTTTTAAAAACCAATCCAAACATAAGTTTGAATTGAAAATCTCAATTCAAACCACTCAATCCAATCCGAATCACCGGTTAGAACCTGCGCCCTTTATTTATGTATTCATTTTAATGTTCTGCCAGAAGAAAAGCCCCCATAATTCCTCCATTATCATGACATTTCTTCTGATAAACAAGGAAACAGCTGAAAATTGTTCTTCAGCTCTAGTTGCTGTTTGGTTGTTATCATGCAAATTTCTACTATATTCTTACATTAGAAATTTAGAATAATAGGAAAACAAAAAAGTACCTCGTCGCCTTCGTCTGCATATTGGATATTACCGTGCATATCACGGGAATCGGGCTGTCGCACTGAAATATTCTCACTGGCCATTCTTTGAGCAGTCAAAAGCTCTAATCTCTGAGTTTGAGCTTCAAGTTTCCGGGACAACTCGTTGTTCAAGTCCTTCATTAAAACATAAATAGATGATATTGCAATTGGCTATATGCCCAGATTTAAATCTAGGAACTTGTAAAATAACTATGAACCACATGTATCAATATTTATACGAGAATTGAAGCAAGCTTCCCCTGTTCATCTCAGCGCCAATATAACACCGAATGCCAACAGCTTAAAAAGAAAATAGATACTCAATGCACTCTAATAAAATGAAAATTCAGAACTTGATTACTTTCAGTTTGGAACAATGAGATGACTCGGACGTCAAAGCCTGTACTAGCTCCTGCTTCTCCAAAGCTAACTGCAAGAACAAATTTGAAGCCTTTTTGTGAGGAACACTTGATGATTTATTTGAACAAATATTCCTTCACTTTATAAATATCTGATGTACTAGCTTAATTGGAAGGCTAAAATCTCACGCAGAAAAATGACATAACTCTACAAGAGATTAACCACTTTTAAAATGAAAGGACACACAGTACCTCCAAAATTAAAGTATTAATATTCTGAATCATTCTCGACTGCTCAGGAGGTAAATTTGCAAATGAAGCTTCGGTGGTCGAATATCCATTCAGCGGAAACATGGAAGAACCGGAGGCATCAGTTTCAGCAAAAGGTGCATCACGTGTTTCCCGACTTGAGGTTTCAGTGATGGTGTCTTCATTTGCTGCGTGAATTTAATCAGTAAAGCTGAACCCAAAAATAATAAGGAAAAAAATAAAGGTCCCAAGTGAAAGTACCTAAATCTTCTGTAGTAGTAGACATGTCTTTCTTATCCGTTGTACTTTTTGTGACATCAACAGACCCTCCGCTTGTGGCAGCTTTCCACAATTTATTCTGCAACAGCTTCTTCTCTGCACCAAAATAACAGAGAACAGGAAAAGACTATTTTCAGCATAAACAATACCAGTCTGTGATGCACATTAAGGGAGAGCTATTTTTTTTAAATTGAAGACTTCCTTGAATTCTCTTGGAATAACAAAATACATGATTTTGGAAAAGACAAAATTATAGAGGCTAGTGGCTATTTGCAGTGTAATAAATAAATATGCTTACTATTGTCCTTTTTTATATGAATATGCTTGCTTATGCTTGGTAGTTTGCATTCTAAGTTTTTATGATGAAGAAAGACAGGTGTTAGGAACCATCCAAAAATTCTAAAGCACCTACTTCGTAGAGAGCAGCCTTTTTTACTGCCACACATTACCAACACAACATATACATTAAAGTAACAAAAAGCTGTTGTGGTTAAATGATGGGAAAAAAAACTGCTGCCCTTTTTTTAATACTCGTAGCATAAACAGATTTACCTTCTTGAAGAGCATCAATAGTTGATTGCAAATCCAGGCGATCCTTCTCTAAGCTAGACATTTTCTTTCTGCAAAGTTCCATATTCAATAATTAAACTCATGAAGTACAAAATCTTCATGCCCAACCAATCAAGAATATGGCGTACTTGTATGAAGATATTTCAGCTTGTGAGTTCTCCAATTGCCTCTCGAGCTTTAGCTCATTGGATCTTAGTCTAAGGGCCTGCATAAAAAAAGGTGAACAAGATCATCTCAAAATACATATAAATTAAAACATCCAGTGCCACAGATGTATCATCAGTAATGAAATGAGTAACCAACATCTACACACATGCAGCAAACATATACATATATTCAAAATTCCAAACACCTATAGAGTATAAATTAAGCAGAAAGACTCACTGTACTTGAAAGACTGATATGCACACCACATCTAAAGAAATATAGTTGCGCTTCTAAATATCATTGTCAGTTTGCCACCATAATTTGCCAATTCCTAACAAGACCTTAACAAGAACAAAAGTACAAAAACATCCTAATCCCTTATGCAATTTAAAACAGAAATGAAATACTTGTTTGAAGAATCAGAAGAATGGAGGGAAGAAGGATTAAAAAAAAAAAAAAACTTGAACACCAACTGAAAGCTCTACCTTCTCCTCTAAACTGATAACTTCTGAGGCCAATAACTTAGCACGTTCATCAGCTGCATTGCATTCTAGCTGTGCATTTGCATATTCATTCCTAACAGCCTCAAGTTGCACCTGTGACATTACATGATGGCAATTAAAAAAATAAAACAAAAATCTTGCAAAAAAAGAGCAAGAAGGGAAGAGGGTGGGGGACTGGGGATAGGTAGACAGAGAGAAAACAAGCTTTAGAACAAAAGGTGAAGGATATGTAAAAGTATTCTATGGCTATTATTGCAAGTATCTTTGACCATACATGTGGCTTCACTAAGGAATAAATAAAAATATATGTATGTGACCTGCAATGTCTTTGGTCCGTTAGAATGTAAACTAGTTCAATAGAATTGAGCCACAGCGGCAGCAAAGAGAAAATTACACAAACCAATTGGGCCTTGATTTCCTCTTGCAGCTTTTCCATATTGGATTTTAGCTGATCAACAACACCTCTCTGGCGAAAAGAAAAACATTAATACAGTTAGAAAGAAATGTGGAAACAAGAATGAACTGTGGTGTTATCAAGTATATTTTGAAAGAGTTCGAAAACAATTGATCCATCATGGTTAACTTGTTTCTTAAACGTGGTCACAGAGCCTGACATAGAGCAAAATCCAGGTGCAACTAAAAGAAGGTAGATGATTTCTCACGTTCAATGTTATCATACATGGTTATGATTAGTAAAAAAAATAAAAATTAAAAACCAAATAAAAGTGAGAATGATTATGATTTTAGTTTTTCGTGAAAAAAGAATCCTAGTGATGCAAGTTGGGTCACTTTGAATTTAGTTATGTGAAGTTTGGTAATGAAGTTTACCAAAGCCTTCTTTGTAAGTTATAATAAAGCCAAGACCTGTGACAGTGCCCACATGTATATATGACATATACAAATTCTCTTCACTTGCAAACTTTATTAGTTTGACTGAAGAAAAGAGTTACAACAGCCCTTGAAAAATAAGGGCATTAATGCGTCAATGAGACAAATTTTCCAATCACTTGAAGCCATATCAACTACAAAGCAATAAATGAACGACAAATAAGAGTAGAAGGAAGATGTGCCTTTGATTACGCTGTTTTCCTCAAATAACGCTTTAGTTCAATAAGAGAAAATTACGCTGCTTTATGTAGATGGCAAAGAGCAAAAATACACAAACTGACCTGTTGGTTAAAACTGTCTGTAAGAGATGAATTTTCAGCAGCTAAAGACTCTGCCAAAGAACGAGAAGCCTCAAGTGCACGTTGCAAAGAGAATTTTTCTTGAGTCAAATCTTCAATATGCTGGGTAAAACACAATAAGAAAAAAATCAACAGAAATAATTACAATGCAGAAAGCTAAAAGAAGAGATATCTATGCTTCCTCGTAATATTTCAACTAATAACCACCCCAAGCCAAAGAATCCAACAGTGCAAAGTTCCTCATCAAAAGAACAAGTGCTTAAAGAAACATGTTAATCAGATAACAAGGACTACCTCAATTATCAGTTCAACCAGTTTTTCTGGATTAGGATTATGCTTTTAAAAACATGGGTGAGTGAATCAGGCGCCAAGTCCCCAAAGATCTATCTCTTCCTAAGCCTAGGTTCTGATGTTTTGAAACAACATGCATCTCCACAATCTCTACCCATGCCATGCAGAAAACTAATTTTTCAAAGAAAAAAAAATCCTCTTTAAACTGTTTTTTCTTCAGTACCAAGGAATCAGCAATGAAGTAAAACAGAAACCAGCAAACATATAACCATTGAGTTTCCACAGAAAACCACTGAAATAGTACAGAGGAAATGCAAGAGAAGAAACTAGGGGGTACCTGTTCCAGAGCGGCAAAGTCTTCATTCTGCTTAGGTAAGAGGAATTCATGTTTCCACCCCATCCCATTTTCATTTACAGACAGTTTGGTTGGGTCACCCACTATATTATCAGAAACTGAATTCATTGAAGACTCAAATGCATGTGATGGACTTAAAGAGTCAACCTTTGAAAGGGGCCCTAAACTTTCAGCATCCGTAGAAGGCTTGTGAAAAGGGGATGATCCTAGAAAATCTATGCTCTTTGGTCTTAAATTGTTGGACTTAAATGAATGCTCCTCAAATCCATCATTTCGGAAATGAGATTCAGAAGATGACTTGGGGATATTAAGATTATCAAGAAAAGATGGGCGAGATCTTCTAGAATTAGTTTCATTTGTGAGCGGATATAGCGGTGCATGATTCGGGGAGCTTCTGAAATTAGATTCAAAACTCACAGATCCAAATGTTTGGACGGCTCCATTTTCCCTACTGAACAGACCACTAGCAGCGTTGCTAATATTTTCTTTGCCCGTCTTGGAAGACATAAAATCACTGAAGTTCACATTGCCCTGTGTATTATCATCAGCAAAGCCTCTTCTATTCACAGTTGGTCGAATTATGTCTGCCATGAAACTCAAAAGACTTATGGTTAATATCTTCCTTCACGAAGTAAATATCAGAAAAACAGTAAACATTTAAAGAATTAATTAAATAAGTGAAAACAATGGAAAATGAAATTAAATTCCAAAGTACAATAAATACCTTCATAAAGGGAAGATGATCTAGAGCCGCTGGCACTACTAGTATCACTTGGAAAAGCAGTGCTAATGGAATTCTGAGAAGAGATCCTTCCAACAGAAACTTGAGAACTAGCATTTGGAATTGTATAATCCTTCGACGGAGTTTTTTCTTCTTTCAACTGGGGATCATCTATCCCGTGGAAACTAAATTGACTAAGGCTGCTATCAAAATCTTGACTTCCTTTTGAGCGTAAGGCAAAAGACTGATCAGATGCAGTCCTGTATGGAGGTCTACCTAAGCCCCCTGTATACTTTTCCACATCATTGCTATCCCCTTTCTTCCCATGGCTTTGATAAACATCTAAAGGTCCACCAGACCCTAAATCTCCATATCTCCCAAATTCATGACCATTCTTTTGTGTTTGATCTGAAGAAAATGAATTACAATCATTTGATAAAAAAGGACTAGTTTGTGTATCACTTGACAAAACTAATTCTCTTTTCTGGGCAGAATCTATTGAATTGCTGTCACCGTTTATTACTATAGATGAAGATTCAGAAACAGCATTTCCAAGCCCATCAGATGTACCAGCTCCACTTGTCTCTGTAACTCGCACGTGTTCAATTTCTAAAGGTTGTTTCTCATTTGAATTGACTTCAGCAGCATGAACCTGGCTGGTTGATGAACCCTTCTTGGCTCGATCTGCTGCTTTTTTCTTACGGAATTCTTCAAGCTGCAAGAAATATGAAAAAGGTTTAAATTCTGAGAACAACAAGGATAAAACCATCAAGAAAAAATCTATTCCAGAATCTAACGTTGTAAAGAATTGACAGAAGAAAATTAATTGATAAGAATATTTTTGCACGGACAGAGAAAAAAATGCAAAGGCATGCATATATGGAGTCCTGTAGATCCAATTCTAATAAAAGCTGAATTGAAATAACATGCACTCTTCAAAAGCTTTATGCATCAATGGAAGCTACAAAACGTTATTTTTTTCCCTGACCTGCATCACAACTCAAATAATTCAAAGCATTTCAACATATGACATTGAATTAGATTGAATTTTGAAGGTTCCCAAACACCAGAACAGCCTAGAAAAATTAACTAAACCAGGGACTTTATGCTTACAACAGCCGACCATGGATTTTAATCCACACAAGTGAAAGTTGACTGGATTCTTTTTTTTTTTTTTTTTTCAAGCTGGGTCTCGAAAATTGGCTTCCCAAAATATTGACTAGCATCACTTGGAGTACACAGTTATGAATGAAGATAGAAAGAGCTATGAAGATAGAAAGAGCTATGTTAGAGGGAGATAGAGGGAGATCTAGGACGCTTTGCAAGCATGAAGGCGGATATTAATCATTCTATAAATCCTCCTGATTTCTTTGCTTCTTGAACGAGAAGGTTTTCCATTTTTTGTTCTATTGTATTGTGAAAATCTGCCTTCTTTCTGTTCTTCGGTTGACCATGTAGAAATAAAAAAGACAGCCCATAAAAACTTAAAAAATAAAGTCTCAAAAGGTAGTAGTTCTTAGAATCAACATCAATAACACTAGTCTCATTGTCTCCGAGCAAAATAAATAAAAATTGAGAGCACCTTTAAAGCAACCACATGTCAGCCATCCTAGTTTGCTTCGACCGTTTGAGCACCATTAGTAATGATGAGTATTTTTAAGAAAAATCTATCCCATTACTCAATAGTAGACATACAAGACGTTGGATTAACAAGACTTGACTAGGACATATTTCAAGCAACAAATAACATCAACATATCAAACCGAATAAACAAACTCGAACCTTCCAATCAAATATAATGGCAGAGAATTAAGATTTTCTTTTTACCATGGAGATTCAAAAAGTTCTTCCCAATGACCCATTTGACAAGAAATTTTAGAAGATTATGAGCTCAACAAACGAGTTTTTATCCCAAATTAGTCCCTAATTCAGCTTCCGAAATACAAATCACGACCATTGCAAATTGTTCCACTATTTAAAAAAGCACCAAATTGAAATCACAAGAACACAATTTCCCTTAAACATGCACGAAAATAAACAAGAATCGGAACGGAATCCATACCCGGCGCTTTCCAGCTTGCAAATGCTCTTGCTTCCTCGAAGAAGCGACAATGTTGGGAACCACCTGAGCGGAAGCCATAGAAAACCCCAACAAACAATCGCAAGCTCAAAAGAATTCCGTAAATTCCAACCAAATCCGAAACGAGGCAAGCGACGCCCAATTCCGGCGATTACGACCAAAAAACCCAGGTGGAAAAGCCCAGGGAAGGACGGAGAATTCCGGATCAAAGAGATTCCGGAAATGGCGACTCAATTCGACGATCAACGGTCGGATAATTCGAAAAGAGAAAAATGTAACGGGAAAAATTAGAAAAAAAAAATTATTAATGTAATTAAATTAAATCTTCGAAATTTTCTTGCAGACAAAGAGTGCGATCAGATCGGAGAGAAAGAGAGGAGTGGGATTTGTGATTTTTTTTATTTTTTTTTAGGAGATCTCCCGGGTTCCTCTCTTTCTCTCTCTTTGTTGCTCTTTGCGTTTTTGTTTTTAAATTTTTTGAGATGAATTTCGTTTTTATTTATTTTTTATTTTTATGTTTCAGATTTGGCGTGGATGATATATTATCTGGCGGTATGTTTAAGTGACGTGTGTGGGATCTAAGGGCAAGCAGCCAAAGCCCAGCCGACAACACAGTTCTGGTAAAAGGCTTTTTACTTTTTTAACGGTGGTGGGAATTTTTTTTTTACCAGATTGTTTAGGATGCCAGTTTCTACCAATCAATTATAAATTAAACAATATAAAGATTTAACTGTTACAGATAAAAAATTATTATAATATAACAGTTTCATGTTATAATTTTTAAATATTAAAATTTTTAAATTTTAAAACATATATTTTAATTAATTTTTTAAACAGAAGCTTATATTGATTTAATACTTTACTTTTTACTTATCAGTTTAACTATAGATTGTATAAAGCGCCTTATTATCATAGCGCCTTATTATCATAGTAAAAAGTAAAAAATTAATATAATATAAAATTTTTATATATTTACGATTTTTAAACTTAAAATTGTAATTACAATTCAAGTGTTAAACCGCTGATTGATTTGTTTTTAATTACAGTTGATTTGTTTAGGCACTTTAGGGTGTGTTTGTTTCGGTTTTTAAATCACAGTTCGAATCATTTTGCTACAGTATTTTCTTTCATAAAAATTTAAATCTTCATTCAAATACTCATACCAAACGTACCCTTAATTTGTCCAAGACACACTTGAGTATCTCATTGGTTTGTTGCCTGTTCGTGTAACGAACAATGACATCTAAATCTGGTTGGTTGGCAACTGAGAAGTGGGCTTGTTTGAGAGGACTTTTTAAAAGTTATTTTTGATTTCTTAAGTTTAAAAATTGTTTTTAAAAGTGTTTGAGTGAACTTTAAAAGTGCTTTTGTTTTTCAAAATTTTTTTCCTGTCAAAGTCATAAAATATAACTTCTTAAAAAAATACTTTTAAAATAGACTTTAAACTTATATCAGAATATTAATAATATATTATAAACTTAAAATAATATTTTTGTAACTTTTAAAAAAATTAAAATCTTATTAACTCATTAAAATTTTTTTATAAATATAACCTTAGACACTTATGGATAAACTATAGTTTTCGTTTTAGAAGTTGTTGGGTATTTTCTCTTTTATTTCCTTCGGCATGCTTCTTGATAAATCCAAAACTTTAATTATATATATATATATATAGAGAGAGAGAGAGAGAGAGAGAGAGAGAGAGAGAGGTGGGCACTCTTAAAACTTCTGTTTGGAAGAAACAAAAAGTGCAAAACAAGGTCATCTATCATTTAGGTAGAGCCTGACTAACAGGAGTTTGCCACTTTGCTTGACAAAGCAAAGTCCTTTGCTCTTATCCCACCAAATATTATTAAAAAAAATACCAATTAATGAACTTTTGAATCAATTTATTAAATTTGGCTTATAAGATTGTGGAGCGTTGAATTGAGAATTAATTGAAAATCATAATTATAATCACTATAGTAATAAATAAAACTATTAAATAGTATAATACATTTATATATACAATACGGAATCGAATTACTGTCCTCCCAAATCAAAATCCCACATTATTCTATTCATGTTATTTGACCCAATGATCATATTACTGATGTACTTCAGCATAGACATGGTGAACAATAATCAACATACATTATCCATTAGAAGGAAAAAAAAAAAAAAAAGGCAAACAACATAACCGTATAACATATATATTAAGGATTGGGGGACATGATCTTCTCCCTTACAGAGCTCATATAAGCCAACAATCTTTGCCCATCTGGAAGGTTTTCTTTGATAACAGGAACTTGCTTGAAATTTTGAACCCAAGCATACAACCGAGGCAAAGTAGTGGGGTGAATCAATTTCACTCCCACCAATTCCTCTATGCATTCCCACCAAAGAGCTAGCCATCCATATGCAATGTCTACCATGTTTATGGTCTCTCCTCCAAAGAACTTGCTGTTCCCAAGGCCGTGCTCTTCCAAGATTCTCAACACTTCTAATGCTTCTTTTGCCGCCTTTTCTCCGTCTTCTCCGCCGGCAGTGCTTGTGAAGAGTGCACCAAGAGTGGGAGCCCTGTGAAATATGTACAATTGGCAAGTTAGTTTTATCTAGAATGAGTTATTCTTTTTTGCTAGTGCGCTCTTGTTTAGCATCTTGAGAAAATCCAATGAGAGTACAGGCAGAACGGCAAGAGAATCTCGCTCATGCCTTTATTTGCTGGCATATTTAAGATGCCTAAAAGGTAATCCTTAAATGATAAAAGAAAATGGTCTGATAGGCCATCCTCTTACTACCAATAGTATCTAAAATTAGTTACTTGCAAGGCAGAATGTTGTTACATGAATCTTTTGTTCAACTTTTCCATCTACAAAGGAATGGTAGTAGAGAAGGAAATTGACATTTTTTTTTTCTTCCTTGTTGTTTCATGTGGTTTCTATAGCTATGTAAATTACATGGGAATTGTACTAGATCTGTATCTCTTAAGACCTATCTTAATTTAAAAAAAAAAAAAAAAAAACAAACAAACAACAACAACAACTCAAGACATGGTCTGCAAAACAATAATAGTTCTCCCTTATGAGGTCTCCTAAACTCTCGGTGAAATAAGACAAGTTATTGAAAAGAGGAACAATTCCTTTTCTATCTGGTAGTTGTTGATGGACTCATCTTGAAGATTAAACAAAAATTCATGCTGTTTTTTAAGAACATAAATTAGTAAAATTTGTGAACAAATTAGCATCCTAGTAATTTATGATAGTTGCTTCTTTTCTTTATGTGAGCATGAAAGCTAGAGAACTTTGCAATCACAAAGTTTCCTCACTTTTGATTTAAAGTACACATGATGAAAAAAGATTTGAAAGAAGAAAATACTAAATAATGTATTTATGGACCAAATAATGAAAAGATTGATTTGAAAGGTGAAACATACCTTTTCAACTTCATAATTAATCCAAAATCTTGCCAAGGCTCTTTCAAAAGCATCTTTTGGCAATAGTGGATGATTATCTGGCCATGTTTCTTCAAGGTATTCAAGGATGATATGGGACTCAGCAATGGGTTTGCCTTGATGAACAAGAACAGGAATCTTCTTGTAGACTGGGTTGTATCCCAAAAGCAATTGACTCTTGTTGAAAATATCTTCTTCTATGTAGTCATAATCCACTTCCTTGAGTTTCAGAGCCCATATGACTCTCTGACTGTATGGGCTTGGCCAAAATCCTAGCAGCTTTACTTTTTCCATTGTTAGATCTGAGGTAGAAACATAAAGCTGGATTATACAATTTAATGGCAATTAATGGTAGGGGGGTTCTCTTTTGAAAAGTTGGATGTGGGGTCCACTTTGAAAAGTTGGATAGCCATTGACTTGTCTTTTTCTACAGTTGTACTGTAAGAATTCTTTGGTATTAAAAAAAAAAAACACCTTCTCATAACACAATTAACTATTGAATTTGTACAAAATTATACACAATTAAATAAAAAACGATAATTTAATGAAACTTAATAAAAATCTGACTGTAAAAACTGTATGTACTCTTAGTAGGACATTTTATACCTTGTTTTTCTTTTCTTTTTCTTTTTTTGTTTGGTTAGAACTCTCCCAATAATTTTTTTTTACCCTACTCCCTACCAAATAATTTTTCCTGAAATTACATCCCTTTAAAATACTAGCGATTTTTTTCTTTCAAATACTTTACTTTATAGCTACTTGGTAAAAAAATTTTATAATATGATATAAAAAATAGGAATATCCTATTTATAAAACACAAATTTTTAACAGTTAGACCCTTTATCAAATCTTATTAAATTATATCATATTTTTATTAATCATGTCATTCTTTTTTCTAAATACTTTAATTTGATGATAGGGTTTCCAAAGGCAGTCTATCAATAATATTCATCTGACAGATCTTCAAATTCAGTTCAATTTGTCGAATTTATTTAAGAATAAAAAATGAGAATTGAATCCGTTCCTCAGAGAGATATACATCGAAAACAAACACCAGGGTCCACAACTTTGAAAATATGAATGGTGCCAAAAGTCCTTTTTTACTTTTCTGGCAATTGAACCAACATGACAAATTAAATGATAATTAGGAAATAAAAACACTGAAAAATAAGGAAATTTGTCGCGTGCCCTTGTCCTACGGAAGTACACATGGTTTGCTCATTTAATGGTCAACTCAATTTATTCACAGGGCGAAGAGAGAAAAATAGGGGAGAAGAAGAGACAAATCCACTAATTTAAACCAACCATTATCATCAATTTCTAAGACGGTGTTTGAAAAAGTAGTAAAAATTATAATTTTTATTATTTTTTTAGTTATAAATAATGTAAGTTTTTATATGTTACAGTAATAATAAAAAAAATCACTACAGTGTAAAGCTCTCACATGCTACAATAAAAGTGATTCTAACTAACGATAACTAACGATTACCACCACCTTTTCAAACATCCTATAAGTGTGTTAACTGTTTCTATCGTATATAACTCTTGTATATTACAATGTTTTAGTTCTAACTTATTAGCTCTATTAAGTTTTCAAACACACTATTTGAAAGCTCTACAAATAAAAAAAAAATGTTCAGAGAAAAAACCACAAATAGATAAACTAGACTAATAAAACAACTGAAATCTTAATTTGAATCAATGTTTGAATAAAAATACGTTGGCAATTTAAATTTTATAAGAAAATACATTACAACTAAATTAGTTTTAAATCATAAACTGTAGTTCAAACAGTAGCTCTCAAATTGTATGTAGGAGTTTAACCAACAATTCCACAAAGAAGATCAAAATGCAGATGGTCAACAACGGGTTGGGAACAAGGAGTTTTGAAAGGGGAGATGTCAGGACACTTCTTAAACTAGCTTCTCAGAATTATATTTGCTTAAAATCATTTTTCATATTAGTTTTAGCATAAAACCCGATTAAATCGCAAGAATGCAAGAAACCTACTCCAAATTAAAAATCGGTTGACCATACCTCGCTTGATAGAACATCCAAATCTGAAAAGATAAATAATCCATGAAACTCACCTCTAATTTCTCCCAAAATTTAAAAGGAATAATAACAAAAGCCTCTGTTTTATCGAAATGTTGCAATTTCTTTATCCTCCACATTTTTAGAAATAATATTGAACATATGTAATTTTTCTTTTCTTTATGTTTTACAAGTCACGTTATTATGTTTGACATAGTAGTATAAAGACAATTTTAACCTTATTATTCAAGATTAATCTCATTGGTAATTCATCTTCCAGTTCAAAAATAAACAAAGTTAGATTTGGGAGAAGAGTTCAAACTCTAAAGTTTGAACCGCATATTATAGCATATGAATAGTTTATACTGTAATGTGTAAGAGCTTTATATTATTTGCAGTAAAAACTTTAGAATTACAACCACTCTCCCAAGCACCCCTTTAAATTAACCAAACATACTTAAATTTAACTAAAAACATATTATTATTTTAATATAAATAAAATAATTTTGTGCTTGAGAATGTAGTTAAATTTTGTTTTAAATTTAAATTTTATGAGAGAAAAATTTTAAATTTGTGTCGTTGGTACATGTTTTAGAATATTTTAAGTGATTTTGAACCTATAAGCTTACAAACAAGTGTGTTTGGTATGCACAAGAAAGAAATAATTCAAAACGAGATGGTTTAACATGAGCTAAATTATTAGTTTTAAGAACTTGACCTCTTTTTATAAATTCTAAATATTTTGAATCTTTTACACTAGAAAACTTTCTCATTCTCTTTTTTTAATAAATCATATGGTTTTTTAAACACAAAAAAAGATTACCAAACGTGATTACCAAACAGTTTTTATAATTTTATGGTTATAACTAATTACCAAAAACACGACATAAACTAAAAAAAAAAAAAAAAGTGGGTGAACACGGGTGAGACTCGGATATGGTTGTGTGTGGATCGCAACTCGTAATAGTACTTTGGTGGCATTAAGCTCACGACACTCTAGTGCCGGGTTGTTGGCAAACCGGTGACCAAATCCATATACCTTTTCTTTAGAAACTTTAAATTTAAATTACTTAAAAAAGATATTCTCGTCTTGGTATCTTATGTTTTAAAGAAACATCACATGACACCCTGTTGTTTATAAAATCATCAAAAAGATATTTTGTAGTTTTCAAAAATATCTTTTTGGTATTTTGAGTTCGTTTTTTAAATATAAAATTATTTTTTTAATCTTTTTATTAATAAATCTCAAATTAATTTTATAAAACTATAATAAAAAATTAAAAAAAAATTGAACAAAACTTATAAAAAAAGTATATACATTAACTTATTTATATTTTAGCATTATTTGTATTTATTTTATTTCATAGTTTTCACAAAATTATTTAGGATTCATTAATAAAGGATAAGTTGGAATTTCATATCACAAAACATGGACTTAAGATACCAAAATTATATTTTCAAAAACTTTATGGTATTGTTTTGACTTTTTCGAAACAACAGGATACCAATATGGTATTTTTTAAATACAAAGTATCAAAATGATTTAAAGTAAAAAAAAAAAAAACACTAAAATAAAGATCCATGTTGTTTGGAGACGGGTATTTTGGCAATTTAGAAAAAAAACTTTGAACCATCACTCTATCAACAGGTACACGGTTGAAGAGAAGTTTTTACATGTTTTGTAACATACATAATATTGGTGTAGAGTATTCTCAGAAACATATCACAAAAACGCAATATACCTTGAAAAAGTTGATGTAACACAACAGTTTTAATGCACGAGGTGGGTAGTTTTTGTTATTATCCCAGATTTAAACTACATTAAGATGAATGATTTTCATTTTCTAAATGCTGGGATCTCATGAATAATATATCAATAATTTTACCAGGCCTTTTTTCCAGTGGGACATTATTAGAAAAGGTTAGATTTAGTCTTCTATAATTTTATTGAATAAATATGTATATATATATATATATCAACTGCGGAGTAAAGCCTAATTATATTTTTCTTATATGATAGGACACAATAATATATTTTAGTTATTTTATCGAGATACGATTATAATATTCCTTTCAATATAAAAGGATGAGAAATTTAAATTGTAAAATAAAGGTAAAAAAATTAAAATTTAAAAATTTCCACTTAATATAAAGTGGCACCACCACTAATAATATAAGATAAACATGTGTAATTGGATGTTACAACGCGCTACTTTGATTGAAAGAAGACCTGCTTGAGAGTGGAGACATGTTTGAATACATAAAAAGGTCCCAACTTAAAACATGAATAGTCCCACTCTCAAAAGCTAAAAACATGGAAATAGATGAAATGCACAAAACTCAAAAGAATGTTTCACGTGCTCTAATTTTATGAAAATATTAATGCAGAAGAAAAATCCTACTGACTTATCAACCTACCATGTGATTTACGAAAATTGAAACAACATTATTTTGCTCTGTTTTTTAGCCGTTAAATTTTTATAAAACAATATATGTTTCGCATACTCTTATTTTTATTTTTATTTTTATTTTATTTTAAGGTGATTTTAATCGGATCCAACAATGCAAAATGTGTATTATCGGTGCTCGAACCACGCATGCTTAACATTATAAAAGAGTTGATCATTTGCAAAATAACTTGGCACATGGATACTAATAGCCTGTTTGACAAGAGGCGATCCTAATCATTATCTCAGTTATGAACAGTATAAGCTCTTATATGTTACAGTAAAAAAAAAAAGTTGCTACATTGTAAAGTTTATATATGCCAAGTTTATTTTAATCGAACCACGCATGCTTAACATTATAAAAGAGTTGATCATTTGCAAAATAACTTGGCACATGGATACTAATAGCCTGTTTGACAAGAGATGATCCTAATCATTATCTCAGTTATGAACAGCATAAGCTCTTATATACTACAGTAAAAAGAAAAAAGTTGCTACAGTGTAAAGTTTATATATGCTACAATAAAAACAGTTTAACTACCATGCCAAACACAAGACTTTGGTAACACTTGTTGCACATTACAAAAAGGACAATGATGAACACAGATTTAGGACGTGAGCTTAAATCATATTGTTATGAGTAGATAATGCTAAGACAAATTTCTCTCTTGAATTTTTCATGTAGGCGAGCAATTCTTCATAATTAGGAAGGTTCTCTTTGATCAAAGGAAGTTGCTTGAAATTCTCAGCCCATGTGTGCAAACGAGGCAACTTAATTGGTTCCATCACTTTTAACCCAATCAACCTCTTCCATGCATTTAAACCAGTGAGTCAACCATCCGTATACCATATCTACCACGCCTATACTTTCACCCCCAAAGAATTTCTTGTCCCCAAGGCCTTGTTCCTCCAATATTTTAAGAGTTTCTAATATTTCTTTGGCTGCCTTTCCTTTCTCTTCATCCCCAACCGCATGGAAAAATGCCAGAAAGATGTGCCTCTGCACAAAACAATGATTCTTTAATCAGTATGTTAATAAGCCAATTTTTTTTTTTTGGGAAATAAGGTAAAAGAGAGAGAGGGAGAGGTCTTACCAAGAAAAAGGGGAAAGAAAGATAGAGGGAGGGAGAGGAGTTTGTTTAAGTAAGTGGAGTCCAATTTAGGATCTTTAACATTGGAAGTGAACGTGGAATTGCAAAAAATAAATAAATAAATAAAAGTCTGGTATGTTTTTAGAATATACTTATATTACCGCACTTTTTTTAGTAAAAAGATTTTTAATTTTTTTATTATAATTTTTTTTTACTCCCTTTTTGCTGCAAGTAAAAATAGAATTTCATCCCCCTCGAAAAAGGAAAAAGAATTTCTATCAAAACCACAACGATGTAAACTAAGGTTGAGCTTGCAAGTACGAAAATGACCCCTTGACCAATAAACGACAACAAAATAAAAGCTAAAAACGACATTAAATTTAAAACTAGTAGGTTTACGTTTGGCACACACCCCTCAAAAAAAAAGATAATAAATGACAATAACTAGAAAATGGCACCAAAGAAGAACAACAACATTGAAAATGAAAGCTAGACAGAAACGAGCCCAAAATAGCTAAACAACTATAAATAGGAAACGATACAACAACAAGAAAAGGACAATGAAACAAAGAGGGCAACAAATTTTTAAGCAAGAAAAATGAGAATAAGCAAAAGAAAAAAGACGGAAATATAAAACGACATAAAAGTGGACAAACGAAAGATAATTAAAACGGCAACAAAAATAAGAGTTCTAAACTACATTAAAGTGAAAAAGAGATAATTACGAAAGGACACTTAAACAAGTTAACAACAAAAATCTTAAAAAAGTTGTGAAAGCAATGTCATAGGTGAGAACGGCAACAAACAAAAGACGAATTCAAAAGAATCAACGACAAAAATATGAGAATTTCCTGTCAATTGTGAAAAAACAAATGAAAATGTGAAAAACGACAACAAACAGGAAAAAAATTAATCCCCTGAAAATTAGCAAAATTAGCTAGAAGATAGAAAGAGACCGTTTGGGAACATAGTTTCGAAATAATAATATATTATTATTATTTATAAAAATTAAATTACTACAATGTTTTTAGTTTAAACTTTTGGTTTGAACGTGTTTCTAAATATATGTTTTGTACCGGCTGACAATATAAATTTCTCAATTTGAAGGAAATAATCAACTAGCTATATAGTAGCATATTTATCTCACCTTCTCTACTGAAAACTGTACCCAAAACCGATCTAAGGCTCTTTGATGAGCATCTTTTGGCAGCAAAGGATTCTGAGGCCATGTTTCTTCAATATACTCTAGGATGACATGGGAGTCAGCAATTGGTTTACCACCATGAACAAGTACTGGGATCTTCTTGTGAACTGGGTTGTACTGCAGTAGCAATTGGCTTTTGTTGTTGGGAATGTCTTCTTCTATGTATTCATAGCTCACACTTTTCAGTTTCAGAGCCCATATCACTCTGTGGCTGAAGGGGCTTGGCCAAAATCCTAGTAACTTCACTTCATCCATTTTTGCAAAAGTAAATTTGTCTATTCAAGAGTTGTTGAGTGTTGTTCAGATTATAATTCAAGCAAGGTCTAGGCTATGTGAATTTATGGGCCTTTTTTGTTCATTTTTTTTTTCTTTGCTTGAGCAACAAGTTGCAAATAATATGTGAAGAAGACCAAACAATTTTATATTCTGAGGAACTTTGACTCGCAAGGCATTGAGATTAGATTCTTCCCAATCGACAAAAAAAAAAAAAAAAAAGATATGAAGGACATGTTTTTCCTTGGCAGGTGTGAACTTGTGAATTAGAGATAAAAAAAAAAAGACTTTGGTGTTTGAAGTATGAGTGTTTTGATAATAGTTCCTGAACTTTTAATTTTGACAGTGTTATCTCTTAATATAAGGGGGTGTTTGGAAGGTGGTGGGAACCGATGGTGGGAATCACTTTTACTGTAGCATGTGAAAGCTTTATACTGTAGCAATTTTTTAAATTGTTACTGTAGCATGTGAGAGCTTTACACTGTTTATAACTGAGTTTGTGGTGGAAACTGTGGTTCCCACCACAATGCCAAACAGAGGGTAAGTATAGGTGGTTTTTAAATTATAAAATGGATAATCTCATATTTACCGCATAGTAATTGAAAATTTTACATAAATAACAGCATCAAGTGGAATTTACATAAATATATAATTACATCAAGTACAGAATGTTACAATTTTCAATTGGTTTTTAACAGTTGTAAAGGGAATATTTCCATATATTTTAAGTATTTTTGAAAGCTTTTAAGTTTTCATGTGATGGCCATGATTATCTCGGTTAGTTATTGGTCAATTGTATGGCCAGCGATCAAAATTACTAAAAAAAAAAGAAAAAGAAGAAAGTTGAGAAGTAATATTGTCAAAATTAAAATTCAAAATCAAATTGTCATTATTGCATAGTTCAGGACTAACCTAATAACACACATATGTGTGTGTATCAACATGCTAAAAACAACTTTGAGGCAACAGATTGGGGTGTGAAGTTCAAGAAAAACTAAAGGCCCATTTAAAAACACCAGTAAACTGAAAAGTTTATATCAATAGGGTGTTTGGCTAGTAGAACTGTTTTTACTGTATCATATGAGAGCTTTACATATTAGCAACTTTTTTCTTTTTACTGTAGTATATGAGAGCTTTGCACTGTTCGTAACTGAGTTTGTGGTATGAACCACCCTTAGCCAACATACCCTAAATTAGTTTAGATCTAACGAAACTAGCTACCGACTGACATTATACACACAAATTTAAAAAAAAAAAAAAACAAAACCCAAATGTTTTTGAGTTAAAAGGATTCATCCATTATATGTTGATCTCAGTGAAAGAGACCAAGTGCTACTAGATAATTCTAGTACTCACCTTGTGGCAGACAAACACATACTAAAATTCAAAATATTCCCATACATTATATATTGATACAGTAAAATAGATCAAGTACTATAATCTTAGTACTCAAATTGCTGCAGCTGAGCTGACAAACAAAATACTGAAATTCAAAACATTCCACGTCTAATTCATTCTTATTTCATCTGTCTAATAACTCTTTCTACATCAACAACATTCAAATTTTGTTTTTTTCAAGTAGATGCCAGCGCTCTCTCCCTTACACCTTTAAAAAGGACCAACATATCATCGCGATCAGGAAGGTTTTCTTTGATAACAGGCACTTCTTTGAAGTTGTTAACCCATGCATGCAGACGAGGGAATTCACGTGCATCAAGCAGCTTCACCCCTACAATCTCTTCTATGATACCAAACCATTCAGCAATCCATCCAAAAGCTATGTCCACTATTCCAATCTGTTCTCCTCCAAAAAATTTCTTGTCCCCAACAATGGCGTGCTCCTCGATCACCCGCAACATGTCCAAGCTCTCCTTCTTCGCCTTCTCTTGTTCTTCACCGGTGGTTCGAAGGGCCATATAACATTTTAGAACCTATACAAAAAGTACCCTATACATGTCGATGTTGTAGAGGTGGAACCACCATGAAAAAAATTATAGATTGTATTTTATTGAATATAAATATAATTATATATTTCAATTATTAAGTAAGAGCAAAATTATGATTTTTTTTCTTAATAAAATAGAAGCACAATTTTGATTATTAATAAAAGTACTTGACAATAGGACTGTTTAAAAAAAGTTAAACCAACAAAAAAAAAAAAATCAAAAAATCGGTTATAAGGTGAAAACCGACAGCCATTAAATTTTTGACTGTTGATTTTTGAAAATAATATTTTGCATCGGTCATTAACAGACCGACTGAAAACTTCGAACTTCCAAATTAATATATACATTGCATTTACAATGAAACCAACAAATTCAGGACTTCTAATGGATTTTTTTGGCATAAAGTGGATTTTGGAAGATTTATTCCATATAACATTCTTTTACTTTTGGTATCCTGTTTGGTTACTTAATTGAAAACCAACCAAAACCAACCGACCCACCAACTCTGACTATTTGTTTGGCTGTCGGTTCTACATTGACTGCTTTTGGTCAGAAATCAACCTACCAAAAACTAACAAAAACCAATAGATGAACACCCCTACTTGACAATTTGTGGCTCCATTACTTATCAACATGATGAATTAGTCATGTGATAATTACCAAGTCATTAAGGCTCGAGAGTGTAAAATTAACTTGGCCATGCTTTTTTCCCCCCGCCTTCAATCAAAAGTAAGAAATTATAACTATAATTCTTAATATACACTAGGACTTGTCTAGAATTCACGTACCTTATCGTCAGCGAAATTAACCCAAAAGCGAGCCAAGGCTCTCTCATAAGGGTCAATAGGAAGCAAAGGGTAGTTGTGGGGCCATTTCTCCTCAATATACTCGATGATGATCATGGACTCACAGACTGGTTTTCCTCCATCAACAAGCACTGGAATCTTCTTGTGTACTGGGTTGTACTCTAATAGTAGCTTGCTCTTATTATTATTAATAAGATCTTCTTCTATGTAATCGAAGGGTATGCCCTTTAGCTTGAGAGCCCATATGACCCTGCAACTGAAGACGCTAGCCCATGCTCCATGTAACTTCACCTCAGCCATGTCTAAGGGAAAAAACAATACAATTTTTGTGTAAAAAGCCTTTCAGCTCAATATATATATATATAAAATGATAAACAGGTCTGCAGCTTGGTTTAAGTTGTGACTTCGTAGCAGCTTCCATAGTCAATTTTTTACGGTGAAGTTTAATTAAAGTTTGAATTTAAAGGCTTTACTTGCTAAGCACGCTCCTTTTTTTTCTTTTTTCTTTTTTTGCTTATTTGTTATTAGGAGCACTGTAGGGATAGGTGTGTTATAAGCAATGACGTCATATATATTCTTAATAAACAAATAAAATAATATTTATAATTATTTTGATTGTTTATTTGTATTATAAATACTTTAATAAGCATCAAGAAAATTTTATGGCTATTGATGTGACTATAAATTTAGCATATAAGTGTTATATGCTTAGGAATAAAATTTATAAATAATAATTTAAATAGTCCATAATAATTAATTAAAGTTTAAGATCTTTAATTAAATATTACAGGTGTAGTCTAATCTCATTTACAATGAAATAGTCTTTTCTTGGCTTTAATGTAGAGACATTAAATTGAAGGTACTTTATATAATAAAATTATATAGGACTAGACTAGATAAATTATAAATCTCTAATCATCGTCCGTTACAAATAGAGCATTTAAATTTATCACTATTATGATCATATATATGACAGTCTTAATCATGAGTATTTATTAGACTCCTGTTTATGACACATTATGTTTTTTAGCTTGCATAGTAAGATTTGTTTAAATACAGATCATAACTTAACATCTTGAAAACATGATAAAATAAATGGCTTGGAAAAATATTATACAGATAAAGAATCTATTTTTTCTTTATGGAAGTTAGAAAGATAGCTCTCTTGAGTGATGATTCGAGATTCAAACAGTAGAGCGTTTGTTCATAATAAGATTATGAATTAATTGTTTATTAGAGAATTATTAAAATCCAAGAATAAAGATATAATAAGAGATGTGAATAGAAATTAAACTAGCTCTTATTATGTATTATTTATAGAGGACTAACTTATCTGTAATGATTAAATCAATGGACTACTTGTTAATTTTTTTTTGAGTTATTTTCACCTTAATTTTAAGAGTTTAGTTTCAGATTTTTAATAGAGTAACACTAAAACTAATAAATTTAAGCATATTAATTAAAGAGTTTAATTAATTATTAAATTTATTAGAGCTTACTTTATAGATCTATAGGTCTTTAATGCTATATTTTTAACACTGTATTAGATTTAATGCATACAACATGGATTTGAGGAATTCGTAGACCGATCTCGACCCTGTCCTCCTTGATTCCTTGCCGAACAACCTGGTTAGGTCTTTCCTCACTACATGGATTGGCAAAGGTATAATTTGCCTCCTTATCAGTTGTTTTGTGCTTCTGTTACTGAGAATTCGCTATCTCAGATAGTGGGTTACAATACCGTTTATGAAACCTGAGAAGTGTTAAATCAGATTTATGCTTCTTCATCCATTTCTCAGCTATCCATTTATAGAACTCAGATTCAAAGTATAAAGAAAGGAGTATGTCTGCTATGCAATACATTCAGAAGCTTAAAAGTTTGTCTAATGGTTTTGCTTCAATTGGCAAATCAGTCACTCGAAAGGATTGTTTGATTTACTTGTTTCAAGTTCTGGATTAAGAACTATGATGGGTTTGTATCTTCAATCAGTGCTAGACCAGATTTCCCAAGCATTGAGTAGGCTTACAACCTACTATTGAACCTTGAACACCATCTTGAGCAGCAAAATTCGACTGTCCAGCTTGATCCTATCCTAGCTAATGTTGCAGTTTCAAACTCATCAAAATTTCATAAACCCAACCATCCTCACCAAAATTTCTCCAAACAGAACCAACAATTCCTTAACAATTACTCTCAGACTCCCTTCAATCCATCTCAATCTAGCATCCTTGGAAAACCATCAAGCCTAACCAATAACAATATACAATGGCGATGCAAAAATACTTACCCTGCTGGAAACAAACCTTAATGCCAAATTTGCGGCAAGTATGGTCATACAGCAACGTTATCACAGAATAGACCTAAATTACAAACCACAGCCTAAACACCAAGCTCACAATGTCATGTTTAATCCAAACCACAACTCTGCTCCAACCTTCTCACCTCAAACCTCACCTTCTTTCCCACCTACAAATTCATGTTTCATGGACTCCGGGGCAACACACCACTTCACCCCAAACATCCAACAGTTGACCAATTATACTCCTTACACCCGTTCAGACAATGTGACAATTAGAAATGGTAAACAAATCTCCATCTCTCATACTGGCTCAACCTCACTTCACACTCCCACTTCCTCTTTATATTTGAATCATGTTTTGAATACTCCTGCAATTTCACATAATCTGATTGGAGTTAGACGTCTGTGTATGGATAATAATGCCTCTGTTGAATTCTTTCCTACTTGTTTTGTTGTTAAGGACCTCCATTCCAAGCAAATTCTGCTCCAGGGCACACTTAACAAAGTTCTTTGCAAAGCCATTGCAAATTCCACCTTCATTGATGCAGTGGCTGCCCCTTCAGTCAGTTTTTTTTATCTCATTCCACCAATGCTTCCATGGTCACCAACTTATGGCACAATCATCTAGGACATCCTGCCTCCTCTATCGTCAATAGTGTTAAAAAGTTGTAATCAAAAGAGTCTCCCAAATTCTACCTGTCCTCCACCTTTAAACAAGCAACTTCATAATGCTCATTGGAATCAAGCATTGCAGTCGAAATTTGATGCCTTGTAGAAAAATGGTCTTGGGCTTTTGTCCCTCCTCCTTATTCTCATACTCCCGTAGGCTGTAAATTCGTGTACCGCCTGAAACTTCAGCTTGATGGTTTTATTGAGCGTTTTAAAGCTTGTTTAGTCACTAAAAGATATCACCAAATGGAGGGGCTTGATCACTTTGAGACCTTTAGTCTCGTGGTGAAACCAAACATGATTTGCCTTATTCTCAGTCTTGCCATACAATTGTCCTTTCAAATTCTACAACTTGATGTACACAATGCTTTCCTGCATGGTGATCTACTGAGGAGGTCTTTATGACTCAACCCCAAGTTTTTATTCATCCTCAATATCTAGACTTTGTTTGCTGATTAAACAAAGCTCTTTACGGACTTAAACAGCCCCCAAGAGCCTGGTCCACAAAACTAAGTAATTGGCTTCTTGATTGGGGATTCATGGGATCCAAGTCAGATACATCAGTGTTTCAATTTCATATTCAGACTGACATTCTTATCGTGTTGATTTATTTTGACGATATTATAGTGACAGGCAGCAATAATACTGTAATTCAGAATCTCATCAGTGCTCTCAATTCCAAGTTCTCTTTAAAAGACCTTGGTGCTACACACTTTTTCCATGGTATTGAAGTGTGCCAAACTGAAGATGGTTTATATTTAAGTCAAACTAAATACATCTCTGACCTCCCTGCCTGAGTTGATATGTTGGACTGCAAGCCATCACCTACTCCAATGTCTTCCACAATTGCTTTGTCTCTTTATGACGGCGTTCCTCTTCCTGATCCTTCTTCTTACAGGAGTGTCATTGGTGCTTTACAATAGTACACCTTGACTCACCCGGAGATTGCTTACTCAGTAAATATACTGTGCCAATTTATGCACGGTCCCGCCGATCACCATAAGCAAGCTTCAAAACGTGTTCTCTGCTATCTTAAAGGCTCTATCAATTTTGGCATCTCTTTTTCCAAACGTGACAACATCAGCTCCACTATTTAGGTGCTAACCCTGTGCTTCATGCTCGTACTAAGCATATTGAGATGGATTATCACTTTGTGCATGAAAGAGTAATGCGTCGTCAACTTGATGTTCGCTTTGTCCCATCTTTGGATCAACTTGCTGACACTTTAACGATGGCCCTTGCTACAACCGAATTTTGTCATTGTCGAACCAAACTCACTCTTCTACCAAGACCAGTTTGTTTTAGGGGGGGATGTTAAACCAAATGAAACTCAGGCTAATTAATCTTCTCTTAATATTTGATATGGTAATTCAATTATTTCTTTTTTTGTATAAATGGTCCTCAATGTTTTAATTGTGACATGTGTTAGGTTAGTTATACTCTCTTTTCAGCCTATGTATAAAGTTTGAGTACTCCACCTTTTGTACAGTGAGGAAAATGTAATACAATTTAGAACATTCTTGATTCATTCCGTTTTCTCCTTTCTTCTTCTTCTTCTTCTTCTTCTTCTTTATCTACAAGATATTAGTTATTTAGCTGATCATGCCATGCCAAATTATCAAGAAACTGAATTAAAGAATAAATACTCGTATTCATGGAAGCAACTATTAACTCTGGTGTGAAATTACCGTAATGATAGATGAACGGGTTATTGTCTTCGTCAATCAAATCACTTTAGTTCTTCAACAGGTTTTTTCTCTTCTTGATGTGGAGAGGAGAAAGCTAAGAGAATAATTTGATGTCTTGGGGACCATAACCTATGATGTCTTTATATACTTTTCTATTAGGATCTCATAAAACCTAGTTGGGTCAGTATTAGGTATCCACTCATTAAACCCATACCATGTTAATAGTCTATGGACTTTCCATAAATAAATCACTTAAAAATAGCCTAGTATAATTAAATAGCTAAAATATTATTGTTATATTAGTATATTACCCACAACCTCATGAAAAACTTAAAATTTTCCAACAATCTCCCACTTAGGCTACATATAATTCCTATAATACTTTCATCATAAGTTATTTAGATGTGCAACTTTATGCTATTTATCTTTAGACTACACTTTAATTTCAATCTGATCCATCTCCTACATTAGTATAGAATCACCAACATATTCAATGACATAGATCAAGTATGGATGAGTAGCATGGAAATTACATACAATGTGATATCAAAGATGCCTATTTTCAATTAGTCCTACTTTAATCTTTTGTGAAATCAATCTAAAATCCTTAGACACAATGCAAAAACGCATATAGAAAATAAATAATTCAAAGATAAACCAAAAACCATCAACTTTATTTTGCAGAAAATCAAAACAAACACATAAATGTTTAAGTAAAACATGAAACATCAAAAATTAACTTCAACTAAACCAAAGTATCCTCAAATAAACCAATACCTATATCAGCAGTGCATTCATGGAAGGACCTTAGGTGATAAACCCTTGGTTAACGGATCCACTAGCATGGAATTTGTACCTATATGTTCTATAAAAACCTGTCCACTCTGAACCCTCTCCTGAACAACCAGAAACTTGATGTCAATATGTTTTGAATTTGAAGAGCTTCTGTTGTTGTTAGAATATAAAACTGCTGATTTATTATCACAATATATCTTTAATGGCCTTTCAATGCCACCTACCACATGCAGCCTAGTTGCAAAGTTTCGCAACCATATCCCATGATTAAATGCCTCATAACAGGCTATGAACTCTGCAACCATGGTTGAAGAAGTTATGAGTGTCTACTTGGCACTCTTCTAGAAAATAGCTCCTTCAGCCAACATATAAACATAGCCCAACGTGAAACATGTACTGTCTTAGCATCTAGCATAATCGATATCAAAAAACCCAATAATCTCCAATAAGTGAGTACAAAGTCATTTGTTCTCTGCAAATAACGCGTTATACGTTTGGCTGCTTTCCAATATTCCATTCCTGGCTTACTTAAATATCTACCCAATAACCCCACTATAAAAGCTATATCTGGAGGTGTACAAACTTGAGCATAAATTATACTTCCGCTACTTGAGGAATCTTTTGCATCTCTTTCCTTTCAAGGTTATTCTTGGAGCATTGACTGAGACTGAACTTGTCTTGTTTAGCAATGGACGTACCTCCTGATGAACAATCCTTCATGCCAAATCTACTTAAAACGTTTTCTATATAGCTTTTTTGTAATAACCTAAGGATACCTAAAGTGCAATCTTGCAGTACTTGTATTTTCTAATATAAAAGAGGCGTCTCCAATATCTTTTATCTCAAAATTCTTTGTCAAAAATTTCTTGATTTCATGTAATAGTCTATATCGCTAGCGCTAGCAGAATATCATCGACATATAAAATCAGGAAGATAAATTTACTCCCACTAAACTTATGATATATACAGTCATAAACCACCATACGAGATAATTACTTGATGAAACTTATGATACCATTAACAGGAAGCTTGTTCAAGACTGTAGATGGATTTCTTTAACTTGCAAGCCATAAACTTTGGATCTCTAGATACAAAGTTTTCTGGCTGAATCATATAAATCATCTCATCAATGTCTTATTTTAGAAATAGTCTTAACATCCATCTGATGTAGCTCTAACTCAAAATGAGCCACAAGTGCCAATATTGTCCTAATAGAGTCTTTCAATGAAACCGAAGAGAAAGTTTCTTTATAATCTATGCTTTCTTTTTGAGTGAAGCTTTTAGCGACTAGACGAGCCTTATATCTCTCAACATTGCCTTTCAAATCCCTCTTGGCTTTAAATATCCATTTGCAACCAATGGGCTTTGCACCTTTAAGCAACTCAAAAAGATCCCAAATGTCATTGTCTTTCATGGATTTCATCTCATCTTGCATGACATTTCTCCACTTTTGAGAGTTTAAACTTTCCATAGTGGATCATCTTTCACTAAGCCTACATCAACTTCATATTCTTGGAGAAATACGATACAATCATTCGGAATCACACTTTTCCTTTCTCTAGTGGATCTCCTTAATAGCACTTCTTGATGTTGTTCAGTTTGCTCTATTGGTACATTAGGAAGAACCTCAATGTTGTCTTTATTGTCTTATACCAGAGATGCATCTTGAACAATGGTAGGAATTAGAGCCTAACCATTGTCAGTAGCAATTTCTTCTTCAAAGACAATATTCCTTACTTTATCTTCCCCTCTAAACTTGACATTTTCAAGGAATCTCGCATTTCCCGTCTCAAAGAAGGACTTGGTAATGGAATCATAAAACTTAAAGCCCTAAGAATGCTCAGCGTATCGAACAAAGTAGCAGCTACCGTTCTTGAGTTCAGTTTCGATACATTTTGTCTGTAAGGCCTTGCCTCAGCTGGACAACCCCAAATGTATAAATGCCTGTGACACCCGTTATTCTCCTAACGGGTATTGAGGTAATTAAATTAATTTTTAATGTATAAAAAAAATTGCTTCATTTAAATTTATTTTATAATATTTATTTTTATCTATTTTTAAATTTTCTAAAATTCTCCTATATTTATTTAGTATGATTACTAAAAAGCCTTAGAACTTCTAATAAATCTCAAAAATGTCATATTGGCATTATGTGTGTTAAAGTCTTTAGATGAGACATAAGGATATCTTTTCCAACTACTCTTGACCCTCATTTTCTTTATTTCCTCCGTGACATGCTTCAACATGTCTCCTCTATAATTGTTTCTATCACTTCTTTTCAAAGACTTCATCTTTTCTTCCTTTCTCTTCCACGGTTCCCACACTCTTCTTCTTATTTCTTTGCTGAAGCAAAATACTTAGAGAACTTCTTTAAGGCAGCCATAAAAATCTGCCACCATCACCTCCATTTGAGCAAGAATTTTAGTCATACCGAACTAAAGGAATCTGTTTTGAAGCCATTTCAAGCTTCCAACTAACCATAATCTGAGGTTAGAATCTTATGAACAAATTTAGTCTTTCATTTATAAATTTTCTTTTATACTAAAGGATTATTCAAATTTGCGTTCTTAAACCTAAGTATATGTTTGTTGCTATTTTGGAGCATATGTATGAAGTCTAAGTGTATATGCCCTAGACAGAAAATTTATATTGTTAAACTTTATAATACCTCTATGGGCAGTGGTTATTTCTTGAAATTCTAAGATTAAATTAAAATAAATTTTATGAATGTAGTTGTATGTTGTGCTTTAGTTTTAATTGTCCTTATGCACGCCTTAGGATCAAGGGAGTATGGAGCTAACGTTAATTGATTCCAGGATTAAGAGACTGTTGATAAGCTTAAAAGGTAGGGATTCTATTACTCATCTTTTGTGAGGTTTTTATAGAATTAAAATTGATTGTTTTGCCGCAATATATATATCTATGTTGAACTAATATTATATGAGTATCACATATGAAACTATGACATGGACTCGTCTTGTATTGTACGGCGAGGAACATAATGAATTGACACATGTTATAAATTGAGAAGCATGGTTAGGAAAACTAACTCTATTAATAATGATTCAATATAGAGAAATTGTGAGACATGAAGAGGGCGACGGTTACGTCCTTGGGCATGAAAACCCTAAAAGGTAAAATAGGGGGAAGGCGATGACGCTTCCTTGGGTTGAAAGTCCCAGAACACACTGTACAGGAATCGACTTGGTGAGGACTCGGGGCTTGATGTCCCCTCACCGGAACACCCTTGGAATGTTTATAGGGTGATCAAGTGCGCCCATTTGGGTTTCTATGAGTTGAGTGATACTCAATTTAACATGGATACCTAGGAACAATGATGATTGGTAATATTTGTATAAATGTGTAATTATGACACTAGGTAATGATTAACTACGGTATCCATAAGATGTGATCATAATAAACCTTATAATCTGGAATATGATGTAACCTACTAATCATGCAGATTTTAATGTGGTAATGATAGAGGTGAGTAATGGCTTTCTCTACTGAGCATAGTGTCGCTCATTCCCTTATATTTTTATCTTTTCAGGACTCACTAAGTGTGAGGTGGCTACGAGAAATATAGTTGAGGAAGTGATGTAACTATATTACATTGGGACTGCTCAATTGTAAAGAATGTTCTTCATGATAATGTAAGCATCAATTGTTACTTTCTGTGACTGTATTACAATGTGTTGAGGGTTAAAATGATGATGACAACAGTTTATATTATTAAATTTAAGGTGCTACATTAAAACTGTGGTTTATTTGTCGTTTATATTTTTATTTTTGAGTTGAGAGTTTTCATTTAAGTCCCGGGCAAATTTTAATCTTTAAGGTTTTACTTTTATTATTTATTTTTATTTTATCTCATTAAAAACTGTTAACCCCCATATAGGGGCGTTACAGAATTTTTGGTATCAGAGCCTAGGTTCGGTTAACCTAGGGAGTGTAGCATCACTTTAAAAAAATATATATTTTTGAGATGGTTTTGAAGCTGAATTTTCATTGTCATCATCAAAATGAACCTTCACATTAATTTATACAGTCTAGAAGGATGTAACATGGAAAGGCCATAGAATGAAAATACTAATGGTTATATGAGTACAATAATTATATAGAAGGAAAGTATTAATAGTTATGAGGGAATGATAATTATATGGAATGAGTTTATAAGTAGAATGCTTATGAGAGATTCGTATAATATTTGGATCTATAAGCATATCTAATTCGTATAAACGATGAGAAATTCGTATAGATACGAGGATTTAAAAGCCTTTTGTCTCGTGAAAAACAATGAGAAATATAAGGCTTGATTTATTGATTTTAAAGTTTGACATAGATATGCCAAATTTTTCGTAATTGATTCAAACCTAAGTAATGATTATGTGTGGATTCGATGGAGCACATAAGTGTCAATGTCTTTTCTTAAAAGTTCTATATATTTGAGGAATATGATGTAAGTTGGGAATCATGGTATTGAATCTTGAGAGAGATAAATGTTAGACTTTTGGTCTGTTGAGACTGTGTAAAGTCTAGAATGCATGAATCTCAAAATTGGAATATTTCGTTACGTACATTGTATTTAAGTGTATCAGTGAATCTTTTGGTTACTTAAGGTTTTGTTATATGAGGAAATTATATATTGTATAAGTAGAATTGTGGGGATTGTAGATGTTCTTAAGTAGTAACATCAAGTGTCTTTGTTCATTGATATGGTCTACGTTGGAAGACGTAAATCGTATTGATTTCAAGGTTAGTCACATTCTAAACCCTTGGTAGTAATGATGATGAATCCATTGATAGATGTTAAGTATTATGAATAACATATGGGTGTATGCATTGTTCAATAAGGTTTTGATTAAAACAAAATTATTTGAGTTGCTGGAAGATTATGTTGTTATGAAATGATTTTAAATATCATTCAGGAAGATCCTTGTTGTCGTTAAATTAGATTTGTTGTTCATAGTTAACTTATCTATAGTGGCTTGAATTGGGTTTAAGATTTATACAAATTGGTTTTCAATTTTGTGTTTGTTATTTAACTCGTTCTAAATGTGTTAAGGCTGAAACAACCTGACCATTTTCAACTAAGAACATTTGGGCCTAGTTCAAATCTTAAATCAGTTTGATTCACACTGTCTCTCTCACGTGATCTCTATACGTGTCATATACAGTGGTTTAATCATTGTTTACAAATACGTTTACTGTGCATAGGAGCTTATTTCTCCGAGTTTACTTTTCCTCCAAAAGAAGAAGGAATTCTAGGATTCTGCAATTTACTATCTTAATTTTTCCTTTCTATTTACTCTTCTTTCATCTCTTCATGGACCCAAAGTACCAACACCTGAGAAAGTATTTCCCATCACTCTCCCAAAAGATTCTCAGAAAGAAATACAAGGCTAGAATTACTCGGTTGTGGATTCTTATGCGTTTTGGTATCCCTTGTGATGTGAGAATGTTAATAGAGGGGAAAATCCGTCCGAGTGACTTTAGTCAAGATGTCGGTTTACCAAGAACAGGTACCAGTCGTAGTGCAATGAAAAGAAGAGCCCGTGCCATCGTAGTCGCTTGTAACAAATGTGGAAGACAAAATTGTAACGGTAAATGTACTTCACCTGGTTATATGTCTACGAATAGAGAGGATAAAATAAGGTTTTGTAGGGATGGACTTTCAAAGGAGAACTTGGATAGCATCCATCCTCCTCTCCACGGTCACCCTAGTGGATATGTTCAAGGAGCTATTTTTAAACTCTGGCCTAAATTTTATACAGAAAGACAACGCCTCAGGAATATGGTATTTCTAGATCCTGTTTGTCAAGCCATAAGAAAACTGGATGGGGAATAAGTCATCGCTCTATAAAGGTTATTTAGTCTTTACTTATTTGAAGCAGTTTTAGCTGATGTTTAACAGTTTGTGTTTTTCTTTTACTCAGAATATTTGCTTTTGTGTTTGAAATAATTGTGATTATTAGATTGATACAGTAAGTGTTAATATCTTATTTAATTTATGATTTTCTTAAATATATATATATAATAAAATATATTATCTTATCAGACACGTTACATATGGTACAGTAATATGTTTGAATTTTGAAAAACTTATCCAGATATTTCAAGATTTGTGTCTCAAATTTCAAAAGTTCTACAGTATTTGTCGTTTATATTAAATTTCTAGACTTGGTGTATATTTGTCAAAAAGTCTACAGTTGTGTCAAGAGGGTCTTCTGTCGAATTGTTCTCAATTGTCAAAAGTTATACAATTAGAGTCTAATCTTTTTCAAAAAGTGAATCAGATTTTCTGTAAACTATCAATCACCTTATCTTACTTTCTTATCCGCACAAGATTTTGTTTAAATCTTTGGATTACCTTTTCATTACCTACTCGTCTATCTCTTTAGCCCTTTTTGTATATTTCTCATCTTTAAAATCTCATGTAGAACCCGAAGTCTAAGTGGAGCAGACATTAAGCAACCACTTCTATAAACCAAATATGTCTACCTTCCAGTCCACGAAGAAAATAAAGAATGTCTGTGTCTTTTGTGGTTCCAGCTTTGGAAAAGATAAAGCTTATTTAGAAGCTGCAAATCACTTAGGGCAAGTCCTAGCACGCAAAAAGATTAACATAATCTATGGGGGTGGTAGTATAAAAATGATGGTAAATATGGCACTAGCAGCTAGGTCTAGCGACGCTACTGATGTAAGAATTTGGCCTCATATTCCAGTTGAAGGAAACTTTTGTAAGGAAGCCATAGGTAAGGGAGAAGGAGTCAGGAGTATCCCTAAAAATTTTAAAGACATAATCTATAATTCTGATGCTTTTATAGCATTACCTGGTGGTCTAGGTACTCTTGAGGAAATATTTATAGTTGCTTGTGGGCAATTGTTGGGCTTTTATTCCAAACCTTTGGGTCTGCTGAACGTAAAGGGTTTTTATGACGGTCTTTTGAAATTTCTAGATTACGCTGTGGAAGAAAACATCACTACAGAATCGGAGAGACAAATCTTTGTCACTGCTTCAACAGCTGAGGAATTGATAGATAAAATGCAAATCATACATCCAGAATCCGACACTGCAACATCCAAGCTTGAATGGGAAAGGGAAAGCCGGGAGCGGCCAATTGATTTGAATCTCCATCTGTAATCTTTTTGTTTTATCTTTGGCATGTAGGCATGTGTGTCCGTATTTCGTGTGTTACGAATAACCGTTTGCCTTGTATTCTGTGTTTCTTGTGGTACGTCGTTGTTAAATCTTTTAGATTCATTGAGCCTAATGCCGGGATGGCTGGATACGGAGTACTTGATGCTCTCGAAACGCATCCTTCTTAAGGTCCGATCTTTTGTTTATCGATGTTTTTGTATCCTCTAAGCATGCATGATATGGATAGCTGGTATACGGAGTGCCTTGTACTCTCGAAACGTATCCGTATCATGTTTGTAATGTGTAATATTCTGTTAATATTATGTGGAAGTACCAGAGTCAGTTATGGGGATATTTCATATGAAATATGAGTATATTATTTGGGTTGAATGTTTGTGTCATGAGGATAGCTGTTTAATGAAAAATATGTCGGGTATGTTTGCAACCCTGAGATTCCGTTTAATATCTCTATGAATAAGTTTAATGTATAGTTTTGAATAAAAGTGTTTGTGATATATGTTTATGATTATGTTCTAGTTTATTAGTTGAGGTATGAAATCAAATATATTTGACTTTTCCTTACTCAAAAAGGAAAAGGAACCTAAAGATGAAGTATATAAAATTTCTCTGGCAATCTCCTTAAATGTGATTGTAAATCACAGTCCATGGACAATGAAGGACTGGAATCATGATATGGTCAATATGTATGCCTGATCAGATTCTTAGACTATTATACGGTGTTATAAGTTGAAACTTGTCAGAAATACTCTTATTGAGGGATTTAGGAGTAAGATTTATTATGCAAGTAAATAAGTGGAAATACGATAACTTAAATTTGGAGGACAAACAAGATTAACGGTTTAGACTCGGAATTGGAATCATAATTTTTACTAGTATTGCTAGAATTGAAATTTCGAGGACGAAATTTCTTTAAGGGAGGTAGAGCTGTGACACCCGTTATTCTCCTAACGGGTATTGAGGTAATTAAATTAATTTTTAATGTATAAAAAAAATTGCTTCATTTAAATTTATTTTATAATATTTATTTTTATCTATTTTTAAATTTTCTAAAATTCTCCTATATTTATTTAGTATGATTACTAAAAAGCCTTAGAACTTCTAATAAATCTCAAAAATGTCATATTGGCATTATGTGTGTTAAAGTCTTTAGATGAGACATAAGGATATCTTTTCCAACTACTCTTGACCCTCATTTTCTTTATTTCCTCCGTGACATGCTTCAACATGTCTCCTCTATAATTGTTTCTATCACTTCTTTTCAAAGACTTCATCTTTTCTTCCTTTCTCTTCCACGGTTCCCACACTCTTCTTCTTATTTCTTTGCTGAAGCAAAATACTTAGAGAACTTCTTTAAGGCAGCCATAAAAATCTGCCACCATCACCTCCATTTGAGCAAGAATTTTAGTCATACCGAACTAAAGGAATCTGTTTTGAAGCCATTTCAAGCTTCCAACTAACCATAATCTGAGGTTAGAATCTTATGAACAAATTTAGTCTTTCATTTATAAATTTTCTTTTATACTAAAGGATTATTCAAATTTGCGTTCTTAAACCTAAGTATATGTTTGTTGCTATTTTGGAGCATATGTATGAAGTCTAAGTGTATATGCCCTAGACAGAAAATTTATATTGTTAAACTTTATAATACCTCTATGGGCAGTGGTTATTTCTTGAAATTCTAAGATTAAATTAAAATAAATTTTATGAATGTAGTTGTATGTTGTGCTTTAGTTTTAATTGTCCTTATGCACGCCTTAGGATCAAGGGAGTATGGAGCTAACGTTAATTGATTCCAGGATTAAGAGACTGTTGATAAGCTTAAAAGGTAGGGATTCTATTACTCATCTTTTGTGAGGTTTTTATAGAATTAAAATTGATTGTTTTGCCGCAATATATATATCTATGTTGAACTAATATTATATGAGTATCACATATGAAACTATGACATGGACTCGTCTTGTATTGTACGGCGAGGAACATAATGAATTGACACATGTTATAAATTGAGAAGCATGGTTAGGAAAACTAACTCTATTAATAATGATTCAATATAGAGAAATTGTGAGACATGAAGAGGGCGACGGTTACGTCCTTGGGCATGAAAACCCTAAAAGGTAAAATAGGGGGAAGGCGATGACGCTTCCTTGGGTTGAAAGTCCCAGAACACACTGTACAGGAATCGACTTGGTGAGGACTCGGGGCTTGATGTCCCCTCACCGGAACACCCTTGGAATGTTTATAGGGTGATCAAGTGCGCCCATTTGGGTTTCTATGAGTTGAGTGATACTCAATTTAACATGGATACCTAGGAACAATGATGATTGGTAATATTTGTATAAATGTGTAATTATGACACTAGGTAATGATTAACTACGGTATCCATAAGATGTGATCATAATAAACCTTATAATCTGGAATATGATGTAACCTACTAATCATGCAGATTTTAATGTGGTAATGATAGAGGTGAGTAATGGCTTTCTCTACTGAGCATAGTGTCGCTCATTCCCTTATATTTTTATCTTTTCAGGACTCACTAAGTGTGAGGTGGCTACGAGAAATATAGTTGAGCAAGTGATGTAACTATATTACATTGGGACTGCTCAATTGTAAAGAATGTTCTTCATGATAATGTAAGCATCAATTGTTACTTTCTGTGACTGTATTACAATGTGTTGAGGGTTAAAATGATGATGACAACAGTTTATATTATTAAATTTAAGGTGCTACATTAAAACTGTGGTTTATTTGTCGTTTATATTTTTATTTTTGAGTTGAGAGTTTTCATTTAAGTCCCGGGCAAATTTTAATCTTTAAGGTTTTACTTTTATTATTTATTTTTATTTTATCTCATTAAAAACTGTTAACCCCCATATAGGGGCGTTACAATGCCTTATGCTAGGCTTCTTGCCTGTTCATAACACATAAGGGGTTTTGGCTATCACTTTGCTTGGAACCCTGTTAAGGATATATGCTATAGTTTTTAGTGTTTCTCTCCAAAGCAATTCAAGTAAAGAAGAATGACTGATCATACTTCTTACCATGTCTTTACGTGTTCTGTTTTATCTTTTAGCAACACCGTTCATGCTGGGTTTGCCCAGCATTGTGTATGGCGAGACAATTCCACATTCCTTTAAGAATAGAGTCAAGGGTCCTAGGCGTTGTTCTCTTGATACGTCATACCTATCATTCACCACCACAGTCAGATTTGATAGCTTTAATTTTCTTGCAAGTTGAAGTTCAGTTTCAGCTTTAAAAGACTTGAAAATGTCCAAGGATTAAGACTTCTCATGTATTATATATAGATAATCGTATATTGATGAGTCGTCTATGAATGTAATAAAATATTATTGGCCATTCCAAGAAGCCGTGCAGCATGGGCCATAGATATTAGTATATATAAGTTGTAAGACGTCTTTACATATGTTGGCACATAATTTCCTTATATTTTTCTGTTTCCCTTTAATGCACTCAACGCAAACTTGAAAGTTTGTTAAATCTAGGGGTCAAGAATTCTGTCAGACATAAGTTCATGAATTCTCTGTTTAGAAATATGACCTAAACACTTGTACCATAAGGTATCAGAATCCTCATTTAATTTACACTTTTCACCATGTATACTAGTATGTAGAATTTCGTTATAGGAATTAAAAATATCAAGCATATAAAGATTATCAATTAAAGAATTGGTACCAATAAGATTTGAATTTTGAAAAAGACTAACTTTATTATTTTTAGAAGAAAAAAATAACCAGATTTGTTCAAACTAGGAATAGAAATTAAATTCCTCTAAAAGATGATGCAACATAAGTCTCATTCAAATCCAAATAAACTCCAGCCTTTAACAATAATCTAAAGTTTCTTATAGCTTCAACTGCAACTTTATTACCATCACCCATAAATATGAATCTTTCAGCGTCACTTGATGGTGGGCTCTATAGACAACCCTACCTAAATATATTTATGTGAGTAGTAGCACCAGAATCTACCCACCAAGTATCTTTTAGGTACAGAAGCTAAATTAACTTCAAAATAAAAGCAAGAAATTTATCCTTCTTTGCACGTCAAGCGGCGTATTTGGAGCACTCTTTCTTCATATGTCTTCCCTTCTTGCAGAAGTAGCAGGTAAATTCCTCATCTTGCTTCTTTTGTTTCTTTTGCTGAGGCGTTCCTTTTGCAGCATCCTTAGCTCTCTTTTTTTTTTTTTTTGAGAGGTTAACGCTAAGTGAGCATTTTCAGTCTTATCTGACTAAACCCTTTTTTCTTCTTGCACACAGTGAGATATGAGCTCACCAAGAGTCTATTTGTCCTTTTGGGTATTGTAGCTCATTTCAAATTGTTCGTATTATACAAGCAGAGATATCAAAACTAAGCACATGAGTAAGTCTTTTGACAACTCTAACTTTAGTGACTTAAGTTTTGAAGCGAGATGAGAGATCTCCATGATGTACTCTCTTATGTTCCTTTTTTCTTTTATACTTTATGGAAATATGTTTAGCCAAAAGGTAACTCATTTCCGACTTTTCATTCTTAGCAAAATATTACTCTATTTCCTTAAGGAACTTTTTAGCATTATTGCTCTTAGTAATAAAGCTTCGAAATGCCTCCAGAATGGAGCATTTCAAGATCATTAGACACGTGCGATTAAAGCGATCCCATTTCTCAATTTTAGTTTCAATTGGGTTTTTCATGGTGGAAGTGGGTCGCTCTTCCCTTAGCACAAGGTCGAAATCCATACATCCGAGAATGATTTCCACGTTTTCTTTCCAGACCTTAAAATTTGTCTCATTTAGCATTGGGATATTATTGACTTAAGTAAAAACATTTGTAGTAGTAGCAATAGAAACTGAAATAGTGAACAAAATAAAACAACATACTCACAATATAAAAAAAAGTCATAATAAAGCGAACAAATGACATAATCCAAAAACAATATTAGGGGACCCATCGCAAGATACCTAGCACAACATTGATATTTAGTCTTTAGACAAAGACATCAACTGTAAGTGGTACTCTTAGCGTAGTAATCAAATATTGACAATAAATTCTGTCAAAAAATAGCCTTGCTTTGGGCCGACTATTGCTCATATGGGAAGCTTTATAATTGTCACATATTTATTACCACAGGTATGTCCATTATTTGGCCAAAGGGTAACTTTCCTTTGAGTTGGTTACAATTTGCATAAACAACAAACACATAAACATTTTTATATTTCTAGTTAAATCCATCTATGCAATAGAGGTTACTTTGTCAACATGTAGTTTCAATCAATTTAATAAAAAATATAAGACATAAAGTATGCAAATTATAACCTTTAAGTTGGAACTAAAACAATTTTCTTGAAAATTTCCTTAAAATTTTTATTATTTTTATAATCACACCCCGCCAAAGTGCTACGGCGCCCAAGGGACAAAATTCGGGCGCCATAGTGCTAAGCGGAATCGTTAGTGCCGTAGCGCCCCAATGGGTGTCGTCGTGCTCTGGTATCTGTCTGTAGTGCCACGGCACCTGCAAATAGCATTGCAACGCCTTCCAGAGGTGCCGCAGTATTGTGAATTTCATAGTAGCTCACTTGCAGCGCTACAGCGTGCCCTATGGGAGCCCAACGCTCCATTGCGATTTTGGGATGAAAATTCTGTCTGAAACATTGAAAAAAGTGTTAAAAATTTGATTTTTCTTAGTACAATTCAATTCTTTAATCCTCAATAACCCACAATAACGCTATGGATCATTCAAAACAATAATTCTTAACTAAAAATTATGCAAGAATCATAATTGACACAAACAATCTAAAATATTTCTATCCAAAAATTCCAAAATAGAGAAAGAACAGAAAAAAAATTTGTGTAAAACAATCATAATAATATAACATGATAAATGCTCTAATGCCACTTGTTAGAAATCTTTAATCTAAGCATTCTTAATTTTGTAGAACCCTAGAATATTAATATCACAGTTCTAGGATCATACTATGCCAGATTATCGATAAACTGAATAAAAGAATAAATACCTGTATCCATAAAAGCATCTATCAACTCTTGTACGAAATTACTGTGATGATAGATGAATAGACTATTGTCTTCTTAAATCAAATCATCTTAGTTCTATGATGGGTTCTTTTTCTTCTTAATGGGGAGAGAAGAAAGCTAAGAGAATAAATGTCATGGGGTCCATAACATATGATGCCTCTATATACTTTTCTATTAGGATCCCATAAAACCTAGTTAGGTTAGTATTGGGTATCCAATATTAAACCTATATCTAGTCAGTAGCATATAGGCTTTTCATAAATAGATCACCTAAAAATAGCCCACTATAATTAACAGCCATTATATAATTGTTATACTAGTATGTTGCCTACAACCTAATGAGAAACTTAAAGTTTCCCAACATCAAGAACTTCAAAAACCAAATACTGTTTATCTGATCTTATTTTTGTTGAAGATGTATGAATTTCAAGTGGAGCAAATCTACTCAGAGTTAATTCAAAAATCCTATTATATAAGCATTAGATTTTACGAGAGGATATCGTAATCTAAGTTGAATTCAGAAAACAACTTTGAGTAGGCTTTGGCTTTTGGCTTTTGGCTTTTTAAAACCATGGGATTGTGATTTGGTTAAGGCGTTATTTGCTGAAGATTTTTGCAAAAAAAAAAAGATAAGGAAAAATCGCATAAAAAAGATCTAAATTTACTTCAGAACTCAGAGTTGTATCAGATAGTGTTGCAACAATGACTGCGACACTTAAGTTTTTAAGACCTTATCCGAAATCTAAATGAGATTTTGAAGCTGTTCTATATAAACCTCAATAAACGTGGTATTTTTTACGTCCAAAAAGTTATTTTTGCAAAGGTTTTGAGGATGTTTCACTTGGCGTTTTTTGAGAAAAGAATTCCAAGTCTTCGCAAGAAGATAGTCTACGAGGTGAAGGGATTCAACAATGCAGAGGTTCAAGACAAATGACGTTTGTTGAATAGATCCATCTTAGTTGTTACTACACAGGGACAACAATCATAAGAAGTGGTCTTTAAAATTGTTGAAGTTTAATTGGCATTTGTAAGTGTTCATGAATAGTGGATTGTTCAATAGCTGATCGTGGTAAATGTAGGTTTATACTGAACCATGTAAAAATTGCTTGCGTCTTTTATTTACTTTATGCTTCCGGTAAATTTAATAGTAAGACTTTAACTAAATTTGGTAAATACTAAAACGAGATCTTTCAAAAAGAAATGAAATGTGATCATCAGTACCCAGAATAGCAAATTGCCAAAAAGTCCATGTTTTGGCCACAAACCGAAAGGGTATGGAAAAGAAAAAAGATGTAAAGCGAATGGAATATATTTTAGAGTGTTTGAGAATGTAGTTGACATATATAAATTGAAACCAAAGTATTTTAATGTATAAGAGCTTTATACTTATAGTATATTTTTATTTTATATTGTAAGAACTAACATCTGAGAGTAAGCGAGAGATTTACGCTGTAATATTTAAAACTAAAAAATTAGAACTAAGTTGCTAAATGCACTCTTCCTATACACTGATGACAATGCTTCAAACTGTTCAATAGGACATGAATGCTACAATTAGATATGAACTTGCTCACATGTTGCTTTTTATCAACTTTCTATAACTTTTAGAACCTTTATTAGGCTACATACACCTTTTTTTAAAGTAAATAACTGTTGAGTTTTTTTAAAGTAAATAACTGTTGAGGTGGGAGTCAATGCTGGTGAGGTGGGAGTCAAGGTCATATCACAGATATATAAGAGGTGGGAGTCAAGGACAGATATATAAATTTGGTGTACGCATATTATTGGAAAAAATTTTGGTGGTACAACACTTCAACACACAATTTTTTTGTCAGTTTGGAATCAGTATGGAAAAATTGTGAATACTAATATATAGAGTCATTTAAACTGAAAAAATTGTGAATACTAATATATAGAGTCATTTAAAAGATGTTTTGATGTCTTTTTAATGTGGGACTTTTGCACAATAAACCCGCTTAAATGAAAATATATATTCTCATTGCTCAATATATATGCAACAATAGATATAAATAAACATACATGTATATATATATATATATATATATATATATATATGCAACAATGCTTTACTTCAAATCCTAGAAAAATGTTCAACAAATTCTAATACTTTCTTTAAAGTTGACTTGTTTCTTCAACCGAACATTTATAGGGTGTATGGAGCATTAATTTGAACTAATATGTGTGAACTCAAATAGTATAAAGCTTTTAGGTGCTACATGTAAAGCAAAAATGAGCTATAAAATAAAGATTTCATATATTACAGTGTTTTAAAGTTAAACACTCAATGTAGATGCTTCAATATTCTGTTAAACAAACAACAAAAACTTCAATATAGCATTTCTATACATTCTCTACTATAGAAGAATACATAAAGTTGAAGATAGTGAAATAAAAAAAGTGAAAATTTTGGTTGAAATTGTTTGTTTGGAACTTTCTTGAAAAGCTTATTATAGGTTCTTTCTCCATCGGAAAAATAAGGTCGTTGTGCTCACTACTAAACTTGTTGATGATATTAAATATAACTAAGGTGTATCTCTTTAAGAAGAGGTTGAATTGATCATCAAAAGAAGAATTAGATGAAAAATTAAGATACATTTTAGGAAAATAAACCTTCCAACAAATAGAAGCAAATGAAAGGCTTTTATAAAAAATCTTGTAGAATCTAGAATGAAGTTGTTATTCTATACATGCCGATTATGAATTAGTAACTACATCCAATCTCCAAAAAATCCTAATTTGTTTCGAACTTTCCTTGGAATGGACTTATTACAGAATCCCCATGAATAGAATCAAAACTTATTTCATAATATTTACATGAGATTCCTCTTTCTTGTTCTTAAACAAGTCCCTAAGAGGGGGTTAGTTAATCCACAATTTATATTTTGTCTTTCGTTTGTTTCAAAAAAAAATATTGATAAATTTTGATTCTTTATTTTTCTATTGATTCTTTTCCGACCAAGATGTATGGATCCATAGGTCTATGTGTCTATATAGATCATGTTCATGGATTAACGAAAATATGCAAAAGCCCTATTTGTCTCTATCATTCTATGACTCTCTTTCTTTTTGTGTATGACATTGCCACTCCTTTTGTCGGTATCCATAATTCGGAATTTAGTTTAAAAACCATATTTTGAACCGTACTTTTTCAAGATGCCCCTAATAACAACGAATAATAAGTGCTTTACCATGTGTGGATCGTATTTCAATGGGAACTTGATGAGTCGATTTGGCTACATGTTTTGCTTTTACCGCTCTATCATGAGCAACTCTACATATTGCTTAACGTAAAGCAGATAGGGGATTTTTTTCTACCTTTTGTTGAATCTTTTTCATGGCTCGATAGATAATTTGACGAGCCAATGACTTTTGTTTTTGTTTTTTTTTTTTTTTTTTTCAAGTTTCAAATATGGTTAACCAACATGTTAATTAATTGATTACAATAAATTGGATTGGATTTTGCAGTTTTTTCTTCTGTAGTAACTTTACATGACATGAGCATCAAAGGGGTTCAATAATCAGTTTTCTTTTTATAAGGGCTAAAATCATTTATTTTGGCTTCTTGACCCCATATTATAGGGTGGATCTAGAATAATATGAAAGATCTCCCTCCAGTCAATACAAACGACTTTCATCCAATACGGCTCTCTACATAATTTTATATGTATCTATAAGATCGAGTATTGAATTTTGTTTACTCTCTTTAAATTGAGTATTCGTCTCCCTCCTTTTCCTAGTAGGATTGAAAATCTTGTATTTTCCATTTCCATACGATTGAGTTCTTGGGTTTCTGAAATAGTGTACAAAAAAGAAGTGTTTCAAATCATTAATATTTGACTCGGGCATGTTCTAAAAAAAATTGACGCATTTTGAATGTTTGTTGACACAGACAAAGTCAAGAAAAACCTCTGAAATTGTTTCAATAATGGACCTTGGACATATAAAAGTTTCGAAAAGAATGTCTTTGGAAAGAAAATCTATTGTCTCATAGTAAACTACTTCGGTTCCCCTATGCAACTTTCATTATTGGGTTAATCATACCCTTCACATGTTTCTAGCTGTTCAAACGGCGTCATCAAATGATACAAGTCTTGGATAAAAATCTACAACACACTAGAACGCCCTAATTGACGATCCTTTACTCCGATAGCATCTAGGGTTCGAAGAATAATGTAACATCTCATACCAGGTAAATCCTTAATCCTTCCCCCTCTTACTAAGACTACAAAATATTATTGTAAATTATGGTCAGCACCAGGTATATAAGCTGTGGCTTGAAATCTAGAGCCTGACAACTTTACGTAAGGCAGAAATGGCCATAACAGAGTTTGCTCTAAAACGTCCTATCAGTTAAGGGGTGCGTGTGCTTTAGATCGACGGAGGGGATAGAGAGACATTAGGGAAGAGAGATCCAACTGATTATCGACAGAGGAGGGAATTGCGAAGAGAGAAACGACAAAGGACTGGAGGAGAAAGAAATGATCGAGGGGAAAGAGGAGAGAAATCCAACAAAGAATCAACGAGGGTGAGGGAAAGAGCAGAGAGAAGCGAGAGGAAAGAAAGACGTGGGGAAGAGATAGAGAACCGGCGTTTTAGGCGTTTTGAAAAGTTGTAACATCATATTTAATTAGAAAAATATGCTACCGTTTACCATCATTCAACAAGAGATGCTGTTTACCTTATTAACATCAACACACATGCTATTTGGTGCATTTCTTATGAATCTACAACTGTAGCATTCATCAGCTTCCTCCGTCTACAAATCCCATTCTATAATCATTAACAAAAGCAATTTTTGAGCAATTGGCAATTTACCCGCAGTGATAAAGAATCAATATTACGTCAATGCCTTTAAATACATAACAACGAAGCAATGGCAATGTCTTTTTTTTTTAATTTTCCGAGAATGTTGATAGAAAGGAAAATAAGACAATAACTGTTGGAAAACATTTAAAAAGAGTTCTTCTGCACTTTATTTCTCAAGAACAGGACCACAGACACGGCACACAGAAAGCTGCTTGAAGCGTTGCACAAGCTCCAATATCAAACATCCACAAAACTGCAGCGAATAAGTATCACCAGACTTCAGGACGAAGCTCAGCGGTTGCCGGGGGCATCCATCTCCCGGAGTTATAAACACTCTCACCAACTTTCCAACCAGGCACATCCTTCATTACTTCGGCCTCGTATTCAAGATACTTCTTCCACTCCTGGACGAATCTAAAGAACGAAAAGCATAACAGAAAAGAAAGGTGATCAGTACCTAAAGAAGCAAATAAAAAAATACCAAGAATAGAAAGGAAAGCAAAAAAAGAGAAATAATAAGGTTGTCAATCTACCTTTCATCTTCTTCAGCTTGCAGCACTGGCAGTATAGCCGTCCGGGCAGCATATTTTTCTTCTTTCAGTGCCCTACACACCATCATAAGACATTGGTTTCGAACTTTTGTGGAAATAAATGCAGACTTTTACCCCAGACAGTTTAATACTTCATAAAATTACCTAAAATAGATAAAACTACAATAAATCTCCAACATTTTGGCTGCAAACCAAAACAGTATAGAAGGAAAAAAAAAAATGTAAAGGGAATCGCATGTATTTTCCCCCACATCATGCTCGAAACAAAAGTCGCATATTCATTGTTTTAACACAGAACATTGTTGTAAAACCCATATGCATAAAGTTATTAACCATGCTTCAAATCGATTCAATTAGGACATAACTCCACAAATCATACGCCTATAATGCTCACATCATTTGCTGTTCTCCCCATTGTTAAGTTTAAAAAAATTCAACCCAATGCAGGAATTCCCATAAAATAATCACGACAAACAATTTAGATATTGAGACTGCCACGATATCTTCAGTGTACACCAATCGAGGTTTCTTTGTTCCTTGAATCAGGCTCTTGGGAAATGAACACATAAGGGGAAACTTCTCTCCTTTATTTATTGTTAGACTTTGTTACGGAGTTAAAAGTATGATAGAACCCCATTTTTTCTTAAGAAATATCCGAAGAAATTGCTCTCTATTGAATTAAAGCGGACAATTGAATGCAAACGAACTACTATGCTCGATACAAGAACTACAATACTCAGTAACACAGCAGTATACAAGACACTGCTACTCTCCCAAGGATTTCTCCCTAAATATCCACTAAGCAGACCATACGTCCCCACTAGCCGCTAATCCTCTATTTATTCTCCTAGTTCTCTTCAAACAAGCTTTAACTAACTGCAAGCAAACTACTACTCAGTTGCAGTGTTGCACTAGTACTACTGATGCTCTTAAGCAGCTTAGAACTACTATCGTTAACAGGTCCTGTCAAAGTACCACTGCAATTAAGATTTCATGGGTGCAGCTTCTTTAAAGAGTCAATATGATGTTTAAATTTCACATAAGGATTTCAATAACAAGGTGCATTTAAAATGAAACGGCAATGGAGTCTAGCTATGAGTCGAATAAAATTTGAGAGATAGATAAATCAAAAGAAAGAAAATATGATATAGTAATTTCTGTCTTGTCGCATCCTAAAACATCTCGCAATTCAAAGCAGCCACCGTTGCCTCAATAAACAAAATCCTTCAACTGCCTTGCCGAGAACTATTCAATGGCTGAACTCCATTCTAAAATAGAAGACGTAAAGCGACATATAAACTAGTGTAAACCTAAGCCTCACTTGTTTTTGAGACTAAAGTCTATCCAAAAACTTCACCGAAGGTAGTATTTTTCATGAATGTCATTTGATGGGATTCAACCCAAACAAGTTACAACTATAGTGCTCTCTTCACCAGTGCCTATTAAGCACCCAGAACTAATTTGCCCAGAGAAATCTAGCCTTCTATTTCTCTCATTAAAATGACCAAATTCTTCTTTGCCAAAGTCTCAAATCTTTTCTCAAACGCCTAACCCATTGGGCCACTGATCACCGAACACTATAACACTCGATCGTCGCAGCCAAACTGTTCTTGGCAATACTAATTTTTAAATTTCCGAACAAAATTTCCGAACGATTCAACAGTACATTTCCAACAAAATCATAAGAACTCCGAAGAAAATATACCATTCCGAAGCTAAAATTCACAATATTTGAACAGATAAGAACAGGAAAGTTTTCGAATATTTTCAACGCTTTCAAATCGAATCAACACACCAGTAAGAACACCCAAAAAAAGAGAAAACTAGGGCAGAACAACATCAAAGACAAGGCTTTTCTAATTTCTCAACTCCCAAATTGCAGCCCAAAAAGAGTGAAAATTTTCTAACAAGAAAAAGAAACGAAATTGAAAAATTGAATCATAAAAGAGAAAAAAGGACGGACCTTCGGATCTTGTTGCCCTGGCCGACCTGGTACATGCCCCAAGAGAAAGCCCCAAAGGCGGTGAGGAAAATGGCGACGGCGGAGGGGCCTTTGCTGGGGATCCGGCGAGCGTACCTGACCGGCGCGAATCCTCCCGGCGGAGGGCCGTCCTGGAGGACCGGCATGTCCTTGACGCTAGCCATGCCGGGCTTCTTCCTGATCATCGCCTCCGTCATTTTTGACGATCCCTAATCTGTCTCTCTCGCCCTCTGTTGTTGTGACTGACAAAGAAGAAGAATAATAACAATAATAAGGTTTGGAGAAACTCAGAAACCTTAGCAATGGAAGGTGGAGGAGCCGAGCCGAGCCGAGCCGAGCTCAGAAGCCTTAGCAATGGAAGGTGGAGGAGCCGAGCCGAGCCGAGCCGAGGAGGGCTATGCTATGTACTGGTCGTCTCCGGGTAATGGTGGTTCTAGTAGTTTTGGGACTCTTGGACTAATGAGCATGTGTCACGTGTTCCTATGAGCTGGTTTGTATTGGGCCTTAGATCACCCAGTCGTAAGGGAAGACTACTTTCGAATCTCTTTCTATGTAAAATTGACAAGAGGGGCTTGAATTGTTTTATTTGGGTAAAATTAGCCCATGTGGATGATTTTTGTCCTGAAAATAATCCTTGTAGCTAGAGATGGCAATTTTATTTATCAACCTATTTATCTAACGGGACCCATCTAAATAAAAGGAGCCCCAGTTTAAACAAGAGGCTTATAAACGGGTTAACGATTTAATTTGTCACAGGTTACAGGGTAGGAACGAGCTTAAAGGTCCCCAAGTCTATCCGTGTTTATCCACCCTATTTAATTTTATCATTTTTTTTGAATTGAATATAGTGCTTATAGTATGCTATATATGTGTGTGTGTATATATATATAATTTGAAGTATAATTTTATACTATATAATTTTTATAAAAATGCATAAATATTTTTTTAACTTAAAGTCTTGTATAAATGTTTTATTTATTTTATCATGAAAATAATTAATCAGATAAACAGGATGCCATGAATACTCTAAACTCGTGAAAGGGAAACTCGCCCCATTTTTCGTCAATTTATTCGGGTTGATGGACAATTTATGTGGGTTGATGGAGTAGAAATGGGGATTGTTTTTCTTCGTGGAATGGATTGGCAAGAAAAGTACCTTATTTTAAATTCGTCTCGTTGCTATCCCTATTTCTAATAAAAAAGTGTCTCGGTAAGATAGTTATTATAATATGATGTCGTAAGAAGACACATTTAGTAAAGTCAAATACAAAATCAACAAAAAGTTAAACAACATGGTATAGCTTAAAAAGTGTGAGACAAATGATAAAGTCTAAGGGAATGAGAACCATCAAAATGAGGATTAGCGAAATAACCACTATATATATTTGTCATTGAAATGTGTTGCCAAGCTTTAACAACATTTTTCCAAGCAACGACCAAGGAAGCTTGGGCCCAATGGAGGCTCCCTCAAGCACCCTCTATTATATGCACTTTTCAATTTTATAAATTTGTACTATTCCTTCTATTTTTTCTCATCCTCCCCTTCTAAATTGCTTTAATTGCATACAATGATCTTATTATTAATTTTTAAAACATAATTTTCTTCTCATTTTGTGTACTTTCACCCATCTAATTCTTTATAATTTCAAATCCCCCTCCCTTAGTTGCTTTAATTGCAAACAATAATTCTATTATTAATTTTTAAAACATAATTTTCTTCTCATTTTGTGTAATTTCACCCATCTAATTATTTATAATTTCAAATCCCCCTCCCTTAGTTGCTTTAATTGCAAACAATAATTCTATTATTAATTTTTAAAACAAAATTTTCTTCCTTTTTGTATAATTTCACCCATCTAATTCTTTATAAAAATTTCATCTATATTCTTAGTCTTTACTTTTCATTATAACTTACTATTTTATATTTTTTTTGCATACATAATTTTAAAAATAACATCTAAATAAACAAATGAACATACAATATTATTTAAGTTTGATATTTAAAGGAAAAAACCAAAAAAAAATTCTATAGACCAATAAAACAAAATAAAAATCAAATACTAAGAAAATATATTTTAGAATTTTCAGCATTTATTATACTATATAATTCAGTTTAAAATTTTTATTTAACACAAATTCTCCATGAACAAATTTTTTGGCTACGTCACTGTTTTCAAGAATCGCTGTTAAAATTATCGCACTTGAATCCATTTGGTATTTTACGTCCACATTTGGCAATAGTATTTTTCTTGATCTTAGATTTCATCATGGTTTTTAAACGGTTGTGAAAAGTTTTAAAGATGAGTTTTAACCTTTTATAAATTCCTTTTGTTAACTTGCATCATAAAAATATGTGAGCTAAAACATAATAAGCATAATGAATGATATATATATATATATGGGAACAAGCTTTTTAGTTTGTTAAATTTTCCGAGTAGACAAAATATTGTTATTTGCTAGTTGATCAGATTATGGTCTTTTTCTTTTGAGTTTTTTCTTTTTTCTTTTTTTTTTTGAACTAAGATTGTAATATCGTCAGAAAACTTCAACTATAGTTTACTATTTTATATTTAAGGCCCCCGAAAATGGTAAAATTTATGCTTCTATAAAGAGTAGAGAGGAATTAGTTATGTTTTTAGGGGCACTTCTGTGGTGGAGAGGGTGGTTTTTGACCACTGGTGGAGTAAATAAAGGATGGCCATATAATTTTTGATCAGATGGGCATTAAGTGATGTGGTGCATTTATTGTTAAATGTACTGCGGCGCACATAATTAAAAGCATTACATGTTTTCAATTGTTGCTGGGAGAGTCGACAATTTCAAACATGATACAATAACACGATATAAATGGGTTTAAACCGCACGATTATTAATTATGTCATAAATGAGTTGACACGAATAACACAAAAAATAAACTTGTTGGATTCGTGTTAGCACGTTTAACACGCTTAATTAAACGTGTAGTAAACGTAAACATAACACAGCATGACCCGCCTGTTTATAGCACATTTAAACTTAAAATAAAAAAAAATTATGATTTTACAATTTTGAAGATTCAAACCTTGCATTAAAAGGTGTATTATTGAGCTTGCGTCTATTATTGAGTTTGCCTCCACACACTAAATGATCATATAATGTAAAGTAAGAGCTTTTAGTTTATTTATTATGATTTTAACATTTTTGAAAGTTAAAATAAAAAATTTTATGATTTTGTAAGCATATGGAATCAAACCCGTAGCTAAGAATAGCATCTCAATGCTTGCCTCCACCACACTTCATGACCTTCTAGTATAAAATGACAGCTTCTATTCTATTTATTATAATTCTACTACGTTTTTGTTCAAGAGTCCCACATCGAAAAGAAACCAAAAGTTTTGTCACAAGTCTTCTATATAAAGAAGGACTCGTTTCTTGTTTTTGTGTGGTTATCTGCTACTAAAGCCATTTGTGGCTTTGGAGTAATTTTCTCAAATCTGATTTGAAAGATTAGATTGAAGAAAAAATACAGTTTAAAATATTTAATAATAAAAAGATAGGAATATTTTAATTTAATGATAGAAAAGATAGGAATTTTAATTTAAAAAGAGAAATATTTTGGTGTTTTGAATTTTGAATTGGAAATGATTGTTTATGTTAGAAAATTAATAAAACATGATGTTAATTTTTTTTTTTTTTTATTTTTTAGGTTATAAATGTGTTATAATTGTGTTAAAATGTCATGGATTATTTAATAATTGTGTTAATCGTGTCGTATTACGTGTGTTATGAACGTATCGTGTTTGTGTTTTAGGCATGTTTATTAATCATGTTGTGTTTGTGTTTAACGTAATCGTGTCGTGTTGTAATCGTGCTGACACAAACACGGCACATAACAAGATTTCCTAGCCCTAGTTGTAGCAGGCTTTAGTGGACAATTTGGACACGCAACTCGATGGAAGGCTTTTGAAGTTACTGAGTGCCGCTGACAAGTGAGCTACAGGTGAGGAGATGGGCCAATTCTATACTGACACATGGCAAGGACAATGGTAATGCTGACACAAAGAGAGTGAGAAAATAGGGGTTTTGGTATTTTTACACCTTTTTGCTCTGTTTTTTACCTGGACTGCAAATCTATAGATAAATAAGTAAAATAAATTAATTATTTTATGCACAAAATTTTAATTAAAAATACACAAATTATTTTTAAGCTAAAATATTTTAAAGCACCCAAAACACATTGAAAATGCATATTTATATGATTTTTGACGAAGTGACTAAAAATACTTACTTAACACACAATTGTTGTAATTAAAGACTAAAAATACATATTTATGTGTTTTTTGCTGAATTGACTCAAAATAATTATTTAATACACAAATGATGTAATTAATAGATCTAAGGATAAGAAAATGTAAAATAATTATATCAAAGGATTTAATGTTATTTTCATCATTTTATACTTTTACTTGTCCTTAGAGACACTAATGCGATTTATTTGTCGATCTGTTTGTTGCTACTCGATACTGATCCATTATCAACAAGTTCCTGTTGTTGGAGTTCGACGCCAAATTGTGGCGGTGTCAATGAAGACGAACCAACCATGGCCCTTCCCACCTAGGTCGACAAAGACAAACCAACAATAAGAGCCACACATATCTCCATTGTCACAAATAGATATCGCACCCGTCATCGTCATTTGATCTCTATTACCATTTGATCTCTGTCATCACCTGCCACTGATTTATGAACAATGAGATCGCAAATCATCATCGTATCTTGATCTTCATCGTCTCACGCATAATTTGATTATCATTTGAGGTCGTCGCCATTGAGTTTAAGTCAAACCGTCAACAAGGTTTTGTAGATCACCAACATCATATTGTTTTGCAATGCGAGCTGTGTAAGTGGATGCACAAAGGTTGTGATCACCGACAACAGCATGAGATGGTGTTGTTGTTGTGTTTTTTTTTTTTTTCCTTTTGTTTTTCTAGATTTAGGTAATATTTACTGACTGTCGATGAAGTCCTTGGTAAATCAAAGATGAGCCAGTGATACCAAGAAGAGAGAGAAAGAAAGGACACAAAAAATATTTTGTTAAGACATGAAGAATATTTTGATGAGACACAAAATATCATGATGAGATTCAAAACAAATTTCAGTGAGACACGAAACATATCTTATCAAGTTTGGGCGTAATAATTTTTTATATTTGGTAACATAAATAAAAATTGTCTGGTTTACCTAAAAAAGATGTCTCAAAACGTGATATTTGTGAAAATAGTTATTTTTTTGGTCTTTCTTATGAAATTTAAAAATTTTGAAACTTTTTGAGCTTTTTACAATTGTTATATTTCGTGATTTTCTTTTTTTCTTTTTGCTTTTTTATTATTTCAATGTTTCTTACTTTTTAACAAAAAATAAATTACATATTTAATTGCTTCTTAAAATTTTTCAATTCAAATTGGTATATCCATCCAAACACTCATAAAGTTTTTTCACAATTTAAACTAAATTTTTAAAAGTAATCCAAGCACCAATCGAATTCCCAAAAAAAATTAAATTACTAAATCTAATTCAATACAAAGTTAAATCCACTCAATTGAAACCCGCAACCCAACGTTGACTCCTACTGGAAGACCATCTTTTAAAAATGTTTTAGCACATTTTTCGAGGCAAAAATTTTAAAAACACTCTTAGCATAATTGTAAAAAAATTCTTATTTTTCAAAACAAAAATATTTTTCACCTATTTTAAAAACAATATCAAATTGTCCCATTGTTTTTTTCTTTTTTTTTTTCTCTTTTTCATCCGGCTTTTCCAAAAGCTTATCAAACTTTTTTTTTTCTAGAAAGTTAACCATTGTTGCAAAAAAGAAACAGAAATTGAATTTAAAGAAATAAAAAAAATTTAGGATCCACTTGAAAAAAAAAATCTCAGATATCTATTTTTTTTTTTAAATGAGGATAGTATTTTCGGTTCAAATAGAAAGTCTATCGTTAGAGAAACAACAAACTTGATAGGCTATATTCTTAGGGTATGTTTACCAAATCGTAAAGGAATATGAATGAAAATGTAATAGGATTAGAAAGGAGTGTAAAGTATTGGGAGTGAGAATCATTCATTCATTTTTTAGTGTTTACTTACTTATTTCATAGGTAATGGGAAACAATTTCATTTTTTTTTCTTGTGTTTACTTATTTAAGAAGAAGGATCTTATTCAATATCATTACTAAAATATTCTTTTTACATAATTCATAACTATTAAATAATAAAACTTAATTTAGACATCTAAGTAAATATGATATTCATTCTTTTTGATAGAAAATCAATACTAAAAAGCATGTAAAGATTAATTTTTTTTTATTTCCTATATTGTGTGAGGCTCACAAAACTCTTATCACTGATTCTATAAATAAACACATTATTTAAAAAAAAAAAAATCACTCCTTACCCTTCCTCTCCTTTCTCAAACATGCTTCAAGTATGAAGTAACAATCTCAATAGGCATGTCTATATGTAGGTACTGTCCAAAAACAAATTGTTGAGAGAATATTTTTCCAGTCATGATGACCACTCCTTCAACGTGTCATCAAGATAAAACTCTTGGAAAAGGGAATTTTGGATCAGTTTTCTTAGCTTTGCACAAAAATATAAATACACCAATTGCAGTGAAAAGAGCAGAACTAAAGAACTCAGATTCCCTTATTTAAGAAAGCAAAATACTTCCTTATTTTTGTCAACTGTCCAAATATTATCTAAGTGGCTGTTTGGCTGAGTGGTAAGAACCATGGTTTTTATTATAAATTCAGTTATAAACAGTGTAAAACTCTCATATATTACAGTAATAATAAAAAAATTATTATAGTATAAAGCTCTTACATGTTACAGTAAAAATAGTTCTAACAGACGGTTCTCATCACCCTTTCAAACAAGTTTTACGGTCATGAGATAGCCAACGAAAACGGGTTCCAATACTTCAATCTATTTTCATATGCACCCGCGGGCGACCAAATAGACTAGAATGTATGGTACGTGCAAAAGGCCTTGTACATTGTGATATAAAGCCGACCAACATTCTTGCCTTTCATTCTCAACATGGATATCAGCTCAAGATCACATTTTTCGAACCGGCTAAGAAGCCCGGTAAGGCAGCATCGGAGACCAAGAAGTACGGATTATCTCGTCGGAGCCCGAATTACACACCTCCAGAAGCTGCGGCGCCGCGTTATGAAATTGAGCCCGCCATGGACATGTGGTATCTGGGACGCCTTGTGTTGGCGGGAAGTGCCCATGGCAGTACACCGGGGCTTCCGATCATGCTGTCTTTACTGGCGTGTACGGAGAAGATGCGTGAGATACCGGAGCATATGTCGGAAACTGGCAAGGATTTCTTGAGAAAGTGCTTACAAAAGGAAGCCAGCAAAAGGGGGTCAGCTCGGAAGTTGTTGGATCATCCCTTTGTTGGTTTTAGTACTACTGCCTAACAGCTTTTGATCTAATTGCATAGGGAGGGGGTTGGAGAGGCTTCAAAGGGAATTGTGGATTTAATCTTTATATGTAAAATTTTGTTTCTTGTTTACAAAAAAAGCACATGGTATGTTGTTGATTTAAACAATTGTTGTCTTTTTGTTGATTTAAACATGTACAACTAGGAAAGTACTAGTCCGATTGCCGAATTTGCTCTGCTGATGGATGTCGTTTACTGACATATCAGTTGTTTCTCATCGCTCCTTCCGACATCTAGATACTATTTAGAAAAAGAAAGGGAGAGAAAATAAAATGCATCAGGGGACAATTCGTCCAAAAGAATATAAAGTGATAATATGTTTGGCATGTTGCTTCCATGCTCGAAACTCGAAACATTTTATTAGTTTTTTTTTTTTTAAATGTCTTTTTTCAACTGAAACGTTTCTTAACTTTTGAAATATTTAAAAAAAATGTTTTCCTTTTTTTGTCCCTAAACATTTTTTCCTTCCAAAATTGTCTTTTTAATTTTTAAGTTTTTTTTTTCTTAACACGCACGGAGCACGTGTTCTTCAACTAGTAAGAAAAAAAAGAACCATACAACTTCAGTTTAAGGTTTGGAAAATAGAAAGAGAAAATTTAAGGTTTGGACAGTAAAGAGAGAGGGATATAAGATAGTGCTTGAAATTACAAAGGGAGAGAGAGAATTTTAAAACTACGACAAGGAGGAGTAGGAAAAAGTCCGTCGTTTCCAATTTTTTTCTTTGCACTTGACATTAATTTTTTTTTTTGGAAACAATCATTAGATTTGTACATGTAAATTTTCAAAACATAGACATTCTTATTAGCGCTGTTGTTTGGTATGCATGATAGAATTACGATAAGGGATTGGATAGAAGTGTATTGTATCGTGGTTAATCCAATTTTATGTTTAATGTTGTATAGTTAGGATAGGACTAAATTTTGATTACATATCACTTTTAAATTTAATAATTTATAAATCTTTTATGCAAAAATAAAATAATAATTTTAAGTTGATAAACATGTATTAAAAAAACTTGACATACTTCGGAAGGTGAAGCCATTGTTTTCCTTTGAAAAAAAAAAAAGGAAAAAAGGAAAAAGCCATTGTTCTATTTCCCCAAAATAAAATATAAATTGATAAGTATACATTAATTAATATAACCAAATAAGAATAAATGAAAAAAAAATGAAAAACATTACATGCTTTGGAAGGAAAAGCCTTTGTTTTCTTTTCTTTTCTTTTTCTTAAAAAAAGCCTATACTTAAAAAAAAAAAAAAAGAAGAAAGAAAAAGCCATTTGTCGGTGGTTCTAGGTAGGGTGTTCACGAATTAGATTTTACGTATTAGGGGTTAATCTGTAGTATAATTCGTACATATCAAATTGAGAAAATCCTAATTCAAAACTAATTCGTGAACACATCAATCCAATTTAACCAAATCTAAAAAGTACAGATTTTGATATTGGATTCTGGTTATTCATTGATTAAGCCTTTAAATTTATTAAAAAGTTAACAATTAAAATTAACATAAACATAATATAATTTAAAATCCAAAATATTACAACCCAAATGAATGCAAGTCTTTGATAATAAATTAAATTGTAGCATTACAAAACATTACATCTAACAAATTCAAATAAACTTTAGACATGAGTAAATAGTGAGTAAATGTGATGAGGAAATAATATTACTCTTTGCAATTAGGTTAAGCTTGTTCTTTTGTTTCTTTTTTTTTTTTTTTAACACATAAACTTTGGACACAATATAGTAGGAGTATAAGTTTATATATTTATTAAAGTTTTCTATATATAAGTATCTATATGAATATATAAATTACACAATACATATAGTTTGGATTCACGGATTACACAGATTGTGAGATACTCAATCCATAATCCGATCAGGATATATCAGATCTGAAAAGTCCTAATCCAAAACTGATATGTATTTTTCATAATTCAATCCAATATGTATTAAACAGATTAACGGATTTTATAACACCCCCTTGTTCTAGCGGTGGAGTCACAAAAAATACTTGGAGGGGGCGCAATGTGTATTAACATTGACATGAAAAATTAAATGAAAGAGATATAAAATTTTAAAATGACATAATATAATTTCAAAGCGCAGAATATAATTTTAAACGAATAGAATATAATTTTTATAAAATGTTATATATAAATTATTAAACGAAAAAAATTCAAGCGTGATTGCTCGGCCCCATCCGTCCGTGTGTAGCTCCACCCTTGGTGTTTCTCTATTTCTTAATGAAACCTCTTATAACAATACTCGCACTATCTCTAAATCCAAAATCAGAACAAGAATAAGAAGATTTGGAAGTCGATTTCAGTTTTTATCAACCACCAATCGCTTAAGCATGCCTTTTGAAAAAAACCCAAAAGATTCAAACTAGAAATTTTGTTGGAAGAGAAAATTGAAGAGAAAATTTGAGGTAGTTCCAGGAGATCTAAGGAGAGAGAGAGGAAGTTGGAGGTGGGGTGACTCGAGAAAATCTTAATCCCATGCCTTGCAGGAGGATAGTTGACTTCGTAGAATCCTCCACTCGGGAGATTGTGTCTAAGAATAGTACAGCCCAATCTTTAAAAAATTCTCACAAACATAACTTTTTTTTTTTTCGAATCAATAACATCTGCAACTTTTAAAGCATGTTAATGTAGTTTTTTTTCTGTTTCAGTTAGGTTGGCAACAACTATTAATCCTGTATCAACCCACTCATCCATCCTCTAATTTATTAATAAAAAAGGAAAAAATTATAGAAAATAAATTTATAATTTAAGTAACGAATGCTAACAACAAAATAAAAATAAAAGTCATATTTGTATGACTTGGTTTCTTCTTAAAAAAAAAAGACACAGTGACTACTTTTTTGGATGCGTCTATTAACACCCTACATTCTACTTTTTTGAATAAAATTTCTTATTATTATGTTACCCATTATAGAATTACTTTGAAGGACAAATAATTTTTTAAAAAATACTCGTTATACACCCTATCTTTAAAAAATTTTGCCCCTTTTAAAAAATTATTGTGCTCTACTTAAGTAAAGATAGATTCCAATATTAAAGAGTCTCTCAAAAAAAAAAAAAAAGCAAACTGTTTATTTCTTCTTTAATTTTTTCATTCAATTTTAATGGTTTTATATAAACAAACTATAAAAACTATGCTTCCTGAAAAAACTACATAAACTATGCAGGGAAGAAATCAATTGGATCGTTTGATAAAAAGAAAATAAAACATAGAAAGAGAAACTATCGTCAAATAAATGGAAAATGTATCAATTACTATGCAGGGAAGAAATCAATTGGATCGTTTGATAAAAAGAAAATAAAACATAGAAAGAGAAACTATCGTCAAATAAATGGAAAATGTATCAATTATAAATGGTTTGATTTGTATCGATTGTTTGATTTATATTAAATCATCTGTAATATATTGATTATTGTTTTCAGTATTGAAGTAGAATTCGAAGTGTAAATTTTTTTTCACGTAAAAAGAATTACTTTTGGAAGAGAAATTGTAAGATTGATTAATTAGTGGTTGGGAAAAGAAAAACAACATTATTAAGATGTGGGGGGTGACTAGGTGGGAGGGTTGATGGGGTAGGGGGCTTGACAGGGGTGGCTAGGCTTGATAGAAAAGGGGCCTGGCAGGTTGGGCGCGACAGGAAGAAGGAGGGTGGAGATTGGGCACGACGGTGTGGGGGGTGACTAGGTGGGAGGGTTGATGGGGTAGGGGGCAATGCGGGCTGCGACTTGGAGATGGGGGCCAATGAGTGGGGGCCACAATGGCTAGGCTTGCGATTGGGTGGGGGGCAATAGACGGGGGTCGTGAATGGGTAGGGGCCGACATGCAGTGACCATGACAACTAGTGGTGTCGACGATGGGATGATTGGGGGGTGTAGCTACCGGCGATGGGGCCTGGGTTGTGGGGCAGGGTTTATTTGGCTGGGTTGTGGGGGAGAGGTTGTTTAGCTAGGGGAGATTAGTTAGGGTTTTTTTGTTTAGATCAGTGACTAATATTTGATGTTTTTAAATCAATGGCTGGGCTTATAGGGGTATATTTGCCATTGTAAGTAAAAATGTAACATAGATAAGTTTGGAGGGTGTTAATATGATTAGCTTTGGTCCAAGAAGTGTCTTTATAATTTAATTAAAGCAGAGGAAGTGTTAGTGTAATTTATCAATTACAATAATATCAGGGAGATTGCCTTTAATTCATCATTTTCAATGTTGCACTCTTTGTTTTGTTTAACTTTAAGCTCTTATTTTGTCTTTGCCTTCATCACGTTCGACCTTTGTTCAACCCATCTCGTTTCTCTATCCATTCCTCATTTTATCGATATTATATAATAATCTTAGGGATTTTCCTTATAAAAGAACAAATAATAATAAATATTGTTATTCAATAATATTAACTATCAAAAAAATGAAAAAAGGGAGACTGAAAAGACCAAAATCTAGACCGTCCGACCAAACTCGTCTGATTTCTGACCGCTTTAGTCAGTCAAGCAGCCTTATGGGTCTTCTACTTATTGGTACCGCACCATCCACACAACGGTTTTCTTTGGATTTCCAGCTTTGTAGGTAGAAAAATGGTGCAAAATAAGACGAATCATTGTTGTTTTTCCAAATTAAAATTTTTAAGCATGAATGTCCAATCTTTAAACAACAAATTAAGGCAAATACGAGAGGTTTTAAGATAATTAACTTGTTAAAATCTTAAGAGTCTTGGCAAGTTTTGGAACTCTTCTCTTGCCATGTTGCTGGAAATCAACACTCAGAGTTTAAATATGATGGAAGTTGTTCATCGGAGTTCATGGATAACGATTTTGGGAGGATGGTGGCGGTGGGGAATGGTGTTGGAGAGACATGATGTTTTTTGGATGGGTTTCTACAAGAAGATTTTTTTTAGGAAGAAGGTGATATTGTTATTTTCTTTTCTCCTTTTATTTTATTTTCAGATATCATTTTATTTTCTTTTTCTATTTCTAAAGGACATTTTTAAAAAATCAAACATATATTAACAAATGAGGTCATCAATGCAACATTTGCACGTTGGAGGTTAGTCATGCAATACAAAGACCATTTTAATCCTAAATATGAAAAAGGTCCTTTTATTTCAACAAACATATTATTATTTATTTATTAGAAAAATGAATGCTTTTATTGGAGGGCACATGTTTAGTGTTGCCGATTATGTCATATTATATTATATTATATTATATATATATATATTTATATATGTGTCAAGCACAACATATCAGCCCAACATGTCACTAAAACCTCAATAATTACCTTACAATTGAGCACCTCCTAGCGCACTACTACTAATATGTTTGGAAAAGTAATAGGAACTGTTGGTTAGAATCATTTTTACTGTAACGTGTAAGAGTTTTACATTGTAACGATTTTTTTATTGTTATTATACCATATGAGAATTTTACACTATTTATAACTGAAAAAGTGATGAAAACCCTACCATCCTTTCAAACACCCTCTACAAATTGTCCCATTTTAAAAAGTAACCAATTTGGACAAAAAAAAAAAAGAATTCTTACCACCATCGGACCTTCCATCGACAAGGAAACCTCGAAAACCCTATCATTATCCTCAACGTTCTTAGGGTTTTAATCCCGCTACTTGGTGGAAGTATGCCACTGTTGATTGTCAAAGTTAAGGGCGAAAGAGGGTGGGCTATTGGAGCAGTGGGTACGGGCGCGCGAGATTCTAGTAAGGGAGGATGACCTTGGCATCAAGCATCTCGTGCAGCACCGGGTCAGATTAGGAGAAGGGGTGGGGTGCGAGGAACTTTTTGTTTAATTTTTTATTTTACTAATTTCTGTTATTTTCTTCTTTTTCTTTTAGGATCTTTTGGTGTTTTCAAGTATTAAAATTGATGGAGAAATGATATGCATTTGCTTTCTCAAGTTCACGATTTAAATAGAGTTAAAAAAAATAGAAACAACCTGTTTTTCATCAGAAAATTCCTCGCAAGTTTCTAAGCCTAAATCTCAAAATAGATAAACAAGCCTTTATTTATTTATTTATTAAACTAGAATTTTATTTTTTTATTTAATTAAAAAAGAAAACCACAAATACACAACAAGCACCAACGGCAGCTCATAAGCCTGGCTTGGACTTTTCGGATCAGAACAAGAAGATAAAGAACAAAGCCCTTAAGCCACGTCAGACTCCCATTTTGGGTAAAAAGAAAAAGAAAAAAGAAATAGTAATTCATAAAACCCTAAACCCTAGACCAAGCGCTGGCTGCTTCTAGACTCTTCTTCCTCCTCTAAAAAACCCCCCATTTCTCCCTTCCTTCCCCTGCTCTACTGTATTCTCTCTGTTTTTCTCTCTCAATCTTTCTGTCTCTCTCTGCTCTCTCTGTCGTTCTCAGCTTCCGTTTGATATCCACAATCCGACGAAATGTACCGCTACGCCACAAGCCTCGCTTCTAAAGCTAGGTAGGATCCCAATTCCCATTTTGATGTGACAAGTCCTCGTTTTTGGTCCTTATCGTCCTGTTTGGTTGCCGAGAAAATGTGTGAGCATAAACAATTTTCAACGGTAACATAAATGTTGCTGATATCTGAATCTTCAATAACCGGTATAACAAGTCTGTCATTGGGACTCTATTAGTCAATTTGGCTCTATAACTGAATAGAAATGGAACCTGTTTTTGGTCCTTTAAACAGAATTCTGATAATTGGTTTTCTCTTTTCGGCTTTGCAGGACTGCTAGGAATGCAACACAGCAGGTGAGCTGATGGTATTCAGTTAATGGGTTTATTGGATTACTAGTACAAGCGAGAGAATAATCAATTTTTTCTTCTTTGTTGATCATATCTGTTGTTAAAAAAACGTTGTTTTTTGGTGGGTCAGATTGGCAGTAGGTTGAGTTGGACTAGAAATTATGCGGCCAAAGACATAAAATTTGGTGTGGAGGCTCGAGCCCTGATGCTCAAGGGTGTTGAAGAGCTTGCTGATGCAGTCAAAGTGACCATGGGTCCTAAGGTACTTCACTAAATCCCAATTTTAATTTTTTTGCTGTTTTGTTCATCTTTATTCTTCATTTTGTTTTGTGCCATCCTCAATCTGTTGATTTTCTACTTCCTTGCGTAGGTTGATAGGGAGACTTTGTTGCTTGTTGAAATATTGTCATTTAGTTTATAAGGGTTCTTGTTTTTGTGGTTGTGATAAAAGGGGCGTAATGTCGTTATTGAACAAAGCTTTGGTGCCCCTAAAGTGACGAAAGACGGTGTGACGGTCGCTAAGAGCATCGAGTTCAAGGATAAGGTTAAGAACGTTGGTGCTAGCTTGGTGAAGCAGGTTGCAAATGCCACCAACGATGTTGCTGGTGATGGTAAGCCTCGTAATCTCTCATTGGGATTCAAGCAACATTCTTGATTTAATACTTCTGTCATTGCCATGTAGTTGAACCTTAGGTGTTATTTTTCAAAACGGCTTGATGGACATGACAAAAGCTTTGGATTTTAATTATATGTGACTTTACTACTTTGACCCTATGATTGGATGAGTACCAAGGATTTCTTTTATGTCGCATGCAGGGACAACTTGTGCGACAGTCCTTACCCGCGCAATTTTCACGGAAGGATGCAAGTCAGTTGCTGCTGGGATGAATGCCATGGATCTAAGACGTGGTATTACTATGGCAGTTGATTCTGTCGTGACAAACTTAAAGAGCAGAGCACGTATGATCAGCACCTCTGAGGAGATTGCACAGGTTTGTGTAAAGTCTAATATTGTTTCTTTTTTGCTGCTCAAGGGGAGTCTTTATAGGGACTTATGATAGTGTTTTTGAGTTTGATAGGTTGGAACAATATCCGCAAATGGAGAGAGAGAAATTGGTGAATTGATTGCGAAGGCAATGGAGAAAGTTGGCAAAGAGGGAGTGATCACGATCTCAGTAAGTTTCTTCCTATCCTGGTATACTTTAGGACTGTTTTTATACCCTTTAGTTGTGAAGGAACAAAATTTGGGTTTTGTTAATTGCTTCTCTTCTTAACTATTCCATTTGACAAGTTAAGCTGCGTCCATTCTTTTTGAAGTTTCGTTATGCATAACTTTTGCATTAATTAATTAGGGAACTTTTGTAATGCTTCTGATTCTCTAACCATGCTTTTTCTACTCTGTAGAAGTAGAGGGTGGGATGGTCTGGTTTGATTTTTATGTTTCAGTAAGTTACAGTATGTCTAAATCATGTCGAATTTGCAGGATGGAAAAACTCTGTACAATGAGTTGGAAGTTGTTGAAGGAATGAAGTTAGACAGAGGTTACATATCACCTTATTTCATTACAAACCAGAAAACACAGAAATGTGTAAGTTTTTATCTTTATTTTTCATGATGACTGAATTGCATGCATTCTTGAAATTTCTGTACTTGAAGCATTATGGAATTGTTCTACCACCTGCTCTTGAAATATCTTAAGGATCTTTTTTGTTTCTTGTCCTTACATGGGATCCATTTTATATGCTTACAGGAGTTGGAAGATCCTCTAATTCTTATTCATGAGAAGAAAATCTCAAGCATTAATGCTGTGGTTAAAGTCTTGGAGTTGGCTTTAAAGGTGAGAAGTTGTCTAGTTATTGCTTTCATTTGGATTTAGTTTCATAAAGATTAAAGATGGATGAGAATACTTTTCTTTTACTTTTCAGAGACAAAGGCCCTTGTTGATTGTTGCAGAAGATGTGGAAAGTGATGCCCTGGCAACTCTCATACTTAACAAGATTCGTGCTGGAATTAAGGTTTCCTTTGGAAACTTTTTTGTCCTCTTATCCTTTTCAGTTGTATTTTTTTTTTTCCTGTGCATAATATTTTATGCATTCGTGCAGGTCTGTGCCATTAAAGCTCCTGGTTTTGGTGAAAACCGGAAAGCTAATTTGCAGGATCTTGCCATTCTTACGGGAGGAGATGTAAGCTAGATTTTTATTATCATCACTTGATATTTTATAGTGAACCTTAACTTTACATTGTTGATTCAACTCCTGACGTCGTTCCCTACTGTTTTCTAGGTCATTACCGAAGAGCTTGGTCTGAATCTTGAAAAAGTGGATCTGGATTTGCTTGGCACATGCAAAAAGGTAAATTCTTGTGTGGTTCAAGTTATGCTTGTTTAGAAGCTCTTATGGTTGATTCATTGATGGTTTATTCGTTTTGTACAAGCAATTTTCTGTTGGAAATTGATGTGTTAGTAAAAATCATTGCATGCTGGTTTGTGTGATAGGTTACAATTTCAAAGGATGACACTGTGATTCTCGATGGCGGTGGTGACAAGAAAGCTATCGAGGAAAGATGTGAACAGGTTTGTTTTGCCGCCCATGCCTTTCTCCCCCTTTAGTTTTCAGGATCGGCTGTTGGCGATTCCATACGTTGAGAGCTCTGCTACTTATTGATTACTAAAATGTTTATCCCCCACTATTAATGACAGATTAGGTCGGCAGTTGAGTTAAGCACTTCTGATTACGACAAGGAGAAGTTACAGGAGAGGTTGGCAAAGCTTTCTGGTGGTGTTGCTGTGTTGAAGGTCTGCTCATGATCTTGCCATAGTGTCTTATACATATGCTACATTGTTTACTTAAACTCCTATTTGTAAGACATTTTGAACAGGCTGGTGGATGAAAAAAATGTGAAATTTTCTTTTATTGCAGATCGGTGGAGCTAGTGAAGCTGAAGTTGGTGAGAAGAAGGACAGAGTAACAGATGCTTTAAACGCCACAAAGGCAGCCGTGGAAGAGGGCATTGTACCAGGTACCTTGTGTCATTCACTTTCCTGATTTTCTTTTTGGTAATTGATTTAGCACTCTCTTACACGGTTCTTTTACAGGTGGTGGTGTTGCTCTTCTTTATGCATCGAAAGAGTTGGAAAAGCTCCAAACTGCCAATTTCGACCAGAAGATTGGTGTTCAGATTATACAGAATGCTCTAAAGGTACGTATTGGTGTAGAAGATGATGTTTTATCAGTAAAGAATTCAGAGTGTTTTGTCTTTGGCTTGTGCAAAAATTCTTGTGGTATCTCTTAAAGCAGCTTTAATCAATGGCAATTTTCCTTGGAAAGAGGTTTAGTATTTACTCAGCCTGGCAAAAGACCTCTAGTAGTATCTTTATCTTTTCCGTAGTTTGGAAAGTACTTGTGGGTGGCCAGATGTTTGAATAGTACTAGCGGAACTTATTTTTGTTATAAACCTTATTTATGTGCACTCTGCAGACAGCTGTGCACACAATCGCTGCTAATGCGGGAGTTGAGGGTGCCGTTGTTGTTGGTAAGCTCTTGGAGCAAGACAACCCTGATCTTGGATATGATGCAGCCAAAGGTCAGTATGCATGTCACCACTTTCCTCTTTTTCACAGCAAAATGGTTGCGGTTCTACATCCTTGTACCTTTTTTTTTGGGCTCTACTTACCCTTTTGCATGAACAGGTGAATATGTTGATATGGTTAAAGCCGGAATTATAGACCCCCTAAAAGTTATTAGGACTGCTTTGGTTGATGCAGCTAGGTAAGTATGGGAACTCGTCTTGATTTTGGCGTTTCGGCTAATGTTTGGCTTTCGGTTTTGTTTGTGTATTCATATTTGTTTTCTTTTCCTCGCAGTGTTTCATCTTTAATGACAACTACGGAAGCTGTGGTAGTAGAACTTCCAAAGGATGATAAGGAGGTTCCGGCGATGGGCGGCATGGGTGGCATGGACTATTGAGAATCCTTTCCCCATGATACTCGTCTTTAAGTTGATTTTCTTGATAGGTTTGTTTGAGAGGCAACCATGTAATCAAAATGTGAGAGATCAGCATCTAGGTAGCTTTGTAACCAAACATAGATCGCTGAGATTGTTGGAGGAGAATCTGGCATGTATCTTCGAACTATTCTTCCAAAAATAAACAATTTTCTTCCCCATATATGCAACAAGTGAAAGAAAATTTTGTTTTAATATGTTCATTTGTTCTCAAAAATGCTCTACGCCTTTTGCACTGTGGATAGTAAAGATTGTGAGATCAGAAATTTTGTTGACGGATAATGATACTTACTGATAAATACAGTTCTAAAAAACAAATAATATTAATAATAGCAACAATAATAATGTAGCACCCGCCGGAGCCGGAGTCTGAAAGCCTGGTAATTCCGTTGGGGTAGTGCAAAAGAACCTGTCTTTCTCCCTGTTTTGATTTGACAACACGTCTATGACAATGAATGTGGGACCTCTATATCTACTAAAAAACCACTTTCGTCTTCCAAAACGAATCAAAACTACTTTCTTTCTCCTCTGTTTCTCTCTCTAAAACCCACGGCTGAATATTGTTCTTTTGCATCCATCCATATAAACGATTGAATATCATGACAGAGCAAAAGCTCTTTTGTGCAGTTTTGGAAGTCAAAAAGCATCTTCTCTTCTTCTTTCAGGGCGAACCAAACTTAAGCACATCTGCAGGCTTCCTTTTATTGGCTTCGACTTTTGTTCGCTGTTCTTTTTGGTTTTCCATCAAAATTTCATCAATTATTTCTTAAGCTACATGACCTCAATCATCAAATTGGGGATCTGAAATTTCCAAACCATCTGAGGCCAAAGCTAGATGGCCACAACAGTAATGGTGTCTTGTGATTTACACTTCTGTAATTTAGAGCCTTCACTTAACGAATGTAAATCTAAAATATTAATAGCATTTAATATTATTAAGTGCAAATTACTTTACTAGTCTTCAAACTATTTAAAAAATAATTTATTGGTTCTCTTATTTTTAGCTCAGTTGATTTTGAACTTTTCAAAAGAATGTAAAACGACGAACTTAACTGACAAATGTTAATTTTTCCTCATTTTTTGATCATGTGACCGTCACGTCACAGATGTTCACCAAATTTGACTTCAGGGAGTTGTGGGCTCGCAGGGAAGATAGAGAATTTGGTTTGCGACAATGTCAAGCATACAGCTCCTCTGCCGCACTAGCCGCGAGGACAAGGGCCGTCGAAACTCAGTCGTCGCTAGAACAAGGGTTGGCCGTCGCTTGAATGAAGGGGATCCGGTGCGGATGTGAGGATGAACAGAGAGAGAGAGAGAGTGGGGATCGTGAGAAGAAGAAGAGTGAGGATTGGTAGGCCGTGGAATCCAGGCGACGACTGTGGGCGGGGTGCGACGGGGAGGGACCCATGGTTGCGGGTGGTTGGGGAGGGTGGATTTCTCGTGTCTGTTTTTTTTCTATATGATTTGATTTTGAGCTGGTGTTTGATTTTGTTTTTGCTGTTGATATAATTTGATTTTTGGTTTTGTTTTTTATTTGATGTTGTTTTTTTTATTTTGTTTTGTTTTTATTCTTTAACGTTTTATTATTATTTTTCTATTATTTTGTTTTTAATTAAAAATGTAATAAACAATTGTTGTTATACTAAAACACCCTTGAAAATAGGTCATGTGCATGTGCCTGGTATTCGGTCGCTAAACTGACATTTGTCAGTTAAATTCATCCATTTGCATCATTTTGTAGAATTTGGAGTCAGTTAAGCTTAAAAGAAAAACGAACCAATAAGTCATCTTTTAAATAATCTAAAGACCTGTAGAACAATTTTCGCTATTATTAACTCAACCTTAAATGCTTAGAACATTAATAGCATTTAAAATCTAAAACAAACTATATTTTAATTTTGATTTAGAAGGCCAATTAAAAGTATGAAACCCATTTTCATACTTATAAGAAAAAGAGTACCAAATCCAAATTCATATATAAAATCTTAAAATTTGAAGCTGTTAGAGTTGGAGAAGTTGTTGCTGCAACTATCGTCGACGGCTGGCAACACCCAATGGTTCTCACTTATTTCTTCATCCTTACCATACACTTCTCTATTCAAAATAATCCCACCTTGGTTTCTGATATGCAAAGCGGAAAGAATATGAGAGGGCGAAGATGAGAGAGAGGTTATCGAGAGAGAGACTGAGAGAGTAGCTGATGGTTCCAAGGAAGAGAGAGAACGAGAAAGAGAGAGTAGCTGAAAGTCTGTTTGGTTTGAGTATTTGAATGAAGATTTAAATTTTTATGAGAGAAAATATTATAACAAAATGATTTAAACTGTGATTCAAATCACGAAATAAACGGATCCTCAATGTTACTGTTTTCAGAGGAGAGATCCTTTACAAAACACCGTTACGTCTCCCGGTGGTAGTGTTGAAGGTATACTGAGGTGTCAAAAATTTATTTGATGGACAAAGACTTGGACAAAGTTGTTGGAGATAGGATTTGGGTTTGTAGTAGAAAATGGGTATTTCAGGATGTTATCCGAGGCTTATTTTATTATTTAAATTTGCAAATCTTGGCGCCATAAATAGGGTGGTAATTGTTGCATTAATTGGATATCATTTTCTTAATATGCATGTTGTCGTGCACTATAATTAATTTAACTCATTGCACTATTTTCAATCTGTTATATCAATGACAAACTCGTACTAGGATCCATTCATACAATCAATTGATTTTGTTCACGCTCTCTAACACCCCATGATAAGTGCTTCAATTATTATAATTTTTTAATTAATTTTTCCATATTAGCTTACTAATTCTTGAGTATTTTGTGCTTTAATTGTGGTTTGTGTGTTTTGTAGGTGTTTAAAGGCAAAGAAATGAAAAATAGATGAAAAGAAGCTAAATTTGGAGTTTGATCATATCATCTCTTCGGTTTGGAGGTCAACCAGGGGCAAAAATTGAAGTTTGTGGCTAGACGCTAGTGTGCCTCCGTGAGGAAAATGCACAGCAGCCATGCCCTGCAAAAAGCAGGCACAACACAGTTAAATTTCATGTAGCCACGAGAAATGCAGCCAAACTAATCCCCCGCGCACAACCATCCTCGCCCCGCGCACGAGAAGAAGGAAATCTAGCCTAACGCCCAGCGTCTCTCTTAGCCGCGTGACTTTGAGAGCGCCCCAATGCGCCTTTGATCCTGCTTGTATGAAGAATCACGACTTACGTGTGGCCGCCGCAAGAAGCCCTCGTCCCCATGTGTCCCATCAGTTTTGGTTTTGTGCAAGACCTATTTTAAGCCAAAAGTTGCCTCTTTGCACTCACAAAACATAAGCCTATAAATATCTAACTGAAAACTGAATTAAACATCAGTTTTTCCCTCATATTCAAGCCACCTTTTTAGAGATAAAATAGAGAGAAGTTGGAGGAGAATTCATTGAAGTTCAAGGAGAATTGCTTGCGTGAAGAATTCTTCAAGAGCGATAACACTGTTTTATTCTTTTCCTTCTTTCTTTTGAACTTCGAATGATGATAATTTATTTTTCATTGTTTAATTGTATAATTATGTTAGCTATTTTTTTTTTAGTTAAGGGTAACAATCAAAACCCTAGACGTGGAATTATAATTGAATGTTTTGATATTATTTTCCAATTTCTCAATAGATAGTTTATATTCTTCTAATTAAATTGCTTGTAATTATTTTCTTGTTTTATTTAAGGTGTACAACCATTTATGCATGAGAATTATCTATTGCTAGACTAGGAATCTTAATACATAATTGTCTTGAATTTTTATTTATTAGTAGCGAATTGCGATTATTGATTGTGGTCAAGCTTTTATATAGTCGCATGTAGACACAATCTAGGTTAAATAATCCAAGCTTGTATGATTGTTGCCTTGATCAACTTTCTTTCTCAACTTAATGCTTCTATTAGATTAAATTTAGAGATGCTTGTTCTAAGTTGTTTAATGGGAAGGAGTTTAATAGAGCGCTTGTCTTATTAAATCTAAATAGTAAGGAAAGATTGAGATAGCAGAGCTTGTTGTTATCTACAATTGTTAATTTCTATAGGAAATTCGAGATAATGTTATGATTTTTTTTTTATATAATTTCATTGTCTAGAGGTGAGATTGATCCTTCAATCAGTTTTACTATTATTATTTTCAAACTTTTGAATTTTATATTGTTTTTATTTATTTGTTTTCTTTAATCATTTTATTTAATTTTAAGTAATTTAGTGAATTAAAACCAAACCCCTCATTTATTTAACTAAATGAATTAATAATTAATTAGTTAAAACCAATCATCTGTGGGAATGACCCTTACTTGCTATTAAACTCAATAACGACTAATTAAAGTAAGGTTTTAAATTGATAGTCCAGGAGGAACCCATTACCCCGACAAAATTTTTTTTTTTTTTTTTTTTTTTTTTGGGAAGATCATGTTGGTTACTTTATGTTTTAGAGAACTTTATATTGGTAACATGTTGTTTAGAAAATATCAAAATGACATATTATAGTTTTCAAAAATATCATTTCAATACCTTGAGTTTGTGTTTTTTCACATTAAATTTTATTTTTTTCCTTTTACTAATAACCCATAGTTTATATTGTGAAAACAATATTGGAGAAAAAAAAAAGATACAAATAATGGTAAAAAATAAATACGTCCAGATACACTTTTCTTTGATGAGTTTTATTTAACATATTGTTTTGATTTTACATTGTAGCTTTACAAGATTAATTTAGGATTTATTTGTGAAAGGGTAAAAATTAAATATCACATGAGGACATAAGGACGCATGATCACAGCTCTTGTTGGGACGATGAATTCCTACTGTGACACATGTAAGAAGTCTATCGCCACAACTATGAGGCTTTGATGCAACTTTATGTTTAATTGTATTTTTAATCGCATGCAACTTTATGTTGCAACTTTGATGGATTTTTAGTGCATGGTACTTTTGACTTTTAAGTGCCGCTCTTAATTAATGCTACTTATTTGGAATTTGAACCTATCATTTTGGTAGTTTCTTAACTTTCAGTTTTTCTTATTGTTGCTTTTAAATTTGATTATACCTTCGTATTGACTTAATAATGAACTTATGATTATTACCATTACCATTACATTTAATAAAAATCCAATTGCCAAAAATGCTTATGATTACCATCGCTATCATTATATTTTATCAATATTCTTCATCAATAACAAAATTTATTTTCCCCCTTTCTCCATCGCTCGGAGATTTTGAAAACCAAAACTAATTTTTAATTTTTCTTTTCGAACCTCCCATAGTGTTCTCTCCACTTCTTTTTCCAAGCGAAACAAAAAACCAAATCAATGATAGAATTAGTTAAAAAAAGATAAAAAAAAAAAACCCATTATGCTTTTCTTCTCCTAACTTCAAAACAATTTTGACAAAAAAGTAGAACTCTTGAGAATATTGCAATTTATGGTTCAAAACGTGTTGCAGTATTCTCTCCCTTCGTTAAAAGTTTTAATAAACACCAATAAATTTAAGACAATTTTCCTACACTGCTTCTCATATTTTTTTTCCAATAGTCCCTAATATTTTTGCCGCGTTCGTGTTTGTTACTTTTTTGTTGTACTCTTAGTTCTTAATATGCTTTTCTCTTGCCTAATGTTAAGTTTACAAAAAAAATGAAAAACTAAATCATAATAAAAGAAAGTGCATTATTGATAAAAAAAATCCTTTTCTGAGGACAACAAAATTGTAGAATCTTATACAGTATGGTTTTTATTATTTAGTTTTTCATATAAATCAAAGAAGGTAAATATATTAGCAATGGATAATTTACCAACAACAAAAAATCCATTTGATTTTTTTCTTTTTTAATAAAATCTATTAGAAATTTAAAACTTCTTTATAAAAAATACCTATAAAAATATAAAATATATTAGTAAAATTAGTTTTTAATTGCATATTTTAATCGTGCTTATAATTAAACTCTAATCGTGCTTTTAACGTACTCATGCTTGTGTTGTGCCCAAAAATTGCACCAAGCCCAGCACATTTAATAAGCAAGATGAACAAGGCCTATTTAATAATCGTATCGTGCTGTGTCTGTTTTTTAACGTACCGTGCTTGTTCTGGCTCACTGGTCTTGACCGTTTTGGTATCTCTACTTTTAAGTGTATTGACCAAAACTCCCTCCTGATGATACGTTCTCATGATAAAAAATATTTCTTCACATGCAAAAACCTGGAACTCCAGGTTACCACCCTCCTTCTATCTCCCACGAGCAGCTTCATAGGGAAACAAAATCTCTTAACTATACAACTCAAATCACCACTCTAGGTTCCCACCCTCGACCTATCTCCCACATGCGGCTTCATAGGAGACAAAATCTTTTCACAAGATAACCCAAATCATCACCACTAGCTGTCTGTTGAAGCAAATCTAGACACGCGGGTGGAGTTTTAGTACTTATAATATACAGTAGCACTCGCTTATCTTTTTTACTCTCTATTTTAGATTAATTTAAGAATTATATTTTTTATTTTTGATCTTCACTAAATGTATATTTTTAAGTAATAGAGAAAAAATTCATAACTTTAAAAATAAAAAAAGAAGAAGACATAATTAAAAATACATAAAACATCTATTTTTAAAGGTGCTTTATATATTTCTAAAAGTAAAAAGCTTAATATAAAGTTTTTTTAAAAATTTTTAAAGTTATCTCTTTTTTTTTTTTTAATTTGAAGGTGTTTTAGACAATTTTTTAGGTTAAAATTAAAGATTGATTCAAAAAAGTATAAATTTATATATTAAATCTAATTTAAAGACATAATTCGATAAGATCAAAAATTCAAGGTATATTGTTTAAATAAACTTAAAATACAGATATAAAAAAGTAAATAACCCTTGATTTTATTTTGATTTTGATTTTTTACTTTTGCTCTGACGAGATTAAGAAGTTATTGAAGGGTGTTTCATAAAGCCCATACAACACCGCATTTTGTCAACAAACATATTAGGCCTTTTGAAAGAACGATTAGAACCAACAATTACAATTATGAATAATATAAAATTTTCATATGTTATAATAAAAAATAAAAAATTACTATAGTATAAAGCTCTTATATGCTACAGTTCTCAAATTAAAACCGTTGGTTCTAACCATTTTTTCCGGATAGACTATCCCTGTTGAGAAGAATAAGCAAATTCGCAGCTGTGTTGAATTTTTAGACCGGATTTAAGCCCTATATACCCCGAGTTGGGATGTGGGGTCCCCTCCTCTCCATCCTCGCCCAATTCTGGATGTATAGGATTTTTCAATGAGACCAGAACATGAGAAAATTAGAACTAACAGAATGACCAATCACACTTATTTAAATAAATAAAAAAAATTCATTACAAATTTAGAAAGCTGAACTACAGAAGCAGCTTCATCAAAAATATGAACTTTCTTTTATAGCTTATCTTCCTAAGATGATACATCAACTGCAATTTACGGACGAAAAGCAGAAGAGCAAATCACTATTTTTCTGAGAAAGCAAATTTATAAAACAAAATCACAGAAAATTTATCGTGTACATGCTGCGAATTACACAGGCTCCTGAAACAAATATGCAGCATCATCTTCCTTTCCGCCGATTTTTTATTGCAGCACAGTCTGAACAATACCATTTTCCTTTCGGTTGTTCTTTCAAACCAACACAGCCAAAATGGAACCACTCTATCTTGCACTGCCAGAGGCAGATAACTTTCATCAGATATTGAACTGAGTATATAAATATGTTAAAGAAGTTACATGCAATTGGAATAGTTTACATACATCGGGGTTATCACAAGCAACCATCTCCCCGTAGCTAACTTGGTTACAGAAACAGTATGTGGGCTCGTTTGGATCCACCGGTATATCGAGATCCATACCAGTAGGATTGGCCACTGCTGTAGCTACTTCTGTTGCAGCCGCTGCTGTTGCCTGGCGTGTTCTGCAGAAAAGGATTCCAATTATTTTCTTAAAACTTAAATTTCAACAAGAAAGAAGAAAGGGAAACGTTTATCAAGGATCTAATCTTAATAAATCTGATAAAGCAGTTTACCACTCCATCAAATGAACTGAGAGAAAATAATCAAAGGCTAAGTGTGACTTCTGAAGGAAAAACTAGATGAAAAAGCAGATTAAGAAAAGATTGATACTTCTTACGGCCTCCTCTACCGCCTTTTGCACCTCCATCTACACTTGGAGCGGACGAATTAGTAGCAGCAGCAGCTGCCGCCTCTCTTTCTGCCATAATTCATTTTACAAAGTTAAAAGAATACATAACTCTTTTTTGTGTGTAATGTGCCTACTAAACAAGTATGCTAAGGTGTGAAGCGACTTGAGGATCACCAAAGAAATAAAGGAAGCTAAAAATAGACATAATTGTATGGTTTGATAAATTGATGTTAAAGAGCCAGCCAGTTTAAAAAGTATCAAAGAAATGTGAGTTAAATACCACGCCGAAGTTCTTCATCAAACTTTTTCAAATATTGATCAAGTTGTTGTATGTGTGTATCCACCTGAGGCACGATTATGTATTGACAGGGTCAGCAAAAGGTGAACTATAGTCTCTTTATCTCGGAACAATAATATTTTCATTGAATAGATAACAATTATAAATTGAGTAACCACCAAATAGAACATATCTTATTGAATCTGCTTAATGCTACATAAAGGCAACCATCCGAAGAGGTGGTCTTCATAATTTCCATAGTATAGTGGAAATAAAGCCCCTAAAGATTCCAAAATTAGAAGATGTGCCATCCGCTACGCTGCAGGCTGCCATAGTTTGGCACTTTAAGCTACTTATAGTCTGTCAAATTCTTTGACAGCATCACTTCTTAGATCTCTTACTAGCAGTTTATAAACATAACTAGCATCTAGCAGACTTTGAGGAGGGAGAATGCATACCAAATCATAAGCCTGAACAGCCAACGCCACCTTCTCATCTGCAATGCTGATGCTGTGCTTTTGCTCATCAAGAGCCTCATCCGAGAATCTAGCAAGTGAATTATTAGTGATATTTCCGGACCTTACTTGACGCTTAACGTCCTCTATCTCTTGCTCACAACGTTGTTCATTTTGTCTTTGAATATCTGCTCAAAAACATAAGAGGTAACAGGATATCTACTTGCATAATGCTTGCAGCTTTTTCTTTTTTCGTTTTGGTTCTATGGTGTAAACTCAAATACGTAACCTATGAAGTATAAACACAAGGAACATGAATAAAAGATCAAAGAATGCTTCCACTGAATAGCAACAAATATCTCCTAACTCCATAACCATTAAAAAGGGTGTTTGTGATTGAAACCATCTTAATAAGAAATCCAAGGGTATTTCCCTAGTTATTACCCTTCAATCTGGAGCCTAATTCTCGCATAGATTAACTTGAAGATGATAACATTTCATCTACAGAACTAACAAACGATTATAAGAGATTCAAACAAATGTAATCTTTTTGTGTAACACGAATTTTGTCTAAATATCAAATGAATCAGTCAAAAAAAATTTTATCCAATAAGTACATAATTGTGCCTAAAAACATCTAGTAGTTATATTTCTGATTTACCAAATAAATAATCTAATTGTCATATTTGATTTTTAATCATTTCGATTGGTCATTCTTCCCTTCTAAAGTTCAGAATCAAAGGAAAAAAAAAAAAAAAGCAATTTGGTAATATGAATAAAGAAACTGTGATCATTACAAAAGTAAGGAATATAACTTAAAAATGGTATATATTCAAGCGTACCTTGTAAACTTTTATCAAGATCACGCAACAAAGCATACTTCTTTTGCAAAATAGTAGGCAGTGAATCAAGGTCTACACAAAATTTCACAGTAAAGTAAAAAACCTTAAACAACAAGAGATTTGAATATGCCATCATATATATACGTGTGTGTGTGTAAGCGTATTAACAGAGTTGAAAAAAAAATTGGGTTGAAAAAATAATGAAACTTTTGATAGATTTATGCCAAAAAAAAAACTCTGGTGCTACCAGGGGAGAAATAATTTATAATCTTAAAATCTCATATTTTTTTTTAAACAAAAAGAGAATCCTATTTTCACAAACATTTGAAGCTAATACATGCCAAAAAAATCATACTTGATTAAAATTTAAATACAATTTCCTAATAAGTTTACCTAAATTGAACATAAGAAATGCCATTTCTTCGTTAGGAACGACAAAATCAAGTTAGGGTTCCTAAAATTGAATAACGTAAGTGGGAAGAAGAGGAATCGCAGGGGAGCTTACTGGCTTGAAATTCGTCAAGAAAAGACATTTCGCGAGTTCTGTAGAGCAAGGCAAGCAATTCAATTAGAGTGATTGAGAAAAAAGGAGACTTCCCGCCATTGATGGACTCAACGACTTTTTGGAGCCCTACGTGAATATTTTGCAGGCAAGCTTCACGCGAGAAAAAAGGAAAAAAGAAAGTCGAAATGAAAAGACAGATATAGCCTTGTATCTGCTAAAAGCGTTATTTTGCACTTGCAGGCCCCAATTTTTTTGATATTTGAAATTGAGGTCCTCATGTTACAAAATCAAAACAACTAGGTTAGCTTTAGTGGTGGGTTCAGTGGGGGCGTCCTTGATATACACTATATATATATATATATATATATATATGAAAAAATTATCTTACAATATTTGTCAAGACTACCAAGTACATGTTAAAGATTATATCCTATGGAAAAAGTAATCTATTGTTAGGGCCATATCTTGTTAGGACTATATCTTAAAATGTCAGATTATATCAAAAACTATTTCTTTTACCTTGTATTTTGTGGTTATAAAAAACCATGCTTCATGTTTTAAGCTGTTTCACATTTATACCTTAGGAGTAGAAAGAGTAAAGTTTTTTTATGAAAGAAATATAGAAATAAAATAAAAGGGTATACTTTAATAGGGGACATATATGAAAATTTTAAATCTCAATACGGGCTAATGAAAATATTAAATTTCTTAAGGAAATCTTACATTTTAAAAAGTCATTGGGCAGCTGCCTTGTCTTTTCACACCTCTGCCATTGCCTAGGACTCTAAACCCTTATTTCTTTGACACTTGGGTCCTTATTTTAAAAGTTGGATAGCTGAACTCCTAAACTTTCATTCTCTTGACATTTATATCCCTATTTTGGATTTTTTTTTTTTTGGCTATGGTTTACAATGGATCTCCAGACTTACATAACAAAAATATATCCATTGGGGAATATCCTGTTAAAAAAAATATATAATAAATAAATAAAACACCCATGTGTTTACTCAAAATACCACATTTTTTCCCTTTTATTGTTAAAAACATGATGAGTAAATCTAATAATTTTAAGAAACACAAGAAATAGTTAGATTCCTTAACCCTCATTTCTTGACATTTAGGTCCCTCTTTTTGTAGTGTGTGTGTGTGTTTCTTTTTCTTTTCTTTTCTTTTCAAATCTTTTTTTTTTTTCAATGGGTCCCCAAACTCACATAACAAAAACCAAATTGCTTATAAATTCTTATTAAATTCATTAACGAAAGTACCTAAAACATATCGTTCAAAAATATGTTGGAATGTTGCCAACTCCATACTTAAAATTGAATAAGTACTCAAGAAAAACACAGAATCAAGAACACAAAGTTTTTAGTGAGGTTCGCGCAAAGTAGTCCAATGTACTCATTGAGCTATCTTACAAGAAGCTCTTCTTTACTATCAAAGATATGAATCTACACCCCCTTGCCTCACCATTACAAAAATCTCTCTCTGAGTACCTAATCAGAGTGCTAATATAGAGAAAATTCACAGTGGGGGAAACCTAATTCTACCTAGATCCTCTCAATTTCCAATTCACACCTCTCGCCGTTTCTCTCTCTAAAACCTGATTTCCTTTACAATTCTCAGTCTTTCTCTTTATGTAGTGTCTGTAAAAATCCTATAATTAACAAGTATAATTTATTAAGGATTTTCCATAACTACACTATTAAGCTCATAAGAAGTATGAGTTTAGAATATATGAGCATATGCTTCAGTAAGAATTATAAGATAACATCCGCTTAGCAGTAAACTGAGGAAATAGATTATAAGATGAATGAGTAAAAAGAAGTGCAGAAGTTTAAGAGAAATATTGAATTGAGACAAGACAATATATCCTTAATGCACTAAGCAGAGTTTTGGTCTAATAATTAAGCACATGATCAATTATACCGATAGAATCTAAGTATTCAATTCAAGGGTTTTTCTTAAAAGACTGAACATTTATTCCACTGTAAAGAATCATGAAATTCCATTATTCTGTTATTAGAATAAATTTGGTAGTACAAAAAACCGCTAAGCGATATGATAACACTATTAGAGTTCTATTTAAGATCAAAAAACCCTCAAAATTTATGTCAGAATTTAAATATTGAGATTGGGGATTTTCTAGAAATTTTTATGTCAAGATTTATGATATTTGAATTTTTGGAATCATAAAAACAATTCTAAAATTCTATATTAAATACTAAAACTAGATTCTATGGCTTATAGGAGCAAAGAAATTTGGTTTATGATTTTACATCACGATGTAAGGTGAGGGAAATAATTAAACCGTAAATTAACTTGAGAATTCATAGTAGAGGATTTCAAGTACAGAATGGCATTAGCAGTATTCAAGAGAAACACTTTAATGCATAATATGTCCTTAATTGCTTATTAGTTAAAAATTGAGTTACGTGAGCAACAGTTTTGATAAAAATGATATGAATAATCAAGAAATTGATATTGTTAAAAACTATGTCAATTCTATGAGAAGTGCAGAAAAATTAAGTTTAAGTATTATGCAATCAAGGCATAACTTTAAGATCAATAGTACTCCAATCTTGGTATGTGATTTAAAAATAACATCATTACCGATGAATTCGAAAGTTAGTCTTGAACTTTGATAAGCAAAGACGGAGGACCCCGTAGGAAACCAAATTCTCCTGTCAGCTACCTAGTTTCCCTAGCCAATAAAAAAAATACATGATTTAGAGAAACTTGGAGACAAAATCTTTGGAAATGTCAAAAAAGAGACTAACAAGAAGTGGACCTTATCTTGCACTATTTACAAAAGGTGGATATATAACTTATCTAATCATAGAAAAATCTTTCCTTCCCTTTCTCCACGAGGTTGGCACTGCCATTAGGGTAATTTAAGCATGATTTTTCATTTCCTAAAGCTCACTTAGAAGCTTGAAAATAAAGATTGAAAAGTTAAGTTCAATTAGCATTTTGTCTATATAAGGAGTTGTCATCAAGAGGCCATTTTTACTTTTTTTTTTTCCTCCATTCCTTAGGAAAGAAAACTTCCCTCCCTTATTCTCTCTAAGACTCGTGGGCCTCCCCTGTCCTTAAGTCTATTCACATCTTGAAAAGGAAAAAAAGATGAAAACTAGGAGGATTGATCAAGAGTTATCTACAAAGGTAAATTCTAAACTTTTCTATTTTCTTATCCTCTAAGTTTAAGTTAGTTTTGTTTATTTGAGATTTAGGCATGTAATAAGGGTTAAGAGTGTGTTTATAGTAGTTCTATATGATTATGACATGTTGAGTGATGTATGACTATATTTTAGAGCATGTATTTGCAAGTTTAGAAGCAAGTATGCTAGAAAATTAATTTAACTTTACTTAGAGAGTGGGCCCAATAGAGGTTGAATCCCAATACGAGACTCATAAATCTCGACAATTTGAACAACTTTACGTGAAATTTTTAAAGTTGAAAATTTCTGCTCTAAGATAGTGTTTCAAGCATTTTTCAAAACTGCTTCACTTGATGTCGTACTAGATGTTACAACATTGGTTGCGACATCAGTAGTACAGATTTCAAAACTATCCAGTTTTTTATTTTAAAAGTTAAGATGCCTTAACCATTGACTGGATCTACAAGTAAGAACGAACATAGGACAAGGACAAAATTCAAGTGTCGAGACCCAAATGGGAAAAGGCCTGCTCGACACAGATACTAGAGCTGGACAAAGCTCATTAAAAAATACCTTAACAGTAGATGGATTAAACTAGTCGATTGAAATCAAACCCTCCCTCAGCAGGGCACTAACAACACGGCCTAGACTAAGGTCTAGCTAGACATTCTACGCACCTTGTGTAAAACAAATAGAGGAGATAAATAAGCTAAAACTTGAGGTGAGGAGACCATTTCTGTCACCCCTCTTTATTACAACCCAAATTAAAAAAAAAAAAAAAACATAAAAGGAGCGAAAAAGAAAACTAACAGCTTCCGTATTCTAGAGAGGCCTGAATATGACATGACCATTGCCACTAAGTTGCATGGACTGCCCATACCTCTGAAGCCAAACTCCCTTTGCCTTTCATCCCTCGCTTCATAGACCACCACTCACCCTTCGTCCACCCACACTGAGGGTAACTTGCACTTCCACATCCAAATCTGAGGTGGCAAACCTCCCCATTGGAAGTAGAGACCTCACGCCACAGACCCATTGAACTCATCCTATGGCTCACCTCATCAGCCGCCGTAGTCCTGCTAGATCCCACCCCATACACGGTGGCCCCCTTGCTGCACTACCCTAAATCCATGACAATGGAGAACCAAAAACCAAGCTGCCAGAAAGCCCAAGATAGGCTGCCAAACACCAGGCTCCACTGTCCCCATAGCCCCCACAAACTCATCCCTCGATGTCTCCAAAGCTTACTCCACGATTGTCCATCCACCTGCCCGGTCCTTCTCCTGCTGAAGACTACATCTCAGACTAAAGCATGGTTCTACCCCTTCCTCCTAGCCATAGCACCGACAAACAAACAGAGGCCATCGCTACTCTACAACCCTAGGGGAAAAGCGAGGGGGCGGCGCAAGCACAAAAGAACGAAGCCTACTAGAGCAACACAAAGAAAGAGAAAACCATTTCTATTTCTGAATTTATGTTTATGTGAACAATTATCATAAATGTTCCACATATATTAATTAGTAGTATTCCTCTATAGTATCCTAAAACACTGACATAGTGCGTAGATGCTTTTATGATCAAATCAAACCAGTTACAATGTACAAACGATGCTTCAACCGATAATGAATCAACATAATTTGGCTTATTGTGACAAAATTACGCCTTAACATTGCTGGTTAACCCTTTCCGAATATTCAATGATCATTTTTACATGGCCGCAATTGAGTTCTTTCTTGATAATAAAGTTTGTCATTAATTATTTTGAGAGTCATATTTACACATAGAACGCGTCTTGTAACGACCTCATTACTGATCTAGAGCAGAAATATTGATCAATGATTCTTTTTTCGATCACGATAGATCAGAGATGCCTTTTATTGTTATCAATTGTTTCTCTTGGCTCGGCGAATGGGATTGTTTTCTTAAACATAAAGAACAAAATAAAATTCCGAATAAACAATTCTTGACTTAAAAAAAAAAAAGATTTGCAGTTTTCTCCAAGGGGGAAAAACAATAACAATGAGCAGATGTTAAACTTTAAACAAAATGGAAATTCTTCTTTCAAAAATAACCAAGTTTTAGTATTTGATACAGTTTAAGAGGGTTAATGAAACAGTTTTTCAAGATAAACATTTTACTTTGCAGGCTTTACTTGCTCGTATTTGGACAACTATTCATAAACCTGATTGTCTTGATCACGTTCACATGAATAATTCGGTGTAATTTTTGTTGAATATTGATATGTTTGGCACATCGTATTGTATTATATTATATACAGAAAATGCAATACAATGCAATAAAATACGAGTAAGTATCACAAGTTAAAAAGAAATAAAAATAAAAGACCCTCCAAAATTATCAAAATTGGTGGTTGCCGCCTTTGCAGAATAAATTAAAGTGAACACTAATGAAGCGGCTAATGATACCCTTGAGTTCTGCAGGTTGTGGGGGGTATATTTTGGAATTTAGATGATTTTGTAAAGGTTGCTTTTCTAGGCCTCTAGGGATTCTGAATGTTTTTGGGGTTGAGATTATGTGAGTCATTACAGCAGTTGAATTTGCTTATATGTGGCGTTTAGGAATGTAGTTCAAACAAGAGTTTAAATTAAAGTTGGTTTATAATTTAAATTTTGTATGAGAAAACGCTGTAGCAAAGTTGGTATTTAAACTATAATTTTATAGTTTGAACTATATTCCTAAACCCCACATAATTGTATTGGTAAAAGAACATTTGGTTCAAATATGATTCCACTTATATATTGTTCTTTATTGAGACTTAGGAAGATTGATGTTCTAAAGCATTTCTAAGAGCATCTTAAATGTCATGCTAAATTGATGTGTTAATAGCAAATTTAGTATTTGAGTATAAAAAAACTCTCTAATACAATGTCATTTTTAACGTTAAATTTGCTATATATAACACAAAGTTTAACATATAGCAAATTTAGTATTCAATTTCTATTAGTTGGTAGATTGACCTTTTGTTTTAATAATTACAACACTCTTACTTTTCAATTATTTAGTATCACAATTTTACTCTTATAAGTTTCAATGTTTAATAACTATTACAAAATACAAATATGACATTTTAAATAGTATTATACATTAAAGCGTGCGTATCACATCAAATATGATATTCTTATATTTTTTGACGGCAAATATAATATTGACCTTGACATTTACAATGAAGATGATCTAAAATAAATGGATCTAAATTCTTCACTTTCTGAACAATATTATTTTTCCGGGTTTCTCACTTCTTCCGGGAAGGTAATGGTGTCGCAGATAGGCTTGCAACTCATGGAGTTCATGCCAATTATTTGGAATTGGAGAATGTACATTTGCCAAATTTGCTCATGTTTTGGATCAAATTTGTTTAAGCTTAGATAGAAGTTTGGATTGCATTAGGGAACATATCGTTTTGTGATCCGTCATTAACTTTTTTGTGGAAAGCCGAAGCTTGATTACTCTACAAGTTAAAAACCAACATAGAATTAAATCTTAAATAGTGACCATTAAATCACGATGTACGTATTCAATTTTCTGTGAAGCACAACTAATTTCATCTCTGGGACTCAAATGTTTGTAATTTTTATTTTTAAATTAATTAACTAAATAATTTTAAAAGTTTGACTATTGTATAAGTTGAGTCTTTTTTGTTCCCTAAAACTTAAATGTTTTCAAATATTTCAGATAATACTTTTATATTGTAAGTTTTTGTTGATCAACTAAAAGGGTAGTCTGGACATTCTATGTATATTTATATTATATCAAGAACGATTTTTTTTTTTTGAAAATATCAAGAACGGATTTTAGGTACCTAAAACATTTTATTATTAGGACAAATTTTTTTCCCTTCATTATTTAGGCCTATGACATATATAACAAATAGTGGTAAAGACTTAAATTATGTCTATAATTTTTTTTTTTAATTTTTCTGTTTACAACTTGTCACGGTTAAGCTTTGACCAAAGTGAACTCCCACATGTAAATCGATAATATCACTGCACTTTATCCTATATTAGGTATTCTAGATCAGCGTGGAGTGACGTGGTGCAATGCTCCACTATTGAGAAGCCAACACGGCTCGCTGGCTTTGGTAGTGACGGCAACATTTGCTCAAGGCCGCCATTGTGCAGGCGGACATGGTTGCCAAGAAGTAGAGGGGCAAGTCGATGGAGTCGAGTTCGGAGTTGACGGCAACAAACGAAACAACGGCATTGTTAAACCGTGTGCACTTGTTCGCGGTACCCTTTGACAACGACCCAAAAGGGGGCTAGGTGGGAGGCGGCCACACCGAGGGACGACAGTGGGAGGGGCAGAGGTGTTAGACGTGGCTGGTGCGGGGGACCATTGTGTGCCGGTCTGTGATCGGTCGGATTTGCGGTGGCCAATAGCAAAGATATGGGAGGTTGAGTAAGGCACAGGTAGAGCTCCTTGTTGATTAGTTTTTCATGAAGCTTGTCAAAAGGGATTGTTGTGTCTTTGCCATTGATCACGTCAACAATGGGTTGATAATCATCATCGAGTCTATCAAGGATTTTCTCAATGAGTTCCGTATTGTCCATAGGCTTGCCAAGGGCCGCAAGCTCATCGTGCGACTTTTAATGAATTGCGTATACTCAAATATCGTCTTAGAACCCTTAGTGGCATGCTTAATTTGTTACTTTATTTGTTTGATATGGCCATGAAAGGCTTGAGCATAGTTATTTACTAAAACAATCCTAGCATCACGGGAAGTGGTAGATTGAGTGATAAAGGGAATGAGAGAGAGGGTAACTATTACTCCAAAAATTAATTTATCTTGTCGAACCCAAGTCTAGTATGCTGGGTTTGGAGAAATTACATTGCATGCAGTAATAGTGACAGAAGGAGGAGGACGTGACCAATCAATGAATTTTTGAAGGTCTTAACTGATGAAGATGGTCTCCATGTGAAGTTTCCAGGAGAGGTAACTGATGGAAGTTAGTTTGACTATATTATTGACATGAATAACCGTGAGTAGTTTGGTTGGTTTTTGTGCACTGGGAATGGTGACTTGAGTGTTTTCGATAGCCATGGGTGAGGTAAAAGCAGTGACAGCGACGGGTGGATGGCGTGGTGGCAGAGTGGGTGTAGGAGGTGGCACAGTAGCAGGAGGTGGAGTGTGCTGGGGCAGGGAGGACGGTGTCCGACAATGACGAGGCGTGGTGGTTAACCCATGAGGAGTGGCGACAGCGGTAGCTGTTGGGCGACGGTAGTGGTGAGGCAACGGTTGCAGTGAGGCGGTAGCGGCGATGATTTTGGTGAAGAGAAAAAAAAAAAAAAGAACTTGAGTTTAAAGAAGAAAAACCTAGTCTCAAGAAAATTGTTGTGATACCTATAGAGAATAATAAAGATGAGAAAATATAACATAGTTTTTTTGTTGAACACACTGACTATTTATAGAGTTTATAAAAAGATAACTTAAACTGAGTAAGTTTATAATTCAAATATTAAAAAGAGGAACTAGATAACAGAAGAAAGAAGGAAATCTAAAATTCCTAATATATACAAAATTTTAATTTTTTAATATCTTCATTAGGGAACTCCCACATATAAATCGATAATATCAGAGAATTTTATCCTATATTAGGTATTCTATTCTATGCCTTACAATTCATTATTCCGGACTCCATATCCTACCAAGTATAGATTAGTGGTAAACGGGTTATTATTATCTCCTTATGTTTCAAATATTTACTCCGACTAGAAGTCGATATTTTAATGTTTTTTTTTTCTTTTTCTTCTTTTTCATATAGTTCTTTTTCTCAAGCTTATTAAACTTTTTTTTCCTAGAAATTTGTCGTAGCAAAATATAAAATGCCTATAAAAAAGAGAAATTGAACATATATATCATATATAGAAGTAAAAAACGTCTCAAAACAACTAATAGTGTGTTTGGAAATACCAGTTTGATCAAAAAGTTTTAGTTTAAACCAGTTTTGCTACAATATTTTCTATCACAAAATTTAAATTGTTGTAATATTTTGAGGTGAAACTTTAAGTTGGAATTCCAAACGCCCTCTAAATATTATCATTATAATTTATTGTGCGAATATATACTAGGAAGATATTGAAAGGTCTTAGTTATTGTAACACCCGTATTTTTAACGGGCATGATTTTGTAAAATTTAATGAATAAAATGTGACTATTTAAAATTACTAAGTTGTTTACGATCATTAAAAAAAAAATACCACTTTAGTATTTTCTTACCAAGTCTTCCTAAGAAACATTCAAAATTTACCAACACTTCTACCAATCTTGTCTCCCTAAATTATTGCTCAATTATATAGCCTTCTTCTTATTTTGCTAAAGGTATCCGAAGGGGACATTGAATTATTTTCCCTCAATTCATAAAAGACATGGAGATATTTTCTCAACCACCTCTTTAATTATTTCCTTATCTTCTTCTATAATTCACTCCAATTGTCCCCTCAATTATGTTAGCATGATTTGCTAAAAATCTTCATGGGAGACAAGATGATATTTTCCTTTAAGACTCTTTTGTTTCTTCTTACAACTTTCCCCCGTAAACATCCCATTCCTCTTAAGCATTTTGATATCTTTTTATTTAACTATCACCACCTTCTTCTCTAGTTCTCATTCTCTCCCTTTCTCACTTCAAATTTCTAACTAAAGACATAGAGCACAAAGCTCTCTTTGTGGCCAAGACAATTATAATTCCCAACCATGATCGAGGCGGTTTTAGAGTTAATTCAAGCTTGATTGTTAACCCGAACTTTGGTGCTTTTCAAAGAAGTTTTGAGGTAGGTTTTCTTTAATCTAAACTTAGTTTTTAGTATGTATTTTCTCCATGTTTAATGCATAATTTTCGTGTTCAAAATTCATGCAAATTTCTAGTTAAGTTAACATGCATCCTTAAACATTTATGAACAAAAACTTGAGTCTTGAGTTACAACCCACAACCAACTTTTATTTTGGTTTGATGACAATGTTAGAAACATGTTAGGAATGTTTAAAACCGGTTTCCATAACTTTAAGATTGATGTTCTAATGTTTTGAGCTTAAAGAGCAAATTTAAGCATGTTTTCATCATTATTTACAAGAAAGGCTAGAGATATAAATTGATAATGATTTTGGTATAAAACTCATGAGAATATGTTTATTCTGATTATATAATGCATGTTGCATATTTTGGAATGGTTTTGAGATTTTAAACAAGGATAATATGCTTTAAGTTAAAGAAAAATTTAACATCCCATAAACTTTATAATACCTCTATGGGCAGTGGCTATTTCTTAAAATTCTGGAGTTAAATGAAAATGAATTTTATAAATTGGTTTGCATATTTAAAAAGTAGACATCCTAAGCTTTCCAATGAGCTATCATGACCCTAAATCGGAGTTGTATTTTAATTTCTATGAATTTTTCAATTTTCGGATTAGAAACTAGTAAACCTGCCAGTGGTAATAAACCACCCGTCTATCTTAAGTAAACCACCTGTTAACCCGTGTGTTAATTGTAGATAGTGAACCCGCCTTTTTACAAAAGTATACCACCAAGTTGCCATGGTATACTAGCTGTTAACTTGAACCAAAAACCCAATTTTGCTCACCTTCTAGTCTCTTAATGTCTTACAACCTTTCCAATACTACCCTAAATGATTTATGAATTCTTATTAGAGACTAAAACATAAAAATTGCTTGTATGTATTTTATATTGCGTTTAAGATAAAAATTGTTTACTTGGTATTTAAAGAACAATTGCATAAAAATACTTTAATGGCACTAGTAGACGGGTTTACAAATAATTCACTTATGAATGTGATTATACGTTGTGCTTTAGTTTTAATTGTCCTTATGCATGCCTTAGGGTCAAGGATGTGTGGAGCTAACGTTGATTAATTCCGAGAATAAAAGTTTGTTGTTAAGCTTTGAAGGTAGGGATTCTATTACTCATCTTTTGTGAGGTTTTGGTAAATTAAATTTGATTGTTTTATATTGTAAAATATGTATATTGTATAGCGATAAATATAATGATTTGACATATGTTATAAATTGAGAAGCATGGTTAGGAAATTGACTCTATAAATATAAATTGAATACAAAGGAATAGTGAGATGTAAAAAGGGCGACGGTTACGTCCTTGGGCACGAATACCCTAAAAGGAAAAATATGGGGAAGGTGATGACGTTTCCTTGGGTTGAAAGTCCCAGAACACACTGTACAGGAATCGATTTGGTGAGGACTCGGGGCTTGATGTCCCCTCACCGGAACACCCTTGAAATGTTTATAGGGTGATCAAGTACGCCCATTTGGGTTTCGATGAGTTGAGTGATACTCAATTTAACATGGATACCTAGGAACAATGATGATTGGTAATATTTGTATAAATGTGTAATTATGACACTTGGTAATGATTAACTACGGTATCCATAAGATGTGATCATAATAAACCTCATAATCTGGAATATGATGTAACCTACTAACCATGCAGTTTTTAATGTGGTAATGGATAAACCATAAGGTGAGTCATGATTTCCCTACTGGGCATGTCGATGCTCATCCCTATCATATCTTCATATCTCAGGTGGAACTCAGTGCAACATATTTGAAGAGGAATAAGCGAAAACAATCTTGCTGTTTTCGTGTTAGAAGACCCTGTTTAATTACAACTTATCTACAACATGTAAGAGTTGTATTATTTTTTTTATGGCTGTGTTAAGTTATTTGGGAATTGTACTATGGTGATGATGACTGTAATTATATATATTTGGTGCTACACTAAAAACTGTGGTTTGTATTTAAAACGTTTATTTTTATTTTTCTTGTTGTTTAAAGACCCATGGGCATTGTTTAATTGATTTAAATAATATAAAATTTAAAATTATTTTTATTTATTTAAAACTGTTAACCCCCACATAGGGGTGTTACAGAATTTTTGGTATCAGAGCCTAGGTTCGATTAACCTAGGGGGTATAGCACCACCTTAAAAATTAATCTTTGGGAATGGTTTTAAAGTTAGGTGTTAATGTCATCATCATTTGGTACTGATCCTAGTTAAATTTTCGCAGCCAGTAGAAACTATGCCACCAAGACGTCAAATGCAATCGTCTGAGCTGTCACAACCGGTTGAACATGCTCAAGAAGTTGAGCAACCGGAACCGATGGAACAAGCTCAAGAAGATGAGCAACTACAACATGCAACACAATCCCCGCCAGCTGCACTAGAAGTAAATAATTTAGGACAAATTCTTCAAGCATTACAAAATGTGCAAAGACCTATGGAGGTTCGTGATCCCGAACAACGACATCTAACTCTGTTGAAGGAGTTTATGAAGCAGAAACCACCCACATTTAGTGGAGAACCTAACCCGGTCATAGCAGAACAATGGCTAAAGGCAGTCAAAAAGAAGTTGGACACCTTGAGGATTCCACGGGAGTATTGGGTTAGCTTTTCAACATATATATTTGAGGGTAAAGCCGAAGAATGGTGGGATCTTCAGAAAGACGACTATGACGTGCCGAATCTTACATGGGAGCAGTTCGAAACCATTTTTCGCAACACCTATATTCCTCAGAGCCATAGGCAAGCAATGATGCGAGAATTTGAAAACCTGGTGCAGGGAGATACAACAGTTGCTGAATACCATGCTCGATTTATAGAATTGTCTCGCTACAATCCCGGGGCTGTATCGGATCCAATGGCGAGATGCAAAAAATTTAGAAATAACCTGAGGCCGAAAATCAGACAAATGATAGCTGCTGTTCCATCAACAGATTTTCTTGATCTTGTAGCTGCGGCACAGCGGGCAGAGACAGAACTAAATAACTCCTATGGAGAGTATAAGGGTTCTGGTGGGCGTCAAAGGAAAATAAGTAAGAAAGAGAAGTCACAAGGGCAAGTCATTCAGCATAGTGGAGTGACTATTGGTGGTGGATCTTCTGGTAGTGGTCGTTTCCAACCGTATGCTTGTCATAACTGTGGACAAGTGGGACATCTGAGGAGAAATTGCCCTAACCACCCTACACAATCATCCTTTGCACCAAGGCCACAAGGAAGTCATTTTGGCTCCACTGTTTGGGGAGGGAGTCAAAATCGTGGAGCGCCTCAGCAAAACACTCCAGCTTCCCAAGTCTCAGTAACTCAACCTCGAGGGTTCCAGCCTCAGTACAACTATCAACAGCGGCCACAGGGTTCCAATTTTTATGCTAATCAGAACTTCCAACCGACTCCACAAGGCTCAATGAATCAAAGGCCATATTTTTCTGGGAGAAATAATAATAAGGCTAGTAGTAGCCAAGGAAACCGAGGAAAAAGTGATAAAGGAAAAGCACCAGCACAAGCTTATGCAATTACGGCTACAGCTGGACAAGCAAAACAGGCTGATCACTCAGTTGTAGACGGTATGATTCACGTGTCTCATTCTTGGGCTCATGTATTATTTGACACTGGTGCCACTCATTCATTTATATCTATGTTATTTGCTTCCGTACTACAATTAGAAACTGAGACATGTAGTTCATCATTAACCCTTAGTACACCAATGGGCGGGATAGCTGAAGTATCCATAATTTGTAAATCAGTGTGTATTGTTATAGGAGAACATAAACTATCGGCTGACCTATATGTAATAACTATGACAGAGTTTGATGTAATCTTAGGAATAGATTGGCTAACTAAATACCAGGCAATAGTAGATTGTCATAGGAAACGTGTCTCTTTATTCACCAAGAATGGACAAGTCGTCGAATTTCAGGCAAAAACAGGAACAGTGACACCAGCCCCGGTGCTAAAGGCTTGTATTGGAGGACGAAGGAATTTCACCAATCTTGGGACGATCTTTGCTTCAGATGGAGAACTAAAGAAGAGTGACCTATCCTCTCACACTCCTGTGGTGGATGAATTTTCAGATGTTTTTCCAGATGAATTGCCCGGACTTCCGCCTGATAGAGAAATTGAGTTTGTCATCGACTTAACTCAAGGAGCAGCGCCTGTTTCTATTGCCCCGTATCGAATGGCACCTGCTGAGAAAGTGGAATTGAGGAAGCAGTTGGACGAATTACTGGAAAAAGGATTTATTCGACCAAGTACATCACCTTGGGGAGCTCCAGTACTTTTTGTGAAGAAACATGACGGATCGTTGAGGCTCTGTGTCGATTATCGCCAGCTTAATCGATTGACTATCAAGAACAAGTACCCTCTACCCCGAATTGATGAGTTGTTCGATCAGTTAGGAGGATCTTGCTATTTCTCAAAGATTGACTTACGATCCGGATATCACCAACTGAAGATAAGAGAAGAGGACATTCCAAAGACAGCTTTTCGGACTCGCTACGGTCATTTTGAGTTTCTTGTCATGCCTTTCGGGTTGACTAATGCACCAGCGGCTTTCATGGACTTGATGAACCGTGTCTTTCGACCGTACTTAGATCAATTTATCATTGTTTTCATAGATGATATCTTGATCGATTCTAAAAACGAAGAAGAACATGCTGAGCATTTGAGGATCGCTCTACAAACGTTGAGAGAACATGGTCTTTATGCAAAAAGAGAAAAATGTGATTTCTGGATGACGAAGGTCAAGTTCCTTGGACACGTTGTCTCTGAAGAAGGCATCTCAGTGGACCCCTCCAAAATTGAAGCAGTGCTAAATTGGGAACGACCAAAGAACGTGTCAGAGATTCGAAGTTTCCTCGGACTAGCTGGATACTATCGACGCTTCGTAGAGAATTTTTCAAAGATTGCTTCTCCATTAACAAAACTCACAAGGAAGAATGTCAAGTTCGTGTGGGATGATAAATGTGAAGAAGCATTTGAGGAACTGAAACGAAGACTCACTAGTGCACCTGTGCTGATCATACCTAACAACGAGGAGCCTTACACAGTATACACTGATGCCTCAGGAAACGGTTTGGGTTGTGTGTTAATGCAGCATGGACGAGTAGTTGCCTACGCCTCACGCCAGTTGAAACCCCATGAGAGGAACTACCCCACACATGATCTTGAGTTAGCTGCTGTGGTTTTCGCACTCAAAATTTGGAGATGTTATCTATATGGCGCAAAGTTCGAGCTATATTCAGATCATCAAAGTCTGAAATATTTGTTTACTCAAAAGGATCTCAATCTAAGGCAACGAAGATGGACTGAGTACATGGTGGACTATGACTTTAGTATCCAATATCATCCTGGAAAAGCAAATGCCGTGGCAGATGCTCTAAGTCGTAAGAACAACGGACGTATAGCCAGTTTAGCATTGGAAGATTGGAGACGAGTCACCATCGCCGACTTCAACTTACAATATTATGAAGATGACGAGAGAGCTTTCCTATTCAATGTGATAGCAACTCCTACGTTAATTCAGAAAGTAAAACAAGGACAATGGCACGATGAAGGATTACGTAGGGTTTGGGAGCAAATACAAAATGGAGAACAACTGGATGGATGGCAGATGGAGCCAGAAGGATTTTTACTTTACAAAGGAAGATTAGTTGTTCCAGAGGATCCATATCTCAGGCATGCGGTGCTAGATGAGGCTCACCGTTCAAAGTTTGCTATTCATCCTGGAAGCACAAAAATGTATATGGATCTAAAACGACAATACTGGTGGCGAGGAATGAAACGAGATGTAGCAACCTTTGTCTCTAAGTGCATGACGTGCCAACAGGTTAAAGCGGAACATCAAAAGCCTGGAGGCGAGTTGAGGAGCTTACCTATTCCAGAATGGAAGTGGGATCATGTGACAATGGACTTTGTTACTGGATTTCCTAAGACTCAAATAGGGCATGACGCCGTTTGGGTAATTGTAGATCGTTTAACTAAGACAGCCCACTTCATCCCAATCAGAACTAGTTATAGTGTCTCAAAATTATGTCAATTATACGTGGAAAAGGTAGTGACATTGCATGGAGTGCCAATGTCAATAGTTTCTGATAGAGATACACGTTTCACGTCGAAATTTTGGAGAGGATTGCAGAGGGCCTTGGGAACTCAATTGAATTTTAGTACAGCTTTTCATCCTCAAACAGATGGACAATCTGAACGTGTCATTCAGATTCTCGAGGATATGCTTCGGGCTTGTGTGTTGGACTTTGGAACAAATTGGGCTGCACAGCTGCCATATGTTGAATTCGCGTATAACAACAGTTACCAAGCAAGTATTAGAATGGCTCCATATGAGGCCTTATATGGTAGACCTTGTAGATCTCCATTGTGTTGGGCTGAAAAGGAAGAGCGTCTTGAACTTGGGCCTCAGTTTATCAGAGAAACAACGGACAAGATCCAGATTATTCGCGAACGTCTTCAGACAGCTCAAAGTCGACAAAAGAGTTATGCAGATAAGAGGAGGCGACCTTTAGAGTTCATGATTGGAGACTTTGTGTTCTTAAAAGTGAAACCAAAACGAGGTGTATCCCGATTTGGTGTTAAAGGAAAGTTAGCACCAAGGTATACAGGACCGTTTGAGATTGTGGAACGCATTGGAACGTTGGCATACCGTTTAGACCTACCACCACAATTGTCTCATGTACATAATGTGTTTCATGTATCGATGTTGAGAAAGTATGAACCCGACCCTTCACATGTGATCATGTGGACAGATGTGCCGATTCAAGGAGATACGAATTATGAAGAAATTCCAGTTCAAATACTGGATCATGAAATAAAAATATTACGTCGTCGTGAAATTCCTCTGGTGAAAGTGATGTGGCAACACCATGATGTGGAGGAAGCCACATGGGAACTTGAATCTGAAATGAGAGAAAAGTATCCACATTTGTTTTAACATTGTAATCAGTGTAAGAAATTTCGAGGACGAAATTTTTTATAGGAGGGGAGAGCTGTAACACCCGTATTTTTAACGGGCATGATTTTGTAAAATTTAATGAATAAAATGTGACTATTTAAAATTACTAAGTTGTTTACGATCATTAAAAAAAAAATACCACTTTAGTATTTTCTTACCAAGTCTTCCTAAGAAACATTCAAAATTTACCAACACTTCTACCAATCTTGTCTCCCTAAATTATTGCTCAATTATATAGCATTCTTCTTATTTTGCTAAAGGTATCCGAAGGGGACATTGAATTATTTTCCCTCAATTCATAAAAGACATGGAGATATTTTCTCAACCACCTCTTTAATTATTTCCTTATCTTCTTCTATAATTCACTCCAATTGTCCCCTCAATTATGTTAGCATGATTTGCTAAAAATCTTCATGGGAGACAAGATGATATTTTCCTTTAAGACTCTTTTGTTTCTTCTTACAACTTTCCCCCGTAAACATCCCATTCCTCTTAAGCATTTTGATATCTTTTTATTTAACTATCACCACCTTCTTCTCTAGTTCTCATTCTCTCCCTTTCTCACTTCAAATTTCTAACTAAAGACATAGAGCACAAAGCTCTCTTTGTGGCCAAGACAATTATAATTCCCAACCATGATCGAGGCGGTTTTAGAGTTAATTCAAGCTTGATTGTTAACCCGAACTTTGGTGCTTTTCAAAGAAGTTTTGAGGTAGGTTTTCTTTAATCTAAACTTAGTTTTTAGTATGTATTTTCTCCATGTTTAATGCATAATTTTCGTGTTCAAAATTCATGCAAATTTCTAGTTAAGTTAACATGCATCCTTAAACATTTATGAACAAAAACTTGAGTCTTGAGTTACAACCCACAACCAACTTTTATTTTGGTTTGATGACAATGTTAGAAACATGTTAGGAATGTTTAAAACCGGTTTCCATAACTTTAAGATTGATGTTCTAATGTTTTGAGCTTAAAGAGCAAATTTAAGCATGTTTTCATCATTATTTACAAGAAAGGCTAGAGATATAAATTGATAATGATTTTGGTATAAAACTCATGAGAATATGTTTATTCTGATTATATAATGCATGTTGCATATTTTGGAATGGTTTTGAGATTTTAAACAAGGATAATATGCTTTAAGTTAAAGAAAAATTTAACATCCCATAAACTTTATAATACCTCTATGGGCAGTGGCTATTTCTTAAAATTCTGGAGTTAAATGAAAATGAATTTTATAAATTGGTTTGCATATTTAAAAAGTAGACATCCTAAGCTTTCCAATGAGCTATCATGACCCTAAATCGGAGTTGTATTTTAATTTCTATGAATTTTTCAATTTTCGGATTAGAAACTAGTAAACCTGCCAGTGGTAATAAACCACCCGTCTATCTTAAGTAAACCACCTGTTAACCCGTGTGTTAATTGTAGATAGTGAACCCGCCTTTTTACAAAAGTATACCACCAAGTTGCCATGGTATACTAGCTGTTAACTTGAACCAAAAACCCAATTTTGCTCACCTTCTAGTCTCTTAATGTCTTACAACCTTTCCAATACTACCCTAAATGATTTATGAATTCTTATTAGAGACTAAAACATAAAAATTGCTTGTATGTATTTTATATTGTGTTTAAGATAAAAATTGTTTACTTGGTATTTAAAGAACAATTGCATAAAATACTTTAATGGCACTAGTAGACGGGTTTACACATAATTCACTTATGAATGTGATTGTACGTTGTGCTTTAGTTTTAATTGTCCTTATGCATGCCTTAGGGTCAAGGATGTGTGGAGCTAACGTTGATTAATTCCGAGAATAAAAGTTTGTTGTTAAGCTTTGAAGGTAGGGATTCTATTACTCATCTTTTGTGAGGTTTTGGTAAATTAAATTTGATTGTTTTATATTGTAAAATATGTATATTGTATAGCGATAAATATAATGATTTGACATATGTTATAAATTGAGAAGCATGGTTAGGAAATTGACTCTATAAATATAAATTGAATACAAAGGAATAGTGAGATGTAAAAAGGGCGACGGTTACGTCCTTGGGCACGAATACCCTAAAAGGAAAAATATGGGGAAGGTGATGACGCTTCCTTGGGTTGAAAGTCCCAGAACACACTGTACAGGAATCGATTTGGTGAGGACTCGGGGCTTGATGTCCCCTCACCGGAACACCCTTGAAATGTTTATAGGGTGATCAAGTACGCCCATTTGGGTTTCGATGAGTTGAGTGATACTCAATTTAACATGGATACCTAGGAACAATGATGATTGGTAATATTTGTATAAATGTGTAATTATGACACTTGGTAATGATTAACTACGGTATCCATAAGATGTGATCATAATAAACCTCATAATCTGGAATATGATGTAACCTACTAACCATGCAGTTTTTAATGTGGTAATGGATAAACCATAAGGTGAGTCATGATTTCCCTACTGGGCATGTCGATGCTCATCCCTATCATATCTTCATATCTCAGGTGGAACTCAGTGCAACATATTTGAAGAGGAATAAGCGAAAACAATCTTGTTGTTTTCGTGTTAGAAGACCCTGTTTAATTACAACTTATCTACAACATGTAAGAGTTGTATTATTTTTTTTTATGGCTGTGTTAAGTTATTTGGAAATTGTACTATGGTGATGATGACTGTAATTATATATATTTGGTGCTACACTAAAAACTGTGGTTTGTATTTAAAACGTTTATTTTTATTTTTCTTGTTGTTTAAAGACCCATGGGCATTGTTTAATTGATTTAAATAATATAAAATTTAAAATTATTTTTATTTATTTAAAACTGTTAACCCCCACATAGGGGTGTTACAGATATATCCATGCAAAACGCATTGTGCATTGTGATATAAAGCCGGCCAACATTCTTGCCTTTCCTACTAAATATGGATATCAGCTCAAGATCACGGACTTCGAATACTGGCTAAGAAGACCGGCGAGGCAAGTAGTACAGATTATCTCATGGGACCCCGACTTACATTTCACCGGAAACCGTGGCCCAACGTTGTGAAATTGAGACCGCCATGGATATATGGTCTTTGGGATGCCTTGTGTTGACCATGTTTACCGGAAAGTGCCCGTGGCAATATGTGTGGTTTCTGACCTAATGGGGGTGCATTCTCTACTAGCTTGTTCAGAGAAGATGCCTGAGACACCGGAGCATGTAAAACCTATGGTTTTATTTGAAACCATCATATTGGTATCACGGCGTTTAGAAAATAATAAAACAGTATCTTATAATTTTGAAGATATTACTGCAAGAGTACCTCTGATCTTATGTTTTGGGATATGAATTTTTTCAATTCTTCTTTCTAATTAATAAATTTCAAATTAATTTTGTAATAGTGTAAAAAAAATAAAAACAAAGAGAAGCCATGAATATGGCTTTGTTTTATGAGTTTTTTTAATCTTTCATTTTGATTTTCTTTTATACTATCACGATATTACTTGAGCAAAATTATTTAAGGTTTATCAATAAAACACTAAGCTAGAAATTTCTTATTGTAAAACACAGACTCGGAGGTGGCAATGATATTTTTGAGAACTACAAGATACCTTAATAATATTTTTAAAATAGTACAATACCAATGCAATTTTTTTTGTTAAATACATCATACAAAAATGATAATAATCCTAAATAGCACTGGATATAATACCCTAGGAAGAAAATGTGTGTACACGAATACACAAGTGTATGCATTACTACATCGATTTTTGAATTTTACGGATTACAAAATACTCAATATTCAAAACAATTAAAAATTTTCAAATTGGAATTTTTTTTAACCTATATCAAACCAAATTAAAGTCTTACCAACCCAACCTAACCCACCTTGTGACCGAGGATTTGTTAAGGTTGGGAAAATTGATCGAATTTCCGAATTTAACGAATATGGGGAATTTTTAAGGATTTCATAAGATTCAGTTATAAAACTAGGAGGGACGAAAAAAAAAAAAAAAAGAAAGGTCTAAATTTATTTAAACATAAATAAAATCAAAAGCAGGAATAAAACTTTAGATGGTACTAAGACTAGGAATACTTTTACATTCGCATGCTTATGCTCTCCCCTTTCAAACTTTGAATGTACGTCAATAGCGTTTTAAAAGGGAAACGAAGGCGAATATTTTGAAAGAGAACTTAATTTCTCTAAAATTCACTGCCTTCCAATTAATGATAATACTAACTTTTTTTAATGGTTATTTAACCTACTTAAATTAGGTTTTTATTTTAGTTAATTAAAGTTATCAAAATTGGGATGAGTTTTGACTGAAGCCAACTCCCATGCCCTAGTATGCTCCTCAGTTCCACATAATTATTAGTTAAATAAAAAAATTTTACCCTATGGGTGGAATTTTTTTTCACGTGTAATATTCATCATTTAGGATTATATAACGTAACAAATAGTCCTAAAGGGGTGTTGAACTCTTGTAGGAGATGTAGCTGACTCCGTTTAGACTCTGTTTTCTATATGCAATTCTTTTTCCTCTTTTTTTATCCTCCGGAATTTATTTTAGAGCTTATTAAACGTTTTTTAATAAACAATGTATTATATAAAAAGCCATTGTTGTAAAAAAGAAAAAAACTATTAAAAAATATAAAAAATACAGTATTAAAAATTAGAAAGTTTGAATATATAGAAATAAAATAATTGGAGTTACTCTTTTTTTTTCCCCTCACACACTGCTTTTTATTATTTGATAAGCATATTATTTTAGTTCAAATATAAATTCAACTATTAGTAAAGTTACATGCCTGGTAGGATTAACATATTAATATCATATTTTAGACAGAATACGTTTTTGACTCTCAAAGTTTCTATAAATAGGTCCTCTAAGGTACGTAAAAAAAAAATAACAAATTGTTGAGAAAACTAATATATTTTCATGCAATGAGTACCTCTACAGATTTGCGTTCTCGTCGTTCAACATGGCATAGGGTAAAAGAACTAGGAAAAGTAGGCCTTGGAACAGTTTTCTTAGCCCAACACACAGATTATAATACACTATTTGCTGTGAAAAACAGCAAAGCTAAGCTAGAAAACTCGGATTCCCTAGTTAGAGAAGAAAAAATTCTTGCCTATTTCAGAAACTGTCCGGAAATCGTTAAGTTTTATCCCACGAGAAAGCCATTGAAGAAAGGCTCCAATACTAGAATCGTCAGCCTAATGAAGTTGATCGCCAAAGTCTGGGGTTCGTATATTGGAAGAAGGCGTCGTTGGAAAATATACCAGCATGATATTGGAGGGTCTTAGTCGAATCCATGCAAAAGGCATTGTGCATTGTGATATGAAGCCTCAAAACATTCTTGCCTTTCCTTGTGCATTACATGGATACCAACTCAAGATCTCCGACGATTGGGAGGCGTCGGTGAGCAAGAAATACGGATTACGAGGGACTCTAGCCTATATGTCTCCGGAATCAGTGAAGCCTGGTGCAGTTAGTACTGCTATAGATAGATATAGGGTCTCTGGGATGCCTTGTGGTGGTGATGATTACTGGGAAGAATCCATGGAGGTGGTGGTGGCAGTGGCGGTGGCGGTGGCGGTGCATCAAGGGTTTAAAACTCGAATGAGATCTTTTCTGTACTCGCTTTCACGGAGCTGGTGCCTATAATACCGAGAGACATGCCCGAAACCGGCAAGGATTTCTTGAGAAAGTGCTTGCAAAGAGATCCCAAAAAAGGGTGGTCGGCTATGAAATTGTTGGATCATCCGTTTGTTAGTACTACTACAACTAAATCAAATTGCCAAAGTAGAACGACATTGTGATCGTCAAACGTTTAAACTACCGCCTGGTAATCATAAGAAATTTAAACTAGCTCATGAGTTTTTTGCGTAATATGATTTGAAGAGAAATTGCTTTCTAGTTTTGTAATTGTCTTAACTTGTTTTATATATATATATATATATATACTTATTTTGTCCTCTATTTAAATCAAATTGCTTCAGGCACTCCTTACAAGTAGGTCAGAGATGCCGTTTATTGTTACCAATTATTTCTCACGGCTCGGTGAATAAGATTGTTTACCTAAAAACAAAAATAAAATAAAATAAAATTCCAAATAACATCTCTCAATAAAAAAAAAAAAAAGATTTTCATTTTCACACAAAAAAAAAAAAGACAATGGGACGTCATTATTATAACCATGAATGGCTCTTAAACTTTAAAAAAAAAAAAAATGCAGACACTTCTTTTGAAATAACGTGCAACCAAGTTATAAAATTTGTACACGTTTAAAAGACTTGTTACCATTCGTTTCACTTTAATACAAGATAGTTTTTACCCGCCAAAAATACATTTAGCTGTTATTAATTCATGGATCAGATTATTTGATTTACTGAAAGAATAGCGTAAAAGAAAAAAAAATCTTCTAGAATAATTGAGTACCACAAAATTTACATGTATGCTTTAACAACAACCAAATTGTTCATGTATCTCTCTCCCACAACACTATTAAGTAAACAGAACAACCAAACCATTTCATACTCATTTTGCCTCTTGTTGGGGTGTTCTCGTCTCTCACAGAGGAAACCTAGTTATCGATGGAAACTAGAGTCGAATGATCGAAAAGACCGACGACAAGAAGCAACAATCTAAATACAAATAACAATAAATAAAAAATTTGGATTTGTTATATTATTATCATGTATATATGAGCTACACGGACAAACCTCTGACAGCAAAATTTTGCTCAGCATTCTTGAGAGGTGAATAATCGATTGGGGGCAATCCCAAGTGAATGTGTATCAAGTAACAAACTGTTCCTTCGAATTCCGCAAGTGTTCTAGCTGGAAGGTGATCAAAACTTGTAAACCAAACTTGGAGAAGCATATACTTTCATGATGACATCTTTATCTGGATTTGCCGATGAACATGTACTAAAAAGTCGACATAGGACGGGGCATTTGGATGTTGGTCTTCGACCATAAATGAGAAGAACAGCATTCCTGCAAGCAAAAATTGGTACAATAATCTGCAGTTATTACAAGCAATTCCAAAAATAACTATTATTGAATAATGCTCCTCTGTTGATGAGTAGTTTTTTCTTCTGTTATGTAATTATTCTGACTTCTTGAAGATCAAAGATGAGACTAAAAAGAACGGATTTCCCCAAGCTTCAAATATTATTCAATGAAATTAAAACAAGTTTTTCAAATTCAAACGATACATTTATAGTTTCTTAATAAATCGAAAAACAATTAAAACTAAAAGCTATAATTATGCAATTAACCCTAATAATGAATCCAATAATTTTCACATGGCACTAGTCAAGTCCAGTTTAAATGCACGGACCTGATGGCTCTCCTTTCTTGCACAATTTCAAGCTGCATAGAAAGAAGACATAATATAATGAGTTGTTATGGGAAGAAAGGATAAACTATATATGCACAAGTGTACACTGTATCGTCCTTGGGAATATGAGAAACTGAAGAGATCTTCCAGTCATACCGCAGGTAGGAACATCTTTGGCGCCGTATTTCATTCATCACATCGTTCAACTTCTTCGATAGTGGATTGTCATACTGCTGCAACACCAACTAAGCAACAAAAAATTTAAAGATTACAACTGACAAGTTAAATACCTGGAAAGTCAATAAATTATTTGACAAACGTTTTTACATAAATCCTCAGATCCAACAAATTAATCAATTATAATCAAAAGCCACCGAGAAAGTGCAATAAATGGTAAGCATACAACAGCAGCGGTAAAAATGGATATAGCACCTAACTGGCATTTGGTGCACTGTATATTTAATGCACTTGAAAATTGGACACTGGACACTCAGCTACTTCAATTTGTGGACATCTTAAAATTGGCCTATTGGGTGCCAAAAATAAATAACAAACACAAGAAGGGAAACCAAGTACAAGGTACGACGTTCAAACCCCTCCAACCAGAGACTATAAACAGTTCCATCCAAAGATTATTAGGAGGCAAAATAAAAAATAAAAAATAAAAAAATAAAAAGAAAAGAAAATATCCTCTACCTGAGTGGGAACTTCATCAACAGACGAAACACCAAAAAGTTGTCTCAAGATTGCTGGATCCACTGTGTTCCCTATGTATATTAAACAATCTTCACCGTTCTCAAGAAGATAGATACCCTTGTCACTAATATGTTCACTAGAAAGTGGAACAAATGGAGGAAGAACAGATTCATCACTCTCCTGCCAACAGAAAGTTAGCAATGATTCTTTCAAGCATGGCAATCTTAAAAAGGATTACAAAAGTCACATAACATCACTGTGCATACCTTTGAATCAAGATCATGAATAGCTAACATCCTTGGGTACACTAAGGGAATTGCCAGAGTAGTAGAAAGGGAGGAAACATAATTTATCCAAAAGGAACGGTCATCTATCCTCCCATCACTACGTAGCCCAATGCTTTTGATTAATGCTGCAAAACAAACAAAAGAGCACAAAATGAATCCACTCCTATATCCAAAGTTCCCAAACCCCACCTAGAAACATGTGAACACGGTAGAAAGAAAAAAATATGAAGTAAAATGTTTTTTTTCCCCTTTTTTTTGGACATTCTAACTAAAACATTTTAGTTTTAGGGGGGGTAGGAGATTTTAAAGTAAATTGCTTTATTAAAGCAGATACATAAAACATACTCGTGCAGGTAAAAGTGACATACCAAGGGTGTACAATGGGAGAAGCTTAAGTGCCTCCGGAAGAATAAGCTGTCCAGATGATGATGGGGTAGCACAAAATTTACGGTATGAAAGCAGACTACTGATGCAGAGATTTGTAACTTGCTCCCGTACTCGCAACAGTGGATTGAAAGGAATTTCATTTGCCGCTACAGAAGCCAAAAAAGGGGAAAAAAATACTTGGAAATTCTTTCAAATGAAAAGTCTAAACACTTACCAACTGGCCATGAAGAAGCCAGAGACTAAAAAGGCTATGGCATTGAGAATAGAGAAAAAGAATTCTACATTCACACTCTAAAACAGTTGTCAAATGTAAATGACAAGAACTACTTTCACAAATCCGTTTACAATTTCAAGATGCTTCCCTTGAATGAAGATTTCTTGATACAAATTAAATAAGGGAAAGCACCATCAGAAATTGAGAGCATGACCACATTAAGAAGCGGGTGGAATGGAAGAAAGAAGCAAGAAAGTCAATACAAGATCACATACCTTGCTTCAAGAAACAAGTAAATTGAGAGTCCAAGTCAGCCGAGCGAAACAGATAGCTAAGCATATTTGTGCATGGCAGAGACAGAGTTGTGACTCGAATTCTCCGTTGACCATAAACAGTGGTGTAAAGAAGGGCACACTGAGCAATACATAGATCTCAGCGCAAAATAAAAGCCATCATCTAGAGATTTAAGCAAAGTAAATATTAAAAACCTGAGGCAGAGTGAACCTTTAACTTTTACCTGAAAAGCACATTCTGAACCTTCCTGTAATTTATCATCATGCTTCAAGGTCACCAGTATACTTTTGTCGCAGTCAATCTGCAGAATAATAAAATTTTCCTCAACGAGTCCAGCGTACAGTTAACAGAACCAAAACTTGGTCCAACTGAACCAAATGAAAAAAGGGGGAGGGGGCAGTTGGCAGACAGCAGCGTAGAGGCATGGGGTGGGTATCAGGGGGTGTGGAAAGGCAGTGAGCAAAAGGGAGTTTGAGAGAAAGAGTGCAGTGCAACAGGAGATAATAACCAGAAAAGAAATCTTTTCAAACAAAACATTCGTTGGAAATTTTACAAACCCCAGGTAGGTCAACATCTGTTGGAATTCGTTTGCAAAAGTTCCCAGAGTACTCTTGAACTTGAATGCCCTAAAAATATGGAAGAAATGTTTAACTTCTTTGCATAGATTAGTTCTAGGGAATATACAAAAGTGAACAAAATGACAAGAATGCGTTGCCCGTCCCATAAGAATACCTGGCTGCATCTGACACGCATCACTGCTTCAAAACCTTGGGGCCTTGTAACATTCCATCTAAGATCATTGTAGAGCTTTGCAGGATCAGAAACAACTGAAAAGGGGTAATAGTAATAAACCTGGAAGATTAAAAAAAACATGTAAAATTCAAACCTATTAAGAAATACAAGAGAAGAATGACTGGAACAAATATAGCTGTCATTCTCTAAGCACATTATATCTCCTAAATTTCTACTCCATAGAATTTTTTTTTTTTTTTGGGCATCTGATTTACTGATGAATTTTACTAAGATTTTAACTAAAATGTTAAAGAATGAATAATCAATAATGAAGAGACAAATTGCAAAGACACCAAAATACCAGATGAAAAATATTTGGCAGGAGCAATACGTAAAGGTAATTTATGTCATCAGACAGAAATGGACAATACTTTCCAAAAGACCAGAACGGTAAGAGAAGAATCCTAGGTAATATTCACCTAAAAGTGAATGCAAGCAGACTTTAGATAATGGAAAAGACTTCAAGGAAATTTAAAAATATGCTTAAAACAAAGCCAGACTTGGTAATCACACAAATCTGGAACATGAGTAAAAGACATGGCTTTCAGGTATGAGAGAAGGACAGAGACAGAGACAGAGAGAGACAAAGAGAGCACTAACAATCAGCCCAAGAGTCTTAGCATAATAACATGGAGCCATAAAGGAAGATATATATTTATATAATAGAACAGAAAGTGTTTGGTCCATCGCCGTCAGAAAGAACACAGAATTTGGAAATGATGGAATAACATTTCATTATTAAAAGCTCATTGAACGCAAATCCAATAGATAAATGACATCATCCAATTACCTGTCCTCCAGTTGTTCTTGGGATGACAGAGATAGAAGCAATATCGACGTATGTCTGAGCAGTGATAAATATATCCACACAGACCTGCAATAGATTAGCCAGTACAAATCAAGCTCACCACTAACAAAGAGTGTTAATACATCCACAACCAACTGTGGGCAGCATTTAGCCATATCTCAATTATGGTCAAGTGAAATGAATTTACTGAAGTTTACCTGATACTCAGCAAATTCAATAGCCATCGTCTTAAAAGTTTTGTCCACTGGCTGGAGTAATTTATGGGCCTCCTGTAAAGAAGTTGAGGAAGGAAGAATTATACATGTAATCCACACATCATGACTTGTCTGAGTTGAACTGAAAGATTTACGCCTCGTGTATAAATGCTTAAAAAGCAACAGTGTGTTGTGCCCATCCTATTGCTAGTATGCTTGATGTTCTCATTGCTGCAAATTTTTGTCCCTAATTCTATTGTTGTTAACAATCCTCAAACCCAATATCAGCATGAATGTTGGCACGTTGTCACATTGTTGGATATTGCGCTACAACACAAATATGCTACCAAAATTTCATTAGAGAAGCAAAAGGACAGTTTCTATACCTTCTCTCCTGCAGATACATTAGCTCTTCCTTCAGCTTCTCTAGCAGAAAGGGCTCCGATGCCAGTTGACGGCAAAACTGCCAGTTCCAAATAACTTAAATCATCAGTCTATAGGCAAGGAAACAAAAATCCTTCAAAATAAAATAAAGATAAACCCAAAAATGGGTTTTATGTATGACATTGGTGACACTGCTAATAGCCTAATGGAGGACATACAAGACCATGAATCAGAAAGCTCAAACTTCTTGCTCAATGTAGAGAAACTTAGTTTTTAAACTAATCGCACAATCCTCTAAAGAGGAACATATAATTTACATATACGTAAGGTTCTGAACTTGCCTGACTGAAATACCAAAAGTTTCCCTCCGGTGCTCTTCATCGCCAGAAAAGCAGCCTAAAAATGGACAGAAAGAAAAATAATACTAAAACATACGCTATGTGAAAATATTAATCCAAATTACATGAACATGTGAAACAATACAGTATTCCAGAACCTTGTAGCTGGCGTTAGGAAATGTGTATTACATAAATATTATCATTCTAGATAAATAATTTAAACTTAATGTGCAGCAAGTAAATGTCCGTAATAAGGACATCTAAAGTCTTAGCATCCTCTTCCCATGTCAAGTGCCCCGTTCAGAATGTCACAGCATGCGCATGCAAATCTCCCTAAAAATCTAACCATGTAAACTATTGAGATCCAGCTTCCTCGTGCCAATTCATTTTTTTTCCTTTTTTTCTTTCCTTTTTTTTTTCTTTTGAAAATAGCAAAACTTCATTAAAAAATAATGAAGTACAACTTCCCCATCACAATTCACAAGTAAGAAACTATTGTCATATCCACAAAACTTGTGATGTATGTGCATCCAGGTATAACAGCATAAAAGAAGTACAGTATCGTATCGAAAATGACTTGATCAAAATTGCATACCTTGACTGCAGCACCAAAGGCTGATTCGGCAGTTTTACTGCTTTGAAACATGGTTGGAATGCTTTCCAGCAATAACTCTAAATGTTGTCGACACTGAACCCCACCAAAAAAGGGAAAAAGAAGAAAGAGTCAAACGCAAGAAATTGCTTAACAAATAAGATAAAGATGAACTCACTATTGGCAGTAAAAACATTGGGGCAAAACAGAAAAGCACTAGTAGTACAACAAAACAGAAACAATGATAGAATAAACCAGGAAGAAAAGGAATGAAAGACTTCGGTATCAACCTCGGAAAGAGGAACTAGAACATCTGTCTCCAATGGAGTATAAACGTCTTGTACATCAGGAACTATCAGCATTAATGGCTGCAAACACGTGTTGAATGTCAGAAACAATGCAAGTATCAAAATATCTCTAAGAAACTACACACACACAAACTTCACAAATATATATGTTGGTCGATAAAAAAAATGGAAACTTTGGAGACTAATGTGGAATAAAAGCAGGCCAATACTACGAGGACAACAAACAACCATAACAGTTCCTTCCAATCCAACAATAGAAAGAGTCATTCCTAAAGTTCTTTAGACAAATAAATATAAATTGTATTGGACCTGCTGCAGTGCACGTTTCAAATTGTAAAAATGGATGGTGGAGTCAAAGGTTGCAACTCCCACAATTGTCCGAGGACCTTCCTGTACCAAGTAATATATCAAGATATCAGTATATTTTTATGACATCACAAAACATATATACAAACATTTCAGAGCATTTATATCTAACAAACATTGTTATTGAACATAAATTTGATATTCTCATATAGCTTCTGCAAGTTTTTTTAGAAGAAACTCACAGGGAGATCAGCAATAACTTGATTGATTGCACTGCAAGCTGCAGCTGTTGCACCAGTTTGAATTGCATTCATGGATACATCAATGATAAAAAAGTATACAGCTGGCATGGGATCCCGCACCTAAAACAACACAAACCATAGCTCGAGATAAGTAAACTCAGAGATGAAATAGAAAAGAAGATAAACTTACTGAAATTAAAAAGGCACAACATATTTCACACACACACACACATGCAGCCACTTAAGATCAAGCTAATAGTAACTGATAGTAAGACCAAGTGACCAAGTTAAGACAGAAACTTCTTGCCAGAATAACTTGACCTTTAGAAGAGAATCGGAAGAAATTACACTAGAGGTGAAAATATTCAATAAAAAAAATGGAAATTAACGGTAGTAACTTTTTCTGTTTCCTTTTATTCTTCTCACTTCTTTTATTGCACTTTATGTGCATATTATAGGAATTTCATCTTTCCAGGTAGCCTGAAATTAGGTAAAACCAATACATGCACCAAATAATGTCCATATATTAATCCATGGTTCAGCAATGTAGTTGTAAAGAAGAGTAATAATCCTGCTAACCATGTAGAGTACCCAGGGGCCAAAGGAGAATAAAAAGAAGACAAGCAGTCCACTGAAACATATAACAAAATTGAAACTGGATGAAGAAAGTGCAAATATGGAAATAAAACTTCTACATTTAACAATACTAACCATGTATTCTTTTGTAGCAACGAATTCAACTGTTCCTCTGCATAGCTCAGGCCTTTCATCAGCATCTCGACGCCTACCATCTGGCCCTAGATTGCAGTGGTAGTCACGGGGAGTCTCATCAGTAAATCCTGCAACAAGAAATAGGATAAGATGTTAGTCCCCAACAAACCAAAATAATGCAAAAATTTATAAATAAGTATAAATGCATGAATCAAGCAAAATGAACTTGAATAAATGAATATACCAATAAAGGCATTGCACAAAATGAAGTTGAAGAAATGTTGATGTCAGCGCTGCACTATACAGCGTGCTAGATATACTGGCACAAAGGCATAAAGATAGTATACACTTATAGTCTTACACTTACCACATAAGTTACAGATGAATCGCCTTCCCTGGTCAATAAATTTCATGAAAGGATTTATGTAGCCTTTGCAACGAGAACAGCGAACAGGACCACTTTCACCAAAATCCACAACCTATGACACAAAATATTATGAACATACTTACAACTAGTTTCGTTTTCGACTATAATCTGTTCATCATTAACGCTATACACATAAGAGGACGTTATCAGAATCATTATAAAGATAGCATCCCAATACCAAAAGTTTTGTGATCAACTTTTATTCGTTTAACAGATAAAACTAAAATACAAATTAGCAAATTTAATTGGAGAATACAATAGAGATCCAAGCAAAGAAGGCTAAACCATCAAACAACCACCATAGAAATGCTAAAACTGGTCCCCAGACCTATAAAAAGGGAACCGTTCTCCCTTTGACAATCAAAAAAATTCAGTGATCAAACACTCCATTAAAGAGTAGCAGAGAGAGAGAGAGATTCCATTAAAGAACGCCCACAGCAGGTCACATAACTATCGTTCTGCAACAACTAAGATCTTCAAAATTTGAAGTGATTAACTGAGCACATTATGCTTCCAATTTATTCATTTGATATTTATAGACTTAATCCAGAAAAATGCTTCCAGAAAGTCGGAAGCATTTTGGACTAACTTCAGGTTACTGATTTTCAAAACTATATTCATTACTTCTGCTCTCTATAAAGCTCTTTATTCATTCTTGAAACACTAGTTAATTAATAAAACAGCTTTACTGAAATTATAGAGAATACATAAGATAATCTATCTGTGCAAATATGTCATTTGGAGGAGAAATAAATTACTTGGATTGGCTCTTCTGATGGATGAGGAAGGGCAAGAGGTTGGACCAACAAAGCTAAAGGCATCCCTGATGTTGTTAAGAGGTCAGCAGTGCATGGTATCTGTAAAATTTGGGCAAAACAAGAACTATTAAATATATAGAAAAACAATAACAACTCCAATGAAGTCAAGATTTGAGACTTGACAAATCAATGCCATTCAATGCAAGTGAAATCTAACCTGATTAACAGTGCACCTCATGTAACGTGGACTGCAGTTCCCAGTGTCTTTAACAATGTAATCACTTGTAGCAGGCTTTAAGAAAATTAAAAGCAATCAGAAAAACATAAAAAATAAGGTGGGAAACTAATATATTGGTATTACGTGCTTTACTTCTTTCTTTTATCACAAGGGACCCTTGATGTTGAAAAATATTAATTAGTACCTTCTAAGTTCAACTCGCATCACAATGGTACCCCATGGCATAATTTAGGTGACATCTACAATACAAATTGATGGTATTGCAACGATCTCAAATAAAAACTTGGTGTGAGATACAAATGGCAATTCCAACAATTTGGATCATAAATGCAACCTAATTTGCACCCATGGTACCGTTTTGATACAACTAAAAGGTCTGCATAAGTTCACATCATGGATTAAAAAAATCACAATAGAAGCAAATAACCAAATAGCAGGAAAATTTACAATGGACAATCAGAGATACTAGATTTTCACAACAATGTAATAAATTCTTCTTAAAGCTTATGAATGGGATAATCACCGGAGGAGAATTGGCCTGATTGCCTTGACGAGTTGCATGCACAATAACTGAAGAACTTGGTAAGGGCCTTGGAATTTGATTAGGATCAATCCTTGATGACCCAGCCACAGGTGCTCCTGTTTGACCAATAGTTGTCATGGACTGATTTGGTAATGGTGGGGGTGGCATTCCAAACATTCTAGGTGGTTGTCCAGTACCAGGAACTAGTGGAGGTGGAGCCATCTAAAAAATTTAAAAAGAAAAAAGAAAAACACAAGAACTTAGAATTCAGAGCAAAGTGAGATGCTATGAGAGTTTCATGCAACATTTATACCTCCAAAACCAGTGGTATTATCATCATCACTTTAACAAGGAATTACAAGTTTATAAATAAAATACTAACAAATAATATTCATGCGAATATAGCTTTTGGGTAAACATATGAGTTGAACTTATAAATTTTTTTTGGTAATGGTGATAAATCGAAATAATACGAATCTATTCATCACTCATACTAATAAATAAATGAATGAATAAAGAATAAAAGAGGAATTAGCATAACTTTTATAAATAAAAGAGTCCTATCATTCTAAACATATATAGCATTTCATACAAGATATAATATCGTAGTAAAAATCATTAACAATCGTTAACAATTCCGCCACAATTGCCAACAACTTAACAGTTCAGAGACTTGATCGTCCAAATCAAAACCACAAAGACTACCTTGTTACTTACTAGAGAGTTCATAGACTAATCATGCTAATTACCATTCCTAAAAACAAAACATAACAAAACAAAATCAAGAAAATAAAAAGAGGACCCACCCTCTGTACTATCTCGAAGTTTTACTAAGACAAATTTTAACAAAATCCTGAGCACTTTTCGTCCCTAGTGGGGCATATGCCCTAAAGGTGAGACATCATTGAGATACAAAAATTAAACATAGAATATGAAGTAAAAAATTCTAAGCCTTTTCTTTTCCTTATGTTATTGAGATACAAAAAATAAACATAGAATATAAAGTAAAAAATTCTAAGCCTTTTTCTTTTCCTTATGTTATTGAGATACAAAAATTAAATATAGAATATAAAGTAAAAAATTCTAAGCCTTTTCTTTTCCTTCTGTGCTCTCAAGTATGTAATAAGCACACAAATTTAAAAACTAATAATAAATTAAAAAAAAAAAAAAAGTGTTATTCACTGCAGATAAATTGAAAAACAAATGTAAAGCCAAAAAGAACTAATTCTTTTTTTCCCCACAGAGTTCATTGACCATAAATTTGCTTTTAACATATTATGAATAGATCAATCCAAGTCATGTAAACAATAATACAATGCATAATAAGTCAATGACTCAATTGCAATCGCATGTAAAACCAGGAAACATGTTGTCATACCTGCCCAGGCTGCATGGGCCATGTAGGTGGTGAGCCAAAAGGACCTGCTGGTGGCAGTGTGCCCTGAGCTGCAGGTAAAAATGGTGATGTGGGTTGCATAGGAACACCTGGTGGAGAACTGACTGCAAAACCACCCAAATCAGTGCCCATGCCAGGAGCTTGAGGTGGAGCCAAAGATGCCGTCGTCAATGGAGATCCAAGCCAAGGTTGTGCTACATTTCCAGTTGGCGGAAAACGGGAAGCACCAGGCACAGCTGCTGAAGCAAAGGATGGTGGACCATTACTCATCAATCCACCGGGTGCCCTAGAAGGTGGAAAAATCTGACCTAGTAGCCACAGGTGAAGAGCCAGGAGTAGGCTGCGCACCCAATGCCATTGGCAGCGGTGCTACTGGACCACTCAGGAAACCGGACGACTGGGATGCTCCAGCAGGAAATGGTGCAGAACTAGGTGGCATATAACCGCCCATCGAAGGAGGCAAAGACCCAGGAGGTGGTCTAGACACGAAAGGCAAAGGTTGGCTAACAGGTGGCCCGGCAGGTCTTATGGGTGCTCCAGAAGAGGGAAATGCTGCTGATGGAGGTCCTGAGGGTGGCACCGAGGGTCTTCCAAGTACACCAGGAGGAGTGCCTGGCCGAGCAAAAGGCGGTGGCGCACCAGGGATCCCTTGAGAAGGGGCGGACGAAGCAAAAGGTGGTGGCTGGCCAAAAGGGCCGGGTCTAGGGGCAGAATTGGGCATGGAAGGTGGTCGATTTAGATTCAAATTCTGCAAATTATCAGCCAAGAAATCGGGTGTTCTCTGAACATTGGGGTTGTAATTCGGAGGGGGTATGCTGCCGGGCCTAGGTGCCCCTGGAGGAGGCACATTCGCAGCCATTTGATCAAAAATCAATCAAATCAAAAACCCCAGATCCCCTTTCTCCTTCAATATATCCCCTTCTGTTCACCAAATCAATTCAAAAATTCACGGTCCAAAGGCAAAAATCAAACAGAAAAAGAAGCAAAATTTCAAATTAGAAAGCGTTTAAAATTCACCAAGTCCAATAAACTAACCAAAATCAAAAGAATCACACCAAAACCAGATCACTCATCAACTTCTTCAATCCTAACAACAGACTAATCCAAATCAGAAAACATATCAATTCATAAAATACCTTTTCTTTTCGAGTAAATCGAAGACCTAAAGAATTTTGATTATTCGAAAAGTGAATTAATAGTTTTGATCAGATATAAGAAAGAGAGATAAAAGAAGAAGAAGAAGAAGAAAGGGATGAACCAGGCAACGGCACGATGAGGTTCTTCTTCAAGCTCTGCTTCTTCTTCCTCTTCGTCGTCGTTGTCGTCGTCGTCGTCTGCGCGCGAGTACTGCAAATGTCGGAACCGGAATGCGAAAAAGCGAAATAGAGACGAGATTTCTATTTCACTTTCATTTATGGTTTTTCTTTTTTTTTCTTTTTTTTATTTATATGTCTTTTTTACGATTTTTTTTTTTTTTTTTTTTTTTGTGATTTGGTTCTTTTTTTTCTTTTTTGGGAAAAGAATTTGGTTTATTAAGCATTAAGACAGTGGGACACCTTTAATTATCGAGGTAAGTTGTCACGTCCGTGCTTCACCTTCAATGAAAAAATGATTTTAATCTTCAACTTTTTATTTTTAATTTATAAGCTTTTAATTTTTTATTTTAATTATTGATGAATCAATTTAACGGTTAAATTGTTATTTTTAAAGATTATTTGGTTAAATTGTTATTTTTAAAGAGCATTTTTATAACAGCTTAGCATTTTTAATACATTAAAAATGTAATAACTTAAGGGTTATGTTAAATAAAATTGTGTCATGAGGATTATTATTTAATCTAATTTTTATGATAAAGTCTACAAAAGCAAAAAACATTATTTTTAAGGATAAAAATCATACCATTTTCTTATACGAGAAAGGGATGATATGGAAAACAAGTTAAAAAGCGTAATTGTCGCAAAATGTGTTACAACAAATGCTAAGATAAAAATACAGTTTAAACAAAATACTATATAATAATATGAAAAATTATACAAAATTAGAATAGTACAATGTAAAAAAGTACATCGATAAAGTTATGTAGTATAAAATTACACTGTACAAGTAATGCGGTATAAAAATTGGATTGTTTAAGGTTAAACAATACAAAAATTAGACTTTTAAAGTTAAAGCAGTATAGGAATAATATTGTTTGGAGGATATGGATAGATAAGGAACATTGTGTAAGCTCATAGCAATATAGAGAATATATTGACAGTATAAGAAAAATACTGTCAATATAAATTTGGATCGTACAAAGTTAAACAGTATAGGAATTTCAGTAAGTGGTGGATGTAAATAAGTATAGGAGGTTATGGACCTCATGAATTATATATAAAAGAATAACAACAACTGTAAGTATAAAATTGGACTGTATAAAAATACGGGACCCACCATGGGACACCCAAATTGATGAGAAATTGTCACCACACCCCCTTGATGTGGCCAAATCAAATATTGTCACCTTTACCCTTAATGATGCTTAAAGGTGACTAAGCATAGTTAGTCACCAAAAAGGGAAAAAAAAAAAAAAAGGGGGGGTGGGGGGTGTGTGCGGCTCTAAGGGTGGAGAATGTGCCACATGTTTTGGGCAATTTTTCCTTTGTAAACAAGTCCCTAGAGTTGTGTCTTTAAATAACCAAGGACTTGTTGGAAATTAAAAAGTTTGGTTTCTATGAAAATTTTCCCATTTCCTCCCAATGAAAACCACCCTTCCCCTATGTCTCTCTCACTCAAACTTTGGTGATTTAAGTCTTCAATCATCTAAGGAGGCAAGATTAAGAATTCTAGAGAAAGATTGAGGAGTTTTAAGGTAAAACTCAAAATTTTCTCTATTGTAAACAAGGGTTTTTATTCAAGTTTTGATGGAATTTTTATGCTATGAAATGGATTTTATATCAAGGGAGTTTGGGATCCTTCAAGTGCCAAGAAGTGGGGACAAGTAATTTGCATGGATTAGGTAAAATCTTAGTCTTTTTAATTAAGCTAAAGTTTATGTTTTATTATGTATGCCAAGTATTTGATGTATGTTATGAGTTATGGCAAGTAAGATGGACATTATGGCATGATTGTTTTATGTTCTATATTAATGGTGATGGTGATGGTGATAGAAAGTAAGAACGTAAGGGTTTTGTGGTTAAAAATAGAAAATTGTTAAACTTTGTAAAGTTTAACTAGTTTCAAAGCAATGGAGCTTTGAGGGCCTTAGAGGCCAATTTATTTACCAAATATGGCAGAGGATCTGCCAACACAGTGAAGGAAACAACTTTTGTAAACAAAGTTTTGTAAAATTCTAAAAGAACTAAATTGCAAAGTTTTGTAAAAGTTTGACAGATTTGAAAATCAGCCAAAATTCTACTTAATGTTGGAATTTTAGGAAAGTTAAAACATAAAAGTTGTTGAACTCATCGAAACTGTTAAGACAGCATGAACAGTTTGTCAAAATTATGCTCGGTTGAGGAGTTACAAATTTTATGAAATTTTGAAAACGTTATGAAAGTTTTGAATTTGACCATGGAACTTTGGAAAGTTTTATTCTTTGTGAAAAACTGAACGTTTTGGTATAAAGTTGTCGTTTTTGGTTTCGGGGGCAAAAATGTAAAGATTTTTGTGTTTCGGGTTAAAACCATGAAACTGTGTGAAACTGGGTTTCAACCAAAGAACATTAGGTTCCTGCATTTCTGTGGGTAGTAAGTAACCATAGGGATTATGTTTCTAAAAGATTCAAAGTTTAGTCAAGGAAAGAATGAAAGAAAAACGTTAATAGCAAAAACGCAAAGATTTTTAAGTTTTGGGTCAAAACTATAAAGTTTTGACAAAACATATTTAATTGAAAGGAAATTATTGTTTTGTTTTCCATAATATTATGAGACATAAAGAAATTAAAGTTATGTTTAAAAACGGGTTCTGAAATTTTTAAAAGACTCGTCAAGGGGCAAAATGGTCATTTTGTGAAAACAGCCAAAAGGGATCCAAAATGTCCGATCTTAGAAAAAGCTCCTTAGCAGGAATTTTTCCAATAAAATGTAAGAAATGAGAGGAAAAGTGTTGGAAAAATTGTACGCAGCGGGATTTTTAAAAATTTTATATCAGAGTATTTTCTAAAACACAAGTTTGATACGCTATATGCATAAATTAACCAGATCTTACTAATCTTTGAATGCCGAAGACCTTCCGTAATCCGTGAAGAGAAGTAACGTTCCAGAAGAGCCTCAACCAACTGGTCTTCTTTGCTATTCTCTATCCACGATCGGAGTGAGTGTGGGCGCTCACACGTACAACTCTTCCTCCAGGTGACTCTCCTTCCAACCAATCGAGAGAACTCAAAGCTAGTGTTCGTGATTTGTGAACAAGAGCTCTCAGGGAGTTTTCAGATTCTCACCAATAGAGTATCACTCTTAATTTCTCAACTGATCTTAGTAACTCTTAAGACTTACTCTCTATTTATAGAGGTTGGGTCTGGGGTCAGTCCTTATCAGATTAGGTCTCAAAAATTCGAATCAGAATCAAGTTCGGATCAATATCTGATAAAATCTACGTAAAATGCGTGATCTTATTCTCCGCGTATCGACAGACCGATCTACCTAATCGACAAGTGGAACATGCACCATCGACAAGCCGAACACCAGGATCGGCATGTCGAACTGTCGAATAAAATCTTAGCGAATCTTTTATTTTCCACCCAAGATTCTATAGGATAAAGTCTAAGTTTTAATTCAAATAACCCAATAGAAAAGTTATCTAATTAAAACAACTTTATGTAGATAATCTCCAAGAAAATAAATAAATTCCTAATAATTCTACAAGTTTATCTTGATCTAATTTATCCAAAAATTAAATCAACGTATAAACAGACAAGAATTATTCGATCCTAATAATTCAACAAGTTTATCTTAAATCAATTTTATCACAAAATTAATTCAACTAATAAACAGACATGAATTATCTGATTCTTCCAAATTTTAACCAATATGATAAATCTAACATAAGTCACCAATTATTGAAAAAGCACGTCGTATCGTTACAGGATGTTGTAAGCTAGCAAAGGGGACCAAATAGACCTATATAGTTCAAGCTCCTGATAATTATGAAACCCAATATCCCATATATACATTTCATAATTATCAACTCCAACGCTACTTCACTAAAAGCTTGGAGCTACACTCTCAAACTATATAGAATTACGAAGCCCGTATAGCTAAGTCTCCATGACATATCATGATGTATCATATCCCCATAGGATTATCCATAACCGGCTTAAGGACAAGTTCTATCTTACCTTCCCGATTATTTTTATCTTACGCTCCATTATCTCACCATCGAAAAACTTACCATCCAAAAACGGTATACTATTCAGTTACACCTATGTATCCAAATGGTTGAGCGCTCTAGTTTTTCAATTACAAGATAACGCATATAAGAGGATATCACTACTCCTAAAGATGAGCTATAGATTCCATATTCTATGAATAACAAGTCTACACTATCAAGAGTCATACCTCTAACATACCGGCGTACATACCACTATTAAGATATAGGTGTCACCCTTTGGTATATCAAAAGACACAAGTCAAGACAACGGGCCCACTATTCATCTCAAAATTAAGATACAACACAAATGATTGTCTAAAGTGAATCGATTTGCTGAGACAAAATTATTAATCCAAATCAATTCACTTTATGTCCCGATCTAATGCACCAATGTTTCTATTCATGGAGTCTACCTCCGATGATCAAGACAAACCATCTTCCAATAGGGATATAGACAACATAACAATCTTTACATGAATAAAGCGCCCAACTTTATTCTCTCGATTGTGGATCTTATGATTTAGACCGCCACCTTAAGAATCGTGTCTTCTGTATAATCTGTCCATATACCCAATTCTTAAAGGTTTAGACTGACAGTCTTAGACTATTGTTTGCTTAACATACATTCAACGAATATGAACATAAAGAGGATAAGATTTGGTATATTAATAATGAATAAATTCTTTATTGATAAAAATATCTCCAAAAACATATTACATTTTTACTCCTTAGGGCATACATGTCTAACAAAAAGTTTAACAAGTTATAAATTTGACAAAAACTCGTTAAAGGTAAAATCGTCATTTTTAAGAAAACGGCTAAAGTAGAGACGGACACTCCAAATTAGCAAAACGTTCTTAGATAAAAAATATTCTGTAATATGTTAAGTAATGAAACCGTCACATGAGATGGGAAATCTAATAAGGGACGTTTAAGTTAAGTCGAAAGAAAGGTAACTTGGTAGGTTATAAAGTCGAGTAAAGAAAGAGATAACCTGGTGGGTTACAGAGTTAAACAAAAAGAATGATACAATGATGGGTTACAGAGTTAAGTAAAGGGAAAGGTAACCCCAATAAGTTACAAAGCTAAGTAGAAGAAAGATAAACTAATGGGATATAGAGCAAAAGAAAGTAAACCGATAGTATATAAGTTATGTGAAAAGGAATGAACAATTAATGATTAAGTTCTATTATCAATCGAGTAGATTGGTAATATGAAAAGTTAACTAATAAGTCAAGTGTCGTATGATTAAGATATAAAAGCTGACTAACCAAAGGAAAAAGAACAAGATAGGGAACACTAGAGTTAAGTCTAGGTAAGTTCAAACCTCATCTACAGCATGAAGTAAATGATTTTCAAATGCTCATATATATGTTTGCAAATGTGTTTGTAGTTGTTATGCAAGTTGTTATTGAAGTATATTTGCATTTGTGATGCAAAATATTTTAAAGTTTAAACCAAGATTTGCAATGTACTTGCAACTATTATATTTAAAGCATGATTGCATTTAATATGTATAAAGTTTAAAAGATCAAGTAAATGTGTGCAATGTATTTGCAATTATTATTCTAAAAGTATGTTTGCATGTGAGATACATAAGCAAAGTTAAAGTTATGACCTCCTTAATATGAGGTTCATGTGTAAAGTTAAAGTTATAACCTCGGTGTTCGATAGTCTTAAGTCTTCATAAGGGAAGCATTATGTTTATGATCTCATGATTAATGATGTTGGTATGAACACTAAAGTTTATAAGATAAGAAAAGTTAAGTAACAAAGACAAAAAGTTAAAGTAAATGATCATAAGATGCTCATAATTGAAAGTTTATAATTGAGCAAAAATGGAATCATGCATTTTAATTTTGCCTGTATTCTTGGTTATAAAATGCTTATGCATTATGAAAAACATTCTGAAAAATGTTTACGTTAAATGTTTATGAAAAACATTTTCATGTTTACAAGAAAAGGTTTATGAAGGACATTTAAAAAAAAATGTTTAAGAAATGTTTTATGAAAAATGTTTATGAAACATGTTTTAAGAGAAAGGTTTTTATGAGAAAAGCTTATAAAGCATGTTAAATTAATTTGTGAGTTTATATTTAAACTTACTGAGTGAAAGCTCATTAAAAGTTCCTTCATGCTGTAGGTAGTCCTATGGGTGACCATTAAGACCTGTTTGAAGAGCTTGGTGTTGTGGATGACAGATGCAAAGATTTGGGCATAGATACTACTACAGTATGTTTCCGCTATTGAAAGAAAATGTTTTCTACTATTTGATATAGTGTTTTCAAAGTTTTAAGGAAATCAAAGTTTTAAGAAATGTTTCAAAGTTTTAAAATGTATTTTATGAAATGTTTTATATAATTATAAAGTTAAGTTTTAAGCTATGATTCAGTTAATGTTTCTTATCAAGTTGTAAGAAACGATTTGAAATAGTTTTAGAGTCCAATGTTGAGAAATGTTAAAGTAAGTTAAGAAGGAAAAGGAAAAGAAAAAAATTCATTCAGTATTTTTCTTACTAAGTAAGTAAGGTTACTGTTTACGAAATGAAGTTTAAAAAAGTTAAATGACGGCCCGAAAAGGCAGGGTGTCACAATTTTGTCACATTTTTTTTTTAATTTGAGGACTAATTTGTCATCTTTTTGATAACTTTGGGGACCATTTTGTCATATTTTTTCTTCCAAAATTAACTATTTGAATGTTAAATTAGTCCCTTAGTAACTAAAATCAAATATTGAGGACTGATAAATCAAAATTGAAAGTTAGAGACCAAATATTCACTTCGTGAAAGGTTGCAAGCTACTGAAACAATTTACGTTAATTTTAATTAATGACAACCCAAGTTTCTATAGCTTATAATCTGGTTCTTAAATTCTCCTTTGAAAAAAAGGATTCTCAAACTATTCAAAAAAAAAGAAGCTAAATTGCACTAAATAGCACAGTATTAATTCTTAATCTAAGCAAATAATACTCTCAAAAATATTTAAGTACTAACATTTTTGAAATCACGTACTCTTTTTAAACATTTGAATTTTCAATTTTACATCTTCCATTTTCTTCTTTTTATTCTTTTGTTTTTTATTTTTGTTATCTAGTTGTCGTTTTATGTTTTTCTTGATATCATTTTATACCAAAATAAACTTCATTTTAATCAAAGTGGACTAATTACTAAAAATTGTTATATTTTGATCTATTTATTTTCATTATAAATAAACAATATTCTAATTCTCTCCTTCTCCAAAAAAAAAATGGATTCTCTAAATTTTGATTCTCTCTTTTTTTTTTCTTTCTTTTGTTTTTTTTAATGTTTTTGTGGATTTTTCTCTTTTTTGTGTTATGGATTTTTTTATTATTATTTATTTTTTTTTTGAAATGAGATTTTTTTAAAATTTTTTATGATGTAAGGAAAGTCTTGATCTAATGATAATTATCAAAGTTTGTATTGATCTGATGACAATTGTTTAACCAATCAGACTATGCCATGCAATATCTTGAGCATTAACGATTTAGTGAAGCGAGAACAATGAAGTGCCATTTACGAACCTTGAAACGACTGTGAAACACAATCTCATCTTATGCATTAGGAATGATATCATTTTTCCAATTGCCGACGTTCCCTCCGTTTCCCATAAAATTTGACCTTCAAAACTATGTGTCGTTCTTCATCTTAAAAGCAACCAACGACTTGTCATTTGTAAACTTCAGAAGAACACTTGTCAAGTGCGAATGACATGTTTGTAAACTTTCGAAGGACACTTGTCAAGTGCGAACAACATGTTTGTAAACTTCGAAAAGACACTTGTCAAGTGCAAACAACATGTCTCTCCTTTTCCTCTCTGAGTGTGAAACTTTCATAAAATGCTAGGCTCTTTATAGATGTACCAAAACAATAAAGCTTGGATTGGTTTATGTCACTAAAAAATAATTGTAAAAGATATAACGACACATCATCATATTATGATTTATAATACCAAACATATTCTCAAAGCTCAAATTAGATTTTATAAAAATAACATAGCTTTTGATTGCCACAAAGGGTATATTAGTCTTTTTAATTTAATTACCATCTATATTTGAGGTATTTAATTAGATATATATATTTTTTAGATTTTGCACAAATTAATTCATACCAAAAAAATTGGCATAAAACATAAATATCTCTAAAACATCGTTATTCTCATCTGTTGACCATAAAATTCCACTAACAACTAAAAACCAAATTCTTAAATAGAAAATTTGGCCAAGAATAGCAATATGAAAAACGAGAGCATAAGAGGCTTATAGTAGTTTAGCCAAAAATAGCCTGCAAGTTTTTCTTCACTATTGATAACCTTTTATACACACTCAAACCTCACTTATTCACTCTCAATACAATTTTGACATAATAATGGTCTAAAATTCAAAGTTTTAGATTTTATGTCCTTCATTTTCTTATTTATAGTGTGCCAATCTGATCAGTTAATTCATGACATCTCTTGGATCTCGTTCTTCTTGCTTCTCTCTTCCCTTTGGTGCAGTGTCCTTCATGCCTTAATTTTCAAAAACTAAATATGATTGTGGTTATGGGCGATTACTCCATCATGATTGTGGTTATGGGTGGTCGCCCCCGTCTTTTCAAAGATCATGGAAGAATGTTTTTTTATAACATTTCTTCATGGTCAAATCATATGAAATTCCAACAAGTATTGGTACTAACATTCTTGATAAGCCATGCCCTTTAGTCCTAAAGCTGAGTCAAATAGTTCCTAAATAAGGATGTTGAGCTATCCCCTTAGTCGCTAGGCAGGGACTTAGATAGTTCCTAAAAGGGATGGCAAACATTTCTAAGACAAAAATGATGAACTATCCCCTCTTAGTCCTTAGGTGGGAACTTGATGATTCTTTGAGAGGAAGGACGACTAGCATTTCCTAGACAAAAGTATTGAGCTATCTCCCTATCAAGGGCTTCCTACCATTAAGACACCAAACTTTAGCTAGAGAATTAACGCTCAATTACTTCACATTGATGACGTGGATAGTTGATTTTGACCACCCCTTACTAATGTGGTATGACATCATCGATATTAGAGGTGTTCACAGATTTGATTTTGTGGATTGATCTTATCTAATCCAAAACCTTTGGATTAAAAAAATCTCAATATGCAATTCAATCCAAAACATTCAGAATAGAAAATTTCAATTTACAATCCGATTCAAAACCTCTGAATTAGATTCACTGATTTGTGGATTAAGTTATGAACTTTAGAAATAAGAATATTGAAAGCAAATTTTTTCAACAATAAAAATTAAAATAAAGAATCCATGATTTACAATATAGCTTAATAAAACTAAATTTGTTACAACCCATCATTAAGACAAACTAGTTTCAAGAAACCTTAAAATCAAATCTTCTTAAAAAAAACAAAAGAAAAACTAAAAGTAAAATATTATTCATTCATCAATAGTATTAAAAGTTCAAAGCAATTCAAAATTATAAGATATATAAATATATGTATGGGGCTTCGTATTGACAGATTGGATGGATTGAGAATTTCTCGATCTATAATCTAATCCAAAACCTTCGGATTGTGATTTTTTATTCATAATCAATCTAAAACTCTTTCAAATCCAATAAAAAACATTCAGGTTGGATTTCAACGGTTTCATGACACCCACAATCGGTATAAATGTTGAACAACATGTCGTTATTTTCTCTCCTCTAAAAAAGCTTCTTCTTGGTAATATATTTTGAATAAAATGTTGTTATTTGACACATTATACTCTTTTCTATTTTGTGTTTGACCTACATAGTTTCTTGACCAAAAAATTTTATACTAACGCCTCTTAAAAAAAAAACTCTATTAGTTAGTCGTGATTAAAAAATGCAATTTCACTGTCAATTTTTTCCTAAAGCTAAAAATACCCATATGTGAGTTAAAAAACACATAATCTACATTTAGAGGATCTACTAGGCACCAATTTGATTGTAGTAGTGTTAAATTAACTATTGCATACTTGCATATTTTGTTATATGTTAAGCATGTAGACTTTCTCTTTATCTAAAAATGTTTCTTTTTTGTATTTTTGAAAATGCTTCTCATGTCTTTTGTGGCAAAAATTTCAAAAACAGTTTTAGTACCATTCCTCAAAAATTCTCATTTATCAAAATAAAACCATTTTGAAAACACTACCAAATGATTTTGGCCCTATGTCTTCCGAAGTATCAAAATTATAACTTTACCTTGTATTTTTAAAATCGAGATAAAAGAACCTCTCATCTAACATGCCTTATTTGTAATGAGGATTTATTAAAGTCCAAAACCAAACTTAAAAAATGAAAATCTAAAATTCAAAAGAATTTGAATGAAAAAGAAAATTCTAAACTTAAAAAAATTAAAAATTTATTCTCTAACAAAGGACACTGCATGTTGATTGTCTGACATGAGGGTAGGTTGTGAGACCTATAGCTTTGTGGGTCTTACCATGCCATCTTGGTCTAGTGGCTTTTGCGACCCAATATGAGATGTATAAAGACCTTTTTTTAAACCTTTAGACCAATCCTCAAGCCAAAACCCCACATCTTGTAAAGCAAGTTATCCAAGCGAGTATCTGTAGTCCATAACCTAATAGTAACTTCATTCAAGAGACGAAGCCACGTTGAGCTCAAAAGGATAGCTACCCTAGCTCTCTGATCTAACATGCCTTTTTTTGAACAAGGATTTATTGAACTCTAATATCAAACAATCCAAATTGTCATATCCAAGAAATATTGAAAACCTAAATTTCAAAAGAATTTGAATGAAAAAGAAATATCTAAACATAAAAATAAAATAAAATAAAATTAAAGAGTCTTCTCTAAAAAAGTACAATACTCGTTGACCTTCCACCATGAGGGTAGGTTGTGAGACCCATAGCTTTGTGGGCATGTCATGCTTTTGAGTTGATGGGTCTTGCAACCCAATATGAAATGTATAAAGGCTTCCTCTAACCTTTAGACCAATCCTCAAGCCAACAACCCCACACGCTATAAAGCAAGCTATCCAAGCAATTATCTCTAGTCCATAACCTAAGATATGGTAGCCTCATTCAAGAGATAAAGCCACGTTGAGCTTAGAGAGGTAGCTTCCCCACCTAAGAACTCTTTTAATTTTTTTTTTGCCTTGATAGTAAAATATTTTATATTCAAGGTCTAAAATCATTATAAAACTCTCATATAACATGTTTTATTATTCCAATAAAGTGTTTGACAAACCATTTGAACTAGAAAAATGAGTTTCAATATTGTAGCATGTGAGACCTTTTACATCATAACTGCTTTTCGCTTCATACTGAAGGTGTTGAAAGCTTTATACTTGGGATATTTCAACTAGTAAATTCAAACTAATGTACCAAATAGAAGGTAATTGAGGATTCATTGAAATCCATTATAAACCAAAAAAAAAAAAAACAACCACGATTCTTTTTTAACAAAGGATGTCACTTGTTGACCATTTAACATGAGAGTCGGCCATGGGACTCCTAGTTTTATGTGTCTTACCATGCTGTGCTTGTGGGTTGGTGATTCTTGCAACTAGACGTGAGAAGTATACGAGCTTCCTCCTACACTTAGACAAATCATTGACCCAACGATCCCATACACATGTGAGTAACTTGTGTAAGCAAGTATCTCTAATCCGTAACCCATCATATAATGAGAGAGTTTAGGAATCAAGTTCTAACTGCTATAATGTAAAACTTTTATATGATACAATGTGAAACAAAAGTATGTTGTAGTATAAAACTCTCACATGTTACAATGTTTAAGTTCTAACTTGAGTTCTATCTCAGTTCCCCAACACTCTCAATAGCCTCACTAATGTAAAGCTATTTTGGGCTTGAGGGGTTACTACACCACCTAACGGCTCTTTTAATTTTTTGCCCCAATACTATAATATTTTAAAATTTATTTTCTTATTTGCACCCATAGTTTTTTTAAATACAACATTTGTGCAATTTTTTTAAAAAAAGGTTTAATCCCACAAATGGTCTTTGAGGTTAACCTTCAGTCTCCTTTTAATCCCTAATATTTAAAAAGTCTTATTTTGGTCTCTAATCTATTACCTTGTTTCCATTTGGGTCCCTTCATCAGTTAAGTGTTAAATATTTAACAGAATATTGTTAAAATGTCCTACTTTCATCCTTAATCTATTACTTTGTTTCACTTTTGGTCCCTAATTTATTACTTTGTTTTACTTTTGGTCCCTAATTTATTACTTTGTTTCATTTTTTGTCTTTCCATTAGCAAGGCATTATTAAGGATCAAAATTTTAAAAAATGAACTTGAGAAATTAACACAATGATTTTGATTCATGTAATTAAAATAAAAACAATTTATCATATTTTTATTTACATGAGTTTTAATTTTTTTCTAAAAAAAGTAAAGTTGAATATTTAATTTATCTATTACATTTAATGTAGATATATAGTAATTTTGAACAATAGTAATTATGGTGTTCAAAATAATGATTATCTTGTACAATATATAAATATACATATACACATATCTTGTTATTTAAAATGCACGATTATATAATTAATGGCAGAGCCAACCTTGAATCTTATGAGGGCCATAGTGGTATACTATAGTTTTTTTAATAAATGACTTAAAAAATAGTTAAAAAATTGTAGTATAATTTTTTTTTAAGAACTGTTAATAAAGAACTTTTGATATAAGAGAAAAAAACGTTACAGTAGGACTTCGTCTAGACATATCATAGCTCTATAAAAAATATTTGTTTTGTGTACTTTTTATTTTAATATAATTTTGAGCATATTGACAAGGATACCATACCATAGAAGTGTTTTTTTTATTTCTATAATTTCACTTTGAGATTATAAAAATTATATACTTTGGAGGACTTTAATAAATATTTTACTACTTTCAATTTCAAATCGTGCTCAATTCCCACTGTTTTGTTCGCCACCAGTCTTTTTTTCCAAAAAAAATATCTAAATGTCCTCAATAAAATAAAACAAATGAGAAAAAATTGTAAATATGAGGATATTTAGGTCTTTTTTATGTTCAAAATCAACTTTTAACCAAAACAAGATAAGTATTTAATGTGAATTTAAAAAGTGAAGATATAAAGATGATGCAGTTCCAAATATAAAGTACATACCTCAAAATAAATCATAAAATATATTACAATAGCTAATGAGCAAAAGGATTAAAGTTGTCCATAGAAGAAATGTAGAAGTAAAAAAGTAAGTTGGTGGGGGCATATATGAAAATTTTAATCTTAATGGGGGGCAAAATTGAATACTTAAAACTTTTAAAGGGTCAAATTTTAACTTTGAAAAAAATCAACGGAGGTACCTACCCCCTCTCGGCCACAAGCAGCTCCATCGTTATATAGAATACTTATATATTAGCATTAAAAATTCAACATACTTTTTTTTCAAGTTAAAATTCATCTTGCTAACAATATGATAAAATAATTATTTTTCTTAACTACATGCAACAAAATTGTTGCATATAGTTTTTCACTTTAGATTGTTTAAATTTTAGTCCTTATGAATTTTTAATTATATCAGGGGGACTAAAAGTAGAACAAAATAATATGTTACGGATTAAAGTTGGACATTTCAATAGTTTTCCGTTACATGTTTAACGCCCGGTTGATCAAGGGATCGAAACTTAAATAAAATAATAAATTAAGGACCAAAGTGAGACTTTTCAGACGTTATGGACTAAAATGAAACTAAAGGTAGACCTTTAAGGCCATTTATAAAATTAATCCTTTAAAAAATATATCAATAATATCTTAAATAAGAAGAACTTATATTTCAAATATAAAATCTCAAATAAATAAATAAATAATCAACTAACTGCTATATAAATGCACAAATTTTTGGGCTCGGAGCTATACAATTTAATTGAACACAAGAAAAACCAATGGTACAAATCCATAAACGAATCTAATTTTAGTTCAAATTCCACCCTTACAACCTCATTTTGCTAAGTATCTTCTTAAGCTTGTGCGTTGATGCGTTTGAGACTCACAAGAGCTACTAAACTTTATGTTAGCTGATGTTGGAGTCGTCCTTGCCTTAGGGGATAGCGAGATCCCGACCAAGTTTGACCTATTTATCGCTACCAGTGATGGTGGTGACATGACGGAAAGAGAATGACCTATTAGAGCTTTCTCTTAATGAGGCTGTAATGCCTCTCAATGAGCCCGTCAAAAATGACTTAAGCCGTCATGATTTGGGCTCCATGGATGCTAGTAAATGAAAGCATGGGCCATGTTTTTTTGTCATTCCACATATGATATTAACAAATTTCTCTTAAACCGTTGAGCGGGGCGTAACCGTTCGTATTACTAACGGTTTCAAACAAAATTGAAACCAATTCATTTGTGTAACGGTTTTCATAAATGGTCACATATTCATTGTCATTAAACTACAATTATCTTCACTGGTAACTGATTTTTGGTTGCATTATGTAAGTCCTTGATGGGAGGATTTGAAAATGTCTGAGCAAAATTTTTCACGTTCCTGCTAAACACAAGTTTGGTCCCTATCACCTTTCTCTCATCCAGTTTTATACACCATCGTATTGAGTGCTTGAGTAATAGAAGCACCCAAACCAATGGTCCAATATACGACTGCAGCAATTCAAAGTTGTATTACACAGTACAGTGCAATGGCAGGAGGTACAAAATTTGCACGCTTCCGTTTTAATTCTTGATATGCATACAGTTTATAGCATGTTAGAATTCGTTTAAGATTACACGGGGTACAAGGATACCACTGATCCCTTCTCTTATAGTGCCAAAAAAAAAAAACTCAACGTATGTATCATTTTGAGCTCCCGGGAGTACGAGAATATCACTTATCCCTTCTCTTAAAGTGCTGAGGGCTTGTTCGGCTTGCTAGTTAGTCTTCATCTTTTTCCCTTCCTTGGAACAGCTTGCTAGTTACTTGTTATTATTGTTAATGTTGTTATTGTTACTATTGTTGCTTAACATTTTACAGCATTCCTGCCAACATACAACAAACCCTACCCACTGCGCATGCGAAAACTCTTCCATATCTACTAGCTAAGTTCACTGACTCACTCCACATATAAGACACAACTAAACCCAATAATGGAGTACCTAATAGTTACTACTCACAAGCAATAATAACAAATTGATGAGTCTATAGAGCTAAATAAGGAGGGAAAAAATAAATGGAAGGGGCAAATCTCAACTTCTATTTTTTATGTCAGAAAACAAAAATTTAAATCTTTATTTGCAATCCTTGAACTCAAATAATTTTTTTTAAAAAAAACAATAATTTAAAGGAGCGTAAAGTAAAGTAGCCCAAAGTGCAAGCAAAATTATAGAGAAATTTTATACTTAGTGTGGGGCCAGAATAATTAGGAGACCAAAATCCATGCATGGTGGATTAATAGTTAGATTTGGTGATATATAAATTTTTTGACACTACTCAACAGCATTTAGTATTTTTCATCTATGATTAGCTCAATAAGCTTCCACATTAGACGTGGCAGACAAATTACCACGTAAACAAGCTTCTATGATTAGCTCAATAGTTGTCTATATGTATTTGGATTTTTCACAGAAGCGTCCAAATATAATATTGTTCATAGAGTATAAGTGGAAAATAATTATGTTACATGCTTAACTCAAACGACACTTAAATTAAATGATTTCTCACATATAAAGTTCTCAAAGACACAGCATTCTAACCAAATAAAGCTCGCATATAATATAGTTTTTAAATCAATATTTTTAATTTTAATTTTAATTGTTCTTTCAAATACCTTATTAATTTAATAGTAAATTTGCATTTGCAGTCGTACCAAAATTTATATCAAACCATACACCAACATTAATCAATGACTTTACACCATTTTGATTTGATTCGTCACGTTTTGAATTGATGAAATAAAAGATCACATAAAATAAAGTTAATGCACGATCGTTGCGAAAATTATTAGACTTTGGATTTACTCTCTCTCTCTCTCTCTCACTCTCTCTCTCTCTCTCACACGCCGCTTGAGACTCCAACGGTCACTAGAAAAAGAGGCCCATATGGAGGGAGGGGGGAATGAGAAGGTACCAGATTTGGGACCCACACTCTCTAGAAACCAGGAAGCAGCATTTGTAGTACTTCTAGGTAAATGTAATATAACAATTAACCCGTTTAGTTTGGGCATTTAAATAGAGTATTTGAATAAAAATTTAAATTTTAATGAGAGAAAATACTGTAACAAAATGATTCAAATTGTGATTCGAACCACAACACAAATAGGCCCTTAATAACACCGACCTTCTTTTCTTGGCGTTGTTTGTGTCAAACTCATTTTCACCCCTGGTGCCCCCCTCAAAATTGCCCATGTCAGAATTCGAACATAGAAGGTCCTAACTCCGGCCCCCTTTACCCCACCATTGGGCTAATCCTATTCGTGTCATGCCCTTTAACTTTTTTTTGTTAGCAATTCAAAGTCGTAACCTAACTATTTCAGTGAGAATATGCAATAAAGACAAAGTACAACCGTACAAGATTTATAAAGACTTCACTCTCACGTAAGAACTACGCTAACTTGCTGATACAAGGGATTTTTATAGTGAGAGGAAGAAGTACGAGGTACAATCCACTTAAAAATGTCTATTTTTGTGTCTCCCATCAGAAAATGGCTACCTACATGCTAACTTTGTACGAGGATGATAATTAAACTTTATAGGGCTCCGCATTTTGGTGGTTATCTACAACTAGTAAGACAAATAAGGTGTTTAATAAACCAATTAGAACGAAAAATTTTGATTTAAAAACTATAACATATAAGACCTTTACAATGTAGTAACTGTGTAGTTAATTCTAACCTAGCCTAGTCTTGTCTAGATAACATAGACTCGACGGATTTGTTGCAAGAGAAGGTTTCAAACTAACTTCTATGTTTACATTTTATTCAACAAGAGCAATAATGGAGTACAATTATGTGGCATTAGTTTTTAGTTTTCTGTATATAGACTATATAGACTATATTTATATATCAAGTTGATTGTTTATAACAAATTCCGTTTTGTTAGGTTTACACTATTAGAGTGTGGCGCTTAGAAATTCTTGTGAGGGACAAAAGAGCTTGAAAAATGACCATCTGCATCCCTGCATGTTTGAACAAAAAGTTGAGTGATAGAGAGTGCATGTTTCATGCAAATAGTCAAAAGAGAGGGAAAAAAAAAGGAGAAATATATAAAAGGTGAAAAAAAATTATGAAGATGAAATATTAATTCACGAGTAATACGTGGATGAGAATTCAGGGCTGGCAAGACTAGTACCAAAATCTCAATTATATTGAAACAGGTATTAGTGACATCCTGGAAGAAGACATTAACAAAAGGTTTTTTAGGATTTGGGGCTAAAAGGGTCTAGAAATTTTGCAATAATATTGTTATTGCCGGCTTTCAATTGCCCTTTTTTAAAAGAATTCTCACTTCATAATTGGTGGGCTTTCTTAGTTGTTGCCAAAAGAGAGTGTGATAAGAGAGCTCTTTCCACTTCATTCTTGCTGAAAAACACTGACAAAAAGCTTTGGAGCCTCAAACTGGGATCCAAGCTTTGGATTGAAGGTCTGTGTTTTAGATTTAGTTATTATGTTAGATGTTTATTTCTTGCATTATAATGCTTTTTTTTTTCATCGCATTATTACCAATGGGGAGTCTTGGTTTTCTTCTTTTTCTTCTTATATTTACTGGCTATACTGGTCTTCTTTCCTGTTCATGGTCAGAGATTTTCCTGTTTCAACGCACAGAAATCTCAAACATTTAACCTTACATTTCTTAAAAACCTTAAGCAGAAATGTTTAATTTAATGTTTTAGTTGTGTGTGTATATATATATTTTTTTTCAGTTACTCTTGGGATGAAGTTGTCTGTTTTTTTGCTTTTTAACTAAATCTGGCAAGCATTTCCTCCTTTATAGAGGAGAAAATGGAATATCTTGTAGTGTTTTTAACCCTGAAAGTTATAATTTTCTTTTATCTCATAATGTGGATAGAATTTGATATCTTTATATGCAATTCAATTGGAGGGCAGGGTAAAAGGGAAGTTGTTGGGTACTTATGATGCTTAATATTGTCCCTGTTCATTTATTCATTACAGTTCAAACACATTGAAGTTTAGCTAAGTGCAGAATTGTAATTATAAGGTATAATCAATTTTTTATTAATGAATAAAATTTCAGAGTCGTAAATATAACTAAGCCTGAGGAAGTTCCTCAAGCCTCATTGGAGCAGAAAATCATGGACTTCTCTTCAGAAAGAAGGAAGTCGATGCGGGCACGTTATGTCTACGGGATTATCTTTCTTATTCCGAATCTTTGTGCTTGTTTTGTTAGAGACTATGGACAAGTATGTATTATGTATTTCATAAACCACATTTAACAAATTGGAACACTTTTCTACATCGGTAGGTGTACTTAGTGTTGCTTTCTGGAAGCTGATTTTGGTTTCTTAGGTCGCAAGTTACTTCTTCGAGGGTCAAGCTATTTATCTTGTGTAACGGTCAATAATATTAGCTTGTTCATACTCTGCAGATCTGAAATCTTGTGGAACTCAGGGAAGAGATTGCTTTCCTACACTCGGAGTCCTGCGTGTGAGTTTAGGATGCTTTGTATCTTTTTTTTTCTAAGATTAGTCTCATATATTTTTTGTTATTGTATTAGAATTATGTGGAAGAGAAATAACGGCTTTAAGATCTACTATATGTTTGTTACCGTACTGTGGACCTATTTAACACTTTTTTCTCAAGAACATGATTAATCCTTGACACAAAGTCAGGTACATTTCTCTCAATGTTTCTCACAACATTTAGAACAAGAAAATTGTGCGAAGCTCGTAACGCATGGCATTCTGGATGGTGGACGTTTGATCATATCACTGCTGTTTCCTGCCTTTATACCTTCCGCTTTTGTTCAGCTCTATGGTATGTTGTTTATGTTCGATTTTCAGTTATTTTTAGTTAGCCTTTAGGTGACATTGGATCACAAAAAGATAAATCTTTTTGGCACATCTTGGAGACAAAAATAACTTGCTATTTTCTTGCAGGTGAACTCGCTCATGTCGGTGCAGGGTAATCCTCCGATCTTTCGTTTAAATGCTTAGAAGACAACATTTTAATGTTTCAATGACTACTTTTTTTCTATGTTTTATAAATCAGTACATATTTTTAGCACCCTTTTCTTGATGTTACCACATGACTTTCTCATTAGGTGCCTTTATAGAGCCGTTCTGAAACTAGTGGATAAAGAACTGTACTTTCTAAGATTGATGAAACAAAACAAAATCCTATTTAACAACCATTTGCCAATGAGGTATGGCTCCAAAAGGGGGATTGAGACGCTTGGAGTTTTTGAGGACTCGATACAAGGATTTTTGTGTTTTTTTTTTCCCTGAACTTTTACTAAATTGCCAAGGTGTCCACTAAACTTTCAATTGTGACACATTACCCCTGAGTTTAAGAAAATATTGTTAAGTATCTTAAACTGGTGAATGAGGTTAAATATTGGGAGGAGACGTATAATCGGAAATTTCCATCTCTTCCACAAATAAGCCCATGTAATAAATACAAGGGCTTTTCTGTCCAAATTCTAACAGCAAGCATCAATTAGGTGTGCTTTGCAACACTTAACTAAATTCAAGGCTAAATTCTCAAAATTAAAAGTTTAGGAGGTAATTTCCCAAATGATGAAAAGTTTTAAGGGACAAATGTATCAAATTTTTTAAATCAAACAAGGGCTAAGCAGCACATTTACACTGAGAAAATCAGCCTGAGAATTTGTTTGAGTTAGTCATTTCATGTTATGAGTAACATTAACACAAGTATTGTGCTTCCTTTTTCATGACAGGATTTTTCTGGTCCTCCAACTTATTAGAGTAATTCAGTTTATTAACTGGTGGAATAAGTACTGGATGGCTGATGAGGAAAAGAAGCAGAGGTTTGCTTTCTCATAACCCCAAGAGTTAGCCTCTTTTTGCAACTTTTCAAGTTTTTTGGCATAATTTGGAATGGTTCTGTTTTACTTGCTAAAGATGCTATTCATGAGTTGTCTTCTTGTATTTTGCAGCTGCTCCATTGGATTATTTATGTCTACACTTTTTTATATTGCCTCTATAGGGGGAGTTGTATATTTGTATTCATCATATGGCACAAAACTCTCATGCAGTCTCAACATTTTTTTCATCAAATTGGACCGCCATTCTTCTCGTTGTAACGATGATTATATCCTTACATTCAAAGGTATAAAAGCGCTTCAATTTGATATTTTGATGTTTATTCTGCACACCAATTATCTTGAGATTCTTTCATTGTTATGAAGAAGTGATAATAGATATATTTAAGTGCAGAATACAGGTCAATAGGGGTCTTTTATCATCAGGAATCATGGCTTCATATGTTATTTACTTATGCTAGTCTGCTCTGAGAAGGTGATGATTTTAGCCCATTGACTGCACAACTTGAGTTTACTTACAAAATTTTTTAATAGCATTTTTTAAAAAAATTTTATAAGATATTAATTTTTGGTCACCTGGATTTTCAGTGAACCTGCCAATGAGGATTGTAATACAAATAAGTATGACAAGGGAAATAGTGATTGGACCAACATAGTTGTAAGCCATTACACTTTCTGATTCTCTTTTCCTTTTTTTCTGCTTCCTCTTCATTTAGACACTTTTTTTTGAGGCCAGAATTCAGAACTTTGAACTATTGATGAATATTGACCATAATATATATTTCTATACTTTGGTGGTGGTAAATTTTGGTGCTACATTCTACTATATATTTATAGAAAAAATTACAACACTATTTATAATCACTATTCACAAATGCTATTCATCTGTGTACTATTCATGACATTGTTCACTCTTTACGCTTACATCAGCATCAAAACTATTCACATAGAATTCTGGATACTATTCAATATTTACACTGTTTATTGATGGACAAGTCATATCCTTGACTTTGTGTATTACTTATCTTATATTGTAAACTCATGGCATTTATATTTTCATATTTAAATTGGTGTTAAATTCTTATCCTTTCCCCTCAAAGGGTTGGTTTTGCCTATAAAAAGAGCTATATATTGTTCACATGCATTTTAATGTTTTTATCATTTCTTATATATTTATTCAAGAATGCTCAAGTCTTTTTTTTTTTTTGGGGGGGTCAAAATTGGTGTTGACTTGAGAACTAAGCATGGATTCAAAAACTTTTTAGATAACCTTAAAACGAAAATTAAAAAAAAAAAAACTACAATCAAATTTGTTGATTCTTTAAAGAAAATACTTTCACTAAAGATATTCATGTGATGAATTATTCAGACAACTTAAAGTAGAAATTATTCACTCTTAAGAACCATAAAATTCCAACGCCTCTTCACTGATTAATCACTCTATAAAGCCTCCACTTTGTAAAGTATAGATCATGGAACTCCTAAGGAAGCCATATAAAATTCCAACGCCATTAAACTGATTAATTCAGAATATATTTGTTGAGGTATTGAGATCCCGGTCGGAGCCTGGCGGGCACCTCAAATGTATTGTCGAGGAGACAGTTCGTCACGACCCCGAGTTAAGTCCAGGGAGGTCGGGAGCCCCCACGCAGATTTGCCTCGAGTGAAGGAGCGCGTCTCCCAAGAGTTGAGTCTTAAGGTGTCCCAGGGTACCAACCCAACCAATTCAGAATATATTCATCGACTACAAACATATTCTAATAATCCATGAAATTTTTAAGCTATAGATCATGGAACTCTCAATCCTCTTCTTCGGTCAAACTTCTCAATCACGCAGACGTCTTCTGCCCACTCTTTGCATTTTGCATGCAACTAGAGCCAATTAATTACCAAACAAAATAAATAGTGTCACGAATTTCAACCCCTTGGTAATTTTTCAACTACCTCCCCCGCCTTCCATTTCTCCCAACAACTCCACATCTCACTCTAATTTTTTATTATTATTTATTATTATTTTTTAAATACTCATAGCTCAATATAAGAACATAAACTTCACAACCTTGTCTCTCTAGCTAATAATATACATTGCCCTACAAATTATATAACATGTTCAAGCTATTATTATCACCAAAACACATATTCCTAGTGGCCCAAATTATTTCCCTAACAAATGCACTCGTACTTGAACCAACCCTTGAACCCTGCATGCACGACCTACGGCAAGGCCGGTCACTGGCATTCTAGGCGCCATCTACGGCGGCCAAGTCCCCTTCATGAAGCCGAAATTTGGACCGCGCCAGTACCCTACAGGTTTGGCGGAGACTCGGTCTCGGGTTCGGAACCATAACTGTGATCGACGACGTCCTGACGACCGGGCCCGAGATCGGGTCCCAAGAGATTGGGAGGGCGCGAGGGGTCTACGTGGCGAGTTCTCTGGACGGACCACAGTGATGATGGCTTTTACGGCGGTGATTGAAGGAGGGGTGTATGGGGATAGTATCAACTTTTGTGGGGTTTATAGAGTGGGAAGTACGACGTCGCGTTTGGCGGTGGTTGGAGGGACTGGGAAGTTTAAGAATGTTGTGGGTTTGCGAAGATGAGGTCGCTAATTCTTCCTGGTCAACGTCAAGAGACTTTGTTAAGAATCATTGTTCATCTGAGATATTAAGATGGCCTTTTTTTTTTCCCAATCAGTGGAGATTTTGAAGGTGTTATAAACTTTTTTTTTTTGGGTGGCATAGACGAACTGTAATTTTTTATTTTCAGTTATAAGTTATGTCACCACTCACTGTTCTTGTGGTAGCAGAAGTATCTCGCCGCTTGAAGAAAACAACGACGTCCGACATCGTGCTTTTTTTTTTTTTTTTTTTTTTAAGACTAATACAGTATCGGTGGTTAAAACTTTTTTGTTAAAATTACAAATATTATAATATACAAAAATTTTATATTTTAATAATTTTTTTTTTTTAATATAGCATAACATATAAGAATTATATACTATTTTTAACTAAAATATCGATTAAAAACAGTTTTGTGAAACAAACTTTAAAGTCTTAAAGTCTTTTGGACTGATGAGGCTTATCTCGTTTCATTGCATTAAGGTCATGTCGTTTCTCCAACGAATAATTCGTCATTATGTGTTTTCCTTCTTTTTTTTTTTTTTTTTTGCTTATGATAAACGATATTTCATTTCTTTCATCGTAAAGTTATCGGTCGTTTGGGATAATGTGAATGGCGTGTCTTTAACGCTTGGAAATTTGCGGTAGCACTGCAGATATTTCATGACGACAACATATTTTTTGAGGTGTTTGAAAGGATAGTGAAAACTGTTAGTTAAAACTATTTTTATTGTAGCATGTGAGAACTTTATACTGTAGCATTTTTTTTATTATTACTGTAATATGTGAGAGTTTAACACTGTTTATAACTGAAAAAGTTGTAGAAACTATGGTTCCCACCACCCATCCAAACACAGGGTTCGTATTAGAACTTCGAATTTGAAGGTGTTTAACTGAAACGACATTCTCCTCTCATTCAATACGACTTGCTGCCATATTATAAACCACAAGTCGTTTTACATATGAAACACTCTTGTAAATTTTGGTTTTTGATAATTGATGTTAGAGTACTGGTCTCATTTTGATTAAGGCCGACAATACAAGTTATGACATGACGATACAACACAAACTTAACATGTTTTTTATGAGTAAAGGTCAAAAAATTAACCAGGGATTATTTTAGTGTTAACTTAAAACTGATCTGTCTAAAACCGGTCGTATTCGGGTCAACTCACATGAGACTAAAAGGACTTGTCTAACCTGCCGTTAATTATTTAAACAGGTTTTAAAAAATTTTCTCCTATGATCAAAGATATTTATATGATAAAAACTCTAGCTCACTTAATCTCAGACCAAGTTTCAAACTAAATTGATTTAGTTTGATATCTTGAGACTTTTTTATTTTCTTAGATGTTTTTAAAAATTTTAAGAGTTAATTTTTTGTTGTTGTAATATGGAAGTCATTTGATTTTGAGAAAAATTGTTTTATGTTTGTTTTTATGTTATATTAGTGTAAATTCAAAGTTAAAAAACTTCACAGGTTAGTGCGAGTTATTGGCGGGTTGCGGGCCATTAGTGGATTGTGGGTCATTGGCAGGTTGTCGGTCGTTAATGTTGTAAAGTTGCATAAGGTACGAGTTAGTATGGGTCGTGTTCGTGTCAACCTGTGTCAGAACAAATCTTGTTAGTGTTGAGATTTCTCAACCCGTTTGTGTCACAAGTCGGGTCAATATCGAGCTAGTTTATGTAAAAATTAATCTTCAACCTGGCCTAAACCTGACCCGCATACATGAATTGCCACCCTTAATTTTGATCAATGAACTCCTGTGGCTTTAAGAAAAACATATTGTTCAGCAATCAAAACGACTTATTGTTTAAAATTGTGTGTCGTTTTTCCTAAAGTTCGCCGAGACAACATTTTTAGCGTAATGTGGCTATAACAAGTGTTGTAGTGCTAAAGAAAGTAAGCTACTTGGAGAACCCCAATAATAGATTATGACAAATCCTTTGTGCCAAATAATAATAATAATAATAATAATAGTTGTCGTTTAGTACACAAAACAACATATCCTTCTCCAAAAAAAAAAAGAGGACGCACTATATCCGGAAAACAATACCCGGCACTGGTCATAAAGTTTTGATCGTCAAAAGCAAGAAAAGGATGTCGTTTTGGTTTTAGAGGCCGCTGTGAATCATTGAAGGACAAGAACAAGATGTCGTTTTCTTTCTTTGAGATTCACAGATACAGCACTCCCTACCGTTGCACTCATGGGATGCGGTAGAAGAGCGCTTTTGGATAAAACGACAGTCGTTTATAGTAAAATGGGCCCTGTTGTTGATAAATAAAACGACATATCTTATTGAAGGCACTGGCCTTCTTTGAGACGCCATGTCGTTTGTCTGGACTAACTGAACTAGCCATATTCGATGGCATGTGGGTAGGCTGTGCAAACTGCAAAAGGTTTGGGAATTTCTCGATGGCATTCCTACTGGGAACAGGCTTGAAGTTTGATATAATATTTGTGAAAATCTTTTAAATATCTCACGTTTTATGTTCAAATTTAATTTCTCACTTTTTTCTATAAATATATAAAAAGTCCCTATATTTTAAATCAAATAAAATAATCATTTCGTCAGTCAATTTTTTCAAATAAAAATGCCAAGTCAATTAATATTAACTATTATCTTAAATTTTAATTATTTACCAAAAAAGTTTTTAGTCCAGCGACGTGAAAAACTTGCGGATATTGACATTATCAACTGTAGATTGCTTCTCAAGTTGTGACAATTTGAAATTATCCCCGAAAAGAAAAAACAAGAATAATAATAATGACAATAACAATCAGCTGCCATGAAAGGGGTGCTATAGAATGGATGTTGGTGGACAATGAGTTTCAATACAGATAATATCATGGAATGGAACCAAATATGCAACAAATCCACTAAGCTTTTGCCATAAATCAATCAGAATTATACCCAAAACAAAATCAAACCTCCCCATTGCTAACACAACTCAACAACTTCACCACATTTTTGGGTCTAGTCAACCACTCCTATGTGTTGCAAATTTCTAACTATAAAAGAGAAACATTATGATCAACTTGGCATTCAATTCTCACAACCCCAAATAAGCCCAAGACATCCAAAAACAAAAAATCACAAGGGAAAAAAAAAAATTTCAAAATGTTCAGCAACTCGCTGTCTTCCATTTTCCTCGCATTAGCACTAATTGTCAACGTTCACAGGGCAATTCTTGTGGCTGCCGTTGGCCCTGGTGAACCGGTTCTCGAAATGTACATGCATGACATTCTTGGGGGCAGTAGCCCCACAACAAGGCCAGTCACTGGCCTGCTGGGCAACATCTACAGCAGCCAAGTACCCTTTGCCAAGCCAATAGGGTTCCACACCCCGGACAGCGCTGTGGCCATCCCCAACGCCAACGGAGCCATTCCGACTGTCAATGGGGTCACTGGTCTACCGCTGGGAACCGGGTTGTCTGGCACATCTTTTGCAGGACATGTCAACACCCAAAGCAGCAGCACCCAGACACAACTAGCGGCTGATGGACTGGGACTAGGCTTTGGGACTATAACCGTTATTGATGATATATTGACCACAGGTCCAGATTTGGGATCACAGAGTCTCGGGAAGGCTCAGGGAATCTACATAGCGAGCTCGGCGGACGGATCAAAACAGCTCATGGCTTTCACTGCTATGATGGAAGGTGGGGAATTCAATGACAATCTCAACTTCTTTGGGGTGTACACAATTGGGAGTACAATGTCACAGTTGTCTGTGACTGGTGGGACTGGGAAGTTCAAGAATGCTTACGGGATTGCTGAGCTCCAGCCTCTCATACCTCCAGGCCAAATTGCCACGGACGGAGCAGAAACTTTGCTGAGAATCACTGTCCATCTGAAGTACTAAACAGTTTGTTGTGAGGTAACAGTTGAGTGAGAGTTTGTTTGTGTAGATGTAAAGGGAAGTGGTCAGTGTGTTTGTCAAGTTAATGTATTACCATCCCAGGTCATCTCCTAGTCTTGTATTCCTGTCATGATATTTGATTTTACAAGTTCAATTTATTATATGAAATGCACAAATTTCCATTTGTTTTTACCAAACTGATCAAACATCCAGAACACAAAGCATAATTTGTCTTCCAACTGATTGCAATATTACTGAAAACATAGCAAGGACAACATTTACACACAAGCAGAAACAAATTGCTAAAATTACTGGCCCTCACAAATTCTGGCATTTTTCCAGCCCCTTAATCTTAACAGTATTTCTTCAAATATTATGATTTAAGATGCTATCCTTTGAGTCATGTTTGGTAAGAGGGAAAGAAAATAATAAGGAAAAAAATGTATATAATACAATACCCAATCATATTCCATTTCATACGAATTCCCTTCTCTAAATATCTCCATATTGTGAAGGATTAAAATCAGGATTCTTTCGAGGGTTTGAAATCTCTCTCCTCTAATTCATTCCCTACTCTTCTTCCTCTTACCAAACAACCATAAGTCCTAAAATCTTTCTACTAATCATCTCATCCATGTCTGTCCTACACTTATCTCCTACCAAACAAGCTTTAACCTTTAACGACTCGTTTGGTTCGTAGGTTTGAACAGAAGTTTGAATAGAAATTTAACTACCTATTGATTAACGCGACAAAAGAACATTGCAATTTGCAAGGCCTTGTTGCCACAGGCCTATTAACAAATATGCATACAATAGAAAACAGGGATGTAAAAAAAGGGAATCACAAGACTTCATAGAATCATAAGATCAAATGAAAATGAGATAGAACAGTTTTGTACCATTGAATAGAAAATTGACAACTAAAAATTGATTGCTTCCAAACACTCTATTATACACAATATTTAACAAGGTTTCCTTCTTCCTTTTTTTTTCAGATTCACAATAATCTCTATATGCATACATACGTGAAAGCCTAGTCTATCCAATTTGGACGCGCAACATTAAAATAAATAAATAAATGCATATCCAAATTTGGTCTCCCAATTGTGTGTTTTCATAAGCCAAAATGCACACGAAACAAACTGGCTTTGTAATTTCCATTCAACGTGGAACTTATTTAAAAAGTTTACAGCAAAAAGGCACTGTGCACTGCGGGTAAAGAACTAAGATTATTCCCCACAAACTACCATTATTTGTGCAAAACTTGCTCATCAGGGGAAATCAGTACTATAGACAAATCTGGAAAAGGTTCATAACAAATGTGACATTACCCCAAATGAAGAAAACTTCATTTCTCATCACAAAAGCTGGTGATCTTCACACGTGAAGTCAGAGTATCTTCATCAAGTCCATGGAGTGAATCAATCAAGTGGATTCTCAAAGAGGCTGGGCCTTTTGCCATGCTCATCCCGATCTCGCTGGCGACCCCAAACACCGACAGCGCTGCAGCTGTGGCTTCCAAAGCTCGAGACTGGTCCACTGCAACGAAGGCTGCGATGAGGGCAGTGACCGAGCACCCTGTGGCTGTTATCTTCTGCAACATGGCCACGCCATTGTGACCTCCAACAACTCGCTTCCCATCTGTGACAATGTCAATGGCTCCTGATACGGCAACTATGGCTCCAGTAGCTTGAGCCAACGCCTTTGCTGATTCGACTGCGTCTGTTGACTGATGAGAGCTGTCTACACCCTTGAAAACAAATCACTTCAGAAACAGACCCATCAATGGAGAATTGAAAAATCACATTGTAAAGGAAAATGTAGCACATTGAAACAACTATGCTGGCCACTTCCAAAAAAAAAAAAGTGTCTTTTTTTCGAATAGGAAAAAAAAAAAAATCGAATAGAAAAACAACAAAGAGAGGCGGAAATTATATTATAGTGCCTCCTTATAAACTGTCATAGATTGATCCAACTCACGTCAAATTTACACACTTAAATTATATGATATGTTTAACGTTACAAAGAACAAAACTTTGTGTACTATTTAATTACAAAAAAGATAAATATTTTTTTATTATTCATATTGATAAAAATTGGTGTCATCAATCTCTACATTCACTCCACTACAAATTCCACGCCACACAATCCATTAACAGAATAGAAATCTCAAAGTGGGATTATAAATTAACAAACTTTATCATATTTGCGTATTTTTTCTTTTAATAAAGAGAAATGTGCAAGCTATTATACATTTATAACTTGTTAAATCTTTTGTATACTATTAAATTGTGGCATCATTTTCATTCCCAGTAAATTCTCTCTCTAAAAGCGATTATTTGTAACAGCTCAAAAATCACTTTCAAAAGGCAAAAATTGACAAGCAAATTACCTTGGAGGTATGAAGAGAAGCATTGGAAAGAGCAATAATCTCAGACCCATTTCCCCTAATAACCGTAGGTTTCAGTTCAGCAAGCTCCAAGCAAGCCTTCAATCGGAAACCGGAAGCGCCGGCGGCGACGGGGTCGAGAACCCAGGGCTTACCGGACTTGGTGGCGACTTCGGCGGCGAGCTTCATGGCCGGAAGCCAGGAGGCGGAGAGTGTGCCCACGTTCAGGCAGAGCGCGTGGGCGTGGGGAGTGAAGTCGGGGATCTCCTCGAGCGCGTGGAGCATGGCGGGCGACGCGCCGGCGGAGAGGAGGGTGTTGGCCATCAAGTCCATTGAGACGAAGTTCGTGATGCATTGGATCAACGGTGATTGGCGGCGGACGGCGGAGAGGAGGGCCCACGTCCTTTGGCCCCACCACTCGGGGCTGTGGTTGGACTCTTTGTTGCGTTCCATTTTTTTCGTTGTCTGGGCATTCGGAAATGGGATTATTCCCACTAAAAATTTCATTTTTTAATTAATTATTAGAGACAGCTAATATAATAATTCTTACGGGTTAATATATATATTTTTTAATTTTTCAACTTTTTTGTTTTTTTAAAAGAAGAAATCTTAAAAATCTCATAAAGATATTCTCTAATTTATCCTTATTATGTAATAATTTATTTTAAACATTTTCTCATAAATATTTCATTGAACATAATCTTTGTAAGCGTTTGATTCGCCTCGGCAACTTTTGACAAAATGACCCCGTTTACTTTTGTTTTTAAAATTTTTGAAAATATTTTTGTACGTTTTTTGATACAAAAATTTTAAAAACACTCTCAACATAATTCTTAAAAAATTTTATTTTTCAAAACAAAAATATTTTCACCTATTTTGAAAATAATACCAAACGGCTTCAATGTATCGTCCCTTTGGTGAAAGTTTTTTTTTTTTTTTCATTCTCATTATTTGTATTTGTTTTTCTTTTGCTTCTTGGTCACTTTATCATTTTACTCCAATTAAGATGACATCTTTCAAAAATGTTGGTGGTTAATTTAAAATGTTATTTTCTTGTCCTGTAACAATTTTTTTCCAAAAATATGTCTTGTTTTAAAAGTTTTTTTCATGCATTCTTTCAACTAATACTTTGTTCATAATAGGGTAATTTTAAAATGCGCTTTCTAAATATGTGTTTGTGCTTTATTTTTTTGGTTTTTCATTTTGTCAGAAGTCCTCCAGGGTGCAATCCTTCCTTAGTGTCCTTTTAAATAGTTTTTCCCCATATATTCTTATTGAAATATCTTTTTTTAGGTATGTACTAATTTAATTTTTTTCTATATAATTGTTATTAATTTAAAAGTAATACTTATAAAGATGTTAGTGTTAGTTGTGTATCAACTAACAACTTACTAAAGGATTTTCTGAAATCATTTATTTAAAAAGTTTTTTGTTGGGGTACGATTTGGGCTTGAACAAAAGCCCAACAAGTGCAACCCAATGAACAAATCGAACTGATCGAGCCTATTTAGAGTGCTCGTCGCTTTGGGCAATGTGAAGAAGGGTTCGATATGGCAGATACCAATGGATCGATACTACCTAGTTCGATGCTTGTCTTTTTTTCGACATATATGGTTTAGGATGGACAAGTAATAGATGGAAAATTACAACTCTTTGCTCGTTTGGCTGGACCTCTTAAATTTGGAGTTGAAACTTACAAAAAAAGGCCTACTAACCCACATAGCAGATTAAAAAAAAAAAAAGTGGTCTAAAACTTACGCCCAATTAGCATACGACATGTGTCCCACATCATCAAGTATTACCAAGACCTAGTCTCCATCAACTAAAGCCCACTAACTTAGAAGAACATATATAGGCATTAATAGAGGTATCCAAATTTTCACACACACAAGACTTTCTACAAATTCTCACGCGTACAATTCTGGCCATTTTCTCCCTCATTTCCTCTACTTTTATTTCTAGTTTTGCTTAAGCTTTATTTAAAAGAAATACTTAATGTGTACCAAGATCTACAAATAGTGAAGCATATCTTAGTAGTAGACGTAACTCAATTACAAGTGAACTATTATAAATCTCTTGTGTGGTATTTTCTTATATGGTATTTCCTCTACTTTTATTTCTAGTTTTGCTTAAGCTTTATTTAAAAGAAATACTTAATGTGTACCAAGATCTACAAATAGTGAAGCATATCTTAGTAGTGGACGTAGCTCAATTACGAATAAACTATTATAAATCTCTTATGTGGTATTTTCATTTAGTTTTGTTATTTTTTTTTATTATTTGCTTATTGTTGATATTCTTTGACCATAATTCAAGATCTAACCTGGTTTTGAGTTTGCTAGGACCTAATAACGGTAATTAAAGAGCCTCATCATTCCTAATTAATATTTTAATTTAGTTTTAACCCAATTTAGTTTAATTGCAGATCCAACATCAACATTTTTAAAACAAAAGGTGAACTTTTTTTTTTTTTTGAAAACACATTTGGTAACTTCATTATTTTTTTAATTACCATCAAATTTTTTAATCATGAAAATAAATATTTATTATTTTTTAAATTTTGTGATTGCTACTATAGCTAAGGTCGCCAAAAATTTAGGATGGTTTAATAAGCCGAGATCGACGTCAGGGACTGGCTGATAGACCAAGCTCTCTGTCATGATCGGGATAGCAAGATGGACAAACCCTTGGGGTCAAATTGGCAAAATAGACTCGACATCAAGGTCGGGCTGGCAAGGCTAACTCACCATCAGGGTGCGTGATATATATTTTTGCAAGTATACAAATCATCACAAGTGATATAATGATGAGTAAGTATCGTTCCCACGAAGATTAAATTAGCAATTACCGAAATTATAATATTCTCAATTTTATTTAGATAAACTATATTAATATATTTCTTTTGTTTTTGGTTCTGTTTAATTAGTTTAATTAGTTTTATTTTCATTTAAATTCCAATCGTCTAAATAAAACTCGCTCATTGTAGTTGTAGTAATTAGCTAGTTTTTAGATTTCAACCCTCGTAGAAGGCGACAACCCTTAATTAATCAATCCTATACTAAAACTTGACTCCATGCGCTTGCGGGTATAGGCAAAAAAATCCCTTCACCAAGGCTCTTAAGTCCGTCTCTGTACTCCTTAGAGAATAGCCTATTCTTGATGTAAATCCAACTCTTATCCATCAAATCTGTAGTCCATAGTAATGTTGATTACCAAATACCGAAAAACTAACAAAAAAAAGGAAGCATTAGTGTGACTCTAATGTTCTCACTACCACACATTGAAAGTAATTTGAATCCTCAAATCAATTAACAGTTAAGAAAATTAGTGAGGTAATTCCACTATATATTATCTGATAGTCTAAAAATTTTTATACTAGACAAATGCATACTTTCTGAATGAGAAAAGAATAAGTACTACTTGAAACATGCATTTAGCTTCGCAATTTTCAACCCCTGTAAGCCTATTTTTTTTTTTTTGAAAGTTTGAACTTAAATGTGTGGGACAATTCTATGTTGATTATGTAGATAGATCAGTTGTGTCACCCAAAGTCATTTTGTGAGCCTATTGGTATCGTGAATTACTATCTTGAACTAAAATTAACCCAATTCAATGATTTAAGCTTTGGGAAAAAAAAATAGAGATCACACTGTTCTATTCGACCTTTCTAACTTTCAAAATAAAACATATTTGGTACACCGTATTATATTGTATTGTATTGTATTACATAGCATAATATTATATTGTATTATATATAAAAAAATACAATACAATACAATACGATGTACCAAATATGCGTCAAAATCATAAATTGATACGAAGAAAGTTGCAAAAACACACGCATATATGGAGCATTTAACGCAGCATGATGTAGACATAACCAAATTTGTTGGAAGTCTAAAAAGCAACAGAGGAATCAAATCTTCTAACGTTGGACTTTTGGAGTCATTTTTTCCAAAACAAATTGAAAAACTATCGCAACTAAGTAACGAACGGAAACCCAAACCAGTAATATATTAAACTACTTTCCTTACCAAAAGAAGCAAGAAATATTGCAAAAGAAAAAAAAAAAAGAAGAATTTGAGTCCGGAGATTAAGAGAAATAGAGAAAATGTAAGGGTGAGGACGACAAAGTGTTGATGTTTGGGGAGGATCAACGGCTAAAGCAGTGGTCAGTTTGTGAGGAGAGAGAAATTGAGTGGGAGACTCAGAGAGTGAGAGAGAAGAGATAGAGAGAAGAGAGAAGTGTTGAAGCCTCCAATTTGCAGTAGAACTCAAATCAAATCCTTCAATTTGTAAAGAAATTCGCCGAGGAAGATGTCAAGCTGAAATTTGAGTTTGGTCCTCATAAATTCTCAGCTATGGCATTGCTTCACTCATAATATGTAGTTTGTAATCATGCAACTTTCAATCATTATTTATTGTGCTTGAACAAAAAAATGGTTGTTCATTTCACATTCTTTTTTTAAAAAAAATTTGGATTCACCAGTTGCATTTTTAAACCAAATTATGATTGGTCGAAGCAGTACAATAATGAGGACAAGTTATGTTTCTTTTAGCCCATTTCTTATTACTAGTTGAAAAACACGAGCTCTACACGAGCGTATTAAACATGTTTAAAAAAATAAAAAACAAAAAAAAATGTTTTTTTGGAGAAAAAACGTTTCAAGCAATTAAAAGAAAAAAAAGTTTTGAAAAACAAAGAAAAAAACATTTCAACTAAAAAATAAAAAATGTTTCACAAAAAAAAAAAGATGTCAACGATTCAAGTCTCGAATGTTCAAAGAGCTCCAGGTGAAACTTATTCTCACTTTATAGGTATGTTAAAAGATTACATGCATAATTACTTGGCCATGATTTCTACCCTCTATTCTTATATTTATTTGTTTGTTCTACTAAAAAACATTATAGTGACACAAGGGCATAAATTATATCTATTATAGTGACACAAGGGCATAAATTATATCGTAAATTTTTTTATTCGTGAATCTATATATGTTAAAAAATCATATATGTTATTCATTGAACATATCACTTGATAAAAAATAATTCTGTACTTCTTTTATGCAATAAATAAAACTATGATTACCTATGATTATCATAGTGTTTCTGTTGATTGAATAACGCATAATAAATAAGGTCTATAATAAAATAAGTTATAATATATATAAGTCTAACATTAATGAAAACATTTGCACAAAGAAAAATAAAATATCTATAAAACCATAAATGCTTAACACTCAATGTCACTGGTCTTCATCCTTGCGCTCCCAACTAATCACTCCACTCACTAAAGTCCCCCACTCACTTCGTAGTTCATTCATATGTGCATCTATATATCTTTTAACTTTAGCAAAATATTGATATCTACATTCCATATTCCTATTTTGGTTTGGAGTTGAGTCAGACTCAATAGAATTTGATCAATCCTTTTTTCTGTCATTAAGGTGGAAAATTGAACAAAAAATTCTCTTTCTTTATCATCAACCGAATCATTCGAGACCCAAGATTCTATTTTTATCATCAATCCGATTACCATTCACCTTTTTTTTTTTCATATCAATGAATAAGTCTCTTTACTTATATGACTTACCCCATGTTTGGCATTGTGGTGGAAACCACAGTTCCCACCACAAACTCAGTTATAAACAGTGTAAAGCTCTTATATGCTACAGTAACAATTTAAAAAATTGCTACAGTATAAAACTCTCACATGCTACAGTAAAAGTAGTTCCCACCACCGGTTCCCACCACCTTAGATGTTTCGCATTTTTGAGAAAAAAAATGATTTGATTGATAGGATTTGGTATGATACTTTTGAAATCGATAATCTCGATGAGATTAATATTTAGATATTTCTTCTTAGAATGTATTGATTTGACCCTATAAGTGGGATTGCCACCCCCTCGCATGTTGCTACCAGAAGCATAACCCCGTGTTTCTTCTAGAAAATCTCTTAATTGTTCTCGAAGATTCTTTAACCAGAAAGAATTCAATTCAGAAATAGAATACCCATCCAAAAGTCAAGTAGATAGCTGAAAAATACTAAATTAATAGGGTGTTTGGAAGGGTGGTGGGAACCAATGGTGGGAACCACTTTTACTGTAGCATATGAGAGTTTTATACTGTAGCACCTTTTTTTATTGTTACCGTATCATGTGAGAGCTTTACACTATTCATAACTGAGATTGTTGTGGAAACTGAGTGGTTTCCACCACTGTCATACGGTTGGTTAAATGTTACACCTCGTTATATTGTAAGCTTCCACTTTATTGATGTCCTGATTGATTTGACCAAAAGGCAGTAATTAGAAGAATAATGCCAATTAAAAATAAGCTTAGTTGAGAATATGAAACTTACTTTGCAACAATTTTTTTTTAAGTCTTCACGAATTTCATGGCCAAGTGAATCCAACCATGTGACATTGTCGTCCCAAGGGACAATGACAATCAACATCCAATGTTCTCTTCCATAATATAGCACAACAAATTGTTGTCCTTTTTTTGCACCTGTTGGAAGAGCGCAAAGGTTCTTAGATCGTTCAGTAAGCACTTCTTCTCCTTGGGTAGACAGGACAAACAAAATTAAAGTAGGTGAGAAGATTCCGCCCCATGCAAATTTCCCACAAATGCATGCATAAACAACAAAAGGTGAAATAATAAATGGTCAAATTTTGAAGAACAACTTAACAGAAAGACTTCTTATAAGCAAAATAAGTGAAATGAAATGATGGGTTTTTTACCGATGTATACCGAGATAGAGTTTGCATTAAGTTGCTTAAAATCGGCAAAGTCCATAATGTCCCCTTTAGTAAGGTAGATAGGTATGCCGTTACCACCGATTTCCTTTGACATCGCAAACAGAATCGTGCCATCTTTTGTTATAGTTTGTGCAAAATATACCACTTGCTTTAATGTAGCAGGTACTCGAGCCATTTCAATTGGAGGCAGATGTGTTACCTTATTTTTTTTCACTTTGATATTTCCTTAGCTGGCGACAAGGACTCGTCCATCTCTACATTTTTGTTCTTTGAGAGAGTATCACTTTTACTTTTTTTGCACTTAGTCGATGATCCAGTCATAATTTCAACCCACTTCCTTGGCCAAGGAATCCATCAACTCCATCTCTTACAAAAGTTGCTCACTAGTTGGTATAGGTAGCAACACGTCCTTTTTAATAGGAGTAGAAATTGTTACTCGCACATTACCTTCCCTTATCGGCTTCCCGTGCAACTGATCAGTTGGATGACTATCCAACCATGCTTTTTCTTGAGCTACCTTTTCAAAGGTTGCCAATGGTGTTGCTAGTAAAAAGCATGCAGCTAACACCTTCGCCAAGGTGTGAGCCATGCGGCTCATTGTGGTCTGACTCTTGTGATGGGGACTACGATGCCGAAGATGGTTGTAGCGCATATAGACTAGAAGAAAGATGCTCCATCGGATCGCTAATTAATGCCAATAAGCGTGGATAAGTGCATCTTGTTGATGTTGATTCTTTTGTAAGTCCTCAACAACCTTTCAAAGATCTTCATATTTTTGCTTATTATTAGTCTCCCTAGAATTGATTGCTAATTCAACAAAATCTTTCTTCTTCTTCTTTTTTTTTTTTTTTTTTTTTTTTTTTTTTATGGTGAGGAACATGTCCAAGACTGGAAAAGGAAACACTATTATAGTCTTGGACTTGTTCCTAGAAAAAAAAAAGGGATTTGGTTGAATTGACAATCAATTCTCGAGAGGCTAATTATAAGTGATGGAAATATTGTATGCTTTATATAAGATATGATTGTATCCAATTTTTGTTTTTCAATAAAAAAGAAAGTTTATTTTAATGTCGGATTCTTCCGAAAAAAGGATTTGGTTTAATTGACAATTAATTCTCGAGAGTCTAATTATAAGTGATGGAAATATTGTATGCTTTTATATAAGATATGATTGTATCCAATTTTTGTTTTTCAAAAAGAAAAAAAAAGAGGTTTATTTTAACGTCGGATTCTTCCTTGTAATATTTACATAAAAGCATCCTATATTTCCAAAAACATGAATCTAACATATAAATGTAACAGCATATATTTTTTGACTATTTTTTTTCAAGAAAAAGAAACCAGTCTATTATTTTTTTTAAGGAATCAATTTTAATAGCACATGCAATTGAGCGGATTTTTCGCCAACCAAAAAAAAAAAATTACTATATAAGGTGACAAAAGAATTCAGCCATACTAATATATACAAATATGGAATAATTGTGACAACTAGCAAATTTATGCTTTCACTGAAGAATTTGTGATTATCCATTTTTCCATCTAACCATTATAAATATGACTCCCTAGCTAATCATCTTCTCTCATCAAGCTAAGAAGTAACAATTAGGTCACACACAAATCACCTAATTACCATGGCTTCAATCCTCAAAACCAAAACCCTAATGTTCCTGCCATTCATTGCGCTTGCGGTTCTCGCAACTACTTGCAACGCCCTTAAAGCACCGTTGCAGACCGTTTTTATCTATAACACATTGAACGGCACTGCCTCGACGGCAAATCTTAATGTTCATTGCAAGTCTAAGCAAGACGATCTCGGGTGGCATCTTATCCCCCACGGGGGCTCATACTCGTTCAAGTTTCACCCTAATTGGTGGGGACACACCCTTTTCTTCTGCAGGATGGAGTGGCCCGGAGTCTTCCATTATTTCGACATTTATGTGCAAGAGAGAGACCAGGGAAAATGCAGGCATTGTTGTTGGTTTGTCAATACGGAAGGTGCGTGCAGATGCCATTGCGAAGACACCACTTGCCAGACTAGTTGCTTACCTTGGAACCGACAAAAATAATTTTTTCCTTTTATTCCTACGTGTTTGCCCCATCTACTGTGTGTCATGAATAAATGTTTGGCATATTAGCTTACTAAGTCTCTAGTGCTAAGTAAACACTCATCAGAGATCTAAAAATAAATTATGAAGTTTTCGTGTTGTTGACAGCCAGTTGTGTGAAAAGGTTTATGGATGATGGCAAGGGGATTTATTTTTAGTACAATATATTGGTGTTTTCATAGCATGTTCCTCAACAAAATTTTATATTTTTATCTTGTTAATCAGCATCCATATATGGATAGAGGATGTCTTTATTTATAGAGAACAAGAAAGTTAATCAACTTTAAAAAAGTCTCTTGCTTTTAATTTTAATATTAAATATTTAATTAAAATAAAATACACAAGTTTTCTATTCTTGCAATGCCATTGGCGCGACGCTAATTCAAGGACAAGGGAGGAGAGAGAATCTGCTTGTTGCTCAATCTTATTTGTCTCCACATTAAACTTTCATATTTAAATTAAATCGCATTTACTCAAAATTGAAAAAACTAAATATAGAAAATTTATAAACAAGCATTAATGTGTACAAGAGGACTTTTCTCTTTGTGCTTGGATGTCACATACAGTAGGACCCTCTCACTGTGTGCGCCACACAATGGGTCTCACCTATTGCGTGACTTGCAAAATATATTGGTGTTTTTACAGCATGTTTCCTTAACAAAATATCATATTTCTATCTTTTTAATCAACATTCGTATAGGCAATTTCATGATAAGGCTTCTTTTTAAAAAAACAATAAATAAAAATATTAATATTAATAATAATCTTAACATTAATATTAAATATATGCTAAATGAATAGGGATGCCTCTATTTATAGTGAATAATAAAGCTAATCAATTTTTGAAAAGTCTCTTTATTTTAATTTTAATATCAAATATTTAATTAAAATAAAAGACACAAATTTATCATTCTTACAATGCCATAGGCGCCATACACAGATACTCTTTTTGTGCATCTGCTTTTACCTAATCTTATTTATCTCTACATTAAACTTTTCATATTTGAAGTAAATTACATTTACTCAAAATTAAAAATACTAAATATGGAAATTTTGTAAACAAGCTTTGATATATACAGGAGGACTTTTCTCTTTGTGCTTGGGTGTCACAAACAGTGGGACCTTCCCATTGTATGCACCACACACAATGGGGCCCACCCACTGTATGACTTCCAAAATATATTCGTGTTTTTACAGCATGTTCATTAACAAAATATTATATTTCTATCTTTTTAATCAACATTTGTATAGGCAATTTCATCATGAGGCTTCTTTTTTAAAAAAAACAATAAATAATAATATTAATATTAATAATAACATTAACATTAATATTAAATATATGCTAAATAAATAGGGGATGTCTCTATTTATAGCGAACAAGAAAGCTAATTAATTTTTGGAAAGTCTCTTTATTTTAACTTTAATATCAAATATTTAATCAAAATAAAAGACACAAGTTTCTCATTCTTGCAATGCCATAGGTACCACACACAGATACTCTATTTGTGTGTGTCACTAATTCAAGAAGGAGGAGAGAGAATCTGCTTGTTACCTAATCTCATTTGCCTCTACATTAAACTTTTCATATTTGAATTAAATCACATTTACTCAAAATTAGAAATACTAAATATGGAAACTTTATAAATAAGCTTTGACGTGCACAAAAAAACTATCATCTTTGTGCTTGGGTGCCACAAACAGTGGGACCCTCCCATTGTGTGCACCACATATAGTGGGGCCCACCCACTGTATGACTTTCAAAATATATTCGTGTTTTTGCAGCATGTTCCTTAACAAAATATTATATTTCTATCTTTTTAATCAACATTCCTATAGACAATTTCATGATGAGGCTTCTTTTTTAAAAAAATAAATAAATAATATTATTAAATATTAATAATAATCTTAACATTAATACTAAATAAATGCTAAATGAATAGAGGATGCCTCTATTTATAGCAAATAATAAAGCTAATCAATTTTTGAAAAGTCTATTTATTTTAATTTTAATATGAAATATTTAATTAAAATAAAATATGCAAGTTTCTCATTCTTACAATGCCATAAGCACCACACACAGATACTCTATTTGTGCATCTACTTTTACCTAATCTAATTTGTCACTACATTAAACTTTCCATATTTGAAGTAAATTACATTTACTCAAAATTGGAAATACCAAATATGAAAACTTTGTAAACAAGCTTTGATGTGTACAAGAGCACTTTCCTCTTTGTGCTTGGGTGCCAAAACAGTGGGACCTTCCCATTGTATGCACCACACACAGTGGGGCCCACCCACTGTGTGACTTCCAAAATTTATTCATGTTTTTGCAGCATGTTTCTTAACAAAATATTATATTTCTATCTTTTTAATTAACATTCATACAGGAAATTTCATAATGAGGCTTCTTTTTAAAAAAACAATAAATAATAATATCAATATTAACATTAATATTAAATATATGCTAAATGAATAGGGGATGCCTCTATTTATAGCGAATAAGAAAGCTCATCAATTTTTGAAAAGTCTCTCTATTTTAATTTTTAATATCAAATATTTAATTAAAATAAAAGACACAAGTTTCTCATTCTTACAATGCCATAGGTGCCACACACAGATACTCTATCTGTGTGTGGCACTAATTCAAGGAGAAGGAGGACAGAGAATCTGCTTGTTATTTAATTTCATTTATCTCTACATTAAACTTTCCATATTTGAATTAAATCACATATACTCAAAATTAGAAATACTAAATATGGAAACTTTATAAACAAGCTTTGACGTGCACAAGAGGACTTTCCTCTTTGTGCTTGGGTGCCACAAACAGTGGGACCCTCCCATTGTGTACGCCACATACAGTGGGGCCCACCCACTAGGTGACTTTCAAAATATATTGTGTTTTTGCAGCATGTTCCTTAACAAAATATTATATTTCTATCTTTTTAATTAACATTCGTATAGGCAATCTCATGATGAGGCCTCTTTTTAAAAAACAATAAATAATAATACCAATATTAATAATATTAACATTAATATTAAATATATGCTAAATGAATAGGGGATTCCTCTATTTATAGCGAACAAGAAAGCTAATTAATTTTTGAAAAGTCTCTTTATTTTAATTTTAATATCAAATATTTAATTAAAATAAAAGACACAAGTTTCTCATTCCAGCAATGCCATAGGTGCCACACACAGATACTCTGCTGTGTGTGGCACTAATTCAAGGAGAAGGAGGAGAGAGAATCAGCTTGTTACCTAATCTCCTTTCTCTCTACATTAAACTTTCTGTATTTGAATTAAATCACATTTACTCAAAATTAGAAATACTAAATATAGAAATTTTGTAAACAAGCTTTGACGTACACAAGATGACTTTCCTCTTTGTGCTTAGGTGCCACAAACTGTGGGACCCTCCCATTGTGTGCACCACATATAGTGGGGCCCACCCACTGTGTGACTTCCAAAATATAGTCGTGTTTTTGCAGCATGTTCCTTAACAAAATATTATATTTCTATCTTTTTAATTAACATTCATATAGGCAATTTCATGATGAGGCTTCTTTTTTAAAAAACAATAAATAATAATATTAATATTAACATTAATATCAAATATATGCTAAATGAAGAGAGGATACCTCAATTTGTAGTAAACAAGAAAGCTAATCAATTTTTAAAAAGTCTCTTTATTTTAATTTTAATATTAAATATTTAATTAAAATAAAAGACATAAGTTTTCTATTCTTACAATACCATAGGCGCCACACACAGAGATACTCTATTTATTTGTAGCGCTAATTCAAGGAGAAGGAGGAGAGAGAATCTACTTATTGCCTAATCTCATTTGTCTCCATATTAAACCTTTCTTATTTGAATTAAATCACATTTACTCAAAATTGGAAATACTAAATATGGAAACTTTGTAAACAAGTTTTGATGTATACAAGAGGACTTTCCTCCTTGTGTATGGGGGCCACATATAGTGGGACCCTCCCACTATGTGCGCATAGTGGGGCCCGCCTATTGTGTGACTTTCAAAATTAATTATTTTTATTTTATTTGTTAAACAATATAATTATTTTATGCTATAAATTAATTTATAATTAATTTTTGAATGATATTTAATTTAAAATTCTACAATTCTAATTTAATTATATAAACCAATAATTCCATTTAGCCAAATAGCATTTACAAGGATGGCTGGACTAATGGACTTATAATTTAGAGCTCCAATAAAACGAATACATTAATCAAACTCTTTAATTAATATATTACTCTTTTATTGATTTTAATGTACTTCCACTAAATACTTGGAATTGCACTCTTAAAAATATAGATATTCAATTATTCATTTAATAGAGTTGTCCAGTTAATATAGTGATTACATATAAGTTGATCTTCCATAAATAATTCATAGTTAGAGATAGGTAATATCTGTTAACCTCTGTAATTACTTCTTAATCCTAGAGTACCATTGACTATTTAGAGAAGAAATGGATTCCATCTTGTAATACTGACATTCTCAGCAAGAAATAAGATTTCACTCTAAAATTTATACCGAGTAAATCAAAAGACATAAATCCATAAAAAAGAGTCTATTAATAACCCAAGATTAAGATCATCTTATATATGACCATCGTTCAATGTGATTAGATCTTGCTATATAGTTAACAAAAATTATTAGTTGTCTATATCTCATCACACCTCGGTCCTACATAATCTCATTATACACAGTGCACTCATTTAATGACTCACTACATTAATAGTTCGGATAAGACCGTTACATTCTTAGTGGAAATGACCTACACTAGTAACGTCCAATTAAAGATTCTATACTTTACTTGAATAATTAATTATTACAATTAATTATATGTTATTGACAATTTTAATTATCATCCTATATTATTATCATCTTTTATATAACACTTATGTACAATATTTAAAGTCACATAGATAATTATAGAATTTTCATACTATTCTTAAAGTATTCAAAATATATACATACATATAAATATGATGAATAAATTTACTTTATTTTTTTTATTAATATATCCATTTCAAAACATCATATGTTTTATGGACATCTATTCTAACATTAGGTTGTCTCTTTAGTATAACAATTGGAATGACCTCAATTTGAATATTTATAGAGTGCTTAGAATCTTAGTTTTAATCCATCAAGTACAACTGTGAGCAGTATAAAGCTTTCAATGACTATAGTAAAAAGCAAAAAGTTATTACATTGTAAAGCTCACACATGTTGTAGCTTTTAAACTTAAAATATCAGTTACAACTAAAGTTTCAAATACCCTATTTTTAAGTGTTTTTCCCCTTCAAAAATCAATGAAGCAGCCTAGAAGCCTCATAAAAAAAAATCCCCTTATAATTGGAATACCTAGAATCGCATCAGGGGACTAGTGGAAGTTATTGTCCGTTCTCTGAGGAAGATTTTGACGAAAGGGCCAAAAAAAATTTCTAATTGGGTAAATGGCATCTTTTTTTTTGGAATCAAAAAACACGCTTTTCTATGCAGGTAAACTGTCCCAGTTTTTTTCAAAAAAATAAAGAAAATGACTGTAGCAGGATAAGAAATCTCAACAGGATGAAAAAAAAAATGGAACCGTTTTGATGTCTAAAAAGCCTTTTTTTTTTGTGCCAAAAACTATCCAAAAAAAAAAGAGACCATTTACCAAAAAAAAATTTCCCAAGAGGCCCTTTTTAAAAATCCCTCATTCTCTGACTATCTACAATATAATGATTTTTATGATTGTGATCATTACCATCAAAAATTTATAGATCCAGCACGTGTTAATTATCACAATGGTTTTCTATAAAGGCAAGTTCATTATTATGAATATATTAAAAAAAACAAAACAAAGATCATAACGATTTTGAGCATTAATATAAAAGCACAATCTTTATCATAATGATCTAATTATAATAAATTACGGACATAATTTTTTTTTATGGTTGTTTCCTTTTTAAAATAGATAACATGCATAATGATTTGTTTCCTTTTTTAAGCCCGTTTGTTTCATTTTTTTTTTTTCCTTTTGACTTGTTTGCCTTTTATCGAAAAGAAGGTGGATGGTGTAATCCGTTTGACCTCTCTATTTAAAAAGGAAATCTAAATTCATTATCTGTATTGATTTCTTTTGTTACATTTCCTTAACATTTATTGTCATTTTTATTTGTTTCATTATTTAAGGTTACAAATACTCTTCACAGTTATTATTGTTAATGATTTTGTGATTAAAGAAACTTGTAGATAATTTTAAATTAATTAGACATTTATGTAAATAAACTAACCCATTTGACCCTTTTGGGTACGCCAACAATCCTGTTGTCGTCTTCAACGGCTATCTTGACTTGAGCTCAGGTTATGCTTACCTCGCCAGGTTTTGCCACTTAGCATGCACATAGCCCAGCGTTTGAGTTTGGTGGGGCTTGTGCCCACTACACCCTACCTTCACAAGTGTCGTGCATATCTCGGATGCACCGCCCCCACATTGAGCCACCTGGCCCTCATTCTTGCCCACTAGCTATTATGTCACGCCACAACGTCCCCCAAGCCCACAAATCTCAGATCGACCCTAACTGCTTGCACCCACCGCCAGCATGCATGCCACACGACTTGCCCTATGCCTATCTCAGCTCTTGTCTAAACTATCAGGGATTTTTTACTAGTCTAATTTAACTACTTTTTATCTAAAATTTAGCAAATAGACCATTCATTTTGGTCCCCTAACGTTTAAAAAATCTTATTTTTGTCCTTAATTTATTATTTTGTTTCTGTTTTAGTCCTTCCATGGGTTAAGCATTAAGTAGTTAACAAAATATTCTTAAATGGACTAATTTGGTCCTTAAAACCAAAACCCTAATCTTCGCACCAATAATTGTGATTGCGCTTCTTGCAACTACTTATGATGCTCTCCATGCTCCGAGAGCCACCGTTTCTATCACAAACGTCTTGAGTTGCACCGCCTCAACAGCAAGTCTTGATGTTCATTGCAAGTCTATGAACAACGATCCACGTTATCCCTCAGGGAGGCGCACATAAATTCTTGTTTCACCCTAATTGGTGAGGAGGAACACCTTTTCTTCCATTTTTTTGACATTTTATTTACAAGATAGAGATACCAGAAAAAATGCGACCATTAATGTTGTTGTTTTGTCATGACATCGGGTCCATGCAGATGCCTTTGTGAGAAACCCACTTGCATCACATGCTTTTCCTTGGCACAAATAGTTTTCCTTATATCTAGAACAAATTTTGATCATTTGTCAACTTTCGTTACATTAGCTGACAAAATTAAGTCTCTAGAGTTGGCTCTAGTCTTAGAGATAAAATGTTTTTGAAGTTTTAGTGTTCTTCATGACGACTAATGTAAAATGGTGTATGGATGAGGCGAGGTGATGTATATGGATATTATTTTAAAGGCTTTTCTAACATTGTTGTTTTCCAAACATTTTGTATTTTGATAATTTACCCCTCGAAATTTTTAATTGTGGTAATTTAACCTCTAAGCATTTCAAATTATTGCAATGTGTCCCATTTTGCTTTGATCCTCTTTAATTGGTGATACATATGTGAGGATGGAAAATACCATATGTCCAATAGAAATTCTTCAATCTAATTCAAACCCTAACAATCTTCAAGTTTGAAATCCTCAATTTTAGGAAATTTAGCAAAATGGGATACATTGCAACAATTAGGAAGTTTGAGGGCACATTTATCAAAATTAAAAATTTAGAGTGTAAATTTATTTAGAGCGTAAATTTAAGGAGACAATATTATCAAAAACCTTATTCTAAATATATTTGTGATTTTAAAGAAAGTTTCTTCACAAAATATGAAATGTTTTTTTTACCTATAGTCAGCATGCGAATATGGCAATTTATTATAAAACTTCATATTTTAAGTTGTCTTCGGTATTATAATTGCAATGTTCTCAGTTTAAACATTTAAATTTTAAGATTAATACTAATTCATGATTTCCTTTTTTTCCCTTCTTCAAAGATTAATGAAGCATTAAACATAAATTGAAAAATCTGAGGATCCCAAAGTTTGAATTTGGAATATCATTTTAATTGTTTTTAAAGACTACTATAATTTCAAGTTACTCATTTATTAGGAAAAGAATTGACGAGAAAAGTTAACTTTCCTCATTGACAGGCATATAATATAGGCCGTAAGATTTAATCCGACATGGGAGCAAAGTCTACTGCTCATAACTAAAATAAGCTTCACTTTCTACGATCTTTGCCAACAACACTTCTTTTTTTTTTTTTTTCTTTCAATACTAGCCGAAAAACACGCGCTCTGCATGTGTACATCAAACATGTTAACAAAAAAAATAAAAAGGAAAAAAACCATTTCGGAAGACTAAAAGGAGAAAAACATTTCAAAGCCTAAAAAAAAAACAATTGGATTAAAAAAAGTTTCATAAAAAGAAACCATAAAACATTTTAGGTTTCGACTGTGTTGAGAATACTATGCGAAACTTATTTTCTAAGTTAAAAGATTATTTTCGCTGCTTCCTTTGGTTCCTTTAAAAGTTAATGGCGTTAATGTCTAGTCATCAACCTTCAATCTGAAAGTTATACGTGGATTATTTTGTTTTTCTCAACTTGACTGAATATATAACAAATAATCTATTATAGTTAACAAAACAATTAAACCATTGATTCAACTAAAGAAATAGAGATGATTTCTCCGCACATTAATCTTTTCGATTGACATGCAAATAACTCCTTAAAGAAAATCAAATTGATCTCCATAAGTTAAAATTTTTTGACTCTTTTAAAACGTCCTTCGTCTTTAGAGTGGGCTCTCATGAACCTATCATTGTTTTCTATATTTTTGTATAAAATCTTTCAGATTTAATATAAATTGCTAGATTGTTCCTTAACCTTTCATGAAAGTGAGATTTTAGTCCTCAACTTTTTTTTATTTTTCAATTTTCAACCTTTCATTTTAGTTGCTGAGAGATTTTGACCGTTATAAATGACCAAATATCGTTTTAAAGTAAAATTACTAAATTACCCTTTAAATAATAATTATCTATTATTAGTTCAGAATTCTTGATTTGTAATTGTCTTGAAATTCTAATCATAAATAGCAAATTACAAGGTATGATTATGAAAGGTTTTTGTTAATTGCAATGTGGAACACAACCTAAGTAAAATGAATCAAGCGTATGTGTTTGTTACTTAAATCAACCTATCTTTCTCAACTTAATGCTTCCATTAGATTAAATCTAAAGAGCTTGTTCTGGGTTGTTTAATAGAAAGGGTTTAATAAAGCGTATGTCTTATTAAATCTATACAATAAGGAAAAAAAAACCCCCAAAATGTTGGACTCCCTCCCCCATAGTCCATACTTACCCACCACCCCCCTCCTAGGTCGCCAACCTTTGCCCTTTGCTCCCAACCACCCCAACCCCAGCCGACAACCCCACCCCCACACCCTGAAGCCCTTCTTGGAGCCCCCAACCCCATCGACCCCTTTCCCTTCACGCCCCATTCCCACCGCGAAAGATTCCATCTAGCCCAGCACCCCACCAGCCACCCCAGAGTTGTTGAACCCTTCTCCTTGTCGCACCCAACCTACTCGTCACCGCCATTGTTGCAACCTCCATCGCGAGCCCACAACAAAAGATCCTGACCCTGTTACTCCAATTCTTCAACGACTCATCGAATAGAGTCAATGGCAGAGAAAGAGATGAGGAGAGAGAGACTGGGGAAAGGGATGCCGAAGGAGAGGGAGATTGGAGGAGATTGAAGGAGGGGGCAAGGTGACTGGAGTAGATTTTTTATTTTTAATAATATATTTAGTTTTTTTTTACTTTTTTTATTGTTTTTATGTTTTAATTTGAATTTTTTAAAAAAATATTGGTTATTTTACTAAAATATCCCTATCAAAGTAGTTACATGCCCCACAATGGGGCTAAATTTAATGGCCAACCGTTAAAATGGTCCCTCTATAACTAAAATGAAAGGCTTAAGACTGAAAAATAAAAAAAATTAAAAAATTAAAAAATTAAAAACAAATTAGGGACCAAAATCTCTCTTTGTGAAAGGTTAGGGACCAATCTAGTAATTTACCCCCAAATTTAATACCCTTCAAAAGCTATAATCTGTCAAGAAACCATGCAAAAAATACAAAATAATAAACTAAATTTGACATATTGTGTAAAGTGAACGGTGATTTTTGAGGTAATCTTCACAACTTTTTTTCTTAATTAAAGATTATTTTCGTTGCTTTCTTCAGATCCTTTAAAAGTTAATGGCGTTAAAACGGTCATCATATCTAGTCCTTAACCTTCAATGTGAAAGTTATGCGTGGATTATTTTGTTTTTCTCTACTTGACCGAATATATAACAAATAATCTATTATAGTTAACAAACACAATTAAGCCATTGATTCAATTAAAGAAATGGAGATGATTTCTCCGCGCGTTAATCTTTCAACTGACATGCAAATAACTCCATAAAGAAAATCAAATTGACCTCCATAAGTTAAAAATTTTCGACTCTTTTAAAACGTCCTTCATCTTGAGAGTGGGCTCTCATGAACCTATCATTGTTTTCTATATTTTAGTATAAAATCTTCCAGATTTAATACAGATTTCTGGATTGGTCTCCAACCTTTCATGAAGTGAAATTTTAGTCTCTAATTTTTTTTTAATTTTTAATCTTTAGCCTTTCATTTTAATTATTGAGAGATTATTCAGTTTGACTGTTAAAAATGATTAAAAATCATTTTTAAGTAAAATTACGAAATTACCCTTCAAATAATTGATACATTAAAAAATTAAAGATAAATCATAACCATTGATTCAAAAACACCAAATCACATCCATTAGTTTGAATTTTATCCAAAAAAAATCAGCAAAAAAGGAAAAAAAATAAAAAATCAGAAAACCAAAAGCCAAAAACCAAAAACCAAAAAAAAAAAAAAACCCAAAACACTGGACTCCCTCTCCTGTCACCCGCACCTACCCATCGCCCCCCTCCTGGGCTGGCAACCCCTGCCTCCATGCCCAACCGCCCCAACTCTAGCCAATGACCTACCCCCACACCCGGTCACCCTTCCCGGAGCCCTCTAGTCTCGTCGACCCGTCTCCCTTCATGGCGCATTCCCATTGTGAAAGATTCCTTCTAGCCCAGACCCCACCAACCACCTCGGCGCCATTGAGCCCCATCTCCTCATCGCACCCAGCCTACCTATCATTGTCGTTGCTGCAATCCTCGTCACGAGCCCACAACAAAAGATCGCGACCCTGTTACTCCAATCCTCTGACAACTCATTGAATAAAATCGATGGAGAAGAGAGAGAGATTAGGAGAGAGAGAGTGGTGAAGGACATGCTGGAGGAGAGGGAGATTGGAGGAGATTGAAGGGGGACAACTAGAGTAGATTTTTTATTTTTAATAATATATTTATTTTTTTACTTTTTTATAGTTTTATGTTTTAATTTTAATTTTTTTAAAAAATTAATGGTTATTTACTAAAATACCCCTATCAAAGTAGTCACATGCCCCATACGTGGAGCTAAATTTAAAAGCCAACTGTTAAAATGACCCTTCAGCAACTAAAATGAAAGGTTGAGGACTGAAAACAAAATAAAAAATAATAAAAATAAAAGATTGGAGACCAAAATCTCACTTTTGTAAAAAGTTGGGGATCAATCCAGCAATTTATTCCTAGATTTAATACCCCTCAAAAGCTATAATCTGTCAAGGAACCATGCAAGAAATACAAAAATAACAAACTAAATTTGACATCTTGTGTAAGGAGAACGATAATTTTTGAGGTACTGTTCACAAGTTTTTTTAAATTAAGATTGCGTTTAATTTAAATTTTAAGACCTAGGAAATGTTCTTAGCGTTGAGCAAAATTGTAAACTAAGTGATGTTCAGATTATAATCAAGATTTGATAATTGTTGTCGCCGCTTTTTTTTTTTTTTGAGAAAGTGTTCATCTTTCCGTGTAAAAAGGCCAACCAAAATGACCAACAACACGTGTTAAAAGGCATTTTATTTACGTTACATAGATGTGCTTTTTTAGATGTCTGTTGCGAATTGTAACGGAATGCAAATTCTATCTATTTTCCTTCATGATTAGCACCTCATGTTCCTGTATATCCTAGTTTCCTAAATTTTTACAAATTCTGATGATGTTTTAGAATTCGATTCGTTAATTGCGTTTATAGAAGCAAGATTCTTGTTCAAAAAAAACAAAAATTTGGATTTTTTTAATGGATAGAAACATCATTTTTACAATTGGGATTCTTTACACGGATCTTTATAGTGATACACAAATGGAAAAATTTTAGAAGAATGGGGGAAATAACAGAATTTTAAAACTTTTTGAAACAATCATTCCCTAGAGAAGAGAAAGCACAAATCTATTATAATCTTCGTAGAGAATAGACGAGGAATAAAAAAGTTGATAACAATAGGCTTTGAAAATGTTTGTAGTAAAATGATATATTTGTAATGTAAATAACTTATTTACTATGTAAATGAAATTTATTTACATTAAAAACAAGAGGGTAAATTTTTTTCACCTTCAATCTATCTATGTCTAAAGAAGAATAATTTCCACTGTAAACAAAAGGATAAATAATAATTTATACTATAAATATAATATTTACTATAAATATTTTTGAAACCTGATATTAGTAAAATTATGATTGAAAAAGTATTATTTATTACATTTTTTACAAAATTTTTTAGATGGAGGCGTCAATTTAAGTTGGGCTAAACAAGTCAGCAAGGGTAGCCCATATGTTTGGTCTGAGCACCACAAGAGAAGAAAGGGAATAGCATAATTAAAAGGTTAATTAAAAATAAATAACATCATTTTTTATAAGGAATTAGTGAATAGCATATTATTAATAAATCACATTTACCATAAACTAAAATAATGATGATAATACCCTCAAAATCATATTCAGAATAAATTTCTATGTCCTTCATATCTCAAATACAATATCTCTCCTTTTTTTCACTTTCTATTAGGATGACAAGCGTGAGCCTTGGAGGCGATGGTGATGGCAGGGCTTGGACAACAATGCGCGCAGATTTGCTCAAAGGAGATTGAAGGTGCCAGATTGCCATCACCCTTGTCAAAGACTCACGTGGATTTGCCTAGGGGAGATAAAAAGGTGCCCCTAATCGCTCGAGAAGATTGTCTAAGATTGCGATCGTCAAAGAAAACCATTTGAGATTGTCTCCTTCGTTGGATCGCCTTTCACCATCACACGAGATTGCAATTTCCATATCGTGTGACTGTCATCGCTCCCTCATGAACCTGTAGTTGCACCGTCATCATCAGAGAGATAGGAATTTGAATATTTTTTTTCGAGATTGCAATTTCCATATCATGTGATTGTCATCGCTCCCTCATGAACCTGTAATTGCACCGTCATCATCGGAGAGATAGGGATTTGAATATATTTTTTTTATATATATAAGAGAAGGGGGAATGCCATCATTTTTTAGGGTAGTTAAGCATGACTCAAACCCTCAACATATGATAAAAGTAAAAAGACTTACAAACAATTAAGCTGTCCTCACTTATCAATTGAATATTTTATTTACTCACATAAGTTGAAAATTTGTTATTTCTAACATTTTCTCGAGATTTACCTTAGCTAAGCAGGGGTTAATGAGACAATAGGCCCAATTATGTTTCTTGAATTAAAATATGACTCTGATTTGTAAAAGTTCTACAAATGTCTCATAATAATATCATTAAAATTATTTATATGTAATTATATAGTATAAAATATAATATCATTAAGATAATTACTATATTATTAAGGATATTTTTAAGATATTTTAAATATTATGTTAGATTTTAATTTTATAATAATAATTTAGACAAGAATTGTAATTTTTTCAGCTAAGCGGTGGTCTGGCCCAACCCTAAGCCTGTCAGGCTTCCAGGCCGAGTTGGGTGCCTCTTCATATCTTGACGTTGGGCTGCCCAATTTCTTTCTCTTTTTGGGCCGCATGGGTCTGGAGTGGCCAGAGAGCTAAAATCAACGGTACTAGTTTTACAATAATAAATCATAAAAGCATTACACGAGTAATCATCTTTGCAATACGTTTCAAAAGAGAAATCTACCATATGACGTGAAAAACTACATTATCATCAAAATTGTTCTTTTCTAATCGTCAAATCTATATTAAAAACTATATTTGAATATTAAATGTTGTCAAAATTACTTTACAAAAGGAATAAAAAGGGAAAAAATGAGTTTTTTATGGTAGGGAGAGAAAAAAATCTATTGATACATTGTGTTTTCAAATATTAAGAGGTTATTTGATAATTTTGATTTAAAAACTTGTAAGTTTAAAATAATATATAAATTTTATATATTATAAAATAAAACTTTCAAAGTCATTACATATAGGTCTCTTATATGTTTCATAAAACTCTTACACGATGCCCTTTAAACTTGAGACTATAATTGGATCTGAAGTACATAATGGCACGTAAGATTCCTAAACACACTAAACATTACGTCAAAAACACTCTACGAAATCTGGTTGATTGTCCCGTGCAGCTAGTTTACCGCTTTATCTCCACAGGACACGTGGCCGCATGCAAGAGCCCCACCCATTAGATCCCCAAAAAGTACCGGAAATTACTTTGCTCGAACAAGCAAACAGTTTTTTTCTTGGTTCGGTCCTGTCTGTCCGCACCTACTTCACAATTCTATAATTGGGGCAAAAGAGAAGAACCTATTTAGTTTTGAGATCTGGGATTTTCATGAAAGAGATGAATTTGTGAGAAGCATCGTCAACAACTTCAAAAGAAGAAAGAGAAGAAAAAGATGCAGAGATTGGTGCTTCATAGTAATAATAAACCAATTTTATCAACTTCAAGAAGAAAGCTTCCTTTGTTAGCTGTTGTAGACTCTTTACCATGCCGTGCCACTCTCTCTAGAAAGTCCATTTCCTCCTCTTCCTCATGTAAGTTTTTCTTTTTTTAATTTTAGTTTTTTCGTTTCTTTTACTGAACTGAAATGAATTTGATTTCTTTGGAAATGTTTGGATGATTTAAAGTTTAAATACCTTCAATCAACCTTGAATATTGAACGAGATGGACTTTTACAAGCCTTTCTCTATCTGGGTTGGAAGAATTTATCAGAGTTTTTCATTTATGTTGAAAAGTGTTTATTTTGACTTGTATGTGTCATTGGGTTTTTAGTGACCGGTTACATGAATTGGTTGCTTTGATTAGGGGCTACATAATTTAGATAAATACAAAAAATGTATCTGTTTACTGTTTTCCCATAAAATTTCACCTTTTACTTGACATTTTGTGCCTGTTTCCGAGATAGTTGGGATAAACTTTAAAGCAAGTCTTGGTTAGGTTAAATTATAATAAAGACTTCCCTCAATTTTGGTGATGCTGATTCTAGTAGTACTTCTGGGCATTGTTGTTTACTGTTCTAGTGCTCTGCAGTAATTCACTGTCTAACTTGATGGCATTAACTGGTGGAAAAAATATGTTGGTTACGGTTCGAGTAAGAAGGCGAAAGTGACATGGTAGTATGTGGTGCTGGCTAATTTTTGGTTCAATATGGATGGATGGAGTAATTTTTAGTTTTCTCTTTAAAAGAATCAATTATCTGACATCCTTATTTGGTTCGATAGATAAAGTGTTCAAGCAATTCCTTCATCTTTGATGATCATGTCAAGTTGGAAGAGTGTTTTGAGTCAATAGTTTGTCTTGTTATTTTTAGTTCTTTTGAGAATTTGTGTTGTCCTCAAAGTGTTACCTTTGTTGTAATGTTTCTTCTTAATAAAATTCGGTTTCTTACCAAAGAAGTAATTCACTGTCTAACTTATTTATAGTAAGGTGTAGAGACATTTCGAGATCCTCATGTGGCACGGTTCGTGTTCAAGCATCTAATGTTAGCATTGGATCTGGGGGCTACGATGGAAGGCGGGAGAACGAGGACAAGAAAATCTTTACCGCTGACTCAAGTGACAGTTCACCTGACAGGTGAGTTGCATCATATAAATTCAAGTTCAAAAATTGTAGAGGTGTTGCTTTAACTTTTTTGTTGATGTTATTGCTACTCCAGTAGTAACTAGTAGGATAGAAAACAAGCTCTTTAATTTCAATATCTCTTTTTTGATATGATACTGTCACTCCGATGGAAGACAATTTCCAGAGGACCCTACGCTTTAAAAAAGGATTAGGCATGTTCATTTACCAGTAAAAATAAAATTATGGGTATAACTCGTCTTTGTGTCCATCCTTAACTGTTCAATCCGTCATAATCAGAATTCCAAATAGGCAAGGCAGTAGTATTCTTTCTCAAGCTTGAAAAGTTATCTATTGGGTTTGGTGTATTGGCTCTACATTTGTAAAAACAAAAACTCATTTATACTATTTTTTATAATTTGACAGTCAGAAGCCACCCATCCAAATTCCTTATCCTGTTGCTATTGCTCTTGTGCTTTTTGGGTGTGCCTCGGTCTTCTCACTCATTGCCTTCGTGAAAGGAGGACCCTCAACACTCTTAGAAGCAATTGCAAAATCAGGCTTCACAGCTGCATTCTCATTGATATTTGTTTCTGAAATTGGAGATAAGGTAATTAAAGTGCTGCGAGGTGAAGTTACAGTTCTTTTCCTTTCATTTGCATCTATATTGCTACGTGTTTTACACGTGTTAACTCTATCCCTTTTGTCTCTGTTAGACATTCTTCATTGCTGCACTCTTGGCCATGCAATATAAGAAAGGGCTGGTATGGATTCTACGGAACTTTCAAAGTTTCCTCACTTCATATGCGCTGACAAACACACGAAGTTATGTATACTTGTATGAATGCACATGCCTTTGTATGTGAAGTTTGGACCAAGAGATAAGCGAGATAGAATTGAGATGGAGAGATAAAACCACTAGAAATCTAAAGGGGCCGGGGATAGCAAAGAGAGGATTCTAGAGAAAACAAGAACTCAAGAGAATGAAAACAAGAAATTACAATTTTTATTCATTAACGACATCTCTAATTCAACTACAACCTAACGTATTTATAGGCAAACCAAATAACAAATTAGAAAGCTAAATCCAAGAAAAATAAGGAAAGTCGACAATGGAAACTAACTTGGGATCCCAAAATAACATATCTGATTTTTTATCCACCGAAGTACTTCATTGTGATTATTCGTAGTAGTTATCAGCGAACACGCTAAAAAGAAGGCATCAACCAGTTGTTATCCACCCATCCATGCTATAGAGATTCTAAAATTACATTAATTTTTTGTTTATTAAACAGCTAGATCGCATCGATTTACTGAGGAAATTCTGCAAAATCACATATTTATGTGGATTTCTTTAGAAATTACTTGCTTTTACAAGGTATGCAATCATTGAACAGGTTTTGTTTGGCTCAATGGGTGCTCTTTCACTTATGACAATCCTTTCGGTCGTCATTGGGCGAATATTTCACTCAGTGCCTGCTCAATTCCAAACGAGTAAGTACTCGGCATTATCTGTTTTTAGGTTTAACATGACCTCAGTGAGAAAAAGCTAACACAGTCGCATTATAGTTTATGGAACGCATTAATTGAAACGATGACAAAGTTCCCTTCTGTCAACCATTGTTATGCATCTTGTAAAGCCTGTGTGGGTTGTCTTGGTTGCACGTTTTCCTTCTTTTTCTCCAACTTTGCAACTCGAATGTTGATTCTATTAAGAGCCTGTACAAAGTAGAATATAATCCACAAGACATTCTTCGTCTTTGACATTTATTTTCTTGAAGTAGCAGAAGGGTGAAACTCTGAAACATAAATTAGATGACATTAGATTTACTGATTTTCTGTCATTCTGTGGTTATGTGATAGCTTTGCCAATTGGAGAGTATGCAGCCGTAACTCTTCTGTTGTTCTTTGGCATCAAAGCGATAAAAGATGCATGGGAGCTTCCATCAAGGGTTGAGAAGACCGGTGACAAGAGTAGTCCTGAACTTGATGAATACGTTGAGGCCGAGGAGCTTGTGAAAGAAAAGGTGATCTTTCTGAACCTTCTCCCTGACCCTTACCGAGGCTTAATTCATGTATAAATTTATGCTTAACCAATTTATTAGAGTTATTAATGTTTGGGGCTTCAGGCATTAAAACGATTAAGAACCTCTACTAACGGTTCAAATTCATGTATAACAACTTGTAGACTAATGATTGTGTACGTGGCAAATATTCTTAGCGGTGTCTAATCATAACTTCTTTCTTTCACTGAATATCCCAGGTGTCAAAACGCCTCTCGAATCCACTTGAAGTCATCTGGAAGTCTTTCAGCCTTGTATTCTTTGCTGTAAGCATGTTTTCTGCCCTTATCTGCAGCAACATTTCATCACAAGTTTGATTTTATCTTTTACAATCTTAAACCAACTTGGAAAGTAGACATTCAAATTTTACCATGTGGCTTTTGATTCTAGGAATGGGGAGATCGCTCGATGCTGGCCACGATTGCTCTTGGTGCTGCACAGGTTTTAATTTTATTCTACTTTGGTTCGGTTTCACTTCTACAATGATTTTTCCTCTTTTCTTTTTTCATATGTATATATATCAATCTCGGTTTTCTTTTTTCTTGTATGCACAGTCTCCATGGGGTGTGGCCAGCGGGGCCATAGCCGGACACTTGCTTGCAACACTCATGGCGATCGTGGGAGGAGCATTTCTCGCCAACTACATTTCTGAAAAACTGGTAAGAGGACCAACATTTACCCTCTAAAACTAAATGATAACACAAATACTTCCTCGAAATAAATGGTGTGACTCGATCTTATCCTTTCATCAGGTTGGCTATTTGGGAGGAGTACTGTTTCTAATTTTTGCCGTGGCCACATTTTTTGGAGTTTTCTAGGAAAATTCATAAATCATGAGAGAAGATAGAGAGGTCGCAGTCCAAAGATGTTGGAACATAAATCACGAGAGAGTTTTGCATGAAGTAGTGAAGAAAAATAGGAGAAGTATTTTTCTCCTACTGGATTTATTGTTTTAGGAAGAAATGCATATTGTTACACCTGATATGGCTCAACCCAAAATTTTCTCTTCCTTGTACTAGGGGCTTCTTAGAAGGAAAACAATAATAAGGCTTGGCCCATTCGATTTGTGGTTAATCTATTTTTAAACAAAGCTAAATAAAAAAAAATTGCATTTTGGAGAAATTTTAGCCCATTGGACTCCTTTTTTATAAACTTCCAAGTCGTGTCTACCGATTACGAAAATGCCTGCCCTTTGTTTTTTCTCAAGAGGCTACCGGAAAATGACAATTCACGTCGCTTCTTACACATCTAATTCGATAAAAATACATTTTCATTACAACATGGTATGTTTTGTTGAAACATCTTTGTAAACAACACTTACTTGGCAGCTCAAAATAGCACCACTATCTTTGATGCCTTTTATAACAATCTCTACTCAAATAAGCCTAAAAAGAATCTATTGTTCCTAAAAGAATTGGCGTGAAGCAGTTGAACCCTGTGCCAAACAGATTTACAAATTTTGGAAAGGCCACAGCTTGAAGCCCTTCATTTCTTCAGAATTATTCAAATATGCATCTGTTAGATAAAGAGGTAGTATTGGAGAGCAATTCAACAAGCAGCTTCTCAAGTCTTCTGGCTCCAGTACCAGGCCTCAGAAGGTTCGCATCTCCCCATACAGAGCATGTGTCGTTTCCAGACTCACCTAAACACCACCCGCCAGGCACAACTTGCCCCTTCTCACGCCTTAAAATTTCTCTGTCTATTCGGTCGAGTAGTAGATCGTTTGACTGGAATCTAGCCGCAAAGGCTGCTCCACTCTCAATCATGGCGTCAAAATCATCAGACGTTAGCTGCTGGGGCTCCTCGTTTGAGGGTTTGTCGAAGTTTGCATATTTTAGGTTGTGGTTTATGATGGTTCTATTGAACTGGCGGGAGTTGCACAGGATGGTGGGAAAGTAGTTGGAAAGAGATGAAGGCGTGTTGGAGAAATACATCAGTAGCGTTCGTGGGAGGTTATCTGTTCCGAGGATACAAAACTCGACAAAATTACGACTAAGAATGGCAAAAGATGAACCTGAAAAAGAAAATTATTCGTAACAGTTAGACATTTCTTAAATTTCCCCATAAATAACAATTGTATGAGGAGTTCCAAGAAATAAACAATCAACTATTTTACAGAAAAGATGAAGTTCTCAAGTTAAGTATTCGAAATTCTGGACTACCGTGCGTGTAGTTTATATAAATAACTTCTAGGAGCCTAAATGATCACATTGACACAAATTCTTCAACTTTTAGACCATTAACAACAAACACACTCCGCCTATTGGACTCTTCTCAAGTACGTTGTTATTCATGAAGAAACATATACGAGAATCCTTTGTCCATTTCTCCCGTCTTGGGTTTTTTTCCCCCTAATCCGTCCAGTTATAATGACTACCATTCCAGTCCACAATTCCCTAAAGTTCTAACCAATTACACTGATATGTCAATCTGATTTATTAGACAGAGAACAAGACAGGAAGAATAGACAGAGTATTTAGGTACGAGAGATACATAAGCTTACACAAGCAGCTCAAACCCGTCAACTCGTCATTTCTAAATAGAACCAATGCTACTGAACTGATATTGCAAGAGCTTTTTGGTTGTAAACACATCTCAACTTCCTATTCTAGCTTTGCTAATGATACCGAATCCAGTCCACTCTAATATCAACTGGAAGAAAACTCTATCACCAGTAAAGATCAGTAGACAGACAGTTCTAGAGACCAAAGTTGCACAAATCACCGTTTAACTAGCAGAAGCAAGTAATCGGATTGCTCTCCCCTGTAGCTATATTCTCCCTGGATCCAAAACTGGCTAACAAGAAAACTGATTCTCAGGATTGTTGGCAGCAATAGCACTAGAGTTAGTTAACCTATATCATACGCAAGGACACTTTACTTCATTATACAACTCCATAAGAACCGGTTGTAATAGTAACATTGCTAAATCTACCATAACTAGAAAAACTAAAAGCTCGGAACCACTTGGAACTTTTTTTGTGGTAGTTCTAAATAGCATCTCTTCGTCTCATTTCTCTCTACATAAAAACTCACTAAATAGCGTAACACTATTGATTAGTAAAGAGCTGAAAGATTCCATACTACCAGACGAGATGGTCACTGGGAAATTAGTTTGAGAGATGACAAATACTCTAAAGTAACCCGGAAGTAGCATCTGTGTTCTTTCATTAACTCCCTAACTGAATATTCTAATTTCTACTAAAAATATGTCCTCTTTTTGGTCAATGAATTACTAAACTAAAGAGCACACAGAGACAAAGATCTTATACCTGTGAAGAGCCGATAAGCATTAGGCAATTCTCTCTTCTGTGAAGCATAAAACATAGCTGTTTTCTCCGAAAGATATAGCCCTGGATCAACGATTATCGGCTTTAACTTCTTAGACCTGCATAATCAAAGAAATTCCAATCCTCAACTTAAAATGTAATCCAAAAAAATCAATTAATCCTGGAATCAAAAAATCATATAATCATTCATACTCTCTCCATCCAATGTAGCTCGAGTGCTTCACAAAGTTGAGACTTTTTGGCAAATATGACAAAATGTGAAGAAGATCTAACCAAAAAAAAACCCACAAAAATCCAGATCAGAAATCCCACAAAAATAAAAAAAATCCAAATTCTAATAAATCAAAACCCAAAAAAAAAAAAAAAGACCATACCATCTTGCGTTAAAAGAGGGTAATCCCCTGCATTAAGACTGACAAACCAATCCCAATTGGGATTCAATCTCAAGAGCATGGAAGCTCCATGGAGAGTGAAGGAAAGCGAAGAAGAGCCTTTAGGGTAAACGAAATCGGCTTTTCCGACAACATCGACATTCTGGGCAGCTTTGAAGATCGGGATCGACTGGACATTGAGGGCCAAGCGATCACGCTCGGCTTTGGAGGCGAAGCGGTCGAGGTGAAGAAGGTAGTGGTTGCGGGGATGGTAGACAGCGAAGAGGAGGCGGAGGATCCGAGAGGAGTCGCCATCGGAGCCGGAGATGAGGTAGGCGATAGAAGGAGGAGGGGAGGGAATGGAGGAAGATGAGGAGGAGGAAGTGGGGATGGAAGAGAGGCGGGAAGGGAAGAGGTAGGGGTCGGGGCGAGAGGAGGAGGAGGAGGAGGAGAGGGCGAGGAAGAAGAGGAGGGAGAAGAGGGAGGTGGCGAGGACGATGGAGAGAGTGGTTTTCGGTTCTTTGAGAGAGGAGGTGGAGAAGGGGAGGAATGAGGAGGAGGAGGAGGAGGAGGAGAGGGGTTGTTGCGGCGGAGGTGGGTGTTGGTGTGGGTTTTGCATCTCTGATAATGGCGGAACTAGTGAGAGAGTGTGAGAGATAAGAAAATGGAGCTTTGTCTGTGACTCTCTATCCGTGTCGTTTTCTTTGTCCAGCGTTGCTCTTGTTTCAAGTTTTCTCCAGTGGTTCCGCCAACTGCATGCGAAGTTACGGTTTAGTCCTCTTTCAAACCTTGTTCATTCCGCGGATTTAAACAGAGTTTAAATATTCTTCCTTTTTTTTTTTTTTTTTTTGAAAAGGAGAAATTCAACGATGAGTTAAGGAGACAGCAAGCAAACCCTCCGACACCAACAGATTTATTAGTAAAATCTGATGACGTTCATGGGAGAAACATATGCAGAAAACCCAATGATGGAAAAGCACCTCAGCACACTAAGATCAAGCACATGTAACATTCTTTTTAACAATGAAACCTCTACAATCGACTAATAGGGTGTTTGGAAAGGTGGTGGGAACCAGTGGTGGGAACCACTTTTACTGTATCATGTGAGAGTTTTATACTGTAACATATTTTTTTATTATTACTGTAGCATATGAGAGCTTTACACTGTTCATAACTGAGATTGTGGTGGGAACTGAGTGGTTCCCACCACTGCCAAACACCCCCTAAGATTACTGATTGATCAAAGGCTAAGACTCAGTAGCACTAAGGTCACCACCAATTAAGCCTAAAGGCAACTCTAGCAAAAACAAAAACCCCGTACTCATATTTGACAGGGATGCAACAACTCCTAAAACTTGAAGAACCACCTCTATAATTACAAACCAAACATAAAAAACATTTAAAAGGTGAAAACAATGCCTTTATTTTACCTAAATAGCAAGCAAAAAACCTAACACAAAGACCAGTACGAGGGCCAATCCAACGACCACGTGAAGAAAGTCTAAAACACATGACACTAGATAGATCCAAGAATGTAGTAGAACAAGCACCTCTCATTTAGCGTGTGACCTCTACACACCGCTGCCATCCTTTGCAACCACAAATATGCCATCCATCCAAAGGGTCACCACACCAAGGGGAGCAAAACCCCCAATCCACTACACCCCCTAAGTCTCAAGCACCTCATGTCAATGAGAAACAACCGCAGCACCGTCCTTAGTGCAAAATACTTCTCCATTAATATCCCCTACTCCAACACCTCCCTAACAAGAAGGAAAGAAACCCAATAAACCTAAAGCACCGGAACGATGCCGGCAATTGCAGTCCCCATGAATCCATGTTTCCGTCACACCCAGGCTCATCCTCTCCCTATGTGGAGCCAAACCAAACCACCACTCCGTCACTAAACGAGAAAGATCACCCTCCCTAGGGCCAGAGAGCCATTGACCCAAGACAGTGGTGCACCTACAAAAGAGAAAAAATCTAAACACCCTAATGAGAGAAAGAGAGAGTGAGGAGAAAGAGAAAAGAGAAAAAACTTTATTGTGTTTTCTTTTATTAAAAAAAGATTAAAAAAATGAGACCTAAATCGCAACTTCATATTTAGCGACTAATGGAACAATTAACCCTAAGTTTGCTCTAGTTTTATTATATATGTATGTATGTATGTAAAGTTTCCTTTGTTGTTGTTTTTTTTTTTTTTTTCCAAGAGCCCTACCTTATAAATCTATTAGGGGTCGATTTTCAATCATTTGGTTTTTAACCGATAGCGGTCGGTTTTGAGAAATGCAAGCCCAACATCGACTATTTGTAAGAGAGGTTTTAGTTAGTTTTATATTGATCATGATCAATTTGTGATGGTCGGTATAGCAGTCAATTTTAGACGGTAATGGCCAACTAGACTATAGGTAGTATTTCACAAGTAACTCAGTTGGTCCTACTTTTTTATTTTTCATTTTTTTTACAAATATAATTATCTATTAGATGAATCCAATATTTTGAGAACAACAAAGTATTAGGTAAATAATAAAAACCAAGTAAATTAACAAAAAAGTCATAATTAACCAATAAATTTCAAAGTAAGTTTAAACATGACATAAAATTAAAGATATAATATCATATGATACTTATATTTTTCAAGAGAAAAAATTGGTAGGTCAATTCAGTTTTTGACGACCGGGAAAAAAAATTGATAATCAAACCAATCACTTTGTAAACAGTCAATTTTTTCGGTCGAGTCAACTAGTTTTACTATTAAAATTGATTTTTTCGGTTGGTTTTGCTCGGAGGTTTTAGTCCTCTTTTTTTTACCCTGTTTGTTTTTGTTATCATAATTTTTAAAAAAACATCATATATTTTTTGAAGCAAAAATTTTAAAAACACTCTCAATATAATTTTCAAAATTTTTTTATTTTTTAAAACAAAATTTTTTTTACCTATTTTGAAAACAATAACAAACGGTCACTTTGTTTTTTGTTTTTGTTTTTGTTTTTTTTAAACAACTATGGCCGGCAGTAAATAGAAAAGTTGCAGATATAGGGGGTGTTTGGCAGTGGTGGGAACCGTTTAGTTCCCACCACAATCTCAGATATGAACAGTGTAAAGCTTTCACATGCTACAGTAACAATAAAAAAATATGCTACAGTAAAAGTGGTTCCCACCACCCTTCCAAACACCCTAATAATTGACTTTGAACAACGTGGCAGCTATGCGTTGGTAAAACCGGAACGAGTATACTGAAATTACTAAACTGCCCACGAATCTCCAAAACCCTGAGAGTTGCAATTAACCGAAGAAGAAGTGTCGGAACACCGACGCTAAACCCTATCAGTGGCAGCGCTCAGTCTCACTCGGAACCTCCATTGCAATTAAACCGATCGTTCACTTCGGGTAAGTTACTTTCCTTTTGCTTTTCTTTCTATTGGATCGGTAGCTGAAAATGGAACATCAAATTAGCTTTCGAAAATGGAAAAAAAAAAAAATAGTATAGGGTTTAAGATTTTTCCTTTTTCCTTTTTCTCTCGTCTGTAGAAGAAAATTTACTCTCAAGCTTAGGGATTTTGTATTTTTTGAACTTCAATTATATATATACATATATATATTATATAGTAATGCATAAAATAATAGTCATTTACATAATAAAACTTAAAAAAAATTACAATTAGACCTCACCTCACTCGCTCATGCACAGCCCCAAGAGCCCACCCACCATTACCAATCTCAAAACCCTAACTGCCGCCCAGCTTCCGTCCGTTTCTCTCATCTCAGGTTGGATTTTTTTTTTCTTTTTGTTAGTCGATAAATCCCAATTTATTGCTTCCTTTAAAAAGCACTATATATTCGATAAATTTGAATGAGGGGTTTAGGAGAAATAAGCTAACAGCTTTGATTGATTGAGATAATCAATCTTGAATTTTCAAAACATTGCACTCTAGTAGAGTTTGCTCTGTTCGAGATTCGACAGTGTGCTTTGAAGTTTCTGGGCTGTATTTTTTTTTTTCAATTTTAGTTTTCATCAGTGTATAATTTTGTTGTTCTACTAAAATACCGCTCAATGTCTGGTCACCTGATTGTACGTTAGGTATTCTGTTAAAAAAGTGAGGGAATATGACGGAAAGGTTTAATTTGCCAATGTTTAAAGAATTTTTTATGGTTGTTTCGCCAAGATTAAAAGAATGGGGTCTATGTTTTGGGGGCTGTTTGTACCATTTACTCTTCTTTTTATTACCTAACTAAAGCTTGAATTTTGCATATCCTACTTAGTGGGTAGTAAACAGTATGAAACTTGCACCCTCAAAAGAAAAAAAAAAGAAGTATGAAACTCGTGTTGGTTAAAGTAAAACTTGTTTTGTTTTGCTGAGAAAACTCAAACTTGTTTGTTTAATTCCCATTTTCTTGAAGCAGGAAAATGAGAACGTTCACTTGTGGCTTAGTTGAACCGTGTTGTTCTAATGGAACCCTTATTTTGGTAGTGTTTTCTAATATTCAATTTTACCCTTAATTATTTTCAGTGAGCAAAGTCCATTAGTGTGTGTGGATGCATTGATGGGGCGCAATATTTCCAATCATTGGGAATCTCCGATTAAGGCTCGGGGGTCTCCTCATAGAAAGAGCCCATCCCGAGAAGAAAGATCCCCGGTCCGGCATAAGGGCTCCCATAGGGATGGCTCTCCTGCTAGAGAGAAGCATCGAGGTGATGCTAAGTCTCCGAAGCATGAGCAATCAGCCTTTCCCCGTCCCCATTCTCCTTCTCCGCGGACAAAGCGGTTAAGAAGAGCTCAAGCTGAAAGAGACATTGAGAGAGAACATGACAAAAGTCATGGTAGAGGGAGTGAAAGAAACTCACAAAGGGAAATGGGTGCAGGAAAAGAAACAGGGAGTGACAGAAAAGAGAGAAGATCAGGAAGAGATGATGCTCAAAATAAGTCTTCTAGGTCAAGGCATGGTCGTTCTACTTCACCATCAGACTGTAACCATAGGAGCCGACATAGATCTCACTCACCTCAATTAGCTTTGGATAGCAGAGCTCGTGAAGGGGGAAAAGGAACTGAGAGGGTGCATGAAAGGAACCACAGCGGAGGGAGTGATAGAGATCCACAAAGGGAAAGGGGTTTAGACAGAGAAAGAGAGAGCATGAGAACAGGGAGGAGATCTGGAAGAGATGATCCTAATCAAGGGTCTTCAAGATCCAAACATGAGCGGTCTGTTTCTCCCTCTGATCGACACTGTAGAAACAAGCGCAGATCTCGTTCACCCACTGATGCAAGAGCTCGCGATGAGGTGTCTGGTGATATCCCCTCCTTAAAAGCATCTAGTTTGAATAAAATATTTTTGTATTATTTATTATGTTGCATTATTATTGATGATTGGAGCATATTGTTTTTTAAATTATTGCAAGTTGATTAAAGTTCCTTTTAAAGCATGAACTTTTGAACTTCTTTTCTTGAAAAGAAATAACTTTGGTTGCCAAATTTTTGTTTTGTCTTGTTATGACAACCAGTACCACTGTGCTTTGTAATTTCTGCTTAATACATAATGAGAGGGGTTACATTAGAAGTGGCACAATAATGTCCTAATGGGGTGTAGGATATCATGTTGCCATTTCAATTGTGTGGGAAGACATGCCTATAAGTTTCTGGATCTGTATTTGAATCTAAGTGGCACTTAGAGCAGTAAGGCGGAATTTGAAGTAAAATTGGGTATTTATTGCATGCATATTAAAAGTTCTATATAGTGAGTTAATAGTTGTCAGTGAAATGAGAATTAAAGTCCATAGGCATGGAAGGACTAATTTACAATTTTTGAATGATGGATTAGATTAGTAAGGTGGCACAATTCTTCTTTATTACAATATTAGTCCTAACTCTAGTGATATGTCCTGGTACTATCTTCCGTTCCAATATTATAATCCTAGTTAATATATGAAAATATGAATTTCTGCTTGTATGCTATTGTTAGAGTTACATTTGTAAGACAGTTTAATCTGATACTTTTAGTAGTGAATTCTTGTTGATTTGCTTGATTTGATGCTTATTAAAACCGCCTAACTGTTGGTCAACTTTTTGTTCCATTTTTCTTCATCCAGGTGCCAACTTCAAGAGGAGCTGATCATGGGTGAGCTGTGGTTTGAATTTTAGATTTATTCGTGCACTTTGATAAATAATTGGAATCTCTCTTCGGAAGACCAACTTTTGTGGATTATCATAATTTGGTGTACTTGCCAAGTTATTTTCTCATCTATGCTGCCTTTGTTTTGGTGGTTCCAAAGCAATGCTAGAGCATCTTGGGCCTTGCTTTTCTTTTCTTTCCTATATATATATATATATATATATATATATAGATAAGAGTTTTAACTTTGCAGCAGTGATTTTTCTTTTGATTTGAGGTTGCTTTCTTGGCAGAAATGACGAAAATGATTCAATTGCTAAGATGAAAGATGCTGAGGAGGCATTGGAGGCAAAGAAAAAGGTAACGTGCGGCATAAAAAACATTATCATTGTTAAGCATTATTATCATTATTATGACATTATGATCGATATTTGTTATCATGACATTACCCTTTTTTTTAATGGACCTGCATCTTCTATTCTTTGACTGCCAACAATGCTTTCAGGAACAACCTTCGTTTGAGCTTTCAGGAAAGCTTGCTGCCGAAACTAATAGGGTCAGAGGTGAGCAGAACATCATTTCCTTTCATTTTCCTTTTGTTTCCTCTTATCTCTCTCTCTCATATACATAATTTTCATATGTTCTAATAATTGTATAGGGAACTCTATAAAATTCTTATCTTTAGCCCTTTTCTTGGCAAAGAGAAGTAAATGAAACTACAATATTAGCTTATCTAATGGTTATTACTCTGTCAGGTGTAACACTACTGTTCAATGAACCCCCAGATGCACGGAAACCTGATATAAGGTGGCGGCTTTATGTTTTCAAGAATGGTGAAGTTCTCAATGGCAAGTCTCACAGAACTATATCTTCAAAATGCCTAGTTTCTTTGTTTCATCTGAGAAGCATATTTTCCTTCAATATTGAAGTAATAATCGACGTTGAACAAGTTGTTGACAAAATACTATGCTATAAAGTGACCCCTTCTCTCACAACTTAAAAATTTGTCTCAAATTGCTATTTCTTGTGAAATGCTATGTTAGTAGATAGTTCATACGTCAATAGTTGGAGTTTTTGTGAAGATGTTTGTATTAAATTGTAGCAAGACCTAACAGGCTCCACAACGTGGAATTATAGTTCTTTCTTAATTCAGCTGCAACAACTTTCTTGATGTCGTTGTTAAACTTACATCCATTGTTGCATGGAGATTTTTTCGTTGTTTTTTTCTTGTAATTCTTATAAGGACTATGATTTACAGAGCCCCTTTACATACATCGTCAAAGCTGTTACCTCTTTGGGAGGGAAAGAAGGGTGGCAGATGTTCCGACAGACCACCCCTCCTGCAGCAAGCAACATGCTGTCATACAATTTCGGTAATTTTATATGAAGGAGCTCTGTTTACGGCATTTTACACTTCTGGTTTTGGGAGTAATTTATCGTGTCTGCTATGGCAGGCAGGTCGAGGTGGAAAAACCTGATGGTATGTTAGCAAAGCAAACAAGGTTAGCGAAGTTGACTTGTCCTTAATTTCAATAATTGTTTAAATGGATGCTATCAGCTTGTTATTTTTATTTATTTATTTATTTATTTTTGGCAACTCTATTACAGGCCTTACCTAATGGATCTTGGAAGCACAAACAAAACCTTCCTTAATGTAAGTTCGCCCATATATAATGTCTTCCCCGCTCATAACAATCGTTAAATTTGTTTTCACACTATGGTTAAATCTTTTTGGGTTTTGCTGTATTTCTATTCAACATTTTCTTTTGCCAAATGCAGGACGTTGCCATAGAACCTCAGCGTTATTACGAACTTCGTGAAAAAGATACTATCAAATTTGGCAATAGTAGGTAAGCCACGAATCCATGTCCAACTTCCCCCCATGCCGCCCATGCTTAGATCTCTGCCTAGAGAAATATTTCCATATAACATTAGAGAAGAGTGGCAAGCAAAGTTAAATCTTTTCCACCTCAAAGAAAGCAACGTTATTCTTTTTTTAATGGTCTGCTCTGTTGGTTTGTGTGAAACTTCCGTGTTCGGTTAGCGCCCAAGTTTTTGCATCGTTCGGAATATAGTCTTTCTTTCCGGCAATTTCCATTTCGATTTCTGGTGTTATAACAGTGGTCTTCTTATGAATGCTTGGGCATGCTTTTTTGTTAATTTTTACCTTTGTTTGCAGCCGAGAGTACGTACTACTGCATGAGAACTCTACCCAATGACGGAGATGAAATGGCTTTCACTGAAGTATTGCCCTTTTTAGCATTTTAAACAGCCCCTGTTTTCTTCATATGTATAATGTATGGTATGTTTCAGTGACACCAAGGCGGTGTTTCTTGTTTACCCATCATTTTGGATCCCTCTCCTTCAGTGTCATTAACTATAGTTTGAATGAAACAGCTGATTCTAGTTATTGGCCTATGTAATTCGTTAACTCCGGTATTTTCACTGGCTGCCGAATAACAACACTATTTTACTCGGGTTAGTTATTTGTTGAAAGCTGGCTTATTTATTTATTTATTATTATTTTTATTAGAGTTTTGCTTCTAAATGTAGAATTTTCATGCATTATGCTGATCACAGAAAAAGAAGTCTTGCAATTGTGTCGTGGGGTAATTACTTTATTGTACTTTTTAATTCTAACTATTTTTAATTTGTTTATTTATTTTTAAAACTACAAAAATATCTTTTCGATTTTATCTTTATGACTAAAAAAATAGGTTAAATAACATAACTATCTTTAGATAGTTATGAAAAATATTTTAAATATTAAAAACATAAAAAAAAATCTTAAAACAAAATATCAAATTATTTTTTAAAAAAAAGAACTTAATTTTTATCACGTCTTAAATTTTAAAATATTTTTAAAATTTTTTCTCAAAAAAAAACATATTTAATAAATAAATTAAGTCTAATTAAGAGTATTTTTATCTTTATGTTTTTTCAATTCAAAATTTTATGAGGGATAAACTTAAAATAACTTTTTTAAATTTAAAAGATATCTTTGTAGTTTTTAAAAACAAAGATAAATTAAGCAATAATAAAAACTAAGATATGTAATTAACCTATTGTGTTATTTATAGAACAAGTTAAATGTTACATGTAATGGCCCAATTGATGAGAATTATGGAAGTATACCATGGATATCAAGTTAGACCCAAAAGAAAATTACTCAATGCCATCAGTGGTGACGACATGTTGAAAAGATAATGATCTATCAAGGCTCTCTCTTTAGTATTTAGGGATCAATTTCCTCTCTCTTTAGTGAGGTTGTAATCGTGTCTCTCGGTGAGCATATCGAATATGGCTTAGGCTATTGTGATTTGGGCTTCAATCATGTCCCTCGTGAGCCTGTTGATTATGGCTTGGGTTGTTGTGATTTGGGCTTTTGGATGCTAGTAGATGAAACTATGTGGGGAAATTTTAGGCTCCGTTTGATAGTGTTTTCATTTTGGTTTTTGTTTTTGAAACAAATTGAAAATAAAAACATTTTGAAAAATATATATGGGATTGTTTTTAAAATTGTATTTGGTTGTATATGATAGTTTCGTTTTTAGAAGAAAAACATTTCGAATAAAAAAACTAACGTAGATATAACTAAATTTAAGTTTAAAACACTGATTAATATTAACTAAAAATACTAATTATTAATAGATTAATAATATTTTATTAATATTAGCAAAACAAATTAAAAACAAAACAAAACAAAGAGGAAGAGGAAGAGGAAGAGACTTCCTCTGCGTCGGTGGGTTTTTAAGAGGAATCTCTTCCTTTTCCTCTGTTCCAGTGGGCTATGGACAGCCCCCACCCTTGACGGCCACCTCGATAGCCCCTAGCAGCCTTCCCTTGATGGCCATAGCCTCCACCGTCTCTCTCTCGGTTTGGAGGAGCACGATGAAGGCAAAGACGTGGATCGAGGGCGTGGGTCGTTGGGTTCATCGCAGATGGTGTGGGTTGCTAAATTCGCCACGACAGCATGGATCATAGGGTTCATTAGGACAACATGGTCGGGGGACTGTGTGGGTTGCCTTTGGGATCGCCGGGAAGGCTTGGATCGCCTTTAGGGTGCTCGTGATGGCATGGGTTGAGGGTCATGTTGCTGGGGATGGCATGGGTTAAGGGTCATGTTGTTGGGTTTGCCGATGATAAGGTTGTGGATTTGTTGGGAGGCAATGGGTCGATGATGGATGTTGGGTTGTGGCTTCATTGGGAGGCAATGGGTCGCCAGTGATGGATGTTGGTGTTGGTTCATTGGGTTGACGCCGCAATGGGTGATGGGCCAACAAGAGATCAAGAGGAGGGATTGTACAGAATGGTAAAGAGGAGGACTCTTCTCAAACCCTTAAACAAATGGACACTACTATCATCAAGGAAATTCAAATTTAAATTGCCTTAGTCTGAGTAATTGGGGCACAAATGTTTTAACTTTAAGGAAATTCAAGTTTAAATCCCCCAACTTTGAGTAAACGGGTACAAACGTTTTAACTGGACTTGCAGGAGTTCCTCTAAAGAGAAACACCTTCAAAAATTGGCGTATGCCACTAATAGCGGCGAACACACGGTATTCTTTAGTAAAAGGCGAAAGAATAGTTCGCTCTGTGTTCACCGCGTGGCTGCGTGGTTCAAGAGGTGGTCGAATTGTCCTCTTATAGCTAGGTCATGCACTGGATTGTCTTATTCGTTTCCCATGTGGGACTCTTTTCTTATCTAAGCTGTCTAAAAGAGCCCATCAAACGCTTCACTTCATATACATATACTTACCCCCTCACTTTTTACTTCACGAAGCCCATTACGTTGAGCTTTGGATCTCTTTGTGAAACTCGTTAGTTGGGACTAGAAATTGCGTACTTCCGGAGTTTTTAGAGCGATTTATTATCTAGAATTACTTCAACTTTGCAGATGGAAAAAAGACGTAACGTTCTAAGAGATCAAACTAGAATTTGTTTAACAATGATGAATGTATTTGACAACATAGTTAAAATTAAAAATTAAAATAATTTTATTATGGTATATGAAAACTTTACACTACAACAGTTTTAACTGAACGGGATTGCCCAATGCACCCGATAGTGATGCATTGCCAACTTAAAGTTACTCTAAAATTTTAACAATTCAATGCTCTTACAAAGCTCTTTTTCTATTATTATTGTTGTTGTTGTTTAATTATGTAATTATACCTCCTAGTTTTACATATTTCTCAATTTGTTCATGTTTTTAAAAACTACAAATGTATTCTATAAATTTTAAAAACTTATTTTAATTCCATCCTTATAAATAAAAAAATTGGGTAAAACATAATGACTACTCTTAGATAGTTATGAAAAATATTTTGTATATTAAAAACATAAAAAATTATAAAACAAAGCATCAAATTAAAAAAAAAATCTTAAGTTTTATGACTTTTAATATTTTAAAACGTAAATTTTTTTTAAAAAAAAACAACTTAAGTTTTGTGATTTTTAAAATTTTAAAATACTTTTTAAAAATTTCCTCAAGAACAACATATATGTCATAATCAAATTAGGTTTAATTTAAGATATTTTTTATCTTATCTTTGTTTCTTAAGTTGAAAAAAATTACAAAGGATAAAATTAAAATAAATTTTTTAAATTTAAATGATATCTTTGTAGTTTCTAAAAACAAAAGGACAACTTAAGAAATAATGAAAACTAAGAGATATAGTTATGTAATTATCCCTTATTATCATCGTCTTTTTAAAGCTTTTTGAAAGTTTAGTTGGTGATAAAATTGTTAAAATCATGCCGCTTATTGAGTTTTTATTAATCAATATAGCATTAAACTCACATGACTGTTGAGGTTTTGGTACCCCGGTTAGAGCCTGGCGGGTCCTTCGAACGTATTATCGAAGAGCTTGCTCGGGGAGCCTCTACTATTATCAAGTTGGATTGGTACTGGGATAGGCCTTAAAACCCTCTTATTCAAGTGGAAAAAGATTCGACTCTTAGGGGACGTGCTCCCCTCACGGGAGGCAAATCCGCGTAGAGGCTCCCGAGTAGCCTCTCCGACAATACGTTCGCGGGATCCGCCAGGCTCCGACTGGGGAACCAAAACCCTCAACAACGACTGTGGTAAATTTTAAAAGAAAATTACTCATGTCACACTATCATTCAAATTTCATGTTTAAGTTATGTCCATGATATTTATAAAAAGTAAGTTTTAAAAGATGACATTCATAAGAAATTCTCAAATTTTAAAACATTCTATTGACTTAGCAACACATTATTTGCGGAATAGTTTAATTTCCACGTGCATTAAGGCTATGTACAAAGGGCTTATTTCAAGGTAAAATTACACTTATTAGTGACTGGTCCAAACACTTTCCCTTCGTTAGATTTTTTTTTTTTTCTTTAAAGAACAATTGAACATCATTTTTACTTGAACATCATTTCCTATTACGATCACAATTCTAACTTCATGGTGCCTATTGCATTGAACTTTGAATCCCTTTAAATTAGTTATTTAGGACCAGAGATTACATACATGAGAAGTGATAATTCTGAATCATCAAATTGCCGTGAATTGTTTCTTAGATATCTGAATTTCTACGAAATCCTAAATTTTTAGAGCTCTTTATATGTAAAATAAAGTTTTAAGATTTTTTTTTAAGTTCATATTAAATTTTGCACAATTTCAAGCCACTTTATAGATTGTTTGTCTACTAGTTTAGCACCCCATTACATATGGTTGTGGCGTCTTTCTTTACAATGTTAATTTTTTTCTCTTTTTGCAAATTCTGCTAACTGTGAAAGTAAAGGTGGATGAAAGTAAATGTGGAAGGTTGATGGGAAGCAGAAGCTTAATTGTTTTATTTTATTATATTACATTAATACAAAGGTTGATTTCGAGAGTGTTAGGGACCATGTTTCAATAGCTATAGTGTAAAACTTTTACATGCTATATTATAAAAGAAAATTATGCTACAGTTTTTAAATTTCAACTTAGTTTTTAAACACTTTCTTAATATATAAGATGGGAAAATGCAGCCTAATTCAAAGAGACTAATAATTTTCGAGTATTACAAGATATGTAGAGCACATACATTTGCATAAATTTACATTAAAAAAAATCATCTAAAAAATTTTACAAAAATAAAAGCAAGCATGTAGTGGTTGATTATGAATCTATATTTTTCAGAATTGTTATTTGCTTCAAAATATATTTATACTTACAATGCCTAAAGGGTTCATCATCGGGAACTCTCGATGCTATAATTATGGGCCTGTGACTGACCCATATGAGGAGGTGAGCTTGGTTGGTAAAGGAGACACATGACCTAACTAGGCTTTTACATCCTGGCAGGCCATATAATGGTCGAGCCAACCCATATGTTTTTGTTTGGGGACAACTAGGGAAATAAGCCATACTAATACAAAAATAAAAATTAACGGGCCAAAATTAAAGAAATGTTAATAAATAAGCTATTTGAAATTATATTCATATTTACCAAATAAATTAATGACCAAAAAAATCCAAAATAGAAACCCTAGTAGCCAATTAGTCTCGTTCTCTCTCTTCTAGTTTATCTCTCTTCTTTCTTTCTCCTAACAAAAATGCACAATCGTCCGAGGACTCCAAACGATGACAGAGAGTTTCCCATAAGGCGGGGAGTTTGTGGCGAGGTAATTATGGCAACTTCATCGTAAGGTGAAATCAATCTCTCTCTCTCTCTCTCTCTCTCCCTCCGTCCCTCCCTCTTCATGCATGATCTTCACAAACATATGATCGTCATCGTCATCGAACATCGTCACATCACCTGCGATAGAGCTTCGTCAAGTGGAAACCTCACATTCGACTTTGTCTCTCTATGATCTTCAAGCCTTCATTGTGGGAGGTTGTGATGAGCACAAAATCGTCAATTTCAAAAGCTTGCGACGAACACACGGGCGTCAATTTCAATGATAGTGGAGAAATTTTAAAGCAGGAGCCCCTAATGTGAGATTTCTTTGCTTACACTAAAATTTAACTTCTAAGTAAAAAAAAAAAAAAAAAAGATACATTCTCTCTATAATCATATTCTTGCGCAGTTGATAAAACGGAATGAAAATAACAAGGAGAAAATAAAAAAGGAAATAACTAGTTTTTCCTTCACATTGTTGGGTATAAGAGGAAAAAACAAAAAAGAAAGGAAGATTGTCTACATAAATCATTATATTCTTGTACAAAATGAGTGAGGTGCAAATAAGGGTAGAATAATTACTTTACCTTGCATTTAGGAGATAAGTACAAACTCATGAGTTTGAAGCATCTACGATGTAAAACTCTCATAAGTTATAGTGTAAAATAAAAGTAAGATACAGTGTAAAGTTTTACATGCTACAATATTTATTTTTTGAGTTCAAATTGTTTTGTCAAACAGCCAATTTGATTAATTTGATTTTAGTCCTCCCCTAGCTTCTAAAATGTTCCAGAAAGAGTCCTCGATCTTTTTAGTTATCCTAAATAAATCATTCTTTCGATCCTTCGATCCAACTATTAAAACATTAACAAGTAAAATGAGGACCACTTGGAATTTAAGAGGTTTAATTTTGTAGTTTTACATGTTGAGGCACAACTATTGAGAATTGTTACATTTCTTACCCTTGAAATTTTAATTCATGAACTTAGGGCATTTCTCTAGGAGCTTAGTGACAATTATTTTGACTAGTTATTTATTCGTGGAAAGCCTCTTTATTTTACTAGAGTTTATTTTGCTTTGAAATGTCAAATTTCACAAATTATATAAGTCCTACATGAATCATTGTAAGTATAATTTAACGATAAATTCATCCTTTAACTGCACCACAAGGCATAGAAATATTTAGATCCTCCACCTCAAATTCAAAAACTAATAATAATAATGATAATAATAATAATAATAATAAATAATAAAAAGAAAAAGTCTGGCAATTCTTTTATTTATTGAAAAAGTTTCAAATGGACGTTAAAAATGGAAGCTTATTATACTAAGGACCGTCAAGTCAAACCTAAAAGAAATTACAATCAAATTCAAAGAAAGAAAGAAATTTTAAAATCAATGTCGTACATAAATTTTATAAGGGTTAAATATATAATTATATCTTCTAGTTTTTATTATTTATCAATTTGTCCATTTGTTTTTAGAAATTACAAAAATATCTTTTGAAATTCAAAAACTTGTTTTAATTTTATCCCTCACAGTCTTTAGTTTGATTGAAAAACATGAAGACAATATAAAAAATACCTTCAATTCATTAATTTGTTTATGAAATATATGTTTCTTTTTTAGAAAATTTGTTAAAAAAATATTTAAAAATTTAAAAGGCATAAAATTTAAGATTTTTTTGAGATTTAATGTTTTGTTTTAGGATTTTTTAATGTTTTTAATATATCAAAAATATTGTCAAAACTATTTAAGAATTTTCATGTTATTTTACTTAATTTTTTCTATTCACATGGATAAAATTGAAATAAGTTTTTAAAATTTAAAGGATACCTTTGTAGTTTCTCAAAACAAAGGGACAAGTTAAGAAATAGTTAAAATTATGATGTACAATAATATAATTAATCCAATTTTATAATAAAAGTTAATTATATAATTATACCTTCTAATTTTAATTATTTTACAATATGTTTCTCTGTTTTTAGAAATTATAAAAGTATCTTTTAAATTTAAAAACTAATTTCAATTCCATCCATATGAAGAGAAAAATTAAACAAAATAATATAACAACATTTAACCAGTTATGAAGAATATTATATCAATTTAAAAATATAAAAAATCCTAAAATGAAACATTAAATTTAAAAAAAAAACTTAAGTTTTATAGCTTTTTAAATATTAAAATATTTTTTAAAATTTTTTCTTAAAAAGAAAAATCTATTTCGAAAACAAATTTAGTCTAATTAAGGGCATCTTTATCCCATCTCCATATTTTTTTCCCATCTAAAAAGTTTAGGAGGGATAAAATTGAGACAAGTTTTTTCAAATTTGAAAGATATCTTTGTAATTTCTGAAAATAGAGTGATAAAGTAAGATATACATAAAACTATAAGGTATAATTACGTAATTAACCCCGTGTGTGTGTGTGTGTGAATTTGAAGGTCAATATAATTGAAATCTATATCTTGATGGAGTCGGGTGTAGAATTATTTTTCATGTTATGTCTACAACTCACTGTTAATTAAATTTTAAAAGTTGTTTTGTATTAAAGGTTTGAACCAAAGATTTGAACTAAAAACACTATAGAAATTTAAAATTTATAAGAAAAACACAATAAAATTGGTTTAAACTTAGGCATTCACATAAATGCCAATTTTTTGTATTCAATTTTTATTGATGCCACAAAGTGTTAATAGTTCATATGCTGCAAAAGCATAGAGCAGGTCTCTCTAGGACATATCTGTATGTCCCTTTGGGACATTTTTGTGCCCCTTAAAGATATGTCGCATGTCCCTTCGAGATATTTTCTGATGTCTTTTTTGGACATGTCGTATGTCCCTTCGAAACATGTTTTTTGTGTTCTTCCAGGACATTAACAGGTGTTATTTTAAGACATGTTTTTTGTGTCTCTATGGGACATTTTTTGATACCTCAACAGGACATTTTTCCTCTCTTTTTCTCTTACCTCTGTCCTTCTCTATCTCTCTCTGCCCACTACCGTCGGCATGTCTAGCACCGACGACATCTTTGGTAGCCAAAAATAAAAAATAAAAAGAACCAGAGAAAAAACAAACATAACAACAAGAACACCAAAACTCAGATCTAAACGGACTCCAACAATTGAACTCTGTCGTGCTAGATCCATTGTCTTTTCTTCGTCATCAAAGCTAGACGAACTCTGATGAAGTGGACCATTGATCTCGTAAGAAAGCTCCGCTCCTGATTATGATCTTCAACAATTCTAACATCCCTTACAATCCTTCTGTCGTCAGAAACCCTATCTTCTTCGTTGATGAGAATCAAATATGGATCTTTATGATTTCTTTGATTGCGAGTCTCTCTTCCACAACTCTGAGTCTGATCTTCACCTCCTCAAGAAGCAAAGATCCGTGAGCGAAAATCTGTTGGCTCGTCTTCAAACTTCTTCCAATGAAGCCTCGATACCGGCGTTAGGACGCCGCGGTGGGTGGAATTTTGAAGCGACGCCGTCGGAGGTGAGAAGACAGAGAGATAAGGGTAAGCTAAAGAAAAGGAAGAAAAATTAAAAAAATTGCATCAACTTTTTTGCTCGTATTTTTTATAGCATAATAAAAAATAGATAATAAAAAAAGTGGCATCAAGTGTAATCTTCTTTAAACGAAAATTTTGTAGTTCATGCCTATGTTCCTCGGTAAAATTTAACACCAAAGCTAACACAAATATATAACAAGAAAAAAAGAAAGTGGAGAATACCATGCAAAAAAAAAAATAATAATAAAACAACAATTTAATAATGTAGTGCACGGACACACACAGAGCACGTGAACATCTCCTATTTGTTTTTTTTTTTTTCTTAAGGGTTTTTTTTTATTTTCTTTTTTTTTGGGAAAAGCATATTTTTCCGTTTTTCCCTCCCTTAATTTGTATCGTATCCAACTCACCTACCGCAGCAACCAACTAAATTAGGGAAATGGAACGTGGGAACCTGGGCCCCACCTCACATGCAAATAGGCCGTCCAAATGGGCCCCACCAGGTTTTCTAAGCCTTTGTTAGACTAGAAGACAATGGACGAGGTATTCACAAGATCATCGCCGCCACGTGCGCTGTCGGGGCAGGGTCAAAGATTTTTTAAAAGAAAATTTTAATTTTAAAAAATAGAATTAAAAAATAAACCAAGACTAGCATAACGTGGCGTGTTCTCATTGGTTGAATGACGTGTGCAAGTCATAGCATTGTTATTAACGTCCACTTGAGACCGGGCCGTCCGTTTGCGTAAGCCGCCCGTTCGGCCCTTATCTTCCCCGTGAAAAGCTTTTTTTTGTCCCCTTATCGCCCTTCTTGGTTTCTCATATTTACACTAATGCCCTAACAATAGTTTCAAAGGTGTTTGGTTCAATGCATTAGTTATAATTATAAACAGTGTAAAATTGTTAATAGCTATTATAAAAAGTAAAAAATTGTTACATTATATAACTCTCATATGTTATAATTTTTAAACTTAAAGCTTTAGTTACAGTTAAAGTTTCAAATGAAAGCTCAAACTTTCAATATTAAATTTTAAAAAATTAAAATGATAAGCGCAAACAAAAAAAGTATCACAAATATTTTTTGGAAAATTTATATTTTTCTTCATTGGTTGAACCATATGAGCTGCTATAGATCATCGTCTAAAAATAATGATACTTGTTAGTCATCTTTCATTTTCAATGATAAAAGAATTTCTAAACATGAATTTCTTGTGATTTTACAAGAAATACTACAAATTCAATCTAATGCATGATTCGTGATAAAATCGAAATAAATTTCGTGCCATCATCTGAAAATGTAAACGGTCAGTGATAGAGGAAATAACTTTTTAATTATTAAGAGAGAATATACATATATATATATATACATACATATACATACACATATATATATATATGTTTTAGTATGTTAAGAAGCAAATAATTGAAAAGTTCATTGTTTGATTCGATTTATGGGGATTTGGTAAAAATTTCATTACAAAAAGAGAAAGTTTGAAACAATGATAATTTTTTAGAGATTAGATGCAGTTACTAATTTATAATCCGATATATACAAAATGAGAACTTCAATCTCGATTCTACGAAAATTTTTATGAAAGCCTTTCGTTTGCTTCTATGGAAGTTTTGTTTTTTTTGTTAATATATTCTAATTTTCGGCCTCATTCTTCTTCTTATGATGGATTTAGCCTTTGATTCAAAAGATATATCTTGGTTATATTTCATCTCTTCGAATTGTTCTCATGAATTAAAGAAATTATGGTTATCAAAATAGTTTGTTTTGCTTGCCATATGTCTTCTATATGATTATTTGTAGATGATATTGATCCCATACAAGGTCAATTAAAAAAAAAATTAGCGTTTTGATTGATAAAACGATAACATAAACCATTCCTAGCACCTCTGCTCATTCGTTAAGGTTCAAGCAAAGTCGCATGCCACGTGATGTAGAGAAGAGGCGTGATAAATACTTAGAGGGAAATGTTTGACTTTCCAAAGTTTGACCTCAACGCTGCTGATGTAAGGCGCAGGCGAAGAATCATGGTCCATAATTACAGACGAACCTTTTTCCACCATACGTTGCCGAAAGGAAAGGGTGCTAAAAACTTAAAATCAGTAAAAATCACAAGCACAACCTAAGAAAAGTAAAAAAATAAAAATAAAAAGGGAAAAAAAATAAAAAAAGGAAAAAAGGCAAAACCAACAGCGAAAAATCTACGTCCCCTTGTTCCCTTCCCACCCAAAAACCCTCACAAACCAAAGCCAGGGATAATATAGCCAAACTCCTCTTTACTTTTGCTTTCTCTCTCTAAAAAAAAATCCATTTCTCTCTCTAAGAAAGCCAACAACCCAAAGCCCCTTCCTTCTCTCTCTACCTCTCTCTCTCTCTCTATCCGAAAATGAAGTCCCTGGATTCGGAGCCATGTTTTGTGGACGAGCTGTTGAACTTCTCGTCGGACATAGACGAGGAAGAAGACGACAAACCAAAGAGAGGAGCCCTAGTTGCTTCCTCGAACAAGCCCAATGGGCTTCTGGGCCCCGGCGGCGATTCCGTACTGTCCTTCCATGTAAGTCCTTGTGTTATTTGTGTATGCTTCTTCTTTTTTTTTCTTTACAAAGATGCATCGAGTTTTGTTGGTGGTGGTGACCCGGCCGAGTCTTCGCAGGGTTTTATTTCTTAGGCTCGGAAACGAGTTGACTCGGTTGGGTTTTAGAGGGGATATTCCGTCCGAGTCGACTCGGGCGAGTTTGCAGAGGTGGGGGACACGATATTGAATGACGATTGGGCGGTCTCTGGTTGATTGCGATGACGGGGAACGCAAAAACTTTTTCATCACAAAGACGGTTTTGTCCCTGGAGACCCTGTGAATGCTGGGGAAAGCTAGAGGACAAAACCGGAATTAGACGTTTTAATTATTGGTCCCCTTTTTATTTGCAAACCCACTTGCAAGTTGTTTTTTTTTTTTCTTTTTTGGTGATTGTGAGCTGTTGTTCACAAAGGCTTAATTTAATAAATGAATAAATGTTACCATGTTATGTTGAGATATTCCAAAAAAAAAAAAAAAAAATTCTTTATTAACATTTTTTTGAAAAGACAATTTTATCCACATAAACATTCCAATATCCCTGTCCAAATGCAAGGTCAATTCCGCTATTTTGTCCACTTTTAATTAACCGAGTCAACTCGTCAGACCGGGCGCTTCCAGACCGAGTTACAGAGTCAACTCGTTCCCTTATTATTATTATTATTATTTTTTTTCATATAGGAAGTGGTAGAGGAAGAGCTGGAATGGATATCCAACAAGGACGCATTCCCGGCTGTGGAATCATTCGTTGGCATCCTCTCCGACCAACCGAGCACCACGGTCACGAAGCACCACAGCCCCGTGTCAGTGCTCGACGGAGGCTGTGGCAGTGGCGGCAGCACCGTTAGCAGCAACAGCAATTGTAATAGTAACAGCAATAGCAATAGCAGCAACAGCAGCAGCATCATTACTACTCTCGCGAGCTGCTTCAGCAGCCTGAAAGCGCCTCGTCGGGCGCGGAGCAAGCGACGCTGCAGGTGCCGCCGCGGAGACATCACTGGCAGGCAACTATGTTGGAGCCAAGCCAACAACAAAAGTAGTAGTGGAAATGGTAACGGCAAAGTGGAGAAAGCGACGGCGAGGATGACGACGACGATAATTGGTAGAAAGTGCCAGCATTGCGGGGCGGAGAAGACCCCACAATGGCGGGCGGGGCCTCATGGGCCTAAAACGCTCTGTAATGCTTGTGGTGTAAGGTACAAGTCGGGGAGGCTTGTGCCGGAGTATCGTCCGGCGAGCAGCCCGACTTTCTCGAGTGAGTTTCATTCAAACTCGCACCGCAAGATTTTGGAGATGAGGAGGTCGAAGCAGATGATGGGGATGGTGGGGTAACACCTTCTGGAGTCTGGATTATGTGTAGTGGTCTTTGGTGGGTGGAAGTTTTTTTACTTTTTGTTTAATAGTTTTCTTTCCCATTTTTTTTTAAGCATAGTTAGGGCTAGTTAGTGTGTTCTTTGTAATGGAGGAATAGTGCAGTTATTTGTTTTGATAAAAAAGAAAATATTTTAGTAGGTGAGTTTTGACAGTAGTGTTCTTGGTCATGCTGTATAGACTAGAAAAAAAAAAAAGTTTTTTTTTTTTTTTTTGGTTTTGTTCAAATTTACTTTCTTTTTTTGCTTAAATTACAGCTTGAATTTGGAGATGATTGATTTTGGGGAGATTTTGGGATAATGGGTTTCCGTCACATATTTTGCTTTGTATTCATTTGGTCGGGAGAATTGCTTGTTTGTATGATCTTTTTGAACTAACTTAGCTGTAGAATGTAGCAAAGATACAACAAGAGCTGAGAGGGTTTTGTATTCCTAAGGGGTTGATTTTTTTGTTTTTTCCCTTTAATCAGTATTTTGGGTTTGAAAGTCTTTTATGAAATTCTTTAAGCACAATGTGGTGATGTTCAGGTATTGTAAATTTCATGTGTCCATGGAAACTTAAAAAAAAAAAAAAAAAAAACTTCATAAATCACTTTTCTTTCTTGTGGATATTTATTTAGAAGGTCAATATGATCAGCCAACTTGTGGACTATATAAAGAAGTAGTAAGGCATATTGGATGGTTTTGACTTGCGGCTCTGGAGAAGGTCGCTCTGGCTTCTCCTGGATTTGATTAAAAAAACAAAAAATAGCGGCAAATTTCAACAATTAACGTTATGGTAAATCCCAGTACGTCCCACTTTTTTCAGGATGTATGTGCTGTTTGTCAGGATGTTTGAGAATATTAATTTTTTTGTTAAAATTATTATAGCATGTGAGAGTTTTATATTGTAATTTATTTTTTTTAACACTATAACATATAAGAGTTATACACTGTAGCTACGAAAAATTTATTGGTTGAAATTGAAAATACTTTATAAATTTCAACAACTAAACAAGGCTTAAAAACGATCTCATTAGTTAACTTTTTCTATTAATTTTCATTATTAACAAATAAAACATGATGATGAAGAAAAAAAAAGAAAAAAAAAGGAAAGAAAACCCAGAAAACAGAGAGAAGCTTTTCTGGTACTGGACAAATTGGCCGTCTTGTGCTATTTCAAGGAAATTTACTTCTATTGCTAAGGTTAGGTTGTGTGAAGAAAAAGGTCCTAACCGAGCATTGAATATCTTATCCAGACTCAAAAGCAGTAGACTTTTACCCATTTCTTGAAAAAGCCGAATCACCATTTTAGATCCTCAGAGAAGTGGGGGCAAAATCACTTTAGATAACTTTGATTGCTCAATGCAAAGTTGTCTGCTATCACATCTTTTATCAACCTAACCTACAAATTAAACGGTTTTAGGGGAAAAGGGAAAGGAAAAAGAAAAAGACTTGCCAATGAAAGGGACTCATGGTGTAAAACACCATTAAATTGAATTGTAGATTTTCTAAAGTTTAAAAATATATTTTGCTATCTCAGTTTTAATTTATTAATCACAACTTAAATAGTGTAAAACTTTTACATGCTATAATGTAAAATAAAACTATACTATAGTATAAAATTTTTATATATTACAATATTTTTAATTCTAATTTTTAGTTTTAACTCATTTTTAAAACACCTTATAAATTATAAAAAATCTGAGTGAAAAGAAAGATCATTTTACCAGTTGTGGTGTCCAAGGATTTACTTGCGATAATAGACATTCTTTGATTGCCACCAAATCAAGCAAAAGTGGACCCAACAATCATTCACCATTGTGGCCGTCCAGAATGGCATGCTGCCAAAAGTGGGTAGTATGATATGTGTAAAATGATTGTGAAATGTTTTTTTTTTTTTTTTTAAAGGTAGTGTACATTATCATGTGGCCTAGATTTTAGCCGCGTGAAAATGAGAAGAAATGATATAATGCTTGAAAAAAAAAAAAAGTTGACAGTAATCACACAATTAAACGTGAACAAATTTCAACGGTGCAAACCGTTTATTTTAATTTTCTAACAAATAAAATTGAACTACATGATACATCTTAAAAAGTGGGCTTACCACAAATTAAGGGATGTTTGACAGCGGTAAGAACCACTTAGTTTTTACCACAATTTTAGTTATTAACAATGTAAAACTCTCACATGTTACAGTAACAATAAAAAAATATGCTACAGTGTAAAACTCTCACATGCTACAATAAAAGTGGTTCCCACCATTAGTTTCTACCACCTTTTCAAACACCCTATAAATTAAACCACATGATACGTCTTAAAAAGCTGGTACTTAATTTTTTTTTTCCAAAGAAAAAAAATTGACTTTCTTTTATGTTTTGATAGTCTATGACTTGTCCTTCCTGTGAGGATGGCAATGGCAACTTATCATTCTATTTTGGATGTGGCTTGGATGATCAAATGGGGTTTCTGTGTTTTGTAACACAGGCTATTCAATTAGCAAGTTGCCACGGAGAAATATTGAAAAGAAAAATGGTTTCCCATGTTGTGCAGTAAAGTGCCTAGACTTTCTAATATGCCTGACGAGATAAATGGTGCTAAACACTATACTAACGAGCTAAGCATGTATTTAAAATATTAAAACTAATTAGTTTTAACTAATTATAGTATAAAATTTTTAACGATTATAATAAAAAATAAAAATTATTACAGGATAAAACTTTTAAATGTTATAATTTTTTAATCAAAAGTTTTAATTTTAACTAATGTACCAGATACACCTGTCGAAAAAAGTAGTTGTCTGCTTTTTTTAAAAAAATGTATATAATTTTGGTAGAGAAAGTTTTCTAGTTGGAGGAGCATTGAAACTTTCCAGCTGTTCTTTCTTGATCTTCAATTATATGCCAGTTATTGAGAGAACAACGCGTATATGTTAAATACACGTGGGGCTTATTCTAATGCATGGAACATTCACAATTATAAAGAGGCGGTGACGAACTAAAGAGGTTGATTTTAGTGGGGAGTAGATAATTATTAGATTTAATTTAAAGGACATAATTGTGTCATAAGTATAGTTTTAACTCAAATTTAATATCATCAATTATAAAATTATCTTCATCTATCCCCCGTTAAAATTCTATTCATCTTAATACAATTTGCAGTATAATTACTTTATTTTTTGCTTTTCATGCACAACCATGAGCAAGTTGGCGGCTACATTTACAGCATGTTTATCAAAATGTAAAAGAATTTAATAGAAAAGATAATAGCTTTAGAAAGGACAGTAAAGGCTCTTTTTTAATGTTTATTTAATTATTTATAGAATGTTTAATATAAGACAGTCTAAACTATTATTTCAGTTATAAATAGTATAAAAATCTCACATGCTACTATAAAAAGGAAAAAAGTTGTTATAGTGTAAAGCTCTCACATACTACATTAAAAACAGTTCTAACTAATGGTTCCCGCTACCATGCCAAACACCCTTTTAATGGTTTGATAAAAAACAATGTCATTTTTTTTTTCTAGTGTTTACTTATTTAGGAATAAGATCTTAATCAATGTAATTATTAAAATATCATTTTTACAGGACTCATACCTATTAAATAATCACATTTGAATTTAGACATTTAAGTAAATATAAGACATGTTTATCAAATCGTAAAGAAATAAAAAGGAAAAAGTAATGAGATTGGAAATGAGAGTAAAATGTTGGGAGTGAGCATCATTCATTTTTTTTAATGTTTACTTACTTATTTGATAGGGTAATGGAAAACAATTTTATTCCCTTTTTAGTGTTTATTTACTTAGAAATAGAGATCTTATTCAATATAATTATTAAAATATCATTTTTTACATAACTGATAGCTATTAAATAATAACATTTGAACTTGTATATCTAAATAAATATGGTGTTTATTCCCTTTAACAGGAAATTAATATTAAAGGGTATGGGAGAATTGATTTTCTCTTTCCTCATTTTCTATACTGTGTGGGGCCTATAAAACTCTAAATATTGATTTTGTAAGTAAATATATTATTTAAAGAAAAAGAGAATCATTCTTTACTTTCTCTTTTTCATTGATGCAAAGTAAATATGCCCATAGTATATTCATTCTCTTTGATAAGTAAACACATTATTTAAAAAGAAAAAAAAATCACTTTTATTTTTTCTTTCTCTTCGATGCAGAGTAAACATACCCTCAATGTCTCTGGAGAGTATGGGAACAAGATGGTATGAGAGAATTGATTTTCTCTTTCCTCATTTTTTATACTGTATGGGGCCCATAAAACTTTAAATATTGATTTTGTAAGTAAATATATTATTTAAAGAAAAAAATAATCACTCTTTACTTTCTCTTTTTCATTGATGCAAAGTAAATATGCGCATAGTATATTCATTCCCTTTGATAAGTAAACACATTATTTAAAAAGAAAAAAAATCACTTTTATTTTTTCTTTCTCTTTGACGCAGAGTAAACATGCCCTCAATGTCTCTTGAGAGTATGGGAACAAGATGGCAGTTGCTCGAAACTGAATCAATCGACTTACTGACTTTGAATTGCTCACAGACGATTCTTTTGAAACTAGCTGCTTGCAATTAGTATGGCTTGAAGAGTGGGCGCCGACGGCCATTATAACCATGATTCATTTTCAACTTGTTGATGTTTTCTGCATTGAAAGTTCATATTTTAAAAGTATATTTAGGAACAAAGTTGAAACTACACTTGGTGCTTCTAATCAAGATTGCTATAATGTTTGTTCTACAAAATTTGAACCAAATGTTAATTAAAACCATAAAATGTAATTCCAATTGCATTCCAACCGGACCATAAATTGGTCATTGTTTACTAGTGATTGCTTACCATGACCTTATGGTCTCACTAGTCGCCTCAAATCATCACCTCTTGACTTCAACTTCTCCTATTGTCTGAAGTTGCTACTAGGTTGGCACTCATGACTGCATTGCTCTCTACAGAAGCTAAAGATGGACTTAAGCCTTCTAAAATCTGTGATGATGATGTGGAAAGTTGATTATGACTTGTAAAATTGAGTTAAAACAAGAAATGCGAAAGCTTAATTATTTATTTATTGAAGAGTTTTTATGGTAGTGTATGAAAGAAAATACTCCGCTAGCGGGAACTAGCTTTTAACTTTGACATTCATTTCAAATTGAGATACAGATGTTAAATTATAATCATATCAGATAAAATAAAGTATAATAATTTAATGGAATCTAATAAACATCTGATTATCAAACAATATGTTCTATGAATATAGTATTTATAGGAACGTGAAACTAAAGCTCCATTTGGTTGGCAGGTTGGCATTTAGCCGATTCAAACCTTTTTGATTTAAAATATAAAATGTGAACTCAAGTATTAAAATGGTAAGCCAATAGGATATGCAGCATGTAAATCTTAAAAAAAAATAATAATAACGTAAGTAGGACCCTAGTTTACCTATTACTACTGCATTTTGCATGACTTTTAAACCTTAAAATCATGAGTTTGGACCGAATTTTTAATCCCTGAATCATGTCTCTTTTTTCTCTTATGAAAAATTACACTACATTGATAAATTATTACGGAAAAATTAAAATTTAACAGAACTTTCAAAATATTTCAAAAACAATTATAATTATGGAGTAATTATTACAATTTACATAATAATTATTTTAATAATATCATTTTCAGCCACATAAATATATATATATATATATATGATAAATTAGAGTCATATTTGAATTTTACATTAAAATTATGTCATAATTACTATCCCAATTAGCTTGTCAAATTCAAATAGCACCAACTAGGTCCAAGCTCGTAAACCAAACAAAGCATTGACTATTATCACCGGACATTTTTTTTGGAAAGAGATTTGTGTTGAAGTATCCTGTCGTTTTAAAGCGATTGAACAATGAAAGAAACTGCCATATATATATATATATATATATATATATTGTTTGGGTCTATCATGGCTTCACGTTAGGAGCACAACCGAATTGCGTTACATTCTTGGAATTTGGTCGCTCGCACAATGACCACTCATCATGGGCGTTTCTGTTTTATACTGTTCTTGAATTGACACATTACTTGAATGGGAGTTGTGAGACTGATTGAAGGGGAAATGTTCCCATTCTGATGAGAAACACTAAGGTGGAAGAATCTTTTTGCAAGGGTAAGATTTAGGGGTAAACAGTAGACGATTTGATGATTTTTAGGTGGGTACGGTGAGGTTATTTTGTATGACGGGTTGGCGATTAACTAACCCATAAACCGCCCACCACATGACGAGTGGTTTCAGTTTGGTTTTGGATGGTTGCGGGCGGATGCGGGTGGGTTGAGGCTATTTAGACCTATGCTATTGCCTAATATAATTTTTTGGATTTTTTTTTAAAAGTAAAGAAAATTTATAAAAAATATAAGATGATAATATATAAAGCATTCCCAACAACAAGCAAGTTTGATGCCTGAAGACAGTGACTATATTCAAAAGTATAAATTAAGAAACATAATCATTTACTGCAATAAGAAACATTAACTACAGATGAAATGATGAACAAAATCAAGAGTCCATAAAGATTAAAGCCTATTCACTGGGTTTAAAAACAATGGAATGCTACAAATGAAATGATAAACAAAGTCAAGTGTTCTTTTTCTTTTTAGGGTCTTTCTCTACTAACTTACTTGATTTGAATTTTGATCACTTCACAAAAAAATAGGAGAATTTCTAGTTTCCAATATGTCAAGAGGCAGCCGAGCCCGTGCTTGGAGTGTTGGATTGTTTAATCATCTCTAAAATAAGAACAAAATCAAATAAATTATAAGTTTTTTTTTTTTTTTTTAAATATATAGGCAGGTGGGTTCGGGTTGAACACGCCCTAAAAAACTTAAAACCAAATCCGCCCACCTAAATGAGGGTTGCTAACGTAAACCCACTTTTTTCGAGATGGGTGGGTGCGGGTGTGGGCGCAGGCGCGGACGGTTGGTGGGTGCGGGTGGTTTTTGTACAGCCTTAGTAGGACCTGTTAAATTTACAGGGTGCTTAGCATGGTTAGAATGAACTCTTTAGTTCAAAATACTATAATATATAAGATTTTTATATTGTAGTAATTTTTTACTTTTTATTATAGTATGTAAGAGATTTATACTATTTAATAATTAAAAAGTTGGTTTTAAATATACTTGTCAAACACTCTAAAATTACATCAAAAATAAAAAGAGACAACAAAACAAACAATTTCTGATATTAATATAACAATTAAGAAACAAAATTCTAGTGGTAGTGTATTTTTTTAATAGCCCGTATAATATATAGGTTCAAAATGGTTTAAGTTTGTTCAAGTCACAAAGACGGTTTAAACTGATCTTTGGTGGGGTAATAACTGAGGGTGGTTGAAACCATGAAGACGGTTTTAAATCGGACAAAACATTCAAAATCCAAGCTTTGCCTCTCTCAAATATACATAAGTTGAACAATTTTTTATAGTAAAAACCATTCCAATTATTGTTTTTCTCTCATATACTATAGTTTTTCAAACACTATTTTACGTTTTAAATTAGATGTGATGTTTTATGCTTGTTTTAGACCTTTACGTTCTAAACTTCAGTTTAAAATTACGTTTAAATCATACAGTTTAAAACTGTAAACGATATTATTCTAAACTTACACAACAAACAAACGCTAAATATCTGCCAATTAAAGGCAAAGACTCAAAGTTACATGTGCTTAATAGCCAAGAAAGGACCCAAGAAACGTGTGGGTCTCTTCTACATGTTAGTGGAGGAAAATGGATCCATTAATTGGATATAAAAGGCCACTTTTGGGTTTCATGAATCAGGTGGGAACCCAGGTAAAATTGACCATTTTGGGCCATTATGTTATGGTTGGCACTCGTATACATTCCATAATCAAAAAGTTGAGATAGATGGATTTCGTAAACTGCGGGCTTGAAAGGAACGTTACATTGTGAAATCAAAATTTGCCTTCGAATAAGTTATGGGACCAAGCACTAAGCTAACTTTAGTATCATGCGTTTCTTAGAATTAGTGTTGAACTGAAGAAATTAAAGTCACCAAATTTTGGAAAAGGAATTTTTATAAAAGTGGAGAATTGTAACAACCCAACTTTTTAAACTGCTACCTTAAATAGGAGTATTACCTTGATTTCAAAAGTTTTAGATATAACATGCAGTTTAATTCTCAATTACTACATCATAATAATAATAATAATAATAATAATAATGGATCTAGGCTACAATTAAAAATGTTGTTAACAGCCATCTCAAAAATTTTAACAACATAGATGGTTTCTTTTCATCATTCCACCGTTGAAAATAGTGTTAGAGGCTACATAAATCGTAACGTCGTCTAAAAGTTTATCCCATGTGGAATATGGAATAGATTTAATAAGATTCATGGTGAAAAGCTATATAAGATTCATGGTGAAAAGCTATATAGTGTGCATCATTGTTTTGTCTCCTAGAGGCAAAGCTGTATTTAAATATGTCAAATCTCTCTCTCTCTCTCTGTCTCTCTTCCTTTCCTTGCAAATATAATACACGGCCATGAAAGTAATGAATCTCTCTCTCTCTCTCTCTCTCTCTCTCTCTCTCTCTCTCTCTCTCTCTCTTATTTCCTTGCAAATATAAAACAGGCCATGAAAGTAATGAAAAGAAATACCACCTTGGAAAGCAGGAAATCTGAAAAAGGAAAAACTGAAGTTCAGTTCTAGACTTGCAGCCACCTTATCTTGTTGCCTATGCTCTCTACGGGGAATCTGAATTCTGAGCCATGAAAAGGGCATTTCTCTGCCTTTATTATAGTTTTAAAAAACATATTCATTTGGCTGAGTTTGCGAAGTGACTCATGTTTTTTTTTGTCTATCTAGATCCGAAATGAGCTAAAAAGATGGGCCCTTTTGAGAAAGAATTAGTATATGTGCAATGTCAGTATTTATATTATATTATATGTTCCAATTTTTAAATATCCATGTTTGGAGTTTCCCCACAAGCTATGCATTGGGGAGACTAGTCTACACTAAAGCACAAAAATAAAATAAAAAAAATAAAACGATGATAAATCAATAAAAAATAAAATAAAAACTGTGGGACTAGGGATGATATTATGTAGTGCAAATTGCTGTGTTGAGCAATTGTTTGAATAAAGGCTATTTATTATAAATTGCAGCATGTTAAGCAATTGTCTAAATAAGATCACATAATGTGGTCTATTTATAAGCCATAGTGTTACCTCTTTCTTAATTATCTATTTATTGGTAGGTTTTACGTTGTTCTTTGTTTCCTTATATTTTACAAAAAAAATTAAAATAAAAAATAAAAATACATGTGTGTTGGACAGCCAAGTTGATTTGAAATTCTTAAATTTGATGTGTACATAACATGTGAACCTTGTAACTTGCTATACTGCTTTAAGGAATGGCCATTTTGTTTCTTTCTCTTTCTCTTCAATTTTCCCCCCTTATTCTTGTTCCATAGTAAGCAGGGGCAACAAGAATTGTGTGAATTCAATTTTCCCATCTCTTAAAGTTTGCTTCTTGATTTGTGATCCTACGAGACACGCTAGCTAGTTTGGAATATGATTAGAACCAAAACATTATAACATGTAAAAGCTTTGTATTGTAATATATTTTTTACTTTACACCGTAGCATATAAGAGTTTTATATTGTAGCAGTCGAAATTAATAAATTAGAACGATATTACCAAACACGCTGAAAATGATCTTATGTTCAAATCCTTTCGGCAACACAAAAAGACGAAAATAATCTGCTCCCTATACACGATAATAATGCCCAATTGAAGATTATTTTTTTATTATTTTTTAATAAAAATAATAAAACACACCAAGGCCTTGTGATCGATCTGTTTATAGGGGTGTTTGGCAGTGGTGGGAACCATTCAGTTCTCACCACAATCTCAGTTATAAACAGTGTAAAGCTCTCACATGCTACAGTAACAATAAAAAAAATATGCTAAAGTGTAAAACTCTCACATGTTACAATAAAAGTGGTTCTCACCATTGGTTCCCACCAACTTTTCAAACACCCTAGAAATTTATATGTTCTGCTTGTATGGCTTTGCCATCTGAAAAAAGGATAGCTAAAGCTATTTTTTAGGGTTAGAAAAGAACAGTTAATTAACGGTAGTTTCTTTTTTTTTTTTTTATTGTCTTTATATGTGTGTGTGCATATAAATATATATATCCTTGTGAATAGATAGCAGGAGGAATCAAAAGAGATTCCTTGCCAGTGCCGCCTTTTTATTAAGAAAAGAAACAATAAAAGAATTACAAATAGGTTTTATCAAAAGAAGAGGATCAAAACTTTTAACTTCAACATTAAATTAAAAAGAAAACATGAACTAGTTGAAGCTGCCAAGATACAAAATCTAATATTCTTTTAAAAATTAAGCAGCAGATGCCTAGCTCATTAAAACCGTTGAATGGAAAAAAAATACCAGTGGATAAACGACACGGGAGAAAAGGAGTACATAATTTTCAGAATCAACAACTGAACGGCATAAAAAGCTCTAATATATCTTCAAATGCGATTTGATAGCATAATTCCAAAAAAATTTGTTATTGAATGCCATCATAAATCATAAGGAGAACTAGCATTTTCTTAAACTTGTTTCTATTTTTTTTAGAAAACTGTTTTACGAGACTATGACACATAAAAGTCTCCCAAACATGAGGATATGTATTAGTGATAGCTAATGGAATTTTAAGATTGGAAGAGAAATAATGAGAGGGCTTATTCCAAAAACTTACATTAAGTTTTGGGGTCCGTCGTCGGTAGTGCATGATCAAAAAAATTGGATATGATCAAAATTATTTTTTTCTTCAGATTTGTGTTGGAATTAAAATATGAAACGCAGCGGAAGGAATGTATCATTGACAAACAAAAATTTTCTAAAAACTTTATTCATCGGAAATAGATATATAATTTTAATTAATAATAGAAAGCTTTAGGTAATTTTACAAACCTTTTTGAAGAGTATCAGGGTATCCTAGCTTTCCTCTTTGACACCACGGTCTTCCAATCTAGGCCTCCACACCAATGGAAAGACAAGTGGGTGTTAGACTGCAAGAATGAATTTTCCTCACACTTTTTTTTCAAGAATGAATTTTCCAATCCAAGCCTCCACACTAATGGAAAGACGAGTGGGTGTCAGACTGCAAGAATGAATTTTTCTCACACTTTTCTAAATCTGCTATGTACTCAACACATGAGATAACAAACCTTTTTTTTTTCAGAGAAGAACTCTTAGTTTTTCTCTCTAAGTATTTTATAAAAATTACGTGAATGAAAAAACTCTTGAGATAACTGTTATCTTTTCCTTTTTATATATGAGCTATTAGTAATTTTTTAATTAATTTTTAATTTAAAATAACCACCATATCATATATATATATATAAAAAGTATGTATTTTACATGATTGTAACCTTTTTATTTTTCCCTTCTCTTTTTTTTTTCTTTTTCCCGAATCACTAAAGAGGTCCGTTTATCACACACACATATATATATATGTAAGTATATGTAAAAAACGTCAAACGTAACAAGTTTTTACGTTTGCCTTTTTCTTCTTTTTTTTAATATATATATATTAAAAAAGATTTTAGTATATATATTAAACGTAACAAGTTTTTTTAATATATTAATATATATATTAATATATTATAAAATCTTATATATAAAAAGATTTGGTTCAAAACCTTATATATATATATCTAAATTCAAAAATAAATCATATTTATTTAAGAATAGATTTAAAATTAATCAATTAATTAATTAACTAATGCTCAATAAATGTGACAAGATTTATCACTTTACATTATGTGTCACAGAGAACATTTTTTTGTGTTACATTAATAATTCAAGTGTGAAATAATTAATTCAAAATTCAATAATTTCAAACTAAATATGTATAATTCATTCTATGCATAAATCTATTATAATATTACAGAGGTGGTATTGGGGACCTATAGACCTATAACCCAAGCTACAATAAATTTGACAATTAATTAAACTCTTCAATTAATGTGCCAAATTTATTATTTTTAGTGTTACTCCACTAAAAGCCTAAAACTGAACTCTTGAGATTAGAGTGAAATTACTCAAAGAAAATTTACGAGTAGTCCATTGATATAATCATTACATATAAGTCAGTCCTTCATAAATAGTTCATAATAAGAGCTAGGTTCAATTTTCGTTCACCTCTCTTATTACATCTTTATCCTTGAGTTCCAATAATTCTTTAATGAACAATTAATTCATAATCTTATTATGAACAAGCGCTCTACTGTTCAAACCTTGAATTATCACTCAAGAGAACTATTTTTCTAACTTCCATAGGGAAGGAATGAATTCCATATCTGTATAATATTATTCCCAGCCATTTGTTACATTATGTTTCCAAGATGCTAAGTTATGATTTGTGCTTAGACAAATCTTACCATGCAAGTCAAAAAACATAATGTCATAAATAAGAGTATAATAAATACTCAGGATTAAGACTGTCAAATATATAATCATCATAATGATAAATTTGAATACTCTATTTGTAACGGATGACTATTAGAGATTCATAATTTATCTGGTCCAGTCCTATATAATCTCATTATATAAAGTACCTCAAATCCAATGTCTCTACATTAATAGCCCGAATAATGACTATTTCATTTTAAATGAGATTGAACCGTACTTGTAATATTTAATTAAAGATCCCAAACTTTAATTAATTATTACGAACTATTTAGATTATTATCTACAAATTTTATCCCTAAGCAAATAACACTTATATGTAAAATTTATAGTCACATAAATAATCATGGAATATTCTTGATGTTTATAAATGTATTCATAACACATATAAGCAACCAAAATAATTATAAATGTCACTTTATTTATTTATTAACAATATGTACAATGTCACAACTTTTAGGGCACCAAACCCAACAATCTCCCACTTGCCCTAAAGTAGGTGAGACATGTCTCTAAGACCTAAGCCTTCCAGGTGTCCCTCAAAGCTCTTTGCATGTAACGTCTTGGTAAAAGGGTCAGCAAAGTTGTTTTTCGACGCTATCTTCACAACTTCTACATCGCCTCGATGTACTATCTCTCTGATCAAATGATATTTTCTCTCTATATGCTTTCCTCTTTTGTGGCTTCTAGGTTCTCTTGAATTTGTCACTGCACCACTATTATCACAATAAGTGTGAGTGGTTTATCTATATCTGGAACTACTTCTAAATCATTTAAGAACTTACGAAGCCAAACAGCTTCTTTAGTTGCTTCACAAGCAGCCACATATTCAGCTTCTATAGTTAAATCAGCAATACAAGATTGATTGATGCTTCTCCAAACTATGGCTCCACTACCAAAAGTAAACACTGATCTAGACGTAGATTTACGTGTGTCTTTGTCTGATTGAAAATCAGAATCCGTGTATCCAATGGGAATCAAATTCTCACTGAAATATACCAGCATATAGTTTCTCGTTCTCCTGAGATACTTGAGAATATGTTTAACCGCTACCCAATGATCTAATCCCAGGTTGGATTGATACCGACTAACTATACCCTCCGTATAGTAAATGTCAGGTGTTGTACACAACATGGCATACATTAGACTTCCTATTGCAGATGCATAGGGTACCCGTCTCATGTTATCTTCCTCTTGAGGTGTCTTAGGACACTGCTCTTTTGAAAGATAAACTCCATGATGTGTAGGTAAATTACCTTTCTTGTAGTTTTGCATCGAAAATCTTATAAGCACCTTATCGATATATGATGCTTGAGACAACGCCAATAGTTTGTTCTTGCGATCACTTGCCTCTCCTAAATCTTTCATTTGAAAATGGTTGGCGAGCCATTTCTTTACATCAAATAATACGCCTACATCATTCCCAATGAGTAGGATATCATCTACATAAAGAACCAAGAAGACCACCTTCTTATCTTTGATATACTTGTATACACAAGGTTGATCAATATTTTGATCAAAACCATAAGATTTGATCGCTTCATCAAATCTCAAGTTCCAAGATCTTGAAGCTTGCTTGAGTCCATAGATGGACCTCTACAACTTGTAAACTTTTGCTCTTGACCTTTGACTTCAAACCCTTCTAGTTGCACCATATAGATGCTTTCCTCAAGATAGCCATTCAAAAAGGCAGTCTTGACATCCATTTGTCATATCTCATAATCAAGACAAGCAGTAATAAATAAAAGAATCCGAATGGATTTAAGCATAGCTACAGGCGAGAAAGTTTCTTCATAGTCAACTCAATCCCTTTGGGTATAACCCTTTGCCACAAGCCTAGCTTTAAAAGTTTCAACTTTCTTATCCACTTCTCTTTTCTTCTTGTAAATCCATTTGCATCCTATTGGTTTTATCCCTTCAGGTAGGTCTACAAGATCCCAGACTGAATTGGAGTACATGGATTCCATTTCAAGGTTCATAGCCTCTTACCATTTCTCCTTCTTAGAATCTTCTATTGCATCACGATATGTCAATGGATCATCCTCACCATTATCAGAGATAGCAACATTTACTTTTCCAAGTTCCCTGTAGTGAACAGGTGGTCTCACAATCCTCCCACTACATCGAGGTGGTACGACATTCTGATCGGGAGATGTGGTCTCCTCATTTTGTCCTTCGACAACAGTTGTCGGTCGGGGTTTGATCTGATCATAAAGTAACTCTTCAAGTACAACTTTGCTATGAGGTTTATAGTTGGTCATATAATCATTCTCGAGAAAAGTGACATTTGTCGATACAAGTACTTTCTTTTCCTGTGTACTATAAAATAAACCTCCCCTCGTTCCCATTGGGTATCCCACAAATAAGCATACTTTAGAATGTGGTTCCAGCTTTTCAGTCTTTCCTATCAGCACATGTGCTGGACACCCCCATATACGGGTATGTCGCATACTAAGTTTGTGACCATTCCATAACTCTAAAGATGTTTTTGAAAAAGATTTAGATGGAACTATGTTTAGAAGATATACTGCAGTTTGTAGTGCATATCCCCAAAATGAAGTGGGTAATGATGAGTAGCTAAGCATGGATCTCACCATATCAAGCAACGTTCGATTTCTTCTCTCTATAACACCATTTTGTTGTGGTGTTCCAGGTGCGGTGAGTTGTGATAGAATATCATGTTCTATCATATAGTCCTTGAATTCAGTATCAAGGTATTCCCCTCCTCGATCAGATCGAAGACTCTTCACCGTCTTTCCTAATTGCTTTTTAGCTTCCACTTGGAATTCTTTGAACTTTTCAAAAGTTTCAGATTTCCTTTGCATTAGGTACATGTATCCATACCTCGAATAATCATCAATAAATGTGATGAAATATTCGTAACCACCACGTGCTTGCACATTAAATGGACTGCAGACGTCCGAATGTATTAGCTCAAGTGGTTCCTTGGCCCTTTCGCCTTTTGTAGAGAAAGGCCTTTTAGTCATTTTACCTTCAAGACAAGATTCACAAACTGGTAGAGAACTAACTTTTAGTTCTTTTAAAGGACCATCCTTTATTAGTCTGTTAATTCTGTCAAGGTTAATATGACCTAATCTAAGGTGCCATAGATATGTTTCATTATCAGAAGAAATCTTTTGCTTCTTGGGTTTTGGTTGTTCAACTTTGAATATTTCGATATTGAGCAGTGATTTTTTGTTGGGCCTTAAAGTGTAAAGCCCATTTTCCAAATGCGCAGAACAAATATTCAAACTATTTCTAGAAATATTAACATAATTATTATTAAAAGAAACATTGAACATTTGTTCAAATAGCTTGGAAACAGAAATCAAATTTCTACGAAAACAAGAAATGTAATAAACATTGTCCAAAATTAAAAACTTATTTCTAAAATAAAGTTTAACCACTCTCACTATTGTTGCTGAAACAACCTCTCCTATTCCCATTCTCATCGTTTGTTCCCCGTCGGCAAGTTCCCTTGAAGAACTAAGCATTTGCAAAGAAGAACAAATATGATTAGTTGGCCCTGAATCAATTATCCAAGGTGAAGTATCATCTTCAACTAAACAAGCTTTTAAAATAAGTAAATCTGATTTACCGTTGTTCTTCTTTTCTTTGAGCTCTTAAAGATATTTCTTAGGGTTTCTCTTCCAGTGCCCAACTATGCCGCAGTGGAAACATTTTCCTTTAGGCTTCTTTTGGTTTGAGCTTTTTTTGTTGTTGTTGCTTTTGTTCTTCTTAGGTTGCCCTCCATTTTTAGACTTACCACTTCCTTCAGTCCTCTTCCTCTTCTTATTCTTTTGAGTAGAAAAGGAGGGTTGAGCTTCTGCAACATTTGCCTCAGCTTCTTTAGTCTTTTCTTTCAAAATAGACTTGAAGGTTTGAAGCTCATTAAGCAACTCAGTCATATTATATTTCAGCTTGTTCATGAAATAGTTGCTTTTGAACTGAAGGAACGCAGGGGAGAGAGTTTTCAAAATCATCCCCACTTGTGTGGCTTCATCTATCACAGCCCCGTTGACCTCGGCCTCATGGAGATAGTTAACTATGTTGAGAAGATGTTCTCTCACGAAATCCCTGCCTTCATTTTGGCATTCATTACTGCCATAACGGCTTCGTGGCGTGCCTTTTCAGAAGGTTTGCCAAACATATCTTGTAGAGACTGCATTATCTCATAAGCGGTCTCCATGCTTTCGTGCTTCATCCTAAGCACGTGAGACATGCCAGCCAAAAGAAAACAGCGGGCATTGTTGTTTGCCTCAATCCAACTATCATATGCTTATCGTACATTACGAGGAGCATTGGCAGCAGGCTCTGGAGGACATTCCTCCGTCAGGACAAACTTGTAATTTTTGCAAATTAGTACAATGTTCATGTTACTCTTCCACTTGACAAAATTATCTCCGGTTAACCTTTCATTTGAGAGAAAAGCGATGATTAGATTTGGCATTGTTGCTATAATAAATAAATAAAATGACATAAATTAAATGGTTGCATAAACATCATAAATATATATTTTGGAATAGTAAACGTGATGCATGATGCATATGAAAAACACACAAAAAATATTTTGCTAATTTCACGATTATTCAATTTTAATAAATAAAGTGCCGCTGTAGGGTAGGTCAAATTATTTATGAATTGAAGTGAGACATTCTTAATTAATAAATATATTCAAAATATCTCATATTTTCTATATTTATTAATAACAGTTTATTTTGGTCAAGATATAATTAACAATTTAATTATGTCTTTATGAGTATAACCTACTATTTTGGATTTTAACAACTTAACTCAAAATTATTGCTGTATGGTAGGTCAATTTTGAAATACATTATAAAATCCTATCTCAAGGAAGCCAACCTTGATCTTGATTTAAATGGCATCCTCCGTAGGGAGGACGAAATCAAAGCGTCGCGAGACGCCACCTAAATCTCACAGTGTTGTGCTAATAGTGGAGACCGCAGGTTATATTATCATATTACCTTCTCTCAGTCATTATTTTCAAAATGTGTTTTATCTTATAAAACATCATATGTTTCATAACTCTAGTAAATAAAAACAATTTTTAATTACTATGTTATATTATGTGTTAATAGAATCCCATTCTATTTACACTTAAATAAATTACTAGATTTTCTAAAAATCTAAATTTATTATGAATTGTCTAAGTTACCGAATATTAAACAATTTAAAATTAGATAACTTAGAATTAATGTGAATTTTTACCAAGTCTTAACTATTAAAACTAAATTCATATTATTTGGTTGATTAATAAATTAAGATTCTATAAAACCAACCTAATTAATTTAATCTCATTAAATTAATGCTAACACATATTAAATCATTTTATAAACTCCTTTATAAAAAAAAAAAATATATAAGTGTATGCATGTCATGTTACAACAACTATAAATGGACACTTTTCTAGATGACATGTTATAATGCATAAACATGTTATCACAATCATCACATGAAAATAAAGCATGAAAATGAACAATGGATTTTTGACTGGGTCCTTTTGGATAATTAAATTACAACCCATAAAAATAAGAGAAAAAAAATTACAGGGGTTTTTTTTATAATTTATACATAATTTCCTGTTCCAATTTTGCAGTCTTCATCAGGTGGTTTATTGTGCAACAATCTGTTGGGTTACCTTTGAAATTTGATAGGCCTAAAGTTCTCAACTGGGCCAAAAGATCCAATGAACTTCTTTTTCTTCATCGCTCCACGTGTAGCAGGTGAAGGAGAAGAGAAAAGAAAGGAAAAGAAAAATAATAATAATGATAAATTACAAAAAAGCCTATACCCTTTATGGGTTTACACAGATTGATCTATTCAAACTAAAAATAAAATTATAAATCCAAAAGAATCATATAATTAACGACAAAAAATCTCTTCATGAAACAACAATTCATCACATAAATAAAAATTAACAAAAATGCAAAGTGTCCACAAACATGCATAAAAAAACATGACATTATCAAAATAAAATCATGTTAATTAAAATTATATATGCTATAACCCGCTCTGATGCCATTTGTTGGAATTAAAATATGAAACGCAGCAGAAGGAACAGATCGTTGACAAACAAAAATATTCTGAAAACTTTATTCATCAGGAATAGATATATAATTTTAATTAATAACAGAAAGCTTTAGGTAATTTTACAAACCTTTTTGAAGACTATCAGGGTATCCTAGCTTTCCTCTTTGATACCACGATCTTCCAATCTAGGCCTCCACACCAATGGAAAGATGAGTGGGCGGCAGACTGCAAGAATGAATTTTCCTCAAACTTTTTTGAATCTGCTATGTACTCAACACATGAGATAGCAGACTTTTTTTTTTTTTTCAGAAATGAACTCTCAGTTCTTTTCTTTAAGTATTTTGCAAAAATTACGTGAATGAAAAGAACTCTTGAGATAACTTTTCTGAATCTGCTATATGCTCAACATATGAGATAGCAGACCTTTTTTTTTTTTTTTAGAAAAGAACTCTTAGTTTTTCTCTTTAAGTATTTTGCAAAAATTACATGAATAAAAAAACTCTTGAGATAACTGTTATCTCTCCCTTTTTATATCTAAGCCATTAGTAATTTTTCAATTGATTTCTAATTTAAAATAACCACCATATTATATATATAGAGAAAGTATATATTTTACATGATTGTAACCTTTTTACTTTCCCCTTCTTTTTTTTTCCCCAAATTACTAAAGTGATCCGTTTATCACACACACACACATATATATATAAGTATATGTAAAAAACGTGAAACGTAACAAGTTTTTACGTTTGCCTTTTTTCTTCTTTTTTTAATATTATATTAATATATATATATTAATATATTATAAAATCTTATATATAAAAAGATTTGGTTCAAAACCTTATATATATATCTAAATTCAAAAATAAATCACATTTATTTAAGAATAGATTTAAAATTAATCAATTAATTAATTAACTAATGCTCAGTAAATATGACAACATTTATCACTTTACATTATGTGTCATAGAGAACATTTTTCTGTGTCACATTAATAATTCAAGTGTGAAATAATTAATTCAGAATTCAATAATTTCAAACTAAATATGTATAATTCATTCAATGCATAAATCCATTATAGTGTTACAGATGTGGTATTGGGGACCTATAGACCTATAACCTAAACTCTAATAAATTTGACAATTAATTAAACTCTTTAATTAATGTGCCAAATTTATTAGTTTCAGTGTTACTTCACTAAAAACCTAAAACTAAACTCTTGAGATTATAGTGAAATTACTCAAAGAAAATTAGTGAATAGTCCATTGATATAATCAGTACATATAAGTCAGTCCTCCATAAATAGTTCATAATAAGAGCTAGGTTCAATTTTCATTCACCTTTCTTATTACATCTTTATCCTTGAATTCCAATAATTCTCTAATGGACAATTAATTCATAATCTTATTATGAACAAGCGCTCTACTATTCAAACTTTGAATTATCACTCAAGAGAACTATTTTTCTAACTTCCATAGGGAAGAAATGGATTCCATATCTGTATAATATTATTCCTAGTAATTTATTACATTATGTTTCCAAGATGCTAAGTTATGATATGTGCTTAGACAAATCTTACCATGCAAGTCAAAAAACATAATGTCATAAATAGGAGTCTAATAAATACTCAGGATTAAGACTGTCAAATATATGATCATTATAATGATAAATTTGAATACTCTATTTGTAACGGATGATTATTAGAGATTCATAATTTATTTGGTCCAGTCTTATATAATCCCATTATATAAAGTACATTAATAGCCTGGATAATGACTATTTCATTTTAAATGAGATTGAACCGTACTTGTAATATTTAATTAAAGATCTCAAACTTTAATTAATTATTACAGACTATTTAGATTATTATCTATAAATTTTATCCCTAAGCAAATAACACTTATATGCAAAATTTATAGTCACATAAATAATTATGGAATTTTCTTGATGTTTATAAATGTATTCATAACACGTATAAGCAGCCAAAATAATTATAAATGTCACTTTATTTGTTTATTAATAATATGTACAATTTCATAGTTTTTAGGACACTAAACCCAACAATTTGATGGTTAAAAAATAAATACCTACAAATATATTACCTCTTTAGTACTTACCAGAGAAATCTCCAAGTCTTACAGGGTGTTTGAGAAAGGAATTAAAAATGAGAGTTGAAACCGAAAATACTGTAGCATGTGAGAACTTTATATTATAGCACGTGAGAACTTTACACTGTTTAGGTTAGAGCTGAGTTTGTCAAACACCACATTGGATCTAATTGCTTTCTTTTAAAGCGATTATTTTAGTGATATGTTTCTTAGGAGCAACGGAAATGTACTTAAACTCATTTCAAAGTCTCCCTAAAACTTCTGTAGTTTTGGTCAAGGCAGAATTTTCTAGGTTGATTAAAGTTTTTCCTTTCCTGCATTTTTTATTATTTTAATTAATTATATATAAGTGTATGTGTTTTTAAAAATTATGGTAACGTTGTAAGTAAGTACACGTAGGCACATACATAAATGTACGGAAGAGTATAAAAGCGTGAAAGGCTCATTTACGGAGTCACGTTGTTGGATGTTTTGATACAGGCTGTCCCTAAAAACAAGTTGCATACGTTTTGTAGTGGAAAACACAACTAATATTTATTGTATACATATGATCTTCTGGTATCTGTTGTCTTCAACATGTGTTGTTTAATAATTTGACAGTTTGGTAGGACAGAAATAAGAAGGCAATAAAATTAAAAAAAAAAAAGAAAATGCTTTTTAAGACTAGAGATAAGAACGTTATGACGTTAGTCAGAGGCATAGTTAAAAACTACAGCCTCATTTAGGGCCCGTTTGGTTGGATATCTAAATTATGGTTCGAATTATTTTGCTACAGTATTTTCTTTCATAAAAATTTAAATCTTCATTCAAATACTCTATTCAAATACTCGAAACAAACAAGCCCTTACTTGGGTGATGAGTTTTGTCAAGTGGGAACTGAAAAAATCCTCTACTTGTAAGATTATGTCTTTCAACCGTTATATTTACAAAAAAAAATGATACTGAAAAAATTTAAAAATTTTAAAACGTGCACTACACGTATGTAACTGGAGAAAGGCCTAAACAATAATTGAGCCTATAGAAAAGTTGCCACCTATCACATTGTAAATATTTAAGTATCTGAAAAATAAAGATGGATTATTTTTATAATGATAGGGATTTAGTAAATAAAATATGGGATTTAGTATAGTCTTACTCTTTAAATCACTAACTATCAAAATCCTTTTTTAAGAAAACTTATAAAATAAAAAAGAAAATGCTTTTAAAACTAGAAATTTAGAGCGGGTCTAAGAACATTATGAACGTTAGTCAAGGGTATGGTTAAAAACTGCAGCCTCATTTAGTCGCTTGGGTGATGAGATGTGTCGATTGAGAACGGAAAGTTAAAAACTGCAGCCTCATTTAGTCGCTTGGGTGATGAGATGTGTTGATTGAGAACGGAAAAAATCCTCTACTCCTAAGATTATATTTTTCAACCATTATATTTACAGAAAAAAATAATTTTAATTAGATTTAATAGTTACGTAACTCGAGAAAGATTTAAAAAATAATCAAGACTATAAAAGTTGCCAACTATCACATTATTAAATACTGAATGTATTGAAAATCGAGATTGATTATTTTATCATTTAATGATTGGGATTTAGTACCATAAAATATGGGATTTCGCCACCAAAATCTTTTTTTTTTAAAAAAATACATTTAAAATAAAAAAATGAGAGATTTTTCCCTGCATGAACTGCCTGCTTTTATGGGTTTGGAGGGTCTAGATCATCTCAATGGTTGAAACTTTCCAGATTGATCCATTTAATTTGAAACCTAAACATTCTTTGCCCATCCCAATCACAGCCCAAGTTTTCAACAGATTTTGCAAAGTGATATGATATACATGCTGGGGTTTGATTTCAATGCCTGCCTAATTCACCCAACCTTGCACTATTTTTTCAGTTCTACTCAACTTGGATGAGGAAATCAAAAACACAATCCAGACGAAGTTGGACTTTCTAAGGGCATCTTTTGTGAAGTCAATAATTTCATCCATTGGATACATATCAAGAAATCTACCAAGACTTGCCTAATTTCAAGTTCAGAAAAATAAAAATTCCACATAAAACGCTTTTCATTTTTTAATTAATTTGTTTGAAAGTTAAAGCAATTTTGTGCCATTTGTATTATGATGGTATTCCACACAAAACGACCCTTTTCATTTTTTAATTAATTTGTTTGGAAGTTCAAGCAATTTTGTGCCATTTGTATTATATGGTATTCTGATTGGTTATAGATTATTGCTACTTTGTTCTCTTCTGTTTAAAATATCTATTCTTCTTCTGTCTTGTAGAAATAGAGACACTTATCCCCTAAATACCTGACTTTGGTAGTGTACCTTTCAATTTTTTTTTTTGTATATATAAAAACAACCCCAGAAAAAAAAAATGACAATTTTATATTTTTTCTTTCACATGAAACAAATCCCAAAACGCGTTTTCTGATTATCATCAAGAACAATACTTAAAATATTAAAAAAAAGAGAGAGAAGGTAAAGCATTTTCTTAAGGACAACGCCAAACAAGTTAAGGCCTTTTTATGCATGAATTCTATATATTATCTTGAAGATGCATGAAATAGTTACAACCAGGCAATGAGTATATGAGGTCAAAATCACAACAATACAGGAATTATTAATAGAAAATAGATCGATCGGCCAAAATAATTTAGTTTTGCTATTCTAAGTGAGGTAATTACCAAGAAATTTTGATTAAACAAACCAAAAAAATGAAAACGGCTAAAATAGGTGGTCCAATATATAGTCCACATACCAATTATTTTTCTTAGGTTACTGGTCCACACACCTAGTTACCTGCTTCTAGAATCCATAGGGTCATGCCTGAGAAATTAAGATTACGCAAGCAAGTCGTGGCACCCAAGGTGGTGATGAAATTGTAAGGCATAGGAAATGGACATTAATTTTGTGAAGCTTTCTACCATCATAATTCATATACCCTACCATAATGTACGTTTTTGTTTAAAATTATATGAAAATAAATAAACTGTTTGATAGGATAGTTAAAATCGTTGAATAAAACTAATTTTATTATAGTATGTGAGAGCTTTACACTATAACGATTTACCACCTTCTGCCAAACACCCTAAAAATAATATGTATATTAACGTTTTAAAATAAAGCTCTATCAATATTGTGAGAAACTTGTTATCATGAATTTATTGAATTAGGCTTTAGCCAAATGGCTATTGTTTTGTTTCAATTTTTTTTTTCCGCATTAATGGATCAAAAACATCGACAAACCCTCACATGAGGGAAGTGGGTCATTCCTATGCTATATTAGGAACTTGTGATGCCCTAATTTTACTCTTAACTAAATGACTCTCAAACAATTGATGAGGCATTGCCTTTTAAATGTTTGGTAAAAAAAAAAAAAAAAAGGTCTTTATAAAAAGTTGATACTAGAATTTTTTTAAAAAAATTAATAAATTAATATGGGGGATTATTCTTTTAGCCAATCAAATAAGTTATAGGCTTCATATTGAAATGAAAACTTATTACAAATTTGGAAAATGATAACAATAGCATAACTTGAAGATTTATTAATAAAATATTCTTCAATTAAACCAACCATGCATCGATTATTCTTTAAATAAAAGGCATATGCATACATTATAAACAAGCAATTATATATCTTAATATATATTTGTGATTTTTATAACTGCAACTCCTTATGAAGACATGGATGATTGTATTCAAGGAAAATCTTCTATTTTACCTTTTATTTTTCACTATTTTCCTTGGATTTAGTATAGAAGTATATATTATTTTGATAAAACTCATGATCACACATTAATACCATCAAATATTAGAGTGTGACCACAAGCTTTATGGCTAGATAACCTCATTTGAGCATTTAGATCGTCTTATCTATTCATTCCACATTTTTCTACTAAGAAGTAAAGTGGGGGAAAACACACACACACTTTACGGTAAAAGTAGGGGTTTTTAATAGTTTGGCCCTATTAATTCCATATGGCAATAAATACAAGTTTATCTTATATTTAAATGTGTACATCTGATTTTCATAATAACAAATATATTGCGAACTGATCCAATACAAGTTCAAAAAAAATAATTAGTATTTTCACCAACCTAGGTTGACCAAAGCAAATACATATATATACGTGCGTTGTGCCTTAAAAAATTGCAAAAATGGAAGAAAAAATGATAAATTTTATTTTCGGCTTTGACGGTGGAGTCAATCTTGGCATGCAATACCTTACAGAAAAAGGAGGAGCCTACTTTGCGATTTTTTTTTCTTTTTTTTTTTAATTGCAAATCAAACGTATTGTTATTTGTTAAATTTTATATTTCTCTCAAAAATTACTCATTGCACTGAAACCCATGAAAGAACTGCTTGCCAATCAAAATCATGTAACCTTTTCCTCCCGTCTTTTCTTGGGTGGTACTTTTAATTTCCAAGGATGAATTTTTCTTATTTTGTGTATAATGAAATGCTTCCATATATGTCGAAAGTCACTAAAGGAAGGTTATCATTGTTGAACAATGATTTTGTCCGTCATTTGCTTTAATACATTGCACTTAGACAAATGCTCACAACTACAATAATAATAATAATAATAATAATAATAATAAAGTAAAACGAAGAAAAGAGGACAATAATAATAATAATAAAGCAAAACGAAGAAAAGAGGACTACCCATCAAAAAAGTTTTGCGGCCACGAGCTCTTCAGGAACTTTTTAGAGTTTTTCATATACGTGCTAAGAGAAATAAAAGAATGAAAGATTATATTATTTTAAGAGTTTCGCAATAAAATATGTTGGATATTACACTTATGTGAAACAATGTTAGTAACTTGTCACGAGTCTTGACTAGTAAAAATTTAATCGTAAGTCTAGATCTCATCTTACAGGGTTATGCAAAAAACCCCAAACTACATAGGAACATAAACCAAACTACCCTCTTTTTTTTAAGTAAAATATAAACCAAACCAATTACAAATTGGTTTAGAAATTTTCAAAACAAACCAAAAACATTATGTTATGATATATATTCCTCTAATTGTCAATTATAAACATCAATAATGCAAGAATAGAATCTCGAAATTATAACATAAACAAGACATCCCAAGTCAGAAATTTAGCATCATTAACGAAAATGAAACATTCAAATCCATAAGATATGAAATAATAAGTTTGAGGGTTAGAACAAATTGGCTGTCTATCTTATAAATTTAATTTTTATAAGGTATTTGGGAAGTAAGTTGAACATGAGAATTTGAATTGAAAATATTATAACATGCAAGTTTTACAATGTAGCATAGTTTTATTTTATTATGACATATGAGAACTTTAAGTTGTTTGAGTTAATATTAATGAATTGCATTTGATTTTGCCAAACACTTTATCAGTCATCTCAAAAGAAACTTTCTCGATATACTTGTAAAATTCTTCCAAATTCATAAGAATCTAAAAATGAAATAAAAAGTTTTATGTTTGTAACCGTTAAAAAACCGTTATTTTTAAGTAAATATATATTTTTAGATATATACAATTACCTAACTAGTTATATTTTACAACTACATAAAATTATATAAATAGGAGTATAGGACAATTTGGTTTTGGTTTGATCGAGTAAATTAGCAAATTAAGGGGTGATGAAGAGATTTTTTTATCATTTTTTATTTTTGAATATTTTAAGTTCTAAATGCCTTTCCGTTATTTTTTTGAAAAGTCGTTGCTTAAATAATACTTAAAGATCGATTATCGAGGGTATTCTTAAAGCTTAGTACTTAAAATATTATAACATGCAAGTTTTACAATGTAGCATAGTTTTACTTTTTGGTCTAACATGATAATTATATTACTTACAATAGAAAGGATACCAATATAACTGTATATTGATTATGATTTTAATATCATTTTACATACTCATTACAAATAAGGTATAATAATATAATGGAGCACATAGAAATTACCGCCAATGTAATAAAGTACACACATACTTCAAGTGTTGTTTGATAGAAAAAGGAGTTTTTAGTAGGTTATAAAGCATTATATAAGTTCGGATCTTGCTCTAAACAATACATTGGCTAAGATTTTATCCTTAAATAGTTCTGGAGATAATTGTTGACATGCGACACGTACGTTTCTGAATCTCTTCCTGCTATTAATTGATAAATTGGATATTGTTGAATTACTTAACTTGATGAATAGTTTTCATGGAGTTGCAATCACATTGTTGAGGTTTAGCACTGGGCTGCTGTTTGTCAATACCACGTGCTGCTGCGCACAGTACTTGGATGGCTCTTCCCTACTCGTCTCGGCCTATTGGGGTGAATATGAAATAAGAAGAGGGATGCAATAGAGGTAAGGGGGCACTAGTGTGGTGCCGACCAAAGGCTCTCCGACGCTTAAGTCAGGTATCTGTTTGGCAGAGTGCGATAGTAGAGTTAGTTAGGAAAGAGCATGTTACCTTGAGCTGTAGTAAATGCTCTTTATTTATAGGCTTTCACTTGAACCGAATGTTAGGTGGGCTTGACCTATGATCCGTGTATCACATCAAGACCTGTCAAGAAGTAGGTGACAAGTGTCGTGACCTTCATCGGAGGATTGGTCTCCGTCTAAGGGTGGGACTGAGGCCAAATGTTGACCTTCTAAGGTGAGTTGCTGCCTGGTTGCAGGTTTGACAATCCGACCTAAACATGTGTTTTCCCCGAGGAGACGATGCCTTGTGTCATGACTAGTGGGGGCCCTATAGAGCACCTCGGAAGGAATAGCCGATCTTAGGAGGTCGTAAATTATCTTCTTGATGACGTTGCTAAGCACGGCTACCGAGCTACCATGGGGACAGTCCTCGAGCATAGCGCTAAACATGTAACACCCACCTATTTTTATACAATGAATCACGTTAAGTTAGTAACGATGTTAAGGAAATTTTTATAATAATTTATGATATGATTCATGATTTTTATGTTACTAATTTTTTTTATTTCAAGTTTTATGACAAGTGACGACCACATGGAATCGTTGTGCTTAAGTATTCATGATTATTTTAATGAATGTTTAATTATGATACAATGATGAATTGAATGTTTTAATGTATGGCATTTAAGGATAGTTCGGCAGGCCGGACTTTCAAGTTTGGCAGGCCGAAAAGTCTGCCCAAGATCAGCAGGCCGAAGGAAACCATCGACAGGCCGAACTTAATGAAACTGGCATGCCGAAAGGGAAAATCGACAGGCCAAACACAGTTGATGCACAGTCAGCAGAAATCTCTCCAAATTTATGGCTGAGATAATTACATTAAATGGGTGATTTATTGTGATTAATTGGCATAATAATGGAATATTTTATCAGTTAAGGAAATAAAAAGGTTTGACTTCGCATTGATTTGTGCAATTTTAAATGGTTTCCTATTTTAAGAGGGCAAAACATGGAAAGTGATGAGTGATTGTTTGACTTCCCTCTTTTCTCTCCTTCCTCCACGCCAATGAGCCATCAATGAGTCAGAAAATTCTGACTTAATGAAGAGTATTGAATGATTCATTGATTATGCTTATAACGTTAAAAATTTTAACGTTTTCCTCAGTTTTTCTCTCATCCTCTCACGTCTTCTCTCTCAATTTTTGAGACGCTTCTTCTGTATTCCTCTCTTCCTCTTCTCTTCTACACGAATTTCATCCTCTTTCCTCTAAAAAAAAAATAAAAATTCTCTGCAAGTATTGAAAGAAAAAGTTATATTTTGTTGGTTGAATTCAAGGATTTTAAGAAGAAATTTTTAAGGTAAGGACTCGTTTCTTTATGTCTTTGAAAAGCATTTCTTCTCCTTAATTCGTCTACAATATCTTTCTCTAGATATTGTATTTTGTTCTGAGTTTTTAATATGATGTTCATGTATGTATTATGTGATGTTTCTCCAAGTTTCAAGTCATTTCGGTGTTTCTATGAAAAATATGAATTTTCTATCCTCTACCCCTCATAGTAAAATATTGTTGTTTAACATTGATGCATGAAAAATGTAATGTTTATTCAAGGGGTAAATGAATGATGTTTTTCATGAAAGTTGTCAAGAATGTACATGAATAATGTATGATGAATGTATTTTATGTTATGAAATGTTTTATATGTTTAAATGACTTTTATTGATAATGAAATAATTCTATGATATTGAAATCCATGATAATAAGATGTTTGTATGAATTTTAAAATATATGTATCTTAAATTATTAGAAAACGTTTTCAAAAGATTTTCATGTTTATAATGTATGAGATGTTTTGATGATAATATTTAAGGAAGCATGTTATGAATAATGTTTATATGAGATGTATGTATATGTGATGATAATTTTATGTTTTGACAATTATGGTTGTGAATTATGTTTGTAATATGAGACGAATATATATATGAATATTATATGAATGGATGTTTTATGATAAGTACTAATTTTATTGTATTTTTAAATGGATAAATGGCGTGAACACTCAAAGGAACGAGCACTTCGAGACCGCGACGTCGTCACCAAATTGTATTAAGGTTAAGTAAGCTAGCTGTTAAGGTAAGTACATTCTCACCTGCAACATGATACGTTTTACAAGGTTTGCTGATATGTTCACAATGATATTCATGATGATTTTATAGTTGTTTTCCTTAAAGGAATTCTTATGAAAGATTTTCATGATTTAAAGTTATGCATGTATGATGATGACATGTTTCAAAATATGAAAATTATGTATATATGTATCACCTAATAAGTGTTGCACACCAATGTTAAGAAATGATATGTTATGATGTCATGTTTGGTTTGGGATTAGCTACCCTTCTCCTCTCATGACGGCGCGCCTACAATGATGTTCATGGTGCAACACTTGGGCCCTTAAGATAAAATAGAATAAGTTTTAATATGGTCAATGTAATGAAAGATATGTTTCTATGAAATTGTGCTTAAGGCACTTCTATGATATGATGATGATGATGATGATATATATGAAATGTTTTAAATTGTGAGAATTATATGTACCTACTAACCATTAGCTTAATCAAGTTTTATGTCATGTTGCAGATAAGGGTAAGAAAATCTTAGAATAGGCGGAGGACATGGGAAGGCGTGTGAGCACAAAGCACGATGAATTGTAATCGGAAGAACGCCAAGAAGAATGTTATATGTCTTAAATCAAGTTTTATATGTGAACATATTTTTATGTTAAGTTTTAAGAATACATGAGCTATGGTTTTATATTTTATTTTATCATTTTAAAGAATTTTGACCTTCTGCATTTTTATAAAAAGTTAAATCTGTTTTACAAATTAAGTTTTCTCAAGGATTTTGACTCGGTCGGCCTGCCGAACATTATTTCTCGGCCTGCCGATCACATATTCGGCCTGTCGAACGATGAAAAGTTTTTAAGCCAGTTTTGCAAAGCCTCTGTCGGCCTGTCAGTTGAGGAACCCCGGCCTACCGAAGTCCCAAGTTCGGCCTGCCGAATTGTGGGAGCATGAAATTTTTTAAGTGATGTGCTGATTAATGAGTTATGATGTGATGTTTTTTATAAGTTATGATTTTACAACTTAGTAAATCCATTTTATTAAATAAGTTTATGATTAATTTTAAGTATAATTGAATTAATTATGGTATGAAACAAGTTAAGCAATGTTTGTAAATATATATATATATATATATATATATATATATATGAACGGATCCTGGTTATGTATGTTTATTATATTTACCATTTAAAGTATCGTATAAGTTTTGTAATTATGTTTATGTTTAAAATTTAGATAAGTATGAATGTACGAATGTAATGACATCTGTGACGTCCGTAAGGGGGGCGTTACAGAACACACCTCCAATAGTAGTCCTCTAGTGCACTTGGTCGGTGCTCGGTCAGGTGGACTATACCGAAAGGGCATGGTCAACTTGAGTTGGTCTTTAGGCTTTGTCCCAGGGTGATGGAAGTTGGAGAAACACATATTCAAGCTTGGTGGGACATGTGTCAGCATGCGATTGGTTGTTTCTTTGATGAGCGTAATCATTGCATATCTTTGAGTTTTGTGCCCGAGTTACGCTTATAAGTAGGGGTTGGTTCCCTGTTCTTTCAGAGTGTTTGTGAGAAAATTTCTGAACTTATGAGTTTTAAGTATCGAGTAGTAGACAATAATTCGAGGACTTTTATTTTAGACCCAAACAACTTATACCCTATCAGATGATTCCTGAATGAAAACTTAACCATGAGCAATTTAAGTGATTCACATAATGACTTAATTGTCTCTAGGTCGGACGATAGTACCGAGACCTACCGATCTGGAGCCAAGGAAATAGACATTAAAGAAACTTTGCTCGACAAGGATGGAGTAGCTCGGCTGGCTGAAATACTTAGCCTTAGAGAGGGGACTGACCTAGAGAGAGTTCCTTGACATGATTAAAGGGAGGAACCTGATCAGATCGTGCAGGGGCAAGGACCCATAGATCGGGGCAGCTATTGTAGGCACATCTCAAGTTTCTACCTAAGAATGTGCCAGCTTAGTGGCAGCCACCGATGTGCTAACCACATCTGGTCGGGGTGTTGAGACTTCAGCTCCTGTAATGGGAGAAATGATTGTCGATACGTCCATCAACAAGGACCGGCTAGCTGGGGGTGATGAGGCCGATGACGAGAGACCTGGCATGACAACCAGGGTCAAAGGAGCAGTTGCCTTCAGAAGGGATTGGCTTGGCTAGACCTCAGTGGTAGGATATACTTCAAGATGATGCTGGGATGACTTGAAACCTTACATTGGGAATACTAGATTCCTAATGATGTCATCCTGATGTTGTCCTAAGAGAGGGATTCTTTAATGGACCCGCTGGAGGGATACATTACACTGTATACGGAGTTCTTTCGAGCAGGACTCTGCCTTCTATTTCATCCTTTCCTCCGGTGGGCACTCAATGATCCAAATGTCTGCCCTGCTCAGTTGAACCTAAATTGTTATCGATTTCTGATCGGGATGTACATCATGTGGAGGTATTATAACGTAACTGTGATGCCGTGGGAGGCCTTTAAGTAGGTCTTCAAGATGAATAGGTTTCCCCAACAGACCGATTGATACTACTTCATCGACTTTAAGAAGGATTTCATCATCGGGAACCCCGACTCGGATAAGCTTTAGAAATTTAAGTGGTTCTACGTCGAGGAGAATTGGATGTATTGGGCTGATGAGGTGGCGCCCAAAGATCAAGAAGTCCTAAAAAGATTTGAGTAAGGACACATGTGGTCGAAGAGACTATGAGCATCGAGTAGAGTCATTGTAGCTATGGAGGAGTTGTACATGAAGCCTGGAGCTTTTCAACAATAGGCCTTCTTGTTGCAAAAGACAAAAGTCACCCACTATGGCCAGTTTAGAAGGTCCAGCTCAACCAACCGACCCCCACCAAGATGACGTTCCACTTACTTATGCTACAAAGCAAGTGACTGTTGCAGAGCACAGCGCTGTTGACATCTCGGGGCCGAGCACCTACCAATTTGGGCGGCCAACAGGGGAGCCATTATCATCTAGTTTTGAGGACTCTTCTAGTGGTTCCCTCAAATTCAGGCCACCCATAGGCAACAAAGAGCTTGGGGACATGATTAGGCTGCTAAACCCGCCAGGCCAGCTCTGGATCAGAGGTCTGCCCCAATTTTTTTTATGTTGTTGTCGAGCTCATCTTGACTTGGAATTTTTTTTTGCAGACATGTCTTTGAGGGTGATGTCCAGGTAGGGGTGGCAGAGGATGATGGAGGAGCTCTGTCGATCTAAGGGTAAGAAGGTCACCGAGTCCAAAAAGAAAAGGACCGTAGAGCTCGAGCACCCTATCACCATCGACTCATTGAGCGTCCCTCACCATTAATGAGATTAAGGGACTCGACAAGGTTGGGGGGAAAGGTAACCCTCTTGCCGTCGTCACCTTCATCCTGTTGCCACTTGCTAACCTGCCAAGGAGGAGCCATCCGTCATGCCCCCTAATGGTCTAGACCATTGAGGAGGCTGTGCTAGACGAGGAATTTTTTATGGCGACCTGGGAGTAGACGTTTTCGAACTATTTCCACTCAGCATTCAAGCTCATCGTCCAGGTATGCCTAGTTTATGTCTCAAGCTTTTTATTACTTTGTTATTTTCTGGGTCTCTAACATTCATTTTTACAGGCTTGCTTGTATTTGAAGATGGCCGACTTCATAGCCGAGCGTTCTTTCTACACCAATTGGGGAAAGGTCAACAGGGCAGCCGAAGAGAAAGATCGGGTGGAGAAAATGCTTGAGGCAAAAGAGATTGAGCTTTCCCATGCAAAGATCGATGCGACTGGGTTAAGGAAAAGGCCAAGAAAGCTTAGGATGAGGCTAACCATGCACGGGCTAAAGCAGAAAAAGCTCGAGCCGCCCGCCTTGAAAAGGCAAATCAAGTCCAGGCCAGTCGGGATGAGCACGAGTGGTTCTTGAGGAAGGAGTTGCCTAGGAAGCTGGCCAGGCAGTAGAGAAGTTCAAGGGTTTCGCTGACTATATGGACAACTATTACTTCAAGATGAAGGATTTACAAGAATAGCTCCTAAAAAAGCATCTCGAGGCTGTTGCTTTAGACTAGTCGCTCATAGTTGAGCTTAAGACTAGTAAGGAAGAAGAGTAGGTCAAGGAAGTCTGAGCTCTGGAAGGGTAGGACACCGTGGTCGACTTGGACGTCGAGAACGGCTATGTTAGGGCCCAAAGCTAATGGCCCCCTCTTTTTGTTTTTTTTTTTCTTTTTTTTTATTATTTTTGTCTGGGTTTAGGAGGTGCCCAATTATTTGTACCTCCTCACAAACATTAATAAAATTTTTACTTTTTTCCCCAAGTTCAATTTTTCCTCAGTTTTTTACTTTTATTTTTCCCAAGTTCAGTGTTCCTTGAGTTATTTTTATTTTTTTCAAGTTCAATGTTCCTCGGGTTATTTTTATTTTTGTCTGACCGAGCAAAAGAAGTGTCCACTTTTCAGACTCTTATGTTCAGGAACGCCTGCCTAGCGTGTTCAATCTAGGTTGGCTACAACGGGACATATGCCCTCCTTAAACTTGTTTAAGTTCTTTAGGACCTTTACAAGTTTAGTTGCGATCGAGAGTTAAATTCCCTGAGGTCATCACCAGGTTGGTGTGACTATTGGTCGGGTTGTACATGATGCATTGGACTAGTGGACTGTTGTTTCAAGTCCACTTGTGGTCAATGTGCGTGTCGACTAGCCTTCTAGTTGGGAGGTAGGGTAGCCTTTCTTCTTCAAGAGTTGTGGCCTTTTTGAAGTGCGAATTTCTTAGAGAAATTCTTTGAATATGTTTTCATTATTTTTTCTCTTTTTTGTACATCTCCCTGCTCTATTTAGCAGATCTTTTAGTTATAAGAAGAATATTAGGGCTAGAGATCAAAAAAGGTGTTTTGGCTCCTATTAGTAATAAAATTTCTTTAGGTGCTTGGCATTCCAAGGGTGGTTGAGCACATTTCTTTCCATGTTAGGTATTTTATATGTGCTTGGCCAAACAATGCTAACCACCTTGAATGGGCCATCCTATTTAGGTCCAAAGGTATCGAGCTTAGGTTGCTAGACAATGACTTTCTTTAGGACTAAATCATCAACTTTAAAACTTCTTGGATGGACTTGCTTATTGTAGTACCAAGCAACAGCTTAGTTCCAAGCGACAATATGGATTAGGGCTTTGTCACTTTTCTCTTCCAAGAGGTCAAGCTCAGACATCATAAGCTTGGCATTTCATAGCTCGTCGCAATGTTTGACCTTGAAGCTCCGTAGGCCAACTTTGGCTGGGATGACGGCTTCAGCTTTGTAGACTAAGGAGAATGGAGTTTCTCCTGTGGCTGTCCAGGCAGTAGTACGGCACGTCTAGAGTACCTTCAAGAGCTTGTCAATCCATGCATCTTTAAGCCCTTTTAATTTCTTCTTCAGGTTGTCTTTGATAGTTTTGTTGACTACTTTAACCTGTTCATTGCTTCGAGGGTATCCAGGTAAAAAGAACACCTTTTTGATTCTGAGCTGTTCACATATATGGAGGAGACTGGTTGCTTTGAACTGCTTGGTGTTGTCGGTGACTATGGTACGCGGGATGCCATATCGACAGATGATATTCTTCCAAATAAAGTTGGTATATTTGATTTCAGTCATGTCGGTGTAGGGCGACCTCTACCCACCTGGTGAGGTAGTCGATGGCCACTATATAGTATTTGAATTATGATTGAGCCAGAGGTAAAGGTCTGATCAGGTTGATGACCCATTTGGTGAATGGCCAGGCAGATACAATGGAGTTGAGTGGCTTGACGTGTTGTCCAATTATTCAGGCAAATTGTTGGCATTTGAGGCATTTAAGCGCATATTCTTAGTTGTCTTGGTCTATGGTCGGCCAATAGTAGCCTTGATCGAGGCACTTAAGTGATAAGAAGCGCTCCCTGTATGATTGCTACACAACCTACTGTGAATTTCTTACATAAGGTATTGAGCTTCTTGAGGCCTAGCACATCTCTGGTAAGGTGTGGTGTAGCCATGTTTGTAGAGTTTTCCTCCGATCGTTGAATACTAGGCCGAGCTATTGCGAATACACCAGGCTTCCTCTTGGTCGCTAGGTAGCTCTGAGCAGGACTCTGACTTCTTTCAAATATGCAGTCATGAGCTCAGTTTGGGCGTAAAACTCACCAATGACCTGTTGGACAACGAGCATTGAATCGCTGTGGATGTGGATACGATCCACTCTGAGGTCTTGCTTGATTCTAAGCCTGGCTATCAAGGCTTCATATTCAGCTTCATTATTGGATGCTTTGAACTCGAAGCACAGTGCATAGCTTGCCTTGTGGCCATCTGGACTGGTGAGTATGAGACAACCGCCCGAGCCACTCACACTTGATGATCCATCTATGAAGAGTTTCCACTCGGGCTTAGGCTTAGTAGTACTGTTATTGGAGGCGTCTTGGTCTTCAACGGAAGCCTTCTTGGCCGAAGGGGTGATCTGCTTAGCGTCCATGAATTCTGTAATGAAATTGGCCAAAGCTTACGCTTTTATGGCCATTCGGGGCACAAAATGTATGTCTTACTACCTAAGCTCAACTGACCACTTGGTCATTTGACCAAATATTTTTGGACTTTGGAGGATTTGGTGCAAGGGATAATTATCTGGACACGAATTATGTGCCCTTAGAAATAAGGTTAAAGCTTCTAGGCAAAGGTGATGATAGCAAGCGCTAGCTTCTTCAACAAAAGGTACCGCTCCTTGGCATCCAGAAATGCCTTACTGGTGTAGTAGACTGGCTTCTGGACATTGTCTTCTTTTCAAAAGAGGACCCAGCTTACTGCCTTATCAGAAATAGCCAAGTAGGCATAGAGTGTCTCTCTTGGTAAAAGTTTGGATAGAAGTGAAGGTGTGGCCAAATATCTCTTGAGATTTTGGAATGCTTCTTCACGCTCCCTACTCCACTCAAACCTCCCATTGAGTGTTTGGAAAAAAAGGTTAGCACTTATTGGAAGACCAAGAGACAAACCTAGACAAGGTTGCTACCATGTTGGTCAGCCTCTGTATTTCCTTGACAATGCAGGGAGAGTGCATATCTACAATGGCCTAAGCTTTAATGGGATTGACTTCAATGCCATTATGGTTGACCATAAATCTGAGGAACTTGCCAGATTCCACCCTAAACGCACACTTGGCTGAGTTAAGTTTCATCTTATATTCCTACAAAATGTCAAAGCTTGCTCAGAGATTGGCAATATGGTCCACTGCTTGGATAGATTTGACGAGCATGTCGTTGATATAGTCCTCTATGGTTTTCTTGATCAGCTGAGCAAAAATTTTGTTCACAAGGCATTGGTAGATGGCTCGACATTCTTCAGCCTAAATGGCATGACTATGCAGTAGAACAATCCTTGATTTGTGGTAAAGGTGGTCTTTATTTGGTCTTCCTCGACCATTCTGATCTAGTTGTATCTGGATAAGGCATCCATAAAGCTTAGTAGCTTGTGCCTGGCCGTTGCGTCCACCAGTTGGTCTATCTGAGGTAGTGGGAAGCAATCCTTTGGCTAGGTTTGTTGAGGTCTGTATAATCTATATAGACCCACCACTTCCTATTGGCCTTTTTGACCAGGACTATGTTCGCTAACCAGTCTGAGTATGTGGCCTCCTAGATGAAACCAACCTTCAAGAGCTTTTAGACTTCTTTGTTGATGGCAGCGTACCTCTTCGAGTTGAATGCTCTCCTCCTTTGGATGACAGACTTGTGCTTTGGACGGACGTCGAGGTGGCAATAGATGGTGCTAGGGTGATGCCAGGCATTTCCTCATAAGACCAGGCGAACACATCCTGATATTCTGTCAGGAACTTCTCCAGGTTGACCCGGATCTTAGGTTTCAGCTGAGACTTGAGTTGGACTGTTCGGTCGAGGTGTTCGGGTTCTAAGTGGTACTATACTAGGTCTTCTACAGGCATAGTTTGCACTTCTTTTTTGGCATTCAGGGATCCAGGTCGGATAGCATTTTTGGTTCTTGCTTAGTAGGCAATGCCATCTCATCCACCTTAAATATGGTCGAGACAGTCAATTGCTGGGCTGCAGCTTCTTTGACGGTCTTGGCATAGCACTCACGAGAGTCTTTTTGCCTCAACTTGATTACTCTGACGCCATTTTCTATTGAAAATTTCATCGCTTGATGATAAGTGGGGACCATGGCTTCGAGAGCGTTGAAGGTTAGCCGCCTGATGATGATATTGTGTTAGGATGGTTTGTTGACAATGAGGAAATTGACTAAGCCTGTTACCTAAGTAGCACCCTCCCCAAAGGTGACCGACAAGCCAATTTTACCTATTGCTTGGACGCATTTTCCTGTGAAGCCATACAGAGGTTTCTGAACTGAGGTTAGCGTGGCGTTGCTGATCTTTAACTTACCACAAGCCTGTTTGAACAAGATATTGGTCGAGCTACCGTTATCAATCAGCACACGCAAGACTATGTTGTTGGCTCTATTTCCCTTCAATGGAGGTAGATCCACTAGTAGACTTTTATTACTTACCTGGTTCAATACCTTGTCAATGCTGGCGACCAAGGGTGTGTAGCTTTGGAAATTCCCGATCGAGACCTTAGATTTGTCTGTCTTTGGCTTCTTGCTTTGGTCGGTCTCTGTCTGCTCGGGCAGAGTCTTCTATTTCTTCCCCTTTTTTTTGCTTTCGTTGCTGCTACCTTCACCTTTTCAGTGACTCCTCATATATTTAGTCACATCGGTGTGCCTTTGAGCATAACCAAGCATCTAAGACATCAAGACCTGTCAAGGAGTAGGTGACAAGTGTCGTGAGCTCCACTGGAGGATTGGTCTCCATTTGAAGGTGGGAATGAGGCTAAATATTGACCTTTTGAGGTGAGTTGCTACTTGGTTATAGGCTCTGACAATCCGACCCGAGCATGTGTTCTTCCTAAGGAGATGATGCCTTGTGTCGTGCCCAACGGAGGCCCTGTAGAGCACCTCGGAAGAAAGAGCCGATCTCAGGAGGTTGCAGATTGTCTTTTTGATGACTTTGCTGAACACGGTTGCTGAGCTGCCATGGAGGCAGCCCTCGGGTATAGCACCGAGCACACCCCCAAAAGACATCAACACTAATTTGCGGTGGAGGATACACAAATATATCAAAGAAATCACATTGGTTTTGAACTAGACCCCATTTGAGAATTACAAGAAATATTATAACCATATGAACTTTGGTTAGATCCTATACTCATAGAATTAAAGCTCAAAACAATAGAACCCTCGATAATAAATTCATATGTTCTCTAAAGAGCAACAAAACAATAAAAAAATTATTTTCACATCTTATTGAAAAATCATAATAAAGAACTTGCTACAAACTGGTTTTTTTTGACCAAAAAAAAATAAATTTTCTTGAATTTTTGAATATTTTATAGACATAATAAAAAATATCGTAGATATTCACTAATGTTTACAAATATTGTGAATATTTGTAGATGTTATAGAAATTTTACCAATATACTGAAAAAAATCCTTCCCATTTGTGTCCATGTTTGAACATGAAAATATGAATATTCTTGTGAAAAAATCAACATTATTGTTGACGTTTTCATCCTTGCTTAATTCTGTACACTCTTACTATCTCCGCGGGATGCCCAAGTAATCACTCATCCATATATTACTAATGGCATATGTTGTAAAAACAATGCACCAAAGCAAACTATTCCTTGCAGGTGTGAACATTAACATAAATACTTTAAGAGAAAGAGAGAGAAATATGAATCAAAATTGAACTTGTATTGTCCTCTAATGATGATGAATTGAGATCCAATAAAACAAGCAACAAATATGTCTTAAATGGATATTTGCATAATAATGCTAACAAGAAATTGGTCGGCAAATGATAGAACCAGTGATGCATTGTTTTGTTTTGTTTGTTTTTTTTGTTTTTGCTTTTTTTTTTTTTCACTGAGTGGAAGTGAACCAACTTCTCCTATTACTTTCCAGTCAATGGAAATGGCCTATTTGGCCTCCCATGTGCTCCAACAGTTATCAATTGCCCCATCTCTTTCACACTTTCTTCCTCTATCTCATTGTATTCCAGTTTATTTTTATTTTTCAACTTTTTAAATTTTTTTACTTATACTTTTAGTGGGGCCACCAATTTAGCCCTTAGGCTTCAAAAATGTTATTGTTATTTTAGTCGTCATACTCATAACCCACAAATGTGGACCGTCTGATTTGGACATAAAGTTTCTGAGCAGACATCTTATAGAGCTATCACCCCCAATTTATCATCCAGAGGGAAAAAGACTGGTGGATCATCTAGATGATCCGTGGGCCCTACTTACCCGGTCCACTTCAAAGCCCCTACAAGTTTATAGGGTTCTCTTTAAATTTTATGTAATAAAGTATATATATAAGAAAAAGGGTAGCAACGTAAAAAAAAAAAAAAGAATGTGCCTTAAAATTTTGTTTCTATGATCTTTGAAAGAAAATTATTAGAGACTTATTTTTTTTAGCCGAATCAGGGAATTAAATTTTATTTTTAGTTATTATTTGTTTTAGGGAGAGTTATTATTCTTTCTATTAATATATACTTAAAAAGTTACTATATCAATTAGTCTCGAATATTTATTATTACATATCTACACACATATAAATAGGAGGCGTCACTACTTTTCTTACTTGTTATACTTCTTCTAAAATACCAAAAATTTTTTTACACCTAAATAGTTTTTTATAAGGTGTTTAGAAGGATGATGTGAACCGTTAGTTAGAATCACTTTTATTATAGTATGTGAGAGCTTTATACTGTAGTAATTTTTTTTATTGTTACCGTAACATGCGAGAGTTTTATACTGTTTATAATTAAATTTATGATAAAAATCATAGTTCGTATCATGTTACCAAACAGCCGGTTAACCACCTAGATTGTACTTGTTACACCTCTTTCAAAATACCAAAACTTCCTTTTTCTTCTGGTGTAAAAAATGGATTCGTATACACTATTTTCTTCATGTAAGAAAAGCTACTATGCACCATTATATATTGTTTGAAGGGGAAAAAAAAAAGTCAAACAAAATAGTGTAGACTAGTTCCAATCGTTTGATTGTTGTATACACAATAATCAATTCGTATACACCAATCAATTCGTCTAGACTAGTTCTAACTTTTTTTTTAATTTACTTTTTTTTGCTTCAATCGTCTTCCCTATACTTATACGCATTTAAGAAAAATCAATTTGTATACACCATTTTCTTCATAAGCTACTATGCATCATAATATATCGTTTGGGTGGGTGTTCAACGATTTAAAAAAATAAAAAATGAAAATTTTGAAAAAAAAAAAAGAAACCAAATACTTATTTGTGGGAGACTTTTGAACATCAGAATGTATCTTTATTCTTTTAGAAAGGCTAGGACATAACAAATTTTTTTTAACGTGGGGTGTATAATGAGTATTTTTTTAAAATACTTTTGTTTGTAAAAATAATTTTATCAATGGGTAATAAAAAATTTTACTACAAAAGAGGTGTATGAAAAGCGCGCCCACACACACACACATATATATATATATATGAAAATCATTTACCAAAATGAGTTCATATTAAAAGGTTGAAAAAAAATGGAGAATTTTTTAAATTTTTTTAGAGGATTTATAGGGTGTTTGAAAAGATGGTGGGAAACACTTTTATTATAGTATGTAAGAGTTTTATACTGTAGCATATTTTTTTGTTGTTATTGTAGTATATGAGAGTTTTATACTGTTTATAACTGAATTTGTGTTGAAAATTTAGTGGTAAAAACCACTGCTAAACACCCTCTTAATATTTATAAATTTTAGTATTTGAAAAATAATAATTTTTTTCTGCCAAAATATTGCATATAACAGGATGCACAGTTGTACCTCAAACTTAAATATTAAACAAAGATCGTTTCTTTTTTATTTTTCAAAAAAAAAACCTTGGATTTACTTGTGACATTGTACTTTGACTAGCTACGTGTAAGCCTTGGATTCATTTGAGTAAGAAAGTATCAAAGGCAACAATAGTTTTTAGTAGAAATGTCAATCAAATCTTTGGGCATGTGATTTGCAAATATGAAGTTGCAAATATTTTCCTTATCTCATAAATATTAATTTTATTTTTTTCTCACAAAAATTGTTAAAAAATTTTAATGATGAAGTTATCAATGACCTGGTAATACTTCAAAGCAGATTTTCTTTCATCAAATTGAAGATTAAAAAAAGGAAGTAAAATCCAAAACTTGCCAAAATGTTATTATCATCATAGAATTCAGAACCCACTTACCCACCCCAAAAACAAAGTTTTTTTTTTCTTTTTTTTTTTTAAATCAAACCCTGAAAAGAAAGAAAGAATTTTCCCGAGAAAATGGTTTCAATTTCATAGCCTTTATTGCGACATTTCACAAACTAGGTAGGCTTTTTGCCTTGCCTAAAAAGTTCTCACAGTTCTCTCGCTCACTTTCTCCTTGCACTCAAAAAAAGGAGAAGAAGAAGAAGAAGAACAAGAAAACTCGTCCCCACCCCACCACAGTTCTCTTTCATCTAGAGAGAGAAACAACTTTCTCTCACTACAATACAGAGAGAGGGGGGGAATGAGAGCGATGGCATGAAAGCATGCTTGTCGGCCATTAGAGCTTCATCCCCAAGAGCTCAGATTTCACCATTAAACACGTCCTCCTCTTTCATTTCATTAATATTGATATAATAATCTTTCTTTTTGGGTGAGAAGAAAAGTGGGAGAGATTTTTCTGTGATTTCTTTTTGGGTGGGAAAAAAGCCGCGAGGAAAGGGGGGAAAACTCGGCTTTGGGAGATATTTAAGCAACAAATCTTGGGTCTTCTGTAGATCGGAGATCACCCCACCATTTGTGGGGGGGAAATTAAAAAAAGGAGGAGGAAAAGGACACTTTTTTTTAATTCTGGATCCTGATTCATGAATTCCATGGTTTTCAGTTTGTCATTTCAGAGGGTCAATAATGTCACCAAGTGGTGGACTTGCTGTTTCTATTATCTCTTCTTCGACGAGTGATTAAAAAGAATAAAAAGGTGAAGCTTTAACGGGTATGTTTTAATGCTCTTCTTTTTTGTAACCTTTTTTGGGTTTTTATTTTTTTTATTTTTTCACATGTTATATGTAAAGTTTATGAATTTGACTATAGGAATAAATTTTGTATTGTTTTTATCTTATAAGGGGTCCTATGGTTTTTATTTCCGGGTGATTAAAGTAAGTTTCTTTAAAGGTTTCTGATGACCCCATTTCGTTTCTTGGATTGTCTATCACTGAATTTAAGTTGTTGTTGTTATTGGTTTTTTTTTTTTTTTTTTAATTAATGATTGATTTCTCTAATTAGCATGCATGTAGCTTGAATTTTCTGCATTTATGAGTTATGAGGTTCCTCAATCCAGCTTGTATCTTGTTTTATTTTGCAATAAGAGATTGCTTGTAATTAGCAATTAACTTGATATTATTGAGTGTTTTGTATGTTGAGTTGATGCCAAGGAAATAGAATTGTGTTCTAAAGAACACTTGTGCTTCTGCAGGTGTTGATTGATGATCTGATCATATGCTGGTTGTGATTGTCGGGGAGTTACTAAAATGTTGGCAAATTTTGAGCGGCGGAAAGTTTTGGAGGCGGGGTTTGCTGGATTTTCACTTGTCTTAACTCTGCTAGTTTTCACTTCAGAGGGTTTGAATTCTGAGGGGCTTTACCTCCTGGAGCTGAAGAACAGTCTTGATGACAGATTTAATTTGCTGGGGAATTGGAATCCCAATGACGAGACACCGTGCAGATGGCATGGAGTAAATTGCACTTCTGGTTACTATCGAGTTGTTTGGTCTCTTGAGTTGAGTTCCATGAATCTCTCAGGAAAGGTGAGCCCCAGCATTGGCGGTTTAGTCCACCTGACTCGTCTTGATCTCGCCTACAATGCGCTCTCTGGAAACATACCGAAGGAGATTGGGAATTGCTCGAGTTTGCAAGAACTCTTTCTGAACAACAATCAATTCACTGGGCAAATTCCTGCCCAATTGGGTAATTTGTCTAACTTAAGAAGTTTGAACTTGTGCAACAACAAGCTCTCCGGTTCCACGCCAGAGGAGCTGGGGAAGTTGACTTCACTGGTCGAGTTTGTGGCCTACACCAACAACATTACCGGTCCGTTGCCTAATTCAATTGGGAACCTCAAGAATCTTAAAACGTTTAGAGCTGGTCAGAACGCTATTTCTGGTAGCATACCGGCTGAAATAAGCGGCTGCCAGAGCTTAGAGCTGCTTGGTCTTGCTCAAAACCATATAGGAGGGGAATTGCCAAAAGAGCTTGGGATGCTCGGGCGCTTGACGGATATGATTCTGTGGGAAAATCAATTCTCCGGACCTATTCCCAAGGAACTTGGGAATTGTTCAAGCCTGGAGACTATTGCTTTATACGGGAATTCTCTAACCGGACCAATTCCCAGTGAGGTTGGGAACCTCAAGTCCTTGAAGAGGCTGTACATTTATAGAAACGAGTTAAATGGAACTATCCCAAGGGAAATTGGAAATCTTTCTCTGGGAGCAGAAATCGATTTCTCAGAGAACTATTTGACCGGCGAGATCCCCACTGAATTCAGTAAGATAACCGGTCTACGGTTACTATACCTCTTTCAGAACCAGCTTACAGGTGTAATACCAAGTGAGCTTAGTAACTTGAGAAACTTGACAAAGTTTGACCTTTCAATAAACTATCTTGAAGGTCCCATTCCATATGGGTTTCAGTACTTGAATAAAATGATACAGTTCCAGCTATTTGACAACTCTCTTAATGGTAGCATTCCTGAGGAGCTTGGACTCTACAGCCAACTTTGGGTAGTTGATTTTTCAGATAACTACCTGACTGGAAGAATACCTCCTCATCTATGTCGAAACTCTAACCTGATTTTGTTAAATCTGGAGTCTAATAGACTGTATGGAAATATCCCGACCGGGATATTGAACTGCAAATCGTTGACGCAACTTGGACTCTCTGGTAACAGTCTCACTGGGAGTTTTCCTTCAGAGCTGTGCGATTTGGTGAACATTTCTGCTATTGGTTTGGAACGGAATAGGTTCAATGGTCCGATTCCCTCAAAGATAGGAAACTGCAAGAAGCTGCAGAGGCTTCACATTTCAGACAATTACTTCACTTCTGAGTTGCCGAAGGAAATAGGAAGCCTTTCTAAGTTGGTGACTGTCAACATATCATCCAATTTTCTCACTGGGAAAATTCCACCCGATATAGTTAACTGCAAGATGCTACAGCGTCTCGATCTTAGTCGGAATAGCTTTAAAGGTCCGTTGCCTGATGAGATTGGAACCCTTCTGCAGTTGGAGCTTCTCCGGCTTTCTGAGAATAAATTCTCGGGAAATATACCGTCTGCCTTAGGAAACCTCTTCCGCTTGACAGAGTTACAAATGGGTGGAAACATGTTTTCGGGTGAGATACCTCCAGAGTTGGGTGCCCTTTCAGGCTTGCAGATTGCAATGAATCTTAGTTTCAACAACCTGACCGGGAATATACCGTCGGAGCTCGGCAATCTCAATTTGCTTGAGTTTCTCCTGCTCAACAACAACCATTTGAGTGGTGAAATCCCGAGCACTTTGGAGAACTTGTCGAGCTTATTGGGGTGCAACTTCTCATGCAATGACCTTACTGGACCTTTACCTTCCATACCTCTGTTTCAGAACATGCCTGTTAGCAGCTTTGTTGGAAACAAAGGGCTTTGTGGTAGGCCTCTTAGCGAATGTGGTGGAAACCTGTATTATAATCCCCGTTCGAAAAGTAGTGAAACTCATCGGGGAAAGATCATTACAGCAGTTGCCGCTGCTGTAGGTGGTGTTTCTCTTGTTTTTATTGTTGTCATCCTATATTCTATGAAATGTCCTTCTGAGACGGTCGTTTCTGTGCAAGAGAATGTTCCATCTCCTGATTCAGATGTCTACTTTCCTCCGAAGGATGGGTTCACGTTCCAAGATCTTGTCGAGGCGACTAATAACTTCCATGAAAGCTTTGCTGTCGGAAGGGGAGCTTGTGGAACCGTTTATAAGGCGGTAATGCATTCGGGAAAGACTGTTGCTGTTAAGAAGCTAGCATCTAATAGAGAGGGGAATAACATTGAGAACAGTTTTCGAGCTGAGATTTCGACTCTTGGGAAAATCAGGCATCGCAACATTGTGAAATTATATGGATTTTGCTATCACCAAGGTTCTAATTTGCTTCTTTACGAATACATGGATAATGGAAGCTTGGGCGAATTGCTTCATGGCGCCTCTTCTAGCTTGGACTGGCCAACACGTTACACAATTGCTCTTGGAGCTGCTGAAGGTCTTGCATATTTACATCATGACTGCAAACCAAGAATTATTCACCGCGATATAAAGTCCACCAATATTCTACTTGATCGGAACTTTGAAGCCCACGTCGGTGATTTTGGTTTGGCAAAAGTAATTGATATGCCTCATTCCAAATCAATGTCAGCAGTTGCTGGATCATATGGATATATTGCTCCTGGTAAGGCCTTTTTTGGCATACAGTTATTTCTTGACCACCATTTATGCAGCACATTCATATGTTTACATATTTTCTCTATCGCGTAGCTTATCGAGTCTAATTTTATCAAAGAATGTTGTTGTAATATTTCTATATTTTTGATTCATTGCAGAATATGCTTACACCATGAAGGTTACAGAAAAATGTGACATTTATAGCTATGGGGTAGTTTTATTGGAGTTGCTAACTGGAAAGACTCCTGTACAACCGCTAGAAGAAGGAGGTGACCTTGTCACTTTGGTGAGACACTATATCCGAGACCATTCATTGACGTCCGGGATACTTGATAATCGATTGAATCTCGATGACAAAAGTATGGTTGATCATATGCTTACAGTCTTAAAAATTGCTCTATTGTGCACGAGCGTGTCCCCTCTTGTCCGGCCATCGATGCGAGAGGTCGTCTTGATGCTTATCGAGTCCAATGAGCAAGCAAACTTTGTTTCGTCTCCGACTGATGATCTTCCTCTGAAAGACGACTTCTCGTGAACGTACGTGATTATTTTCCCTAAGTCCTATTAACTCTGATGATTTTTTAATTACCTCATGTTATTTGCAATAGGAAAGTGATTAGAATCTTTGTATATTTTCATTAGATCAAAATTAACGAAAATTTCTCTTTCATAGTCTACAGGGGCAACTAGTTTTGATCTCTTTTCAAAATTATGTATTCCCTTTTTGCTTACACAGAGCAAGTAAAAGTCAGTGTACAGTTCAAACCATTAATTTTTACATGCATTTACAGGCTCCTTGTGAGAATCAAATTTGCTCAATGATTATTCTCTTCTTTATTTTGGTGAAATGGACTGGAAGATGTTAAGCCTAGTCATATAAAATATAGGAGGCTCATAAATTTTCTTACTGAATTATAAGCTTTGGCTAGTGGTTGTGATTCTTCTTTCTAGCTATATTGTTCTCTTCACATTTGCAGCTAGAACTTTACACTTTGTATGCTAGTACTGGACAAAGAGTAGTTTTTGTTCTCTAAAGGGTATAAAAATCAACCACCCTCTTCCTTATTTCCTCCACCAACAAACAACAATTTTAGAGGCAAACATAACTAGAAGAAGCATCAGAGATTAGTAAGAAAGAAAAACACTTAGGACACCATGGATGTCAAGTACCGCAACTAAAAGAAAGTTGGTCTTATTTGTGGGCCCCATTATATGGGATTTAATCTCTACTAGCATGTGATGCTCAACATCGCTGGTGTCTTTAACATGGAAGAAATGGCATAAAGTCAATTATATCCTAAATATTCTTACACTGCCATATCCATGCCGTAATTCAATTATTGTTATTTGATTGAACTTCTCTCATAGATTTGCTAGTGATCTCGATCCGAGTTTGGGTTGTCAAAAAAAAAAAAAAACAGAAAAAAAAGAGCAGTGTTCACCTCAGTCCAAGTTAGGTTGGATTGGGATAAGATATATGGTGAGCCCGATCATATATTTTATCTTCGTTTTGAATAAAAAAAGAACAGGATATTTAATAAGCATGATAATGGGAAGGAGACATAAAGCTCTGAATAAAACCAGAAATTGCTTTTTGGTAAAATTGGGGCAACCGGGCTAAAAATTATTGGTATGTCTCTTGTTATGTGCCCTAAAGTCTCACAGGCACCACTCAAAGCAGTTTTAGATGAGTTATAGTTTTAAGTAATTAAACCCTTTTGTTTAAACTAGTCTTTCAAAGTAGAAAAGGCTCAATTATGTAGTAGAAAAATATTTTGGCATGGTCCAAGCATCATTCATGTTGAATATCTTCATATGAAGCATTCCTTGCTCTGGGTTTCACTGCCAACAGAAGCGCAAAGATCTTACTGTCGATTAGACGTTTTGACAATTGCCCAAATATGATTTTCCATTTAATATTATACATGGTAGGGAATGATGCACTTATTTTACTACCTACTAGGATACAGTTAGTGGTCATGTCTTTATTAAAGTTCAATTTATTTGTCAACTTGTTTTTGATAATAATGTAACCATGATGTGATCTGATGGATCAAAACTCTGTCTTACCGATATGATTTTCTTTTCTTCTCTATCCTACTGGACAAGAAGTCGAGTTTGAAGGTTCTGGCGAATGGAATAGGAGTAAATATATTAGAGTGAACAAAAGTGTTTCTCTATCATCACATGATAAGAGATAAATGGATTTTATATACAAAAACAAAAAAAAAAAACCCATAACCCAAGAGTATTGACAAATACAAATTTTTCCTAGTTAGTATGATGCACTTTTTAATTAGGGTACGATACATATTTTATTAGCAAGTAGTATGTGGTTTTTAATGATCATGTCTTTATTAAGTTTTGTTTATTTATCAACATTTTTAACATAATATGATTACAATAGAATCTAACGGTTTAAAATTGTATCTTATCGGTATAACTTTTTGTCGAGTTTTAAGGCTCTAACAAATAGAACAAGACTAAACATGAGAATGAACATCAAATACTGAGGGATAAAAGGATTTCAAATATAAACAAGAAAAAACCCACAGAGTAAGGACAAAGTTAATAGCTTTTGGAAACGTTACTTTTAATTTATTAGCACATAGATGCAGGAAATGGGGCTTTAATTCAGATTTCAGAGGCTAATTAGTCAAAGTTGTTGAAGCATCACAAGGATCGGACCGGAAATTAGGGAAAAAAAAAAGAAAAAAAAAGAAAAAGAAGAACTATTCATTTAGTTAGGTTCTCAACTGGTATCCATATCACATGACACATGAACATTATCTGTTAGAGCCGTTAAACTATGTGAGATTTGTTCAATATACTTGGCCCATCATGTCACCAAATTGAAAGCTAGTGCTGAGGAGATAGGCTTGACTAGAGATTAACATCTGAATTTGTTAAAAAGAGAGATCTTGTACAAAAGGGCATGCTTATTGTTTACCGTACATAACCAAACAATACATAAATGGACAGAATAAAAAAAATTCCATCCCCCCTGATTTTTCACTCCCCTGATTTTTTTTTTTTTTTTTTTGAGAAAGGTGGGTAGTTGTTAGATGAAAAACCAGTCTTGTGTAGAGCTGTCAAAAAGATCATGTTGTGTCATGGCCCTCAATCGAGGTATGACGTGGAGGCTTAGTTTAAAAAAATAATTTAAGTTGAGTTGAGTTTTTAAAACTTTTATTTAAATTAAAAATAAAAATGTAATAAAATAATAACTTAAGTATTGTTTTCTTAAACCAATCCTCTGAATAATAAAAAAATTAATAAGTACAATTATTTCAATTTCTACTTATTCATTTCAAAAGACCATTTTGTCCTTCAACATATAATCCTAAGTCTATTAATTTGAAATATCTAAAATGCGTTACCGGGGTTTAGAAGTTGAATAGAAATGAAATTTCTAAAAAAAAAAGCCTCAAACATAACCATTAACGAAAAACGTTTCTAGCATCAGTTTAGGATTTGTATCGTAATCCCATGAAGCATAGAATGGAAAATAAAACAAACGCAATTCAAATGACATCAACCATAGTCCATAACAAACTCCAAAAGAAAGGAAATAAGGGAAATTTAAGTTTTACATGTCTTGACTGAAATGAAAAGAAAATAAATTGTAAAACAAGTAAACTTTCGCTCGAGTCCAACTTTGCCTCGAAACTGCAACTCTCACAGTCTACTTGATACCGTCCTTAACACCTCTTGAAAAGGGTTAATTTAAAATACAAAGAATGATTTAAGGGCCTAGTAGGATTTCTTTTTACAAACTTAATATTTTAAAATAATTAAGTAAACAGAGATAAAAGCGATTGAATAAATAATGAAATATTTTTAAAATAAGCATATGGAAGAATAAATAAAAGAGAGATGTGCCAATTGATTTAGTTCTCAGTTTTGAAACCATTATGTAATATATATGAACGCACTTACAATACTTTAGCTGTTGCCCACGTTACGGAGTGCCCCGATAGAGGTTTAAGGTCCGGCCCTTGGAGTTACATTCTATATAACTCTATCCGTAAGGCTACTAAAAATTGACCACCAGGAGCTGTACACATTCTTGGTAGTGTTTGAAAACTATTGGTGCTTGGAATTTCTTAATATGAGTCTAAACATAATTCCGAAGTCATTTGACAAAATATGAAAACTATCTATATATAATATACATTTCACAAACAAATAGCAATATGCAAAAACACATTTATAAATTTTTTGTAGAAACATGCTCATCTCAATTTAACATTATTTGACCAAAACCAAAACAATATAATTCAAAAACATGACTGCTAAAGAAGAGATTAGAATCCTACCTCTTTAGCAATAATATCCAAGGACAGCTCTAGGTCTCACAAGCTTAATTCGTAAAACGTAAACTCCTAGTGCTGCCCGATCTTGACGATTTCTAACAAGGTCAGCAAGGAACTAAAATAAGAACAAGTGGAGCCATATACTCGTATTATATATAAATCATTTTTTAGTGAGCCGTTTATGTGCAAAATGGTCATAAAACATGGATTTACTCTCTAAGGACTTTAGAACACAAAACAAGAGTTTTCGGAGTATTTTTACACGGCAGGACATGAAGGAGCTAAGCCGAAGCAAGCGACTAAGCTCTTGGGCTCGAGTGGAGGCGGCAGCAGCTCAGACTGCAACCCGCGGTTGACCGCTTGCCCCCTTGAACTGGGCTTCTGCTCAGTTTGTTCCTTCGCGACCACAATCGCAAAATATCCAATTTTTCCAACTTAAACTGATTTTTAATGATCAAACTCAGTCCGAAACACCTAGTAAAATGTCTGAGGATGTAAAAAAACAAGTTTCCTTAAATTTAACACCAAAATCAAAAGCAAGAATGACAAATTTGGAGTTTTCTCGAAAACGGAAACAAAACATATTTGAATTAGTTTTCTAAGCTTCAAATCCTAAAAACATCCAACATGCAATCATAGACTCTGAGTCTAAACATTTAAAACATGTTTCTAACCACAACATTGAATCAAAACAAACATTTATTATCTATTTTAACATAACATCCAAAGTTTTGTTCATTGACATTCAAAATAGGTGCATGTTCATAACTAGAAGTTTCAAGGAGATCAAGAAATGAAAATAAAAAATTAATTTCGAAATAAACAAAAATTTCAAAACCGGGTTTGTTTTATGGAAAGCCTACCTTAAATCGAGATTGAAAACTATAAAGCTTTGGTCATAAATCAAACTTGAAATTCTCGAAGCTTGTTGGCCATTGTGGTGGGGGCTTTCCCTGAATTTTTGAACAGCCAAGGGGTTGGTTTGAATTTGAAGTGGAGAGTAAGAGAGAGAGAGAGAGACGTTTGAGAGAGAAGGAGGGAGGAGGAGAGTGTCTGATTTGGTTCCGATGGTGGTTTCCTTAAGGAAGACAGTGACCTCTGCATGTTAGTCTGAGTTCTACTTTGAGAGAGTGAAAATTTGAATTCTGACTCCATGAGAAGGAGAGATATCACGTGATTTGAACTAAAACAGGGAGAGTGACATATTATAATTATAGAGAAAGTACTGGTTTTGTTTTGGAATTTAATAAAATGAGAAAATTTCTAAAATTTTAGGGCCTGTTTGTTTCGTGGTTTGAATCACGATTCGAATCATTTTGCTACAGTATTTTTTCTCACAAAAATTTAAATCTTCATTCAAATACTCTATTCAAATACTCGAACCAAACGAGCTCTTAATATTTATGATTGGCACGACCCATTTAATTGGCAAATAATGAAAACTCTTTGAGATAGATAAAAAAAAAAAAGAAAAAAAAAAAAGCTTCATTAGTCGATATGTATTCATATCCACATACAAAGCCAATGGGCTTCAAAATAATGTTTTGGCCCTTTATTTCACTGCAGAAAGAGAAACACTCGAAAAAGGGCAATTAGTCTAATAATTAACTCTTCTTCTTCCAATCATAACAAATATCAAACAATCCATTCTTATAATTTAGCATACAAGGACCACGAGCTTCTATATGCCATACGCAAATACTACATTTCTTTCTATCCCTGCGTCCTCTGTAGATGTCAAAGTATTGAACAGCGTTGTTTTTCCATTGCATGCTACAAAAAAATCGGGTAGTGCCCCAAATGTTTGAGGAAAATTTGAACTCAAAGGACTTTCCAAAGGGGATTATTTGGGCTCCCAAATCGCTGTGCTTGGACTTGCAACGAACGGTCAGATTTAAATTTTTCGAATCGTCTGTCACTTTGTTGATGATAGTCACGCGTGCTTTCTTAGCAACAACCACATTATTTGTGGTAGTAACTACGAACACAAGAAATAGTACAAGTTGAAGAAGAAATATTGGATGTTTCAAGGAAACCCTCATTTTCTCTTTGGTGTTTGGTACGAGAGAAAACAAGATAATGTGGTGGGAGCTTATGTATAAGGTTAATGTTGATCTCTATAGGCCGGGTTAAATGTAAAAACGTAGTATGCTAGATTATCTTATTTATTGCCATATCTCCTATATATAGCAGCAAATTGAGTCTCCCTACTCTACTAGTATGCTTTTTAAGTTGAAAAGTTTAAAAAAATTATGTAGATTTACTACCTTAAAGGTCTATTCGTCTTCCAATTTAAGAATCCTATGAGATTTGAGAAGTAGATTTTATAACTTGAGTGCTAATAAGTTACTAGGCGTTACCATAAGTAAATAAAATAATCTGATAAGAACAAAATCTAATAATTGAGAACAATATTAAATTTCAGAATCAATTATTGTCCTTGTGCTTTTTAAGTTGAAAAGTTTAAAAAAGTTATGTAGATTTACTACTTTAAAGGTCTATTCGTCTTCTTATTTTAAAAATCCTACGAGATTTGAGAAGTAGATTTTATAACTTGAGTGCTAATAAGTTACTAGGTGTTACCATAAGTAAATAAAATAATATGACAAGAACAAAATCTAATAATTGAGGACAATATTAAATTTTAAAATCAATTATTGTCCCTATGCTTTTTAAGTTGAAAAGTTTAAAAAAGTTATATAGATTTACTACCTTAAAGGTCTATTCGTCTTCCTATTTTAAAACCCTTGTGAGATTTAAGAAGTAGATTTTATAACTTGAGTGCTAATAAGTTATTAGGTGTTACCATAAGTAAATAAAATAATATGATAAGAACAAAATCTCATAATTGAGAACAATATTAAATTTTAGAATCAATTGTTGTCTCTAAATTATTTCCTTGCATTGTGCTGAGTTATACGTTTCATACAATGCTCTGCAACATATAATTGTCCTTCCTTCTTTTGTCAAGACGTTCAAAAGGTAAGTTTTAATATGATAAATTCCCACCATATAGCTATTTATGTTCTTATTGTTGAAGTTTTCTTTTTTATATTCTTATTCTTGGATGTCTATCTTTTACTTTATTTTAGATGGATTATTTTTTTTAACTGATATAAATTAGAACAAGGTTAAAAAATGGAATTTTTTTCAATTACTTTGTGCGTCAAAGCTCCTTTTTTTTATTCTATATTTTGTTTGCTCTAAACAAGGTTAGGGCACTGAAATAATTTATTTATTTATTTTAAAGGATGGCGAAATCATTTCTAACCAAAACTTTTAGTTGCTGAAGTATAAAGCTCTTACACGCTAGTAAGATATAGTGTAAAGATCTCACATGATACATTTTTAGTTCAAAAGTTTCATTTCTAACCACAATTTTCAAATACTTTGTTAGTTTAATGTCATACTTGCTTTTGCCTCAACGAGTTTGTCCTAATGCTTTGTAATGCTTTTGCACTATATGCTCATTCTCCCCTTTTTATGGGTAATTATTATTCAAATAAGGATTTTATAAGAAGATTACAAAAAAGAATATGGAGTGCACTCATTTAACAAAACAAAAATATGATGTTTAGTCTTTAAAAAAACTAAGTCATTGAATAATTTAATAGTCATTGAAGGAACGAGCTTAGTCATTTGAAATTCAAAATAAGAAGTTTAGTCATTTAAACAAAATATTTTGTCGTTAGAAAAACTTACTAGTCCTTGAAAAAAAAGTATAGTTATTAGAAAACAATTTAAGGTGTTTAGTCATTAAAAAACTAAGTATTTTATTCATTGGAGAACTAAAAAAAAATAGTCTTTAAAAAGGGAAAATAAGAAATTTAGACATTAAAATAATTTGGTATTAGTCATTGGAAAAACTAACAAGTCATTGAAAAAAGCTCAATAAGAAGTTTAGGCATTAAAACTTAAATAATCTAGTCACTAAAAAAGCTAATTTACTTAATCACTAAACTTGGAGTCTTGTCACTATACAAACAAAATAATTGGGTCATTAAAAAAAAAAACTAAATGTTTGGTCATTAAAATAGATCTAGCTTTCTTATATACTACATCTTTTATGATTTAGGTATTCTCTGTTTTTATTTGAATGCCATGGTCATTCGTTAAAAAAGATAATTACTCACAATGGCTTTAGTTTCTTTTGTGCTATATATGATGGGAAATAAGATGCATCTTATAACTACGTTGACTATACGACGGAGGACATTTTGGGAGTGAGAGACATCATTTCTTTCATTGGTGGAAAATTGGCGACGGATTTAAGGTTGGCTAACCGTAAAATGATTTGTTAATGTTTAATATGGATTGTGCATCATCATGTAATGATATCATTATGTTGAAGCACGATGAGGATATAAGATGGTTTCTAAACATGGTTAAGGATGTTAAGGATAATAGTTGTCTAATAATTGTTACCATGGCGCCTGAAGGAGGTGGTGATGGATTCAATGGTGCTGTTGCTGATGCAATTTGGCATGTGTTTGACAATGACGGCAGTATTGAAATGCAGTATAATGATGACAAGTTAGATGCCAATGGTCATAGAGAAGGTTGACGTGGACATCCTGCCCCATGATTTCGATATCAACGGGAATCGTATGTTTATATCTAAGTTTGGGCTGGAAAAAGCTTTACATCTAAAAGCCACGAGAAATAATTTCCAATTCATTACACTAATAATATTTAAAAATTTTGATAATCAATATACCTGTCACAAAGATTAGTGTTTAAATCTGATTTTTATAATAAATTCCATAAAAGTTAATATGAGATTTTTTTAAATTAAAAATTATGCTATAGTCGTAAGTAAAGTACGAATTAAATGAAAGATGAGGATTAGTTGACAAGCAAAGAAAATAAGCTAAAGCTTAATAGTTGTAAAATGAGTCGCAACGAATTTTAAGATGAAATTCAATAAAAAGAAAATACTGAATGGAAAATATGAAAAATTATATAGTAATAGAATAATGCAATATAAGAATTAAATTGATAGAGTTAAGTAGTGCAGAAATTACACTGCATAAAATTAAACAGTGTAGAAATTAAATAGTATAAAGTTAAGCAGTGTATAAATTATATTGTACAGAGAATGTAGATTAGAATGGAAGGTTATAAGACCTCATAAAAAGTATAAAAAGAATACTACCAGTATGGGAAAAATACTGATATGTAAATTCTATCGGTGTGAACACTTGGGCCCATGATGAAGGACAAGTTATAAGTGATAAGAAAATGTTCATGAGTAAGCAATAATGGATTCATGCATTGCATTATTGTTAGTAATTTTATAAACTGTTTTGTGAGATGTGTTTGGACTTGCTTAGCAAAAGCTCATCTAAATCCTTCATGTTGTAATAAATCCTGCCAAGAGGCCAGTATGAATAGATGTTAAGCTGGGCGTTGCTGTGGAACAAATGCAATGATTAGGCTATAGACACCATTGCAAATTTTAATTCCCTTTCAGATTAACTATTTATTTTATAGTATGTTAAGGTCTAGAAATAAGCTAGTGCCACTTTTGCAAGAATTTTTAAGTAATGGTTTGTAATTATAAGTATGTAAATGTTTTAAAAATATTTATGGAAAACATTAAGTAATATAATTAAGCATTACGGTTATGATAAAAAAAATATTCCTCATTTTCATTAGCAAGATTAAGATTAATATTAAGATTAAGAAAAGAGCATTAAGTATCAGCTTGGAAAGCTGGGTTGTTATAACAACAAAATACTACAATTGATCTTGATAGTAATGTTCTACAGTTTTTGTATAATCTTTTACTTTTCAAAACATGGCTGGCAGAGATGAAGAATATTTCAGAAAGATGACTATCAGAATTTTTTATGCATGCACCGTTGTAATTTTTAGGGCAATGATTTATAGTTACAATCTCGATGGGATAACATTAATGGATGCCTTTTGAAAATTATTCTACCCATATATTTGCTTGAACAAATCTTATTTGGCTCCTCCAAAAGATCAATATGCAAATTTAATAATGAATCAATAACCCTTTTTAGTTCGGCGTTATACTTAGCTACATTGATCTCATTTGTTGGAGCTCAAACGATAGCAAGAGGAATTGGTGAGAAAAGAACCATGTTGTTGAGTGGAATTCTCTTTTTTAGTAGTGCATTGATTAATGCCTTAGCAAATTAAACATGGATTTTTTTTTTTTTTTGTTGGACAGGTTCTACTTCGTTTTGGCGTTGGATGAGCCAATGTGTATGTGCCAATCTACACCATATAGTTCCAACAAGTACAAAATGGTTTCTCAAAACAGTATTGCAAACAACTATCACCCTTGGAGACTTTATGGCCGAAATAATAAATTATGCTTGTTCGCACGTACCATGTAACACCTGAGTATTTTTAATACATTAAAAATACAATAAATTTAAGATTATGTAAGACAAAAAAATACAATTTAAGGAAAAATACTGTATAATAATATAAAAAATTATACAATATTAGAATAATGCAGTGTAAAAAAGTACACTGATAAAGTTATGCAGTATGAAAATTACACTATAAAGTAATACAACATAGAAATTGGACTGTTTAAGTTAAAGCAGTATAAGAATAATACTATTTAGAGAATATGGATGAATAAGGAATGCTGTAACAATATAGAGAATGTGCCGACAGTATAAGAAAAATACAGTCAGTATAAATTTAGACTGTACAAAGTGAGATAATATTAGAATTACGTTATGTGATGAATGTAAACAAGTATTAGAGGTTATGGAACCTCATGAACTGTATGAAAAAGAATACCGATAGCATAGAAAAAATACTGTCAGTATAAACTTAGACTGTGTAAAAAGTTTTGTGGGACCCACCAAGGGGACACTTTGAGAGTTTTGATTGAGCCACCACATTCACTAATGTGGCCCAACCAAAAGTGGCCAACTTACCCCTAATTAATTAGGGTGATGATTCATCATTAAAAAAAAAGAAAAGAAAAAGAAAAAAAAATTGAATGATTTCATAATATAAGAGACCACAATTTGGTCTCCACGGTGGAAGAAAAAAAAAGAAGAGAAAGGAGCAAAACATGCAAAGGAAGGAAGGAAAGAAAGAAGGGAAGAAAAAAAATGCACCATTTTTTCCTTAGCAAACTGCCCCTCCCTAAGGCCACTCTTACTCAAATTTTGATGATTTCCAAGCCTCTTAATCATTTTTGCAGCAATCTCTAATGTTTTAGTGCAAAGTTTTACAACTTTGGAGGTAAATTTCTAAACTTTTTTTTAGGATTTTAGTGACTTTTTTTTTCAAAGTTATGGATGGATTTTAATGGAATGTTGTTATGGTTTATGACAAAGGAATCTAAGCAAGTTTAATTGTACAATTGGAGGATTAAAAGCTTGGAGGAATTCTTGGTAAGAATTCTAAAATTTTAATCTTTGAAATTAAGCAAAAGTTTGTGTTTTAGCATGCCAAGTGTTTGATGAAATGATTTTGGTCTATGGCATGTAAATGGACATTATGGCATGGTTATTTTATGTTATATGTTGATGGTGATGATGATGGAAAGAAGAAAGTAAGGGTTTTGGTGAAATTTCAAAAGGGACTAAATTGCAAAGAAAAAAGGTATTCTCGATAGATTTGAAAATTAGCCAAAAAGTCTCCTTATACGTTAGAAATTCAAAAAAGTTACAACACAAAAGTTGTAGAACTCGTCGAAACTGTTAGGGAAACATAGACAGTTTTCTAAAATTCTGTCTGGTTTAGAAGTTATGAATTTTACGAAATTTTGGGCACAAAATTTCAAGAAATAAAAACGTTATGAAATGTTTGTGATTCAACCATAGTGCTTTTGTAAGTTTTATTTTTTGTGAAAAACTGAACATTTTGGTATAAAGTTGTCGTTTTTGGTTCCGGGGGTAAAAATGTAAATATTTTTGTATTTAGGCCCAAACCGTAAAATTGTGTGAAAACTGGGTTTTTACTAGGGAACGTTGATTTCCTACACTGCTATAGGCAGTAAATAATTATAGATGCTAAGTTTTAAAGAATTTAAAGTCTAGGTAAGGAAAGAATGAAAGAAAAGGAGATTAAGGGTAAAATGGTCATTTTATGAAAAGGCCAAAAAGGACCCGAAACGCTTGATGTCGAAAAAATGCTCCTTAGTGGCAATTTTTCTGTAATATGTAAGCAATGAAACGTCAAAGTTAAGCAATGTGTTTTATAGAGTTATGAAGTTGACAAAAACCCGTTAAGGGTAAAATCGTCATTTTTGAGAGAACGGCTAAAACAGAGTCAAACACTCTGAACTAGCAAAATGCTCTCAGACGAAAAATGTTTTGTAATACGTTAAGTGATAAAATTGTCACATGATATAGGAAATTTAATAACAGCTGTTCAAGTAAAGAGAAAGGTAACCTGATGGGTTACAGAGCTAAGTAAAAAGAGTGATGACCCGATAGGTTACAGAGTTAAGTAAAAGGTACAGCAACCTGGTGGGTTACAAAGTTAAAAGCAACGGGGTACAAAGTAAAAAGAAGGGTAAACAAATAGTATACCAAGCTATAAAAAAGGAATGAATGCTTAATGTTTACGTTTTATTATCAATCGAGTAGATTGATGAAAAGAAAGTTAATTAATGAGTCGGCTGTCGTTTGATCAGGACACAGAAGCCGACTAATGAAAGGAAAAGGAACAGAATAGAGAATGCTAGAGTGTAGTTCAGGTAAGTTCAACCTCACCTATAGCATGAAGTAAATAATTTTCAAACGCTTATATATATGTTTGCAAATGTGTTTGCAATTGTTGTGCAAATTGTTTTAAAAATATGTTTGCATTTGTTATCCAAAAGGTTTTAAAGTTTAAATCAAGATTTGTAATGTAATTGCAACTATTATGTTTAAAGCATGATTGCATTTAACATGCAAAAGTTTAAATGATCAAGTAAAGGTTTGCAATGTATTTGCAATTATTGTTTTTTAAAGTATGATAGCATTTTGTTAATGCACAAAGTTTTACAGTTTAAGTTATAAGTTTTATATTGTACTTGTTATGCAATAAGTTTCAAAGAAAACAATTATGATTTGTAAATGTGTTTGCATATAATATGTTAGCATTTGATACGCTCACTAAAGTTAAAAAGAAGGTAAAAGTAAAGATAATAAAAAGAAAGTGTCGTACCATCCTCCTTGTTGTGAGGTACTGAAAGTAAAGTTAAAGTTGTAATCTCCTAGATGTGAGGTACACAAGTAAAGTCAAAGTTTGACCTCCTAGATGTGAGGTACATGATCTCGGTGTTCGATGGTCTCAAGTCTTCCACAAGGGAAGCATTATGTTTATGATCTTATGATTAATGATGTTGGTACGAACACTAAAGTAAGATAAGGAAAGTTAAGGAACAAAGATAGAAAGTTAAAGTAAGAAAAGAATGTTCATAAAATGCTCATAATTGAAGGTTCATAATTGAGCATAAATGGAAACATGCATTTTGATTTTGCTTGTTTTCCTTGTTATGGAATATTTATATTTTATGGAAAACATTCTGGAAAATGTTTTACATTAAATGTTTATAAAATGTTTTCAAGAAAAGGTTTATGAAAGACGCTTTAAGGAAAATGTTACAAAAAGATGTTTTATGAAAAACGTTTATGAAAAACGTTTTTAGAAATGTTTATGAAAAATGTTTTAAGAGGTTTTTATGAGAAAAGTTTTTAAAGCATGTTTTAATTGTTTGTGAGTTTATGTTTAAACTTACTGAGCGAAAGCTCATTAAAAGTTTCTTCATGCTGTAGGTAGTTTTATGGGTGACCAGTAGGACCCGTTAGAAGAGCTAAGTGCTGCAGATGACAGATGCAAGAATTTGGGTATGGATACCACCATAGTTTGCTTCCGCTACACAAAGAAAAGGTTTTCCACTATTTAATTAAGTGTTTTCAAAGTTTTAAGAAAATCAAAGTTTTAAGAAATGTTTTCAAAGTTCTATAGTGTATTTACAAAATGTTTTATATACTTATGAAGTTAAGTTTTAGTTAATGATTCAATAAGTGTTTCTTAATAAGTTTGAAGAAATGATTCTTATTAAGTTTTAAGAAATGATTTGAAATGGTTTTAAAGGTAAATGTTGAGCGAGGTCTCAACTTGAATGGTGACAGAGGTCGAAACAGTTTTTACGTATGTTTTTCAAGGTGTTAAAAGGAAAAGAAAAAAATTTTAATTCGGTATTTTTCTTACTAAGTAAGATTAATGTTTTAGAATGATGTTAAAGAAAGTTAAGTGACTGCTTAAAAAGACGGATCGTCACATATCACTTGATCGTTGGTGGAGGTTAAGCATCAACATCCTTATCATGTTGATTATCTTCACAATCATTAGCTCGTTAACCCTTCTCAAATAGGAAAGGAATGAAGGCAAGAAGTAACTTATAAGAATATGAGGAGCCTGTCAAACCTGAAGTCCGACCTATTGATCTGCGACCATTGGCCTACGAACTAGCATAAATCAAAATATTTCTTTTAATGCATTTTATCAATTTTATTTTCAACAATTCAAAAACATAAAATTAGAGACTCAAGAAATATTTGGGAAATGCTTTCATCTATCTTCTAGATCCGTCTTCTAGATTCGTCTTCTTCATATAATTATTTAATTACAAGAATCTTACAAATTTAAAATTAAATATTAATTTCTAAACAGAGATGATAGTCCGTCATCTAATTATATGAAAAACCTAAATACACATTCTAACCTCTAAGGAATCATAACTGATATAAATTAATTAATTAATTAATAAATAATTAAATAATAATTTAATCAACCATAATTAATTAATAAACATTCACCATATAATCCATGACAACATATAAATATATAGAAACCCTAAAGTGCAACTCTTTAAAACCAATATTCAAGCATAAGAGAGATCAAGATCACATTTTCATATAGCATGATCACAAACTTGCAAATTTATGTAAAAACCATGGCGCTGATACTAATTGTTGGAAAATAGTATGTAGCAGAATTTTAAAAATTTTATACTAGAGTATTTTCTAAAACACAAGTTTGACACACTATATATATAATTAAACCAGATCTTACTAACCTCGTAAATGAAAAAAGCTTCCGCAATCTGTGAAGAGTATAACATTCCTGAAGAGCTTCAACCAAATGGTCTTATTTGCTATTCTCTATCCAAGATCAGAGTGCGTGTGCGCGCACGTCGTTTAGCCTTTCCCTGGTGACTCTCCTTCTAACCAATTGAGAAATACCCAAAGCTATAGTCCGTGATTTGTGAACAACAGCTCTCCGAGGAGTTTCAGAGTTTCACCGGCAGAGTTTCACTCTAGATTTATCAATGGATCTAAATAATAATGAGTCTCACTCCCCTTTTATAGAGGTTGGGCCTAGGGGTTAGTCCTTATCACATAAGACCTTGAAAATTCGAATCAGAATCAATATCAGATAAAATCTGTGTGAAAACACGTGATCTATTTATCGCTTAGTCGGCAGTTCGGCCTCTTCCATTGGTAGACCGAACTTGAGGACCGGCCTGTCGAGTTTACGATAAATGATCCCTACGAATCTTTATTTCCCACATGAGATTCTTAGGATAAAGCCTCATTTTTAATTCAAATAACCCAATAGAGAAGTTATATAATTAAAACAGTCATATCTAGATAATCTCTAGGAAAATAAATATTCTCAATAATTCAATAAGTTTATTTTGAATTAATTTATTCAAGTTAATCTAACCGATAAACAGACATGAATTATCTGATCTCGATAATTCAGTAAGTTTATCTTGAATTAATTTTCACAAAATTAATTCAACCGAAAAACAAACATGAATTATCTGATCCTATCGAATTTTCAACCAATCTAATAATTCAACACAAGTCACCAATTATTAGAAAAACATGCCGTATCGTTACTGGATTTTTATGAGCTAGTAAATGGGACCTAATGGACCTATATCGCTCAAGCTCCCGATAATTATGAAACCCAATATCCTAGATATACATTTTATAATTATCAACTCTAACGCTATTTCACTAAAAGCTTAGAGCTGTACTCTCGAACTATATAGAATTATGAAGCTCGTATAGCTAAGTCTCCATGACATATCATAATATATCGTATCCTCATAGGATTATCCATAATCGGCTTAAGGATAAATTTTGTCTTACCTTCCCAATTATTTTTATCTTACATTTCATTATCTCACCTTCGAAAAACTGACCATCTAAAGATAGTATACCATTCGGTTACACATATGTATCTAAATGGTTGGGCACTCTAGTTTTCCAATTACAAGATAACGTATATAAGAAGATATCAACTACTCCTGAAAAGGAGCTATGGATTTTATATCTATGAATAACAGGTCTATGTTGTCAAGAGTCATGCCTTCAATGTATCGGCATACATACCGATGTTACCCTTTGGTATATCAAAAGACATAAGTCAAAACAACGGGCCCATTATTCATCTCAAGATTAAGATACAATACATATGATTGTTTAAAGTGAATCAATTTGTCGAGATAGATTATTAATCCAAATCAGTTCACTTTATGTCTCGATCCAATACATTATCACCTATGACAATGTGCCACTGTTTCTATTCAAGGAGTCCACCTTCGATGGCCAAGACAAACCATCTTTCATTAGGTATATAGACAACATAATAATATTTTGCATGAATAAAGTGCCCAACTTTATTCCCTCGATTACAGATCTTATGATTTAGACCTTCACCTTAAGAATCATGGCTTCCACATAATCTATCTATCATATGCCCAATTCCCAAAGGTTTAGGCGGACCGTCTCAGACTTTTGTTTGCTTAACATATATTCAACAAATATGAACGTTAAAATGACAAGATTTGGTATATAAATAATAAATAAATTCTTTATTGATAAAAATATCTCCAAAAATATATTACATTTTTACTCCTTAGGGCATACATGTCTGACATTAGCTACATTGTTGGAGCTCAAATGATAGAAAGAGGAATTAGTGAGAAAAGAACCGTGTTGTTGAGTGGAGTTCTCTTTTTTAGTAGTGCATTGATCAATGCCTTAGCAAATTAAACATGGATTTTTTTTTTTTGTTGGACAGGTTCTACTTCGTTTTGGCATTGAATGAGCCAATATGTACATGCCAATCTGCACCATATAGTTCCAACAAGTACAAAATGGTTTCTCAAAACAGTATTGCAAACAACTATCACCCTTGGAGACTTTTTGGCCGAAATAATAAATTATGCTTGTTCGCACGTACCACCTGATCGATGGTGGAGGCTAAGCGTCAACATCCCCATCGTGCCAATTTCTTCACAATGATTAGCTCGTTAACCCTTCTCAAATAGGAAAAGAATGAAGGCAAGGAGCAACTTATAAGAATATGAGGAGCCTGCAACATCGATAAGGAGGTCAACGACCTCGTTGACACCAACAAGGCCCTGATGGTGGAGAACCAATGGAGACACTATTGGAAATGAAAAATACGTCGCACCATTGTTATTTAAGACCATTGGGTGTGGAAGTTGTGTTTTGCACATGGCCTTGTAATCACCAATGCCAAAGATAATTTAGTGACCATTATTTCGATTTCCACTACCGATAAGATTGGTAAGAGGCAAGTCTTTCTTATAGATGATATCAAGAAGCTCACTTCTCAAACCATAATCAACATAACCATTGTGTGGCGTAACCACGCTCACTTGCATAACTATGATTTTGCTCAAGATGGAGTTTACAGTCGTTAGAACAAAGCTTTTGTAAAGATAGAAAAAAGTGTAATAAAGACGATCCAATATAATATATCCTAAAAGATTATGACCAGTTATTTTCTTTGAGATGGACCTAACGATCAATTCTTCGATAGGTCGGCCCACTTTAAGTTGGACTGGCCTAGCCTGACCAGTTATTTTCTTTGAGATTGACCTAACGACCAAGGCCGAGCCTTGCCAGCCTGTATTAGCGGGCAATTTTATTGCTTATTTGTCTAATTGGTAATTTATATGTCTATAAATAATATTTAATTTAAAGGATCTCTTCCTTTCTCCGTTATTATTGGATTTCAAATTGTAATATCTTCCATTTTTTGTCATGATGAACTGCTGCATTTGATGCCGGTAGTAAGGATCTGGAGTTTATATTGGGCCGGTTGTTTTTAGAAATATGACTGGTGGAGTTGAAGAATATCCTGGAAAACCAACTATAAGAATTATTTGAGCATAATTATCATGCAATCACATTAGTGCATGCTCAAAGTGCAAGGAGGACATAGAGCATAACCATCGTGGCCATCCCAATTTGCAGCAGCTCACTAACATGAGCTTAATCAAATTATATGCACTGGCACTACTCAAGACCATTGGGTTCTAAAGTTGTGCTTCGCCATGTCCAAGTGGTCACCAGCGTCGATGACACTCTTGTGACCAATATTTAGATTTTCACGATAAGAGGAAATTTTTTCATGTAGGTAGCATCAAAGATGTTTACTACCCAATTCATGATCAGCATAATCATCGTGTGGTGTGACCACCCTTAGTTGCGTAACTTCTTTGATACACAAGATGAAGATGATAATTGTTAGGATAAAACTTTTGTAAAGATAGAAGAGTATGAGATATAAATTTAAATATAAGATATCCTTTAAGATGACTATACATATAGATATTAAATAACGCTAAAATAGATCAAAACAGGTCGGCACACATCGGGCTAGCTTGGCTTGTCAAAGCCCGGCTAGTTATCTCTTCAAGGGTTTGGACGTACCACCTTACGGGACATTTTTTTTTTTTAACTTATTTGTCTAGTTAGTAATTTGCATGTCTAACAATTATCATTAGTCCAATGGATCTCTTTCTTCCTCTAATGTTACTGGATTTTGAATTGTAATATTCCGTTTTTGTTCATGACAAATTACTATGGTTGATTCTAGTAGTAAGAATCTAAAGTTTCCATTAAATAAATTATTTTTGGAAACACAATTTGTAAAGATGAAGACTATGCTGGAAAGCTAGCTATCAGAAGTGTTTAGGCGTACACTATTGTAATTTTTGGGGCATTATTTATAATTATTATCTCGATGTTTCGGGAAGAATATCTTTGTTTTACCCATATATTAACTTGTACGAATCCAATATGGCTCCTCCAAAAGATCAATACTGCAAATTCTACGATGAATCATTGGCCCTTTTTAGCTTGTTGCTATACTCAGCTGCATTGATATCATATATTGGAGCTTAGACGATAACAAGAGCTTAGATGATATTATTGAGTGGAGTTTTCTTGTTTATTGGTGCATTTATCAGCGGCTTAACAAATGAAACATGGATGTTTTTTCTCAGACTGTTCTACTTGGTTTGGACGCACCCAATGGTTCTCCAAATAGTGTTGCAACATACTTTTTACGTTTGGCGTCTTTATAGCTAAAATGATAAATTATACATATTTGCACATCCCACGTGATAGGGGTGGACGTGGAGCGTCAACGTTCTTGTCATGCCGACTATCCCAACAATAGGCGACTTGTTACACTTTAGAGTCCAAACTGGCCTCTCAATCCTGAAAAGCGCAAGAAGGCCAAGGTGCAACTAATAAGAACCTGAGTGGGCAACATTGACGAGGAGTTCAACAACCTCATTGCCACCGAGGAGGGCCCTTGAGTGAAGGACACTACTGCGATGAAGAATATGCCGTAACTAGTCTTCACAACTAAAATTTCTATTTTGCAGCATAATCGCATTGTATGAACTGGTACTATTTAAGACCATTGGGTTCGGAAGTCATGTTTTGCCAATGTTGTTTGCGGTCACTGTCGTCGATGACATCCTGGTGACCATTATTTTGATTTTCACTGTAGGTAAGATTGGTAGGAGGAAATTCTTTCTCATATATAGTATTAAGCTGTTCACTTCTCAATTTATGACCAACATAATTGTCGTGTGACTTAACCACCCTTACTTGCATAACTCTTTTGATGCTCAAGAAGTTATTAAAACAAAACTTTTATAGAGATTAAAGAATGTAGTCAAGATTATTAAACATAAGATGTCCTTTAAGAATACAAAATATATATTATATATTATATATGTGTGTAATAACTTTTTAAGAGATGAGCTAAAATGGATTAAATAAGTTGGTTCGGTTCAGTTTGCCTTAGCTTTGCCTGTCCTATCCTCGTTAGTTATATTCTTCTGGGTGGACCTAACTACTAAGGCCAAGCCTTTCGCACCTTATATTAGTGGATTTTTTTTTCTTATTTGTGTAGTTAGTAATTTGTATGTCTAACAATAATTATTAGTCCAATGGATCTCTTTCTTCTCTATTTTTACTGGATTTTGAATTGTGATGCCTTTCGTTTTTGTCCACGGCAAACTACTATTGTTGATTCTAGTTGTAAGGATATAGAGTTTTTGTTGAATCCATTATCTTTGGGTTACATGGTTGGCAGAGATAAAGAATATCTTGGAAAGCTAACTATCATAATTGTTTGGGCATGGACTAATGTAATTTTAAGGGTTTATAAGTATGATCTTTTGGTTTCGGGAGGGATAACATTAATTGAATGACTCCAATGTCGCTCCTCAAAAAGGTCAATACTGCAAATTTTATGATGAATCATTGGCCCTTTTCAGTTCGTCATTATACTTAGCTACATTGATATTGTTTGTTAGTGCTTAGAAGATAACTAGAGCGATTGGTGAGAAAAGAATGATGCTGATGAGTGGAGTTCTCTCATTTATCGGTGCATTTATCAATGTTTTGGAAAATTGCCAGTCCTCGGACAAAAACAAGAAAACAAACCAAAAATAAAAATGAACTAGAGGCAGTTTGTTAACATGATGATTCCGAAGGATTCCTCAAAAGATTAACTGAAGAACATAGCTTAAAGAAAAATATAAATATTGACCAAACATTATGATTAATCTTAGAATATGCCTTATTTTTCATTGGATTTTTGAAGTGTGTAGTTTTTTCTCTTTTTATTATGTAATTTGGAGAAGCTTATGCAAACATGTAACGAACATAGAATCTCAAAGAAACAATAAATAAACAAGTCTTTTAAGTCCACTTTTCATGTCTCTCTCTACTAACGTAAACTATATCACACCAAGGATGCTTAAGAGTTTAATAGGCTTGTGATGTGAGGCTAGGGTGATAAAAAGATATCGGAAATTTTGTAGCTCAAATTACACTCTAAGCACATTATCCAATTTTTCCAACTTAAACTGATTTTTAATGATCAAACACAGTCTGAAACACCTAGTAAAACGTCTTAGGATGTAAATAAACAAGTTTCCTTAAATTTTACACCAAAATAAAAAGCAAGAATCACAAATTTGGAGTTTTCTCAAAACCGAAAACAAAACATATTTGAATTAATTTTCTAAGCTTCAAATTCTAAAAACATCCAACATGCAATTATAGACTCTGAGTCTAAACATTTAAACATGTTTCTAACCATAATATTGAATCAAAACGGAAATTTATTATCTATTCTAAAACAAGATCCAAATTTTTGTTCATTGACATTCAAAATAGGTGCATGTTCATAACCAGAAGTTTCAAGGAGATTAAGAAATGAAAATCAAAAATTAATTTTGAAATAAACAAAAATTTCAAAACCGGGTTTGTTTTATGGAAAGCCTACCTTAAATCCCGATTGAAAACTATAAAGCTTTGGTCATAAATCAAACTTGAAACTCTTGAAGTTTGTTGGCCATTGTGGTGGGGGCTTTCCCTGAATTTTTGAACAGTGAAGGGCTGGTTTAAATTTGAAGTGGAGAGTGTGAGAGAGAGAGACGTCTGAGAGAGAAGGAGGGAGGAGGAGAGTGTTTGATTTGGTTCTGATGGTGGTTTTTTTAAGGAAGAGAGTGACCTATGCATGTTGGTCTGAGTTCTACTTTGAGAGAGTGAAAATTTGAATTCTGACTGCATGAGAAGGAGAGATATCACGTGATTTGAACTAAAACAGGGAGAGTGACATATTATAATTATAGAGAAAGTACTGGTTTTGTTTTGGAATTTAATAAAATGGGAAAATTTCTAAAATTTTAATATTTATGATTGGCACGACCCATTTAATTGGCAAATAATGAAAACTCTTTGAGATAGATAAAAAAAAAAAGAAAAAAAATGCTTCATTAGTCAATATGTATTCATATCCACGTACAAAACCAATGGGCTTCAAAATAATGTTTTGGCCCTTTATTTCACTGCAGAAAGAGAAACACTCGAAAAAGGGCAATTAGTCTAATAATTAACTCTTCTTCTTCCAATCATAACAAATATCAAACAATCCATTCTTATAATTTAGCATACAAGGACCACGAGCTTCTATATGCCATTGGCAAATACTACATTTCTTTCTATCCCTGCGTCCTCTGTAGATGTCAAAGTATTGAACAGCGTTGTTTTTCCATTGCATGCTACAAAAAAATCGGGTAGTGCCCCAAATGTTTGAGGAAAATTTGAACTCAAAGGACTTTCCAAAGGGGATTATTTGGGCTCCCAAATCGCTGTGCTTGGACTTGCAACGAACGGTCAGATTTAAATTTTTCGAATCGTCTGTCACTTTGTTGATGATAGTCACGCGTGCTTTCTTAGCAACAACCACATTATTTGTGGTAGTAACTACGAACACAAGAAATAGTACAAGTTGAAGAAGAAATATTGGATGTTTCAAGGAAACCCTCATTTTCTCTTTGGTGTTTGGTACGAGAGAAAACAAGATAATGTGGTGGGAGCTTATATATAAGGTTAATGTTGAGCTCTATAGGCCGGGTTAAATGCAAAAAAGTTGTATGCTAGATTATCTTATTTATTGCCATATCTCCTATATATAGCAGCAAATTGAGTCTCCCTACTCTACTAGTATGCTTTTTAAGTTGAAAAGTTTAAAAAAGTTATGTAGATTTACTACCTTAAAGGTCTATTCATCTTCCAATTTAAAAATCCTATGAGATTTGAGAAGTAGATTTTATAACTTGAGTGCTAATAAGTTACTAGGCGTTACCATAAGTAAATAAAATAATCTGATAAGAACAATATCTAATAATTGAGAACAATATTAAATTTCAGAATCAATTATTGTCCCTATGCTTTTTAAGTTGAAAAGTTTAAAAAAGTTATGTAGATTTACTACCTTAAAGGTCTATTCGTCTTGCTATTTTAAAAATCCTATGTGATTTGAGAAGTAGATTTTATAACTTGAGTGCTAATAAGTTACTAGGTGTTACCATAAGTAAATAAAATAATCTGATAAGAACAAAATCTAATAAATGAGAACAATATTAAATTTCAGAATCAATTATTGTCCCTATGCTTTTTAAGTTGAAAAGTTTAAAAAAGTTATGTAGATTTACTACCTTAAAGGTCTATTCGTCTTGCTATTTTAAAAATCCTATGAGATTTGAGAAGTAGATTTTATAACTTGAGTGCTAATAAGTTACTAGGTGTTACCATAAGCAAATAAAATAATATGATAAGAACAAAATCTAATAATTGAGAACAATATTAAATTTTAAAATCAATTATTGTCCCTATGCTTCTTAAGTTGAAAAGTTTAAAAAGTTATGTAGATTTACTACCTTAAAGGTCTATTCGTCTTGCTATTTTAAAAATCCTATGAGATTTGAGAAGTAGATTTTATAACTTGAGTGCTAATAAGTTACTAGGTGTTACCATAAGCAAATAAAATAATATGATAAGAACAAAATCTAATAATTGAGAACAATATTAAATTTTAAAATCAATTATTGTCCCTATGCTTCTTAAGTTGAAAAGTTTAAAAAGTTATGTAGATTTACTACCTTAAAGGTCTATTCGTCTTCCTATTTTAAAAACCTTATGAGATTTAAGAAGTAGATTTTATAACTTGAGTGCTAATAAGTTATTAGGTGTTACCATAAGTAAATAAAATAATATGATAAGAACAAAATCTCATAATTGAGAACAATATTAAATTTTAGAATCAATTATTGTCTCTAAATTATTTCCTTGCATTGTGCTGAGTTATACGTTTCATACAATGCTCTCCAACATATAATTGTCCTTCCTTCTTTTGTCAAGACGTTCAAAAGGTAAGTTTTAATATGATAAATTCCCACCATATAATTGTCCTTCCTTCTTATATACTACATCTTTTATGATTTAGGTATTCTCTGTTTTTATTTGAATGCCATGGTCATTCGTTAAAAAAGATAATTACTCACAATGGCTCCAGTTTCTTTTGTGCTATATATGATGGGAAATAAGATGCATCTTATAACTACGTTGACTCTACGACGGAGGACATTTTGGGACTGAGAGACATCATTTCTTTCATTGGTGGAAAATTGGCGACGGATTTAAGGTTGGCTAACCGTAAAATGATTTGTTAATGTTTAATATGGATTGTGCATCATCATGTAATGATATCATTATGTTGAAGCACGATGAGGATATAAGATGGTTTCTAAACATGGTTAAGGATGTTAAGGATAATAGTTGTCTAATAATTGTTACCATGGCGCCTGAAGGAGGTGGTGATGGATTCAATGGTGCTGTTGCTGATGCAATTTGGCATGTGTTTGACAATGACGGCAGTATTGAAATGCAGTATAATGATGACAAGTTAGATGCCAATGGTCATAGAGAAGGTTGACGTGGACATCCTGCCCCATGATTTCGATATCAACGGGAATCGTATGTTTATATCTAAGTTTGGGCTGGAAAAAGCTTTACATCTAAAAGCCACGAGAAATAATTTCTAATTCATTACACTAGTAATATTTAAAAATTTTGATAATCAATATACGTGTCACAAAGATTAGTGTTTAAATCTGATTTTTATAATAAATTCCATAAAAGTTAATATGAGATTTTTTTAAATTAAAAATTATGATATAGTCGTAAGTAAAGTACGAATTAAATGAAAGATGAGGATTAGTTGACAAGCAAAGAAAATAAGCTAAAGCTTAATAGTTGTAAAATGAGTCGCAACAAATTTTAAGATAGAAATTTAGTAAAAAGAAAACACTGAATGGAAAATATGAAATGTTATATAGTAATAAAATAATGCAGTATAAGATTTGTCTGATAAAATGAGATAGTAGTGCAGAAATTACACTAAATAAAATTAAACAGTATAAAAATTAGACTGTATAAAGTTAAGCTGTGTATGAATTGTATTGTTTGGAGAATGTAGATTAGCATGGATGGTTATGAGAGATCAGAAAAAGTATAGAAAGAATACTGACAGTATGGGAAGAATGCTGACAATATAAAAAAATACCATCAGTTTAAATTTAGACTATGTAAAAAATTAATGTGGGACCATTAGGAGACACCCAAATGGTGGAAAAATTTCCACATCTCCCCTTGAAGAACCAGTTGTGGCATGTGGAAGGGAAACAAAGTTTCTTTGCATGTTAGTCCTTAGTTCGTTTCTTAAATATCTAATGGCATTTTTGAAATTAAAATTTGATGTGGCACCCACACGATGACACCTTTTAAGAAAAGAAATGACCATATATTTCCTCATTGGAATCGGTTTTGGCCTCTTATTTGGAAGCAAATTTTATTTCAACTTAGCTCATGATGTGTCATAGGTGGAAAAAAAGGGGCTAGTTTGTCTCTAAGTTTTGCTCCATGAGAAACCAAAGAAGCTTAGTTTCCAAAACTCCAAAACCGGCCCCCTTAGTTACAGTTTTCTCAAATATTTTTCAAGAATATAACCTCTAAATCATCAAAGAAGCAAGCTCAAGTGTTCTAGTGTAAGGTTTTGCAACTTTGGAGGTGAAAATCTAAACTTATACCTTGGGTTTTTAGTGTTTTTCTATAGGTTTCAAGTAGGTTTTTGATGGAGTTTGTTATGGTTTATGCTAAGGAGGGTTTGTAAGGTTTAAGGCAACAATGAAGAGGATCAAAAAGCTTGGCAAACCTTGGGTAAATTCTAAACCCTATCCTTAATTTAGTTTATGCATGTTAAGTGTTTGATATGTAAATTTATGGTATGTATGGACTATGGCATGTAAAGAGACATTGTGGTATGCTTTGTTTAAGTGTTATGAGGATGATGATGATAATGGAAAAATGAAAGCTATGGTTTTGTCACGCCCCGGAGTACGGGAGGTGACGTGGCGGAATATTTAGATTAATTAAAAGAGAATTTAATTGAAATTAAGTGTTTAAAAATCCAATTAAGTAAGAGATAAAGAGATTTTCCACCACATTTTATAAAAGAATTTAAAATCATTAAACAAATAACAATAATTGAATAAAAACCGCGAATATGGGTTCCACAACCCACAACTTGTGCACACACATGGATCTGACAATATCACAAATACCATTACAGTCCAAGTACAAATAAAGTTAAGTCTTACATGCCTTAATCAATAAATACAGAATGTAAATAAATTCTCCTATTGCTCCAGAGTTCGGTCCGAAGAATCTTCTCCAAACCTAAATGGGAAACCACCTAGAAGGGGGGGGGGGGGGGGGGAATTTAAAACAGATAAAACGTGAGCGAAAGGCTCAGTAGGACTAAGTTTTATAAAATAATTTAATGCAAAGAAACATAACATTATCAGGAGTTATACAAAAAGGGAACTTGAATAAGTAAATAAATAAATTGAGTAGAGCCGTTCTGACACAGAACAGTCTACTCGTCAAATCAAAACACCAGTTTACTTTTACCTAGGCAAACCATGAAATCACCACCGTAGTGGCCCAGCTGGGTTTCGGGACCTGCCCCCAAGGTCGATCGCCACACGACCCGATCTCTGATATGGCATCATGCCTTAGTGTTTATTATCATTGTCATTCAAAACCCAATTACCGAGTGTTGTCAATTACATTTATTATGAAATTCATTTCATAATCACGGTATATTAAAATATAACCGATAAAACCATTTCCAAACAACCGTTGAAAACATTTTGATAGAAATCATTTTCAAAGCCAAATCATTTTAAAACCAGGCTACCAAAGAAATAGGATAGAAGTCATACCTCAATACTCGTGCCGGTACCCCACACCGTAATCTCGATCCGCTATACGTTAGCTCCACGGAACCACGAACAATCCTAGATACAAACTAAGTCGATCAATATCTAGTTCGAAACATTCTATGTTACTAAATCATTTCATGATGTCCTAGTGTGCCATTTGTATCATTAAAATCATCCTATAAGGTTGGGATTTAAGTCAAGGTTCAAAACAGTGAAATCGGATAAAAATCACAAATTTTTCCATGCCTCGGTCGGCCTGCCGGACGCCCTGCTTCGGCCTGCCGGAAACGAGGTTCGGCCTGCTGAACATTTCCCCAGATTTGGCCTGCCGGTTGGAAGAACACCGGCCTGCCGAACATGAACTTCGGCCTGCCGAACTGGGAAGATCCAGAAATCCCAGCCACGGGTTTCTCGATCCCCAAAATCCAAATCTTGTTTCTAACCTGTTTTTCTCAAATCCCAGGCATGAAAAACAACTATACTTGATAGAAAAACATTCTAAAACATGTTTGGGATCATTTAAACAACATTTAAACTCGAAATCCTCAAAAATCCGAAAATGAGAAAAAGAGGAGAAAAATGAAAATCTTGAATCCAATCCGTTTTTCTTCAATCTAGGCTTAGATTCTAGTTGTTCTAAGTCCATTTAACACAAATCCACGGTTTTCTAAGCTAAAACAAACTTAGATTTCAAAAACACACAAAATCGAAAATTTTGTAAAAAGTTTAGAAATTTCGAATCTAACCTCGAATCGAAGCTTCAATCCGCGTTCTCGGTCGCCGAATCACGTCCCCGAGCTTCCTCCTTGCTGTTCCGAAGCTTGGATTCGAATGGAGTTCAAAAATTTTTGAAAGAGAGATTTGAGAGAGAGAGCTGCCGAGAGGGAATCCACGGGAGGGAAGAGAGAGAGAGTGAGGGAGCTGAGTGAAGAGAGAGAGAGAAGAGGGAAATAAATAGAGAAAATCGGTGGGCGGTTTTACTGTGCGAAAACCATGTGCCGCCCACGGTTTTGCAAAACAGAGTATTTTTAACATTTTACAAATTGTTGTGTTTTAAAACTCAAAACATCATTTTAAATCCATAAAAAATCATTTAAATGTATCAATTTAACAAAACAACCAAAAACTAAAAATCCAACCAAATAATCTAATTAAAGTTAAAACTTTAATTATGGCACACTAATTCATCATTTACATTACATTAATGTTAAATAAATTTCGGGACGTTACAACTCTCCACCCCTAAAAGAAATTTCGTCCTCGAAATTTACAACTCATCTCAAAAACAAAACAAATGCGGATATGACTCCCGCATACCCGACTCTAATTCCCAAGTAGCTTCATCAACCCCGTGATGCTGCCACACGACCTTTACCAATGGTATCTCACGACGACGCAAGCTAATCACTTTCCGATCGATGATCTGAATCGGCACTTCTTTGTACGTCGTATCCTCCTGAACCTGTACATCGCGAAACGATACTATCTTACCATGCTCAGGTGGACACTTCCTAAGCATAGACACATGAAACACATCGTGCACATGAGAAAGTTCGGGCGAAAGATCAAGCCGATAAGCGACCACACCAACACGCTGAGTGATCTCGAACGGCCCAATATACCTCGGCGCGAGCTTCCCACTCACCCCGAACCGCATAGTTCCCTTACGAGGCGACACCCTCAAGAGAACAAAATCTCCAACCGCGAATTCTAAGGGTCTACGTCTCTTATCTGCATAGCTCTTCTGCCGACTCTGAGCTGCTCTCAACCGATCCCGAATCACCGCGACTTTCTCGTTGCTGACACGAATCTCATCTGGCCCAAGAATAACTCTATCTTCCGGCTCGGCCCAACACACAGGTGACCGACACGGTCGCCCATACAATGCCTCAAATGGTGCCATACCGATACTCGCCTGATAACTATTGTTGTACGCGAACTCCGCCAAATGCAAACATTGCTTCCAATTCCCGCCGAAGTCCAATGCACAAGCACGCAATATATCTTCGAGAACCTGAATAACCCGCTTAGACTGCCCATCAGTCTGAGGATGAAACGCCGTACTGAAGTTCAAATCCGTACCCAAAGCTTCCTGAAAACTCCTCCAGTACTTAGCATTAAACCTGGTGTCTCGATCAGAGGTGATGGACAAAGGGACTCCATGCAACCTCACAATGTTCTGCATATACAACTCCCCGAGAATCTTCCTGGAACACGTCGACCTAAACGGAATGAAATGCGCCGATTTCGTCAACCTATCGACCACAACCCAAACTGCATCATGCCGCTGCTCCGTCCTCGGCAAACCTGTGAGGAAATCCATCGTCACATGCTCCCATTTCCACCCTGGAATAGGAAGCGGCTGAAGCTGACCTGCAGGCTTCTGGTGCTCAGCTTTCACCTAAAGACACGTCGAACACTTGGCCACGTACTCGCGAACATCTTTCTTCATGCCTCTCCACCAATAGTGCCTCTTCAAATCACGATACATCTTGGTGCTCCCCGGATGAATAGCAAACTGAGACCTATGAGCTTCGTCTAGAACGGCTGTTGTCACCTCGGCGATAACTGGAACTGCAAGACGCTCCCGGAAGTACAACGATCCATCTGCATGCACGCTCCATTCTTCAAACTGCTCCCCGTTCTGAATCCGCGACCAAATCCCCTGCAAATGTCGATCCTGCCACTGACCTTGCTTCACCATCCGAACAAGAGCTGGAGTCGCTTCCACATGATACAACAAAACTCGATCACCGTCTTCATGATACTGTAGTCGATACTCACTCACTGTCGCATCCCTGCTCCAGTCCTCAAAAATCAAACAAGCGAGAATCCCTGAAGACTTCCTGCTAAGCGCGTCCGCGACTACATTAGCTTTTCTGGGATGATACTGCAACGCGAAATCATAATCCTCCATGTACTCCACCCATCTGCGCTGCCTCAAGTTGAGATCCCTCTGAGTGAACAAATGCCTCAAACTCTTATGATCGGAGAAGACCTGAAACGATGCTCCATACAAATAACATCTCCAAATCTTCAGCGTGTAGATCACCGCTGCAAGCTCTAAATCGTGAGTAGGATAATTTCGCTCGTGAGGTCGTAGCTGTCTCGATCCGTACGCAACCACACGTCCATGCTGCATCAACACGCATCCAAGTCCACGCCCTGAAGCATCAGCATAAACCTCATACGGCTCGTCACTGCTAGGAATAATCAACACTGGAGCTGAAGTCAACCGGTTCTTCAATTCCTGAAAAGCAGACTCACAGTCTTCATCCCACTCAAACCTGACATTTTTCTTGATCAACCTCGTCAACGGAGCTGCAATCTTCGAAAAGTCCTTTACAAATTTCCTGTAATATCCAGCAAGACCTAAGAAGCTGCGAATCTCCGCTACATTTCTTGGTCGTTCCCACTCCAATATAGCTTCAATCTTGGACGGATCCACTGAAATACCGTGTTCCGAAATGACATGACCCAGAAATTTGACCTCAGTCAACCAGAACTCACACTTTTCCCTCTTAGCATACAACTGGTGCTCCCGCAGAGTCTGAAGCACGATCCGAAGATGCTGCTCATGCTCCTCCCAAGTCTTAGAATACACAAGAATATCATCGATGAACACGATCACAAACTGATCCAGATACAGCCTAAATATCCTGTTCATCAAATGCATAAAAGCTGCTGGAGCATTCGTCAACCCGAAAGACATAACTAGAAACTCGAAGTGCCCATACCGAGTCCTAAAAGCTGTCTTGGGAATGTCCTCTTCCTTGATTCTGAGCTGATGATAACCTGACCGCAAATCAATCTTCGAGAAGTATCGCGAACCTCCCAACTGATCAAATAGCTCATCAATCCTTGGCAAGGGATACTTGTTCTTCACCGTAACACGATTCAACTGCCAATAATCCACACATAACCTGAGAGTCCCATCGTGCTTCTTAGCGAACAAAACTGGTGCTCCCCACGGAGATGTGCTATTCCGAATATATCCTTTATCAGCAAGCTCCTGAAGTTGCTTCCTCAATTCCTTCATTTCTGCCGGCGCCATCCGATAAGGTGCCATAGAAATCGGTGATGTCCCTGGAAACAACTCAATACCAAACTCAATCTCCCGATGCGGTGGTAACCCTGATAACTCGTCGGGGAAGACATCCTCGAACTCACCAACCACCGAAATCGCTACACCACTACTCGAAACATAGGGCTCGCGATCTAGATTGGCAAGAAAAGCAAAACAATCTAGATTCCTTCGCCCTCCTAGACATGACTTCATGAGACGCTCACTCATTAGCCAATCACCACCACCCTGGTAAGTGATTACCGTCCCCCTATCAGACACTAGGGTCACTTTTCTAAGTTGGCAGTCCACAACTGCACTATACCTGGACAACCAGTCCATCCCTAAAATCACATCATAGGAACTCATGGGGAGTACAATCAAATAACTTTTCAAAATCTCATCCCCAATCTTTATTTTTCAAGATTTACACATACGATTCACACACACCCGCCCCAAGGGAGAAGTTATAACTAGGGGTTCATTAAACTCTTCTACTTCTAATCCCAAGGCATGTACAAAAGAACTCGAAATGAGAGAATGAGATGCACCGGTATCAAATAAAACGCGAGCTAGAGATCTAGAAACCAAAACCATACCATCGACAACCGCGTTACCAGTCTGAGAATCTGACCCTCCAGATGCCATTGCATGAACCTGCACTGGCGCTTTCCCTTTTCCTCTACCGACATTGCTGGGTCCTGCATTACTCGGCCGATACTGCTGAGATGGAGATGACTGCACACTACCTGTACTCGGTGCTCTATACTGAGGAACACTGCGCTGAAAATACTGCGGCTGCTGCCCCCGTGTCGGATATGAGAATTACTGAGGAGAAAACTACGGATACTGCAACTGCGGGTACTGCGGAGGCGGAGGTAGGGTCTGAGGCTGAGGCTGAGACTGACGACTGGCATCCTCCCCAGTCTGCGATCCAAGACGAGCACTCCTGATCGGGCAATTCCTCTTGATGTGTCCGGGCTGCTGACAGAAATGACAATGGAAGCTGTAGGGGTTGCTGCGCCCGCTGCCAGACGAACTGCTGCTGCCACTGGTCGCACCACCTTGCTTGCCTTTCCCCGGAGCTGGACGACTACTGGTGCTCTTCCTGCCACTCCTCTGCGGTCCTCCTGAAGCCTTGGCTCGGTCCTCACAATACTGCACGTAATCATTCTCCACGGAGATCGCCGACGACACAAGCTCTCCGAAACCCCTAAGCCGTAGAGCAACCAACTGCCATCGAATAGAAGCCTTGAGTCCCTCCTGAAACTTGATGCATTTCTCACGCTCCGATGCCACAGCTGATGGAGCAAACCTAGCCAACTCGTTAAACTTCGCCTCATACTCTCGAACTGATAGATCACCCTGCTGCAATCTATAAAACTCAGCTGCTTTCTAGTCTCTATATCCCTGCAGAAAATACCGATCATAGAACAGCTCCTCGAACTTGTCCCAACTGATATCGCCACAGCGCTCCAGACGCTTAGTTTGTTTCCACCAGGTGTTGGCGCCACCCTCGAGCTTATACGCCGCAAACTCCACACGATACTCCTCAGGCACACCAAGAGTATCAAGATGCTTCAAGATCGAATCCAACCAATACTCTGCTAACTGCGGATCCCCATTGCCATCAAAAGTCGAAATAGACGCCCGCCGAAATTCCTTAAAGAAAGCATGCCGACTACCAACACTGGAGTCTTCTGGTCTAGTCCTGGCTGCCATCTGCCGGAAAGCCGCGATCATAGACCTCATCAGGCCCTCATCATTCCCGAACTCGGCGTCAGCTGTCGAACGACGTCTAGGTGCCATTCTCTCACTTCTGAAAACAAAATTGGACTGTCAGAGGTATTTCATTGTCAAACCTATGTGTGCACAATTCCCAAGGTTCATAACCTTGAGCTCTGATACCATTCTGTCACACCCCGGAGTACGGGAGGTGACGTGGTGGAATATTTAGATTAATTAAAAGCGAATTTAATTAAAATTAAGAGTTTAAAAATCCAATTAAGTAAGAGATAAAGAGATTTTCCACCACATTTTATAAAGAGAATTTAAAATCATTAAACAAATAACAATAATTGAATAAAAACCGCGAATATGGGTTCCACAACCCACAACTTGTGCACACACATGGATCTGACAATATCACAAATACAATTACAGTCCAAGTACAAATAAAGTTAAGTCTTACATGCCTTAATCAATAAATACAGAATGTAAATAAATTCTCCTATTGCTCCTGAGTTCGGTCTGAAGAATCTTCTCCAAACCTAAATGGGAAACCACCTAGAAGGGGGGGGGGGGATTTTAAAACAGATAAAACGTGAGCGAAAGGCTCAGTAGGACTAAGTTTTATAAAATAATTTAATGCAAAGAAACATAACATTATCAGGAGTTATACAAAAAGGGAACTTGAATAAGTAAATAAATAAATTGAGTAGAGCCGTTCTGACATAGAACAGTCTACTCGTCAAACAAAACACCAGTTTACTTTTACCTAGGCAAACCATGAAATCACCACCGTAGTGGCCCAGCTGGGTTTCGGGACCTGCCCCCAAGGTCGATCGCCACACGACCCAATCTCTGATATGGCATCATGCCTTAGTGTTTATTATCATTGTCATTCAAAACCCAATTACCGAGTGTTGTCAATTACATTTATTATGAAATTCATTTCATAATCACGGTATATTAAAATATAACCGATAAAACCATTTTCAAACAACCGTTGAAAACATTTTGATAGAAATCATTTTCAAAGCCAAATCATTTCAAAACCAGGCTACCAAAGAAATAGGATAGAAGTCCTACCTCAGTACTCGTGCCGGTACCCCACACCGTAATCCTGATCCGCTATACGTTAGCTCCACGGAACCACGAACAATCCTAGATACAAACTAAGTCGATCAATATCTAGTTCGAAACATTCTATGTTACTAAATCATTTCATGATGTCCTAGTGTGCCATTTGTATCATTAAAATCATCCTATAAGGTTGGGATTTAAGTCAGGGTTCAAAACAGTGAAATCGGATAAAAATCACAAATTTTTCCATGCCTCGGTCGGCCTGCCGGACGCCCTGCTTCGGCCTGCCGGAAACAAGGTTCGGCCTGCCGAACATTTCCCCAGATTCGGCCTGCCGGTCGGAAGAACACCGGCCTGCCGATCATCACTCCGGCCTGCCGAACATGAACTTCGGCCTGCCGAACTGGGAAGATCCAGAAATCCCAGCCACGGGTTTCTCGATCCCCAAAATCCAAATCTTGTTTCTAACCTGTTTTTCTCAAATCCCAGGCATGAAAAACAACTATAATTGATAGAAAAACATTCTAAAACATGTTTGGGATCATTTAAACAACATTTAAACTCGAAATCCTCAAGAATCGAAAAATGAGAAAAAGAGGAGAAAAATGAAAATCTTGAATCCAATCCGTTTTTCTTCATTCTAGGCTTAGATTCTAGTTGTTCTAAGTCCATTTAACACAAATCCACGGTTTTAAAGCTAAAACAAACTTAGATTTCAAAAACACACAAAATCGAAAATTTTTTAAAAAGTTTAGAAATTTCGAATCTAACCTCGAATCGAAGCTTCAATCCGCGTTCTCGGTCGCCGAATCACGTCCCCGAGCTTCCTCCTTGCTGTTCCGAAGCTTGGATTCGAATGGAGTTCAAAAATTTTTGAAAGAGAGATTTGAGAGAGAGAGCTGCCGAGAGGGAATCCACGGGAGGGAAGAGAGAGAGAGTGAGGGAGCTGAGTGAAGAGAGAGAGAGAAGAGGGAAATAAATAGAGAAAATCGGTGGGCGGTTTTACTGTGCGAAAACCATGTGCCGCCCACGGTTTTGCAAAACAGAGTATTTTTTAACATTTTACAAATTGTTGTGTTTTAAAACTCAAAACATCATTTTAAATCCATAAAAAATCATTTAAATGTATCAATTTAACAAAACAACCAAAAACTAAAAATCCAACCAAATAATCTAATTAAAGTTAAAACTTTAATTATGGCACACTAATTCATCATTTACATTACATTAATGTTAAATAAATTTCGGGACGTTACAGGTTTTGAGCTAGAACGAGAAAGTGTCACAAACTTTGTCAAAACACAAGTTTAAGCATTTTTAAGCACTTAAAGTGTCTGATAAAATGCTTTTAGATCATGGCATGAAAAGAAAATATTATAGCATGAGTATTATAGGTATTAAGAGCTTGATAATGCATTTGGAAAGGTTTAAATGTGATTAAATCTTAGGAAGATTGGTTAAAGAAAGTTAATATACAAAAAAGTGCGTTTAAGATTTTTGTTTGCCTTACTCATGTATGCTTTGTAATTGCAAATGATATATGTATTACCTTCAAACCAAGTCATGACATAAACCATGTTCACTAAGATTACAAAGTTGGCAATCTAAACCCCAAAGATAAGAAAGTTAAGATAAGATAAATAAGGATGGTAGTAATATTCACTCAAGTGAGGATTACACCTCTCTCTACCCAAAGGGAGCATCAAGATAAGATACGATCTCGGTGTTTGATGATCACACACACTTGTTATGAACACTTGGGCCCATAATAAAAGGACAAGTTATAAATGATAAGAAAATGTTCATGAGTAAGCAATAATGGAATCATGCATTGCATTACTATTAGTAATCTTATAAATTGTTTTGTGAGATGTGTTTGGATTTGCTTAGCAAAAGCTCATCTTGATCCTTCATGCTATAATAAATCCTGCCAAGAGGCCGGAATGAGTAGATGTTGTGCTGGGCATTGCTGTGGAACAAATGCAATGATTAGGCTATAGACACCGCTGCAAATTTTTATTCCCTTTTTGATTAATTGTTTATTTTATAGTTTATTAAGGTCTAGTAATAAGCTAGTACCACTTTTGCAAGAATGTTTAAGTAATGGTTTGTAATTATAAGTAAGTAAATGTTTTAAAAATATTTATGGAAAACATTAAGTAATATAATTAAGCATTATGGTTATGATAAAAAAAATTTCCTCATTTTCATAAGCAAGATTAAGATCAAGATTAAAAAAAGAGCATTAAGTAACGGCTTGAGAGTCGGGTTGTTATAATAACAAACTACTACAATTGATCTTGGTAGTAATGTTCTACAGTTTCTGTAAAATATTTTACTTTTCGAAACACGGCTGGCAAAGCTAAAGAATATTTCGGAAAGATGACTATCAGAATTTTTCATGTATGTACCGTTGTAACTTTTAGGGCAATGATTTATAGGTACAATCTCAATGGGATAACATTAATGGATGCCTTTAGAAAATTATTCTACCCATATATTTGCTTGAACAAATGTAATTTGGCTCCTCCAAAAGATCAATATGCAAATTTTATAATGAATCAGTAACCCTTTTTAGTTCGGCGTTATACTTAGCTACATTGATATCATTTGTTGGAGCTCAAACGATAGCAAGAGGAATTGGTGAGAAAAGAACCGTGTTGTTGAGTGTTCTCTTTTTTAGTAGTGCATTGATCAATGCCTTAGCAAATTAAACATGGATTTTTTTTTGTTGGACAGGTTCTACTTCGTTTTGGCCTTGGATGAGCGAATGTGTATGTGCCAGTCTACACCATATAGTTCCTACAAGTACAAAATGGCTCCCCAAACAGTATTGCAAACAACTATCACCTTGGAGACTTTACGGCCAAAATAAAAAATTATGCTTGTTCACACATACCCCTTGATCGATGGTGAAGGTTAAGCGTCAACATCTCCATCATGCCGATTATCTTCACAATAATTTGCTCGGTAAACATTTAGAGTCCAAACTTGCTTCTCAAATAGGAAAAGCATGAAGGCAAGGAGTAACTTATAAGAATATGATGTAACGCCCCCTTACGGATGTTACAATAATCATTACTTTCATCCTTGTTATCATTATTTATAAGATAAACCATTTAAATTCAAATACAATTTGATAAACATATCTCAAGATCCATGCACACAATTTTTTTTTTAATATTCCAAATATTTCAAATCCATTTTTTTTATAGTTTATCAATGCCAAATTAACAAAACCATAATTCATATAAAATTTCAAAAAAAAAACTTTAAAATCTGTTTTAAACAGTTTGGTAGACCAAACTTCAACAAAATCAAAATAAATGTAAACAAGTCTTTTTACTTAATAGTGTGAAAATTTAAGCATTCAAAGAAATAAAAGCGTAGTTCAAAAAATTATTCTTTCTTGGCGTTCTTCCGTTTCTAATCCATCGTTCATAGCCCACACGCCCGTCCTCGCCCTCCACTTATTCCATGGTCCTCTTACCTTTATCTGCAACATGATTATAAACTAAGTAAGCAAAAGCTTAGTAAGTATACTTTGCTATCTCACAACATAAAATATTTTATGAACATCTTTATGAAACATCATAATCTTAATCATCATTAACATAATAGTGCACTTGGCACAGTTTTATATAGAATATATCTTTCATTATCATTATCCATATTAAAAACTTCATTCATTTTATCTTTGGGGGCCTAAGTGTTGCACCATAAATATTATCATCGTAGGCGTGCCGTCATGAGAAGAGAAGGGTAGCTAATTCCAAACCAAACATAACAAGTCCAACATTTGGGACATCGTAAAGATAAACATAAACATAGGGTGTGCAACACTTAATTAAGTGATATATATATATATATATATATAGTTTTAACATACCTCATCATTGAAACATTCGTTAAACTTTTTTGTTGCAACAAGAGTTTCATGAGAAAATAACATGTAAAAACAAACTTAAAAATTATCATAAAACATAAACTTTTATCATGTTGTAGGTGAGAATGTACTTTCTTGTCTTGCTTGTTTACTAAACCTTAACTTGGGTGACGTTGCTGCGGTTCTCGGTGTGCTCATCTTTTGGGGTGTTCATGTCAAACATTCATATTGACCATAAGTCATTAGCAATACTATTAGCAATATATAAACATCTCATACTATCATTAAACATCACCTTATCACGTAATAATATCAAGAAGCACAAAATCACAACATATGAACCTACGGCATAATTCCCAAAAGTAGGAATAATAACCTTTATTTACTTAAAAATTCATAATAATTTCATCTTAACTCTAAATCAGTCAAAACTAGTGGCATTAGAAACTAGACTTAAAAACAAAGAATTTGATATATTATACATATATTTTGACAATAATTTACATAAAGAAAAAGTCCTCGAAATTCAATCTAAATTTTAGGTCTGTATAAAACTGTACAACTTTCAAGGTCAATCTTGAAAAATGATAACTATTCAAAGAAAACTCTGATTCAAGCAATTCAAAGGCCAAAAGAAAGCTTAAGATGTCTAGTATTTGAGAAAAATATAAGAAAAAATATAAATAGCACAATACAGAATCAAAAATTACTAAAACATGATGGCTGTCAGGTGTTTGTATGAAAAGTAGGCTTAAGGCATTAAAAAAAATAAAATACCAATTCATAACCTAATAAAACCTCAATTAAAATTGTAAACACATAATTAACATGATATTAATTGATAATAAAATATACCCGTAAAGATCTATATAACAAAAATATGAAAATCTATGATATCTGCAATCTAGTGTTTAACAAAAGGTTGATCAAAACAAGTAAATCATCAACTCTTTGCAATCATCGTTTGATATAAAATACATACAATAAAAGAATCTTTGTGATGATAATAATAATTCTAATGCTAACACAATACACCAAAACTATAACATAATTAAAAATTAGCTTCAAATAAATTTTCAACAATTCAAAACATGCATTAGAATTCAGAGACCAAATAAACTCTAATTACCAAAGTAGCGAGCAACACACGATCACAAAATTCCAATAATTAAAAAAATTACTTTAACCCTAAAATTTTTATGAAAACCTAATAACATATATATACAGCACCACAAAAAATCTCATTAGCAAATAAATTTATTTAGCTATACCAATAGGTCACAAATCAAGAAGTACCGAATTCACTAAATCGATAGCCATAAAAGCCTATCTTAAAGAAAATTCAAGAACTCATAAAATATTCATCAAATAACCACAAAATTTTGCAGATCATAACTTAGCATATGCATGAATATCTCTGTAAGATTTTGTTCAAATCAAAGGTCGTTTGCCTATTAAACATGGATTATACTTTTGTGCAAAATACCAATCAGCAACAATTTGGTCATGAGTGGCATAGAATGAAACTATAATATCTCAACATAGAAAATTTCAAATGATGTGAAATTTTGATGAATATCACATAACACATACATAAACATCATACTAAATTTTTAGAGCAAACAAAAATTTGCAGACAAAGTTATGGGGGTCAGATTACAAAGGAAACAAAATTTCAGCAATAGTCTAGAATGAGTTTCTTACCTCCAAAATGATTATTCTCAATGCAAGTGAGAAAAGAAGTTTCTTGAGATTAGCTGATTATTATTGGAAGTTTGTGGAGGATTTCTCCAAGATAGTATCGCCTCTCACAAATCTAACTCGCAAAGGGAAGAAGTTTGGATGGAACAATGAGTGTGAAAAGGGCTTCCAAGAATTAAAGAAAAGGTTGACTACAACTCCTGTTTTGGCTTCGTCATTTATAGTGATGCTTGTAAAATGGGCCTAGGTGTAGCGTTGATGCAGAATGATAGGATGATTGTTTATGCCTCAAGACAACTAAAGGATTACGAGAAGAATTACCTTGCTCATGACCTCGAGTTGGCGGCCGTAGTTTTTGCATTGAAGACTTGGTGACATTACTTGTACAGAGTTCAATGTAAGATCTACCCCAACCATCAAAGTTTAAAGTCCCATTTCACTCAGAAGGATATGAACATAAGGCAGCGGAGATGGTTAGAACTAGTGAAAGATTATGATTGTAAAATCTTGTACCATCCAGGAAAGGCGAATCGGGTGGCTGATGCTCTGAGTAGGAAGAAATTCTAGACTTCGATTTGGAACTTATATTGGGACAACTTTTAACATTGACTCTTGCTCCATCATTATCTAATGAGATTCGAGGCAAACAAGATAAAAATACAAGTCTAGCAAGGATCAAGCAGGAAATCAAGGAAGGAAGATGTGAGGAGTTTCGAGTTACTGATGATGGAACTCTATATCTTAAGAACCGCTTATGTGTTCCTAATGTTGATGGTTTAAGGGAAAGGATCTTAGTAGAAATCCATAATACTCATTCAATCCATCCAGGTGCAACAAAGATGTACAATGATTTAAGGGACTGCTATTGGTGGTTCGAAATGAAGCATGATGTTGCTAAGTATGTAAAGAAATGTTTGACTTGTTAGCAAGTTAAAGGTAAACACCAATGGCCTGGTGGCGATTTGCAGTCAATTCAAATACCTGAGTGGAAGTAGGAGGAGATTGCGATGGATTTCATTATAGGTTTGCCAAGAACTATGAATGGATATGATGCCATTGGAGTTTTTATTGATATATTGACAAAGACGACACACTTCATCCCTATTAAGATCAGCTACTCTATGGAGCGATTAGCGGAACTTTATGTCAAGGAGACAGTGAGGCTTCATGGAATTCCTAAGTTTATCATCTCTGATCATGATGGTAGGTTCACTTCCAATTTTTGAAAAATCGTGTAGACCATGATGGGTACTAAGTTGCACTTTAGCACAACTTTTCACCCTCAGACTAATGGCCAAACGGAGGGAACAAATTTGATTTTAGAGGATATGCTCTGTGCCTGTACCCTAGATTACAAGACAAGTTGGTGTAAGATGTTACCGTTAGCAGAATTTGCTTATAACAACAGCTATGGTATCAGAGCAGATTGTTTCTAATACACATTGCCACATGTCAGTTTAAGTCCTCCAAGTAAGTATGTTTTAGCTAATTTAATGTTGATGTAAGTTTAATGATAAGTGTAAGATTTAGACATATGGTGAAGAATGCCCTAGTATATCATTTAGTAGTGAAATCTTGTCTCATAAATTAAAAGATTGTCCTTAAGCTCCTAATTCTTTTAGGAAATCAAAGATGAACGGCCATAGAAGAATTCAAACTCGTGCTCAAACTAATGAAAGACTGATGACGACGATTGCCGAACTGCAAAGGCAACTCGAAGAGCAAAGAATAATTTTTTTTTGAACTATGTTTTTATTTCTTTGAATGCTTAAATTTTCACACCATTAAGTAAAAAGACTTATTTTACATTTATTTTAATTTTGCAGAAGTTCGGTCTACCGAACTATTTAAACAGATTTTAAAGTTTGTTTTGAAATTTTATTTGAATTATGGTTTGTTAATTTGGCATTGATAAACTATAAAAAAAATGGATTTGAAATATTTGGAATATTTTTTCAAAAAAAAAATTTGTATGCATAGATCCTGGGATTTGTTTATCAAAAACTATTTAAATTTAAATAGTTTATCTTATAAATAATTATAACAAGGATGAATGTAACATCTGTGACTTACGTAAAGAAGCGTTACATATGAGGAGCCTGCAACATCGACAAGGTGTCAACGACCTTGTTGACACCAATGAGGCCCCAATGGTGGAGAACCAATGGAGGACACTATTGGAAATGAAAAATATGCCCCAACCAGTATTCATAATTGGAATTCCCATTTTAAAACAGCTCACTGGCATGAGCATTGTTGAGGGTAGCTCGGCACTCCCATCGAGGATATTAACTTTGGTGGTCGGCAAATAAGTTCGGTATAAATGGCTACCGCCCGACCCGACGAATTATGCTCCTTCCCGGGGAGCCTTCCACTGATCTGAGGGCACGCCCCCAAGAAGGCTGCTACCTCGGGGGATGAACTATAGCTAGGGCCGGGCCACGCTATTCATCATAACACGTCACTACCCATCCTTGTTGGCCAACACCAGGCAGGCGTGTTGCCGTCCGATAGAGTCCAATCCATTGGACTATGGACGCGACACTTGTCACCTATTGCTTGATACACTTTGATGTGACACCTGGGTAATGGGCAAAACCCATCTTGCACCCGATCCAGCTGGTGGCCTATAAATAGGATGCATTTATGACGTTTTAGAGAGAGAAAACCTCTTCACATTTTGATCAGCTGTCGACCTCTGCCGAACAGTTCTTGCCTTGAGCATCGGAGAGCCCTTGTATATCGACTAACCCCATTTCTCCGAATCATCCCTCTTGCAGGTACTCAGTTCCGACCAGGGGCAAGCTTAGAGGAGGTCAAAAGGTGTACAGTCACACCTGGGTGTTGATCCGACGCCGGACGGCGGCAAGCATCAACATTTTGGCGCTAGAAGGAGGGCCGACGCGCCCCAATCCAAAGTTATTCTACCTCGGATTTCTGAAATAACGACACGAGGTAACGTAAGAGATAGTACCGCCTGACATCAGGAGTCGGGCGACGTCAGGCATAAGCAACCAGCCACAGAACGGCCCAGCAGCCGTCCTCGGACCGCCAGATCTCGGTCCGGCGGGCAAGGAAGCGCGGCAAGAGCTGAGTCGATGCAGGTCCGAGCTGCACATGACCCCATCCAGGAGCTCACAGATGCAGTTCAGATTTTAACTCGGCAGCTCGCGCAAGCCCGACAACAAGCTGCGCCAGAACCGCCACCCCCTGCCCAGGTTGACCAGGCAGAGGGTCGACGTGAACCGAGCGCCACCAACTGGGAGGACCGATCAGAGCAGCCCCCGGGATCCACCAGAGCGCCCCTGCTCGATAACAGACTGGTTCATGAACGCCAGATGGGACGTCAACCACCCCGCGTCCCTTCACCACAAGGTTCCAGGGCCTCGGTATTTGATCGGCTAGGGTACCGAGGGATTAACAGAAATCGCCAAGGCGAAGTCGAAGGCCGTGCTGAGGGCGGAGTACCTTATCGCGTCGAACTGCCCGAAGATACGAATAGTCGCCAATTCCGGGTACTGCAGCGACAGATCGACGAGATCGACCTTCCAACCGATCCGATGCCGAAGATGCTCGCGGACCTAGACCCCAGGTTTCCGGAGGAGGAAGTAAGGGGCACCCCGGTCGAAGACTTAGTGCCGTTCTCCCTGGACCCCGAAAGGCCAGAACGCACAGTCCAACTCGGGACTCAGCTACAACCTGAGATCCGGGCCGACCTGGAATCCCTTCTTTCCGAGTACCGCGACGTTTTTGCATGGTCTCATGAAGACATGCCCGGCGTAGATCCGAGCATCATCAGCCATCGGCTTAACGTCCAACCTGGTCACAGGCCGGTGATACAAAGACGAAGAGCCTTCAACCCGGAGAGATATGCCGCGATAAATAATGAAGTCCAGAAACTATTGAAGGCTGGGTTCATCAGAGAGGTCAAATATCCAGAATGGTTGGCAAATGTTGTCCTCGTCAAAAAAACGAATGGAAAGTGGCGGGTCTGCATCGATTATACCGACCTTAACAAGACCTGCCCCAAGGATTGCTTCCCGCTTCCTCGGATAGACCAGCTCGTTGATGCCATAGCCGGACACGAGCTCTTGAGCTTTATGGACGCGTATTCTGGGTATAATCAGATAAGAATGGCCGAAGAGGACCAAATTAAAACCTCATTCGTTACCGACCAAGGTTTGTATTGTTACGTTGTGATGCCATTTGGTCTCAAGAACGCCGGAGCTACCTATCAACGACTCGTCAACAAAATGTTCGCTCGGCTGATCGGGAAAACTATGGAGGTCTACGTGGACGACATGTTAGTAAAATCTGTCCAAGCGATGGACCACTTAGCCGACCTCCGAGCTAGCTTTGACATCCTCCGGGAGTATGGGATGAAACTCAACCCGGCAAAATGGGCTTTTGGCGTCAGCTCTGGCAAATTCCTTGGATTTTTGGTTAACCGACGAGGAATCGAGGTGAACCCGGCAAAAGCCCAGGCAATCATAGACATGCATTCTCCTCGGACAGTAAAAGACGTGCAAAGGCTTACTGGCATGGTGGCCACCTTATCAAGATTTGTCTCCCGGGCTACCGACAAGTGCCATCCTTTTTTCAAGGCGCTTAAGGGGAGGTTTGAGTGGAGCAGGGAGTGTGAAGACGCATTCCAAGGCTTAAAAACCTACCTAGCCACACTCCCGCTCCTGTCCAAACCTTCGCCCGGTGAGATTTTAACCGCGTATTTAGCCGTCTCGGAGAAGGCTGTTAGCTCGGTGTTGATCCGAGATGAAGATGGAATTCAGAGACCCGTCTACTACACCAGCCACGCGTTCCAAGGTGCCGAGGAGCGCTATCCATCATTGGAAAAGCTGGCATTCGCTCTAATAACATCAGTTAGGAAACTTCGGCCGTATTACCAAGGCCATACTGTTAAGATCCCGACCAAGTTCCCTCTCCGGCAAGTTCTACAGAGTCCGGAAATATCAGGTCGGATGGCCAGGTGGTCGGTTGAGTTGGGCCAGTATGATATACATTTTGTGCCGAGAACGGCAATAAAGGCTCAAGTCCTGGCGGACTTCCTTGCCGAATTTACAGAAGCCGGAAAGTTTGCTCCCCTAGTTGAGAAATCGCCCATGGAGCAACCAGATACACCTAGCCGCAGTGAACAAGGCCTCTTCTCGGAGCCGAATTGGAAACTACACGTCGATGGCTCGACCTGCGTCGATGGGTCGGGGGCAGGCTTGATTTTAACAAGCCCTAACGGATATAAGGTCATTTATGCCCTTCGCTTCGACTTCAAGACCTTAAATAACGAAGCGGAATATGAAGCTTTGCTGGCCGGTCTACGAATAACCCGGGACCTCGGAGTTGATCGGCTGACCATCTATAGTGACTCAATGCTGGTGGTGCAGCAAGTCACGGGACGATTCCAGGCCCGAGCAGAATCAATGACGGCATATTTAAAAGAAGCGAAACGGTTGCTTGGACAATTCAAGTCCTACACTTTTGAGCAAATCCCCTGATCCGAGAACGCAGAAGCTGATGCCCTCGCTCGACTAGCCTCCGGGATAGGCGGAGTGGACCCGATCTCCGTCCCTATTGAAAGACTCTCCGAACCAAGTGTCAGTAAAGAGGTCATGAGCCTGGAAGCCGAACGAAAATGCTCATGGATGGACCCGATAATTCGGTACCTAACCCTATCCGAATTACCCGATAACCAGGAAGAAGCACGGTGAATACGTAACAGCTCAGCCCGGTATTCAATGATCGGGGAAAAGTTGTACCGGCGCGGCTACTCAACGCCATACCTGAGATGCTTGGATCCCCAGGAGGCAGAGTACTTAATGAAAGAGATTCATGAGGGCCTGTGTGGCAATCACTCCGGTGGACACTCCTTAGCCCAAAAATGCCTACGGCAAGGTTACTACTGGCCTAGTATGCAGCAAGACTGCGTGAGCTTTGCACGAAAATGCCTCAAATGCCAGCAATTTGCTCGAATGCTAGGTTCGCACGCCGAGCCTTTAAACCTGGTGACTTCAGCATGGCCATTTGCAAAATGGGCCATCGACTTGATCGGACCACTCCCTCCGGCTCGTTCGCAATTCAGATATTGTGTCGTCGCCATCGACTATCTGACAAAATGGATCGAAGTCGAGCCTTGCACCAGCATGACTGAAGCTAAGTGCACCAACTTCGTATGGAAAAATATCGTCTGTCGGTTCAGAATCCCGCACACTATCGTGACCGACAACGCTAAGCAATTTGACTCCTCGGGTTTACGGCATTTGTGTGAGAAGCTCGGCATTAAGAAAGTCTTCTCTTCTCCGAGCTATCCACAGAGTAACGGCCAAGTGGAGGCCGTAAACAAGACAATTAAAGACAATCTAAAGAAGAAGCTCGAAAGGCTCAAGGGTGCGTGGATCGACGAGCTGCCCCAAGTGCTCTGGGCATACCGAACAACCGCGCGAGCTGCAACTGGCGAGACACCGTTCTCCCTGGTCTATGGGGCAGAGGCCGTCATCCCAGCCGAGGTTGGATTGCCGACCTTAAGGGTTGAGCAATACGAAGAGGAACTTAATGAAAGGTTCATGATGACCGAGCTCGACCTACTTGAAGAAAAAAGGAACCGAGCATCCATCCGTAACGCAGCCCAGAATCAGGTTGTAGCCCGGTATTACAACAAACGGGTTCAGCCGAGGAGCTTTAAGGTTGGTGACTTAGTAATGAAGAAAGTCACGGTTCAGCAACCCGGTCTCGGGTCCTTTGGTCCGAAGTGGGAAGGACCTTTTAAAGTCGAAGGTGTCGTGCGATCAGGCACCTACAGGCTAGTCGATTTGGAGGGGAATCAGCTTGGGCATCCTTGGAATGCCGAGCTGTTAAAAAGATTCTATTCCTGAACAAGAACAGGAAATCAGAGCCAGATTCCTTTTTGATCTCTGGCCACAATTCTTTTGTAACTAGACCTGCTGAGCGGGACTGGAAAAGTCAATGTAAATATTACATTCGTGGAACACAACTTCCCTAATCTCATTCCGCCTGAGCAATGTTTTTAAGGGAAGTCAGGCCAAGACGCCGGAACCCCAGCTCGGAAGACAGGATGTTGACTCCCAGCCAAGGGCGTCATCCTCGTCAAACTGGACAGGGGGCTAGTCAATATACGTATCATGTCTGTCATGCAAACACCCTTAAGTTGCTCGGCACATTTATGTGCCCGATCAGTCCTATACTTGTAAAGTTTCTTTGAAACTTCCACAAGTCTATGGGGGGCGACAGGGTAAGGGCAGCTGTACGCCGTTTACATCCTGCCCGACCGAGACCAGAAACCTAAACTTGCTTGGATAACTAAGCAGAAGTGGATAACTACTCGGAACGACCGAGAACTGAAGTCTTCGGATCAACTGAGGACAGAGGTACTGGAATTAACCGAAAAAAATCGCACCATTCACCTCTGCTTGGTCAATTGTCCCCCAGCCTGGGAATCTACCCGAGAAGTATCTAACCTTAAATGTTACGTGGGATGTAAAAAAAAACTACTACATGTAATCTAAAGTGGATACAAAACGAGAAAATATAAATCGTTTAAATTTCTTTATTAAGGAGGTACAAGAAAGTCGGGCACCTCCTAAGCCCAATCACAAAGAGCGAGAAACAGAGGATCAATCGACCCGAGTCTCATCACCAGCTTGAGTCTCGTCCCCGGCCGCGCTGTCATCTTGACTGCCCTCGGCAGCTTGCACATCCCCGCTGTCGGCACCGTCTACAACGATGACCTCCTCAACATCCCGTTGTTGCTCGGCCTCACCCTGGTCCGGCTCGGAAATAACCGACCAGTCGAATGCGGTGGCCTTGGGATGCTTCTCTATCAGATGGTCGCGGAGATCCACCATTCCATCGAAGTAGAGATCGGTGTACTCGGGGGAGGTCTTGAACTCCTCGACCGTAGCGGCTAGCTGATCCGGAAGCCCGGCCACGAATCGGTGATGCTCGGCTTGTAGAGTTGCCAGTCGTTCCTCTAGCTGAGCGGCTTTCTCCTCCTGTCGAGCAGCTATCTCCTCCTGCCGAGCAGCCTTATCCTCTGCCTCCTTTAGCCGCCTCAACATGTCCTCGGCCTCGGACTTTGCCTTCTGAGCCTCCTCCTTGGCCTGACCTAATTCATCCTTTGTGTCTTTGAGCTCTCTGTCGGAGTCCAACTTCAGGAGGAGGGTCTTCTTGTGCCTTTCTTGATCCTTGTGGATCTCCCTCACCCCGATGGAGTGCGCCATGTGCACAACGGCGCTCAGCTGTGAAAAGTACCAAGGGATAAGTTCTCGGCAACATTATAGGAAGTCCCTGCAACCATTAGTCGACTTGGATACTTACTGAGGCTGCCGATCGGAGTGTCAGGTTGCACAAATCGGGGAAGTCCTCACCCCGAATCTCCATAAAGAAGTCATTCGAGGGAGCCACGTCCCCGATGCGTTCAAGGAGCATCCCGCGGTAGTTCGGGCGCCTTCTTTGTTGGTTCTCGGAAGAACCTCTGGATGCCTCGTCTACTCGGCCGGTCTCTGAGGAGGTCCTTATTGGCAGTGGCGGTGGAGCTTGGACTGATGTGGAGGTCTGCCCGGTACGTGTCGGGGGCTCGGGTGCTGGCGTCCTCTTACGCTTCTTGCTGGCCTCGGCGGCCTTGCCCTTGCCCTTCCTCTGTGTTCTCATCTGGGCAAGCCTACCAGAGCGGGAGCTCGGTGCAGTCATTTCTGTACAAAGAAAATCCAAGTTAAGCAAAGAACGAAATAAAAGAGGACGGCGACTATAAATAAAATTCTGGGCTGACCTCCGATCCGGAGTTGGCCCGACGGGTACAGGAGCCTGATCACGCCCTCGAGGTTCTCGTCGGCTACAGGTGGCCCCGCACCGAGGGAGCCACTGGACGAGTCCTCGGTACTGGACAATGAAGGCTCCCTCGTCGGCCACCCGGACCGGGAAGTGCTTGGCCCTGGAAGATCCGCATCACCCATATGGGCAACAGTAACCTGCCCGGTTTCCCGGGCAGAACGCCTAGCTCAGGGAAGACTGCTAGATTCCTCGAACCAACCGTATCTGGACAGGGTGTCCTTTCTCAGAAGAAAGGACTGTTGTCTGGACGACTCGGGCTTTTCGAACAGCTCGTCCACGGCCTCTATTACATGGCTCGGTGCCCAAGGGCGCTTAATCCAGACGTGCCCCAGCTCGAATGACCCCGACACTTGTTCATCCTCGGGGACAACTTCACCGGCTCGGGCTAAAAAGTTCCCCCCGACGTAAAACCATTCGTACTTCCATAGCTTGTCCGAGTCGGGGTTGCCCAGAATAAAGTCCTTTCTGAAGCCGGTGAAGTAGTACCAACCGGACTGTTGAGGAAGCTTCTTCATCTTGAATACTTGCTTGAAGGCCTCCAGCGGCATCTCAGTACTCCGGTGGTACTTCCACAAAATATACATCCCGATCAGCGACCTGTAGCTGTTCGGGTTTAATTATGCAGGGCACACATTAAAGTCATTAAGCGCCCGACGAAGGAAACAGTGCAGTGGCAGACGCAGCCCGGCCTTGAAGAACTCGGCGTAAAGTGTGATAAACCCCTCCGGCGCCTCTAAAGGTGAATCCCCCTCGCCGGGAACGACGAGATCCACATCGGCTGGAATACCATATTCGGCGCGTAGTGTCCCTAACCGCGACTCTGTAATCGCGCTCGTATATCCTGCCGCTGAGGTTTGCCCAGGACGGCTTATCCGATATGCTGTGACGCCCCGTACACGGGTGGCCTGGACCTCCTGCTCCATCTCCGGCTGTTCTGCCCCTGCCTCCTCGGCCGCATGCTCCTTATCGGAGGCATCAACCGTAATCACGCCTGCAACTTGGACGGGGGCCTCGGTATTTTGACCAGAGGTGCTCGGAGCGTCCTCCTGGGTTTGAAACTCGGTCCTCTCCCTTGGAAAAACTTGGGAATGGCCTGCTGTTGCCGCCCCAGTGTAAGGGTCTTGCTCCCTGGACGGCCTGATAAGTTTGTGCCCGCCTAGCAAATCTAAAAATTCTTGCTCGGGCACGGTCTGGGAATCGACCCTTAGGATCTGCTCCAGCCGCCTGGCCCCTTCCCGTCTATGGGACGCCACCTCGGCGTCAGATTGAGTCGAAGAAGAGCTACTGCTCTCCCCGCTGCTTTCCGACCATGAAACCTCTACGTTTTGCGAGTCGGACAAATCACACATTTTTCACTCGGGAATTACCTGCTCGGGTTCTTGGTTGCTCGGTTGATATAATCCTCGGCTAGTACTTGAGCTCGGCAGCTAAAATTTCTCCTTCGTAAATTTCTGAAAATGAAGTGCAAATTGCGGAGGGGAGGGGCCCTATTTATAGCCACTTTAAGCAGGAAGTTCGAGCCCGAAAACCCAAAAGGCGCAATTAATACGCCTGACAGCCACACAGACGGCTGCGACGCGACACGCGTCCCCCGTCTGATCCGCGCGTCTTTTCACCTCACCCCGCTTCTAAGTGTCGCTTAGTCTTCTTCCTTTGAGCCGACATCACCCACTCGGCATAGTCCACCCGGTCGAACACCGACCAGGTGCACTGGGGGGCTAATGTTGAGGGTAGCTTGGCACTCCCACCGAGAACATTAACTTTGGTGGTCGGCAAATAAGTTCGGCATAAATGGCTACCGCCCGACCCGACGAATTATGCTTCTTCCCGGGGAGCCTTCCACTGATCTGAGGGCACGCCCCCAAGAAGGCTGCCACCTCGGGGGATGAACTGTAGCTCGGGCCGGGCCACGCTATTCATCATAACACGTCACTACCCATCCTTGTTGGCCAACACCAGGCAGGCGTGCTGCCGTCCGATAGAGTCCAATCCATTGGACTATGGACGTGACACTTGTCACCTATTGCTTGATACACTTTGATGTGACACCTGGGTAATGGGCAAAACCCATCTTGCACCCGATCCAGCTGGTGGCCTATAAATAGGATGCATTTATGACGTTTTAGAGAGAGAAAACCTCTTCACATTTGATCAGCTGCCGACCTCTGCCGAACAGTTCTTGCCTTGAGCATCGGAGAGCCCTTGTATATCGACTAACCCCATTTCTCCGAATCATCCCTCTTGCAGGTACTCAGTTCCGACCAGGGGCAAGCTTAGAGGAGGTCAAAAGGTGTACAGTCACACCTGGGTGTTGATCCGACGCCGGACGGCGGCAAGCATCAACAAGCATAATCACATTACATGCACCATTGTTATTTCAGACCATTGGGTAGGGAAGTTGTGTTTCACACATGACCTTTGCAATCACCAATGCCAAAGACTCTTCAGTGACCATTATTTCGACTTCCACTACCCATAAGATTGGTAAGAGGCAAGTCTTTCCTATAGATGATATCAAGAAGTTCACTTCTCAAACCATAATCAACATAATTATTGTGTGGCGTAACCACGCTCACTTGCATTACTATGATGATGCTCAAGATTGAGTTGACAGTCGTTAGAACACAGCTTTCGTTCACGACAAATTATTACGGTTGATTCTACTAGTAAGAATCTAAAGTTTCTATTGAATAAATTATTTTTGGAAACATAGTGTTATTGTGTGACCCAAAACCCACTCAAAGGCAAAGGCAGAAACACAACGCCGCGGCATTATAATCCAGCGCCACAGCGTTTGAAAGCAGCGCTGTGGTGCTCCAATTCGGGAAAACCAGCACCGAGGCTCAGCTTGATTGTATATTTCACGTTTTTATATGTTTTTGGGTTATTTTGGGCTAGGGTTTGAGTTCCCATATATATAAATATGTCTTATTCTCTATAGTTTAGAGAGAAACACATTAGAGAGTTACAAAGAGTCAAAAAATTTCATAGAGATTATAGCGTTGAGAGTGATACAAAGAACTCAGTCTTGTGAGTTTGTGAGTGATTGAGTGAGTGAATTTATGTATTTGAGCATTCTAAACGCCATTGTAATTTTTGTTTTATGATTAGTGGATTGTTTCTACTCTGCCCGTGGTTTTTTCACCCTTCATTAAGGTTTTTTCACGTAAATCTTGTGTGCAATTTTCTCTCTATTTCTTATTGGTTATTGCTTTGATTTCTAACTCATAGCTCGTAAAGATGAAGAATATCCTGGAAAGCTAACTATCCGAAGTATTTAGGCACACACTATTGTAATTTTTGGGTCATTATTTATATTTATGATGTCGATGTTTCGGGAAGAATAACATCAGTAAGTGCATTTTTGAAATTGTTTTACCCATATATTAACTTGTACGAATCCAATGTGGCTTCTCCAAAAGATCAATACTGCAAATTCTACAAGGAATCATTGGCTCTTTTTAGTTTGTTGCTATACTTGGCTGCATTGCTATAATATATTGGAGCTTAGACGATAACAAGAGCAGTAGGTGTGAAAAGAATGATATTATTGGGTGGAGTTTTCTTATTTATTAGTGCATTTATCAATGCCTTGGCAAATGAAACATGGATGTTTTTTCTTAGACTGTTCTACTTGTTCTGGACGTTGGAAGCACCGATGCGTCTATGCTAGTTTACACCATTGAAATTGTTAATACGTATAAAGGGGTTCGTGTTGCAAATTACTTTTTACCTTTGGCATCTTTATAGCTAAAATGATAAATTACACATATTCGCACATCCCACATGAGAGGGGTGGAGGTGGTGCGTCAACGTCCTTGTCATGCCGACGATCCCAATAATAGGCGACTTGTTACCCTTTAGAGTCCAAACTGGCCTCTCAATCATGAAAAGCGCAAGAAGGGCAAGGTACAACTAAAAAGAACCTGAGGAGTGGGCAACATTGACGAGGAGTTAAACAACCTCATTGCCACCGAGGAGGCCCCTTGAGTGAAGGACACTATTGTGACGAAGAATATGACGTAACTAGCCTTGACAATTAAAATTTCTATTTTGCAGCATAATCGCATTGCATGGATTGGTACCATTCAAGACCATTGGGTTGGGAAGTCATGTTTTGCCACGTTCTTTGTTGTCACTCGTCGATGACATTCTGGTGACATTATTCTGATTTTCACTATAGATAAGATTGGTAGGAGGGAATTCTTTCTCATATGTAGTATTCAGGTGTTCACTTCTCAATTTAAGACCAACATAACTGTCGTGTGACGTAACCACCCTTGCATAACTTTTTTGATGCTCAAGAAGTTATTAAAACAAAACTTTTGTAGAGAGTAAAGAATGTAGTCAAGATTATTAAACATAAGATGTCCTTGAAGATTACAAAATATATATTATATATTATATATATGTGTGTGTAATAACTTTTAAAAAATGAGCTAAAATGGATCAAAATAACTCGGCCTGGTTTAGGTTGGCTTGTCCTTGCCTGGATAGTTATTTTGTTCAGGATAGACCTAACTACTAATGCTGGGCCTTTCCCACCTTATATTAGTGGATTTTTTTTTCTTATTTGTCTAGTTAGTAATTTGTATGTCTAACAATAATTATTAGTCCAATGGATCTCTTTCTTCCTCTATTTTTACTGGATTGTCAATTGTAATGCCTTTTGTTTTTCTTCATGACAAACTACTATTGTTGATTCTAGTTGTAAGGCTCTAGAGTTTTTGTTGAATCCATTATCTTTGGATTACATGGTTGGTAGAGATAAGGAATATCTTGGAAAGCTAACTATCATAATTGTTTGGGCATGAACTATTGTAATTTAAAGGGTTTATAAGTATGATCTTTTGGTTTCGGGAGGGATAACACCAATGATGCTTTTTCAAATTATTTTACCTATATATTTACTTGAATGACTCCAATGTCGCTCCTCAAAAAGGTCAATACTGCAGATTTTATGATGAATCATTGCCCCTCTTCAGTTCGTCATTATATTTAGCTACATTGATATTGTTTGTTAGTGCTTGGATGATAACTAGATTTTGGTGAGAAAAGAATGATGCTGACGAGTGGAGTTCTCTCATTTGTTGGTGCATTTATTTATCAATGTTTTGGAAAATTGCCAGTCCTAGGACAAAAACAAAGAAAACAAACCAAAAATAAAAATGAATTAGAGGTAATTTGTGCTAACATGGTGATTTCGAAGGATTCCTGAAAGATTGATTGAAGAACATAGCTTAAAGAAAAATATTATTGATCAAACACTATGATTAATCTTATTATATGCTTCCTTTTCAATTTGATTCTTGAAGTATGTGTGTAGTATTTTCTCTTTTTATTATGTAATTTGGATAAGCTTATGCAAACATGTAACAAACATAAAGTTTCAAAGACAAAATGAATAAACAAGTCCCATAAGTTCACTTTTCATGTCTCCCTTCACTAATATAGATTACATCACACCAAGGATGCCTAGGACTTTAATAGGCTTGTAATATGAGGCTAGGGTGAGAAAAATATATGGGAAATTTTATAGCTCAAATTACACTCTAAGCAGATTAACCAATGTAGGACATTTGTAGGGCTTTATTTTTCAATTCAAGTAACTTCCCAAAACATTGTTTCAACTTTCTTTTCTAATCCTTTTTTTTTTTATTCTTCTATTTTTGTTTGTTTGTTTGTTTTTTTTTTCTTTTTTTTTTCATTTCTTCTATTTTTTGTTTTTGTTTTGTTTTTCTTTGTTTTTTGTTTTTTATTGATGCACCCCTAAACTTGTTTCTTTCTTTCTTTTTATTAACCAAAGGTGTAGCACCTTTTTTCTTTCTTTTTTTTTGCTTTATTTTTTTCCTTCAAACAAAAAGACAAAAAAAAAAAAAAACTTTCTAGACTTCACCATTTCTCTCTATGACTTAGCATAGCTCAAATATTTTTTAGAAAGATCAATATGATTAGAATGGGGAAAAGGATTGAAAATTATTTGGTAGTTAGGCTAAAAATGTGGTTAAGTAAAAAAGAGTATAAATTAGGCTCAAAGGGTTATACGATAGATACATACATGGCAAGGTATGTTCAAAAAGGCTCAAATGGTCCAACAATGGCTCAAGTCATTTCTTTAATGAATTGAAGTCTAGGATTTCACCTCAAGGGTAAATCAAGCAATTCTAGGAGATCTTGAATATCATGTAATCATATAAACATTTTCCAAAAATACACACAACTTAAAGATCAAGATATAGTGCTCGATATGGAATATCACAATCAAAATGAAAATTAATTTAAGAATTAAACTCAAAACTAGACAACATCCACAATTTTTCAAAAAGCTATGCAACACATTCAACCATCGTTCTTGTCATTAGTATGAGAGAAATTACCAAAGAAAGCATAAAAAAAAACCTTTGAATTTTAAATAAAATTAATTTTTTTTCAAACTGCAAAAAGAAAAATTAAAAATTTCAACCCCCACACCCCAAACTTAACATGCACAAAACCTTCAATGTACAAGAAAGCAATGAAAATAGAAAAGTTTTTAAAAAAATTCCCTTCGTTGAAGCTCCTTGGTTCCTAGGCATGGCTTAATGTCTTTAAAGTTCAAAAGGCTACTCCCGCTGCTTAAACTCCCATTGGATTCACGCTTTCCATTTAAAAGAAAAAGAAAGATAAAAACTACTAAAACTTAAAGTCACCAGCTTGACTATAGTACAAGCGCTTATCAAAAAGCAGCTTCTACCCATAGTAGATATCATACAACACCACATATGGATCTTATGTTAGGGTGCCCTCAAGCTTGGCAAGATGTAGAACAATTCGACATATGACTCCAACATAACTTGGCTCTAGTTTGATTGGGTTAAAAGTCTTGTAAAAATAATGCTAATGTTGGAGAAGAAAGTGTGTCTACATAGGATCTTCAAAGATGTGATCTTAAATTAGCAATGTTGGCAACATAGTTGGGGCACTATAGGCTGCTTATGATTCTTTTTCAATGACCAAGCCTTTTGTCCTATCTTCACTTAGAGGGTGGTCCTCTTCAAACATCTTCAGATGCTTTCTTCTTGGTATCGGCTCTTAAAATTGGCAATTTTCTATGTTAGAAATTAGAGCAAACATGGTGAGAATGGTTACTCTAAATTTTTCAAAGTCTTGCACTTTGCCGTCGTAAGCCTTATGGTTTCCAATGATTCCTTTTTCAATTCTTTTATGCTCTTAAGACTTTGAGACAGTAACGCTTCTAGGACGCTTCCCATCTCGTTAGTTGGTGTCAAACTATGGCTGCACAAACGTTGAATTGTCCTCCCAACTTTGGTTGTTTCATGAATAATTCTATTTCCAATAATTGAACTCGGCCATGTCTTTCAACATTTAGTAGACTTCATCAATGAATTGCTAGTAAATAAGGTGGTACTATCTCCTCTTTCAACCCAATTTCTTGTTATAGCACATAAGCCATTAAGAAAGACTTGTAGTACACATTCTAGTGAGAAAGTTTGATAAAAAAAAAAAAAAACCGTACTGTGCTAGTAAGTCTCTATATCTCTACCAAACACTAGATAATGATTCTAAATATTGTTGGACAAAAGTTGTGAGGACTTGCCGATGAAACATCATGAAGTATCTCAAAAAAAAAAAAAAAATAATAATAAAACAATTAAAAATAAAACAAAGCAAATAAAAATGTTAAAATTAATCCTAGAGCTAATTGGCATCGATATTAATGAAAATCAAACTAAACAATCCCTGACAATGATGCCAAAAAAATTGTTAATGGGTTTTTACAATGCAAGTGCACATATTGGTAACAAGTAGTAAAGTAGTCAATAAGAGTATCATCTCATGAGGATTGTATTGATTTAGTTAACTCTAAGATTATTTTAACAATAAAAAATCAAATTTATGATTAAAAATTAACATTAAAATAAGGCAACTAATTAACTTAGAAAAGAATTCAAGAAAATTAAAAAATTAGGATAATTTAAATTACTAAAATGCTAGATCATTAGATTTCACCAAAATTATTCCAATTTAATTCCCCTTTACCATGTTATCAAAGTATACCATCCATGTTTGAGCATTGCAAAACCCTATTTTCTTTTTGTTGATACCCTTTTTTTGCAAGGCACAAGTCCAACCTATATCCCATGATATGGCTCAAGGTAAGGTATGTGGACCTAAGCCACAAGACGAGGTTCTCTAAGTAGGTCAAAGTTCGGAAGGCCAAGCAACGTGAATGGCTCCCTTTATTCAGTCCAATTAGACTTTCAACTCACTTGAGAAGTTTTAAGTCTAATTGGAATTGGAATAAACTAGGTATGAAGGAAATTATAGTATAATAGAGCCAAAAGACCCTATTTGGAAACCTAAGGCCAATACTAAAAAAAGTCAATTTTTCGGCCCACTTGACATGTCAACCCTTATGGCCCACTTGTCATGTCAACTCACTTGTCGTGCCAGATCACCTGTCAAGCTAGCCTTAACAGCTCACTTGAGAAAGCCTTGCTATGGAGTTATGTGACTCCTGCCACCGGAGACAAATTTTCCCTTAATTAAGATAGGTTAGAAGGGCTCCTTGTCTGAAATGGTAAGGCAAAGCTCCCTCTTTTGGATACCCCATGGTAGGCCACTTGAAGTAGCATTCCTAGATTGGCTAGTTATTGATGCTCCTGACAAACCCACTTTTGTGCTGTAGACCAAATTCAAATCTAGAAGGAAAACCTACCGCAGTAGGAAGTTGCAACATATGGCTACTCCCGTGAAATCAGACGTGGAGCTTGCTTCAACCAAGTGCCTGAAGTGGAAGGACCCCAACCAAATTAAATCTTCATTTTCCTCTCTAAATACCCTTCTTTACCACCCTTAGAGAGACTAATGCAATACATTCTATGTAGACCATCAAAAACCAAGCTAAAATCAAGCCAAGCCAAGCTCCATAACTATCACTCTCTTCTTCAACTCCACCATTTTCTTCAACTCCATAACTCCATAACTCCATAACTATCACTCTCTTCTTCAACTCCATAACTATCTCCATTTACCAAAAACTCAAAATTCCATATTTTTTGGCAAGCTCCAGGAAATTCTCTCTCTTGAATCCAATAATATCACAAGACTTTGTCAAAACCATCCTTTTTACAACCCAAACAAACCCCGTATACAACCAACCATTAAAGGGCTGCCACTTTTTTTTTTTCCTAAAATCTCTCTCTAAGCTTTAAACTACCCCACCTATCAAAAGTTACTGTCCTGAGGAGTTGTTTCACCTGTGGCACCATTAAACTCTACTATTTCACCAAAATATAACATCTTGACCAAATGGACTTATCTTACTACTAAGCATATAGGAAATTCCTCCATAGCTATTCACATTCCTCTCCCACACCATTTGCATGCTCAGAAGCCCTCTTTGTTGAAGTTCTCGTCTCCAACGGTTCTCACGCTTAGACTTGACCGTCCTTGGGGCTACACTAGTCTAGCCGTAATCTAGACAGGCCACCATAAGGCGAACCTAAACATCTTGTTTTGCCCATTCCCAACACCAAATAGCCCCGTGCACTTATTAGCTTTCATCACCCGATGCGTTGCCACTTCAGCTCTTGATGGACAACACTTGAACCAATCAAAGGAGGCCATGAAGTCTGCACCTTCTACGTGTAAAGGTTCGCAATGAAAGGGCCCGAATACTTTTGATAATCTTTCTCAAGAAATATAAAAATACTCTCACACATTAATCACTATATCTCTATGTGAAGTGAAAAATACAAAAGTTATTAGAAGCAATGATAATTTATAATTGAAATTGGCACAACATTCATTACAAAGAGCAACAACTCACAGATCACCTCTCAAAATGATTCTCAAATTAATCAAAATATTAGCCAAATATTTAAAAGCAAAAATTGAAATGAAACTAATCCATAAACAAAAGCAAATATTCACAAAATAATAGAATAGATATTTTCAAATACAAATTATAAAGCGGTGGCGAACAATAATAAATAGAACTCATTTGGAGCCGTGACAGCTACCAATGTGGTGCTAGGGCGAGCTGGGGCAACATATGGGAACAGGAGTTGCTAAGGCACAAGGAATCATGGTTGGTGCTCGGGAGGCGTACCACAAGAACGCATGTGGGTTTAGTGCACCTGGCATGCAAATAGGGGCACACTTAGACTGGCTAAAAGATTGCATATGCCTGCTTGAAACATGAACTTGTCGGGGCTAGGATGCGCGCACCAATCTGGGAATTTGGACGCTAATCCAACGGCTCATGGGGCGAGTAGGCAGAGGAGCTTTTTGCGCTTGGTCCTTACTTGGGGCTGCATTAGTTTGAATGTTCTTATACATTATTTATCATTTTTAGCTCATTTAAGGTCAAAAATTTGATACAAGTCCCTTACTAAAATTACCTACATATGTAAGGAAAAAAACAATTAAATATGAGGGGAAATTAAAATAAATAAAAACAAATAAAATTAAATTAACTAAAATAAAAATAAAACAAAATTGAATAAAGGAAAATTAAAATGTCTTGGTTATAGCAAAAACACATATAATTAAGTATAAGATAAAGTTATCACAAGTGAAACATGAATACTTTTCTTAGACCGTTCTACTTAGTTTAGGCATCAGATGCATAAATGTGTTTTTGCCATTCTACTCCGTGGAAATTGTTCCCGACAAGCACAAAGGGGTTCTCGAAGCAATGTTGCAAACTACTATCACCCTTGGGGTGGGTCTTTATGGCCAAAATAATCGATTATGAATGTTCGCATATCCCACAACTCAAAGGGTGGAGGTGGAGTGCCAACATCCCCGTCATGCCAGCTACTTCATAATAGCCCACTCTTTAACCATTGAGAGCCTAAATCAGCTTCTTAAGCAAGGAAAGCACAAGAAGGCCAAGGAGCAACTTAGAAGGATCTGAAGAGTGTGCAACGTCGAATAAGTGATCAAATAAGTGTTCATATAACATTCTTGATCAAGTTATTCGTTTGATTGAGATTCTAAGTTTAAGAACATTCATTTAGTGTTGGACAAAATTTTGTTCTGAGACTACAAAATGATTTTTTTTGTTAGTGGAATAGAAGGGGTTCTAATTAATTTCTAGTACTCTTTATGCTCGAAGCGTGAAATGCAGGGCTACACAACATGATTTTGAACTTTAATATTGTTCTCTGCTATAAGATTTTGTTCTTATCATAATAGTTGATTTACTAATGGTAACACCTAGTAAGTTATTAGCACTCAGTTATTGTCACGCCCCGGGGTACGGGAGGTGACGTGACAGATTATTTAAGTTAATTTAAAGGAGAATTTAATTAAAATCCAAAGTTTAAAAGTTTGAGTTAAATATAAAATATGAAAAATTAAATAATAAACATAGCGAATATGGATCCCATAGACCCACAACTTGTGCACACACATGGTACTGACAATATCATAAATACAATTACAGTCCAAGGTACAAATAAGGTTAAGATTCTTACATGCCTTGTTTTAAATAATACAAATAAATTAAATAATCCTCCTATTGCTCCTGAGTTTGGTCCGAAGAATCCTCTCCAAACCTAAATGGGAAACCACCTAGAGGGGGGGAAAAATTTAAAACAAATAAAACGTGAGCGAAAGGCTCAGTAGGGCCATGTTTTATAAATAATCTAATTTAAAGAAACATTTCATTGTTTAGGAGTTGCCCAAAAGAAACCTTAAATAAATAAATAAATAAATAAATAATTTTGAGTAGAACCGTCCTGGCCCAGAACAGTCTACTCGCACAATCAGAAATATCATTTTTTTTTTCTTTTCCTAGGCAAACCATGATATCACCACCGTAGTGGCCCAGCTGGGTTTCGAGACCTGCCCCCAAGATCGATCGCTACATGACCCGATCTCTGATACGGCATCACGCCTATATGTTTATTATCATCATCATTCAAAACTCAATTACCGAGTGTTGTCCTTCATGTTTATTATGAAGTTCATTTCAGTTCACGATATATTAAAATATAACCGATAAATTCATTTTCAAACAACCGTTGAAAACATTTTAATAGAAATCCTTTTTAAAGCCAAATCATTTCAAAACCAGGCTACCAAAGAAATAGGATAGAAGTCCTACCTCAATATTCGTGCCGGTACCCCACACCGTAACCCCGGTCTGCTATACGTTAGCTCCGCGGAATCACGAATGATCCTAGATACAAACTAAGTCGATCAATATCTAGTTCAAGACATCCTATGTCACTAAATCATTTCATGATGTCCTAGTGTGCCATTTGTACCTTTAAAATCATTCTATAAGGTTGGGATTTAAATCAGGGTTCAAAACAGTGAAAATGGGTAAAAATCACAAAAATTTCCATGCCTCGGTCGGCCTGCTGGACTCCCTGCCTCGGCCTGCCGAACTGCACAGTTCGGCCTACCGGAAGCAAAGTTCGGTCGGCCGAACAACTTCCAAGTTCGGCCTGCCGGACTGAAGAACACCGGCCTGTCGATCCCCATTCCGGCCTACCGAACATGTAGTTCGGCCTGTCGAACTGAGAAAACCCAGAAATTCCAGCCACGGGTTTCGATTTCCCCAAAACCTAAATCTTGATTCTAACCTGTTTTTCTCAAATCTCAGGCATGGAAAACATTCATAGATGATAGAAAAACATATTTAGACACTTTAAAACTCATTTAAACAAGATTCAAATGCAAAATCCTAGAAATCCGAAAATAGGAAAAATTGAGGAAAAATGAAAAATCTTGAATCCAATCCGTTTTTCTTCAATCGAAGCTTAGATTCTAGGTGTTCTAAGTTCATTTAACTCAAATCCACGGTTTTCTAAGCTTAAACAAACCTAGATTTCAAAAATGCACAAAATTGAAAATTTTGTAAAAAGTTTAGAAATTTCAAATCTAACCACGAGTCAAAGCTTCAATCCGCATTCTCGGTTGCTAAATCACGTCCCCGAGCTTCCTCCTTGCTAACCCGAAGCTTGGATTCAAATTTGGTGTCAAAATTTTTGAGAGAGATAGAGAGAGAGAGGGTTGCCGAGAGAGAGATCAAGAGAGAGAGAGAGTGTGTCATGAGAGTGAGGAGAGAGAGAGGGAAAGGAAATAAATAGAGAAAATAGGTGGGCGATTTTACTGTGCAAAAATCATGTGCCACCCAAAGTTTTGCAAAACGGAGTATTTTTAACATTTTACAAATTGTTGTGTTTTTAAAACTCAAAACATTATTTTAAAACAATAAGAAATTATTGAATGCATCAATTTTAACAAAACAACCAAAAATTCAAAATCCAACCAAATAATCTAATTGATGTTAAAACATTTATTATGGCACACTAATTCATCATTTATATTACATTAATATTAAATAAATTTCGGGGCGTTACAACTCTCCACCCCTAAAAGAAATTTCGCCCTCGAAATTTACAACTCATCTAAAAAACAAAACAAATGCGGATACAATTCCCGCATGCTCGACTCTAGCTCCCAAGTGGCTTCATCAACCCCATGATGCTGCCACACGACTTTTACCAACGGTATCTCGCGACGACGCAAACTAATCACTTTCCGGTCGATAATCTGAATCGGCACTTCTTCGTACGTCGTATCCTTCTGAACCTGCACATCGCGAAACGAAACTATCTTCCCCTGCTCAGGTGGGCACTTCCTAAGCATCGACACATGAAATACATCGTGAACATCAGAAAGTTCGGGCGGAAGATCAAGCCGATAAGCGACCACACCAACACGCTGAGTGATCTCGAACGGCCCAATATACCTCGGTGCGAGCTTCCCACTCACTCCGAACCGCATTGTTCCCTTACGAGGCGACACCCTCAAGAGAACGAAATCTCCAACCGCGAACTCTAAAGGTCTACGTCCCCTATCCGCGTAGCTCTTCTGCTAACTCTGAGCTGCCCTCAACCGATCTCGAATCACCGCGACTTTCTCGTTACTATCACGGATCTCATCGGTTCCAAGAATAACCCTATCTTCTGGCTCGACCCAACACACAGGTGACCGACACGGTCGCCCATACAATGCCTCAAATGGTGCTATACAGATACTCGCCTGATAGCTATTGTTGTATGCAAACTCCGCCAAATGCAAACATTGCTTCCAGCTCCCACCGAAGTCCAACGCACAAGCACGCAACATATCCTCGAGAACCTGAATAACCTGCTTAGACTGCCCATCAGTCTGAGGATAAAACGCCGTATTGAAGTTCAAATCCGTACCTAAAGCCTCCTGAAAACTCCTCCAGTACTTAGCATTAAACCTGGTGTCTCGATCAGAGGTGATGGACAAAGGAACTCCATGCAACCTCACAATATTCTGCATATACAACTCCCCAAGAACTTTCCTAGAACACATCGACCTAAACAGAATGAAATGCGCCGATTTCGTCAACCTGTCGACCACAACCCAAACTGCATCGTGTCGCTGCTCCGTCCTCGGCAATCCTGTGAGAAAATCCATCGTCACATGCTCCCATTTCCACCCTGGAATAGGAAGCGGCTGAAGTTGACCTGCAGGCTTCTGATGCTCGGCTTTCACCTGAAGACACGTCGAACACTTAGCCACGTACTCATGAACATCTTTCTTCATGCCTCTCCACCAATACTGCCTCTTCAAATCACGATACATCTTTGTGCTCCCCAGATGAATAGCGAACTGAGACCTATGAGCTTCGTCCAAAACGGCTTTCGTCACCTCGGCGATAACTGGAACTGCAAGATGCTCCCAGAAGTACAACGATCCATCTGCATGCACGCTCCATTCTTCAAACTGCTCCCCGTTCTGAATCCGCGACCAAATCCCCTGCAAATGTCGATCCTGCCACTGACTTTGCTTCACCATCCGAACAAGAGCTGGAGTCGCTTCCACATGATACACCGAAATACGATCATAGTCTTCATGATATCGTAGCCGATACTCACTCACTATTACATTCCTGCTCCAGTCCTCAAAAACCAAACAAGCTAGAATCCCTAAAGGCTTCCTTCTAAGCGCATCCGCGACCACGTTAGCTTTCCTGGGATGATACTGCAACGCGAAACCATAATCTTCCATATACTCTACCCATCTGTGTTGCCTCAAATTGAGATCCCTCTGAGTGAACAGATGCCTCAAACTCTTGTGATCGGAGAAGACCTGAAACGACGCTCCATACAAATAACACCTCCAAATCTTCAGCGCATAAATCACCGCCGCAAGCTCTAAATCATGAGTAGGATAATTCCGCTCGTGAGGTCGTAGCTGTCTCGATCCGTACACAACTACACGTCCATGCTGCATCAACACACATCCAAGTCCGCGCCCTGAAGCATCCGCATAAACCTCATACGGCTCGTCACTGCTAGGAATAACCAACACTGGAGCTGAAGTCAACTGATTCTTCAATTCCTGAAAAGCAAGCTCACAATCTTCATTCCACTCAAACCTGGCGTTTTTCTTGATCAATCTCATCAACGGAGCTGCAATCTTTGAAAAATCCCTTATAAATTTTCTGTAATATCCAGCAAGACCCAAGAAGCTGCGAATCTCCACTACATTCCTTGGTCGTTCCCACTCCAATATAGCTTCAATCTTGGACGGATCCACAGAAATACCATGCTCTGAGATAACATGACCCAGAAACTTAATCTCAGTCAACCAAAACTTGCACTTTTCCCTCTTAGCATACAACTGGTGCTCCCGCAAGGTCTGAAGCACAACCCGAAGATGCTGCTCATGCTCCTCCCAAGTCTTAGAATACACAAGAATGTCATCGATGAACATGATCACTAACTGATCCAGATACGGCCTAAATATCCTGTTCATCAAATCCATGAAAGCTGCCGGAGCATTCGTCAACCCAAAAGACATGACCAGAAACTCGAAGTGCCCATACCGAGTCCTAAAAGATGTCTTAGGAATATCCTCTTCCTTGATCCTGAGCTGATGATAACCTGAACGCAAATCAATCTTCGAGATGTACCGCGAACCTCCCAACTGATCAAACAACTCCTCAATCCTAGGCAAGGGGTACTTGTTCTTCACCGTAACACGATTTAGCTGCCGATAATCCACACATAACCTGAGAGTCCCATCGTGCTTCTTAGCAAACAAAACCGGTGCTCCCCATGGAGATGTGCTATTCTGAATATACCCTTTATCAGCAAGCTCCGGAAGTTGCTTCCTCAATTCCTTCATTTCTGTCGACGCCATCTGATATGGTGCCATAGAAATCGACGATGTCCCTGGAAACAACTCGATACCAAACTCAATCTCTCAATGCGGTGGCAATCCTGGCAACTCGTCGGGGAAGACATCGTCGACCTCATCAACCATCGGAATCGATAAACTGCCTCTCAGAACATAGGGCTCGCAATCCAGGTTGGCAAGAAAAGCACAACAACCTAGATTCCTTTGCCCTCCTAGACACGACTTCATGAGACGCTCACTCATTAACCAATCACCACCACCCTAGCAAGTGATCATCGTCCCCCTATCAGAAACTAGGGTCACTTTTTTAAGTTGGTAGTCCATGACTGCACTATACCTGGACAACCAGTCCATCCTTAGAATTACATCATAGGAGCTCATGGGGAGTATAATCAAATCACTTTTCAAAATCTCATCCCCAATCTTTATTTTACAAGATTTACACATACAATTTACACACACCCGCCCCAAGGGAGAAGTTATGACTAGGGATTCATTAAACTCTTCTACCTCTAATCCTAAGGCATGTACAAAAGAACTCAAAATGAGAGAATGAGAGGCACCAATATCAAATAAAACGCGAGCTAAAGACCGAGAAACCAAGATCATACCATCAACAACCGCGTTACCGGTCTGAGAATTTGACCCTCTAGATGTCATTGCATGAACCTGCATTGGCGTCTTCCCTTTTCCTCTACCGACATTGCTGGGTCCTGGATTACTCGGCCGATGCTGCTGAGATGGAGACGACTGCACACTACCTGTACTCGGCGCTCGATACTGAGGAACACTGCGCTGAAAATGCTACAGCTGCTGCCCCCGTGTCGGATATGAGAATTGCTGAGGAGAGAACTGCAGATACTGCAACTGCGGGTACTGCGGAGGCGGAGGTAGGGTCTGAGGCTGAGACGAACGACTGGCATCCTCCCCGGTCTGAGTTCCAAGATGAGCACTCCTGATCGGGCAATTCCTCTTGATGTGTCCAGGTTGCTGACAGAAATGACAATGAAAGCTGTAGGGATTGCTGCGCCCGCTGTCAGACGAACTGCTGCTACCACTGGTCGCACCGCCTTGCTTGCCTTTCCCCGGAGCTAGATGACTACTGGTGCTCTTCCTGCCACTCCTCTGCGGTCCTCCTGAAGCCTTGGCTCGGTCCTCACAATACTGCACATAATCATTCTCCATAGAGATCGTCGACGACACAAGCTCTCCGAAACTCCTAAGCCGTAGAGCAACCAACTACCGCCGAATAGGAGCCTTGAGCCCTTCCTGAAACTTAATACATTTCTCACGCTCCGATGCCACCGTTGATGGAGCAAACCTAGCCAACTCATTAAACTTGGCCTCATACTCCCGAACTGTCAAATCACCCTGCTGCAACCTGTAGAACTCAGCTGCCTTCTGATCTCTCTACCCCTGTAGAAAATATCGATCATAGAACAGCTCATCGAACCTGTCCCAACTGATATCACCACCGCGCTCTAGACGCTTAGCTTGTTTCCACCAAGTGTTAGCACTACCCTCGAGTTTGTACGCAGCAAACTCCACACGATACTCCTCAGGCACACCAAGAGTATCCAAATGCTTCAAGATCGAATCCAGCCAATACTCTGCTAACTGTGGATCCCTATTGCCATCAAAAGTCGGAATAGACGCGCGCCAGAATTCCTTAAAATACGCATGCCGACTACCAACATCAGAATCTCCCGGTCTAGCCCTGGCTGCCATCTGTCGGAAAGCCGCAAACATAAACCTCATCATGCTCTCATCGTTTCCAAACTCGGCGTCAGCTATCGAACGACGTCTAGGTGCCATTCTCTCACTTCTGAAAATAAAATTTAGACTGTCAGAGGTATTTCATTATCAAACCTATGTATGCACAATTCCCAAGGTTCATAACCTTGAGCTCTGATACCATTTGTCACGCCCCGGGGTACGGGAGGTGACGTGGCAGATTATTTAAGTTAATTTAAAGGAGAATTTAATTAAAATCCAAAGTTTAAAAGTTTGAGTTAAATATAAAATATGAAAAATTAAATAATAAACATAGCGAATATGAATCCCACAGACCCATAACTTGTGCACACACATGGTACTGACAATATCATAAATACAATTACAGTCCAAAGTACAAATAAGGTTAAGATTCTTACATGCCTTGATTTAAATAATACAAATAAATTAAATAATCCTCCTATTGCTCCTGAGTTCGGTCCAAAGAATCCTCTCCAAACCTAAATGGGAAACCACCTAGAGGGGGGGAAAAATTTAAAACAAATAAAACGTGAGCGAAAGGCTCAGTAGGACCATGTTTTATAAATAATCTAATTTAAAGAAACATTTCATTGTTTAGGAGTTGCTCAAAAGAAACCTTAAATAAATAAATAAATAAATAAATAATTTTGAGTAGAACCGTCCTGGCCCAGAACTGTCTACTCACACAATCAGAAATATCATTTTTTTTTCTTTTCCTAGGCAAACCATGATATCACCACCGTAGTGGCCCAGCTGGGTTTTGGGACCTGCCCCCAAGGTCAACCGTGTTCTCGGTTGCTAAATCACGTCCCCGAGCTTCCTCCTTGCTAACCCAAATCTTGGATTCGAATTTGGTGTCAAAAATTTTGAGAGAGATAGAGAGAGAGAGGGTTGCCGAGAGAGAGATCAAGAGAGAGAGAGAGTGTTGTGAGAGTGAGGAGAGAGAGAGAGGGAAAGGAAATAAATAGAGAAAATTGGTGGGCGGTTTTACTGTGCGAAAACCATGTGCCGCCCATGGTTTTGCAAAACGGAGTATTTTTAACATTTTACAAATTGTTGTGTTTTTAAAACTCAAAACATTATTTTAAAACAATAAGAAATTATTGAATGCATCAATTTTAACAAAACAACCAAAAATTCAAAATCCAACTAAATAATCTAATTGATGTTAAAACATTTATTATGGCACACTAATTCATCATTTATACTACATGAACATTAAATAAATTTCGGGGCGTTACAGTTATAAAATCTGCTTCTCAAGCCTCATAGGATTTTTGTAATACGAAAAATGTATAGATCTTAAAAGTAGTAAATTTACACGACTTTTCTAACCTGGAAATGGAGGATTTTAACACTTGACCAAGACTAGTAATATGGATATCAACTTAAAAAGCATACTAGTAGATTAGGGAGACTTAATTTGCTGCCATATACGGGAGATATGGCAATAAATAAGATAATCTAGAATGCAACTTTTTTACTTTTAACCCAGCCTATAGAGATCAACATTAACCTTACATATAAGCTCCCCGCACATTATCTTGTTTTCTCTCGTACCAAACACCAAAGAGAAAATGAGTGTTTCCTTGATCAAACATGCAATATTTCTTCTTCAACTTGTTTTATTTCTTGTGCTCATAATTGCCACCACAAAAAATGTGGTTGTTGCCAAGACGGCACGCGTGAGCATCATCAACAGAGTGAGAGGCAATTTGAATCTGACCGTTCATTGCAAGTCCAAGCACAGTGATTTGGGAGTCCAAAAAATCCCTTTTGGAGAGTCCTTTGCATTCGAATTTAAGCCAAACATTTGGGGCACTACCCTATTTTTTTGTGGCATGCAATGGAAAAACAGCGTTCTTCAGTACTTTGATATCTACGTAGGACACAGGGATGCAAACAAATGTACTATTTGCCGGTGGATTATAGAAGTTGATGGTCCTTGTATGCTAAATTATGAGACTGGACTTTTTGATATTTGTTATCTTTGGAACGAGAAGAGTTATTTATTAGACAAATTGCCCTTTTTATAGCGTTTCTCTTTCCAGAGTATAGTGAAGGGCCAAAACATGATTTTGAATCCCCATTGGTTTTGCATGTGGATATGAATAAAACATCTTTCTTTTCTTTCTATTTGCTCGTTTTGAAAAATTATATATCTGGTTGAGTTTTTATTATCTGTCCAATTAAATGAATCATGCTAGCAATAGACAACCCATTTGACAGCTCTACGCAAGACTGGTTTTCCATCTATTCTTTAGACGGAAACAATTACGTACTTTCTTTAAAAAAAAAAAAAACAGGAGAGTCAAAAACCAAGAGGGATAGATTGTTGTTAATGACAAAATCCAATGGAATGTTCTATCCGTTTACGTACTGTTTGGTTGTGTATGGTAAAAAATAAGCATAACCTTTTATACAAGATCTCTCTTTTTAACAATTTCGGATCTCAATCTAGTCATGCCTATTTCATCAGCACGAGATTTTCACTTGGTGATATGGTAGGCCGATGAGCAAATTGGATAAATCTTACCTAGTTTCATGGCTCTAACAGATAATGTTCACGTGTTATGTGATATAGCTATTAGTTGAGAACCTAACTTAGGGTTCGTTTGGTAAATAGAATCGTATTAGTGATTTGATTTGAGTTGCGTGATTTGAATTAGTGATTTAAATTATTATCTGAATTGACATTTGGATGTATATTTAAGTTTTAATCTGAGTATAGAATAAAATTGAAATTTGTGTTTGGGTTTGTAGTGAAAATAGTTTTTGATTTATTAACAAATCTAATAAAATTTTATGCTAATGATCCTAAAAATATGCAATATAGATCTTAATTTATTCCTCTCTTTACTAGTACCACAATGAAAACAGAATCATCTCAATTGGATATCAAATGAAGAAGTTATGATTTTTTCTCTCAAATATATGAGATAGAATTTTTGCTTTTACTATAGCAAAGATATCTGAATATCAAGAGTTTAAAGGGAGAGTCAGAACTCTAAAAACTTAGATTCTTGATACTCATTTGATTGAAATTTTGAAGGAAACAAATATGTATCTAAAGGATTCTTGACACTCGAATCCAAATTTAAGTCCATTGAATTTAAAAAAAAAACCTAAAACAAACATGCCCTTAATGTATTCAGCAGCTCCTCTTTAATAGTTCCTTTTTTTATTCATAATTTTAGTGATAGCTATTGCAAGTCCAAAGATGATAACTTGGGCCCCATTTAATCTGAAGTGGAAAGCTGTTGGGAATTTTCATAAAACCATGCTTTGAGATTTATTTTATTATAAATACCATACATGTTTATTTTTTGCACAACTTAGCAGGTAATTATTGGTTTCGAAAAACCAAGATCGGTTAAAAAACTGTGGAAGCAGTAGAACTGTGTATAACAAAATTTTTTTTATAAATTTTGGTAGTACTCTATATCTATATCAATTAATATATAAAATAACCAGAATAAGAATTTTATAGACTTCCGATTAGGTTGATAATTAGATCACTTGGAAAATTCTTCTTCTTTGATTCCACAACTCTTCCACGCTTCTCTGGATTGTATAAATGGATGTGTGGGCATGAATAGTTTAGGAGTGAATCATACACTCATAGTTTTAGGATCTCATTATGTTCTCGACACATGAATAATTAAAGGATGGCTATAAAGAACATTTCTCTGGAGTCTTTCTTTCTAAAACTTTGTAGGAGAGTTAGAATTGTAATGGATAAATCGGCTCATCATTTTCTCTCCTTAAGCATCTATTTATAGCTAGGATTGCTTCTCCTTCTAGGAGAAGCTTCCGTCTCCTTCTTAAAGAAGCTTCCTTTTAGGAGAAATTTGCTTCTAAGAGAAGCCTTTTTCTCCTTCTTGAAAAAGCTTGCTTCTAGCAGAAGTTTCCTTCCATGAAAAGCGCTTTCCTTTCCTTCTTGAAGAAGCTTGCTTCTATGAGAAGTTTGCTTTTAAGAGAAGCCTTCTTTTCCTTCTTGAATAAGTTTTCTAATTATAGGAAGAAGATTTCTAATTATATCCTATTTTGAATTTAAATTTTAAATAAACTATCCTATATAAAATATTTATTAAATCAAAATAGGATTTATCACACTAGTAAATTGCATACCATGGCATGATCTCATCACATTGTGTCATCCAATTAAATAATCACATTATTTAATTTTGAAATGTTTAGTCACTCATTACTGATAAGTTCAAACAATTTACGGAGATGGCATGGGAAACTATGGACTTATAATTTTAAGCTCCAATAAAATTGACAATTATTTAACAACTTAATTAATAGTTTAATTTTATTAATTTCAAAGTTACTCCATTAAAAACTTAGAATTGCACTCTTGATATTATAAATATAATTTATTCAAAGAATTGAATCGTTTATTGATATAGTCATTGTATATAAATTGATCTTCCATAAATAATTTATAATTAGAACCAAGGACAATCTGTTAACCATTCTAATTACTTTTTTATCCTTGAGTGTCTTTGATTCTCTAATAAATAATAAATTCATAAACTTAATCATGAATTTGAGTGCTGATATTATTCAAGACCTAAACAATACTCAAAAGAATTATTTATCTACTTTTGTTAAAGAAGGAATGGATTTCATTTTATAATATTAACATTTCCGGTTACTTACTTTACTATGCCTCCAAAATACAAGGGATAAGATTAGATTCTCAAATACATACTACATAAATCAAAAGACATAATTCCATAAATACGAGTCTGTTAATAATTCATACTAAAATCATCTTTTATAGGATTATCGATCGATATGATTAGAACTTGCTAATCTCAACGAAAATTATTTAGCTGTTTATATCACATCATGTTCTAGTCTTACATAATCACACTATATACAATGCACTCATTTGA